>OX465495.1:2515000-5015000 GCA_950022335.1 Eurois occulta | reverse complement strand
TCCACGATACGGATGCTAAGAAGTCTACATCGGGCCCATGCAGGGCAGTCATTAGTGTCTAATACTATAGGCTTGCGCCAGTTCTCGTTAGCCAGGGAGGGTGAGGCCCTTGTCCACTGAAACCAAACCTCGGTGCATCCCCACGTTGGCTTCTAGGAAGTATTCCGAGAGACTGTATACCTCACGGTTGCGCACGGACGTGATACCTCACGGTTAGTTTATTAGTTAGCATTTAAGAAGCTATACCGCACTCTTCCGTGGGATATACAGTCTCATTACCAACGAACGAGGGTGTTGCATCCGATTTGCGGTCAGCCAGTGCACGGACCCTCCTATTCCGGGCATCAAGTTGCGTCTGAGTTCATTTGAGTATGCCGAAAGAATACATCAAAATCGGCATGACCCAACCGTTGAAGGCGCACACCTTGTTTCCGCCTAACAAAAGCCTGTTTAAGCGCTGCGTTCCTGAAAAGGCACTGTAACAGGTTGGTGATCATTTTGTGACAGTATTGAATAGGAAGCACCGTCAACGTACCAATAAGCACCGCTGCGGTACGGCTCCATCGGAGCCCAACGTGCCTAGTGCCTATTCGTGCCGCGAAGCCAAACACTCCGGTGTACATCTCCCGCCTACACTACACCACTACGGTGGAGGACATCGTTGAGTACTTGCGTCAGAAGACCAAGTAGGTAGCGAGAGTGTAACTGCTTATGTCGCGCCGTAAAGTCAACAATTCTTGTTATCAGCACCTCGTCTTGGACGAGGTGCTATTTTAGGATCGTCGCTTCCACGAGCAAGTGCCACATGAACTTAGTGGCACAGTGCACAAGTGAAGTGTTACTAATATAGTTTTAAGGTTCTATTTACTAACACAATTTGTATTATATCATTATGTACGTTAGTCTGTAAGGTATACATACATACATATATCTATGGGTCAAAGTAGCCTGAAAATAAATGGTTGTTGTTGTTGTTGTTAGCACCTTATTCAGGTGGCCAATGAAGCGCTCCGTCAACGATTGTTTCATGTCGGCAGTAACCAGTAACGATTGTTTCATGTCGGCTGTATTGATGCATAATGCTTTCGACATACCTAAACACTTGTAGGTTTCTGTTGAGGAGAGGGATCTAAGGTGTATGGAATCCGAGGATTGAGTTCCCTAGGATTCCATAATCTCCCTTCGCTTCACATTTGTCCACACCAAATTCCATCCTGATGGCGTTGCTGAAAGTTTCTGTTACCTTCAGTAGTTTTGTCAGTTGCAATTTATGGGGGGCAAAGAGTTTTAGATCATCCTTGTAAAGAAGGTGATATTATATGACCTGACCACCTCTCCTCAACCGATATCCTAGACCTGAACCCTCCAGCAGTGCGCTGAGAGGGTTCAAATGATGTTGACAATATGTCTTACTGTTCAAAACCATAAAAGTCGTTTTACTAACACATCTTTATACGAAGCGACTGGTTGATTTTGAACGAGAATAAAACGATAACTGCTTTTATCATTATCCAGTCGAATATTTTTCACGAGAATATAATTGTAAGACTGTTTGTCATATTAACAAGCAGGAAAACATTTCGATAATATTATATTAACACTTTATTCTCGTAATTTAAGGCCCGTGTTAAAACTTTGAATACTATTGTAAAATTTTGTAACTTCGTCAAATAACTGTATAAAAATTTCGAAAAAATTGAGCAGATGTATTACCACCCACAGATCCCAAAAATGACATAACACTAAAACTAAGATAATGGCAGTTATCATTTTATTCTCCGGGGACGGCGAACTGTTTTTGAGAAACAAAAACGTATTATTTTCTTTCCTCATGGTTGAGTTCATATCTCGTGGGTAGATCTTTCTATGTAGTTATCAATGGTTTTCAGTCTGCCCTACGATGCATCTCGTCTGGCGTGCCACAGGGATCTCATTATGAGGCCCGTTTTATTTAATTTATTTGTTAACGATACTCCCCATTGTTTTATGTAAGTCTGTTTTCTTTAGATATGTATGCAGAAGACTTAGAATTTTTTTAAATTGTTAAATCTAAAGGCGATGCCTCTGCACTACAGAGCGATCTTGAAAGGCTTGTGCAATGGTGTCAAGTCTACAAGATGCATATTATAAATCCAAGTAAAGGCTTAAATTCTCGCGAAAATATTATCTAACAGAACAAGACTATTATATCGAAGGAGTAAATATTGCGGAACTGGACACAAGCAGAGACCTTGGTGTTATGTTTGATTGAAAGTTAACTTTTATTCCACAGACAGACATTATAGTAAATAAGTCCTCTAAGATGCTGGGATTTGATATAAGGAATTCCAAACAGTTTAGGTGCTGTAAAACTAAAATTATACTTTACAATTTTATTGCTTAATACGAAGTATGTTAGAATATTGTAGCGTAATCTGGCGTCCACACTATGCCACACACTCGTTGCGTCTAGAACGCGTTCAAAAGCGTTTTCTATGGCACCTGGCGTTTTCTAGCGGAATAACTAGAAAAGTACGTTCGTACAGTAACAGGCTTAAACACTTTAAAATGGTTTCGCTAGATAAAATCGCCAACGCATTAATGACGCAATGTTTTTGTGCAAAGTAATGCACCACAAAATTGACTGCTCAAAAATATTACACACCTTTGATTTCCGTGCCCCCTCAAGAATTCCTCGCAGTTCAATTACACCACTCTGCCCGTCGCAGAGAAGAAGAAGAAGAAGAAGACCCCCTTCACAAGGAACAATTGCATGCGCTTCCGAAGTTAAAAAACTATAATAATAAAAAGAAAATGCACTAGTATTCACTAATCACTCAAAACACAACGAACATCGCACCGCGAACACACATTCTCTCTCCAACTACACTGACTTACACGCACACATTCACAAAAAAGCCCCGCTTTAAATTCAATACAAAATGTCCAAATAAGTACCTACGAAAAGTGACGAAAAAAGACACAACTTGCTAGGAGCAAGCGAGAGGTCAGAAGCCAAATGCAAGCCAGTGCGTGTGAAAAAGATAGCAATAGCACTGGCTGTAGGCCGTAGGTACGATTAGTTTCGCGCGCTCGTTTCGCGCAAAATCAGATGAATTAACTTATTATATTATTGTTTGACGTAAATTTTAGTTTGTGTTAGATTTTTTTATTTATTTTTTATTTGTTGTATTTAGTTTGATTGTAAGGCAAGCCGGGATTTTCGGCTTGTATGATAGTTCCGCCACTGCATGATTTAGACCTCTAGACTTTTAGATAAGTAATTACATAAAACTAGATTAATATTATAAATTGTACAACTTATTTATGCATGCGGAGTGTACCTGTAAGTGATTGTTGCACTATTGCATTTACATTTTTGTATGTTACTTTTAGCATACAACATAAGTAAACAAGTTTTGGTGAACCAATAAATAAATAAATAAAATAATTGTGTGTAATATTATCTTTAAAATAGAACGTAGGTTCTATTTAAAGATAATATTGCAGTAATTATCGAAATTATTGTTTCGTTTTACGTATTTACGTACTTTATTTTTAAGCAAAAGTATATAAATCGAAAATAAATTAGGATACGTTATTACAAAAAATAGTTGGCAACACTGGGAAAACTAGAAAAAAAACCAAGTCGCGTTTTTTCCTTATTGTGTCACGTTACCATTAGCCATTAGGTATATTGTTATATTTAATCGGCTTGAGAGTATAATTATCATGACGATAAAATTACACCTTTAACCCGTCAAGCGATTGCCAACCCTCTCTCTATTTGGCGCAGCTGACTATGAAATAATGAACCTTTTTCTTTTTGGGTTTAGGTTTTATAATTTTTTGGTATTTTTTTTCATACGACATTTTCCTCACGTCTCTGCGTCATATGCCAATAGCATGACAACCGATTATCACACAACATTTCAGTAGCAGATCTATCTACCAAAATATTGAAAATAAACCTGTAATGTAGTTATATTACTTCATTTATTTACTATTAAACAATATAAAACTTGAGTGTTAGTAAGTTTCGAACCAGCAGCAATGCTACACCAACTTGGGTCTTGGGCGTATTTACAGCATTCGCGAACGAGCGATATCAACTTGCCAAAGAACGATCTTTGTTCAAGACCGATGAGTTCTGAAAGCAAAAGAAAATGACACGTAACTGATTTATAGACACGAACAGTTATAAAATGACGACGAGTTTCTTCGCGTCACCATGGCATAATCAGCCTATAGTGGTTGTTCTCGCTGCTGGGACAAAGAACTCCTAACTGTGAGAGGATGAGAGTGGGAAAATCAGTCTTACAAAGGGGTATCGTATCTTACCCAAATACCCAGTATAAACTGGGTTGTGGAGGTCTATTCAGCTGCATCCGGTTAGAATGGAAGCCGACCGCAACATAGTTGGGAAAAGGCTAGGCAGATCGGCCCACGCCAGTATTTAACATGGAACTGTCATAATCAAAACTACTTTAGAAAGATACGTAGAGAAAGATACGTCGGTGTAAACAAGTTCATTTGAGTTAATAGGCTCCTTTTGAGTTAGCTCGTTCCATCGCCTTGAATCTCTGTCTTCAGGACAAAATTGAGGTCAAAAGTAGGCCCATTTAATATAAAAAAGAAGAATAAAATAAATAAATAAAAGTAGCAACACCCAAACCAATTTCTTTCGAAGTTTCGACCCATAAACACTAAATAGTTTTATCTAACCTCCACAACGCAACTGTAACTGTAACACAATACCCCTTGATAAGACAGGTTGGTAAGAATTAATTTAAACTTACGAGACTCCGCAAGCTCTTTTGCGCACGTTATTAAGAAGAAATTCTTCATGGTTCTGCGGCATCGTTTTGACATTGATGCTTGCCTGTTTTCAAGTTGTGAGCTTGCCAGGGTCACCAACGCCAGAAGACAAAGCGTTAACTTCATGGTGGACATGCAGAATAAAAACACCTGCAAAGTCGGTTAAATGGTATATTTTGATGCAAGTCTGTAAAGTTTGTTATTTGCACTGGAGGCCCGGAGCCAGCCCGAGCTGAAAGGAACAATCGCACGTCTCTGACTAGTACCTGCAAAGTACTACATTGTGAACCTAGTATCTGTTTTCACCAAGCTCAAACATTCTCGCGCACTTTTTGATTTTTACTGAATAAAAGACTGTATCAGTATTGCTTGTAAGTATAAAATTATGCTCCCGCGCAAACTCGTGCACGCGTGATGAGACGCTTTGTCTGCGTTGAATTTTATACAATACTGCATTAATAAGTGTAATAACTTTTCGAACAAGCGTGTTGGAAAAGGGTTTTGACAGGCCGTGGTTCGATTCGAAGTCCAACATTGTAAGATTGTTCCATTAGCAATTTTTCTAGAGTCTAGATTTACTATTAACCCGGCCTGTTTTGTATGGGACTAAGTAACAGTGAAATGGTACGTAACAATGACCTTTCTCCTGTCGGTTGTAGTTGTGTTGTAAAAGGCAATAAACAAACTTATTATCTTTCTACCAAATACCCTGTACAATGTTTTGATAGAACCTCCTGTTTATGGCTTCAAACCAACTGCTTCAGTTTCCAGACGGCCACAAGCCTACTAGGAACTTACCAGGGTTCAGAAGTCTCATCAATGCAAATATAATCTTCTTAATATTGCAAGTATGCACTTTTAAAGCCATTCACACATTGCACTTGGTAATTTTCCAAAATCACCAATGCTGCCGCGGGCCGCCGGAGGAACGCATCTGCAGAAAATTGTAAAAAAAACCTTAAGATGCACCTACTAAGGCTTATTCATAAAACCGACCAAGTGCGAGTAAACAGTACACACATACTCACACGTACACAGGGTTCCGTGGCTCCAAAGAATATAATAAAAATATTTTGAAGGCTAATCAGCTTTCAAAATATTTTATTACATATGTTGTATTGTACATTCAAAAGTAAAACTAAATTTGTTTTTCATAGTATATTAATGAAAAACAAATTCACTGCTGCAGTTTGATGAAAAAGTATATCTCAAAAACTAAACATCAAATCTTATTCAAACCAATTTTCGTTGAAAGTTTTTTTTTAAGTTCTACAAATCTACAAACGATTGACTTTTTGAAAACTTGGTTTAGGAACCTCCATTTTGTTTTTAAAGACCTATATAAAGACACCCCGCACATATTATTAATAGGTTTGATGTTTTTTTTTTTTTAGTTTCAGTTCCATGTTCCATCCCATCGCTAATTTATAATATATGAAATTCGCAAAGTGGTTCACAGAATACATCTACAATACCAAGTCTACACTTTTCACCCCCAACGCGCCTGCACCTCGACCCTGCTGCAAATTAGCCGACTCTAGTATGTGAATACATTGCCTTTTATTACTAAACAAAAACTGGAGGCGCTGCACCGCCGCCCGCCGCCGCTGCGCCGTTTGTACGTTCACGCCTCGACACCACGGCAGGCGCCGGCCCCACACCTGGTCGTGTGAGCGACGCACCTTACTTTCAGCGGCAGGATAGCTCGTACTTAGTGAGCAAGCGTGGCGCACAATGACGAACACCTCTCCTAACAGTGGAGCACAAACATTATGATAGTTACCGTACCACCACAATGACACTCTCGTATAACGCGACCACCTCAATGAAACTGTCGTTTTAAACCGATTTTTAGCAATAAGTAATGAGAAACAATTAAATAAATATTTTATGTTTTTTTACACCGACAATTTATTGTGGGACGTGTAACATAATACTGCGGTCAATTGAGGAGTGTCAATTAAAACATACGGTGGGAATCAAAACAATAATTTTGTGAATCAACACCCGGCAGGTGATCAGCAGTTGTAGGTACAAGTTATACACCATTATTTTTAGGTCGTTCTGGAGCAGAATACCATGAACTCGATCATCGAACTCGAAACCATTGGGACTATTTTTTTCAAAAAATAACAATAAAAAAAACACGAAAGAATAATTTAAGTGTTTTTTTTTTTGAAATAATGAGAACTCAAATGCATATGTGTGTGTAAAACGTATCCACGATCGGCAACACATGCGAACGATACCCATTGAAAAATTCATTCATCGATCGATTCTCATTATTTCACAAAAAAAACATTAAATTTATTCTTTCGTGTTTTTTTTATTGTTATTTTTTGAAAAAAAATAGTCCCAATCGTTTCGAGTTCGATGATCGAGTTCATGGTATTCGGCTCCAGAACGACCTAAAAATAATGGTGTATTTTAGAACATTGGAAAATTATTTTAACGTTACGATACGACTACAAATAACTAGCTATGCCTTAGGTCGAGCTGCAACCCCTAGGCTATTTTTTTTTCAGCCTTTACTGGCAAAGGCCTCCCCCAATTCCCTCTATGTGCTCTTTTTTCCCGTGCCTACTCGGGCCAGCCCTCGCGGTGCGGGTCCAAATTGTCTCTCCACCTTATTCTGGACCGGCCCCGGCGGTGTCGTCCGACTTCCGGCAACCATCGTGTGGAGACTTTTGCCCAGGCTATTAAAAACTTTTTAACAAAAAATTAAACTTTAATTACGTAAAGCGTAAAATTATGGTAGCTCGATTGATCTTCGCTTATTGACTGTTTGGCGCTGCCTCATGCATTACTTAGTTTATTTTTTGAGCTTAGCTAGGCTAAAAGATTATTTTTAGGGTTCCGTACCAAAAGGATAAAACGAGACCCTATTACTAAGACCCCGCTGTCTGTCTGTCCGTTTGTCATCAGGCTGTATCTCATGAACCGTGATAGTTACACAGTTGAAATTTTCACAGATGATGTATTCTGTTGCCGTTATTACAACAAATACTAAAAAACAGAATAAAAAATATTTAAATTGGGCTCCCATTTAACTGACATGTTTTTTTTTTTGCCGTTTTTATAGATAATGGTACGGAACCCTTCGTGCGCGAGTCCGACTCGCACATGGCCGGCTTTATTTATTTTACTCTTTACAGTTAGTATTTTCGTCGGTTTAATTTTTGTTAAGAAGTTTTTATTTTTCGCTTTTCAGTTTCCTTTTTCGTCTGTTTTTGCTATTGAAATTCCAATTACGTTGATTACATCAGCGATATCCCGAGGTAACATTTGGATGAGTGAAATGAGTCTATAAATCATTCAAATCGGCTCTTCCCTACTAAAATACATTAAAGTCCATTAGTCAGAAGTAGTTACAATAGACCGTGTATGCAAAGCGGAGAATTAATCTGTGACATAATGCAACTGCTCCTTATAAAGGGATATTGGTGGTCAGCATAGCCGCAACTGCCTTGGTATGCCGCAGAAGTTAATTTAACAATGTCGAATGCTATCCTGAGACATAACATGTCAGTATTTGAAGGCCTCGTCAACGGTGCTATGGGTACACTAAAAAAAAGGTCATCGCTGTGCAGTGATCAGCTAGGCTAGGGGAAGGAGAGGAAAGAATTAGGAGTCTTCCAATAGTTACCGCTTTTCATGGAACAAAGGGTTACGGTGTTATTGAACGCAGAATGTGGCCAAATTATTAATAAACTAATTTTGTGCTGGGCCGTCACGGTACATTAAGTACAAGGAACTACCCTCCATAAAGCAGTAATCGACCTGGAAAAAAGTTTTCGCTAAAGCAAGCAGGCAGGCGAAACTGTTGAGGACCTCTTACAACTTTCTGTCGCCATCGTCAGAGCTCCGATGACAGTCATACTCCAGCTAGGTCTAAATATCTCATCAAAGTGAATGAAATAAGTAAAAAAACCAAGTCGTAAGTAAGTAGCTGCTGTAAACTGTTGAGGAGGCCTCCTAGCTGCCTTTCATTTACATCATCAGATCAACTCCAGATCTCTGTTATGTTGTAGTGCCATCTGAACTTCATATGTGTGCTAAACAACAGTATTGGTTTACAGATGAAAATTAAATAAAAAAAAAACCTTTTTTCTACTCTTACTTTTTTGTAATTAATAAAATAAGAGAATTAAAAAAAAAGAAAAAGCCCGCATTAGGAATGTCGCCTGCATCGTGGGTGCATTTAAACTTACATACACAAACAGCCAGCCCCGGAACAACTAACTGGGCTGTAGGTCATACAAATATTTGATCCGTACACGCAGCGCACCAGGCGATCGCTCAGCCACTGCGCCTATAAGTGAAGAAGAACTCTTGTAACCTTATTTTAAAGTTCTTCTTTTGCCTTTAAACTTACTATACTCAATCCATTTCGGTGATGAACACTTACACAAATAATAGTACGCACGGCAGCCAATCAAGCTATGCAAAACCAAATTAAGCTTAAATATTCTAATATTTAAAAATATAATTAATGTGTGTAAAGATAAATAAAGAAATAATAATAATAAAGATTTTATTGTCGAACTAGAACTAGATTACATGGCAAAGTAGTATAAAATAAAGCACAAGCAAATAGTTTCTTAATCTAGTTAGTGGGTGCCGTACTGCTCTCCTAGATAGGTTACAAAATAACCTGTGTTTAGGAGAGGATATATACCACGAAAGTATGAGTTTTACGTCAATATGTGCAGAGTTGAGAACAGCGCTTGCTTATCAGGCGATTCTCACACGACACCGCTCATTCGCGCGGTGTGTGATAAATTACTCACAACGCCAGCTAGCGAGCGAGCGAGCCGGGCGAGCCTCTTTTCATAATTCGTTTCGGCTCTTTCAGTAGTTCTCCGTGTGAACCAAAGTATGAAAAGAGGTGTAACGATGCCTCGCCCGGCTCGCTGACTGGCGGTGTGGCCTCTAGTAAGATATGTTGAGATAGCTGTACAAGAACTTTCTGATGACTGCGAACAGAAAACTGTTGTGTATGTAGATGACGCTACTTTAATTTCAAGCACAAGATAAGGTGATCCGTTAATCGGTGTGCAAAGCTGTCAAGAAATCAATGGTGATGATGACATAAGTAGCTGACAAGGCCCGATCGATGATGAGAAGGATCCGACTGAAGTGTTCGGGAGTGAACACGATAAAGAAAAACCTAAACCGGGTCAGCCAGTCCTTTTATTTTAATAACCTATGTTTCAAAGCATCACGATGTGTCCTTGGCAGAAGAACATAGTGATTACTATTGATTGGCCTGTTGGTCTAGTGGTTAGTGACCCTGACTGCTAGGACGGAGGTCGTGGGTTCGATTCCCACACAGGACAAATCTTTGTGCGATGAGTACGATTATTTGTTCTGTATCTGGGTGTGTAATTTATCTATAATATGTATGTATTTAGAAATATATAAGTATGTTTATCAGTTGTCTGGTTACCATAGTACAGGCTCTGCCTAGTTTGGGATCAGATGGCGTTGTGTTGGTTGTCCCAAGATATTTATTTATACTATGACCAAAATAATCAAAATAATAAAATCACATCGTTGATGATCATATTTTAAGGTTCTAAATTGTTTAAATTAAAGTAGGGAAAAAAATAGATTTAAACGCAATTTATTTATTTAATGAACCATACGGTTTAACCCAATGATTTATAAATTACGTCATTGGTTTAACCCTTCAAGTTTAACAATATTGTAGCATAGTTTCCATAGGACAATAATTATAACAGCAGTCTTCGACAAGACTTCTTCTCTTCCTCACGATTGGTGGTTGACTGGGGTCATGGTGTCCTTAAAATAAAACAAATAAGACATGTAAGTGGTTTGTCTTCTTGTTCCAGTATTATTTGTCTGTAAAGTGACTATTAGTAGTCACCCCATTTAATGTAATTTTGCTCACAGGATTGTGTGCAAGGCGATTCTCAAAAGACGGTCGGTCGTGCGGTGCCGGTGATGAGAATCTCATGTCGCATTGACTTATATGAAATTCGTTGATGCCTATCACACTGCCAATACATTTGCTAGACTTAAGTACCTACATATTACTATCTTATGGGATGTAGCTACATAGTACAATTACGATTTACGATTAAGTTCTGAGAGTACGTAAGTACCTAACGTTTTGACAATGAACTCCAATGTCACAGATGGTTAGAAAAAGGCTAGGTAGGTATTAAGCACAGGTCTCACTGCCAGCTAGCGAGTGAGCGAGGCGAACGAGGCATCATTTCACCTGGGGCCCAATTCTGCTATTACAATAGACGACAATAGTGTCAGAATGGTCTGTCATTGATTTCATAATTGTTGATTTTGACAAGTTTTGACAAGTCAAAATCAACAATTATGATATCAATGACAGACCATTCTAATGGTAATTCTAATGGTCTGTCATTGATTTCATAATTGTTGATTTTGACAAGTTTTGACAAGTCAAAATCAACAATTATGATATCAATGACAGACCATTCTAATGGTAATTCTAATGGTCTGTCATTGATTTCATAATTGTTGATTTTGACAAGTTTTGACAAGTCAAAATCAACAATTATGATATCAATGACAGACCATTCTAATGGTAATTCTAATGGTCTGTCATTGATTTCATAATTGTTGATTTTGACAAGTTTTGACAAGTCAAAATCAACAATTATGATATCAATGACAGACCATTCTAATGGAATTACCATTAGAATGGTCTGTCATTGATATCATAATTGTTGATTTTGACAAGTTTCGACAAGTCAAAATCAACAATTATGATATCAATGACAGACCATTCTAATGGTAATTCTAATGGTCTGTCATTGATTTCATAATTGTTGATTTTGACAAGTTTTGACAAGTCAAAATCAACAATTATGATATCAATGACAGACCATTCTAATGGTAATTCTAATGGTCTGTCATTGATTTCATAATTGTTGATTTTGACAAGTTTTGACAAGTCAAAATCAACAATTATGATATCAATGACAGACCATTCTAATGGTAATTCTAATGGTCTGTCATTGATTTCATAATTGTTGATTTTGACAAGTTTTGACAAGTCAAAATCAACAATTATGATATCAATGACAGACCATTCTAATGGTAATTCTAATGGTCTGTCATTGATTTCATAATTGTTGATTTTGACAAGTTTTGACAAGTCAAAATCAACAATTATGATATCAATGACAGACCATTCTAATGGTAATTCTAATGGTCTGTCATTGATTTCATAATTGTTGATTTTGACAAGTTTTGACAAGTCAAAATCAACAATTATGATATCAATGACAGACCATTCTAATGGTAATTCTAATGGTCTGTCATTGATTTCATAATTGTTGATTTTGACAAGTTTTGACAAGTCAAAATCAGCAATTATGATATCAATGACAGACCATTCTAATGGTAATTCTAATGGTCTGTCATTGATTTCATAATTGTTGATTTTGACAAGTTTTGACAAGTCAAAATCAACAATTATGATATCAATGACAGACCATTGTAATGGTAATTCTAATGGTCTGTCATTGATTTCATAATTGTTGATTTTGACAAGTTTTGACAAGTCAAAATCAACAATTATGAAATCAATGACAGACCATTCTAATGGTAATTCTAATGGTCTGTCATTGATTTCATAATTGTTGATTTTGACAAGTTTTGACAAGTCAAAATCAACAATTATGATATCAATGACAGACCATTCTAATGGTAATTCTAATGGTCTGTCATTGATTTCATAATTGTTGATTTTGACAAGTTTTGACAAGTCAAAATCAACAATTATGATATCAATGACAGACCATTGTAATGGTAATTCTAATGGTCTGTCATTGATTTCATAATTGTTGATTTTGACAAGTTTTGACAAGTCAAAATCAACAATTATGATATCAATGACAGACCATTCTAATGGTAATTCTAATGGTCTGTCATTGATTTCATAATTGTTGATTTTGACAAGTTTTGACAAGTCAAAATCAACAATTATGATATCAATGACAGACCATTCTAATGGTAATTCTAATGGTCTGTCATTGATTTCATAATTGTTGATTTTGACAAGTTTTGACAAGTCAAAATCAACAATTATGATATCAATGACAGACCATTCTAATGGTAATTCTAATGGTCTGTCATTGATTTCATAATTGTTGATTTTGACAAGTTTTGACAAGTCAAAATCAACAATTATGATATCAATGACAGACCATTCTAATGGTAATTCTAATGGTCTGTCATTGATTTCATAATTGTTGATTTTGACAAGTTTTGACAAGTCAAAATCAACAATTATGATATCAATGACAGACCATTCTAATGGTAATTCTAATGGTCTGTCATTGATTTCATAATTGTTGATTTTGACAAGTTTTGACAAGTCAAAATCAACAATTATGATATCAATGACAGACCATTGTAATGGTAATTCTAATGGTCTGTCATTGATTTCATAATTGTTGATTTTGACAAGTTTTGACAAGTCAAAATCAACAATTATGAAATCAATGACAGACCATTCTAATGGTAATTCTAATGGTCTGTCATTGATTTCATAATTGTTGATTTTGACAAGTTTTGACAAGTCAAAATCAACAATTATGATATCAATGACAGACCATTCTAATGGTAATTCTAATGGTCTGTCATTGATTTCATAATTGTTGATTTTGACAAGTTTTGACAAGTCAAAATCAACAATTATGATATCAATGACAGACCATTGTAATGGTAATTCTAATGGTCTGTCATTGATTTCATAATTGTTGATTTTGACAAGTTTTGACAAGTCAAAATCAACAATTATGAAATCAATGACAGACCATTCTGACACTATTGTAATAGCAGAATTGGGCCCCTGTTTTCATACTTTGCTTCACACCGCGAACTATCGAAAGAACCGAACGAAGTATGAACAGAGCCTCGTACGCCTAGCTCGCGCGCCCACCATCTGGCGGTGTGGCCTGCGCTTTAATCGACCCAAATAACACATACACACAATAATACATTCATTGATAGTACCTACATTAAATTAAGGAATATTATTTAAAACTTACCGTTATTATAAGTCTCACAAACCGATGCAAACGTTTGAGAAAGCCTTCTTCCGCACAAGTAAATATGTGGACCTTCATATATTTCCCCGGCTGGTTGTGCATCGGACAATGTTGCCAGCGTCACCAGCGCGAGAAGACATAGCGATAACTTCATGGTTGACCTGGAGGACGAATAACATACTTATTATAAATGCGGTATCTCCAATAGACTTTCCCATAATGTCGCCGTTAAAAAACACAGCTCTGTAGATATTATTTAGGATACCAATAACCTACTATTTTTAAAAGATCACATCATCGACAGAAGGAAGATGTAAAATAACAGCATAACATCACACCTGTAATTCGCCGAGAGTTAGCAGAGGTGTAGGTACCTAATATTACACTTAGCGATAAAAAAAATACCTAATAATAGATTTGGTTATTATTGTTATTGTTTGGTGTGCCTAATATTAGCTTAGCTTTATTAGCGATTTGGAAATATTACACTTTTTATATCATTTTTTTTTTGTTAGTCTGTAAGCCTTCTTTAAATAAAATAAATAAATATTAGTACACTCCCATTACGCCGATTGTGTTTAAGTCCCATTGCCATCAAACGGGCCCAAACCCATATTACGTGGCTTCTTCTAGGAAATTCCTGGTTAAATGCCTAATAGCACATTTCCCGACCAGGGAATCGAACCCACACTTGGCGCTTGCGACCACTACAATTTAAAAAATATTTTAAATCTTCTTTTGCTTTATTTTCTTCCAAAGTTGTGATCTTATGACATGTGTAAACAAGAAAAAAAAATATTTTACAATATGGCTCTGGAAATAATTTACTGCCCCTATTTAGCAGAAGAAAAGGTATAGAATAAAATACTTTTGTGTATTTACGGACAAAGCTCACGAACGAGAAAAACAAGGTATCACTTACAATATTTTGTGTGGTGTTCGGGTCTGCGTTAACATTCACACTGTGATATAAACCAGAAAACACACTGTTACAACTATATTTATACTCCTAGCCTTTTGATAACCCTAGATTACCTAATTTCGCAGAAAGCTGATAATTATCTTTGAAAACAGATAAGAGAGTCAACGCACGCTGTACAGTCACAAACAATGACAAGCATACGTTTCAAATTTTATTTATTTATATTAGTACATGGAGGACTTACAGCTAATAAAAACAAACAAAAAGGGAATAATAGTCACCAGAAAGCCAATTACAAATCCTCACGTATAGACACATAGTAAAAAATTATGGTGTGAGCACAAACACAGGAAACACACCGCTTAAATCAAAGTAAGATAATATAAATATATTTGGTTTGCAATTATTTGTTTTGAAAATATATATCTAAAAAAGGATTTGTTTTGTTGCAATTTCAATTCAATGCAATTCATTTATTGCATCAAATATGATAGGTAGGTACATGAAGTTCTTATATAAAATATTTAGTAACACACATTTGGCCAATATATAGCATGCAATAGTACAAGTTTTTACACTTAATTATTTAATAGGGCATTTTGTCGACAACAGTTACATATGTCTGAGCTTTAAAGTAGGTATACAATTTACAGGGACACTTTTGAAAGAAGTCATCTATCGAATAAAAACACTCTTGTAACAACCACTTCCGCAACGCAACACAAAACTTTTTGAAGGGTAGTTGAGTAATTGACCTAGGCAAAGCATTGTAAATTAGGGGGAGCCATATAAACGCAGCTCCGCCGAAAAAGTTCTAGCTTTGGAACGGGCATTTCAAAATCTAAATGTGTAGGTTTCCTTTTATTTGTGTTATCTTTCCGTTCAAATAGTCAAAGATTTGACTTCACAAACCTGGCAACTTCGTAAATATAAATGCATGGGACCGTCAAAAGATTGTACGACTTGAATGCATGAGTCAGACCACTGCATTTTGAATATTGCACGAATAGACTTTTTTTGGGCGATGAAGATTTTCGATTTTTCGGAAGAGTTTACCCCACACAACTATACCGTATCGTATTACTGAGCAGACGTATGCTTGATACACCATAATTTTAATTCTTTTTAATGCAAATACGAATTGATAGATTTTTTTTTAAAATTATTTCCATGTGATTCTTCCAAGTAAAATGCTGTTCTATATTATTATTGTTATTGGAACATTAAGGCGTACAGGTTTACTTTTAAATGTTTTGTAATGAAGTACATTCGTTTTGGAAATATTTATTTTTAATTTATTATATATCTAACCATTGTATAATGTCAATTAATGTTTGCTTAATTTCAATGTCAAAGTTTTGTAATTTTTTACATTTAATAATAATTGTGGTATCATCGGCGAACAATACACACTGATGTTTTATTGACTGCGGCAAATCATTTATGCAAAACTCAAACTCAAAGCATTTATTTCAATTAGACCATTACAGGCACTTTTGAAAGTCAAAAACAAAAAAGCTAAGCTACAGTCACAGTCACAAGGCATAATAACTTGCGAAAGTACTGTAGTTGCACATTCCAAATCGTAGATCTCTATGGAGAAGAATGGGCAAGAAACTCCCTTGATACTACCTTGTGGTACACCACAGCAATTAGTCCGTGCTTCAGCATCAAAAATCTTTCTATTTGTAAGACCATGTAACCACCATATTTCATGCAAATAAAGAATCTTGAACATCTTGAACAAAATCTTCTAAAGTGTTACTTAATTTGTTTAATTTTGTTAACATCGTTACCTGTTTTCTGTTACTTAGATAAGATTGAAGCCATTCTTTTGCTGGACCTCTGATACCGTATCTTTAAAGTTTTTCTAGAAGCCATGATCATGATCCATGATCATGCGCATGATCAACAAGATTGATTGTTTATGATTTGTTTCGTAAAAAATATGTAAAAGCCTGGCGAATGCGCCGCTTGCACCAACTTACGTTTGGTGCACCGCTCCAGTGCAACTCCGGCAAGGCTCGAGCGGGGCGCGCGTAGCTTCTTTCGCGTTTGAACTATGAGCCTCGGTTGTGAATTCGCGCGCACCTCCTGCGCCGCTCGAGTACGGTGCGTACGACACACCTTTAGCCCGCCGAAACGGTCATGTGACTGACACCTTTGATGACACGTGACACGCCGAATTGTACGATGTACGACACGCTAGTCTGAAACCGCTCTAAAGTATTAAAATCTTAATTAAAGGTCAATGATCAATACGATACAGTGTGCTCGAATGTGCTGACACACCAACTCAAGTAAGACTAAGACTCCATTCCAAGTCAGTAAAATGCTTGTTATGATTGTAGTGTGCGACTGTGCGCTTACTTTTATTAATAGTTTATTATAAGCGCAAGGCAAGCGTGGCCAGAAACTGTACAGAACAGAGAGGTTTGGAGAGAGAAAGGCCAGCAATGGGACACAATGTAGGCTATCAAAAAAAGGTCACATTCACGACCTCGGCCGATGAGGTTTGTGTCAGGCGAAATGCGCTTGCTTCATTTGTTTCCTTCGCGTGAGGACTGTCGCCAACTGTCGCTCACCAAATCGTGTCGCGGCGCGTAGCACGTGTTTTTGATAAGTCGTTTCACCGTAAGCCTTCTGTAACATTTTCAGGGACTCCGAATACGAAATTCCATTGGCGATGCAAAATTTAAGACAAACTCTTTGTTCGATGTTTTTTTTGTAAATTATGAAATTCCCAATACACACTAGATATGATCTAACTAAAAACAGCATTGTATTATTTTAATCTAAATAACAGATGAAACTCTCACTCCGCGCCAAAATGGAAAACAGTTGTGCCAATCTAACAACAAAAAAAAACAACAAAAATAATTTGGAACCTTGACAAATCATCGTTTCCCGATACTTTTTTGACTGAATGTATATGTCGCAGGCATTTTGTATGATTTCGCCATTTACATACGGCGTCGGCAATTTATAAACGCTTTTTTCATAACAGCGAGCGTTTATAAATTGCCGACGCCGTATGTAAATGGCGAAATCATACAAAATGCCTGCGACACGTACATAACAACAGAGAATCGAGGAGCCCCGCGCAGCGGGGATCCGTCGACCTGCTGACGGAAACGCTAACCCTAGACGGTCGACGTCAGGGGCACCCCGAGGTTCGGTTAGTTAGGTTCCTGTAAACCTTGCAAACAGAAATAGGAGCCCCGCGCAGCGCGGATCCGTCGACCTGTGTTTCGGCATATTAGATAATGACACGGCATTATACATTTTGCCTTCGGCATTTTTCATAACAGCGAGCGTTTATAAATTGCCGACGCCGTATGTAAATGGTGAAATCATACAAAATGCCTGCGACATATATACGTCATCAAAAGTGTCTGGCTGTCAAAAAATCACACTTTATAGTATAGACGGAACTTGGCAGCTATTTACCACAACTTTGTTTCCTCACAACCCTACTACCCTGCCTGGCTTGCCTCCTCCTGGTCTTCTGGCTCTCGGCCTGGTTTGGCCAATTGCTATCAACCGGGCACAAATCCACACTCCGTGGCTGTTACCTAATAATGTAATTGTCCATGGAAAAACCCAATAACAATTTGTCCGACCCTGTAATTGAACCCAGGACCTCATGCTCCGCAGTGAAAATGTTTCAGCTTATAAAGTGAAAATATTGTCTTCGAATTTTTGGTTCTAGGACAAGCCGGTTTCTTGACGATGTTTTCCTTCACCGTTTTTGAGAGCAGTGGTGTTGAAATAAATTACACAAAGTAATGCGCCTGGGTTCGAACCCGTGACTTACTGTTCGTAAGTCGGGACCGCCAACACTAGGCCACCGCTGTTCTCCTTAAATACTAACTATATGTTTTTACCTATTCAACTTTAAAAGTAAAAAATCGGACAAGTTCGAGTTCGACTCGCGTGGAGAGGGTTCCGTACGGTTAATTATCGAAATTCCGTATATGTACCTATGTATGTTTTCAAAATTCTTGGTTCTGTAGTTTTGGAGTTAAGGGAGGCGATACTAAATTTTCGCCTATTTTCTTAAATAACTTCAAAACTAATTATCTTAAAATAATAAAAAAAAAAATTTGAGATGCTCACAATGAGCCCTTTCATTTTTGATATACGTAACACGGTATAGTTTACAAAACCCCTTTTTTTCAAATTTACCCCCAAAAAGTGGCTCCCATGTTTACAATTCATTAATTTACGTTACACTTCCGTCTTTGGGTCACCGATTTACATAAATGTACCAAATTTCAACTCAATCGGTCCAGTAGTTTCGCAGTAAATTGGCTGTGACAGGCGGACAGACAGACAGACAGGCGAGTGATCCTATAAGGGATTCCGTTTTTCCTTTTGAGGTACGGAACCCTAAAAACTAATATTACATAATATAATTACCTTACTTAAATAAACTATTATAGATGCGAAAGTTTGGATGAATAGATGTTTGTTACTCAATCACGCCTGAACTGCTGAATAGATCCAGATGAAACTTGGCACAGAGATAGATTATAGTCTGGTATAGCACATAGATTACTTATTATCCCAGAAGTAGGCAAAATCCCGTGGGCAATTCCCGAACCGCATGCGGGCGAAGTCGCGGGCATAAGTTAGTGTAAAATACTGGTATTCACCTTCATCCTGTTAGACTGGAAGCCGACCCCAACATTGTTCGGAAAACGCTAGGCCAATGATGATGATGAGGTAAGGGATTAAGCCATTTGGTTCATCAGATAAATAATGTACCTATGTTTCTCTGCATGTATCACTTTTCTTACTGCTTTTACTTACGGGCGTCATAACGCATAATTTTAATTAAAGTAAAACGATAGTGATTTTATTTCCTTAGGTACCTACTGCTCAGATGACTTGCCTGCTGCTGTTTACGTGATTTTTGTTTTAATTCATGAACACAGACACACCTCATCTTCACGATTGTCAGCGAAATAAATATTTAATTTAATTGTTCCGCATTACTTTCAATTCAATAGCTACGCCAGATTTAATCAAAATTACTCAGTTACACAAGAGGTTCATTGTGCATTGTGAGTAAATCATCAAGATGCGTGCGCTCAGCTTTTTTGAGAATTGTTCTTTATTGCATTGAACAGTACGCTAGCTCACTGAGTAAAAAGAACGCATCTGAATAAAGGGCATAGACGAAAATAAGCATTATTACGAATAGATGTCCGATTTTCTCAGGGCGGCTGTATTCGTGATGTCGGACAGTTAATTATAGATGTTTTACCTTAGTTTCCAAGTGCGATGTGCGAGTGAGTTTAAAAGTGATATCCTGGAACCTTGAAACGGGTGTTTTCCTTCATAACAAAACATTATATGTACAGGTAAAGGGTTGTGAGACTTGTGAGTTTGTATCGGTGGTTTTTTCTCGTTGTTTGAGGTAAATTAAACATAGCGAAAAATCTTAATATTAAAAAACCGACGCACTAAAAACTGAAAATTAAAAATTCATAGTTCTTTAGGGGAAATAATAAAGCTTCCGAAAAACAAATTAAACTCCACGGATCTGTGGTTGAGTGTAATGCTAACTTGGTTAAAAAGAATCCCCTTCGTGTTAGGTTACTTTATATTATACGCCTGCAGATTGACAGAGAAACAGAGCCCGCGTAGCGGGGCTACGTCGACTACGCCTTATTACAACATTTGGATATTTATCTTAACGTTGATTTTATTCCTGTTTTATTTATTTTATAGATTAATTCTAAATTAATAACAGGTGAATTACGATGAAAATGACTAACTGTAGTTTTCGGTAAAACGCAATTTTAGCTGGTGGAAAAATATAACGTGAAATGGTCGTTGCAAATGCTGTATTGATTTTTGGAATTTTCAGTATTTTATTCGGTCGTTTGTCCTTTCAGCTATCGGAAAATTAGTATATAAAGCAGTAATTTTCATAATATATAGCTCATTTTTTTTTCAAAGCTTTTATTACTTCCCGTTCTGTAGTTATATTTCACAATGCAGTTATTTGCATTCGAAGCCAAAGATTCTAGTCTGAGATTCTGTGATGATTTCTTTATTTCTTAAATCAACGACGCAGACTTGCATTAAAAATATACCTTATATTTAACCGACTTTGCAGGTATTCCTTCAACCATGAAGTCAACGCTATGTCTTCTCACGGTGCTGACCATGGCAAACTTCATGGATACCCAACCAGAACATAGGAAAAGACTAGCATCAGCGGATACAGATTGCAGCAGAAACTTGAAGAATTTGTTCTTCATTACATGCGCAAGAGAGCACAAATATGCTCGTAAGTTTAAATCAATCATAACAATCTTACAACGCGTAAGCCAGCAAACTGGGTTAGGTTAGATAGGCAGTCGCTCCATGTTACATACTAGTATTTAACTGCATCCGGTTAGACTGGAAGCCGACCCTATTATATGTAGTTGGAAAAAGGTAGATGATGATGATTTCTCTACTTTAGGTCTCTGTCTGTACCAATATTATTTAAAAACAATATCCTGGTGGCCTACCATGACGTCATAAAGCAGGAGTAATTCCAGTGTGGGAAAGAGATGGCGCTAGACAACTTGTATAGGTCTGTCTCTTTCCCACACTGGAATTCATCATCTGCCTAGCCTTTTCCCAACTATGTTGGGGTCGGCTTCCAGTCTAACCGGATGCAGCTGAATACCAGTATTTTACATGGAGCGACTGCCTGTCGGACCTCCACAACCCAGTTTCCCACACTGGAATTACTCCCGCTTTAAGACGTCAATAGTAACCCCCCTGTAACTTGGGACATATACAGGTGTGGAAGGGATATCGACCCACAAACGGTTACCACATACCAACATTTCTGAACAAAAACATGGAAATTTTTCATCACCGCACAAGGCGTCTTCCTATGCCAAAGCAAGAGATGGCGAGTGGATGGGTGCAGTGATTACCCAAGAGAAACAGCCTCGACACAAAAATTATAAGTCGTGTATTCGAACCCAAAACAGGCACTTTAAAATATCGGTATCCTAGAACCGAAAAACTCGGAAGACATTGTGGCATTAGTGCCCAATGCCTTTAAAGTTCACGTCCCAGCAGTGGAAACTATGTTATAAGCTGATCATGAAAAATTGGGGAAAGACATCGACATTTCATAGTTTTTTGGAACAACACTCTCTTACATGCCGGCCACAAAAGGGATAAATTAAAGGCATTTGGCTGAGATGAGAATGCTAAGGGGGATGTGTGGTGTTACGCGAATAATAAAATAAGAAAATGACTTATGAGGAAGTCTGAAAGTGGCGTTGGTGACTGAAAAGTAGTGTGGTAATCAGTTGTCGTGGTATGGACATGAGAAGCGGAGGAATGAGGAAAAGGGCAATGACCAAAGTTGGTACCAAAAAGTCTCGCGCCTCAAAACCAAAATATTATAGTAATTAGTTTCATATTTTTTTACGGCATTACGCGTCGGGGATTTGATTTTTGAACTGGAAATATACTTTTCGAGTTTAAAAGTACGAATATTGTTTTACTCCCTTTATATGACGTTCCGTTTCAACTGAATATAAATGACGTTCCGTTTCAATTGAACAAACCCTTGTCTGTCGAGCGGACTCTAAAATTAATTACAATTAAGTAAGATCAGTACACCAAATCGATTTAGTTTGGTTTATTGCTATTTGCAACAAAATAGATTTTCTCAGCCTAAAGATTTTGATTTATCGATTACATCCCTAAATCCCGACTAGTTTATAGCACTTACTATACTCTATGGTTTATAGTTATCTTATCTGTGGCATGGCATCTGACATTTGTACTGTACTGACTGACTAGGTATTGGCAATGTAAAGGTCTAAAATAAAATCGAGTTTCAGTCAAGCATACTGTGGATGTTACTTTAACTCGTAATTCTTACTAATATTAGTGTATTACGCTGTTTTTAGAGCAATAATGTAATGTATGTGTGTTAAAATACGTCGTTGGTAGCGTCGAAAAAATAGACCTACTTTTTAGGTTAGTTTCGATTTTATAAAATAACTCTGAAACGCGGGTTTTTTTTTTCAAAAATAATTTTTGTAGGATACGATCAGTGTAGTCTATAAAAAACAAGGTTTGATTTTGATGCAGAATGGTACGGGATTCCATACTTCCATGAGCATTCTCTTTTCATTGGGACAGTTTTGAGTATGAATGTGGAGTGTGGACGTCTCTATTAGTCGAGGAAGACCAAAGAAATGTTTTATGGACTGTTTGAAGGATGATAATTATGACTTTTGAAATGACGAGTTATAGAGAAGTATGGAAAAAGAAGACATGCTGCTCCGACCCCAAAAATAAATTGGGATAAGGGCAGGAGAATGATGGTAGCTCTCTTACGTGAGGATTTTGTTTTTTCAGTACGGAGCGCGCGCGGACGAAAATCTATCCTTAAGAAGTTAAGAGCTCTGGTTGACGAATGCTGTGAACATACTTGTACACCAGACGCCGTGTTTCAATATTGTTAGTTTAATATTTACTGCCTCTGACTGCCTCGTTGGTCTAGTGGTTGCAAGCACGACTGCTGAGCATGAGGTCCTGGGTTCTCCCGGGTCGGGCAAAGTGTTATTGGGTTTTTTCATCAGAAATTTCTCAGTAGCAGCCACGGAGTCTGGATTTGCGCCCGGTTGATGGCAATAGGCTCGCCCCCTATTACATGAATGTAACTGGTGAAATGTAGGTGTACTATTAGATACACCTCTGCCTAATCCTTCGGGGATTACGGGCGTGATGTTATGTTGTTAAATAAATAAATAATAAAAGTTTATTTGAGATTTTTTTCCGGAACTTCGGTACTAATGTAGGACACATTTTCTGGATCATACCTGGGAACCAGTACGATCCAGTAGTTTAGTTACGGAGATTTTGGAGGTCAAAGTTCAATTTTTTCCTAAGTAAAAAAAAATTGAACAGTACGCTAGACCTTCTTGACCTATGCTGGCTATGACCTTCCTTGTGCTATTCAATGCATCCATTAGCAAAATGTAACACACTCAAAACATTTTAAACATATTTTTTGTTTCTTTTTTAATCACGATCCTATAACGTGATTTCACCTTTACCTTGCACCCCAAAAAAAGTCGTTTTAATTTTTGCGTAGAGTTACTTTGTTGTACAGCGTGGTTGACGGCTTAATGAAGGGTCCGTATATACCTTGTATATTCTCAATGCATCACCGTGATGGCATAGTTAGGTAACTAGGTACTAAAACAATTGCTATTAATGCTACCTGAAACTAAGTAAGAAACCATTTTAACTACGAACGCACACTGACTTACATAGCGTTAGAGGCTCGTTGGCTCGACACACATCATCCGTGTAGTACGACGCGATTAATGCCCGGTTCCTATAAACAACGGTCCGTTGTTGTACAAAAGGTACCATTCGTTTTTGAGTTACGAGTAACGGATGAAAAAAGGCGTTCCTATAAATTTTTGCGTGAGTTACCAGCGACGAACGGTTGTTGGTTACCCACTTACCGAAGCCCTCCGTCAACATATGTCCGACCCTCATTGCATTTCGTTATTACAATTAAGCATGTTTAGAATTAGAGTAAAACCATGTGCATAATACACATAACATAACATATTTATACCTTTATACAGAAAACTTAACTTTTATGTTTATTTTATAATTTTGGTGTTGAAGAAACCCCATTATTTAATTTAAAAAGTATATTTTGTTATTCGGGCTACTGAAGTGAACAAAACGCGAACGTCTGGCTTGACACAAGTTTTGTCACAGTCACAGGGTTTTGTATTAAAACATATCCGTTAGTTTATGTATTCTACTCTTTGTAAAACGTAATTATTATTCTCTACAATGGACGTTACACAGGTAAGTAATTTTGTTAATAAGTATCACGTATAGTGTAATGTATTTTGGGTATTGTTCAAATGCGTAGGAATAAATTGTTGTTTGTTTTATAGAAAATGAAGAAAGCCATGACCAAAAGAATAAGATAAGGTTGCTTTGTTGATTGACCTAATACAGAGCACTCCAATCTTGACCAGCAAAGAAACGAACGCTACAACAAACAAATCCAAAGACGATGCGTGGACTTCTCTGGCACGAGCTTTCAATGCCAAGAGTGGGTCTGTTCCCAAATCAAAAGACCAAAATTAAAATGGGACAATTTAAAAAAAGCAGCCCGTAAAAGAGCCCAGCAAGTGAGGATGAATAATTTAAAGGTAACATCATAAAGTTGTAATAATATAATATTGTTTTATTTACATGCAATTAAATGTTGTAAAAGTTGAAAAACGAAAAATTGTAATATATGAAGGCAACTCTCCCAGTACAGACAGCTCTAAGTATTTCTTTGGCACGCCTATGTCCAGACAATTAACAATAAAAAAGAAAGGTACATATTTAAATTAATTATTATTTTACACAGCATATTATTGAATGGCCTGTTGGTCTAGTGGTTAGTGACCCTGACTGCTAGGACGGAGGTCGTGGGTTCGATTCCCACACAGGACAAATCTTTGTGCGATGAGTAAGTATGATTATTTGTTCTGAATCTGGGTGGGTAATTTATCTATAATATGTATGTATTTAGAAATATATAAGTATGTTTATCAGTTGTCTGGTTGCCATAATACAGGCTCTGCCAAGTTTGGGATCAGATGGCAGAGTGTTGGTTGTCCCAAGATATTATAATTGTTATTATTTTATGTGAATTTCTTATACCTGTTCGCATAATTTGTAAACTAATGAACCATGGTCACACGCAATTTATGAAATAAAAGTATTTACATTATTTATTTCAGGTAAAAAGAAAACTGACAGTGATGTTCAGACGTCCATCATCACCCGTAACCTTATGAGAAGCAAGGTATTATGAGAAGAAAACGGAGAAATTAAATTTAGAAATTGCTCTTTTAAAATCAGCACAAAATGAAAATAATGTTACAGTTAATGATATTTAGAGTTAGTATTTTATTTTTACTTTTATGTCTTTGTTTTCGTATGTAGTTCAGTGCCATAATAATTTAGAATATAATTATTAAGAAAAACTATAATTTAGGTAAATAAACTTTGTTTCTATAAATTTGTCTTTCAATAACTAATAGTATAGCTACTTAAAATAACAATATTTCCCTATATATTTCCCTAAGCCTGTGTCCTTCATTAAAAATCATTTCTTCATAGACTTTGTTTTGAATGTAGCAGGATAAGTAGATTTTCTTGTTTGATATTTAACACTTAAAACTACTCAAGTGATGATAAACTGAAATAAAATAAAAGTAATTATTAAACAATGCCACTGCACAGTATTTTAAAACAGACAAACGTTTTAAACTTGACACCTCAGCTTAGCGCTATACAGAGTTATTACTCATTTATTAAAGAAATTTGAAATCAGTGTTGCTCTTTCTTTGTATTCTGGTTCTTCAGCAGTATTTGGTACAGGCATTTCTTCTGCAATAGGAATTTCTACCTCTGGTGGTACATCAGCTATACTGTTTAATCGACAGATATTATGCAACACACTAGTAGCTACGATTACTGCATTGGCTCGTAACGCGCCGGGCGCCGGAGGACTAACGATGCAACGTAGAGGCGGGGGAGGAATAAAAAACGCTTCTTTTCTTGAGTGTTCTTGGTTCCCCAGGTTTCGGATTCCTTTCTTGATGTTGCCTCTTCGGTGGCTGTGCTGCGACTGGCGACTAACCACACATGGAAGTCGCGCGGCAGACGGTCACGGGGCTTCGCACCCTGGCCGTGGAGGCCTTACCTTGGCCCGTCAACACGGGCCCGTCATATGATGGCCTGTATAGGCACAGCCTGTTGAGCCCATGTGTATGATTGCTATGAGAGTTTCTGTAGGCGCGCAACAGCATGTCGCACAACGCTGTTTTCTTTACCGCGGTCTGTCGCCGCCAGGTGAGACCTCCGGTGACCCGGAGGAGGCCCGGCGGGTGACGATCAGCGACAGGGGTGCCGACTCGACGCACCTACAGTGGGTGTAAGGCTCCCGCCGTGTATGTGTGGGCGGTATTGTATTGAGTAACACTGGCGACTAACCGACACAGGGCCCGTCTTATATACGGGCCGTGCTTACTCGGTTGAGAACCGCGTTTTTTGAACCATTTTTTGCGGTATTTTTTCTACAAGAGGTTTCGGCACCTTTGGAACCCCCTTTTTATTGATTTTCAAAAAAGAATCCTTACATATTATACATGGTTGTATGCATATTTACACGGGCTACCTTAATACATAAACATATTGCACGAAATTTACATAGGTAAAAATTTCCTAGAACATTATGTGACAAAATTTGAACTTGAACAATTTTTACTATAAACTTTCTGCTATATCTCCTAAACTAATAAAGCTATTAGCATGAAACCTTTTGTATTATCGTTTTTAAGCCAAGACCTTTCTTTTGAGACTAATTTTGTAAAAATATCTGCACTAATTAAAAATCACATTTTCAAGTTACGTAATTATATAAGATCGAACTTTCTTACTCAAAATTTCCCTTTCAAACTACCGTAAATCAGTCTTGTGATTATTCTAACAAGAAAACTAACGCTAAATACCTTTTAAAAAACTAATAAACTAATTAGAACATATCACAATGCAAATCTATACATATAATAAATCTGTAGACTTGGCGTTTCTGTACATTGAAAATATTTAGAAAAAAAGTAGTAGGGGTGTTAAAGGAAGTGCTCCAACAGAACCCATTTCTACCATTTTTAGAATTTTTGTCTGTTTGTCGGTTTGTCTGTATGTTTGTGCGCGCATCACGTAAAAATCCCTCATTATATTCAAAATCGAAATATTGAAACAAGAAGCATTGTTCCGAGTAACATTTAGTGTTTATTTCATCAAAATCGACCAACAGACGCAAAAGATATTAATGTTTAAAATTTAGTTTGTAATCTCACCACGCGAGTTCTATGATAATTTTAATTATTTATGTAAATAGGTTTTAGTCGAAGTGTAGTCGGAATGGCTGATAATGAATTTGGTTTTATTTTTCCTTTTGTGTTTACTCTTTGCATGGAAGTAATAAGTACTACGTACAACCCATTACGAAAAAAAATCTCTAAAAATTAAAACAAAATTAAAATTTTATAAAATCCACGACGTTGTGTGTGTGCAGCGCCGCAGTCAATTGCTCAGCCACTGCGCAAACCGTGCCGTCACATAACTGTGGTTGTGACTTCGCCGGGCATTGATGCAACTTTGCTTAGGGTGGCCGGACTGCACATTCAATTTTCAAATTGCCGCTGAATCTTGCAAGCGAAGATACTCCAACATGCAACATCACCAAAAACGGGGGAGTCTTTTTGCAGCAGTGGAAGTTAAGCCTATAGGACGAGTGTACAATGTCGCAGAAGCATGCATTAGAGGCGTTGAACCGCAGCTTGCAGGACATCCGCGGCAACCAGGCGCTGATGGGTGGCGTCGTTCGGCCGCTTTAGACCCTGTGGACGGTGAGTAATTGGTTAGCTCGCCGTCCGACCGTCTTATGACGACAGAACACTGACACACTAGACACTGTGATGGCTAATGACGATAGTACTGCCTACCCCGTTGAATTTCTCAACTCCGTGGAGTTAAAAGGCGAGGCGTCCCATCAGCTGGAGCTTAAAGTTGTCGTTCCAGTTCTGGTGATGCGAAACCTTGATGCAACCGATCAACAGATCCCAGGGCCAAACCAAAAAACCGTGAAAAAGTGACCGACATTCAATTGTGCACTTCATGCTTTTCAGACGGTCAATTATGGCTGGCGGCTGGCGGTACCGGAGCTTGGCTCCCTGGCCGCGGAGGCAATACCTGGGCCCGTCATTGGGTTGCCCCTTGGGCACGGCTTGGCATGTGAACGCAATGTCACACGCCTGTGAGTGGTTGCTATGTTTGTTCCTGTAGGCGCCCAACCGACACAGAGCCCCTCGTTTATACGGGCCGTGCTTACTGGGTTGAGAACCGTGATTTTAGAGCCGTTTTTGCTGTATTTTTTCCCCCTTTTTATTTATTTTCCAAAGATAATCCTTACATATTATACATTGTTAGATGCGTATTTACATGTACTACCTTATTTTATAAACATTTTGTAAGAAATTTACTTAGATAAAAATTTCCTAGAACATAAACAGACAAAATTTCAACTTGGACAATTTTCATTATAAACTTTCGGCTATATCTCCTAAACTAATAAAGCTATTGACATGAAACCTTTTGTAATATCGTTTTTAAGCGAAGACCTTTCTTTTAAAACTAATTTCGTTAAAATATCTACGCTAATTAAAAATCACATTTTCAAGTTACGTAATTATATGAGATCGAACTTTCCCTTACAAATTATCATAATTCAGTCTTGTGACTATTCTAATAAGAAAACTAACACTAAATACCTTATAGAAAACTAATTAGAACACATATCGCAATGAAAATTAACTAAATAAATCTAATTAGAATTTACATTATAAGACTCTAGTTCGACGTAGCGAAATGCGCGCACCTACGTACCGCCACTACTTGCACCCTGGTGCCCAGATAGGGTCTCGTCGCCGACAATACCACAAGCCTAAGATTTTTATACCCCAACAAAGACAGCCACTGATAATAGCATTGTCCCTAATGCATAAAATATTAAAGTTAATAAGACTTGATGAAGAGGATGTAGGTACCTATACCTTTAATCACTTAAATTTACTACCTGAACGAGACATTTTACAATAATTTAAAGCTATTAACGCAAAATAAGTAAAACTTTTGTAGACAACCGACCGAAATCGGGCGGTAAACAAATTGTAAACGACTCGTAACTTTGACAGCTTGTTGACGTTTCTTTTTCTTTATAGGAACACCATTGTCCGACATCTGCATACATTTGCCTTACTGTTCGTTATTCGTAATCCTCCCATCCGTAGGTAGTGATCTATCGGTAACTTAGCTTACGAAACGTTTATTATAGGAACGCTTTTGACATACGTCTCGTAGAAAATACTACTATCCGTAAGCAAAACGACTCGTTTCTTGTTTATAGGAACCGGGCATTAATGTAACCAACGACACTTGCGCTTTGACAAATCTAACGATGTATCATTTATCCAAATCGGTTCAACTGTTTAGGAGTTACAAGGGAACAAAGATACTGACGCACATAAGTACGGGTCAAATTCATAACCCTGATGAAAGTCGCGGGTACGTGCGGCAGGTTTTCTAAGGATATTTTGACAGCGGGCTCCTTTCTACTACGTTGGTACTATAACACAAGGTTTTAATAATGTTATGTGTAATGAGGTTTTTAGTTACACCTTCTATGACAAAATGTTATTTACTGCTCTATGGCGCGGTTCATACAGAAAAGACGTGTCGAGGACGCGAATAATCAAAGAAACCTAAAATGAACCTAATAGTTATATCACATAGCGTCGTTTTTTACGGTAATGGATTTCAGGCCTTCCAGGCCACGCGCGACGCGTTATCACCGCCAGGTGACTACTGAAAAACGACGCTATGCGACATAACTATTAGTTTCATTTTAGGTCTCTTTGATTATCCGCGTCCGCGATTTGTCGCATGACCAGCCGCTATCTCGAACAAAACTGGTCGGACGCCCGGTAGTGCGACCACTTTCTTCCTGGTCGGAGCTTCTGCGGCCAAAAGTCGTGTTTATGGTCCCTCTAGCTCCCTCTAGCTCGGTGTGTACAAAATTGAAAACTGACAAGTGCGCGTCCGACTCACACACGAAGGGGTCCGTACCACCGTACCCAAAGAAAAGAATGGTCGTCTTTACTTTATTTTTAACCGACCTCCAAAAGGAGGAGGTTATCAATTCGTCGATTTTTTTTGTTGTTGCATTTTCAGTGATATCTTCGCCAATTGTCAATTCGCCGATTTCGATGATTCTTTTTTGTTTGGAAGAATATTATTGCGCGGTGGTCCCGTTTAATTTGGTGAAGATCTGATGCTGATCTTCGGAGATAAGTAAAGGAACTCTTAAATAATAGACAGCAAATCTGTCGTGATTGGTGCAATCGCTTGGATGTTTATTGGTTACACAATATCGTAACATAACGCCTGTATGCTCAGAGGGGGTACACAGACGTGTACAGTACATCCAGATTTCGACAGTTCGACCATGAAATGTATTGTTTACAATGTAAATAAATGCATAGCAAATATTTGTATAGGATATTACAACTACAATTGGAAAAATAAAAAACTAATTTGCAAAAAACAAAACAGACTTCAAAAACACAAAAAATTTGAAAAATAACTTTAGTTTCAGAAGTCTGTGACAAAAAAAAACTCAATCAAACGACTTCGGAAGCTAAAGTTAGTGTTTTAATAGCGGCCCCACCCTACAAATTTTAAGTGTCTACCGACTGCGGTACAGACCACTGATAGACAGACAGACAGACAGACAGCTGAGTGTTAGTAAGGAGCCATCCATAAATTACCATACGAATTTCATGATTTTTAACACCCCCTCCCCCCCCCCCCCCCCGTTGTTGTGGACACGTCGTGACGTCACATATTTTGCAACTTTTTCATGTTCATACAGATGAAATTGGATTTGTTTTTTAGTTTTTCATTTACAGTTCAAATTTTGTGTTTTAATACTTACATACATGTTAGATTTTGAAATGTGACGTCACAAAATGTAGGAGCCCTCCCACCCCTTGTCACACAATGAGACACTTCGTCGAACTTTTCCCCCCCTTAACGTGTGACGTAATTTATAGATGTCCCCGAATAGGGTACCGTTGGCATCCTTTACGTACAGATGCCAAACACATCAAGCTACTACAATCCTGTCAGATTTCTTTAATAGATTTCCAACTTTATCGTTAGGCCATTATGTTCAAAGTTGATTAGGTCGATTGGGAAAATTTGACAGTTTCGGGTAGCTTGATATGCTGGCGTCTGTACTTTATTATCTGTTCGTTAGCTTGACTTACCTAAAGTGCATTTATTGGCCGATTTACTGAGGTAGCTACTGGATTCGTGACAACAACAAGTTTATGTTTTTTTTATATAGGTATTATAATCATTAATAAATATACAAATTTTAATAAGCTAAAAATATGTAGGTACATGCACTCATAATAATAGATAAAGTCTAAACAAAATTGAAATATATTAAAAAAATCTTTGTATTGTCCATCCAACGACAAGTTCTGTATGGATCAGTTATTTTAGATTTTTATTAAATGATCAAGTACATATTATGTAACAAAAAAAAATAAAAAACTACTTATTAATATATTCCTCCTAGATAACATAATGGGATACGATGCTTCTTAAAATAACAAAGGTTACGTACTTACTTCATCTGAGAAAAGTTGCAAAAGACAAACAAAGCAAGCGCATTATTTGCATTGATCCGAGTCCCACAAATGGCAGTCCGAAGTGTCCATAAAATAATTTCTATGACGGGGTGCACACTAATCCGAATTGCATTCCTCTCAAATTAGTAAATTTTGAGACGTATTGTATGGACCGTCATTTCTGAGATTAGGATCGGATGCAGTGCACAAACATTTTAATAAGTAAAGCTATTGTCAAAAATTAAACACAAAATAAACATGCCTACAAGTACAACTACCTTAATTTAAAATTGCACTCCCCTTCCCTGTCTATCGGCCAAATACAGTTTTTTTTGAGTTTGAGTGCAATGTTGTAAAGGAAATATTATTGGACGGAGCGCAATTTTGAACAGATACATAGTTTATATCTCTAATGTATTACGTTTTTCAATGTTGCCATAACAATTGAAGAGTTGAAGTAAGTGCTTCACTGTGATATCGAAGCTTGGAGGGGACGAAGAAAATATCTGAAGAATAAAATAAATATATTATTGCAAGAATTATAAAAAATTAAAAGGATTTCATAAATAATGACTTAATTGCCAAGAGCCTCGACCAATACCTGAGGAGGCTCTTGTTAGGCAGCTGGATACTCCTGGACACGGCTCTTATTGTTAGGAGGTTCCTCTCTCTGGAGCCCTGACCGCCGGTAGCGTGGGCCCTGTTCCCGATGCCGGTGAGCTACTATTTTTTTATATTTTTTTGTTTATATTACATTTGAAAGGAATGTTGAAAAATTTAATAAATTCAAATAAATAAGGCCAGAGGCTAAGCGTTACCATACAACATGGCAACGCCTCCAGTCTCTGAAGCATGACAAGCTGACAGCAATGAGGAGGAGTTTTTTCATGTCCCTTTATAGTTTATTATTAGTTTAGTTAATTCAGTTTATTTTGTTGTTTTAATTTTCCTAAGTAAATGTATTCTTGACCGTCAAATTTGTTCTAAGCATGCGTTTCCGAAGTTATACACATCTGAGGCGTCCTAGATCGTAATATTCTACGTAGCATTATACCACATGAAGAATGTTGATACATTGTTTAAATATAAACTAGCTGTTGCCCGCGACCTCCGTTCTTGTGAAATTATTATGAAAAATATTACTTTCCTCTTTGAATCGAATTTTGTTACCAATTTCTTTAATTTTTTTTTTGTACGGAACCCAAAGTAAAAGTAGTCTATCTAAACACAGCTGTCTGCCCGTAAAAGCCCCGTCAAAATCGGTCCAGCCGTTTCGGAGATTAGCCGGAACAAACAGACGGTCAGACAGATAAAAACTGGAAAGAATGAGTTTTTGAAAGTGCCGTATATATTTCTATATGCATTTAGTAAAAACATGTTATTTTGATATTACAAATAGACACTTCAATTTTATTTATTTGTATAGATATAGATAACACTAGATACCACTATAGTAATCTAAAACACTTACCTGAAGATTTCCGTTGAGGATTTTACCGGATATTGAGGATAGAAAAAGACAGCCTTTCTGTCACTTGAGATGCAAAAGGTGTTCGTATCAATATTTGTAATTTAATTCGCTGTTAAGTCAAGTTTGCAGTTTGTTCGCGACGAAGCGTCACCAATAAACGTGTGTAAATAGTGCGAGCGATATAGAATTAAATGACATATGGACAATAACAGTAAAAATAGATTCAAGTGCTTAAGCGATTAGAGTTTAGTAAAAATCCAACCGTAAGTATTTCAATAATTAGTAGATTTAGTAAAATCCAGGTAGTCTAGTTCGAGACCTAGCCCTGGATGTATTTTAGAGAACCTAGCCCTTTAGGAAGCCTACTTAGTCTAGATTATAACGTTGTAAGAAAGTTTAGTTTTGTTCGTAAATATTTCAATTTTCACCGGCTGACAGTTGGGGGATCGTGACTGGCTCAAAAACATAGTTATGTGAACATAAATCTTAGATTCAGATAACCTATTCAACCTTCTTTTATATTTCGATTAAATGATCAAAATACCACTAATAGTTTTCGCGTAATTCAGCCTGAAAGATCGTCAAACCGGCGATATTTGTGAATTTTGGTCGTTTTTTAGCAATAACTTTTGAATGTGAATAGATTATTATTATAGCCTCTTTAATTCCATAATGAATGACTTATAAAAAAAAAAAAACAAATATATCATAATAACACTATTACATAATTATGTGCATGCATAAAAATAACAAACTTATTACAATTTATATCCAAGATTATAAAGTTACAATCGCATAACAAATAATTTCTAAATTAATAAATACATTTTTTTTTTATATAGATTTCTAAATTCAATTTTCATAACAATTTACAATTTCATTTATATAATTCTATAATATGGTTCAATATGGTTCAATATGGACCCCTCAACGGGTGAAGGCCTCCTCCATTTTGCTCCACGTCTGTCTGTCCTTTGCTTTTGTGATCCAATTTTCACCGGCTTTTCTTATTATTTCATCAACCCATTTTTCTTTCGGTCTACCTCTTTTCCTTTTGTTTGTTGGTCCTTGCCAGGTAGTTACTCTCTGTGTCCATTTTTCCTTGTCCATACGTGCAATATGACCCGCCCATTTCCATTTTAATTTTTGAGAATGTTCCAAAGCATCTATTATTTTTGTTGTTTTTCTTATGTCTGTGTTTCTTTTCCTGTGTTTTCTTTGTATGTTTAGTATGCTCCTTTCCATCGCTCTCTGGCAAACTTGTATTCTGTTTTTAGTATTATTATTGTATATCCATGTTTGGCAGCCATATGTAAGACAGGGTAATAAGCATGAGTCCATAACCTTTTTCTTGAGATATATAGGGAGTTTTGATTTTAGGGTTTCTTTATTGCTCCAGAATTTATTCCAGGTTATGTTAACTCGTCTTTTAACTTCATCTTCGTGTCTTGTCTTAGATAAAGATATTTGCTGTCCCAGGTAAACATAACTTTGAACGTATTCTAATGTTTTGTTAATAACCCGTATCGGTATAGTATGGTGGTTCGTCATGACTTTAGTCTTAGCAGCATTTAGTTCCAGGCCGATCGTATTGCTTACATCATTTAGCTCATTAATCATTTCCTGTAATTGGGGTGCTGTTTCAGAAAAGAGTATGATGTCATCCGCAAATCGAAGGTTACTGAGGAGTTTCCCATTTATATGAATGCCTTTCTTTTCCCAGTTCAGAGTTCTCATTATGCTTTGAAGCACAGCTATAAAAATTCTCGGTGATAGGGGGTCACCCTGTCTGACGCCTCTACAAATGTTTATTTCAGGGCCTTGTCTCTCTAACTTGACACGGCTTTTGCTTTTGTAGTAGATGTCTTTTATAAGATCGATAGTCTCCGATGGTACTTCGCACTCATGTAGAGCTTTCCACATGCTCTTATGTGATATAGAGTCGAAGGCTTTGGCGTAGTCAATAAATGCCAGGTAGAGTGGTCTTTTGTGCTCTGTATATTTCTCTATAATTAAATTTAAAGTGTGGATGTGATCCGTTGTTGAGAAGTTTTTCCTGAAACCTGCTTGTTCCGGCGGCTGGAATTTCTCTATGAACGTTGCTAAACGATCCTCAAGACATGAAGCAAATAATTTGTACATATTTGGTTGTAGGCTTATTGGTCGATAGTTCCCAATATCGGCCGGGTCTCCTTTCTTGTAAAGTAAAATTATGTCAGATTGTGCCCATTCTTTCGGTATCGCTCTGTCGTTTAGAATTTTGTTAAATAAGGTTGTCAAGTATGGTGCTAGTATCATTTTCCCCAATTTCAGTGCTTCATTTGGGATTCCGTCAGGCCCGTTGCTTTTGCCGGATTTTAGAGATTCGATTTTCTTTATTATTTCATAAATAGAGAATCTATCTAGAGTAGCAGAGTCCTGACTGGTGGTTTCGATTTCCGGAGTAGTATCCTTTGCTGAGTATAAATTTTCATAAAATGTTGTTGCCCTTTCTATTATATCAGATCTTGATAATATTTTCTTGTTATTAGTATCATCCTTTATATAAGGTATCCAGCATTTAGTGGTATTAAGAATTTTAAGTCCTTTCTTTAAACTACCTGTTGATTCGAGGTGTGTTTTAATTTCTTTTATTCTGCGTTCTGTGCGTTCCTGTTTCATTAGTTTGTAGATGTTTTTGTAGAGGTATGTTCGTTCGTCTTTTTCTTCTTTTGTTAGGTGTTTCTTCTGAATCAATTCACTTCTTCTGGTAATAAGACATTTTATGTGAATAGGTATGGTCTCCCGTTTTGGTGTTGGTTTCTGTCGGATTGTGTTTAAACTGGTGATTATTGGTTTTTTAATTTTGTTGTATAAGGACTCGATATTTTCTTTTTCTTCTAGTTTAATTTCGTTTATATTTGTAGTTAACGTTTGTGTGAATTGTTCTTTCTCTTCTGAAGTACTGAGTTTGGTTTTATAATTTTTAAAATTTGCTCTACTCCTCTTTATCGGCGCAAACTGAAGTGTGCTTCTCAAGAGTCGATGGTCGCTGGGAAACGTTAAATTTGATATTATTTCTAAATTTGAGATGTTCTCCTTTCTATTGGTCAGTATGTAATCGATTTGACTTTTTCTTTTCTTTGGCGAGAGCCATGTCCACATAGTTTTATTGTTCTTTTTGAATAAACTATTAGTAATGTATAGTTTATTTTCCCAACAAAACTGGAGCAACTTTTCACCTCTTTTGTCTCTTTTTCCGTAGCAGTATTTGCCCAGTATTCTTTCTTCGCCTGATACTCGCTGTCCAACACGGGCATTAAAATCGCCTAATATTATTTTCTGGTTATTATATTGACAGTGTGCGTTCTGCAGTTGGTTGTAGAAGTTATTGATTTCTTGGTTGCTTGCATCAGCCGTTGGCGCGTGCACTTGAACAATGGTGAGCATTGTGTTGTTAAAGTTGAGATTTAAAATGCAGATGCGTTCGGATATTCCAATAAAGCTCTCAATGTTTAGCTTATATTCCTTTTTTATAAGGAATCCAACTCCATATTGACCTTTTGTTTCCCCGAAATAGCAGAAAATATGTTCGTTGTCTTCTGTAATATTATATCCCGTTCTTCTTATTTCCGAAAGGCCTATAATATCGTATTTTATTTTTGAAATCGCTCTCTTAAAATCGACCATTCTTTCATCAGATAGTAGCGATTTTGCATTGTAGGTACAGATGTAGACATTTTGTAGTGGAGGTGGAGGGTTGTAGTCGTTATCCCCCGCGGTGACAAGCCGTATTGGGAGATGTAGAGGGGCTTCCCTTACTCGTTTTTTGGCGATGAGTGTATCTCAGTCAAGCTTGACTCAGACCCTTTTTTCGGTGAATAGATACAGCTGTAAATTTTTTATAGGTAATTTTAACAACATACAACATTTTTTATAGATTTAAATACATAATGATGTTTTGCCAAAAAGTTTTAGTAAACAAAATGAATAAAATATGCAAAAACAGAAAGCGATTCCGTCCGAAGAAACTTCGAGCACTTATTTTACTTCTGTTAGGCCCACACTACCCACACATTCTGGCGTCTATCGATCACGCTCGTCCGACAAACAATTTTTACCGTTTGCCACTTTTTTATAATTGGCAACCAAGTTATTTAACATTCGAACTTGAATATTTTCAACAAAACGAACACCTTTTTTAGCAAGTCCAGTATGTTTGAAAGCTGCCAGGCTGTTCCCAGTTAAATGAATCGAGACCACCGATAAGCTGTTGTTCAAACAACTGTCTTTGAACGATCTAATTAAGCTCCTTTCGTTTTTCTTCAGCGATAATTGTTATAATCTTGTTAATTTTGAAATCTGTGAAGAACAGTGAACTATTTTATACCATGCAAAATAACAAGAGTATTTTAAACAGCATACAGTATCAGAAAAGAGTGGTGATTTTTCATGAGATCAAAATAGTAATTGCGAAAAAAAATCTTCGATCCCTTACATGTTAGGGCGAGTAGGTATTGGACAGCTGATATGTTTTTTGTGACTATATGGAAATCATTTTTTCGTTCGATGGTCTAAACCTCATTCTCAGATATGAGCACACCTTTCTGATACACCCCATATAGTATACAGAGAGCGGCACCCGGCAGGTTCTAGATCTAGAGACACCATTACAATCTGTGGCGCCGAAAGAGCGTTGAGCGCAGTAATTCTGTCACAGCTCACAGGCCATCAGTTTCTATAAGTCTTTTGGGGGTCAGTGCGAGTAAACGATGACACTAAGGTCCGATCTCCACCAAAGCGAAGATATGCAAAGCGGAGAGGAGAGGATAATGCGTAAGAGCTCGGGAGTATCCACCAATGTTATGCGGAGATGTGCAAAACGGCACGCCAGTCACAGCACACCGCTCACCGCACGCCGTTCACGTCTCTTTTCGTCTTCGCTGGCCTAATCAATTACAAGACATATCTTCTCTCTGCTCAACCGTTTCCACTAAAGCTAGGAGGAGGCGAGAAGAATAACGAAATTCGAATGTTGTTTAAAACACATCTCCTCTCTTTTCGTCTCGTCTCCACTTCGGTCGAGTCCGGCCCTAACTGATTTGGTTTATGTGAGAAAAGTGTTGACAATATCGACCCCTAAGGGCGGTTATTGGAAGGACGTGTAAGCGCGTATAGGCGCGCCTTTTGCCACCTCCAATCATGCAGCTGTTACGATCGTTGACGCGCTTCTATGCTCGTATTATCGCGAGCCACAAAAGACGCGTCCCCGCGCGCCCACGCGCCCACGTCTCAATAGCAATCGTATGTTGCGGTTCGAATGAATACGCCGGAATAAGCGCGTGTACGCGCGTTCGGTTTTATGAAGCGCAAAATGTGAGCTTATACGCCCAAAAAAATATGCTTGTCTAAAACCGCTCTAATGCACAGTGGGTGTGGGTGCCTTACCTTAGGTTATTTTATTTTTAAGATGAAAGAAGAAAATAGCGGGACGAGCTGGACATAACCAACGACCAGTGGCCCAAAGCCCTCGATCGAAAGAACTCTAAGTCATGGGGAGAGGCCTTTGCCCAGCTGTAGATGATATATGCTAACCATACAGTCAAATAATTGAAAATACTTACAAATCAGTCCTCCGGCTGAATCCGTTTAAAATTTTATTTTGAAACAGGTTTCGCTTAAATTAAACCCTACAATTTTGGACTAATGCATAACCGCGGTTTCGTGATGGACCATTGGCTGGATCTTATGCGCGGTGTCTCTGGTAGAGGAAGACAAGAAGTACCGAGAATGAATCCCGGAGACTATAAGACAGGCACAACACTGTCTTAGGCTGTAAGCCTTTATGATTTCCCAACTTCTCATACGAATCATTCCTTATTTTTGTAATATTTTTTATGAGACAAAATAATTTTTAATGCACAAAAGCAAATGTCATCTTTCAGGAAATTGACAATTTGACAAACAGTCGTCAGGTAATTCTTTTTTCAGAAGTTTCTTAGCTTTTTGTATATTTATTGCTATAGAGGTTTTAATGTAATGCGTGATTTTATTCAAATGTTTGAATTAAAAAAAAAGATTTCAAAAACAATTTAAAAAAAGATAATTAAAAAAAGTTTCTCAGATGCTGCGTTCGCCGAAGGACAACTTTCCGCTGGAAAAGCCATCGCTATAAAGCTAGACTGGTAAGAGAAGCTATTCAGATTACCAATTATAAGAACTTTAACCGGGAGGATGTGTTTTAACTGTCGAGAACCTGGAATCCACTGGTTTAACTGTGTAAAAACCGAAAAAGAGAAGAAAAATACACACAGTGAATTTCGAGTGTCGGGAGCAGAATAGAGTTCTAAGTGACAATGGTAGCGTTACAGAGTGCAAAAAATAATAAATATCTCGCTCATAAACACCCACCCACAATAACTTCAGTTTATCCGTGGTCATGGTACTTGCAACAGCTCCGAGATATCGGGAACTCAAAACAAATAGTAAAACATGGTAAATATCCCGTTTTCAGTGTTAATGATCGTATGAATGATCTATCTTAAAATTCTGGTTTATCCTTAGGTCTAAGTATTGGTGATGAGGCAAGATTAAGAGGCAAGTGACCATTTTTTATCCTTTTAAAAAGATTCAAAGGAAAACTCAATTAAATATAATTAAAAATGTTATACTCCAGACTCATTTATAGAACTTTTTGATGAAGTCTAATGCAGTAACAGAACATGTCAGAACGTGTCAGAAGTATTTAATTTTACTCTTTGATGTCAGATATTTATCAAACGTCATAATTCATGTGACGATTTTGTAGACAATTTTCTGATAATTTTGTTCCCTAATTTTTTAATTTTACATTACGACAAATAAGAGCAATTTGCTGCTTATTGCTTAGAAGTTATGCCGGCTTTTCTCAGCACTATATTTTTCCGGAATCGGTGTATGTGGAAGTTGGTGGTGCTTACTTGTAAATCTGGTACAGCTAGGCTTGACGTGGATATCCCAATAGGTAGGTAAAATACTCCTACTGTTAAATACAAATCGAGGCCGGCCGCATGGTCACGTCGTGATGGCTCTCGGCCACCGTAGCTGCGTAGGCGCGGCCCTGTGGACGGTGAGTAATGGGTTAGCTCGCTGTCCGTTCGTCTTATGACGACAGGCCGTGTCGACGGCGCGTTCGTGTTCCACGCGCGCTTCAAAGAGATGTCAGCAATGATGAGGGGCCCGCAAGGGCTGATGCCTGCCAGGGCTGCGGGACTGTTCGAAAGAGATACCGCGGCCCTGGAACATAAAGGGCAAAAGAAGGAACATGGATTGTTTTTAGTCAGTAAAAGTATGACACTCCCTTCCGCTCCGCCCAGACCGGGAGGAGTCATTTGATGATTTCCCGTTTCGGATGGGAAATCATCAAATGACTCCGGCCTGGAATGGAATGGAATGAAAAAAGACCGGCCGCATGGTCAACACTTTCATTTGTGTCATCGTTTAAAAGCCTGAGGTCGATTGCAGATTACGCCACACTTACAGAGGTCAGATCATCATTTACATGCAAATACCCCTTTTTTTTCTTTTTTTTTTGGTATGGGAAATCATCAAATGACCCCTCCCGCTCTGGGTGGAGAGGAAGGGAGTGTCAGACTTTTTACTGACTAAAACCCATCTATGTTCCTTCTTTTGCCCTTTGTGTTCCAGGGCCACGGTATCTCTTTCGAACAGTCCCGCAGCCCTGGCAGGCATCGGCCCGTGCGGGCCCCTCCTGTTTGCTGACATCTCTTTGAGGCGCGCGTGGAACACGAACGCGCCGTCGACACGGCTTGTCGTCATAAGACGGACGGACAGCGAGCCAGCCCACAGGTAGGTAGGTAATAAACGTACTTCGGAAAGCACGTTTATGACCCACGGCCACCGTGACTTTAGCAGTCGCGATGCTGTGGCTGACGGTGTACTTTTGCCCACGTAATCACGATTCTCTAACATCATCTACCTAGCCTTTTCCCAACTATGTTGGGGTCGGCTTCCAGTCTATCCGAATGCAGCTGAATACCATAATATATTTTACATGGAGCGACTGCCTATCGGTCAGATAAGCCGTCGCTCCATGTAACCCAGCTAGTACTGGGTAATACGATACCCATTGGTAAGACTGGTTGTCAGACTTGGGCCACTGACTACCTGTGACGACTGTCAAAGATCTACAAATGACAGCCGGGACTACTATTTAGGTCCTTTGCCCACAGAGATTTTTTGTAGCAATATTTTTTGTAGCAATTGTATCCCACATTTCGAAAACGCGCTTCTGCATCAATGTTATCGCACGCTAGCCGCATTTGCAACGCGATATAAGCGACGCAAATGCGTCATCATCGCTACGCTATCGTAATCTCCTCTCCTCTCTGTCTGACTGCTCAACCGCTTCCACTAAAGCTAAGCGGACCCGAAAAGTGTAAATAAAGAAATTAAATTGATGGCTTACAAAACATCTCCTCCCGTCTCGTCTCCACTTTGGTGTAGTCCAGCTCTTGCCCCTTAACTGGAGTGCGGAGGGAAGTTAGAATGCCTTTCTTGAACTATGCAGGCATAGGATGTTTCGTTTTATGTTCAGATGTTTCACTTTGAGGTAAAGATGCAAAATCAACATCAAAGATAAAAAAGAAAGTCTCATCTCCGCCTTACTCTTACTCGCTCTACGACAGAACTGACGTCGACCCAAAATTTGGCGGTGAGTTCGGCACTTTCAGTAGCGTCCATCAGCTCCTGTGATGTGCAAACAACAGGACAGGCAGGTCACGATGTCAAGTGTCCCAACATTTGTGGGGCAACACCACATTTACACTCCAGGGCAGAATCATCTCACGCGAGCCTCAAAGAGTTTTCAGCAAACGGGAGGGGCCCGCAAGGGCCGGTGCCTGCCAGGGCTGCGGGACTGTTCGACTTTTTAGTCAGTAAGAGTCTGACACTCCCTTCCGCTCCGCCCAGAGCGGGGGGGGGGTCATTTGATGATTACCCACCAACCAAAAAAAAAAAAAAAAAAAGGGCAGAATCATCTATAAATCTCCCTCTGAACAGGTTTTCCTTGCTTTTGCCAACCTGTGTCCGGCGTCTATTTAAAGACTTCCTGGTCAGCCACGAGCCATGAGCCAGATCTCGTGTCCTTGTGGGTAGATTTTCGGCAAGTGGCATAAAAATGGGTCGGATAGGGAAACACTTTCTTGCCACAGCTTAAGTCTTTCCTTAGAGCGTCGAGCGTTCGCCAGTGAGCGGGGGCACACACGGCTATAACCCTTAAATAAGACTACAACTTTTTGGTACACGTTGTATGCGTGTAGATAGGATGGCAATAGACCTTTAATAATCTTGTATATTTACCATACACAGCTTCCGATCAAGATCCCTTCGAACTAAGCATTTGGGAGTCTATTGCTACCTTCATAGATTCTGTCGAAGATTTCGTGAATCAGAAGAAGAGATGTCTAACTACAGATTTACACACAGACAGTGCTTGCTCTTCGTGTCAATTCTCCTCATGTTCGAGTGTGTGTTGAACATCCTTTACTATGAAGACAAAATCTCTTTAAAAAAAGAAAATGTACAAAAAATCCAACATTCCAATCCAAGCGAAGTGAAAGATTCAAAGGACAAGTTTCAACAACTTATAAAATTCTGCGCCAATATTTCTATAAGGAGTGATCCTGTCCGAGATGTTATCAAAAAACGAATCGGTGTAAATTATAAATATCCGTATGTTAACTCGACAAATGGTTCAATGGGTGAGTTTTTAGTTATTTAATGTCATCATCGTTTCATCTAGTTTTTTTCAACCCATCGCTGGGGATGCCTTCACATAATCATCAACAACATCATTTGCGTAATCAGCATCATTTTCGCACTGTGCACTGCTGGGTCACGCTCACACCCTACGCCTCCTCTCAGGACGGAGTAGGAGGGCTGTAATCCACCACACGGGCCCAGTAATGGTTGAAGAATATGACATATCTTCTAGTTTTCGGTTTCAGGACACGCCGATTTTCTCACGTCCATTAAACTAATGAGATTTTTTTATTAATTACAGTAAATGTAGCGTCTTATTCACTGCGAGAAATCTTTCGGATCACTGGAGCCCACCGATGGAATCGCACAAAGTCCAAACCATAGAGGATGTAGCAGTTATCAAATACTCCATGAAGCTTGCGATGCATAGACATTTATACTGACATTGGGTTTTAGAAGAAACAAAAACAAAATGTTTCAAATTCAATATCTGCAATGTAACAACTTCAACACTCCTACAATATTTTAATTTAAGTGTTTCAATAACATTTTTTTTACAAACCAAATTTGTGCACATTATATTTATTTATCAATAAATACTTACCGGTTTTCAAATGTTCTTATTACGGAGCTTGTCACTTCTCAAGGAGAACAGCTTAAAGGCTGTGCCACAGTTTTTGTCGCAAGGCCGTTCGCTTTACCTAGACACCTTAGACGAAGACAGTGCCGTGAAAGATTCTACCCTCAAAACCATAATTCCCAATACGTTTTTTGTTTTCTTCGGCTCCGCTATCCGGCGTCACTCGATAAAAAACCATATTTTGACCAACGACCATGAACATTGATAAGCTGAATATAAACCATTCTCCCCAGCATCCTTGCTTGTTTCTGTAAAAGTCCCTGCTCCTGCTGTTCACAATTTGACCATGGATTGTTACTTCCAATTCACGCGAATCCCATGTATCATTACGTTGGTGATATTTTTCATACTCGAATTCTATTCTCATATCATAGCTCGCAGGAACGTGATAAATGACGAAGATGGGAATGATAAAACTGACGCTCATTATAAGTATCAGTTGAGTAGCAGTTTGAAAGTCGAAATGGGTAAGTTCTCTTTACTGAGTTTTGTTTAATCAAGTATCATGTTACAATTCGACTTCCATTTGCATCAAAGTTAAACGCGTTTAATCTTAGGGTCAGTTCAGACAGAACGAAAAAATCCTCGCGGAGAATAGGAGTCTCCAGTGGTTGGTCGCAAGTGCAGAATCAAAAGAGCAGAAACGCGCTTCGTGCCGGTGCGACATTGAAAGGAGTACGGACCATGCTCATGTATCGCTTGTCAGCGCTGAAAGCGCAAGGGGTGATACGTAAGCATGTCAAAACTGGCTCTCACGGTCTCGGATAACGTCGAGGACTCCCGAGCGTCGCGAGGAGGCGCGCGACTCAGTCGAGAGCATTCATATTGGATATTCATTCAATTCTCTACTGTAAATAAAGCTAGCCAGTAAATTGTGCGAGGATTTTTCCGTTCTCTCTAAATTGGCCCTTACAGGCATCGTTCTGTTTCAAAAGAGACAATTGTGATCTCTGTTGCAAGTGGGCCTTACTTTTCTTTATTTTCTAATTTAATGATTTTTCGTTTGCAGACTACGATAATGGATATGAGTCTTCATATAATTGGTTTATGGGCATGAAATCTTATTTTAAAGATTTGGGTAATTAGCTCTTTTTTTCAATTCCTTTACAATTCCAGCCCTTTTTTTGAAAAAAAATTAAATAATTATTAAATAATAATTTTATTGTTGAAGGCGAAAAAGAAAAAGTAAGGTATGCGAAAAATACGCCAATGTGTAAAGTAGCCGAAACTTCTTTGGGTAAGTACCCTTACACAAAGTAGACCAAGAATACAGGGTAATTGGGTGCATTCCTTGAAAGGGTGATACCTAACTACTTCTCTGATAGCTCGTGAACGAAGGATTCATTCGTTTATGAGCTTTTAACAACCTGAACGGCGTAGCTTTCTCACAATCAGCAGTTTATAGCGGAAGGTGAAAAAATCCAAAAAAACATAAAAGTTCGATTTCTCCAGAACAACCCAGTTTGGACCCCAATTTCGAGCCATCGTCGGGTCAAAATTGTTGAAAATTATGTCTAGTATCAACCATTTCCATGGATTTCACTCGATTACAAATCACCCTGTATTTTAGAATTTCGGGCTCTAAAATAAGCCACAACAGGTTCTCAAATACTAGATTAAGTTACCACTAAAATGGTGTTCATACGATTATTAAAAATGCCAAAATAAATCCGTGTTTGTTACTCCTCATGTCTTAAGGTGTAAGCGCCAGGGTAGCCCGCGAAATTCAAATTTTCTTACGTTTTTTGCAATTTGGCCGGTCAGTGTCAGGTTGTACGTTGAACAAAATATGACTTGCGACCGTAAAGAGTAAGTTTTTACTTAATTACTAGCTGTGCCCGGCATGCGTTGCAATGCATCTTTTCCTACCTACTACCACCCACCTACCACCTACCTACTACCACCCACCTACCACCTACCTACCACCTACCTACCACCTGCCTACCACCTACCTACCTCCTACCTACCACCTACCTACCACCTACCTACCACCTACCTACCACCTACCTACCACCTACCTACCACCTACCTACCACCTACCACCTACCTACCACCTACCTACCACCTACCTACCACCTACCTACCACCTACCTACCACCTACCTACCACCTACCTACCACCTACCTACCACCTACCTACCACCTACCTACCACCTACCTACCACCTACCTACCACCTACCTACCACCTACCTACCACCTACCTACCACCTACCTACCACCTACCTACCACCTACCTACCACCTACCTACCACCTACCTACCACCTACCTACCACCTACCTACCACCTACCTACCACCTACCTACCACCTACCTACCACCTACCTACCACCTACCTACCACCTACCTACCACCTACCTACCACCTACCTACCACCTACCTACCACCTACCTACCACCTACCTACCACCTACCTACCACCTACCTACCACCTACCTACCACCTACCTACCACCTACCACCCACCTACCGGGTACTAAAGTACCAGGCTGGCATGCATTCAAGGTGGTATTTTAACAGTTGTGGATCTTAATCATAATTTTCTGTAAAAAGTACCAGCCTGTCATGAATTCAAAATACCAGTTCTAGAACTTAATCATAATTAAAAAAACATTGTCCAGCGGACAAAATTGTGAATCTAAACCATTCCCAGATCCCCTTGAACACACACAAAAATTTTCATCAAAATCGGTCCAGTCGTTTGAGAGAAGTTCAGTGACATGATACACACTCACAGAAGAATTATATATATAAAGACTAGCTGTGCCCGGCATGCGTTGCAATGCATGTTTTCCTACCTACTACCCTACCTACCCTAATTTTTTGTGAATCTAAACCATTCCCAGATCCCCTTGAACACACACAAAAAATTTCATCAAAATCGGTCCAGTCGTTTGAGAGAAGTTCAGTGACATACACACTCACAGAAGAATTATATAAAGATAATCATTGAAATCATCAATTCAACCCTCAGTTAATTTAATCCCATTAAATGACTTTTTCATAAAATAGTCATTCAATGGGATTATATGAACTCATCGCTAATCATATTTTGTTCAACGTACAACCTGACACTGACCGGCAAATTGCAAAAAACGCAAGAAAATTTGAATTTTGCGACAGGGTAGCCCAACCTGTCGCTTGCACCTTAATGAAATACAACAAATTTGTATATTTCAATTGGTCCTAGATCTGGTCTCCGGAGATTTTAGAACTTGTTGCGATAGTATGAATCGGAGTTGATTTTATGAGCTTTGATTACCTATTTCAATTCTGTTAAGAGTTACGTCTATTTTTTCCAATACTCTTTGGCATACCGAGATTAGAACATAAAATACTTTTTATCTCGGGACAAAAGCTAGCATTTAATATAAAACGATCGTCTTTTCCCAAACTTTGTTTTGGTTGTATCTATCAGGGCCAATAAAAGTCATGAAAGATGAAACCAGCCAAAAATGGGTGGAGGCACAAAATCGTGACGTCAAACTCGGAGGGTACTATGCTCCCTGGCATTGCCGTCCTGCGAAACGAGTAGCTGTTATTGTACCTTACCGGTAAGCTTGCTTTTACATACCATAAAAAATACATAGCATAATCAGCCTATAATGTTCTCACTGCTGGGACTCACGGCCTCCTCTCTATGAGAGGGAATGGGCTATAATCCACCACGCTGGCCCAGTGCGGGTTGGTAGATCGTCGATCGTCTTCGAGTTTTTGGTTCTAGGACGCATGTCCTATGGAATATGCATGAATATGTCCGGTGGAATATGCTTCAAAATAAGGAGCTGAATGCACCCTGTCAGTTTGCGGAGGGCTGTCCCTCGTATGATACATACGTAAACTGCTAAAATCATGAACCTTCCTTTTGGCTTAGCTGTACTCGGGTAAAAACAAACCCTAGGCCGCATCATCGCTTCAGATCAGGCGAGTTGCGGCCAAACGCAAACCTATAAAAAAGGCTAAGCAGATGATCTATTATTCCAAATGGGTATTACTTATTCCTTTCAATCCATACTCATATTTTCAGAGATCGCAGAGTCCACCTTGGTATTTTCCTTCGTTACATGCATCCATTACTAAAGAAACAGTTACTAGAGTACAGGATATTTGTCATAGAACAATTTGGTGAGTTCCATTCGAGTTTTATTCATATTGTTCCCTATAACTCGTGGCTAAATAATAACAGCCGCTCGGGTCGGTCTTTAAATTAAGCCGTGCTTCCCTAGGTTGGTCTGTGGATGGGTGACTACCCATTACATACCGAGTTTCCTCTGTGCCTCAAAGCACATTCAGCCGTTGGTCCTGGCTGTCATTTGTAGATCTTTGACAGTCGTTACAGGTAGTCACTGGCCCAAAAAGTCTGACAACCAGTCTTACCAAGGATATCGTATTACCCAGTACTAACTGGGTTGTGGAGGTCAGATAGGCAGTCGCTCCAGGTAAAATACTGGTATTCAGCTGCATTCGGTTAGACTGGGAGCAGACCACAACATAGTTGGGAAAAGGCTAGGCAGATGAGATGATCACTGTCTAAGGTAAATTCTCTAACTCAATTTATGATGCGCACTATCATCATCATCATTCTCTTGCCCTTATCCCAAATTATTTGGGGTCGGCGCACCATAATTTCTTCTTCCATACTTCTCTCGTACTCGGTAATCTCCACCGATACCTCCTTTCTAGCCATATCATCCTTCACGCAGTCCATCCATCGTTTCTTTGGTCTTCCTGTACTTTATGATGCTGTAATTGATATTATAATCACCATTTCAATTAATTTGTGTTTGCTAATATTGTAGCTGATTTAATCCTTTACTTTAACTATATTATAGGCACTGAAAGATTCAACAAAGGCACCCTCTACAACATCGCGTTCCTGGAGACGCAGCGGTTCGGCACTTGGGACTGTCTGATCTTCCACGACGTGGACCTGGTGCCTGAGGACGAGAGGATCTCGTACTCCTGTCCAGACCATCCCACACATATGGCTGCAGCAGTAGAATCGTACGGTTATATGTAAGGCAACATTTTACATGCTCACTATGTTAATTGAGGTTAATGAATGTTAATTGAGGTGAGGAGATCGTGGTTAAATAATTATAGCCGCTCGGGTCGATCTTTAGGTTAAGCCGTGCTTGCCTAGGTTGGTCTGTGGTTGGGTTACCACCCATTACATACCGGGTTTCTCCGTGCCTCGGAAAGCACGTTAAGCCGTTGGTCCCGGCTGTCATTTGTAGATCTTTGACAGTCCTTACAGGTAGTCAGTGTCCCGAAAGTCTGACAACCAGTCTTACCAAGGATATCGTATTACCCAGTACTAACTGGGTTGTGGAGGTCAGATAGGCAGTCGCTCCATGTAAAATACTGGTATTCAGCTACATCCGGTTAGACTGAGAGCCGACCCCAAAATAATTGGGAAAAGGCTAGGCAGATGATATGTTATTATAATTGAGGTCCTGAGGTCTTAAGAGAAAAAAGGATGGCGCGTCTTATTAGGCTTTCTCTTTTTCGCACTTAAACCAAAATTTTGACACTTAAACTGCTCCTGGCTCTCGTCATCATGATGAAATTTTCGGGTTTCTGCAATGCTTTTAATGATACACGGTCAGTTCTGTCCTTTTTAAGTTTTTTATTCGGTGGCTTCAAAACTTCTGCTGTCAAAGATGACAATTCTAAATATTTATTTCAGTCTACCACCATACCAAATCAACTTCGGCGGTGTGACTGCTCTCACTCCTGAAGATTATAGAAAAGTCAACGGCTACTCAAACTTTTACTGGAACTGGGGCGCAGAAGATGATGATTTTTATGTAAGGTGAGTTGGTAATGTTTCCTCTTTCTTGCATCCTCACACAATAAGCACAAAAAATACATCAGTCGTTCATCCTCACAGAAACTCGAACATCTACGACATACATATGTACTTACGTCTTACGTCTACCCATCTCGAGGCAAATAAATCACACTCCAGTGTCGGTAGAGCATTCATGACATCCACATGTCAGTAGAGCATTCCTTGTATGTGCATCGCAGTAGACTGTGACCCGCTCGCTAGACTCGCTTGACCCGTGTAATTATCTTAGGTGACCCGTGTAGTAAACTTCTATAGCCATCGAGGTAGTCTCGTAAGATCTGCACGCTAGCCACGGGGGTTTGTGTAGTGTGGTCGGAAACAAGTTCCTGAGACGATTGCAATGTCCAAAGTAATAGTATCAAGAGAAAAAACTGTTTATTCCTAAGAGGTAATCTCTGAATACCTGATTCCAGAAGTTCTTTCACAGATAGAAAGCTGTACTATTCCGAGTGCTATAAGATATGAGTCATCTTTGTGAAAGAAGTCGCGGCCAGTAGTGTGTCTATTTTAACTCCCGAAAACTTGTTTTTATTTATTGGAAATTCGCTTTTTGTTTCAGACTTAAGTCCAACAATCTGGTTGTGTCGCGGTATAACAGCTCCATAGCTCGGTATGCTACACTAGCACACACTGCCACTAAAATAGGAAAGGAACGGTAAACTGACTCCTCTTTCATGTTTCTTTAGTCACTCGCCAATTCTCGTAACAGCATTCCTTAATCGCTTTGAAAAGCCCACTAAGAAATTGCAATGCCGACACGTTCCGTCCAATCTAAGCGTGTTGTCCCTTTGTACAATTTCGGCTCCATGAAATTTATCAGTACTCCTTATCTTTGGGTCGGCGAATAAAAAAGAGAAGTAAACAGAACTGGCCAAAAGTAAAGAACTTATAATACAAGTTGGATGGGACACCGACGCAGAAACGAACACTAAGTATTCAGTACCCCGCCAGACCCATACACAGACACAGAAATTTTTCATCGGTAGTTTAAAAACAAAAACGAATGTTTCCTACAAAAGTTCAATACCTACATGGTTAAACTGTATACTTCGTTAGTGCGTCGGTGTCCCGTCCACCCTGTTTAAGTCTTCTCTTACTGGTCAGCTCTTAGGTACCAGTCTAAAAAATCTATTCATTGTAACATTGAACGTTTAATTTGCCTTTTTACAGACACTTACTCCTCATGCTATCAAAAATACGTTACCGGAAGGAAGGTCTTGTAACCACGAAGTACAAGCTTTTGAGACTCACTGAAGAAAAACTGTATACGCACATATTAGCTGACGTAAACCCTGCGAAAATGAAGGTCGACATGAAAAGTATCATGCAGAGAGTCGTTCGGTTACACGGAGAAGCTATTGTGCTTGGACAAAACGAATTTATTTTATCAAACCCTGGTAGACTGGAAATGTCCTTATAGTGATGTGCTCTTCTCTTCTCCATATTATTCTTCTTCTTCTTCGAGTCTGTAGCAAACCTGTTAAGGGTCAATATCAACAAAGTTCATTTTTTGTCAATTTTGGTGGTTAAACTTTTTCTTCAGTTTCGTAAAAAATAAGAATATAAAGATATAAGAATGTCCAAGCTAGAAGGACCTTCAAGAGGTCTCAGAATATCTCTATAACTTTTTGAGATATTTTAGTTCAAAGTCTACCAAACTCGAACCAAATGGCCACCAAAATTGAAAATTTCAATTTTGGTAGACCAAAAACTGAAAATTAGTGGCACCAAAATGGATTTCTCTATCGCAAACCTCAATCTCACTAATAAAGCTCAATCTCGGGAAGTATCAATAATTAACCATAAAATAAAACATGATTGAAAAAAAGCACTAACAAACAAAATACAATATTAAATCCTAGGCGAGACACGGGGAAATAATAAACAGATCATATCAGATATAATTACAGATTTCAGTACACTAAATGACGTTAACTCAATATTTGGGTGCTAATGACCAGACGAGATCAAGTTTATACTGAGGTTCTCCATGGTCACAGCCATGACCACTATATCGTCGGCACACCGAAGGTGAGTGATGTACTCGCCATTGAAGTTGATACTAGCCCTCTCCAGTTCAGAACCTTGAAGACATCCTCCAATGCAGTGGTGAACAGTTTCGGAGATATGACGTCTCCCTGTCTCACACCTCGCTGTAGAAGGATAGGATTAGGTTCCGAGGTCTGGTCTTGTGGTCGGACTGACATGATGGCATTTTTGTACAAACACTTCACCTCGATGGTCGATTTGGCACCGTTGGAGAGACTGCAGTAGCAGCAGTACAGCCAAAGTTCCGATCGAATCGAAGGCTTTCTCGTAGTCCACAAACGCTAAACAGAGGGGCCACTCTTCGGTCTTCTGTTTAACCTGCCGCAGCGTGTGTTTGTGGTCTATGGTGCTAAAGCCTTTTTGGAATCCGGCTTGTTCGGGAGGCTGAAAATAGTCAAACCTGCGCGCGAGATGATTCGTGGTGATTCTTTAAAACAACTTGTAGACATGGCTTAGAAGTCAGATGGGCCTATAATTCTTCAGCCGGGCATTATTGCCCTTCTTGAAGAAGAGTACCACCACACCCATGCACCATGCCTGTGGCGTTTTCACCTCGATTATGACGGAATCAAACAGTTTCTGAAGGGTTTTAAGTACCGGTTTTCCACCCGCCTTCAAGAGTTCGGCTGTAATTCCGTCATCACCCGGTGCCTTGTTGTTTTTAAGCTGTTTCAGAGCCATCCTAATCTCGTGCAGGCTAACGTCCGGGATATCTTCGCTGCAGTGTAAGGTCAGTCTAGCTCTTGGGTCGTTTGCTAGATTTACAACGGGTTTACTGGTTGACGTGTATAGCTGCTCATAGAATCTCTCGATCTCCCTCAGAAGCTCCGGTTTGTTTGTATCGTGAGCTGGCTCTGGCGTGAAATACCTTGGAGCCTTTATTCCACCCAATTGCGTCTTTAATACGCACGGTATTAAAGCGGCGGAGGTCTTTCAAGGTATTTCCACGCCTTGTCTGAAGACTGTAGGATCATTTCACACCGCTCCTGCATGAGCTTGAGAGTGTATGATCAGAGAGATTTATGTTTGAGTTTTTTTTGTTCTTGTCTGCATGACGTGTCTTGAAGAACTTAGACCCAGTCGTATGGGCAGTTTCCACAAACCCGTCGCTGTATTTTCGTCCACTGCGCTTCCTAGGCACTCGAAACGAGTTCAAGCTGAAAGCTCTCGGGGTTTTGGATCTGGATCTGTGCTGGACGGAGCGTAGATTTCATTAGTCGAGACGTTTCAAGCTTGATTGATGTTCAATGTGCCTCTTACCATGCGGTGATCACTCTCGGTTTTCAAGGAATTGATCACAGAGACAATACTGAACATTTGCTTTTTGGTTGACATGAAGTCAATCTCATTTTTAGTTGCACCATCGGGGCTCTGGCAGGTCTTCTTCCTGTGCTCACGCTTTCTGAAGAAAGAGTTCATCATATAGAGGCCCTCCTTCTCCATAAAACTAGAAAGTTGGTGACCCCGGCGGTTCTGACGTCCGACACCAATTGCCCCACATGCAGCTCATTCTCGTCTCGATTGCCCAGTTTCGCGTTGGAAGTCCCCCATGACAACTGTGAAGTGCTTTTAAGCAGCCTCTCTTCGCTGGTCTGTTCTGGCGTTCTAAAAAGCAACAAATAAAAAAATATATGAATAAGAAACTTGATTATTATGCCACCCTTATAATAATATGTCTTACTTACTGCCAAGTACATAACATTTATTTGTTTGCTAATCAAACTGTCTTGCAACGTAAAAACTAGCTATAGGCATAGATACAAACAATACGTATACAGTACATACTTAAAATTTGGAACTAGGCATAAAAAAAATCTTTAAAAATATGGGTTTTAAGTTTAAATTAAATTAATATCACTGATTTAAGCGTAACCCCAATCAATCGATCCACCAAAACGTGAACAATTCTTGTCCCCCGTGCCACCCCAGGTGATACTTACGTTTTTGGCGGGAAATCACAGCACTAATCACATACCTGTTACGCGCAAGTGCTGGCCCACGACCTGGGCCACGACTGAGAAATGCGAAATAATAAAACGCGATTAATCACACGCACGAAACTTCATGTTATAAGTAAGTTGAACCAAAATTTAGATTTTTGCTTGGACAAACTTTGATCGAGTGTCCTGTGCTTTTAAGTTAGGTTTTATAATATGCTTTAATTGTTTTTAAATAATGTGTCATATGCTTATACTAACAGAATTGTTTATTTTGTATTGTACCTCAAATTGTTACTTTGGTGAACGCAATTATATCAAAAAATGGAGCTGGGACCCACCCAACTTGAATCTTAAGGCGATTTTTTTTCCCTGATAATTTATATACACTTATAAAAAAAAATATGTGGCCCTAATTGGACCAAGTTACGTAGTACTATAAAAAATGAAACATCCTATCATTTTACACCTCGATTCTCAACGTGGACACTTAAAATTTGATGCGGGGATATTCATGCTTTTACTAAAATCTGTTTTTGAGTTAATCAATGAGGAATTGAGGATAATTATATGATGTTGCTGGTTGAAAAACAGTAAGGTTGTGTTTCGCGGTGTCTTGTATTAGCTGGTTCTCTTATAAATTTAAAATAGGCCAAGTGCGTGTCGGGCCACGCACAATGTAGCGTTCCGTAGCTGCCCATCAAAATATGGGGACACTTCCCTACGGTCCATTTGCCTCAGAACGATGATTTTAATTGTGATAATAAAAAACAAACTTATATTTTGTAGTTGAAAAACCTGTGCTACATACATTATGTTTAGGAAAATATGTTATCCAAGTATATTTTATAAGCTGGTCGACTATTAGGTACTTGTAAAGCCTACTTAGCTGTGATAGTTTTCCTTTTAATTTCGTTATATCACCGTTAATTTTTTCACACATCCAAACAACCGTTTAGCTGGTAGAGGGGCGGGAACACTTGTCTAACAAAAATTAGCACTTTAAAAACTTAATATTTCACAACTGAATCCCTTAATCGAAAAATATTTGAATGTTCAAATAATTCGTTTGTGAAATATAATAAAAAAAATTATTGCGAGTATGTACTCGAAATATTTTTTAAAGACCTATCCAACGACATCCCACACTATGGAGTAAATTTCGCACTTTACTTGTACAGTCACGAGCACCAATATGTATGCACTTTACTAAATATAAAAGCTATTTTCGCGAGGAATAACGATTGTAACTTGGAGATAGGATATTTTTCGTAGAAATATGAGTTCCAGAATATAGCCGAGTGCAATAAGACAAAAAATACTCAAAAGCTGGAATGAAGTTTATAATGGTCGGATTTTCGTGGGTTTTTTTTTATTGAATTCCTAGAGGAGTGGAGAAGAAAGTTAAAAAAATTCACTGCTCGCGACTTTCTTTCTTTTTAATTTCGTTTGGAATATTTTTTTTTTGATAATGAATAACTTCAAGTTCGACGAATACACATTGTGGCGTAACAGTGTGACCTGCGTGCATCCATTAAACGCCAATTTGGTCTGTTTCTTTGTTAATTATAGTCAATATAATGCATATTTCAAGTTTTTTTTTAATTTCCTATTTTCGGCAATTATTTCTAAAATATCCAATTTTAAGACTAAGATTTCTTTTGAAATAAAAAAAATAAAAAAATAAAGTAAATAAAGTGATGCTTTTTCACAATTATCTGGACGAAAAGTAGGTATTCAAGAAAACCGCTTCTACGAGTGAAGTGACAAACAATTAATTCACGATTATCAGGAATCGTCCGTGTAAAATTTAAAGATGGCCATTTTTCTCAATATATTTCTACGATGATCAACGTAAATATTATCCTGAAAATATCCTTATTATATATGCTATCCACAGATAACAAAAACAAAAAAAATATTTGGAGGTACTCCATAAATATTGACGAGGGTAGAAATGGGGCCGCTGGTAAATTTACAAAAAATATCGTTATTATAACGTAACCATTTCTCACGATTTCTATCTAAGATTAGTTGCAAGCTTGCGTCTCTGCGCACAATTTAATATCAATATTGATACCGCGATACCATTTTGTCATGTTTTACTTTTTCATCAGTAACTAATCTTTAACAAGTATCCTTTAATATTTTTCTAGTTATTATACCTCATTAGATAGCAAATAAAATAGAATTTGGACGATAATTTGCACATTGAGTTTAATAGAAACATCTCGAAAAAAAATTGCCTTCAATAACATAAACGATTTTCTGACATTTGCGGATGAATTTTAATTCACTACATTCATGAAAGCGGTCGTCATGAATATTTTCTGGTCCAGTTATCTGTGAAAAAGCATCAACTACCAATTTCAAAAGAATAAGATTTCTTTTGAAATTGGTAGCTGATGCTTTCTATTTTATTGAAGAAAATAGGAATATGCATTACATGGATAAATGGATAACAAAGAAACGGACCAAATTGGCGTTTAACGGATGCACGCAGGTCACACTATTATGCCACAATATGAATTCGTCGAATTTAAAGTTATACATAAACGAAAAAAAATATTCCAAAGGAAATAAAATTCGCAAGCGGCGAATTTTTTTTTATCCACTAGGAACTCGATAAAAAGTTCCATGAAAATCCGACCACTATAAACATAGTTCCACCTTATTGTCTAATTGCACTCGACTAATATTATGTTCGTTTTATAATCAGAGCTGTATAAGAAAAACAAAACATTTTTTAAACATGTTAAGTGTTTACATATTGGTGTTCGTGACTGTACAGGAGATACTCTAAAAAAAATACTTTTCGAGATGTTCTTTCACCACTTTGTCAGCGTAACTAATCAAATTACAGCTTTCTAGTACTAAGAGTCTGATCGTTTTAGCCAAGCTGTGGACAGACGGACGGATATAGCGGAACTATAACGGTTCCTACGGAACCCTAAAAATGAGACAGAACTTTTACTTATAAAATTTTCTGTCCATTAATTTAACGAGAACTTACTCAGACATCTGAAACGGGATTGTCTATATTATACTAGCTATGCCTGGCACGCGTTGCAATGCACCTTTTCCAACCTACCTGCCTACCCACCCTACCTACTCTACTCTACCTACCTACCTACCTGTGTGACGTGAGCTGTCAATTGCCAAACCTAATTTATTTAAAAACTCATTTTATTCTTATCCTTTTTTCCCGTGATTTTTTAATAGTTATCCTGCTATTCGGCGGAGAAGAATCCAACAAATCGGAGATCATTAAAATTGGTCCAGCCGTTCTTGAGTTATAAATGATGTAATTAACCAGACTTTGTTTTATAAATATATATATATATATATTACAATTCCGAGCCTACTTAGGAAGTGTGTAAAATAATTTTTCAAAGATTCTTCAATACCCACATTTCCTGTGAAATGTATGTATTTCCTAGAAATTGTATGCAATACCGAGATGATACTAGGAAATGTATAAAAATGAATGCTGTCTGTGAATAAAATAAATAAAACACGAATAAAATCAACGTTAAGGTAAATATCAAAATGTTGTATTATGGCGTAGTCAACGTAGCCTCTCTACACTGAGCTCCTGTTTCTGTCTGCAGGGTTTAAAGTGACCGTCAGGGTGCCCCAAATCCCGAACTCGCTTCGCTCGTTCTTACATCCTAAGTTTTCCTTGCTACAATGCCTTGTTTATGTTGATGTGGTGTGTTATGTAGTAGGGTAACATAAAAAATAGGCGTACGATAGACGCTCTCGACTGTGTGTAGTTGCCCCTCGCACCGCTATCCCTACTGTACAAGAACAAGAATGGAATACATTTCCGATCGCTATTTAGGAAATGTATATTTCCTAGAAAAATTGGATATTACAAAATAGATGATTTATTTATTCACAGTTTTCTTACCCATTTTAGGAATTGTATACACACATTTCTTAGGAATTGTATACAATGACGGATTACATACTTTCCGTTAACATGGCTGACGACAAGAATTAAGAAATTCATTAATGAATAAAATACATTTGTCGTTGGTTAAAGTTTTTAGAATGCCTGTTTTTACTTGCAATTTCATTTTGCGAATAATAATTTTTGAATAGAGAAATTGATTACCGTTTACGTAAAACTGTTTGGTTCTTGTGAGAATTAATGATTCTATTCGACGAAATTTATACAGTTTATATCTTTTTGTATTGTCTTCGTTTTTGAATTGTTTTTGATAAATGAAAAATCAACTAAAAAAATTAAATATTTTTTCACTAAATTATCACTAAAGACTAGAGTAACGAACAAGTGTATTGAATTTAAAATGTTTAATATTGCATTAAAGACTTTAAAAAAAGGATGGTTTATGGTTTTTTTTTTCTTTTACACGATTCTTATCAGATTTTTTTTTTAATATTTTCTCAGATTAGGTAAAAAAGTTAAGAAAAGTCCACCAATTTTACTGCTTTTCAAAATTATTGGTGTGGCTTTTCTAGCTTCCTTTCTTAGTCACTTATACTGGGTGGCGCCGACATTACGACAGTGAAAACACTCTTGTAATAATAGAATATTTTTAAATTATAAAATAAATCCGAACATCGAAATTAAAAAAAAAAACAGCATAAAAACTGTTAACGCGAAAAACAACACCATGTTTACTAACCTTAGGTATAATTTGCACTAATTCGCGTCTAACAATAAAGTTTAAGGAACGACTTTGGCAAAGGTTTTAAGTAAGCGAGTAAGCATTATACAGATGTGGGAGTCGTTAACCCTGTCGGTGCTAGCCTATGAATCTACATCATGTAGAAAATCTATATCTATAAAAAGAAAAGTCCTGACTGACTGACTCATCAACGCCCAGCCCAAACTCTTATGACCTAGAAAGCTGAAATTTTGCACAGAGTAAGAGAAGGATTTTTTTAAATTCAACGCTTATGGGAGTTAAATAGAGGATGAAAGTTTGTATGGAAAATCGTCATTTTTGTAGTTTAAACCCTGAAAATTAGTGTTTCCATTCTGGTTAAATATTAAAAACCACGTATTTCAATGTTTTTGGGAAATCAGCCCCTGAGGGCGTAAAATAGGGGATAAAAATATAAATAGGAATCCCGTTAGTTTGGTTCAAACCATGAAATTTTGTATTTAGCCTTTTAGTTAGGAATTGATAATTAATGTATCAGCGTTTTTGAAAAATCATGTCAGAAAAGGGTAAAATAGAGGATGAAAAATTTGTATAGGACACCTGTAAATAAACCTAACCCATAAAACTGGTATTAAAAGCCTTTTGGCGTTTTTGTTAAATCATCCCCTAGGCGGTTAAAAACCCCTACGAACTCATCATCGCTCAGCCCAACTTTCGCCATCGACAAACACACACTTACTTATGGGATCCAATGAGTAATAATTATTTTCCTTATCAGTAATTATTTACGTAACTCTTTTTTTCTAATTCTCACAGGATAGAGAGTTAAGAGGATTTAATATTTTCACTTTATAGGAAACTAAAAACTAATATTTGGATTTCGAAATATTTTAATTATGCGGGGTTTTAAAAACATAATAAGTATATTAATCTACTCCTAGTAATGTATTCTCAACATTAGAAAATATTTTGAACCCTCTAAATGAACTCTTTTTTTCGGTACAAATTAATGTAAGGATCTCGCCATGATTCTTTGCCATTCAAGACTATTTTTAAATTTTAAGATTTGTTATCCTCCAGCAATCATATATCAAACCGCGCGCCGCACCTCAGATACTATAATAAGCAGTGTGAGAAGACATTGTTTACCTGGAATAACACATAGGATACATTTAATACCGGTAGTATGTTCCCGTGGTATATTTTCCGACATCCACGCGGGCGAAGCCACGGGCAAAAGCTAGTGCTGAATAATGACTTAACTACTGGATATATTCGAATTAATTTTTGTATGCAGACTGGAAACATCATGCAAGTTTACGCAGTTTAATTTGTTGTCTATATCGGCACCATTCTGTATAAGTGAGTCAAAAATAAGCAGGTGTAATTCCGTGATATACCCGTGTTACTACCAATTCTACTATCAGCAGTACAGTACATTGCCCCTGCAGTATTAGTCTATAGATGGGAAATTGTTTTTTTCTTTTTACGATCGGAAGTAGTAACACGGGTAAATTAACGTGTCCATTTCGTCTGCTCGGACACAGTTTCGTAGAAGAAAAACGACTACGTCAACATTACGAAGGAATTTGTAAAACACTAACAATGAAAGTCGCAAATTCGTAAGATCCAATATTCAGAAAGTTGTAAAGGTTTATCATGGCCGCGCGGTCGAAACATGAAGAACCGTGCGGCCACGCAGTTCTCTTAAACGGAGCTTAACAACTAACCACTTAGGTACTACAGATGTCAGCGGTAGTAAAAAAGACAGTGAGATTACCCGTATTACTACTGGTAATAGGATGGGTAGTAGGATGGGTAGTACATGGGTAAGTCACCAATTTAGAGTTTGCACAATTGTACAACAATAACAAATCTAGCAACATAATATCAGTAATTCGAAAAACACTTCTCTGACATGAGAACATACACACACCCACTGCCGCGTTACAGGTAATGCTGGGGTTACCACCTCTACATCTCGTCGTTAAAGAGGAGGTGGCCCCCTAAGTAAAGATTCCAGAATTAAACATACGCGCATAAAAGCAGATGCAATCAAACAACAGCCCATGATGGCATTACCCTGCGACAGAACCCTGAAGACCCACTGCTTCCAAAAACACTACAACATAGAGCTCACAGCGGAGATGTGTGACTACTCAGATTCAAAAGAGCTAAGGATCTACACTGATGGATCAAAAACTGACGATGGGACAGGTGTCGGAGTCTTCTCCGACGACCTAAACATCAAAATATCCAGATCCCTGGGAATGGTCAACTTTGTATATCAAGCAGAGTGCGTAGGAATTATCGAAGCGGCACATGTCATAGAGGCCAGGGAAGATACGATACCCATATTCGTATACTTTCCGACAGTGCCTCAGTTCTCCAATCCTTAAAGAGAAACTAGATCACGTCGAGACTAATACTAGAATGCCATAATGCCCTAGAACGAGTTACAGTACTAAACCGCAACACGGTGACACTACAATGGATAAAAGGACACAGTGGATCACTTGGAAACGATGCAGCTGATGAACTCGCCAGAAGGGGATCCATCACAAAAGCCTTCGGACCCGAACCCATTGTGCCCATTCCCTTCAAACAGCTAAGAAGTTGGTTAAAGGATCACACTCAAACACAAGTGGAGAAGTGGTGGACCTCGACACCAGGGTGTAGGTAATCCAAGGAAGCTATGCCATTCCTGGATAGAAAGCTTTATCAAGCTCCTTCTGCGCCTGGATAGAGATAGCCTGCGACTGGTGGCGGGGACCATCACTGGACACTGCTCACTAAACAAACACTTCCATACCCTAGGTATCACCGCCCTGCACAGTCCCCTGTGCATGGAGGCGGAGAAAACGGTAGCGCACATACTCGAGTGCACTGGCGTCACCCAGATCCCCGAGGAGACTCTTGGAACACCAAGATCTCTTGCGGATGTCCTGAGAAGACCGGGAAGTTTGATCTGCTTCTGGAAGGAGGTGGGCTGGTTGGAGGAACGGCCAACATGGCTCACGCACAATGGTTCACTTTAGGGACTAAGTGCGGAAACCAAAATCCCTGACATAGAACATAGAAACACTTCTCGCCTAGACCTTCATTCGGAAGTTCTTCTAACAGTTCTTACCCGCGAAAGAAAATGTGTTGATAGTGCCCGTGTAAATTACAATGTGTTAGTCAGTAATCTCACGTAATCACTTCATAGAATTCAACGTTAATACCTATCAAATTAAGTACAGGTCAGCACGCAGTGATCTTTCAAAATTATCAGTGAAATGCCGGGAAATAGGGCTATAATAATTATATAGCACTGTTTACAGTTTGTCTAACGACCCCACGAGTTGGATTTTCCGATTATCCTGACCTCGCAAAGATCAGCTGGGGCTATCAGGTACCAGATAACTCTGGGTGTACCTAAAGAGATAATAATCATCATCATCTTCCTGGCCCATGTTACTTGGGGTCGGCGCAACACGTTCTTTCTTCGAACGGTGAACATAAATATCAGTGTATCAATATTATTATTTCATTTATTTATTTTTGTACACATTAATAATTTTTTAAAATATTTCAATCTAAAGTAATATAAAAAAAAACTTTTAAATTTATAAAAATAGTAGCTCACCGGTATCGGGCCGCCGGTAGCTTAGACCCTGTTAGTCTAAGCTACCGGCGGTCAGGGCTCCAGAGAGAGGAACCTCCTAACAATACGCGCCGTATCCAGGAGTATCGCTTTCTAAATCAAGCCCTTGATCCAGTTGCCTAACGAGAGCCTCTTCAAGTATTGGTCGAGGCTCTTGGCAATTAAGCCATTGGCCAAAACGACTATCGGGCACATATGTATAGTACGGCACTTCCGATTCCGCAAAGCTGTATTTTAGAGCAATTTGCTGATGGATAATCCTGACTACAAGGTTGTTTTGCAAGTACTCTCCGTTAGCCAGACGAGAACACCAGGAGATAATGTGACGGGTTGATTCGCCTGGACGGTGGCATGCCCGACATATGTCAACCGTGCCGTTCATCACAATAATTCTCCGGTAGTTATTCGTCATCATAACTTCATCCATAATTGCACAGACAAAAACTTCGGTTTCTCCGAAGAGGTTCCCGGAACGTAGCCAGGCTACGAACGCTGATAGGTCTACATCGGGCCCATGCAGGGCCCGGAAAAAGCGTCCGTAAAGCTCCTTACTCTACCATTTCTCCCTGCGGTCGTTAGTGTCAAGCACTACAGGTTTGCGCCAGTTCTCTTTAGCCAAGGAGAGCGGGGTGAGGCCCTTGTCCACCGTGACCACATCTCGATGCATCCCCATGTCGGTTATATCTCGCGATTTTGGAGAGTCTTAGCGTTTAAAAAGCCTCGACCCCCACACTTCCGCGGGATATACAGTCTCATAACCGAAGATCGTGGGTGATGCATTCGATATGCCGTCAACAATTTCCGGACCTTCCTATCCAGGGCGTCTAGTTCTGTTTGAGTCCATTTGAGTATGCCGAAAAAACCGCCCATCAAAACCGGCATGACCCAACCGTTGAAGGCCTTGTTTCCGCCTGATAAACTAAGATAAGACAAGACCTGATAAGACTATTAAATACTTTTCTCAGGCGACCAAAGATGCGCTCCTTCAGCGATTGCTTCATGTCAGCAACATTGATGCCCAACGCTTCCAAAATACCCAAATATTTATAGGTTTCGGTTGCTGAGAGGGACCTAAGATTTATGGTATCCAAGAGCTGGGATTCGACAATCTCCCCTCGCTTTACATGCATGACCGCACATTTGTCCACACCAAATTCCATCCTGATGGCACTACTAAAAGTTTCAGTTACCTTCAGTACCTCCGTCAGTTGCAAACCGTTGGAGGCAAAGGTCAGGGATATTTATGATTATGTAGTTTGATTTGTTATTACTGTACTTATACAAATTTATTCTATGTATATAAGTACCTATTCATTCACAAATTAACACAAGGTTAGTACAAAACTGTTTTACTTCCCTCACATCACTATCTCAGCTCCAGTTGAAAACCAGCGTCGGTCAGTCTAGCTGCCCGGAATTTTGCTGAACTGGACCTATTTACCGTAAGACAGACTATGTACGGGTTTATCAGGGATTTGCTGGAAGAATACTCATTGCCAGAACAATTTAAATTGAATTGGAGTTAACTTCGCGGGTTATGTACGGCAAGTGACATTAATGACGTATAAACAAAATAAAACAACATGGACACCTTATGATATAATAAGAATAAAATTAGTTAGTTGAGCGGGTTGCTGCCATGCTGCGTTGATCAGGCGGTCCAACATGCCCTCGGGCGTTGAAAGCAACGATTTCAACCAGATTCCAAAGAAACAGGCAATGGGCAGATTCTGTTGAATGCCCGCCGAACGATTCCAGTGGAGGTCTGGATGTCAGCTACACGAGCGATGCCATTGTGCGCCCAGTCATGTGAAAAACATGTTTTCTTTCACTGAATTTCCTTCGCCGGCCTGGACGTGTCGTGTATGTATGGGTTGGTTTTATATTATATGACCCTCACTCTTGACCTCAATCTTGTCCTGAGGACAGAGTTGAGGTCAACGATGGAACAAGTAACCCAAAAGGAGCCTATTAACTCGCGACTTAAATAGATTGGGGAATGAGTAAAAATGTACTCATTGAAGTTTTTGAGACCCTGACGGAGCTCGGTCCGTCCAGGTCCCGGACATGGCCCTGATATTAGTGGATAGCCCAGTAATAACTTTGTAATCCTGGGATCGTATTAATAATACGCGAGCAGGACAACGCGAACCCAAGACCCACTGCTCAGCAGTCGTGTTTGATTAGAATACTTATACCAAACGGAATTCAAGATGTTGCCACGTCCTCACAAAAATTGCTTATATCTATGCGTGTCCCCCCATTTTTATTTAAAGACATCCATAATCACAATTTGTTTTTAATGTAGGTTGATTATCTGAATCGTCTCATAGACAAGAGTAAATGACGCATGTACGTAGATAGATGGCATACTGACACGAAATTATTACATTTACCCCTAGTTTTCGCTCATATTTTTCGATTAATCATAAAATACCTCGTTGTTCAAAAATTCAGCAGTTCATTTCGAAATTATCAAGACTCGCAGCGTTTTTCTGAATGTATCGCCTTTTACTGTCCGGACTGTTTCCAGGGATTTTTCTGTTTTCGACATTCTTCCAGAGGGACACAACGTTGTAGAAAGCTACAGCTTGCTCTTTGAACTTTGTACAAAGTATATTGAAATATGATAGCCGGCAACTTGGTAAATATTATTCGTTCTATGAATAATCTCCAACGTCATGGAAGATATCCCTAGGTGACATTATAAGTTTTCTCCAACGTTTTCATGATGGTCTATCACCATACCGTGATATTCATAGTTCTAGGATAAGATTAGCAAAACTGGATAGTTGCAAATTGCTTGCAAGGCACACACCTACTGCAGAGCACTTACTTGCAGCGTGTAGCCACATCATGCAATAGAAATCATCATTCTCCTGCCCTTATACCAATTTATTTGGGGTCGGCGCTGCATATCAGTTGTCTGGTTGCCATAGTACAGGCTCTGCCTAGTTTGCGATGAAATGGCTTTGTGTTGGTTGTCCCAAGATATTATTATTATTATATCTTCTTTTCCATCATCTTCCTGCCCTTGTCCCATTCTACTTGGGGTCGACGCAACACGTTTCCTTCTTCCATTCTCCCCTGTCAGACGCCACGGCATCATTTACTCCTTTCTCTTTCATATCGTTCCTCACACAATCCTTTCGTCTTTTCTTTGACCTTCCTCTCCCTCTCCATCCATCAACATTAATATAAAAGATGACCAATCGTTCGTTCCTACGAAACTTTGTCGGTGTCTTGTAAAAATTTAAATTAACGTGTTTTTCTATAAACACTCATTGCTGATTTCAAGCCGTTCACAGGTGTAAAAAACAAGAATGATGGACACCCACATACACGGTACTCGAAAAGTCTGGATCTTCGTGCTATCAATGCTGATTATCCTGGATTGCTACTTCCACATCTACGTCTACTATAACGTACTGCAAGGACCCGAAAGACGAAGATATTATAGTGTTAATACCGTATGGATGCCTAAGAATTTAATTGATTATTATAAATATCCGTTGTGGAATGGATCGCGTGTGCCGATGGGTAAGTTTTGTTCAATCACTTGGGTCTGGTGACTTACCATGACCTCATGAACCAGTTTTTTAATCTTGTTTCAGTTTGCGAAAGAGATAGAGCTAGACTAGCTAGTCTTGTATAGCGCCATCTCTTTCGCACACTGTCATGACATTAAAGTAATACCTTACCTTACCATACCGTACCATACCGCTGCTGGTCGTGTAGGTACTTCTGATAGTTTGTCGCTGGGCTATGAAGCGAGTGAGTGAGTGCGACAAGCGATGAGTCAGTCAGTTGTAAGAACAAGTGTAAGCGAGACGCTTCCGGCAAGTTTTCTATATGCCAGTATAAAACCGAATACAGCGTAAATTCCGCGACTCATTTTTCGCGACTCACTGCTCAAAAAATTACGCTCGTTTGGCCTCACCCTAAGCGCTTGCTTTTTTACCCGACTACGGCAAAGCCCAAAGGAAGGAATTTTTATTTTTAAATAGAACAATAATGTAATATGATTTAATGTAATTTTATTTAATTTTTATGTAACTTTTATTATGAAATTTTCATTTTTTTGGAAATTTATCTTTTGTATGAAAATCTTCTTTTACCTGAAATAAAAGAATTTTAATTTATTTATTTCATTTATATCCACAAAAGTGGGAGACGCTGAAGAACAGTATTTGCTACTTCTCGAGTGGGATGTCAAATGAAAGAGGATAAAATTCTGAGTTCATTCATGAATATTGTACAGACGCCATCGCCAGCACATCAAGCTACCCGAAACTGTCAAATTTTCCCAATCAACCTTGAACCTAACGCTTTAGCGATAAAGTTGAAAATGATGTGCTGGCGTATGTACAATATATACGCGTATTAGGTTTTAGTTTTCAACTTATTTTTTTTTTATCGTGACGTTGCAAATACTTTAATTCAAATGCACCATGGCTTTAAATACACTTAGTCCAAGCGAATCAAATATTTTATTAATTAAATTCTTTTTTTTTAATTAAGTAGCTACTAGTAGTAGTAATTTTATTTTATTATAATGAGTATTTTATTTTCAGATTATGAAACTAGATATAACTCCTCTTACTATTGGTTTACATCCATGAAACATCAGAATCTGTTTAAAGATCTTAGTAAGTTTTCTACTCCTTTGGTCGTACAAACGCCAGAACTTCAAACTACCATAATCTGTAAAATTTCTTTATTAAATTTTCAACTTTATCTCTAAACCATTAGATTCAAGGTTGACTAGGAAAATTTGGCAGTTTCGGGTAGCTTGATGTCCTGGCGTCTGTACTTTATTTGACTAGCGTTATTTTTTTTTATTACCCCACACTAGAATTTTTCCTGTGTTATTTATACAGTGTGTGGTGCGTTTACAAACATTTAAACTCACACAAACAGCCAGGATACTGAACAACTAACTGTAGGTCATACATACATTTGTTCCGTGCGGGGATCGAACCCACGAAACGCAGCGCAGCAACCAATCGCTCAGCCACTTCGCCAACCGTGCCGTCAAACGTGCCTTTATTCATTCATTTTATTTTTAAATGGTGGTGCGTTACTAAAGCACGATCTTCAAAGTCAAGCCGGGCTTGCCAATGTCGGTCCGTGGATGTGACCAATTGCCCATCTTTAACATACCGAATTTCTTCTCATTTCAAAAAGCACGTCCCAGCTGTAATTTTTAGATCTTTGACTGTCATTACAGGTAGTCAGTGGCCCGAAAGTCTGACTACCAGGGGTATCGCACGAGTATAACCCAATAGTGCCCAGTATTAACTGGCTTGTAGAGCTCACGTGGCCTACCATGACGTCTTAAAGCACGAGTAATTACAGTGTGGGAAAGAGGTGGCGCTAGACGACCTGTATAACTTTGTCTCTTTCCCACACTGGAATTACTCCTACTTTAGTCATAGTAACCCCCCTGATAGGCAGTCGCTCCATGTAAAATACTGGTCCTGGCTGCATTCTGTTTGACTACAAGCCAACCCCAACATAGTTGAGAAAAAGCTAGACAGATGAAGATGGTGTCTTATAAAAAAATTAGAAACTGGGAACCACTATACTGGGTGGAAGGGACACTGACGCAAAAACGGTTACCTCGTATTCAGTACATCATTCTGAACGCCCCACATAGAAATTTTTCATCGGCATCAGCAGTTTCATACATTTTGACCGTGTAGGTATTGCACTTTTGTAGGAAACAGCAGATTTTTTTTTAATAACCTCGGAAAAATATGTAGGGCGTTTCAGAATGATGTACTGAATACGTTGTAACCGTTTTCGAGTCGGTGTCCCTTCCACCTCGTATTAAACTTATAGCAAGACCCAATAACTTATACTTGGGTCTTGCCGTATGTACACGACACGAAGCGATGGAAAATATATTCATCATCTCAATTTATTTGCGGTCGGTGCAGCATGTCTTTTTCTTCCACGCTTCTCTTTGTAGCACATGTTTTACACAGTTTATCAAAATCAAAAATCAAATCATTTATTTAACAGATCATACAATCCAATTTGTTAGTAATAATAATACATACACATCTTAAACACTAGTTAGTACATAATTATTTCTGGAAAATGTTGGTATTATTTATTAATATCAAATAATAATAATGTCAAAATCATTAAAGATAAGATATATTTATTTGCTCAAACATGTGTCACACACTATAACAAAAGTGCATGTAGGATAACATAATTATAAAAGAAAAAAATCGTTCAGACATGTTTGCCACATAATAATATGGCGTGCAAATGTTTCGAAATACTAAAATCGTGATTTTTAAATATATCATCTCAGTCCCATATAATTAATTTGAATAATAAATGTCAAAATGATACAATCATGTCAAAAATTAAAAGAATAAAAGTAAAAAATCATAATTAAAAAAACAAATAGTTAATAATAAATGTCAAAGTAAAAAAATATAAATAATAAAATAGAAAGTTATAAATTTATAAATCAGAAAAAATTACGTCAAATTAATAAAAAAATATAAGAAAAATGTCTAAAGTACATCATTTAAATAGTCGGTAACATTATAGTAGCATTTATTTATTAAAAGTTTCTTCATACTTTTACTAAAACTATTAATATTCAAATCTTTTATGCCTTTGGTACATTGTTGTATAATTTTGGGGCCATGCAGAATACACTCTTAAAAATACCATAATCAGAAAATAAAACATACACAACACACATGCATTAATTCATGTTTATCCATGGTTTCTTATGTCTTCCCCTGCTCTTAATAGCTATCAATCATACTCCAAACTTTCCTTATTCCCCCACATCACAGCCGATTTCCGTGTTTATGTACAATTATAATTATATATTTTTCGTTTAGGCGCAGACGCAACGCCGAAGTACCCCTGGGGAACGCCTGTGTGCACATTAAATACTTCTTCGTTAGGTAAGTTTTGTAAAAGATTACGTTTAAGTCTCGTAAATTGTTTTATAATAGATCGTATCAGTGGTCGGCAGAATTTTATAGCCAGGACACAAAAACGCCAAAAATTTAGAGATTCGGAACAGACATACAGGCATGGGGTAGCCAAAGGTTGAAGAAGAAGACCGTCTCAATCAACAGTCCAAGAGAAAGTTGCCATAATCACACTTGACAAGCGGTATCAGGAATTGTCCGTACCGTCTGTACATCTATACAAATAAATAAAATTGAAGTGTCTGTTTGTAATTTCAAAATAACAGCTTTTTACTAAATGCATACGAAATACGGTACTTATATCTGTCTGTTTGTTCCGGCTAATCTCCGAAACGGCTGGACCGATTTTGACGAGACTAAGCAGCTACTTTTATTTTAGAAAAACAATTAGGGTTCCGAGCAAACAAATTAGAACTTTTGAAATTTTTAACAAAATTTGATTCAATTATGGAACTATTATATTATTATAATAATTTTACGCGGATGAAGGCACAACTAGTCCTACATTTTATTCTTCGAAACAGAAATTTTACTTCGAAAAGAATAATACGCAATGTTACGAGATGGTAGCCGCTGCCGTAGCCATCGGCTATGCCGTAGCCCACAGCTACGGCGTAGCCCTCAGGTACGTCGTAGCCCTAATCTACGCCGTAGCGCTCAGCTACGCCGTAGCAAAAGGTTAGGCTTAAAGGTTGAGGCTCATCTATTACAGAGCGTGCTGACGAGCGAATCGTCGATGCGGCCGCGCGCGATAGCACTCTTGCTCTGTTTCTCACTCTAGCCAAATGACGGTACAGAAAAGGATAGGAGCATGGAAAAATGCGATTCCGTGCTGATAGATGAGGGTCAATCTCAATCCTAAGACTAGCATGCCTATGTAAGTCTGTCAGTCACACGTGTGATAGTCTTTGTCTAAAATTGAATATGACAATAATGTTTTTTTTTTGTGTATTAGAACCAATTTTTGTGAACGAGATTCAAAAAGAACTGAATTGGATAGAATTAGAGAATGTTGATGTGACGCTGGGCGGGTACTACGCCCCCATGGACTGCAGGCCTATTAACAAAGTGGCCATTATCATTCCTTACCGGTAAGTTCATTTTAGAGCAGTGCTAGCCAGTGGTAATCCACTGGCTCCGACTTACAAGTGGTAGTTCATGTGTTCGAGCCCCGGCAGTGCGTCTGCCAGGGTCCGAACCTTTAGTTTTATGATTTATTTCGCTGCCTCGTTGGTCTAGTCGTCGCACACAGCGGTCGCTGAGCACGAGGTCCTGGGTTCGATTCCCAGGTCGGGCAGAGTGCTATTGGATTTTCTATCAAGAATTTCTTAGTAGCAGCCACGGAGTCTGGTTTACTACCCGGTTGATGGCAATAGGCTCACCTCGTATTACATGGGAATTTCACCCGCATTCTGGATACTGGGCTAAAATTCTGGACTTTTCTAGAGAATTCCGGACCATAGGGGTGCTATAGCCCTATGGTCGGACATAATATAAGTAGTCGACACTCATCCCAGAAGTACTCTCAACAAACCGACTTCCGCCATCAGCATTGCATTGAAACCGGCATATCCTAGGAACAAGTATTCTAAAGCATGTGACATCTGCCAAACCGCACTTGGCCTACGTTGCAGGCAACGGCCCATTCCCAGAGAACTGGCCCAGAAGTGGGAAAGTCAACGTTATAGGCTGATTTTGACACTTTGTTGCAATTTATTTACATCATTATGTGCGAGTTGTACCTATAATTATCAATTACTTTGGTGAAGGAAAATATCGTCAGAAAACCATTATGCCTGAGAGATACTTCTCGACGGCATGTAAAGCCAAGTCAGAGGCCCATGCATAAAAAGTAACACCAGGTAGGGCACTAAACACACGATCAAGAAGAAAGATTTAATAAAACAGTTAATTTAATTCTCAGAGATCGTCCAGGCAGTCTAAATATCCTTCTCAGCCACCTTCATCCATTGCTCAAGAAACAGCAGCTGGAGTACAGGATATTTGTCGTTGAACAATATGGTAAGTTATCGAACCTCGAGTAATGATAGCACCAACCCGCACTGTTCCGCATGGTGGATTACAGCCCAGCTCGTATGCTAAAGAAGAGACCTGTTTGTCAACACGGGGAACATAAGATGATTATGTGTAGTGGTAGAACCTTGAAGGATGTGTGATAATTGCTTTACCATACTTAGCCTGGTTTTCTTCACACGCATACGGTGGGCGCGTAGTTCGTCGGCGCCGACCGGTCAACTCCAGTTGTTTTATTGTCACGTTGATCACCGCACTGATGTGAAACTCGCGACGACTGATGATTGTACTCGTTGCACGTGCGATCAGCGCGATACGAAAACGCTCACTGGCTGTAAAGACGCGTGAGGCCGCGTGTGCTGCCGCGCATAGCTCTTCGCCGACCAGTCAGCGTACCGAATAGTCAGAAACACTTCATAGTAATACGTAGATTTTGATGTATCAGAGCGACGATGGTCATCGTGAACAGAAAACCTATTAATTTTGACGTTATAAATCAAAATGGTTGTTCACGCGCCTGCGTGTAAATCGGTAAGCGCGTGAGGGCGACGCGCACAGGGGACGCCCGAGTCTCGGCCACTTGCCTGAACCACAACCGAATACTAGTGTAACGGGTCCAGCGACTTAAAGAATCTTGTACCTCATTGTCTCAGATCAAGTAAAAGTAGCTCATTGTAAATCAGTATTTTATTAGCAAAAACCTTATCCACGCGCAAGCGCGTGAACATGGTCTTAATGGTCTATTAGTCCAAATGACTGTTAGATGGTTTTAACTTTCATTTTACTGGTTAACGACTAAAAAATATTGTATGAATACCAACCATAAATGTTGGAAATTGTTCCTGTTTAAAGGGTATGGTGTAAGAAAGCACAACTAGACCTTCTTTTTTGCCATCCAATAACAAAAAAATCTATTAATTTTTCTTCTTAACCATCTTGATTTTGACCCTATACTCTTCTCCTTCTTTAACCAAGGCACAGAAAAGTTCAACAAAGGCACTTTATACAACATCGCGTTCCTGGAGACGCAGCGGTTCGGCACTTGGGACTGTCTGATCTTCCACGACGTGGACCTGGTGCCTGAGGACGAGAGGATCTCGTACTCCTGTCCAGACCAACCCACACATATGTCAGCTTTTAATGAAACTTGGGGGAATAGGTAAGAGCCTATTAACGAGGTTTGAAGTATCAAGAGCAATGGAGGAGGTCGTGGCTAAATAATAACAGCCGCTCGGGTCGATCTTTAGGTTAACCCGTGCCTGCCTAGGTTTGCCCGTGGATGGGTTACCACCCGTTACATATCAGGTTTTCTTAGTGACTCGGAAAGCACGTTAAGCCGTTGGTCCCGGATGTCATTCGTAGATCTTTGACAGTCTTTACAGATAGCCAGTGGCCCGAAAGTCTGATAACCAATCTTACCAAGGGGTTTTTTTTTATTTTATTTTTTTTATTAAATGGGCGTACTCTCTACCTCAATCTAGTCCTGAGGACAGAGATGAGGTCGACGATGGAACGAGCTAACCCAAAAGAAGCCAATTAACTCGCGACATAAATAGATTGGGGTCATATGAACTTGGGAACACCGACGAAGGCAGCGAATTTCAGTTCTTGGCTGTTGTTATAAACGATATAGCAAAGCGCTTCGTGCGAATGTGTGAAACATCGACAACGAATGGGTGATAACCCGCAGTACGTCTGAACTCCCGACGGACTAAGGGAGATGATGGAATGATCTCGTGGAGCTCTTGGGCGCACTCACCGAAGTACAGCCTGTAAAAGACCGACACATGCATGGCAACTTTGTGCTGGTAGGCCAGGCTATGAAGCCAGGCTACGAAGCTTGGTACCCACCAGCTTATATTCTTTGTTTAGGATGAGGTCTGTTCCCGTGTTTTATTTAAATGAAGCGCCCGTTATGGTTTTACATCTATATTGAAATTATTCTATTCTATGTACAGAGTTTTGGGTCACACCGCCGTGGCCACGGCGATAAGTCTGTACTCGATGATAGGTGAAGGGAAAAAAGGACTGATTCTATATAAAACAATGCTTTTATAGCTCGTTGAGAATGAACTTATGATGAACGAGTGAATGGAGATCCGCCAATCAGAGCGTGGCGGCAGGTGGACGAATCAGGAACGCGCCGATCTCTGCCACTGGTCGGTAGGTGGCGCTGGCGGTGGGCGTGAACATTCTTCTAGGTATAGTATTACCCAGAACTAACTGGTTTATGGGGGTCAGTTAGATAGGCAGTCGCTCCATGTGAAATACTGGTCTTCAGCTGCATCTGGTTAGACTGGAAGCCGACCGCAACAGTACGTTAGTACGCAATATAGAAGAGGTCCCGTAATGTACGTGTGTGTGTACTTAAATGTAGATAAAACATTCAACCATAAAACGACAGCAAAGTAATGTTCTCTTCCATACTCCCCTTACAGCCTGGCTATCATTGATTCCATATTTCTTCTTATTTCAGTGACCCGCGCAGAAGTAGTTTCGGCGGAGTGACAGCACTCACTCCTGAACAATACGAGACTGTCAACGGTTACTCCAACTTATACTGGGACTGGGGTGTGGAAGATGATGACTTCTATGGCAGGTGAGATTGTCCTACATAACTAGGGGTTCGACTCCCAGGTCGGAACAACTTCCCGTAGTTTTTTCAACAGGAATTTCTTACTGTAGCAACCCGGTTGATGACAACAGGCTACTCCCCGCATTTACATCTATACTAATATACATATTATAAATAAGCAAAGTCGCGTGCAACAGCTAGTATGACATAAATGTCGGATGTCGGATCCGGTCATTGGTACGCACTTAAAATGAATCGCAAGTACGCCAGCGGTGACATCACGCGACCTGCTTACAAGTCTACCCATACCATAGCGTGCTTATACAGAGCCCTGATGTTTACAGCTCGAGGCGAGGACGACATTCAATGTCTGATCGCAGCGGAGTTGAGACGTCTTGGAACTGTACCCGATTCATTGTACCCCGAATTATAATTTCAAGTAATTTGTTAGTTTAATAGAAACAATGTACACCCAGTGCACTTTCGCACGAAACCCATCGTCTGCCCACATGATGTACGGAAGCCTAACGGAATAAATCCTGACAATCCGACAAATATAATTGGCGAAATGAAGTTATACTATAGGTACACCTCTACTAACCCATGTTTAAATATACAGCCGTGCTGTTATTATACTTCATTGCAGGTTTTTTCTTTTTGTTTACAGATTAGAGGCGAGCAACTACACTATCGCGAAATACAACAGTTCCATAGCACGGTACGCGGTGCTGGCTCACCCAAGCAACCACAGCGATAACAGACGGTATAAAGAATTAATATTCACTGTCATTTATTAGGTGTCGACAGCCATATTACACCGTCTGTGAAATCCAAAGTCTCGAAAGATTTTAATAATTAGATATGCCTTCATCGCACTTGGGTCGTGCAAAAGTGTTACTTTAACGACCAAAACCGATTTCAGTCCAACCTAGTTTATTCTAGGGCAAAGGTAGGTTACCAGGCTAGAGCTCATCACAATAAGACGAGCACAGGGCATCTCGACTAAATGGGTTAGTTTAGTTGGCTAGGAGCACTAACAACTAGTTGAAACGATACTACGATACGTTACTATGATACGTTACTAGTTGAACTGGTTGAAATAGTCGTTTCATGATAGCGGTGGTGTCATTTGGGGACATATATGTGCAACGGTATCAGCATTTTTGGAAAAGGTGGCAAAATGAATATCTGTGCGAATTGCAACAGAGGACAAAATGGCGAACAGATACGTCAAGACTGGATGTTGGAGATATGGTACTCCTAGCAGATGATAACGCGCCCCTCTTGCATGGAAACTGGGACGCGTTCTTCGCCTTATATCCGGATCTGATGAGGTATCCAGAGTAGCAGACATCCACACCAACAAGGGCTTCGTGCGACGGTCACTAGTACGGCTCTGCAGACTCCCCACAGCAGAGGAACTTAAGGATTGAAAGAGATCTTTCAATGGTCGGGAATATGTTCAGGCCTGAACGCCTTCAAGAAAGCTAATAGCAATCACACGATGCGTCTTATGATGAGCTTTAATATACGCGTAGGCGTATCTTTTTCATTTCCAAAAAAAGTGTAGTCATCCTTCACTTGCCTAAGAACCACCGCCCGTGTAACATTCTTTTCTTTAAACAATTTATGTATTTTGCGATTCTTGGGACTTTGATTTGGCACCAGTATATCCTCCAAAGATATTACATGGTGGCCCATGAGGAGAATAGGTCACTAGCAGAAAATGGGATATTTTTTTTCATTTTTGTCACCATTGGCAACAGCTGAAAATTGCTTTTCCATTTGTAGCCGGTGGTGACAAGTCCGGTGATGACAACTGGGCATTAACTTCACGCGCAAGCCGAGCGAGCGTGGCGAGTGGTGCCCCGGCAGCGGACAATGAGCGCTGCGATTAAGTTGGTCGCTATGTAATAACTAAAACTAGTTTAGCCTGAAATCGGGTTTGGCCCGAAACATTTATACTGAGAAGAGTGAGCATCGAACGTTAGGAAGCGTATGACCAATATGTTCACATGGCATTGCCAACGAAGCAAAAGTTCGAGTGCCTGAGTACCATTTCCAGATTTCGCAATGTGTTATTGGGTTTTTCCAATTGGAATTTCTTAATAGCAGCCCGAAGTCTGGATTCATGTCCAGTTGATGGCAATAGACTCGACCTCTATTACATGGGACTTTAAATATAGCTCGCGACGCTGTACCATGATGCTTACTTCAGAGATACCGCTGTAATATTATGTTATGTTACTTTTTCCAGAACTCTTCTCCTCACGGGGTCCAGGCTGCGTTTCCGAAGAGACGACCTTACAAGCACTAAGTACAACCTCGTCAATGTTACTCAAGAGACGCTGTATACCTATATACTAGCTGACGTGAACCCGAACAACATGCCTCTCGACCCCAAGAGTTTGATGCAACGCCTCTTTTATATAACTGGCAACTCATTTTATGGACATTTAAAATTTAAATAGGACGATTATATGCTCTAATTTGTGAGTGCTAAAATTCTCAGCACAGCAGGTGAATGATGGGTGTAGGTACCTACATCTCTGTCTATCCCTTGAGGGATTAGGCGTAATGTTTTTATTTTGTGTTAAATTTAATGTCTGTGCATGTGTTGTGTATTATGTTCTATTAAAAACAACACATTGTGTGCGTGTTATTATAAAAACTTGAAATTTGTTTTAATAAATAAACACTGAGAGCGTACGCTAAAAGTGCGCGTTTGTAGCGTATGCTCTAAACCTTTCTTCTTTAGGCTCATTTATGTGGGGTTTACACGGGTCGTCTAAATGGCAATTCGGCTTGGCCACAAGTGATTTAAGTCGCAAGCCCCAAAGTAAAATAGCATCCGACTTTGACCGCGCGGCAACCGGCCGCATCTACCATTACAGGCACTATTACCAACACATGCGGTGTAATTCGGCGCTATATGATCCTTATAACGATGACTAAAATCGATCGTGTAAATGGTCAGTTGCAGGCGATCACCCGCCGCACAAGGTATTTGGATGACTAAAATCGATTGTTTGGTTGGTTTCTTCTTCTCTCTTTGTTCTTCAAGCAATTCTTGAATAATTAAATTACCATTTTAATGCCAGCACGTAAAACACCTGTTCTGCTTAACATTTTCGAAGAAAATGACCTAGTCGCTTACGATTTCAGTCAACTGTGTAAAAGCGGCGCGTGCGATGCCACCTGCTCCGTCACGGGTATCGCTACGTTTCACACGCCGCCGCTTCTCCGTGAACCAAGTGATAAAGGACCTATGGTTTTACCCCCTCGACATCCACAACAGAAGCTATGCGACAGAGAAGCATCGGCTCCATAAAGAAGATCTGCATCTCATCTTTATAGACATAGAAAGAGCGTCTGATAGAGTGCCAAGCATACTAGTTTGGCAGCTTCAGGCCTAGTCCAAGATATGTACACTGACGTTCGTTCGAGAGCCAAAAGTCCCGCAGGGCTAACAGAGGAGTTCGAGGTTGGGGTAGGAATCCATCAGGGCTCTGCCCTTAGCCCGCTGCTTTCAACCTAATAATGCCTACAAAACATATCCAAGCGCCACTGCCCTAGAAGCTATTCTACGCAGACGACATCGTTCCAATAGCTAGATCAACAACCGAGTAACAGACCACATGGATTACAGCTCTCTAGGTCTTAAAGTAAGTAGAGCAAAAACTGAACATATACAATGCCAGTAACAGCAATTGTTGGTAGACCTAATATATAACAATAAATAAATAATCAAATTGCTACAAGATCATAACCTACTTGATTTTTTTTAATTATGTATTTTCAAAGCATGTCATGTAGTCGTGTAATACGTGGTTTTATTTAATGCAATAGGATATTTTATTGTCATTTATGTATTTTTGCAACTTAGAGCGTAAAACTTTCAAGTCCTTTTTTTCGAAATGACTGAACCGATTTTAATGAAACTACAAACGCATCAGTATAGTGTTACAGCAAAATTAGGACTAAACCGATTTTAAATTTTCCATGTTCTCTGATAACTTTTTAGAATCCTGCTTATGCGTAGGAAGTTTCATTAAAATCGGTTTAGTCATTACGAAAAAAAAGGATTTTTAAGTTTGTATGAAATGATGTAAGTCGTAAAGGCTCTTATATAAAATTCCTGTCTAAAAATGTCACAAGAAAAGTTGGACGAAGATTACTACAAATAACAAAAGGAGAATATAAAACAAAACATCTGTTAAAAAAAACATTATATTAAATCTCAATCTATAAGAAAAAACTCTCAATATTACATTTGTAAGGTAAAAAATAATTTAATAAACATGTGCATATACCTACTACCGTTTCCTAGTCACTAACCCATCACTGGATAGTGTTCATTAACTCTGCTGTAAGATTAAGCGCATGGAATTTTTTCACAGTATGCAACAACAGACATATCTTCGGATCTGTAACGAATTTACAAACGTAAATGTCGCCATCATCCGTATCCACCTCTAAACGTTTGAAAACCTCGTTTAATTCATCTTCATATGGCGTTCTCTTCTCTTCAGGAACCATCGCGAAATGCCATGGCAGGCAAATCTTTAAAACATTCCGTATAACTGACTGACTGACCGCGTACGCCAAGTCAGGGTCCTCCTCGGGTTCGATTTTAGTTTCTTCTTCAGGCTCAACTATATCCTGTGGTTTTTCTTCAGGTTCACCGTCATCTTCACATGGTCGACAAATATATGTAGACTTCACATTAGTCTCAGACTGCACAGCAGCGCTTTTAGTCGCGCTCTTTTGACTTTTAGGCGCACGTGCGCTTTGTGACTCAATTTTTTTCGTGCTCTGCGTTCCTTTAGGTTTGCCTTTTTTACCTCCTCCTTTCTTATCTTCTGGCGGAGGAATATATTCTAATTCAACAATAGTAGTTCCTTCACAAGTATCTAGTACATTGTCTAATACAGTATCAATAAATTCTTTTGTGCATTTGTGGGCACAAGCTAAGCATTCATCTCTGTACCGTTTATATTTAATCAATTTTTGAACGACTTCCTCACACTCCGCCACGTCAAAGCAAGTTTTTTTACCGACAGCCATAGATAAGGCTGAAACGAAACCTATCACCGGATCAGGATGTTTACAAAAAGCTAGCAAAAACGCGGAGTAATTCATCATGTTTTCCCCAGTTTCAAATAACTCGAACAAAAAATGCTTTATCAAATTCATCCTTAGCTGGGCTTGGTCATCTTCTAGATCGAAATCGTTTTCAAACCATAGTTCTTCTGCAATAAAATCATCCCTTTTTGTCAGCTCTGTAGACTCGAGATCCTTACACCGAAATCTTTTGCGAATATGTAGTAACTCATCCACGTCGGGATATCGAATGTTTAAACTATAAATAAGGAAATCTCTCCAATCGACGTAAACCGTATCTCCAAATATCAAAAATACTAATTTGGGTACTTTGTCGGGATTTAATTCCAACCAAGCATCCGGGAACAGATTCCCATCACAAGTTTCTTTTGCGAAGAATAAGAAATCTTGTAGAAGGTATATGAACGCCTGAGTTAAAATTATTCCCGTTGGTGCAACAATCTTAAACTGGGTCCGCAAAGTAGCTAGTTGACTGATTTTGAAATCCATACTCCCAACTTCCTCAGTTACAGGTCCCTTATCAACTGGTGGCTCCGGTGGAGCAAATTGTAAAAGATTAGGATCGATCATGAATGTATCATGTTCTAGTATAAGCGTTTCCGGAATTCTTCGTCCGTCTTCAACTGCCATTTGTAAATATTTACAAAGTCTATCAATAGATTTAATCTCATTTATATAGTAAGTATCAATATCGTTTTGTATTTCCATAAACGCTCTATATATATGGTCATTAAATAATTTCATATCACGGTAACACTTGTATTGAAGAGCTAGCATTCGAAGGCTAGCTCTAAACATTTCTCCATTGATGCCCATTGTCCATTCATCTATACATTTCAACGCGTTCTCTTTAAAGATTTCTTCAAGGTTAATCGAATCTTCAGAACCAACGTCGTCCTTCTTTTTTACGGATGGTTGCATTCTAGCTACTTCACCGTATTCTCTTGCTATAATAGATCTATAAGAATCATTAGTTTCTTTGATGATTTTTACAGCATATTTAACAGTATTCTCAATCACTAAATTGAAAGGATTATTATTGAAGTCAATTTCAATATTTTTAATTTGCAAGTCCTGGAATGCAAATTTTAACTGTCTGAACAACTTGTCTTCGCCGCCTTTTTTACCACCAGATGTGTCATCAGATTCCTTGTAAATTTTATTCAATTCCTTAAATGATATTTTATCCATTGATGGCAAATGTTTTATCATAGCAAAATAAAAATCATGAAGAGCTTGAAACGTCAATATCGACCTGAAATAATATTTTAATTAAAAAGTGAAGTGAAGCTTTTTTTAAGTTTTAAATAAAATCCGATGTGTTTTTTTTCGAGGGGATTGAAGTAGCTTGCTCACAAGCGCGTTTCATAAATAACGCATGGCCTAAAAACTGTCATAATATTACACCAGTTTTAAGATATACGCGGTTAAAGTGTGCTGATGCTTTCCGTTAAACTATCGCTTGTGCCATTGGGTGACTTATTTTCGCAGTAGGTAAACAAATGGCGAGAGATAAAGAGAGAGAAAAAGAGCAAGGATAATTGAAGTTGAGTGGGGTATCATCGCAAAACCATTCATTCATCATCATCATCATCACCATCATCATCATCATCATCATCATTTCATCATCATCATCATTAATTCATTAATTCATTGAGATCATTCGTTTTTGAGTTAAGGGGAAGCGCCTGGGTAGCCCACGAAATTCAAATTTTCTTTGGTTTTCTTCCAATTTTCAGGACAGTGTCAGGCTGTTAAAATACAGCCTAACTAAATCAAATCAAAAATCAAATAACTATTTATTCCGAACAACAAGGTCCATATGAACCAAATACTAAACTAAAAACTAACTGAACCAAACACTACTACTCTACTACTACTGAACTAAATATGGTTCGCGGCTGTAACACGCACGTAGTTACAGAATTGTAATCATTCAAATCATCAGTATCAACTATTTCATTAAAGTCATTCAATGGTATTAAATGAACTAAGAAGCCCGGGTTAATTGATGATTTTAACGATTATAATTACGTAGGTACCTACATACGTGTTACTTGCGCGAATCATATTTCCGTCAACATACAACCTGACACTGACCTGCAAATTGCAAAAAAAAAGTAAGAAAATTTAAATTTCGCGGGCTACCCTAGCGCTACCACCTTAAGACAGTTTTTAACGCTAAGATCACATTTGGCGGGAGTCAGCGAACCCTGTAAGAAAGAGATGGAGCTACGTCACGTTCTGTATAGGTCCAAGCCAATGTGGCCCTAGCTGGAGGCCTTACACTCAGGCATCCACAGGAAATATATCGATAGTCCGGTTAGGCAGAAACAAGCCTCATAGGTGGACCTGCGAGACGCAATGTCGAAAAAGCCTTCTTCACACTACCTGAACGCGCCCGAAAAGGTGGTAGCCGTAAGGTTGGTCCGTGGGTACCGCACGATCTTCGGCGAGGCGGCCAGCCTCCTTGCCGGATTACCGCCATGGGATCTGGAGGCCATAGTCCTCGCGCGCCTGCACAAGTGGCGCGCGGAGGTACTACGCCGGGGGGAAACTCCGCTGCCGCGGCAAATTGTCGCTCAGCGGACAGACCTCCGACGCGATCTCATGGCGACATGGAGAGAGCGACTGTCGCAACCCCATGCAGGGCAGGCCACGATAGTGGCGATAAGTCCCCTCTTTGAGGAGTGGCTAGAGAGGCGCCACGGCGCCCTCACCTTCCGCCTGACGCAGATCCTCACCGGACACTGCCGTGTCCTCGTAGCGGCGATTGGCGGTGGCGACCTCTTGCGTCCGGCCCTGGTTCAAGCCATGGTCCGGGGCGAGAGGGAATGGGAAGCCGTCACCTCCTTCTGCGAAGCAGTCATGCTAGCGAAGGAGGTGGCGGAACGTGACAAGGAGAGAACCTCACGTCCCAGCCGCCGCGGGAGAAGAACCGGGCGTCGGGGGCCACGTGGTGGCTCTCGGCCACCGTAGGCGCGGGCCTGTGAACGGTGAGTAATGGGCTAGCTCGCCGTCCGTCCGTCTTATGACGACAGGCTGTGTCGACGGCGCGTTCGTGTTCCACGCGCGCCTCAAAGAGATGTCAGCAAACATGAGGGGCCCGCAAGGGCCGATGCCTGCCAGGGCTGCGGGACTGTTCGAAAGAGATACCGCGGCCCTGGAACATAAAAGGCAAAAGAAGGAACATGGATGGTTTTTAGTCAGTAAAAGTCTGACACTCCCTTCCGCTCCGCCCAGAGCGGCAGGAGTCATTTGATGATTTCCCACCCCAAAAAAAAAAAGGGTATGCACGATATTATGCAGGATTTACTGCTCCAGCTTCATTTTTAAATGATGTAACGTTTAGATGATCCTTAAAACATTTCATTATTAATAACATTAAAGTACTACATTTGAGTACTATACGTAAGTGAATAGTAATGATTAGTTAGTATTGTTTCTATTTACAGTAAATGGCTTGGCATATTAGAAGTGCGTTTTCTGTATACCTTCGTGTTTTTATAATTATTAAGTATGAAGTAATAAATCGTCTAAAAACAACAGAATGAATGATCTTTAACTCCGAACCGACAACGAATAGAAAAAACTCGCGAAAGTAAAAGTAGTTCCAATATAAAAGACCTTTCCAAAAATATATAAGTTATCGCTATTGGGGTTTTTTTTTTACCAGATCCCGTACTTTTATGGGCATTGTCCTTTGGAACGTGGTTTACCTGTTGAGTTCTGTTTGCATGCATGATATGTAGGTATTTACTAGGGTTAATAGTTCTTCCATAGCCCAATTATCACATATTAATTCATGTCTTTTTGTCTCAGCGTGTAATTTTCTCTCATCGCAAATACGATACAACCGGTTTTGCAATTCTTTAACCCGGCAGTGCCATTCATTTCTTGACAAATGAATGTCGCGCCAATCATTTTCAAAGTCATTGTACTGTTTTTGAAAAAGACATACAAGATCTTGTTTATCAGAGGGTAAAGTAATTATTTGTTCCATTTTATCCTTAATAAATCTTGCGTATGGAATCAAACAGTTCATCTGTAACCTTTTCGCAAAGAACAAATCTTTCATATCTTTGATATACACTTTTTCAATTGCCTGCCAAAACGTTGCCAAAGCTTCTCCTATCATTTGCGGAATAGGTATAACGGCATAATCCCAATCTTCTTCGCCAGCCAATAAGATTACTTCTTCCACACTCGTCGACTTACTCACGGCATCTTCTCCACCCATCTCATCCATTATAGCCACAGGCAGGGCATCATCAGTAAACTCATCCACGGAAGGCTCTTTCACTATCTCCAGAGAATGGTTCAAAGAGTTTCTACTTATTTTAGAACCATGGCGTAATTTGTCTTTCGATTTGCCATTAATCACTTCGGATTTAATTATTTTAGCTCTTTGCCTTTTGTCGTCACTTGACGGGAATTCGAGATTACTCAGAACGTTTTCACCAAACAATCTATTCGTTGATTTTAGTGGCATTAAGAAATCACCAATGATATATTTACAAATCTGGGACAATAGATCTTTATCTATGACTTCATAGTACATACTATAATTGATACCTAACACAGCGTAAAATCGGTCAATTAACTCAGAATTCTCTTCTGTCAAATCCCATATTACAAGTTCTTGCAGAATATCTTCAGTCTCTTTAAGATGAAGATAAGTTGTGAAATAACTTTCAAACGGTTTTTCAATTACGTTCTTATGAGGATTTTTTACAAGATTAGATACTCTCACTTCCTTATATGGATCTATTTGTTTTTTACGATGCTTTATGATGCACTCTTCAAGATAAATATCATCCCTATCTTCTAGTAGTTCAGCTTCATTTGGTGGTGTACGGCCAGAGAAAGTCTCTTCCAAAATTTGCGCTTCCCTATAAGAATTTGGATAGTTAATAATTACAAACCCATTAATGTCACGTTGGTCTTTAAGGTATTCAACTATCATTGCTGCTAAGAGATTATCTGTCATAACTTCGCCTATACCTAAGGCTTCATAGGCATATCTGCCAAGCTCAGCCGGGTTAGACAATTTAATTTCTTCTTCTGGTAACGTTTTAGGTGTTTGCGTTTGTTTGGTATTTGCCGGAATTACTCCTAGCATAGCACTGACGGATAACTCAGTAGTTTTGCTTGTAGCTTCATCGTCCATTTTCATGAATCTGACAAGCTCTTTGTCTTCTTCTTCGGTGGCAGCTGCAATAAACTTATCATACGACAGATCAATATCAACACAACCTAACATTTCAGATTTGAATTTCCTCAGACAAAAATTGATGGCGGTTTCAAGGCGTACGACGAGTATTTTTTGCAAGTTGAGCAGAGCTTGCATTGGAACAGTTATGGACCTATCTGGAAGGCCACGTAATACTGCTTTGGCTGAGTATTGCGGTAAATCGGCAGGTGGTATTGGTGGTGGATACGGATATTTCATTCCAAGTAAAGTGTAAACTAAATGGCCTAATATGCGACCCCCCAAATATTCATATTTTCTTTCTTCAGACTCAGGATCATAGTTAGGTAATAATAAATCCAAGCTCCATGGATATAAATAATTATGATATTCTATAAATTCATCGTCGTTTTCAGCTTCTTGTCGATCTAATTCGAGCCTTACGACTTCTTCTATTGTGGCAATTGATCCATCTTCGGACCGTTCTTTCACAATGTCTTCTATAGGTTCTAAAATATCAAATATTGCCTGTTGCTTAAAAAATAAAGTTTTCCATTCGTGAATGAAATGATCAGGAACGTCATCTTCTATCAGTTTTTTGTAGTATGCATACCGAGTTGCGTAGTCCACTATGGATAACATTGTATCATAACAAATTTCATAATAATGCAGACGCTTTCTCCTCATTTTTTCGGCATATAATTTTATATGAAGCAATTGTTGTCTCTCTTTTTCGAAATCAATTTCTACTTTATCTAGATGTAATTGTTCTTTGACATTATTAAGAAAGTGATCGAACTGGTGTGCTCTTTGATCTACAAACTCCTTTTCAGCTTGAATACGATTCCTGATTAAATTCCGTGCTTGTTGTTTTGTCTCCATTATTTGTGTACACATTTGTTTTTCAAATTGGGATAATTTCATTACTTTCTTAGCAAGTTCGTTGTCTAGCTTAGTTTCTTCTTCAGCAACAGAAAGTTCCCACATGGAACCACTTATGACGTGTCTTATTTCATTTTGAAACTCTTCAGAATCTGCCTTCTTACGCATTCTGTTATGAAGATCATCCATGAAACCTTTAGTCCACTTAGAGCCCGAAATAATTGAAGATCTTTGATCCATAGCATTTTGTTCTAGAGCAAGAAGCTCATCATAAGTGTAATTTTGAAATTCACAAGGATATTTTAAAGCAAATTCTTCCATTTCGTCTCGCTCTTTGCCTATTACTTTTGATGGTAGTACATACTTAAAGCACATTGGAGTATTTGCTTCTTTGATATTTTTAAGCATTTTGGAGTATTTATGTCTTATGTAGTCATAGGTATCTTTAACTTGTTCGGCTTTCCTCTGTTGCCATTCTATAAAATGCTTTTCATTTAGTAGAGGTTTCGAGAGATTATCGACGAATGGCTCTTGTTCTTCAGGAATATTTTCTACTTTAAACCTGTGACCGATTTTCTCTACTAAACCAGAAACCATTTTCCTTTCTCGTTTTATAAAGTTTGTGCGATCTCTTTTGTCTAAATGAAGGAACATTTGATAGAACAGACGAAGTGTAGCAGTACTCTTCCCACCCATTATGTTTTCAAGATCAGTAAAACTTAAGTGCACGTCCAAGTCCGCTAACCATACTGATAAATATTTCCAATTGCTTTTAATATCTTCGTTTTCATTACTATCTTTTATTAAAAAAAGTTTATCTTCGTTGATAACGTTATAGCTGTTGAGTACGCCAGCAATCACATGACCATTTTTCATCATATCACCAAACTCGTCAGCTTCCCATGATATTGGTTGCTGCAATCTTTCCGTTAGCCACTCCTTCAATATTTCAGCCATAATAAAATTTGTAAATAGTCGACTTGATTATTTGATGCACTGTTTATTCGAGTTTGACGTAAGTTTGACTGACAAGTTCTCAAAGAGAATTCTCTGAAAAAAATTATGAATAAATTAAATTAACCTTTTTTTTAAAAAAAACAAGCTTTTACTTTTAAGAAAAGAAGAAAATCAGGTATATCTATCAACATTGCAAAGTTTCGTGCATTAAGATGAAAGCGCATGGGTAGCCCGCAAAATGTTCCAACGATTTTTTGCAATTTGCAGGTCAGATTCAGGTTGTATGTTATATAATTCCCGATCGTAACAGATATGGCTTTACTGAGTTATAATAATGAAAACATCAATACAACCCTCTTATTTCACTTAAACCCATTGAATGACTTTTTCATGAAATAGTCATTGATTGGAATTAAATGAATTTCGAGGGTTGTATTGATGATTTAAATTAATATATTCTGTCCCTTACACTTTATGTAATAAGGTCGCAATCATATTTCCTTCAATATACAGCCTAACTTAAGTTAAGTCGCGAATTGCAGCACCCTTCTAACGCATACAACTCCACACTACCGTGGAATGATATGACCTGAAACCTGAACCTGAAATATTACCCATATTTTGGGGTAATTCAACAGATAGGGAAGCTCAAAAAAAAAGCGTTCTTGTAGTATGCATGATCCAAAACACTGATAGTTGTAAACGATTTTTAACCGACCGCCAAGGAAGGGTTATGTTTTCGACGGTTAAGGTATTGATTCGTCTCAAAAACCCAAGTGTCCTTAGATAAGGGTTTGTTTAAAAAAAAAACAAAATGGCGGATTTTTGGCGCTTTGTAAGTCGTTATTTTTTTTTCAACCTATCCTATCAAGTAGGGCACTGAAGTCAAAATCCCATCAAACAGCCCTTTACTCAAAAAAATACTAGGAATGGTAAAAAAAATATTTAGCAAATATTGCAATACGTTCAAAAAACACAGCATATTTTTTTTAATACAAAAAGTATATTATTCTATCAATGAATACCTACCTAGAAAAAAAGTTAAAACTGTTTTGTATTTTTTGTTTTTTTTTTTAACACTTTTACTCTGTGATTATTAGCTTTATTAGTTCATAAGATTGTTATTAGCCATACTGCACAATGCTTTTATTGTTTACTTACTTTTAGTACCTATTCAAAATTTGTTTTTGTTTACTATAAACATATTTTATTACAGACTAGCACTTCAGCCGCGACTTCGTCCGCAAAAATTGTGATATCTCGGCTAACTTGCATGATATAAATATAATTTATAGCCTATGTTACTTCCTTATAATTTAGCTGTCTATTGGTGAAAAAATGGTTACAATCGGTTCAGTAGTTTTTGAGTTTATTCGTAACAAAAATACAAATCTTTCCTCTTTATAAGATTACTAGCTGTGCCCGGCATGCGTTGCAATGCATCTTTTCCTACCTGCTACCACCCACCTACCACCTACCTACCACCTGCCTTCCACCCACCTACCACCTACCTACCACCTACCTACCACCTACCTACCTCCTACTTACCACCTACCTACCACCTAACTACCACCTAACTACCACCTACCTACCACCTATCTACCACCTACCTACCACCTACCTACCACCTACCTACCACCTACCTACCACCTACCTACCACCTACCTACCACCTACCTACCACCTACCTACCACCTACCTACCACCTAACTACCACCTAACTACCACCTACCTACCACCTATCTACCACCTACCTACCACCTACCTACCACCTACCTACCACCTACCTACCTCCTACCTACCACCTACCTACCACCTACCTGCCACCTACCTACCACCTACCTACCACCTACCTACCACCTACCTACCACCTACCTACCACCTACCTACCACCTACCTACCACCTACCTACCACCTACCTACCACCTACCTACCACCTACCTACCACCTACCTACCACCTACCTACCACCTACCTACCACCTACCTACCACCTACCTACCACCTACCTACCACCTACCTACCACCTACCTACCACCTACCTACCACCTACCTACCACCTACCACCCACCTACCGGGTACTAAAGTACCAGGCTGGCATGCATTCAAGGTAGTATTTTAACAGTTGTGGATCTTAATCATAATTTTCTGTAAAAAGTACCAGGCTGTCATGAATTCAAGGTGTTAAAATACCAGTTCTAGAACTTAATCATAATTCGGGAATGCTGTCGAACGGGATAAAAAGTATCCTATGTCCTTCTCCTGGCTCTAAACTACCTCTCTGCCAATTTTCAGCTAAATCGATTCAGCCGTTCTTGAGTTATAAGTGAAGTAACTAACACGACTTTCTTTTATATATATAGATAGTATAGATTTAGTATTAGGTAATTAGCCGTAATAACAGTAGTTTTTATACTCATATAAACATTATTTGTACGCCTTGCAAGGCAGCACATAGTGAGACATAACTTTATTGATAACACCATATCTCATACTTACTTTTACCTGTGTCATGAATAAACATATTTGAATTTGAACACTGACCTTCAAATTAAAAAAAAAACGTTAGAAAATTGTTTGAATTTCATGGGCTACCCTGGCACTTCTCCTTTAACCGTTGAGGCGGTCTCTAGTGAGGAGGCGATCCTGACTGCAGGACACTGCAGGATCAAGTCATGTCTGTCATAAAATGTATTGTGACCAGACTGAACCAAAGGTGTGCAAAATTTCAGTTCAACCGGTTTGGGAACTGGTTAGAAATTCAGTTGCAAGATTTGACCAATATGTAGTGTCTAGCTTTATTATATTAGTCTATGTGTCTAGCTAAACAACTAACTGATAAGGCAAACTAAATATAAAATATTAGTACTATGTACGACGAATATTACACGCAGTTTTAGCTTTAGCATTAGCAAAGCTTCTTTTTTTTTAGTAACTGGCAACCCACAGTTTTGCTTGTCATTCCTTATTATGACTTTTTTGTGGTGTTTATTTTCACTGTTTTCTATGTATATTTCTTGAATTCTGCTTAGATATAATCCAGGATGAAATGTAACGAATTCGAAAAAAGTGTATGTACCATCAGGAGAATTGCATAATACCTGGGCCGAAGGATCGCGTTGTTAATTTTGCCGTGTTGTTCACAGAAATCTCGCCACATGAACCTGGAGAATTTGGATAAAGCCCTAAAAGACTTGGGTATGCTGAGTGCAATAACCGAAGCGCGGCGCGACTATTTACGCGAGTCCAAGTCAAACTATAGCGTGATGCGCCTCAACACACGATACGTGTCTAACGTGACCGTGGGATATTGTATGAAGAGAGCGACTAACAAAAACAGACTCTGCCCTTACGTATTGCCAATTAGACACAGAACTAAGAGTGAAAACTCGGATGCGATCGGTAGTGACGTGAGCGATAGCGGGTGCGAGTTCAAAAACAGTTTGTTAGAGCCATCCACGAGCGGGTACAACCACGAGTGCGCGAAGAGTCCGGCGAAGCGTTGCCAGTCGCTGGAGAACCTGGCGCTGGTCGCCGATGCGCCGGCGCGCGCTGACCCCTCGCCCGACATGGACTGCGTCTCCACGCGCATCCAGAAGCTACAAGTCGATGAATGACACGCAGTCAGCCACTCACATACAACCACCAACAACACTCGAGTGATGACCTTCGAATCGGATCTACTCTGTTAGTGGCAGAGGTTAGAAATTTAGATGTAGTATTCAAGTGATCTAATGAATGTTGAAAAATGTATTTTTCAGTGTATTTATACTGATGCATGGATATAAGTGTAGAAGCTGATTCTTAATATTCCTAGCTCCTCGGTATACTTGAGTTAATTTTGCATGTATTCTCCACCCCAACGATAAATGATAGTGCAGCTACTTTCATTAAGGTTTAAGCGAATTGCTCAAAAAAATGATTGGAATATTGGTACAAATATTGGATACATGTTGTATCTGAATTAGACAATTGTTTTGAGAAAGTTGATTGATGTGTTAGTAAACTGTGAGAGTTTTAATGATTTTTATGGTTACCTTAAAGTTAGCACCGGAGTGTTTGTTGAGAACAAATTATTTTTGTTTTGGTCTAAGTCACATAATGCATTCATTTTATATAATTTATTGTACTTTCGAATTATATATAAATATTCTATATTTTGAATGAGCACTACTTAAATTTGTGTATCATAATATTTAACATAGTAAAAATTGTGCAAATATGAATAAGACTGTACGACGATCTCATTGCATCCACAAAATTTCATGTCATATTCAATATTGTTGTAACAGCACACATTATTTATTTGTCATCACTGCTTTTGTGACTTAGAAATAGATACTTATGTTTGTTAACATATTTTGTTATTTTGTTCTTATTAATTTAATAACAAATATTTGAAATAAATATTGCTTTGATTAATTCTATTCTTTTATTAAAAATAATAAAAAATTTAGCTATTTTGGCTTTTGCCCAGCAATGGGAGAGCAAATGTTAGAGAAAAACGAATACCCACTGACCCTGTCTTAAACTTAAATAATGCTAATAGTCCTCTATTTTCAATGCAGCCAGTAAATGAACTGAAATTAAAATATTTTATTTCACATGAGCCATGGGCACTTATAAAACGTTAAGACAAGGTGCACAGTTCATAGGGCGATGGCCGTCAGGTCTATCAGGGGGTATCGCACAATCTCCTACGAGGCAGCTTGTGCACTGGCCGGGTCGCCACTCTGGGACCTAGAGGAGAGAGTCCTAGTGTCACCGGTAGCGCGAAGAGGCGCGGGACGGTGGACCGATGCAGCGAGAGATCGATCTGCGTCGGTCTCAGCTCCGCGAGGTCCTGGTGGCGGAGTGGCGGCAGAGGCTTTTGCGCCCTACCGCCGGCTTCGCTACCATCGAGGCGATCCCACCGGTGCTCGAGAGGAGGCACGGCTCCCTGTCATTTCGGGCGACGCAGGTGTTCTCGGGGCATGATTGTTTCGGGAAGTACCTGTGTCGCATAAACAGGGAGCCGGACGCTAGGTGTCATCACTGCGTCCATTGTCTGGAGGACAGCGCGGCATACGCTGGCAGAGTGTGCCGCATGGGACGAGCCGCGCCGTACCCTCGTGACAGTAGTGGGAACCAACCTGTCGCTGCCGGCCGTCGCTCGCGCGATGGTTGGGAGCACAAAGTCGTGGGATGCGGGCTGTATCTCATGATCCGTAATAGGTAGACAATTGAAATTTTCACAGAATGTGTATTGCTGTTGCCACTATAACAACAAATAATTAAATAAATTAAAAATTAAAGGAGCATAAAGGGTTCCGTACCATCATAGTAGGGGACTATGATGGTACGGAACCCATCATGCGCGAGTCCGACTCGCATTTGCCCGGGTTTTATTCACAGAATGACACTACTGTAGAGAAAAAAAACCGGGCAAGTTTAACGGAATTGCATGTTTTTATTAAAAAAAAAACTACGAAGATGGTCGCTAGTAGGTTTGTAGTGAATTAAACAAGGTTTGATGACTGTGGAATAACCAATTAATAAATTATTTTTCCCACATTATCTACAAAAAAATACAAGGTATAAACGGACCCATCACGAAGCCGTTATCCAATCATTAACTCAACGCATAAATTATTGCTGGTAAAAACTTGGTTGTTGTTGGTTAAAAATCACGTTTTACGGTAGAACTCAATGTAACGCACTCAAAACATTGTGCTGATGGGTGCATTGGAAAACGGGGGGGTTAGTACGGGGGTCATGGATATATTTAAAGTAAACTTATAATATTAAAAACATGTTTTTTTTTAATAAGTTGAATATTTGACCGTCAATATGTCCGTAACTAGAAGGTTCCCCCCAGGTATGTTCCAGAACAATAAAATGATCGCAATCACGGGGAGAACTAATGTCTTTCGGGTGGTTAAGGTTATTTATACAAGGTGGAAAGGACACCGACGCAAAAACGGTTACCACGTATTCAGTACATCATTCTGAGCCCTTATAGAAATTGTTCATCGTTAATTTTAAAAAAATCAGATGTTCCATACATTTTGACCGTGTAGGTATTGCATTTTTGTAGGAAACAGCAATTTTTTTTTAATAACCAATGAAAAATATCTATGTGGGTTCAGAATGATGTACTGAATACGTGGTAACCGTTTTCGCGTCGGTGTCCCTTCCACCCCGTATACCCATTATGTCGCTTGGCAGGGTCACACCCCGTCCCGAAGTTTATCATCACTATTTCAGACCGGAATTGCCGGTTACTGGGTATTTTAAGCCTTCCTTTTCTAGCAAGTGTTCGAATTAAAGTTGTAACTTTGAAGGTAAGTATGAGCGTCTTAAACTACAAAACTGTCCTCGATTAGTCAACATGAGGCCGTGGTATGAATGTTTGCAAGCAGCGCTAGACGGCGGCACTGTGGTGCGCGTGAGTTGCCTAACTTCTCTTATTTCCCTGCAGATGGCTTCCAAAGACAAATGCTGTTATGACAGCTTTAACTTCAATAAAAACACATATAATTATAACTTAAAATTCATTTATTCGCAGCCATTGAGTATGTAACACTTAAGATAAATAACAAAAGATTGTATATAATATTGCATGTGACTGATTGCAGGGTAGGGACCAAAGAGGCTGTGACCACACGATCGATGTAATAACTGATCACAGGGCTTTTACTTTTAATTGTTTCATTTTTGGTGTTTTGCGTTTCTGTTGACGTTTCTGCTCTTTTAGTTCCCAACGACGCTGTTTTTCGGGGTCATCCTCCTGAAAACACAAATAAGTCGTAAATAATTGTTTAAAAAGCTTGATACGTACTTACTGCACCTACACGCAACACTAGTTTAGTCCATAAAATCTAACTTGATTAAAATGGCATCTTCCAAACTACAGGGACTAGTAGCTTTGGTCATATCGAAATAAATAATTATAAATGCTTATTTATGCAGTCAGTATTTTACGCTATACAATAATATTAATTAAGGCCATTAAACTATAAAAAACATAGTTTTAATGATGTTATCGGCTTAATTATGTACAGATGCCAGCACATCAAGCAACTACAATCTGTCAAATCTCTTTAAAAGGTTTTCAACTTTATCGGTTTAACCTAATGGTTCAAGGTTGATTGGGAAAATTTGACAGTTTCGGGTAGCTAGATGTGCTGGTGTCTTTACATCCTGACAGCTGTCATTTAAATCAAGTTAAATTTTAAGAAATATATGAGCCAGACATAGGTACTTGAGTGCCTAGAGTATGAAAAAAAGGAACTTTTTACATTATTTAGCACTACATCTAAAGGCAGACATTCTGTGAAACGGTTTTTTTTTTAAATATTTTTCAATATGGTGTTTTGCGTATCGAACGTTCCGCGTAACCTGATCAATTTAATCTCTACCTGACCTTTTGCGATAATATAGGCGTTATGTGGTATGCATTATCTAACACCACCATATTTTTTTGTTACTGAACGAATAAGTATCTTTTGTTTTTCAAAAACACACATATAAACATTATGAATGAAGAATGATAAATGACGTTTATTTTGTAAACTACTCTGAGAAGAAACAGTCGAAACAAATTCAGAGGTCGCAGTCCCTTTTAGATTTCAGACATAATCTTAGTAAAATTATATGAGTACCACACAGATAAGTGTTTGAGATGGTCTCTTGAAGAACCACAATAATTTTGATCTGAAATAAACACAACAGAAAAACTTCATACAGAACGTTTCTCTTTTACAGGGTGCTATTATACGTTCTCCTATCTTCAAACCAGCCTCCCGAATTTGACCTGCAATTAGTGTCTAATTCAGTGGTCGCAAGCGCGTCTGGCAAGTATGAGGTCCTGAGTTCGATACCCAGGTCAGGCATTACTGAGTTTTTTCCATTAAGAAATTTCTCAGTAGCAGCCATTTGTCTCCGAACGATGGCATTGGGCTCGCCCCATTCTACATGGGACTTGACATAAATGGCGAAATGAGGGTGCGCTATTATTTATAACTCCTCTGGCCAACTGTCCGTGGAGTGCAGTCGTGCTGTAAGGTTACCGCGAGTATCCGCTCCTTCTCCTGCTTGCGCTTCTCCTCGCGCCTGGCGGCCGCCTGCTCCTGCCGCGCCGCGTGCGCCCCGCGCAGCCACGCCTCCGCCACCTTCTGCCGACGCTTCTCGCACTTCGCTAGAGCCTGCAATATGCAATTTTAGTACTATGCAGTAGAGAAGGGTTTGATTTTTGTAAGAGGTAAGCCGGTGTAATTATCTTTAATGCGATTATATTATTTGTCTATAGAATACTGACTGAAGGGAATCCGGTAGGAATCGAGTTGTTTGGAACCTTCGCCACTATGTACTATTAGTAATTTGGGGGACGGTTTCCGTAAGAACGGAAAAAAAAGAGGGAGGCCATCCGGGTAACCGGACGGTTATCCGCATTCGCAACCGTATCCTACGGTCAACCGGACGGCTGGCCGCAATGCGACCACTTAGTACGTACGCACTGAGGGTCACTGGAAAAAAATACTATACTAAGCTTCGAACCGCAGATGCAACGCAAATCGTATTAGCAGAAGTGACAACTATATCGCTATCTACAGAAGCGTTTCCAAAATGGCTGCGGTTACCGCTGCGATTTGCGATTACAGTCGTCTTAAGACGTGTACCACGTACTAACCTCCTTGCTAAGCCTGAGCCTCTTGATCTTGTCCATGAGGTGGAACACGAGCTGCAGTAGCGGCCGCACCTCGTCGCCGCCGCCGTCGGGGCCCAGCGCCAAGCTCACCAGCATCACCTTCTCCGTGTCCGGAGGCTTGGTTACTGCTGACTCCCTGTGGGGGAACGAGCGTTAGTATTAACAGGGAAGAGATAATGTGCTTAGTTTATGGCGAGACCATCTTCGAGTTGAGTGAAGAAGTTTGTGAGAAAGGATTTCCAGGACAAAAGTTGTCATGGGCTTATTGGTGGTTTGGAGAAAACTATAATTCGCTGTTTATTTTTTAGAGTAGGACTTTTATCAGTTGTACCTAATCTATAAGCAACGATGACACCATGGTCACATGATATAATCAGCAACATTTCGCTGGCGGCAGGGTAGCCCGGGAAATTTTGCAGTGTCAGGTTGTTGGTTGATTAAAATATGATTCGCGACACTAATAAGGCTTTACTGATTTATAATCAATAAAACCCTCTCAATTTCATTTAATCTCATTCAATGACTTTTTCATGAAAAACTCATTGAATGGGGTATTGAACTTAAAAGAGGATTGTTTTAAGGATTATTATGCTGTAAATACCTATGTATACTGACCTGCAAATTGCAAAAATCGTAAGAAAATTTGAATTTCGCGGGCTACCCTGGCGCTTCTACCTTAATTAATATCAAACTCCATCTTACTAACACCTTAGAGTATGATATTTTTGACTTTTTTGGCTGATTGAAGAATTCTAGTTCCAAACTAGTTCGGCTCGTAAAACATATAAGACAAATAGCACTCACTCAATCTGCTTGGGGCCGGAGTACTTGTCGGAGACATGTATGAACTGCACGTATTGGTGGTAGTGCTCCAGTGCTGCGCAGACCCGCGTGTCCAGGACTGCGGACGTGGCCTCGGCTGTCTCGGACATGACGGACATGGCGGCTGGGAGGCCGTGCTTGTCGCCCGGGCGACGCTCCGGACAGAACACACTCTGGAAACGACCAAATATACTTAATTATATTGGAGAAGCCCAATAACACTAGACTTGTGCACGGTTGAAGGCAATAGGCTCCGACATAATTAACATATTACTTTACTTTCATGCGGATGTAATTCTCGAAGGCAGTGGTGTACCTAATAGTAGGAATACCCACATTTCGCAGTTATAGAGGGTTATTTGTAAAACACCAGCAACCTCTTAAGAGGTCATTGTACTCATCATTATGAACAACTTTTACTATGGGACAAAACCTGAAATCGCGAAAAAAAAACTGTTGTTCCCTACATTTTGACGAGTTAATCGATCATAAAATGTAGGCAACAGCTGATTTTTATTACGCGATTTCAGGTTTGGTCCCATAGTAAAAGTTTTTCATAATGATGAGTACAATGACCTCTTAAGAGGTTGCTGGTGTTTTACAAATAACCCTGTATTTCAAGTCCCATCCCATCCTATTGCTATCAACCGGGCACAAATACGAACTCCGTGGCTAATACTGAGAAATTCCAAATGGAAAAACTGTCCGACCTGAAAATCGAACCCAGGACCTCATACTCAGCAGTCACGCTTGCGACCACTCGGCCAATGAGGTAGTCAAAATTCCAATATGATGGAAAAACCCAATTACACTATGCCCAATCTGAGAATTGAACCCAGGACTTCATGCTCAGCAGTAGCACTTGCGACAACCAGACCAACGAGGCAGCATAACATCTGTCATGTATTTCCGTTTAAGTTTATCAGTTGAAATCCTTGTAAACATATAGGTACTTACCAAGTCTTGCATCTCCTTAGACAGCTTTGTGGCGATCTTCTTCTGCGCGACACACAGCACGAAGGGATCGCTGTCGTCTTTGCCCAGTTCCACACGGATCAGCAGTGTGTCCGGAGTTGGTCTAACTACACCCAATAGTACGTGGACTAGGTCTTGTCGCTGAAAAGATAGACAGAAATATAATAATATGAATATGGTAGTTTAATGGTTCGTTTAATATTTAGGTGAGTCTGAGCGAGTCATTATCTGCCTAGCGTTTTCCCAACTATGTTGTGGTCGGCTTCCAGTCTAACCAGATACAGCTGAATGCCAGATCTGACCTCCACAACCCAGTTAGTCCTGGGTAATACGATACCACTTGTTAAGTCTGAGTGAGTAGCAGTTCTAATAGAAAACAAATTTATTGATGAGTCTGGATTTGTGCCTATTGGCAATAACTGACCACAACAACCAATATGGAAAATCTCAATAAAACTTTGCCCAACTTCTGAATCAAACCCAGGACCTCTGGCTCATTCATACTTCATACCCGAGTTAACCCCCTAGGTCCCTCTCCAATCCAATTATGTGTACCCAGCAGTGGCGAAGGCTCCATACAACTCGATTCCTAACGGCTTCACTTTGAAAAATGGCTGTCAGTATTCTATAGACAAATAATATTTAATCACATTAAAGATATGTACTCCAGCTTACCTCTTACAAAAATTGACCCTTCGCTACTGGTACCCGGTACTTACGGCAGCAGTCAAGGCTCGCCATCTCTACGATCTGCAACTATTGCACCAACATACAGAGTATCCATACCTTGATAAGTTTAAGTGTGAGCAGCATGCCCTCGCAGCACAGCCGGCCGCTGCACCACATCGTGAAGCAGTGCTCCGCCTCGCGGCGCCACCCGCGCTCGTCACTCGCTGCTACCACGTCTAAGCCTGTCTCACCTGGAAACACAATATATCACAAACTAAGCTTATCATCATCATCTGCCTTCCCCTTTCCCACCTCTGTTGGGGATGAGTATCAGTCGAACCAAATATAACTGAATACCAGTATTGGTGAGACTGCCTATTTATTTTGCATAATCAGCCTATAATGTTCCCACTGCTGGGACACACGGCCTCCTCTCTATGAGAGGAATGGGCTATAATCCACCACGCGGGCCCAGTGCAGGTTGGTAGATGTCACGGGATCCTGCCGTTTTGCCGAAAAGATTTTGCCAAATTTTCATTACCCAAACAAATTTTAGCAACCTTTTTTATACCAATGTAATATTTGGAATAATTTTAGTACGCACATTTTCATTTGGTCAAATGTTTACTTGGCAGATTATTACCAAGGATAATGTCATTAAGGCTATTGGTCTTTAATCAAATGATTTATTACAGCAAACAAAATTAAGACAATAAACGTTTAGTCAAATGATTTGTTATGACAAAAAATATAAAGGCAAAAATTTTGGAATGAAGACATAACACAAATTGATTTAAGATAACGTAATTGAAATTTAACAGATGCTGACAGAAACCCTAACCCTAGACGGTCGACGTCAGGGGCACCCCGAGGTTCGGTTAGTTAGGTTCCTGTAAACCTTGCAGACAGAAATAGGAGCCCCGCGCAGCGGGGATCCGTCGACCTGCTGACGGAAACGCTAACCCTAGACGGTCGACATCAGGGGCACCCCGAGGTTCGGTTAGTTAGGTTCCTGTAAACCCTGCAGACAGAAATAGGAGCCCCAACCGAATCCAAATAGGAGATTCCAACTAGTTAATAGTGCTTTTGACTGAAATGGTAAGTTTAAAATTGACGACACCAAATTTGGATTAGTTAATTTTGCGTAAAATATGTTATACCAACTGAAATATTTGACTAGATAAAAAATGGTAAAAGTACTAGTTGGTTGAACAAGTTATTGTTCAAACGTTCACTTGCCCAAACATAGGTTTTCGTAACAATTATTTGTAAAGAGATTTTTTGGTAAGTAATAATTTGGCAAATGAAATTATGCGAAAATTTGTTTGGGAAGTGATAATTTGGCAATTTCTTTTCGGTAAAACAAGGGAGACCCAGATGTCACATGTCTTCGAATTTTTGGTTCTAGGCCATGCCGGTTTCCTCACGATGTTTTCCTTCACCGTTTTTGAGAGCAGTGGTGATGAAATAAATTACACAAAGTAATGTACTTGCTTGGGTTCGAACCCACGACTTATTGTATATACGTAAGTCGGGGTCGCCACCATTGGGCCACCGCTGCTCTCCACTTATGAGTAGACGAGCCGTTGATTATTTGTTACGTCGACTGTTTTACGAGAACATTCTAGATAATGTTCGAGTCTAGAATGTTTTTTTTTTTATACTAATTAGGCTTGCGTTTGGCCGCAACTCGCCTTTTGTGAAGCGATGACGCGGCCTAGGGTGGAGCACGCTTACCTAGAAGAAACCGATTCACTCGAGCTTTGAATAGATCCAGATAACACAGAACAGGAACAGAGAATCCGGCAGTGAATTCCACAGACTGGCGGTTCGCACAATAAACTATATCTGTGTTTTATAACTAATTTACTATTGTTAACACTGTATATTCTATGCTATAATTCTACGAACTAGACTACGTGAAAAAAGGATATAATGGAAAAATATTGATTGTTGATATCCTACATTCGGCTGAAACGATAAAAAAATGAATAAACTTTCTTACCAACTAACGTAAAATTATCATCAAGCAGCGGTTTATGAAGCTTGAGGAAGTTGGTGGCAATAGAGGTGTTTTTCGCGCGGCCGACCGCATAGGCCAACGCGTACGACGCCAGCAAGCAGCACAGGATGCCCTCCAGCCAGTACGCGTCCCAGCGGGGACGGATCATTATAGGAACCTGGGGAAACAAAATAAAATAAATGACTACGTACGGCAACCAATCCAGCTATACAAAACCAGTTTATGAATATCTCTCATTGTAACGGAAATCTTTAAAAAGCGAGGCCATGTTATACTGGACATTTATAGCTTGATGTGTCGCCGTGTTTACTAGACTATTGGCGCAATTACATTGGTCGTCTGCCCGTAGCGTCGAATTCGGACACCCGGTGAATTTATTACACTAGTCAACGCAATACAAGCTTACAATTGCGAAGAAACAAACTATGAAGCCGGACGAGTTTGTCGGAAGACGGGCGTACTCGTCTGCGTTCATTTACACTTGGTCGTTTGCCCGAATACCATAGGCAATCGAATTCGGGCGAAAGACCATAATTATGTAATTGCGCCAAAAGGTTTAGAAGGAAATTGACAGCGGCAATGTTGCCCAATTATATAATATTAATACAGGTCGCAGGGGCGCGACCAGCCACTGGTTTATAATTATACTAGCGACCCGCCCCGGCTTGCACGGGTGCATGTATTATACATATAAACCTTCCTCTTGAATCACTCTATCTATTAAAAAAAAACCGGCCAAGTGCGAGTCGGACTCGCGCACGAAGGGTTCCGTACCATTATCTATAAAAACGGCGAAAAAATCATATCTGTTGTATGGGAGCCCACCTTAATATTTAATTTTAATTTATAATGTATTTGTTGTTATAGCGGCAATAGTAATAAATCATTTGTGAAAATTTCAGCTTTCTAGCTATCACGGTTTATGAGATACAGCCTGGAGACAGACAGACAGCGAAGTCTTAGTAATAGGGTCCCGTTTTACCCTTTGGGTACGGAACCCTAAAAACCGCATAAAAATCCGTTGCGTAGTTTTAAAGATTTAAGCATACATAGGGATATAGGGACAGAGAAAGCGACTTTGTTTTATACTATGTAGTGAAGTAACTAAAACTGGCGGCAATTTCGCAATCTACGGAAACGTTTGTGACGTATAAGTATACTGTGGTCAATGACATCGAACCGTCAATTTTGATAGCTTCGTAATCCGGCTACCATGCATCACACAGGATCGACATGGTCGATGTCTTGACCAGTTGCACCTTAAGGTTTTCAGCAGTCAGTATACGGCTTATTTACGAAATATTACTATTATTATTTATCATTTATTCTCTCTTCAAAAAGCTGACTTGAAGTTAATGTGTACAAAAATGTCTCAGCTGCATTCTACCTTTGTAAGAAACTGGTGCCTGATGTAGGTTTTTGTGAAAATCCTGTGTTATAGGTTCCTTACACAAATAACGCATCGATAGCGACCATTAGTAAAAAGATGGCACATAAGTAACAAAATATAATATAAAAATTAGTAAAATAGGTATTCAATTTTTATAAAGCTTTATTTTAAATTGAATATGCTTTGTTTTTAGAAGAAAGCTTTTTAGGATATAATAGCAATCTAAAATCGTCTTATTTTCTTCTACATAAAGCAAATTTTACTCCAAATCACAGTAAGATGTGATTTGATGTGTCGACTCGTTTACCTTAGAAATAGTGATCTTTGGTTGTTCAGAAGTACGCGGAGCACTGTCCTGGAAGCCTTCAAACTCCTCAGGGTCTTGGAAGTGCTCAAATTCATTGTCTTCATCCTGAGAAGAAAAAATGCATAAAATTAATATCCTCCTTTAAAAATTTAAAATTCAAGTATGCCTGTCATTGGGGATACTTTAACCTTGGGCTGGCCTAGCGTAGTATGGACTTTCAATATAATAGGAGGCCATCTTATACTGGTTTTGATACCTCTGACATACCAGAATAAAACTATAGTCATGCATGAATATCGCAACAGGTCCCAGATAAGTTTGAGGTGTAATCGCATTTTAAACACCTGTTCATCTGGTTGGTTTGAAACTGAACCTTGAACTTAACGATATGATATGCGATAAAGTTGAAAAACTATTAAAGAAATTTGATAGATTGTAGTAGCTTGATGTGCTGAATCTGTACCTTGTAACATCAGTACTCATAATTTTCTGAGAAAATGTGAAAACACCTACTTTGAATAGGTACTTAATACTATAAGAGACAGACACTGAACTTCACCACGAAAATGAAACGAAATAACAAAAGAATCAATTTACATGTAAATGAAGGAAAGTTTTTAACCTCTGTACCTACTTCAAAATTAGTGTAATTGTCTCTAGAACTGGGATATTAAATTCATAGTATTATTTAAATAGTATCTAGTATGAGATGTATGAATAGGTTGTATTAATAACCCTATCCGATAGCCTAGTGGTGTGACCGTCAGACTGCCAAGGCATAGACCTCGACTTCGTACCCAAGACACGGACCTCTGATTTTTCGGATTCATGTGTGTATTGTACGATTATCACTTGCTTCAGTGTAGGAAAACATCGTGAGGAAATCAAACCTGCATGCCTGAGAGATATTTCTCGACGGCATGTAAAGTCAAGTCAGAGGCCCATGGGGGCGGCATAAGAATTCTGACACCAGGTTAGGCACTAACCACACGAAAGAATAAGAAAATTAATAAACCTTTAGGCACTTACATTAAAATATTAATTAATTTCCTTTAGGCTTTACATTAAGATTCATTGTTTGCCATTTAAGAACATTATTATCTTAAACTTATACTGTCACTTATGAGATATCTTCCGTGATTGTTCATTATCAAAAACCGTGAAAGTTTAAAACATTATTATCTTGTCTTCTTTTCTGGTTTTGGCTTAACCTGTGTGAGAATAGATGGCCTGATGCTCTTGTAATCTGACACCCTGGGCAATCAGCCATGTTGCCGACCTAGTTTACTGCCAGTTTCTTTCCTCATGTTGCTCATTGCAGGATGGAAGTAGGTATGCAGGTATTTTTCTATTTTTCCTTCTAAAATAAAATGGTTATATACCTCCACTAAGATCTCATCTTCAGTCTCGACGTTGGCTTCAAACTGATCCTTTGAAGATATCTTCTGTTTTGGAGGAGGAGGCGACTCCTTTTCTTCAGCAAAATCTGATGATGTAATATCATTTCAAGTAAGTATTGGCTTATTCTTGAATCTAAAAATGCTACTACTAATTAAATGCTTTACAACACTAGTTTATGTCCTCTAAGATAACTTGGCACAAATTCTAATTGCAAACACGGTGGTGACAATCTACACTCATTTCATCTCTGAATAAACATTTTTGTCAATCATAACATAACATCATGCCTTGTAATCCCGAAGGGATAGGCAATTTGTACCTAATAGTACTCACATTAGTAGTGTAGTATCCACATTTTGCCAGTTATGTTTAAGTTCTTCGTAATAGGCCAGCCTATTGTTATCTATTGGCACTATCCATGGCTGCTACTGAGAAATTCCTGACCCAATAATAGTTTGCCTGACCTGGGAATCGAAACCTAAACCTCCTGCTCAGCAGTCTCAGTTGTGACCACAAGAACAATTATTAGGAACAGTATTAGATAAATAAATAAGGTAAACACTTACCACTGGCGAGATCATCATCCTCAGCCTCAAACTGCTCAAACTCAGCGAAGTCATCGTCTTCTAAGGCCTGGTCCTCAAAAGCCTGAGCCACGAAGGTACTGCATAGCAGCACCACTATTGATAATAGCACCCACCGCATTTTGTACCTGTAATATGTAACAATACTCTGTTTAGTGAATAGAGATTTTATCTTCCTCATAGGTCAGGGTTTTACATGGGACTTAAACATAACTGGCGAAATGTGGGTGTAGTATTAGGTACATCTCCCACCTACCACCTGCGTACACCTTCGGGGATTACAAAACGATTATGTTCTTAAGAGAATTTGAATTTCCTACATGTTTTATGGTGTTATGCTGGCCTAATGTTTCACAAATTTGTGCCTAAAAGAGTCATCATCATCTGCCTAGCCTTTTCCCAACTATATTGGGGTCGGCTTCCAGTCTAACCGGATGCAGCTGAATACCAGTATTTTACATGGAGCGACTGCCTGTCGGACCTCCACAACCCAGTTAGTGCTAGGTAATACGATACCCCTTGGTAAGACTGGTTGTCAGACTTTCGGGCCACTGACTACCTGTAACGACTGTCAAAGATCTACAAATGACAGCCGGGACCAACGGCTTAACGTGCTTTCCGAGGCACGGAGGAAACTCGGTATGTAATGGGTGGTCACCCATCCACGGACCAACCTAGGTAAGCACGGCTTAACCTAAAGATCGATCCGAGCGGCTGTTCTTATTTAGCCACGAGCTCCTCTTGTGCCTAAAAGAGTAAATAAAAATAAAATGTGAAAGCATAGATGCCTTTGTTCAAGATCTATTCTCATTACTATGCATTCCTACTTGTGACCTACAGTCAAGTTGTCAGGTGACATAAAAGATTTCAACTAAGAGAAGACAGAGAAAAAAAAATAGAGAATAGAAATTCATGGAATGATTCACCATTGAGAACACAGTAAATGGATTTGTAAATAGAATCTTATAAGACTATAATGGCCTTGCAAATCTTACTAGGTCAGACTTGAGTTGACCGGCTTGTTACACATTGGAGATTGGAGCAAACAGAGCTAAAGTCACCACAGAAAAATTTCAGGAAAACAGTTGGTTTGTTTTTGTACAATACAATAGAAATATCTTGACTATATGTATTTACAGTTTCTAATACAAGTAATGAGGTGTTTGTTGTAATAAGGACAAAATTCAAAGTTTTCCTCATTTAAATACTCATGTGAATGTTTTTAATTCTTAGTGACACAAGTAGGTAATCTTATCTCTCTTCCAAGGTTGTTTTATGGTATGTAAGGTTTCAGGTGTGGATCATTGTGTTTAGTTAAGTTTATTCCATTGTCCCCAATAGCCTTTACCTTTAACAAAGTAATAATAGTAAGAATGCAATAAGAAAAAAGTAGTACAGGTAGATATTCAATGTAAAACTTTTAATCCAACTTTAGAGTATCTTTGGGAACTTCGTTTGTTTTTATAACACTTTCTAAAGCGCAAATTTAGTTCAATTTTGGTCTCAAGGTAATCTAAATATATAAGTTTTTATTTTTACTGCATAGAATTTGCACGGCTGACTGTGCAATTTTTAACACCTCATTTGTCTCATAATATAGCGAATTACACAGATTTTTGGTTACCTGTTATCTATTTCTCGACGATGTTACCAACTAAACTAGCTCATTAACTTATTAATTAGATTATTTTACACAAATTCAATCACATTTCACCTACTTTATTGCGGGATTGACACAGTACGTTTTCGTTGGACCTATTTATTAGGGGGACAGGGAGTTTAAAGTGACTGGATGTGACAAGGAAATTAGCCAATGAAAGTTGTCCAATGATGCATTTTTTAAATTAATCTTTAGAAAATTGTAAAGGAGAACGTACTGTTTAATGTCACCGATGTCACGTCACATGACATTTCAAAAATAGAGTTGCTAGACTAAAATATGTTTCATAAAGTTAACAGCAACACAAAAATGTTTTTATTTTATCAACGTTTTTTTACTTTTTTCATTCGTCATTATCAAACGTGTATAATTTATTATTATTTATTATATATTTATTCGTCGACACGACAATAACATAAACTACACTGAGGTGAATGGTGTAAAAAGTTTAAGGACAGTGAGTGCAACAAATCACTCTAATAAATAACTCAGGATCACGATGACCTCATAAAAATAATGATTGTAGCGAAATATTATTTCCGCTTCCTGTTATTTTAAATCACAAAACAAACTTTATTTGGTCGAGTTTTGATTGCATTAGATCAGAGGTCAAGTTGTTCTATATTATGTACCTATTATTGACAAAAAAATAAATAAGGAAAACAAGTTATCCTCGTCAAAATCTACCTAGCTGAAACCAAAAACCCATTACGATTAATCAGGTGGACATCCTCAAGTGACCAGCAGTCCCGTGAACTTTTGACCTTATCTTTAGACGACCTTATAGTCGACCTAAAAATCTTGTAACGTAACTGGCGCTAGATGGCGCTTAAATTGTTTTCACGAGTGCAACAGTTAAGCGCAGGTCACACCGCCAGCCTCTTTTCATACTTCGTTTCGATTCTTTCGGTAGTTCGCGATGTGAACCAAAGTTTGAAAAGAGGTGAAACGATGTCTCGCCCGCCTCGCTCGCTAGCTGGCGCTGTGGCCTGCGCTTTAGGCGAGATGAGCTGAGCAACTTTTCATCTTTTACCTCTGGGTTAGGTGGAAGGTAGAAGGTACGTAAATTACGTGGTAGGTATTACACAATATCAGCCTTGGAGGCTTTATTCGGAGAGCAGCAGGTACTCCTTGGTGCAGCAGTAAATCCCTGTTCACGCCACAAGGTAATGCCACTTGCGACGCAATGGCTAATGCCCTACTCTAAGCAATTTCTTACATTGGTTTTTTCTGCATTTGGAGTCGTAAGACGCGTGCCGCGTGAAGCTCGTAACGTGGCCAGTCGTGGCCAAGGGGTTATTGTGCGTCTCTAAAAGTTCTATCTACTCATCTACAGTGCTGACCATGGTCCTGACCTAGCTTGGATTTAATAAATTGTTAAACAAAGACTAATGGAACTAGTGTGTTCCTCTGTGGCCGGACCACAGTTTAGTACTCAGATGCTATAGTTCGAAATAATACCTACCTAAAGTCTACTTTCATCGGAATATATATATATTTTTAGTACCTCAAGAGATATCTTTTTAATTAACAATTTATGTGGTCCGGCCGCCAGGCAGTGCTCTCTGGCCGCGCCACCTCAAATTAAATAGAGTATAATGAACTATCAATAAATCAATAACCCGAAAAAAACTACCTAAAGAGTACCTGGCATACGACAAATATGGTCCAATAAACCCCTTTAGTTAAGGAGTTATTGGTCGTAGGGTGTGGTCCGGCTGGAAGGTATACTCTGCAGCAAGTCAATCTTGCAATATTTAATATTAACTATCCATAAATCAATTTATATAATAGTACCTTTTCTCTACTCTTCGTTGATACTTTTTCTCTCAAGAAACTATTCATTTTGATTAATTAATCTTTAAAGTATGTGGCGCGGCTAGGGAGGATTACCTTCAGCAAATATAACAAAATATGCTTTATTTCTTTATGCCAACGAAAACTGCATAATAAGTACTTTATAAAAAGACCTGGACTTAATCTATAAACTTTTATTTTTATTACCAAAAGTTATTTTGAAAAAGGTGCACTTTTTGTTTTTTTTACCTATCTACCTAAGAATAGGTAGTTAATTTGACGAAGTAAGTGAAAATTTTGGTTTAAAAAAAACAATAAATATACGAAAAACAAATACATATTTTCATAATCAAATATTAACAATTGTTAATAAAAGGTATTGTAAATGACGGAAAAGTGATTTATATAACAAACTAAAGTCAATAGATTGAATTTAAGCATTTAACCCTTTAAACAAGAAATAACAATGAAAAAAGAGTGTACCCAAACCGCATAGGTATTAAAAATATAGTCAATGAGTATTACAAATAAAGGAGTTTGAAGTTATTTTAAAACCAACACATGCATGGCCTAAATTAAAAATAAACATTTTGATAAAAATAAGTTATAATTTTCAATGTTGCGTATAAAATACAATGAACATTCATTTGCTGGTTTTTAGTCCTTGTAACAGTACTTAAATCATCATATGTTTCCCAAGTATCATCCAGACGCTTGCAGTGAGCGACGTAATGGCGAATATTTGGTAAATACTCAATCACTGACAACAGTGTATATTATCTTCCTTGTAATGTCATAGTGTCTGGAATGTCATTTAAATCAACACCTAAATCAATTTCAAATATTAATAAATCATTCAATGTGTAGTTAATAATTTGTTTACCGGTACATTTTACACCGTCGTCATTACTTTTAACACATAGGTAGCACACCTGAATCAATCTCTAACATTGTTTGAGCCGATTCTTCAAGGGCTGAAATGCCTTTAAGGTGAATGCTCCAACCAGCCCGCGAAATTCAAAATTTCTTGCGTTTTTTGCAATTTGCAGGCCAGTGCTAGGTTGTATGTTGATTAAAATATTATTCGCGGCTGTGAGACGTATGTAGTTACAGAATTATAATCATCAAAATCACCAATACAACCCTCCAAGTTCATAAAGGCGTAGGAACCAAAAAAAAACAGAAAAAGTCATTCCTACAGCTTTATGAACTTAGAGCGTTTTATTGATGATTTTGATGATTATAATTCTGTAACTACATACGTCTCACAGCCGCGAATAATATTTTAATCAACATACAACCTAGCACTGGCCTGCAAATTGCAAAAAACGCAAGAAATTTTGAATTTCGCGGGCTGGTTGGAGCATTCACCTTAACAGACAAAATTAGTTCATTCAGTGGCATGTAAGTTCCGCAATTTATAAAATCTATTGTATTAACAATTTTTTATTGTTTATATTTCATTATGAAAATATATACTTATTTGTTTTTCGTATACTTATTGTTTTTTTTTAAACCAAAATTTTCACTTACTTCGTCAAATTAACTACCTATTCTTAGGTAGATAGGTAAACAAAAACCAAAAAGTGCACCTTTTTCAAAATAACTTTTGGTAATAAAAAAAAAACTTTTTGCAAAAAATAAAACCGACTTCAAAATCACAAAAAAGTGAAAAATCGGTTTTATTTTTTGCAAAAAGGTTTTTATATTTTTTCATTTTGAGTGGCAATATCCTATAAAAATATTTTCTATGCGTTCATTTTACATTGTAAACCATACATTTCATGGTAATAGGCTTATTCTTACTTCCTTACTAATATTATAAATGCGAAAGTAACTCCACAACAACAAACAAGTAACAGACTTCAGAGTCAAATGCTCATAAAATAAAAACTAATGAGCCTACCTGAATCAAATTTTTATGGGACCAATTCGAAACTATTCCGCATCAAACAAAAAAAGAATTACGTAAATCGGTTCAGAAACTTCGGCGTAATCGGGGTACATACATAAAAAATAAAAATATACCTGCCGAATTGAGAACCTCCTCCTTTTTTTTGAAGTCGGTAGGTCTTTTTATAAAGTACTTATTAAGCAGTTTTCGTTGGCATAAAGAAATAAAGCATATTTTGTTATATTTGCTCATTGCTGAAGGTAATCCTCCCTAGCCGCGCCACATACTTTAAAGATTAATTAATCAAAATGAATAGTTTCTTGAGAGAAAAAGTATCAACGAAGAGTAGAGAAAAGGTACTATTATATAAATTGATTTATGGATAGTTAATATTAAATATTGCAAGATTGACTTGCTGCAGAGTATACCTTCCAGCCGGACCACACCCTACGACCAATAACTCCTTAACTAAAGGGGTTTATTGGACCATATTTGTCGTATGCCAGGTACTCTTTAGGTAGTTTTTTTCGGGTTATTGATTTATTGATAGTTCATTATACTCTATTTAATTTGAGGTGGCGCGGCCAGAGAGCACTGCCTGGCGGCCGGACCACATAAATTGTTAATTAAAAAGATATCTCTTGAGGTACTAAAAATATATATATATTCCGATGAAAGTAGACTTTAGGTAGGTATTATTTCGAACTATAGCATCTGAGTACTAAACTGTGGTCCGGCCACAGAGGAACACACATGGAACTACATATAGGTATATCTAGTAATGTGTTTAATACTTATTACTCAGCGACTGGTGTCGTCATTGGCCGAAGATTACGAGGCCAACCACCGCGTAAATCCGCATCGGAGCTCATTGAATGCTGATACAATCTTACTCAATGAATATTATTCAGGATTTTGTTGGTGTTGTTATTCTAGATATCTTTTTGGTTTCTATAAGGGCGTTGACCTTGTTTGAATTAGAAATATCTGCCGATGCTTTTTTTTTTTGGTGGGTCATTATGGCCAGAACCAGAGAGGTAACATCAACGAGAACATATTTCAGCCGATAATAATGACATCCACGCCTGGACATAGGCCTTCCCAAGCATTGCCACAAAGACGGAATACAGCTGTGGTGGCGTTGGTTAGTAACCTATTATAGTGGGATCAATCGACGCAGTTTCATCAGCTCCATAGTTTTATAGTTACCAATAGAGGTCCCCCTACAGGGCGATGACCTTTACGTCCTTGTTCCTAGGGGCCCTTTCCATCATGAAATTATCTACTTAATGACAGTTACTAGTGCTTCTACCTATCTTACCTACCGGAACAGGCGAAATGCATAATACTTATAGAGTCGAATTTTACATTCCTTTTTTTATCAGTAGATTATGCTGCCGATTCTATCTATTATACCTTTTGCATTGTTGACGAGACGACGACGAATGTTGAGGTATAAAAGAAAGGTAGAAAAGAAGAGGCGATCACTACTGAGATGACAACTTGCCGACTAATAAAGGGGTAAGGAAGAAGACGACATGCTGCACCGACCCTAAATGAATTGAGATAAGTGCAGAAGAATTACTTAGTTAGTTAGCTGCCTTGGGAACTTCAAAGCTATGCGCCCGCGCCGTCTGAGCGATTACTAGGAAGTTATTGCTTAAAATAGTAATTGTTTAAAAATAGCATCAATTTAATTTTAATTAAGATTTAAGCACATAACACATTACTGTCCGCAGTTTCAACGGATAGATATTAATTAATCTAATTAATACTGCAATTAACTGTAAGTATGTTAGTTGTTGCAGATAAAACCTGGATGAGGCTGGCACACGAAGCGGAGATTGGCACAAACAGAGGCTTGTACCCTGACTTGTTGGGTGAATTCGGGCAGTGGATTATAATATTATAAATATATAATACTATAATATTAATTATTATTGATGCTAGGTCTATTTAATAAATATGAGAGACGGAATAGGGATGTTTCCCGAGTAAAAAAAATATGATTCTATGTAGTCCGTCAGTTAGATTATCGAAAAATACTTGATACGTATTTTTTGTTTCATCAAATCAATAAAAATTGTGAAGTAAAAAGTGCGGAATATAGCTATCATTTCAGTCCGTAAATAGAATGGACCGACAATCTGAAGAACGCAGGGCTGACTGGATGACGTAGTGGTAGTTCCGGGTACAGTGACGGCACTTGGGAGAAGTGTTATCGAATCTTGAGCTATAGTAGGGGAGCCCACGATGCTAAATGGGGATTTACTCGAGCGTCATAGAGACTTATTAGGTTGCAAAGCTTAGATGATAAAAATAAAAAAAAAATATATACCTTTTCATCGGTGGGGGAAGCGGCTATAGATTTTTAAATAGGTATGTAAAAAAATACTGTTGCATGGACATACTCGAGCGCGTCAGATATTGATAGCATCAATGTCCTACGTATTTTTAATAATGTACTTAAGTTAATCTGATTATTTGCATGATGCGGGTGGTTGTACGTAACGGTTAAAAATGAAAAAAAAAATTAATCGAGCGCGTCAGGTTTTATAAGGGGGTGTTAAGTGCACCAAAAAAAAAGCTCTCATTCAATAATCTGACGATTTCGATCTGACGCAAACTCGCGGCCATTATTAAGTATAATGTGCAAAAAAAATTCGCCATTTTGAAATACTCAAGCGCGTCAGATTAAGATATACATATATGGTTCATCTTTATGTTCTAGACGTGCTGTCTCATAATCTGACGATTATCTAAAGGGATTCGCCTAATCTGACAAAAAAAAATTTTTTTTTTCAATTTTTTAAATCATTGAACTTTATTTATTGAGAAGCTCAGGAAATAGCATGCAAATACATAAGTGTATGTTTTTTTAAGTAGAATACTTGTATTTATCAGAAAATAATTTTAAAAAAAATGCCCAAAAAAATTTAATTTTTTATAATTAATTGATTAATTAATCATCATCTTCATCTTCATCAGTAGAATTATCTTCCTCTTCTGGCTCGAATTCATCCTCAGATTGCGTATCTGTAACAAAAAGTCATGAAAATATTTAACAATATTTTTTTATGAATAACGTGTTTTTTTAATTATTGGAGAAAAGAAATACCTGATTCTGGAGTATCCTCAAGAATATCAGGTGTTATGACTACATCTTCGTACGCTTTCGGCAATTGATCACCTACAAACCAGATCATTTTGAATTTTCCGTCGACAACTTTCCATCCATAGTCCGTTGGTTAAAGATCAGTAATTTTTGCATTATGGGCATTACTCCACAAGCATGCAATGAATTTTGTGCGTAACACTTGCTGGAGTAACTCCGATTCACAGGGTGGCAAGTTGCACGCATCGTAATTCCGGACACTCAAGGAGAAAGCTTGTGATTTGTCTTTTACCTTGTACTTCCTATTGAAGATGACCATCCTGGCTTGATTGACATCGTCTAACTTTAAGTAAAAGACTGTATGATGTTAAAAGAATCCTGCACATTATGTTCCTTTGACCCCAAATCCAGAAATGCTTCTTGGTCTGAATTCATCAGATATTGCAAAGGTTTCTTTTTTCCTCGTCGGTACAATGCTGGGTTGAAATCGCAACCAGCATGCAAAGCTGGAAGCGCCTTCGAAATTTTTGGGCCTAATTTTTTGTAGAGAGCGGATACGTCGATGTATCGGCGTGCATTGCCAACTCCAAGATCCATCCAAACTTCTACTCTTGCTTGCAGGAGTTCCATATCCGCTAACATGATGACCACTATATCAGTATTAGAAGTTCTGATAGTAATAGTAGAATCTTCATTTTGTTGGCAAGCAAGAAATGCTAACACTTTATCGACGATTTTTTATTATTTCGGCTTGCGGAAATCGTCAGATTATATATTTTTCGTTATCCTTGAATTATTTCCTTCAAAATAAAAAAAAATTTGGCTACGCTCGAGAATGTCGAGATGACGTTTTTTTTTACAACTTTGCTGCCCTCCCCTTTCTTCACGTCACTCTCAAATTGTCAGATTAGTGGAATATACACTTTTTAGCATGTAATTAACTCACCCTACCTTAATCTGACGCGCTCGAGAATTTCTAATGATCAATTTTTTTTTACTAATCTGATCCTTTATCCTTCACGGGCGGCCTTATATATGGGGCTCATATTTGGTGGAGGTACTTAACCGGATACAAGGTATCGCCCTGTATATTAATCTGCCGCGCTTTAGTAAATCCCGAAATCCCCGCTTGGGCTCCCCTACTACTACTTTTATCATATCAAACTCAAAGCATTTAAATTTAACCATTTACAGGCACTTATGAATATTGTCAAAGAGTCGATCAGCTAGAAAGTTGAGGCTAGTTGCCATAATGACTGTTTTAAATCTAGGGGGATAGCGGCAACCGGCCAACAACTGTTACTAAACAGTCACGTTATGACTGTTGTTGTGTGTTGGTTCAGTGAAAATGTATGGAACAGCAATTTTTTTTTAATAACCAACGAAAAATTTCTGTGTACGGGGGGGGGGTGTCTCGGAATGCAGGATGTTCTGAATACGTGGTAACCGTTTTCGCGTCGGTGAAGCTTATAATCTCCACATTTACGGAATAATTTAAGAGTCAAAAGGATGAACACTTGAAGACCCTGTTTTAGTAATTAAATCAGATTTGACAAGACTTGCAACCAGTTTATCACATTATTAGTTCTTTCGGTCCCCGACGGTCCCCGACTTATTTCTTTTTTTGAAAAACAAACCGCCTCTCTTAAAACATTATGGCGCAATGCAATAATTTATAGGCAATTATTAATATTCTGAGAAAATCAATCTTAGGGAAAAATGTAGGTATCTTTTGTTGCCAAAATCGTTTTTTATAAATTGTGTCTTTTTTGGGTTTTCATCTTCTAGTGACTTATTACAGTAAATGATGGTCGAGACATTTTGAGAAAAAAAAAAACTATGAGGCAAATTAATCTACATAGAATGTGAGATGGACAGAACTCGTGGCTAAATAAGAACAGCTGCTCGGGTCGATCTTTTAGGCTAAGCCGAGCTTACCTAGGTTAGTCCGTAGATGGGTGACCACCCATTACATACCGAGTTTCCTCCGTGCCGTTACGTTAAGCGTTAACGTTAAGCCGTTGGTCCCGGCTGTCATTTGTAGATCTTTGACAGTCGTTACAGGTAGTCAGTGGCCCGAAATTCTGACAACCAGTCTTACCAAGGGGTATTGTATTACCTAGCACTGACTGGGTTGCGGAGGTCAGATAGGCAGTCGCTCCATGTAAAATACTGGTATTCAGCTGCATCCGGTTAGACTGGAAACCGACCCCAACATAGTTGGGAAAAGGCTAAGTAGAAGATGAGAATGTGAGCTGGAAAAAACTAGGCATCGGCGATGATGGAATACTTAATTATTACTTAGAATTAAGTCGGGCCAGTTAGAGAGGAAATTATTTTTTAACATTTATAATTCGGATATTCCCATGATACATGACTTTAAACTAATGCTGACACTAATCGTGACTTTTCTTTATCTACTATGGATCTAAATCGTGATACAATACTCGTATATCGTGTATGTAACAGAATATTCAGCTCATAAATCTCTGTGTTGCCAGACAAAGACGGGGCGGGCATCAAAATCGAATTCAAAATTAGAATGCAGTCATTGATCGTTGATTTGCAATATTTGGTGGTAAAAAAAACAAAAACGTTTAATTGAGCTTTTAATATAAAACGCTGCAGATATGATTATAACTTGATTAAATCTCTGAGGTGTGGTTTCTCTTTTGGTCAATTATATGCAATTCGATATGGTGATACAGTCCTATAGGTAGTAAGTAATAACTTGTGATTGGTACTTAAACACATTTCCATAAACTTTAATTGTTTTAAATAACTTGTAGTTTTGATATTAATTTGTATTGATGATGTGGAGGAATAAGATGATATTTAACAGTTATAATAATTATGATGTATGGAAAACTATAAGTCTAGTGGAAGAACTAGGAAAACACACAATTTTGCCTAGGTTGATTGTGTGGCTAGCCGCTAGCAAGAGGGTCCACACTTGAGATAATTACAGATAGAAAGTGGAACATGACTATGGTGCATGGAGCTTTGGTGGTCGACTGACGTTACAGGAAGGAGGTGTTACTGGTACTGTGTAATTTTGCTTTACGAAAAGTGAAGATGGCGGCCATTAAGGCGTTAGTTCCAGTTCGGCCAACGCGCCAAAAATCCTTGCTTCTGCAGATATGATTCGCCGATCTACACAAATGGTATAAAGAGGCAAACTGTGGATGTAAGAAGTCCGAAATTATTCATTCGATTTCAAACATTCTCTCGCACTTAAAGAAAGCTCGACTATAATTATTGTTGAGTGCCATAAACGATATTTAAGTTTTATGCTAAAACGAAACACTTCATTTCATTATGTGGACGATGTCGCGCGGAAGCTAAGTCCCAAATAAAGTTTTATAAAGGCACGTGAAATGTTTATAAAAAAAAATAAGCTGTCAAAAGCTATCTCTTGTTTTCATTACAAAAAAGTGGTAAAACCGGTACAGATAGTGCGATAGTCTTTGAATTTTCCCACGAGAACTAGGGAAACTTAGATCGAGTCAACTTTATCTTTATTTAGAAGCACATAATGTACCTAATGATAGGGTGGGGACTTTCTACTTTCGCGCCTTCTTGTAAATGGTTAGTGCCGGATGCTGTAAATTAAAAACAAATGCTGTCAAATGCGTCGTTTATTCCAGGTTATTCCCCACCTTTATTCAAAGAAGGAGCAGGCATGGAAGTATTATATTATATTTCACCACTAGTATATTTACGAGAACGATGCAAGGCGCATCGCCCAATGATGTGAGTAAAGAGGTATTAATACCATTTATTGTTATATGCACGATAGAAAACGCGTGTATCTAGAAGATTATTGTAACACTTACGTTTAGTGAAAGTAACATGAATTAATAAAGTTACTCAATCTATTGCTTACGTTACGAACGTACAAGCAAAATGTAGTAACAAAAAAATAGAGCAGTTTTTTTGCAACCATAAGAAATTGTGGAAAATACTGACCAAAGCCCGGAAAAGTGAAGCAAGTGTATAATTACTCTGAACTGAGTAAGTGGTTTAGTTCCAACACAATGGGCAAAGAATCAGTAGTAGGAACGTTTCGAAGATTTAATGCTCCTTTGGTTATATTGGCGCAAGCGCGACTGCTAAGTGTGGATTAATTGGTTCGATTCTTGAGTTGGGTAAGTGTTATAATTAATGTCTTTCAATAAGGGATATCACAGTAGCAGGCCAGTTTGATAGTCGGCTGTATGATAACCCCATTCCTCGAAAAGCACGTTAACCCGTTGGTCCTGCGTCTGAACCCTCATCGGATCGTAAAGGATTGCCGTCCTATCGGACTAAAAGTGACCACGCGCACTACGACCACGCACTTGTCGCATGGCCGGCCGATATCTTGAACAACCCTGCTCGGAAGCCCGGTCATACGGCCAAAATTTCTGCTCGAAGCTTCTGCGGCTAAAAGTCATGGTCATGGCCTGTGGTGCGCAAGGTCCCTGAAAGTAGGGGAAGTGGAAGTGCACCTGTGCGATATATTATATCTATACTTATTTTGCTTTCTGAATTATTGTGATAGAAACATGCTATTTGACATTTTAATATGGCGTTTTGGTAAAAAATTTAAGCTTAGAATGTATTTCGGAATAAATAAATATAATATTCGTCTATGGCTTATCGAGACTATTCGAGACATGCTCATGACTGAAAACGATCAGGAGTAGACAGGTATAACTGTCTGAGATTATAACTAACATAAGAACATGGTAAGAGAAAAATTCCACCGAATCTTAATTTGTGTGGTCCTAAAAATAGACCCACCAAACCACTTTTCTAAATAATTAATTGTTAACTGTAACGAAGAGACCTACATAATATGACAATAAATCTTAATCAATTCGCTTGATTTAAAAACATTTAAATTCACCATCATCGTATAAAACTCTCCGTTATTTCGTCGTCAGCTTTGGCTGTCTGCGTTCATGCCTTTGCCTAGACATAAAAATGTAAATGTATTTCCAGTTTTAGCAGTTGGCAGAACCAGTTCCAGGTTTATAAACTTGAACTTGAGAACAACTAAGTAGCCTAGGTCCGGTTTAGGGTCGCCATTATTTAGCGGTTTCGAGGATCGTTAAACATATGCAGTAAGCACAGGTACAAAACCTTTTTATCGGTTATTCCTCCTCTGTTTACCTGGCGGATGTAACATTATTATAATTCTCATTGTTTAAATAATTTACTATAATCAAGATAAGAATTGCGGTTACACGATCTACGAAGACAAAATGTACTGCTGTTGATCATAAATACCTCATAGGAATCTTAGGTGCAAAAAGTTTTTATGACCTTCTGGGAAACGTGGAAATTTCGGATTCAGATATCCTCCTCTACTTAGGCATTTATGTAGGTAGTGTATGTCTAAAATACCCAGTCTCAAATGATCTCTGAACGTACGGAAGCTAGTTGAAGGCTTTTTGCCTGGATTTGGAGCGGGTGATGGGAAAAGGCTCGCGCCCTATTACAAGGGACATAAATGGTGTCATGTGAGTGTACCTACTAAAGATACCCCTCTGCTTTAGTCTTGGGGTCAAATAAGTATGATGTTAAGTTACATGTTTTGCTAAAAAAGAGCATGTTAAATACAGTCAACAGCAAAAGTAGATGATCAAAATCAGAAATTCAATACTAATGAACGGAATTCGCGTCAGAACTGTGTGGCGTCGCAGTGATTCAAAAGTATGTGATTGTAAATTAAAGGCAAATAATTCACTTGATTTTGATCATCTACTTTTGCTGTTGACTGTACAAACGCAAGCTAAATAATCTCTGAAGATGAGCTCAACCATAAACTTCTGGCTACGAGTTTACATTCTTCTGGCCTTTCAATCAACTTTGGGGTGTCAAGGGTGTCTACACATGTCGCATCCCACACCAAAGGCCGACCGTAATTCCAAGATATTATGATCTACTTAGTCTCTTCCCATCGTCGCGCGCTAAGCCGTTGAGTTCTAAAACGGCTGGCGCCCCCGGCGGTGGCAAGAGTACGACGGCTGATGTCATTAATGCTGGCGTGCCCTGCTATCCGACGTGCACTCTTACTGCACGAAAGACCATGGTATCCGAGGCAATCGACTGCTTCGCCACATTGACAGCGATGTGGGGAGCCTCGCAAGGAGAGCCCAAAAAATAGCGAGCTTAAACGTGGTTTCACCCAGCATATTGCCTATGTTGGGTGATGGTAGGTAGTGCCTGAAGCCAGAGTCCCGACTCCTAGTCGTTCACATGCACGCGGGCACACTAAGCATCAAGTCAATCAGTGGTTGACGTGTAAACTAAATTGTTCCGTACCAACTTGCAGACCGGCTCGTCCCACTGTCTCTGGGAAGACGCGTTCACGGGCCGATCCGTATCCGGGTAAGCCACTTTCCAGGCGTTCACTGCGCCGGTCAAGCACAGCATTTCAGAGTCAAGCAGAGAGGGAGCTAAAATTTTCCTGGTTAACTTTTCGGTGCTGTGGATAGAGGACAGGTACGCTGGTAAGCTGATACTGGTAATTTTGCGGACGCCTAGGCCACTAAAACGGACGTACTGTGGTTTGCAACCACGCTCGATCATGTTAAGATGCTTCGAACAATTTGGTCAATTTTGTCATAAAGGTCCTAGCTGGTAGCTGCAACGGAGAAGTGCGCAAAAATAAATAAAATTTGGACCAAAACAACAATATCTAATGAGGATGAATGACGAATGTAAATTAATTTTAGAAAGCCTGTTTGAAATGTCGTTATTTTTTTTGAAAGCGGGACTTGAAGTCAAGCTGGGAATTGGACTATGAGTTGGTCCCCGGATTGAATGTAAAGTAAGTTCCTTCAAGAATAGAGATTTATCCAATTAATTGTGCCGCCAGTCCCTTGGGCACATGACCAGTTGAAAGCATTGAGGAGTTTTTGATGTATTTTTATTTTTTATTTTAGGTCATGTTTAGGTAGTTTTATTGTTTCTATCTGGACCAACCTAGGCAAGCGCGGCTTGACCTAAACTTCGACCCGACCGGCTGTTATATACCTCGAGTTAGTTAAGAGTGTTTAACTTAAAAAAAAAGCCGGCCAAGGCGAGGTGGACTCGCGCACCGAGGGTTCCGTATTAACTTGTAGTTATTTTGTTATTAATTTACATATTTACGGTTTTCAGATTTTTCTCTTTACTTGTGCTTTAATAAGACAATCTTATTGCCAAATGTCATGATTCTAGGTCAACGGGAGCTACCATGTAGGTTTTCGACCCAAAACCTATAGGCTACTTCCGGTTGACCTAAAATTGTCAATTTTGGTTAAAAGCAAGGTCTTACCAGTAAAGGGATAATTCCGAAAAATAAAAAAATGCCCGTACCCGTTCCAGAGAAAATCAGTAGTGACACACGGACGGACAGACGGACAAGAGAGTGATCTTATAAGGGTTCCTTTTTTACCTTTTGAGGTACGGAACCCTAAAAAACATTTAATTATTGTGTGTGTCCTAAAAATTACTTAGATTGTGGTGAACTTACCCCCCCCCCCCCCATTAACTAGGTTTCAGATATCGTCGTAAAATAGATACAAATATAATTTGAATATTCGTGTAAATCTGTAGTTTTATACCATAAAATTATCATAGATTGCTGAATATTATTCCATACATTTTCCTTCACAACATAAGCACATAGGTTTTAAAGAAATTGTATATTATTTGCATTCCAATTAGCTGTTGGAAAATGAATGAAATTTAACATCAATTTAAAAATAAATAGAAGCAATCTTCATTTAATTCTACTTTATAAAAACATCCATATAGATTTGCGAGCTTTATTGAACTGACGCGGACGTCAAAAAGTTCTATTTAAAAAAAAACAAAAGTCAAAACTATTTATTTGCGGTAAATGTGGAGTAAAAGATGGATAAATGATAAAGATCTTTTATGAATAATTTTTCAAAGAAAAACAAACATACGATATTTTTTTACTCCACTTACTGCTAAACGGGTTAATTGGCTGCAAAAGTTCCATTTGTAAACTCTAACACAACCTTCACCTCTTTTACAGACGTAAGGGAAAACAAACCTACACGGATACAGATTGACAATGACAACAAAACAATTCCAAATCAAAATTCGAATTCAATAAATTCATGGAACGCGATGATTCAGGCTATCTGCATGGCAATATAAAGTGGCCAAAGGCCATGTTCAATGCCAGTTGAGTTCTGCGCGTGAGAACACACGCTACGCTATTTTAGCAATATTTTTATTTTTTTTAAGTTCTTTTTTTAAAACCGCCAATATGGCGTCTGCCGTGATTAAGTTTAGTGCCATATTGTTGTTAGTTGCTGTGGTTGCCGCTGATGTTTGTTAGTATTGTTTTTTTATTTATTTATTATGTTTAAGTTTATTAAACTTTGGTTGTGCGGTAAAAGCTCTGACGGTGCAAAATTTTTATTTTGGATTTAAAAACTGCAATGAAGCTTCGAAATTTAAAAAGTTGAACTCCTAAATCAAAATCTCTATATTTTTAAAACAATTTTATTTAATTTATTTTAAGTCTATCCTAAAACATAAACAAATCTCCCAATTAAAATGGAACTGAAACCTAGAAAATAGTACTTATCTTTATGATAACTCATAGAATTAGGTTAAAAATAAACCTAACTGTAATGTTACCATTTATCAATTACTAGTCACAATAAGTATAAGTTTGCGGCAAATGAGATTTCACATTATCTCTTCAACACAATAATAGTGTCAAGGATCAAAGAAAATTATTTGCAAGCAAATACACATCAGAAACATAATATTACAAGCTTAATATACAAGTTAACACCAACATTAAAAAGAGTTTTTAGCACATCTCGCCTTCCGTTTTCAGGAATCCGAAACATTCTTTGTTTAATTCATAAAAAAATATTAGTTACCCATTTAAAATAATAATTAATTTAACAATATATCTTAAACTTCTACTTATCATAATGAAATCGTAAAATTGTAATTATTGAGAATCATTCTTACTCAAGTGAAATAAACCATAATACTTACATTATTATCTCCGCGAAAATTCAGTCGACAATAGTTTCATCGCTTCAATAATATATTTTAAGTTTTTAAGCACTTTTATTACGACACTATATAGTATTACTCAAGTGAAATAAACCATAATACTTACTTGTTATCTCCGCGAAAATTCAATCGACAATATTTTCAACGCTTCAATAATAGATATTCACAGGATGATGCAAATGTGCGTAAAATGGTTAAAATTACGATTCAGTGATCTTGCAATTTATATGTACTTAAAATGGTCTTTTCCTTACACTCTTAGTACGAATATGTACCTAAGTAGTTAGTTGCTAGTTCCGCGTACCTACCTACAATTTTGTAAAAGAATTCCGTTAAAGCGAATGAATAATATTGTAAATAAGTTACCCTTCTATAGCAAGTGGATTTGACCATAATATCTCCACCTTCATTATCTTACAACAACAAAAAATAAATACCCGGTGTTATGTACAACCAGGTATGTTTTATTTTATGCAAATGAAGAGCTGACCTTTAAAATCCGTATCTTTTGTCAATAAATAAATAGGTAGTAAACATTCTTTAATTACAAGTTTTATCAACTCTAAACTAAACGGCTTTATTTATTTTTCCATTTATTTGATTAAATCATCCGTTTTTCTTGTAGACTATGGTGAATACTTTGATCGAAAATTGAAGTTTTTGGTTTTTTTTTTATTTCATGGTAAAAGCACAATATTATAAAAGGATCGATTTCTTACAAACATAATTTTTCACGTATCGTGGCGCAGCGAAACACGCAGCGTTTTTAATATGTATTAGTTTATTATTGTTGTTTAAGATTATTTTGTGTATTTTATCTATGGGCCTTAGTTTCCTGATAATAAAATTATTATTGTTGTTGTTGTAATGTTCAAATAACAATTTGTCCTTCTTTGAAAGTTGTATGATGGTTTTAACCTGAAAAATTCTTGTAGTTTGTCATATGTTAAATGAGTTTACTAATTTCCCTGACTAGGTTGGTACTACGAAGCCAATCAACGAAGACAAAGTGCTCAAACTTTGTCACAAAAATGATGTCTATCTCGCTCAGGCCCCATTGTTTCTCTAAATACGGTGACCACATCATTAAAATGTTGTCAAGATTGCCTTTGGCACGGAACATTAACCTTTATAATGTTTTCTAAAGTACATTTTTTACATGAAAACGTTTTAAATTACTGCATAGCTTGTTATAAGTATAATAGCATACTATTCTAATGTGAAGACAAAAGTACCTATCATTATTATCTGTTACTAGCTGTTTCTTGTGGCATTCGGCCGCGAGAAATTATTATAAAAAATATTAAGTACTTAATTCCCTTTTTCAATCGGATTTTGTTACCAATATCATTTTTTTTGCACGGAACCCTAATTATTTCACAAAAGTAAAACTAAGTTACTCCTTATAACATCAGCTATCTGGCAGTAAAATCATTCCAGCCATTTCGGAGATTAGCCGTATAAATCGGATTTTGTTAACAATTTCAAGGGTTTTAATTTTTTTGATAAAAGTGAAAGTTACGCCTTATAACATCAGCTATCTGTCAGTAAAAGTTCCGTCGAAATCGGTCCTGCCGTTTCGGTAATTAGCTGGAACAGACAGACAAAAATTTAAAAAAAATGTAATGTTATATGAAAGTATATACGGTACGTATTATTTTGAAATTACAAACAGGCATTTCAATTTTATATTTATAATTATACTAGCGACCCGCCCGGCTACGCACGGGTGCCATATAGATAATATTAAACCTTCCTCTTGAATCACTCTATTTGTGTTAAACTGCATTAAAATCCGTTGCGTAGTTTATTAGATCTAAGCGTAAAGCTAGCTTCCCACGGTCCGTGATATCGCGGACGGAGGCGGACCAGCTCGCACGACACACCGTGGGAAGGGTCTCGTCCGTGGTAGCGCAGACCGTCTGTGGCGGTGCGCCGCTATCCGTCGCGAGGCGGTAACTTCAAAGGTGCGGTGCGCCGGGATCCGAGCACGTACGACGCGGTCCGAACGCGTCCGTGGTTGCACAGACGACAGCTGTGCGTGATTCTGCGGATCATCACGCACAGCCGACGACCACGGACGGCAACGCACACAGACAGGGCTCTTTCAACGGTGCGTGTCGGTCTGTGTAGATCCTTTTAGCATCGTATGCATCAGTTTTGTTCTTATGTTCCAGCGCCGTAGAATTCCATAAAATTGGTTCATTTTGATAAAGATTCAAAAATTCTAAAATAAGTTTGTTTGTCCACTCCATTTCTACGCAACCAACTACACACAACACCAATACTCGTGTCAGCAAACAAACAAGTTCTGACCTGTCGTCTGTGCAACTACGGACGCGTTCGGACCGCGTCGTACGTGCTCGGATCCCGGCGCACCGCACCTTTGAAGTTACCGCCTCGCGACGGATAGCGGCGCACCGCCACAGACGGTCTGCGCTACCACGGACGAGACCCTTCCCACGGTGTGTCGTGCGAGCTGGTCCGCGTCCGTGGCGGTGCGCCGGTATCCGTCGCGAGGCAAAGGTGCGGTGCGACGGGATCCGAGCGCGTCCGTGGTTGCACAGACGACAGGTCAGAATTTGTTTGTTGTAAGAACAAAACTGATGCCTACGATGCTATAAAGGATCTACACAGACCGACACGCACCGTTGGAAGAGCTCTGTCTGTGTGCGTTGCCGTCCGTGGTCGTCGGCTGTGCGTGATGATCCGCAGAATCACGCACCGTGGGAACCCAGCTTAAGACAGCGGGAGCGACTTAGTTTTATACTATGTAAAGAAGATATAGATTATATCTGTAGGTAAATCGAGGTTAGGTCATAATTCTCCGACCCATGTCATAGTTGATATATTTACTGAATACCGTGAATATAAATCGTAATTATCATGCCATAATTATGATCCTTTATCATGTCGATGTCAGCTTAGAAACATCCTGTATGTAAGCAGTTTCTTAATTGATATAATTTATAACGTTTTTAATCCATTATTGTTACTTATTTAGTCTGCTGTTTTAACCTGTTTTTTCCATGAGACTGCTAGGCGAAAAATTTTCCCCTGGTTAATTTATTATCTTAAATCGAGTTATCAATTTGGATGGAGCTTCGGTAGATTCGTACCTACCATTACGTGGTAAATTCAAGCATCAATCCAACTATATTATTGTTATGGGAAATATTTTTTTGAACTGTTATTTAAACATTCGAGAGGTTATTATGATCAGTTGAAAAAAATAATGGGCAGTTTTTTTTTATCGGCGGTTGGTAAATTTATGCAGTACAATATAGACAGTAATAAATAAACAATTGGACGTTACTTTGTCTTACAATGTCAGTACTAAAAATACGTAAGCAAACTAATAAATAAATGGCCAGTAAAAATGATGGAATGGGCAGTTAGATAAATAGTTCGGCAGTTCATAGGGAGCGGAGACCACCGTACTTGGGGCACCCCGACTCTGACAGGTTAGATTCGAAGCGGAGCGAGCGAACTAAGGTTTAAAGGTTAGGTTACTGTAAACCCTGCAGACAGAAATAGGAGCCCGCGTAGCGGGGCTACTCTGTCTACGCTTTTTAGGCGAATATAAAGTGTTTTGAGATTACTTACTGACTAATTCCGATTTGTCAACTGCCCACTCGTAACTACACATTTAGTTATTTTACTGCTCAGTATTTATTAAATGATCCAGTCGCTCCATATAAAATACTGGTATTCACCTGCATCCGGTTAGACTGGAAGCCGACCCCAACATAGTTGGGAAAAGGCTAGGCAGATGATGATGATGATTTATTAAACGATACATTTTATTATTTTTACGACTGACTTTTGTTTACTTTACTGCTAAGTTTTAACTGCCGAACTTGTTAATAAATATGCATTTTGTAATTTTTAACTTACCAAATATATAAATACCTAATAATTATATGTTTTCCCACAAAGGGCAAAGGCCTCCCCACACTCTTTCCTTTTTTCTCGGTCTAATGCAATATTGGTAGACCAAACCTTGAAACATTTGTTGAGCTTGGTCCAGCTCATACCGCCATCTTCTGGGCCTACCACGCTGTCGTTTTCTGCCAGTTTTCTGGAATTCACTGAGTAATTTTTCCAACTAACATAAATGGGAAATATCAGTGGCAGTCACTCCATGTAACATAGGTACTGGTATTCAGTCAGCTGCATCCGGTTAGACTGAGAGCCGACCCCAAGATAGTTGGGAAAAGGCTAGGCAAATGATGAGTTAATTACTTATAAAAATCATATTTAGTCACCGGTAATTGGCGCTCTACAGTTGAAATCTCCGATGTTTATTTTCGAAAATCAAAAACAATAATTGCAACATCCATATCACTAATTACCATAATTAAATAAAGGAAGTGTTCCAACAATGCTGTATATTCAACTGGAAACTAATTAGAAATAGATCGCCATTGTTAACGATATTGACAATAAAGTCATTATTCTCCTATAGACAATTATAGAGCATTTATAAAACGGTTTATTGGTGTCGGAAATGAAATGTTTCACACGATGTAGAAAGTTACATCGTTTCTTTAGTCCTGTTTGGCTCTGTCCTTCAGGGAGAAAAGTATGTATCTGTGAGTGGTCGCGGTGACCGCCGCTGGTTCGTAATCTAGGAATATACCTTGAACATAATGCTTTAGCGATAAAGTTGAAAATCTATTTAAGAAATTTGTCAGATTGTAGTAGCTTGATGTGCTGGTGTCTGTACCTACAAGTTTGAACGAACCTGAGATGCGCCTTTTCCAAGAACTAAACTATAAATTCATGGTTTTATTTAACTCTCTCATTTAAAATTTATGGATTTAGGACCTCAGTCCAAAATTTTATTCAAGGAGAACCGGGCTTGACGATTATCTAAGTGAATAATCTTGATTACAAATTAGGCTTCAACTTATGTATGTCGTAATCAAAAAATCTTGAAAGTACCTAAGTATAAGAGAATACTTTAGGAATCAATCGGATAATTTTCCAATTCAAGAATCGAATCCATGAATATTAAAAAAGGGGTTTCTTCTTTGTTTATGTACAACTCTGCCCAACTCGTACGTGAAAACAGGCGTTGGTTATTTTATACCCTGGTGCTTTTACTCAGAAGTAATATGAAAACAGCGTGTAATTCAGGGTGAGTTCATAAATAAACTTGGCCAGCATGTTACATACTGTATCGGAATTTCTTCATGGCTCACTCTTGCAATATATTATGGCTGATGAACCAACTACATATTTGTGGTCATCTATTGCATCAGTCAAGCAATGTCACGAAGGTACTTGGCAGATGACTGGTTAGCACCAATATTTGATATTTGCATGTTTTGATATACGCAATTTCAATAGAATGAAATTCTTGATGAAATTTTATGAGGCATAAATTTTACTACTGTTTTAATTTAAAAAAGAGGTTCGAATATTTTTGTATGGCAGGTGGCATTATGGATTACAATCAATGAATCGCCATTTAGATTTGCCTGCACGAAATGTAACTGTAACTGAAACGGTACAATATTCTTGAACATTTTTTGTCTGTTTACGTGACTTATATTTCGTGGCGAGTGCCTATAAGACATTAAAGTTCCGTCCCCTATAAAGTGCCAGTAAGTGCCTAAGTGCCTAAGCACATCTTCAAAATTATAATTATTTTCATTAAAGCCAATATACGTCGCTCAAATTACCCTTACGAAGGTCAACAAAATATCATAATGCCAAAACCAAAGAGCTAACTAAAAACTAGACACCACAAACAAAACTACTTTTGCTCCAACTATTTTCTTTGTACCTGGCACCAACCTTGACGCTCAACAAAGATGCCGCCAACGCATGCACCTTAATCTGTATGCAATATCCTAGGAGTATGTCGCCGAACAAGATGAGTAACCAACGTAGATCAGATGAACCGGTCTGCAACCGGATCAGATAATGCTAAGCAGACACGAAACGTTCACGCGTCGCTGCCCACTTGCCCAGAAGTCCTTCGACCAGCGGGTTTTTTAAAAACATATATGTTTTTTAAAGTGCCTCTTGTTTTTAATAATATTTTGGATTTTTAGCAGCTGTTTTGTGCGTAGTTTTATCGGTCGTTACACAAAGAACTAGTTCAGAAAACCTTTTAATTACCGTTAGGAGACAAATATTTCAGTGTTTTTTTTTTTGTTATTTTTCTGTCAAGTCGTTAAGGGTAGTCAGACTGCCGAGCATCTGAAAACCTGACAACCAGTCTTTCCAAAGCATATCGTGTTACCCAATTTCTGGTTTGTGAAGGTCAGATTATCAGATAGGCTATCGCTGCATTGTGAAACACAGGTATTCAACTGCATTCGTTTTGATTGGAAACCGACCACAACATAACTGGGAAATGGCAAGCAGGTGATGATGTTTCTTATCACCAACGAGGACTACCTTCGTGTCGATTTGTTAAAAGTTGCAAGTTTGTAACAAGTATACTTATTTCATTAATTAAAAACAAAATGAAACCACTCGTTTCAAGGTCTCTGCCGTGACATCATAGGTTTTACAACTTAAAGCTAATTTAATTCTCAATGTCCCAACATCAATTCTATAAATATCCTCCCATATACTTAACACAAAGGCTTTAAATAAAAATGGTAAATAATGTGTTGTTAATCGCGTCGTGCCCTCCATGCGTACCTATGACATCACTATGCATCCGTGTACTGAATGGCAAACGACCATAATAGGTCAAAATGTGACGTCAGACCAAGGGTGCTGAGGGATTTTCAACTTACGATGCTGTGCCCAACGTTGCCAATTCATCAGCGCGTTCAATGTCTCTTACAGCATTTTAAATTCCTATAGTAGACAATATAAATATTGCAACTTGGATATCATCAACAACTAATGGCTCTATATTGCACTATTATTTATTTATTCATGATTTATTGACCATAATTTCTTACTTAAACGTGAGGCGGGTTTTTATCAAGTTATCGATATACCTATATAAATGTAGTTATTTAGTTTAGTTATATTAATTTGCCGTTTACTTGTAAAACAAGTTACAGTGTTCTAATAATAAGTGAAAATTAGGATTGACTCGTCCCATGGGTATTTAGCAGATCTCATTGTATGAAGGGGATTCGTACCGATTACAGTGGGTGTAAAAATAACCTTAACGAAGCCGAAAGGCACTTGTTCCCCCCGTCATTCCGATCATTCTTTTGTTCTGGAACACAACTAACTATTTACGGATTCTAGTTACGGAAATATTGGGGGTCAAAGATCCATTTTTTTTAATTCAATTTTTAATGTACATACTTTAATTACCTTCTTGACCTCCATACTTTACAATGCATCCATTAGCACAATGTGTTGAGTCCGTTACATTGAGTACTGCCGTAAAACGTGATTCACCCCAAAAAAAAGTATTTCCCCAGCAATAATTTTTTTTCGTAGAGTTACTTAATTTTATGTACAGAATGCTTGGTTGACAGCTTCGTGAAGGGAATCGAAAGACAAAATCTTATCATCGAAGAGCTAACGGATTGATTAATTATTTTTTTGATCGATCAGTCGATGGGCCACTCCAAACAAGATGATGCTTCGGAGAAATAAATCAAAAATAAATAACTATTTATTTCGAACAACATGGTCCATCTGTGTTAGTGAATAAGTACTTAAGAACTATGTTAGTGGTGAGAATTTGGTGATTACTGATTATTGGAGATACATTAATTAATTAAACATTCTTCAACTTACAACCTTTTACAAATTAATTCATCCCTTTTATGGTAGTCGTCTTAGTCAGCACCCTAATGATTTGATTTTTTTTTTTTTTTGGTTTGATTTTTAGTTTTTTTTTTTTTGGTTTGTTTTTTTTTTTTTTTATTTGTCGGTACAAATCCCTGTACGAATTCAACTGTTCGATCTCCTTCATCCTGTGATCTCATGCTTCAGGATGTTATCATACTTTTACTTTAAATACCTACCCAAGTAACACAGGAAGCATTTTAAAATACGAATAGTAAACTTATGTAAAACTTAAGGTCCGTATAAACTCTTATAAAAGTTCACCGAGCGTCTTGATGCTTTATATTGGTATTTCAAAACCATTATGATGCTTTACAATGTATAACGGTTGGATAATGGCCTATCAAAATGCTTTTGTAAAGCCTTTAGTTTTAGTGAAGCCATCCACAATGCAGCTGTACAGCTTTCAGCTGTTTTTAGTGTCTTAGGGTTTACAATAGCATTGTTAAGTAGTAAGATAATGCCTATTGCTGCTTAATAGCATAAACCTGTACCATTATAATGCATCGTAAATCCAGTATACAGCTTTCAGCTGTTTTTAGTGCCTTAGGGTTTACAATAGCATTTTAAGCAGTAAGATAATGCCTATTGCCGCTTAATAGCATAAACTTGTACCATTATAATGCACCGTAAATCCGTGATACAGCTTTAGGTTTTTAGTGCCCTTTGTTGTGCTATAGCATTTTAAGTGCTAAGTAAAAGCCTAATACTGCTGAACAGCATAAACGTGAATCAATATAATGCTTGCATTTTTAAACATCAACTGAGTGCTGTTGTGCGAGTAACAGCTCTTTAATCAAATACACGTGAGTTATTGTAATGCGTAAAGCTATATATACATTCACTTTACTGTATTCTTAAAACCATTTGTCGGCCATATTGGGGAAAAGCACATAAAATATAATATGTGTATACATCAACAAATAACAGCATTTTTTTATGGTGTGTTGCCTAACCGTGTGTGTAATGATTATGATAAATTATGCTAATAACAAAATTAAGTTGTGATTATTCAAGTAATACAAATTCTGAAATGAGTTTTATTGTTTTGCTCAAGGATCCCCAAAATTACTTTCAAGCAATGGCACTATTTCAGTCTACATCAAGCATCAAGTCTATTGGTTTATCGGTGAACCTTTAGAGAACTACTTTATAGCCAATGGCACTACGGTGGTTCATCAAAAGTCTTCTCTCTGGCCTCTAGCTTAACGATTGTTCACGTGTGACTATTTATACTGCTGACGGCATTAATTGGCCTTTATACAGGTTCACCGGGCTATTGTAGACTCACGCCATTTTGAAAATATTTTATAACCAAAAAATATTATCATTCGAACCTATTTAAAATAGCAATAGACCTTTATCATAATGATTTAACTTAATTTAATACTGCCCAATCAATACTATTACGTTAATTATGCAAAATTAATTCTGGACTAGGAATAAAAAATTGTTTTGATTATTTGATTCATATTTTTATATAACATTTTATATCAAAACTACAAAATATCGAAGGCGCGTGAAAATTTTCAATGAAACCTATATAGATATTTACAGTAAACTACATTGCGTTTAAAATAGGCATGAAATAACAAAAGAGTCAAAAACTAAGCCAGTATTATAAATTTTATTTTAATGCAAATACAAGTATATGGTGTCACTCAGTTTTGACGATCTTCGTCCATATTATATTGCTGAACAAAGTAGTGAAATTACAACGTTAATTGTATTATAACATTTGTGCCATGGTATTAGAGATCTTTTTGCAATGATGATTAAAGTTCTACCTGTGAACACTTAAATAGCCTCAATCATACTTTTAGAACAATCTTATGCTAGTCTAATGCTTTTGTAATGTAATTAACATCTTCATTATCAATAATATTGCTAGTATAATGTTTCTGTAATGCGATTGGCAACTTCATTGACCGTAATAATGCTTCTATAATGCGATTCGCAACTTATTTGGTCACAATAATGCTAATATAATGCGCCTGTAATGCAATTAAACAACTATTTGTGAACTTATTTATGATCTAAAGCCGTATAATTTGTGCCCAAATTAGCATTACAGTAGCCGTATAAACGTTTGTAATGCTATCATAGAACTAACTCAAAATGCGAAAACGATACAGAAATGCTGTAAGTCGGCCGATATAATGCTTTGATGTGTTACTTGGGTACTTTGTTAACCACACGAGTAATAGAGAAGTATAGAAGACGCCGACCCCAAATGAATTGGGAAAAGGGCAAGAGAATGATGATGAAGACTTTGCAAACCACACCCACAAACTTGGCATGCCTCTATTGCTCACCTATTACGTATTTATAAACATAGGAATTAAGCCACGCATACGATCTTGAACTTTAAATACGGATTTTCCCGGAGTATTTCCTTTCTCTCCATCACGGATCACGGCATATATCTATTAGATTTGCCTTAGGTATTTCTCATACGTAATTACTTCCGTGGTATGTAGGTACTATGTACCTACCTATATATTTTTTTTAATAAGTCAGTGTCGAAGATGTTTATAAACAGTAAATAGGTGTGTTTCCGCATTGATGTTATGTTATTATTAATTCATTACTATAATATTTATTTATTCCATGTTTCCTCCTTGGAGACAAATTTAATAGTTTTATTCATTGTCTACTTCGTGATCGCAAGCGCTACTCTTAAGCATGAGGTCCTTGCTTCGATTCCCGGGTCGGTCAAAAGTGGCAGCCACGAAGGCTGGCTTTGTGTCCATTGACAACAATAGGTTTATCCCATATTACATAGGACTTAGCGAAATGGGAGTGTACTAAAGGTACCGATACGCCTCTGATTAACCCTTAAGTGAAAACTGGCGTAATATTATAATTGTTGAAGGTTAAAGTAAGGCATTTATGTCGCAGCCGAAGCCGAGAGGTTCAGAAATGGTCCGTTTCTGAACTTCTCGGCTTTATTTAGTATTTTTTATTTAGCCGTAGGTTATCTTGGACACTATGTAGAAAAACGTCGTGAGGTTAACAAATGGTGTTATTATTTCGCAATCGACGTGGCCCAGAAGTTTCTAGAAGCTTTTAACAGCAACAAATACCTATACGTGACGCCTGATAAAAGTTAGAATGGCGGGAGGCTGGTGACGAGACTCAAGACAAACACTGGACTCCTAGGATGATATCATTGTCACAGAAACTGAGGACGACTTGAAAAAGCGAAAGACCTATAGCATGATGGAGAAGGGTCTTGCTGAAAAGCATAATATAATTATCATATAATTTTATAAAGTTTAGTAAATAATAATTATTTTATAATTTCGTTACGTATGTTTATTTTATATCTTGATTTGATATTTTTCTTTTCAAAGACGGTTGATTTATTAGAGTTGCTGAAAAATAAAAAAGTATCGCATGCAATATTTTAAGAATTTGTATGAAAAGCATGGAATAAAAAGCTTCACTATTTAATATCTTATTATTTTTCAAAAATCTTCCTCACAAAACTCGATATATTCGATACATTGAGTCACTCATAATCAGCCATCCAAACGACTTTATGCCCGCATTAAAGTCAAGCAACTTGTAAAACACATCGTGTTTTTAAAAAACCAACCGAATAACCTTCAATAACCTTGACCTCGACATTTAAGTCCATAGAGTTCTGACAAAAATAATTGGCATCTCGATGACTCGACAAATGACGTGTGCTAATAACAATGGTTACTATGTACTAAGCAATCATGATTTATATAAGTAATAAATTAGTTAAACAAGCGGAAAATAAAAGAACTGAGAAAAAAACAACTCAAATATGTTATGGGGTAAACCATCACGGACCTTCCTTGAAGAGCAGAAATAGAGGGTATTTGGGAAAACCGAAATTAGAATTCGGTGATCACACACATTCTTGTGAGGTAACATTTTTCTAACACCTGACAGGAACATCCGTGACAAAAATATATATAAGTTAGGTACTTAATCATTTCTTTAGAATTACCTATTATTTATAATTGTATATTATAACATTTATAACCAATACCTACCAATTTTTCATATTATATCATCAACACCCACCCATTGCTGGACATACGGCCTCACATTCTATGTGCCAATCTCCACGCTCCTGTACCAGTCTCATCCAGCTTGACCCTTTTCTTTAATCTTTATATGATTTTTATTCATGAATCAAGTCAACTTCAGAAATTATTTAAGTGTTTAATATCTATGTCTACCTACCTCCTTTAAAATGACTTCGTTCTCGTAACTCACAGTTTCACAAACAAAATAAAGGGCCAGGCAATCCAAACAAATCGTAGGTACATCATCGGACATCACAAGGCCCTGCTATGGCCACAGTAAGTACCTTGACCTTAAACAGGACTTACCACTTTACATACTGCGGTCACATTTACATAGCCACACATTTCGTCAGCACGTACAAAGGAATGCTACCATGGTTATATAGGATTTTCACACCACCATTAAAAAACCTTTATTGATTTTAGTTTTGTATTCTAATTTTTTCAAGTTCGCGTATCTCATAAAACTTTATGGTCAAGCGGGCGTTTTTTTTTTTTGGGAAACTTTTGCGTAGTTTTTGTTAGTCAAATAACTTCAATTTTTAATAAAACCAAGAAATGAAACTTATAGGTCTGTATTTTATTCAAATTTTTTTGTCAATAATGCATGATGCCGCGATGCGCCGCTGCTGGCCGTGACGCCATGATGATTATAATTCTGTAACTACATATGTCTTACAGCCGCGAACAATATTTTAATCAACATACAACCTAGCACTGGCCTGCAAATTGCAAAAAACGCAAGAAATTTTGAATTTCGCAGGCTGGTTGGAGCATTCACCTTAATGATCTTCACGCAAGGATCGATGTATTCACATGATATAAGAGTGAATTCGCAAAATTACTGTTGTTTATTTTAAGTTACAGTTTAGATTAGAGTAGGCTAAATCTTACTGTTTTATAATTTAAATATTGTGTTTTTATAGTTAGGTTAGTGTAGAAGCTATGATTATTAGATGATAAGTACTGCTAGTTTTTTTTTTCATAGTTTTATATTGTAACAAGTTAATTTTAAGACCGCGCTATCGCATTAGGTATGCACCTGTAATGATAGTTGTAATAAATAAATAATTGATAAGATCCACGCCCGTTACTCCGGTTAGGCAGAGTCATACCTTTAGATCATCCACATTTCGCGTATTATTTATTGTAGGTACTACCAACTATATTTAGATCCAACATTAATTTTGTATCTTTGAACATCATTGCAGTTCTTCAAATCCAGATAAATATTTTCATTAATACAGGAGGTAGAAGAGCATCACGCACAAAACGGGTACCACGTGTTCAATACAACACCCCCACACTTTGAAATGTATAGAACAGAACAGCTGATTTTTTTCCGATTAATTTGTATTTTTTTTTTGGAATAATGTACTGAATACGTGGTAATCTTTTGTGCGAGATGTCTCTTCCACCCTGGTTTATTATCATCAGAACAAGGTTATTATATAACTTTGTTATTTTATATTTATTTTAAGCGTCTTGTTTGTGCGGAAAAAAAGCAGTTTTTCTTTTTCAACGAGCTATTTCTATTAACCAACTTTATCGTAATTTCCAGCTCACTTACAAGGCTCGGCGCAGCCTGTGACGGAGGTGTGCCTTGGCTGCATTTGCCAGGCAGTATCAGGGTGCAAGCAGGGCACCCAGTGCGAGGGCGACCACTGCGGGCTGTTCCACATCACCTGGGCTTACTGGGCTGATGCTGGGAAACCTACCCTTAACGGAGTGTCACCAGATGCACCTGACGGTAAGATGATGTTCTTTAGCCTCGTATTTAGGAACCTGTTTATCGACGAGGAAGATTTTCTATCTACAATTTTTTCGTTCATGAAACCTATAAGAGAATCAAGTAGGTCCCGTGTCAGTAAAAGAGAAACATAGACAGGGTGGAGACATCGACGACAAAATATTACGTCGGTTCTTTAAAAAAAAACTTCTAGGAAACATCTGTTTAGTTTTTAATAACCAGCGGAAAGTTTCGTCGTGTCGATTCCATCCTGTATTTTAGGTAAGAGTTGATTTGGTATAAGTATTTCTACTCCTAGATTTAATTTGATCCTGACTTTTGACACCGCCCAGCCGCGCCGCTGGCGCCGCTCGGCGAGAAGTCTGCCTGTCAAACAAAGAACTCTATTATGTTGCTAGCTTTACTCGATTCTCGTTAATCGTCAGCGGCAATTGTCACAAAACATTGTTGCAAACAAATTCACATTGTGTTGCTAACACTAGGTTCCACTCTTACCAGCAACAAGTTCATCGCATAGCAAAAACATGTTGCTAAACAATGCGCAACTTTTTCTGAGGCCTACAAGAACTTTCCGTGGCCTGCACTTTATTTTATACAAAATTCAGATGTTTAATAAACTAAAAACACTTTATTTTCCGCACGTTAAATACGCGCTTTGGACGTGGAGTTGCGGACACCAGCCCGTTATACAATACAATAAACTAAAAGGCCAATAGATTTAACTGCAGCTCTGTGGCTGACTAACTGACAATCAGACAAGACAACGACGTTTCCTACCCTCAGTAAACCTCTCAGTTTGGCTTGGTTTCACTCTTTGAGAGGAATTTAATTAGAGCGTGCTTTCGTGGGCATAGAAGTGGTTGCACTTCTGAGTAAATAATATAACGCGAATAGGTTAACATTTTTGTTATTGTTGGTAGTCGGGTTTTTGTAACAAATGACAAGTTATTTCATCAGTGGCACATAAAGAACGATTTGTAATAAAATCATCAATTTGTTAAATCAAGGCTAGTTAGTTTTAAGAAACAAGTTTATTACTTTACATAATTTGTATTTAATTACCATATTTATGTAATAAGTGATTTATTTGAATAGATAACATTATTGTGTCAAGCGTGCAAATTAATAAATTAATAAAAGATTCTTGAATAAGTAAATGGTTGTTTACAGAAACATTCCGGAACTCTTTATGCAAATCTTTCCGCTCAGATGGAGGAATTCCTCTCTTGCAGTATAAAGTTCATCGGTATAATAATCTATCTATCTATAAGTACTTATAAAATCGTTTGTCCTACCTGACTACCAACGCACAGCTCAACCCATTGGACAGATCAGGCTCGGCCACAGAATCACAAATAGCTATAATAACGTAGGCATCCGATAAGAAAAGATTTTGGAAAATTTTACCCCGAAGCGGTTGAGGGACGGATAGGAGTTGAAAGTTTTAGTACCTTACCTCAGTAATATATATAATTGCCATGACATGTGTGAGTACGATAAAGCTATAATTTTATCTTTCGTAACTCGAAAGATAAAATTATAGCTTTATAGTTAGTAGTTGAAATAAGCTTTATAGTTAGTAGTAGTAGTTGAAATATAATAAAATTTAATACTCAAAGTATTTAATAATTAAATGCTTTGAGTTTGAGTTTTTATGAAAATCAGTCAACTAATGAAAATCAGTCACCTAGTTGGCTATATTATGATAATTAACTAATAGTATGACATCGTTTTCCAGCGTTCCCGACCTGCACAAATGACCCATACTGCGCCGCCCTCACAGTCCAAGGATACATGAATAAATTCGCTCAGGTAAGCCAAAGTTAACCACATTCATCCATATCGTCTCCTTAGAGTGAAAACCTCGTTTAAGCGAAAAAAGTAACTTAAAAGGAGGAAGAAAAGATGCGCTCAGTATTATCGTCTGATTCAAAATGATTGCCTCGTTTAGCTGTATATTGAAGCGCGAGCGTTTTGAATGACTGTCTTGTGTAATTGTATTTCAAAATGTGCTGATTTGCAGCCTAATTTGAATAAATAACTTATGATTTTGATTGTAGCAGCACACTTTATTCTAAACACAGCACATTAGATATTTCCTCCTCATTTTACATGAAAAAAAATTGAAACCTGTTCTAAATGATAACAAGTTCATTAATAAAACATATTACGCTGTCTAGGATGTCACGCAGTAGGATAAGAAAAAATATTAGCAATGACATTCAAATTCTTGAGCTATTTTTAAGGGTTCCGTATCAAAGGGTGCTAACAGAGCCCTATTACTAAAGCTCCGCTGTCTGTCCGTCTGTCACAAGGCTGTATACTTTGAACCGTAATAGGTAGATACTTGTAATTTTAATAGACTGTGTATTACTATGGCCGCTATAAAACCAAACAATAAAAATAAAATAAAGTTAAAGCGAATCCCCATGCAAAAAACGTGTGTTAGTCAGACTTGCAGTTTGGCCGGTTTTTGTAATCTTTGCTAACAAAAGTTGTTACATAAAATCGTAGGCGTAACATGTTCCATACAAATCTGTTGTCATCAGTTGACATTGCGCGCCCATTTGCATATCTAGACGAAATGACATCACCCGAAATACTTGGAGAACCACCACAAACAATAATAAGTTTTAAATTACTCACGCCCTAATATGGTAATGCCATAAACTTAAAGTTTTCTCGTGACTCAACTTTGATGACGTCCTAGATACAATAGACTAACAATATGTGTAAAAGTATCCTTAACGAAGCCAAAAGGCACTTGTTCTCACCGTCATTCCGATAATTGTTTTGTTCTAATCTAGACCATACCTGGGAACCTTCTAGTTACGGAGATATTGGAGGGTCAAAGTTCCAAGTTTTTCATAAGTTTTTTTTTTAAATAGGTACAATTTTTTAATGTAATATAACTATACTTTAAATACCTTCACGACCCGGGTAGTATCCAATGCATCCATCAGCGCAATATTTTGATTGCGTTTCATTGAGTAATACAGATGACCATGATTTTTTACCCGCAAATAAAATGTCGTTTCCCAGCAATAATTTTTGCGTAGAGTTACTTAGTTTGATGTACAGAATGCTTGGTTGACGGCTTTGTGAAGGACCGGCTTAGACCTTGTATGTAAATATAAATTATATCAGTCAGTAGTTATGTCACCCTGAATTACTTCAGGGCAAAATCCAATAAGTAGAGCAAAGAGGACAAAGAAGCTAATTTGAAAGAAAGGGAAAAAAACACAGAATTCTTTTTTGAAAAAAAAAAACTCAAGGTTTACGTGAATAAAAATACTGGCCAGTATCAGCAACGGTAACAGGGGGGTTACTATGACGTCTTAAAGCAGTAGTAATTCCAGTGTGGGAAAGAGACAGAGCTATACAGGTCGTCTAGCGCCATTTCTGTCACACACTGGAATTACTCCTGCTTTCCTGGTAGCCCACCAGAGGTTGATAGGTTTTACAGGACAAAATAAAATAAGTACTAGGTAGATATTTTTATAGAAAAATAAAAGAAAAAACCATTCGTTTTTCCCAGTTAGAAGCCACGGCTAACGAAAACGAAGGTTTTTATATAGAATCTATACTTACTAATATTATAAAGAGGTAAAATTTATTTGTAAGTTTTTATGTAGGTAGTTAATTCTAAAAATTCTTTCACTGGCGGACAGCTACATTATTCATGAGTGCTATAGGTTAATTATATTATATTCATATCATGCATATTAGAAGAGCAATCACAAATTTTGCGGACGAAGTCGCGGCTGAAGTGCTAGTAATTAATAAGTAGATGTTGTCTATACGACAGCTGCTATTATGACAACGTGAGCTGTCAAAGAGACTCATTGTAACGTCAAGAGGTCATTAAATTATACCCTTTGCTATTGTTACATTGTTATTAATTATCCCAGTGGTAAAGTCCGTTATGACTGCGTTAAGTTGCCTACCTCGTACCCAACGTTTTGTCATTATGTCATTGACCTGAAAAAAAATAGCATTTAATGTAATAAGTACAGATGCCAGCAGGTCAACGACAACCTATCCGAAACTGTCAGATTTTCCCAACCAATCTTGAACCTAATGCTTTAGAACTAAAGTTGAAAATCTATTAAAGAAATTTGACAGTTTGTAGTAGCGTCTGTACATATAGAACAAGATCCCAGGGTCGCCAGACCTTACTTATTTTCTCATTAACAAAATGTGTGGCATCAAGTAGTGGTAGTATTTACTTTGAACGTATGCATACCTGCTAACTTGTGCCGACGGCCAATTTTTAGACATCAGCTACTAAAGTTGGAGAAAAATAATAATAATATTTCTTACAGCTTGAGTGCTGATTTTGTAATATGTTGTATTTAAAAAAAAATATTATTAACACTGCCAGACGCTTCAGTTTGACAGTAATTTCTGCCACGGGCGGTGTCAGGCAGTGTTGATTAGTAATTTTTACAATATTCTCTGCAACATATATAAAAATCAGCACTCAGCCTTGAAAAAAATAGTGTTATTTTTATTCAACTTTAGCACCTAACAATTGGCCGTCGGCAAAAGTTAGCAGGTATGCACACGTTCACAGTACGTACTAACACAATGTTGATGCCACACATTTTGTCACTGAGAAAATAAGTAAGGTCTAGCGGCCCTGGGATCGTGGGCTAATAGAAATACATAAACTTCAACAGTTATGTACATAATAAACGGCGAGACGGCGAGCCTATTGATTTCAGCGGACACTAATCTAGAATCTGGGCTGAGTTATTCCTGGTGTAAAAACGCAATATCACGCAGAACCCGGGAATCGAACTCAGCAACTCATGCTCATCAGTACGATCTTAACATACTTACTTACGTCTACTTTCACACTTGAGGCCATAGCACGAGCGCGCGGTGTTAACGTAACGTAAATACCTCGATTTATTAATGAATCGAAAATACAATTATCTTCATAGCAGCATAATCAGCCTATATTTTCCCACTGATGGGACACACGGCCTCCTCTCTATGAGAGGGAATGAGCTATAATCCACCACGCGGGCCCAGTGCGGGTTGGTAGATGTCGCATGTCTTCGAATTTTTGGTTCTAGGACATGCCGGTTTCCTCACGATGTTTTCCTTCACCGTTTTTGAGAGCAGCGGTGATGAAATAAATTACACAAAGTAATGCGCCTGCCTGAGTTCGAACACACGACTTACTTACTGTTCATAAGTCGGGGCCGCCACCACTGGGCCACCGCTGCTCTCATTATCTTTTATTATCCTATAGCATTTTAGTTAAATTGTTTGCAACAAGCACAATCAGAAGCATCCATAGATATAAATAAATTCTTAAAATTAAGAAAATATTATAAGAAACATTTTTAATTTAAAAATTTACGTTACGTTTACATCGCGCGCTGGTGCCAGGGGCGAGCGTTTGCGAGTACTATAATGCACTTGAGCCGCAAGCATAGTCAACAAAAACCTTGAACCCATAATCATGAAGGCACCTCACAACGTAATTCTTACCTAATCCTCATTTTCTCTCCCCAGGACTGCAACGGTGACGGCCGCGTCGACTGTTACGATTACATGGCGATCCACAAGAAGGGAGGATACGGATGTGTGGGAGAACTGCCCTTCAATTACGTCAATGTCTTCAACCAGTGCGTCGCCGCTGTGGCTGGAGCCCAGGGTCAACACTACGGACGCTAGGGATTGCAGCTGATGAGCTCGAGCGAGGGAGGGGCTAGCGGGGTATAAGATGCGAGAGCTGTTAGCTGCCATTGAACTGTTAATCTTGAGCACGATTCAATACGATGAAATTTTTGTCATCGATTTTGAACAGCGAGAACACCGTTGCTTTAAAACTGGTAGTACCTTGTAATAACATAGTAGTCAGCAACCCTGGATTATTATCAATGTACTGAATCACAAAGGACACTATCATTTTCGATATTTACAATAAGAAGACAATACAGAAACAAGATACATCAACGTATTTCGATAGTGTGTCTAAAATTGTGATCAAGATTTAACATGGTAGCTTAGGTTAGTGCATTTGGCAGCTTGGCCTAACCCGTTCATGCATAGGACTGGTTACCCTGGTTGCCTCCTTTGGAGACACTGTTTGAAGCTTTCACGGCTTCAAATTACACTTATACTGTTACTTACGGGATATATTCCGTGATTGTTCATAATTTTGAGCTCCCGATCATGGCGCTTGCAACAGCATCGAAATATCGGGAGCTCAAAATCATGAATAATCACGGAAGATATCGCGTAAGTAACAGTTTATGTTTCCTTTGACTTCAAAAGTCTGAATCCTCGTAGCATACTTCGGTAGGGCATCTCCTGATCCTCGATAAAAATTGAGCAAAAATAACGTATTCGTTCGTAAATGTTTGGAAACTTTTAATTTTAACCAACGTTATGGAACAAAAATAATATTTATATTTTTCTATAAAAACATTAATAAAATCGAACTAGTCTTTAGGATTAAATTTTTGTTTTTATTATTTCCCTATAATTATACTCCTGGAATTAGCTAACCTGAACCACACTGTCAGACAGGCAGTGCGCAGCAACAGTATTACCTGACCCCTCTTTTCCTCAACGCAGGGCACTGATGTACCAACCAAATGAGAACCTGCAAGTTTTGTGGTGTTGCTATCGTGTAGCTAAAACCCAGAACATTTCAATGAAAAATAATAATTATAATAACAATCAATATGGACTGCCTTGTTAGTGGCAACCACTTCTGTTGAGCATAAAGGTTTTGGTTCGATTCCCAGATGGAGCAAAGCTTAATTGGGTTTTTAATTAAGAATTGAGTCTTATTCCTGGTTGATGGCAACAAGCTCAACCCCTATTACATGAGACTTAACATAAACGGCGAAATGGGAGTGTACTATACAGTATACACCCTATCTAACCCTTCGGGGATCACAGACGTGATGTTTGGGGACATCAAACTGTTCCTTACTTCATACTCTCGTACTCCACATGTCCGAAGAAAAGTCGCAAGCGCAGTGGAGAAACATAAACAGGAGTCGGACCGTAGACACCCTCTATAGGATGCCCAACTGCCAAAGCAACGGCTTAAAAGCAGGCACAGTTTTAAAAAACCGCAGCGTCCCTTTCAGGAAACCCGCCCGACGCCCGATGTAAGCTGTGGGAAAAAAGGCCCTCTTACTCACTACTTACCACCAAGTGAGCATCTTCCTGCAGGGTCTAACCTTCCGTGGTCCACCTGAAAGTCCTAGAGCGGTAATCGGACTCAAGTGGGAAGATGTAACTCTAGCGGCTAGAGTTACATCTTCCCACTAGAGGGAGGAGAGGGCTAGAGCCCCGTTACGTGGGGCTACTTCAATGAAACAGCAGCGCAGCACTATGATGGCCTTTTGCGAAGGAGCATTATCGTCGTGCAAAATTCAAGAATTTTCTTTCCACAAATCTGGCCTTTTTCGTCGAAATTGCTCTCTTATACGCCGCGTAACGCTTAAACAATATTCTAATATTTACTTTTGACCTTCTGGCAAGAAGCGAGTGCACAACACCGCGATAGTCAAAGAAAACGGCCAACATCACTCCGAAGCTTGTTGACTAGTTTGCATGTCAAACTCGCAAACCCACGTCTCGCCATCAGTGATCGTTTGATGAAAGTTGGGAATTGACTCGTTCTACGATTTTCTCAAAAAACTCAATCGCATAAGATTAGACTCTTATGCGATTGAGTTTTTTGAGAAAATCAGATCTTTTGGGACTAGCCGAACGGCAACATGTTTCATACCCGAGTGATTATTTAAAATGATAAGGATCGACTCGCGAGACACAAAAAGTTCAGCCGCTATCTCTCTCAAACTTGAATGAGGATTTTCAGTCACTATTTCTTTCACTTTTGCGATGTTGACTTCAGTTGAAGACGTTGATAGCCTACCAGAGCGAGGCAAATCTTCCATCACATCTCGACCGCTTTTGAATGCTTTGTATCACTCATAAGCACGTGTTTATGATAAAGTCGATTCACAGTAAACATTCTGTAACATTTCAGGGACTTCGAACACGAAATTCCATTGGCGATGCAAAATTTAAGACAAACTCTTTGTTCGATGTTTTGTCCATTATGAAATTCGCAATACACACTAGATTTATGATCTAATTAAAAACAGCACTGTATTTAATCTAAATATCAGATGCAACTCAAATTCCGCGCCAAAATGGCAATCTAACAACAAAAAATTGATCCCTATACTTTTTTGACTGAATGAATATATAAAATAATCATACAATATAAAAATTGTCGTGCCGGTGATACGAAGAAAAAGACTGTCGTCCCAAAGTTCATTCATTACTATCGCTAATTACCAATTACGAACTAAACTACGAGTTGAGGGTTAATGCAGTCATCCTGTTGTCGTCTAATGAAGAGGCAAGCAATTATGGCAGACGTATATAAACGATGCTCTCGATTCCTGGAGACAGTATTCGTGGATAAGTTGTGTTGAAATGTAAGTACCTACAATCTCTTTGTGATTTTTCCTTACACCTTTTATCTTCTGATATACAAGGGTGGAAAGGACACCGACACACAAACACACATAACATTCATCGTTAATAAAAAAAAACTGCACTTTTGTCAGAAACAGCTGTTTTGATTTAATTACCGATGAAAAATGTATTTGAGGGGGTCAAGAATATAAGGTTCGTTTGTGCGTCTGCGTCCTGCGTACCCTGTATAAAATGTAGTGTTTGTTGTCCGTATTTTAAGCGCTGCGCGTGCGCAGCCGCGGGCGGATGCTAGTTGAAGATTAAAAAACCTGTGTAGCTTCGGCAAATTAACATAATTATGTTAATGTCCTCATAAACCATTCCATTTGGCAAACAGATTTTATGCCCGGTGTCATCGCGCTGGTAGCAACTAAAGACTAACAGTAAAGCCTAAAGTATTAACTGGGACGCTGAAAGTGTGTCGCACAACTTCTGTCACGTACAGCTTTAAGCTGTCAGTTTCCACAAGTTATTTGTATTCGCAAGTGTGAATAAACGGTGACACGCTTGGTCTGTATGGAAATTGTGAAGAGTGCCGTTGCTGTTGTTATCACACAACTAGAAATTAATATTAAAGTATTATCACTTCGGTGAAGGAAAACATCGTGAGGAAACCAAACCAGCATGGCTGAGAGATATTTCTCGACGCATGTAAAGCCAAATCAAAGGGCTAGGGCCAGGTTAACTACTACTGCTACGCACTAACCACACGAAAAAGAAGAATATCTAGTTTCCGAACAGATTCTCAGGAATGTCTTGTTGTTTTCAAGCAAGTCAACCACGAATTATATTGACTGAATGCTAAACATCAAATACGGATATTAAATTTTTGAGTTCGAGAACGGAACTCTGACAGGAACACTTATTAGGATCAACTTTGTGCATACCGTATCCTATGAATAAAGTCTTTGTCTATCACTAGTGGTAAAATATAACTCCGAATCTTCTGGATTGACTTTTCAATTAATTTGATCTCCCGAACTACTGCCCAGGAAAAATTACTACCCAGGTTGTTCTCACTCTTTGTCTCCACTTTCATTAGACCCTTTCTTACAGCATCAATATGAAGCTTCTCTGTGCCCTAGTGGTGTGCACCCTGGCTGTATCGTCTGCTGAAGAGTACCCTCGGGACAAAATGATCCAAGTGTGCGGAGCCGAGCTTGCCAGTGCTATGAAACGTGTCTGCGAAGATGGAGATCTGGATTTCTTTAACCTTCAACATGTACAGCGTAAGTTTCGAATGTTTATGCTCAGCTGTCCAAACATCACGTGTCATCTTCGTTATAAGATTTTTTATAAAGATTCTACTCTAGAACCTTAGGAATAAATCATGCTTTTACCAGGAGCCCTGACAAATCAAAACGTTCTTGTCATAGATACTTTCATGATTTCATCCTCTAGAAAGGTTTTTGCTTCATTGGTCTATAAAACGTTTGAAGGTATTAAACTAAGTTGATTGTTTCCAGATCACCACCAACATGAGCACCCAGATGATCACCAACACAGTCATCACCACCACGAGTTTAAAGGGCAGGTGATGAAGAGAGAGACGTCAGCCTCCTTGGCGGACCAGTGCTGCGCCAAGCCCTGTCATGTCAAAGAATTTATCAGCTATTGTCCTTAAAACAGCACTTAAAACTGGAAGGATATAATAAACCTGTCCTTTCTTATTTTCTTATTATCCTTAGAATCCTAAATCATTATTTATGGCTGAATACAAAATAAATGTACACTCTACGACTCTTGGAATTCGTTGTAACGGTTTTTTATCAGAAATAAATCAATAATGAAGTTACTTTCATTTGCTGAGGTGGTACGAAAACTTCGACAGGCTAGCTTTTCATTTACCACTGTTTGGATCCTTTTGTACGCTGAGAAGCACACAACTGAAAACTATATCTAGGTACTGCGTCAACGGATAGTCCCCGTTGATATTGGCCGCCATGGCCGAAATGTATGCCGCCATAGCAAGCGTCACCGTTATATAAGGTCGCATTAAAATAAATGGACAAATTTTAACACAGCGTTCAGTACGTCTAACCAAAGACATCCAGGCAAAAAAAAAATGATTTTATTTTGACCTAAAATAATAAATTGCCGGGACTCTAGATAAACACATCACAAAACGGTCAAAACAAATTCACTTTTCAGTGTTCTTTTTGCTTGAATAGACGTACTGAACGCTGTGTTAAAATTTGTCCATCTATTAATGGGACCTTAATTCCACAAACGTTTTAATTACAGTCTACTCTTTTATGGAAAGCGCATGCAGGGAAATATAGTGCAAACAGCGATGGAGAGATGCAGAAAGTCAAGACAACGATCTTCGCGAGGATGGAAAAAGTGGAAAACCTAGATAGATCTAGAATCGTTTTGATATAATAAAACCGTTATAACGCTCTTCTCTATAAAATATGTTTTAAAAAAACTGTCCGATGCGTGAGCGTATTATTAGGTATCAAAATTAGATTTTATTTAAGTAACTCAACAAGTAAAAAAGAAACCCCAATAAAAATGTACTAAAATGAGGAAACTTACATGGCAACACAGGGGTACAAGCGCCGACACTCCGGTGCAGTCACCTCTCGGGTCGTAAACAAATAATTGCCGATCGAACATACTAACGCCGAAGATGGTGTTGTCACGTTTTAAAAGTTTGTTAGATTTTAGGGAAATGGTGGTCATTTGAGCTCAAAAATCATGCATTTTAAAATTCATTAATATGTTTAGTTTCATTAATATTTTGTGTTTCGTATTTTATTTGGTTGCTAAGTTATTTGGTATTCCCCCCTTTCGGATCGGACATGGTTTTTTAACATATTGTATTGGATTTTTTCGATATGATTATTTCATCCCAAGAATGAAGTTTTATAGAACATCGTCATTTTTTGCCAAATGGAAATCCCATCAAGCTCACGGCTAGTAAGAAAGAAATAAACTGATTATACCTACGTACTTACAAAGTAAGTGCAAGAAATATTATAAACGGGATATGGAAACTAGAGCTCAGCTCACGGATGTTACCTTTAAGTTCCACTGACCATGAATAATTCAATTTACTCGTGACACATCGCCCACATCGAAGGAACCTCGGAAGAAGTAAGACACGATCTTGTTCTTACATAGGTTTGTACATCAGTAGCTGATATTCTAATTTTATGATGACTTGCGCCGGAGTTGGATTAGAAACTAATCGAGCATCTCCTACCTTTAATATGATCATAACATAAAAACTTGACTGAAAGAATCTTGCTATTACAATACGTAAGGAATATCTTAATCATTTACGTTTTGCAAACGATATAATATTATTCTCAGAATCAAGTTCGCAACTAGAACAAAAATGGTATAAAGCCTACAGGCAGAAAGTGCTCGCGTAGGTCTACAAATGAACCTGCAGAAAACTAATCTGATGACCAACTCATCAAAATCATCAACAAAGATTGGAAAGCAAAACCTCGAATATGAGACGTACACATACCTTAGAAAACAAATTTCAATCCACTAGAATAACAATCTAGAAGAAATAACTTGTTCAGAAGAAATGTCATGACATAAATACTGGGGTCACCGATAAATAGTGAAAGGAGACATGCCGCTTGCTATAAACAAGAAAGTAGATAGTTGTATCCTTCCTTGCCTAACACAGCTCACAAATTTGGACATACATAAAACATAAAAGAAAATAATAGAATATGTCAAGCCGCCATGAAACGATACACCCCAAGGTTCCGAAAGAGAGATAAAGTACGCCACACCAAGATAAGAGCGAGAATAAAACAAATTGATTTCCATCGATGAAACTGAAGTGGAAATAGGCAGGACATCTAGCCAGAATAAAGGATGCTCGGTGGACACGTCGTGTCGTGTGTGGAAAGGACCCAAGCAAAAACGGAAACGAGGGAGGCCATCTCGAAGATGGGTCGACGATATCAAAGAAATAGCAGGAGACTATTCGCAAACAAAGGCGAGGGATAGAAAACAATGGACAAAAATGGAGGAGGCCTTTACCCTGCAGAGGGGTTCACATTCAAATAATTGAAATTTATTTTAATTTATTAACAATCTATACATATAAAATTCAAAGTCCTGACTGACTGATATATCAACGCATAGCGCATAGCTGGTCCTAGAGAATTGAAATTTAGAGGGTGTATTCTTTGTGAAGAGTAGGTATCCACTAAGAAAGGGTTTTTCGAAATTCTACCCCTAAGAGGGTGAAACGGGGTGTTGAATTTTCTGTGAAACTTAATATTCTCTGGGTCGGTTGACTCAAAAATTAGTGTACCCACTCACTCTTCAATTACTATTAGGAGACACGTGTATCACAGTTTTTGATATGACACGATATGGTTTACAAACCTTTTTTCTTTTCATTTTCTAATTTACTACCCAAAAGTGGTACCCATGTTTAAAATTCATTAATTTACGTTACACGTTCGTCTTTGGATCACTGACTTACATAATTATGTGTACCAAATTTCAACTCAATCGGTCCGGTAGTTTCGGAGTAAATTGTCTGTGACAGACAGACAGATAGACACGTGAGTGATCCTATAAGGGGTTCTGTTTTTCCTTTTGAGGTACGGAACCCTAAATACTAATATTACTTAAATATCTTACATAAACTACTTATAAATGCGAAAGTTTGGATGAATGGATGTTTGTTACTCAATCACGCCTGAACGAACTGAATGGATGAAAATTGCACAGAGATAGATTATATTATAGTCTGGTATAGATAGATATAGATTACTTATTATCCCAGAAGTAGGCAACATCCCGTGGGCAATTCGCGAACTGCACGCGGGCGAAGCCGCGGGAAAAAGCTAGTTAAGTATAATACTCAAGAAGTAATTTAATAAGAATCATAAATTGTAAAATAAATTTAAATATATTAAGCTAAATTAAAATTGAAATTAAATTAAAAGTTATCTTAAAATGAATTATAATTTAAGTTTTTAAACTGTCATGGTCAGTAACATTATCATTAACACTAGAAACGGGACATACATGACATGGTAAATATCCCGTTTCTAACATTTCGCCAAGTTTGTTTAGTCTCATGTAATAGAGGGCGAGACTATTATAGCCATCAACCGGGCACAAATCCAGCCTCCGTGAAAATTCCTGATGGCAAAACCAAATAACAACACTTTGCCCGAACTGGGAATCGAAAACGACCTCATACTCAGCAGTCGCGCTTGCGACCGCTACAGACTAACGAGGCAAACCTCATCATCATTCTCTTGCCCTTCTCCCAATTCATTAGAGGTCCATACTTTTCTATTACTCGTCATCTCATCAGACACCATAAATATCATGCTTTACGCAGTCCATCCATCGTTTCTTTGGTCTTTCTCTACTCTTATACCCATCCACTTTCATACTCAGAACTTTTCTCACGACATTTTCCTCATTCCTCCGCATCATTCTTGCCCATACCACGACAACCGATTACCACAAACGAGCCAAACATATAGGCATCCTAATGCAACGAAACAGTAAAATATATGTCTATTAATATAGATATACATAAAAACAATCCTGTTTCTCGAAGATAGCTAAAATAACGATGATTCACCTAAAAAATATCCAGTTTTTTACGGAAACTTTTTTAGATCAGATTTCTCGAATCGGAATGCGTACATTAGAAGATATCTTTGTACATAAGTCAGAAGTTTAAAACATCCGTAAAGGATACACATTTATGTACTGTGTTAGTTTATTTGAATAACGTTATTGTAGAATGTACTTTGGTGTTAGAAAAATGTGTGCAACAAACTAAATGTGAATAGTGATTGAGAAAAATGAGGCTCCATTATTTTTTCGTGGTTCTTTTTGGATTTTTTTGTTTTATTTCACACACACTCTCAGCGTTTAGTAAGTGACTGTTTATTTTTAATTGTTTTTCATTTATAAATTTGAACGAACTTCAGTAGAATCTGTTTTCTTAGGTATTTCTTGATGTTTTTGTAACTTTAATAAAAGTAATGGAGAACTTAGTTATAACTTACTTCGTGTCAATGGAAAATTTTAAAAATATACTCGGCAATAATATATGTGTGTGGGCTAAGCGTCATGCTTTTATAAGGGGTTAAAGGGTTAAGAGATACATGGTATTAATATCGTAATGTGATAATTATAGCTTTATTGATGTGTTGTGATTAAAATCTTTGTGATATTACACGCTACCACTTGCTTTGCGTGGAGATGATAACAGTTGATCTTGATAAGTTTCTCTTGGTGTGGTGTGTGTGGTGTGTCCTAGTTCTTCTTTGTTTCTTTTTATTTTATTTATTAATTAATAACAATAGTTATTTTAAGCCAAATTCTTGTTACAAAAAAGTCAAGGCAAGGTTTGTTCACATTGCCTTGCCTATGGACTTTTTTGTCTGAAATATATTTTTATTTTTTTGGCATTCCATTGCAGCAGTCAAGGAGTTGTTTATCTTAATTCATGTATCAAAAAGGGAAAGGAATTACAGATCGTCAAAAAATTAGTCCACATCGCTGTCAATAGGAAAAGTGCCCAGAAGGCTATCAGCATTGCCACGTTGGAAGGTAATGCTGATTCTCTGGCCAAAAAATAGGCCTGTCCTCGGGTCACGTGAAGAGTCGACCAACCGCTTGGCGATTTCCCGATATACTAGGTGGGCACTCGGACCCCATGGCCCTAGTGTTTCAACCCCAAACGGCTCAAACGCATATATACCAATTAAATTATTGTATTTGTTTGCCGTTTGAGGTTTTCAGCTCCTGCAGCAGCCGCCCCAGCACAGCCCACTGTGCTAGGAAGATGGGATGGCGCAAGGGTGTCGACGCAAGTTGCGTCCCACACCAAAGGCCTACCCAACTTCCATGGCATTATGATCATACCATCTGGTCTCTTCCCATCGACGCGTGCCAAGCCATTGGGTTCTAAGACAGCTGGCACCCCGGCGGTGGCAAGAGCACGACGGATGAGATCATTAATGCTAGCGTGCCGCGCCATTCGACCTGCACTCTTACTGCAAGAAAGTCCATGGTGTCCGAGGCAGTCGATTGCTTCACCTCATTGACAGCGATGTGGAGCCCCACAAGGAGCGCCCAAAATATTGATAAAATTGCACTTCGCAAAATGCTTAAAAATGAAAATTGTGCTAATTAGATAAATATTTTTTTTTGATTCATCGTCATCATCTGCTTTGCCTGGCTTTGCCTTTTCTGACTAACGGTCGGCATCAATCTAACCGGATGCAGCTGAATACTAGTATACATGGCGCTACCTTCACAACCAAGATTTACAAATGACGCTTTTCGTGCCCTCCGAGGCCCTTTACTGATATATAAATAACAATCCATATAAAACGTAGTAGTAGATATACTTCAGACCTACAACCTCATGTCAATCAAGTACTAATGGATTTGTACTTTTTGTATCGATTGATATGAATCTCATATTTTATTTTCGAAGTACCTACCCACAAAAACGACACGATACCCTTCGTCCTTCATTACAGCAGCTTCATCCTTTATGATCTGTGTTTTTTTTTTGTAATATTCTTTACTAGCACTTCGCCCGCGACTTCGTCCGCAATAATGTGATAGCTCGGCGAATATGCATGATATAAATATAATTTATATCAAGAAGTTTTAGAAATGGAGCATTAGTTTCGGAGATTAAATCTTAGATACAAACTTACAAACGCATAAAACCTACATTAATCGAAAGCTCTCCAGCTTTCGATTAATGTAGGTTTTATGCGTTACCGCTATTTTGAAAATAAAATAAAATGGTGGAAGGACACGGTTCATACAAGTTTTTTAATTTTCAATTCAAACAAGTTTTGTAAGAGACCAAATGTTCTAAAGTGTCACGTTTCCGAGATTTGAGCTTTCAAAGTTAAACTCCATTTATAATGATTTTTATTCACAATTTTAGTTTTAAATCTATTCACTGATAGCGTCACCATCAGTACCACTTTGATAGCTTATATTTTGGAAAGGTGGCGCTTTAGAATATTGTGTCTCATACAATACTTTATATTTATGTTGATAACAGCCATTTTATACGATGCAAATAAAATAAAAATAGAAAATACACGTAAGATACTGGTATACAGCTGTTTCCGGTTAGACTGGAAGCTAACCCCAAAACGTTGGGGAAAGGCTAGGCAGATGATGATGATGATGCGATGCTAATAAAATCAAATTAGTATTGATGTCATCAACCTTGATAAGATTCTAGCTTTAATAGCTTAATATCTCGAAAACGTGATGATTTAGGTTTTAGATACAGGTTTTATTCGTGGCTAATCAAATCAAACTGCTGAAGTTTAACTTTGATATCTTAAATCTCAGAAACGCGACGCTTTTGAAGATTTTGTGTGTTACAATACTTTTTTTGTATATATCGGTTATTGATTAAAATACTTAGGTTAAGAACGGATCCAAGATGTAAAGCTTCAATATCTTCCAGATTGCAAGAACATTCTTTTAATCTAGTCATCTTCATCATTGGCAACCTTGTTCCACTTGCTGTTGAGTATAGGCCTCTTTTCTTTTGTGTCTTCTCTGGTCTGTGCTAGTCTCAACCAGGTCTATGGCCAGATAGCCGGATGAGTGAACGACATTCAGAAAATTGCGGGGATCTGAATGTAACCCATCTGACTGTTGGGCCAACATTTCTTCCACCGTCTCTTCGCAACCATTTGGTTAAAGATCTACTCTATTTAAATCGAATAGGTACCCTAACCTAAGCTTTATTCTATATTTTTGAGGTCACTGGCCAAATGGCCAGTACCACTAACCATAGGTTACGTGTGGGTGAACCACATTTACAGACAATGGGGGAGCAAAAACTCGAAACAGTTTATTTAATTGTGCATTTAGATTTATCATCGCAATACTCATAAACTAATGATCCTGTTCATGTACTTTTGTTACCAAGTAGATCGTGTTTAGATCCGTGATGACTTGCTTAAAATCACTAAATCGAATCAGTAAACAACAGGTTTTGATCAGAGCATGTCAGATATAATCTGTGTGCGGTTTTTAGACGTATACTGATATAATTATATGGAATACTAGCTTTTGCCCGCGGCTTCACCCGCGTGCAGTTCGAGAATTGCCCACGGGATCTTGCCTACTTCTGGGATAATAAGTAATCTATATCTATCTGTATCAGATTATAATCTATCTTTTTGCCAAGTTTCATCCAGATCTGTTCAGCTGTTCTGGCGTGATTGAGTAACAAACATCCATTCATCCAAACTTTCGCATTTATAAATAGTTAATGTAAGATACATGTAATATTAGTACTTAGGGTTCCGCACCTCAATGAAAAAACGGAACCCTTATAGGATCACGCGTGTCTGTCTGTCTACCTGTCCGTCTGTCACAGCCAATTTACTCTAAAACTACCGGACCGATGGAGTTGTTTGGTACACATATGTAAGTCAGTGATCCAAGACGGACCTGTAACGTAAATTAATGAATTTTAAACATGGGAGCCACTTTTGGGTCGTAAATTAAAAAATGAAAAAAAAAATATTTGTAAACTATATCGTGTTTTATCAAAAACTGTCTCATAATTTTAATTGAAGAGTGATGGGTACGATTTGAGTCAACCGACCCAGAGAATATTAAGTTTCACAGAAAATTCAACCCCCATTTCAATCTCTTCGAAAAACCCTTTCTTGGTGGATACTAACTCTTCACAAAGAGTACTCGTACATCCTTCAAATTTCATGTCATTAAGACCAGTGGTTTAGGCTACGCGTTAATATATCTGTCAGTCAATCACGACTTTGAATTTCACATTGGGGGATGATTTTGGAAAAACTGTGATACACGTTTCTCATAATTTTAACTAAAGACTATGTACACAAATTTTCAAGGCAATCGATTTCGAAAATAAAAAGTTTCACAGAAAACTCAACACTCCATTTTACCCTCTCAGGGGTGGAATTTCGAAAAACCCTTTCTTAGTGGATACCTACTCTTCACAAAAATACACCCTCCAAATTTCATTTCTCTAGGTCCAGCGGTTTGGGCTGTGCGTTGATATATCAGTCAGACAGGACTTTGAATTTTATATTGGGGGATGATTTTGGTAAAACTGTGATACACATCTCTCACAATTGTAACTGCAGAGCATGTCCACAAATTTTCGAGGCAATCAATTTCGAGAGTAAAAAGTTTTACAGAAAATTCAACACCCCATTTCACTCTCTTAGGGGTGGAATTTCGAAAAACTCTTTCTTAGTGGATAACTACTCTTCACAAAGAATACACCCTTCAAATATCATGTCTTTAAGACCAGCAGCTTAGTCTGTACGTTGATATATCAGTCAGTCAGTCAGGACTTTGAATTTCACAATGGGGGATGATTTTGGAAAAACTGTGATACACGTTTCTCATAATTTTAACTAAAGAGTATGTACACAAATTTTCAAGGCAATCGATTTCGAAAATAAAAAGTTTCACAGAAAACTCAACACTCCATTTTACCCTCTCAGGGGTAGAATTTCGAAAAACTCTTTCTTAGTGGATACCTACTCTTCACAAAGAATACACCCTCCAAATTTCATGTCTCAAGGACCAGTGGTTTGGGCTGTGCGTTGATATATCAGCCAGTCAGGACTCTAAATTTCATATTGGGGGATGATTTTGGAAAAACTGTGATACACGTTTCTCATAATTTTAAATGAAGAGTATTTAGACTTTCAAATCAATCGACCCCGAGAGTGAAAGTTTTACCGAAAATTCAATACCCCACTTCGCTCCTTTAGGGGTGGAATTTCGAAAAACCCTTTCTTAGTGGATACCTAATCTTCACAAAGAATACACCCTTTAAATTTCATGTCTTTAACACCAGCAGCTTAGGCTGTAAGTTGATATATCAGTCAGTCAGTCAGGACTTTGAATTTCATATTGGGGGATGATTTTGGAAAAACTTTGATACACGTTTCTTATAATTGTAACTGCAGAGTAGGTACACAAATTTTCAAGTCCATCGACCGCGAGGATAAAAAGTTTCATAGAAAACTCAACACCCCATTTGACCCTCTTAGGGGTAGAATTTCGAAAAACCCTTTCCTAGTGGATATCTACTCTTCACAAAGAATACACCCTTCAAATTTCATTGCTCTAGGATCAGCGGTTTGGGCTGTGCGTTGATATCTCAGTCAGTCAGTCAGGACTTTGAATTTTATATATATAGATAGATAAATGGTTATACATGGTGGCGATTTATTTAGTCACCTGCGTCCGTCAAGGGGATGATTCTAACCGTCATACTACATAACTTTCCCTATGAAACTCCTAGCCTATTTGTGAAAAATCCTCGACTGCTCGGATCCCTAACATACTAGGAGACTAGGTAAAACGTCACTATATTGAACCGCTCACTACACTTTGGATACTACGGTATCCAGGGCATTGGGATCGTTGGTACACCGTGAATACTAGGGCGTCCAAAAGCACTAGTCGACAAATATAGCTTCATACTGCTCGCGCTTGTAAATTAAAGCTTACGATATGTTTCCTGTCCCTTTCAATGCACTCGGTTCTGTAAATACATTAAAAGAACCGGGCAGAACCCGGTATACCCGGTATTTGTACCGGGTAAGAATAGGGTGCATGCTTATTCATCACTAATTCAAACGGACCATCTTCCTTCCGGATAAATTAAAAAAATAGTCCAGCTTTCCATGCTCATGAGCTTCTTGTCTTTTAGGTAAACCCCGGCCAAATCAACCAGTTCGACGCATATCTAACCTAAACAGTGCCTGCATGCGATGTCTCTGCCACGTCACCGGGTGCGACATGAACAGAGGCTGCAGTGAAGGTTACTGCGGCCCCTTCATCATATCCAAGCTGTACTGGATCGATGCTGGGAAGCCCACCCTGCCTGATGATGACCCGGATAGGAGTGAAGGTAAAGGATCCTCTTAATCATTTGAAAGGTTTTTTGGAGGTATTTCTTTCGTGAAGACATTAGTCAGGTGACAATGCGTACAAACGTGCACATAGTTACTTTGACTAAGCATTAAGGCGATTATCACACTGCCACACATCACGGTGCATGTTGCGTGTCAACGCACTACGCGCGTAATTGCGGGAGTGCAGATCTGCATCATCGAGCGGGATTTTTACGCACTCACGAGCGGTTGCGTTTTGTTCATTCACGGCGGCTCTGACTCATTTCATTCCAAGCCGTTCGCTGTGGCGATAGTGCAGTGCAGAGCGTCGCGTCTGTTTTGATATAAAAAATGGTGTGGAAAAGTAGTGTGGAACTCATTCAAGCCCTTTCAAAATCAATCACACACGGCACTGCGAGACTCGGTGTGCCATACCTTGCGTCTCGCCCCGCATCCACGAGCGTGTGCGCATATTTCTCCGCTTGTAGGCGCGTGATCTGCAAGAACGCGCGTGGATGCATTTTCAGTGTGTTTGACTGTGCGTGTTTTCTATACAAACGGAGATACAAGCAACGTTACAAGCAACACGCATTCACGCGTTACGCTGCGTGGTGCGTGGCAGTGTGTTAATCACCTTATCCGGTTAATGATGTACAACAGTCAAACTACAACCATAACTCAAACCATTTGTTAAGCAACGTTTATAGATCTAGGCCTAAGAGTGAATCCTTTGATATTGCAGCCAAACGTGCCAACGGATGACTGATTAATTACACGATATCATCATCTGCCTAGGCTTTTTCCCAACTATGTTGGGGTCGGTTTCCAGTCTTTCTGGTTTCAGCTGAATACCAGTATTTTACATGGAGCAACTGTCTAACTGACATCCACAACCCAGTTGTTTAGTACTGGATAATACGATACGACTACGTAAGACTGGTTATCAGTCTTTCAGGCCACTGACTATATGTAGCGACTGTCAATGGTCTGTAAATGACAGCCGGGACCAACGGCTTTACGTGCTTTCTGAGGCAAAGAGGAAACTTGGTGAGTATTGGGTGGTTACCCATCCACGGACCAACCTAGACAAGCGCGGCTTACCCTGAAAATCGACCTAGAGCGGTAGTTATGATTTAGGCTCGAGCTCCTCTTAAGAATTACACGATAATCGTCGAATTAATCTAATCATTTCTGCTTTTTTTTGTTACAGCATTTGAAGACTGTGCAAGTAATTACCACTGTTCAATCAGAATTGTCGAGGGTTACATGGCGAAGTTTGGAAAGGCAAGTGTTACGATATACGATTACGGATTATAAATTAAAACACTACCGATAACCGATTCAATACCAACATTCTTGTTAATCGCAAAAACTTAATCAATCACAAATTTACCACTGATCACTATCCACTAAGATATCGCACTTGTAGTTGACTTCAATTCGCATCGTGGTTTAGCCAAAATCATACTGACTGGATATTCATAAGTCGACTACTCCTTCGAAAAAGTTCCACAACTTTCTGGAACCTTCTTCACAGCTCTATAGTGGAACATTCTAGGATTATTCTGGAATCTAAACGCTATCTAGAATGTTCTTGTAAAACAGCCGACGTAACAAATAATTAACGGCTCGTCTACTCATAAGTGGAGAGCAGCCGTGGCCCAGTGGTGGCGGTTCCGACTACACCCTACTACGAACAGTAAGTTGTGAGTTCGAACCCAGGCAGGTGCATTACTTTGTGTAATTTATTTCATCACCATTGCTCACAAAACGGTGAAGGAAAACATGGTGAGGAAACCGGCATGTACAAGAATCAAAAATTCGAAGACATGTGACATCTACCAACCCGCACTTGGCCCGCGTGGTGGATTATAGCCCATACCCTCTCTTAGAGAGGAGGCCGTGTGTCCCAGTGGGAAAATTTAGGCTGATTATGCTATGCTTATGCTACTCATAAGTATTTGAGTTCTACAAGTTGATTTTAAATCATCTCTAGTCGAAATATTCGTCTAGCTAACCCGGTTTTACCTTAGCTGTGAAATCTGAATAAACAAACTTTCGTAAGGCATTGAAATGGCCTGCCTAGTTACGATTGTTTACACGAATCTGGCATGAGTTTCATAGCGAAATTTCTTCAGTATTATGAATCCTTGACATATACAGAAAACTAAAATACAGGGTTGGCACCCTGTATTTACTTACATCCTAATTGCAGCACTGAAAAATTACTAAAACATTGTTATTCAATAAAACTTCTGTACATTTCAGGACTGTAACAACGACGGCGTTACGGACTGCTTCGACTACATGATGATTAACTACCACGGACCCAGCTGCTCCCAGCCACAGTCCCTCAGTGAGACATGGAGGCAACGGGTTGCCTCGTACCAGCAGTGTCGACAGGGAAATTAATCTAGTCGGCCATGCAGTTCATTTTGCCCAAGTTGTGCCATAACCGTTGTCTAAGAGGTTGATTAGGTAGGAAACATGTTTTCCTACCTATTCGTCCTTTGTTTTAATTAGACTATTTTTATATCAATGTTACTAACACTAGAATATAAGCTGTTTGTAATATTAACGAAATATGGATCACTGTTGTCCGAAATAAATTATTATTTTTTTTTTTAATGACACTCGGGCTTCGGAAAAGGGTCTCAATCAAAATTGGCATAAATCCAACATAATTGAAATATATCTCAAACCCATATCTCACAGATAGTTTTCCAATTCATACTATTGCGTCCAAGTACCGAAGTCGCCGGAGACCAGAGCTACTGCCAGTTGAATATTTTGTAATTTCCTGTATTTTGTCGAAGATTTTTCTACATCAATCATTGGTTTTAAAAGTAGATCATGTTGGTAAGCTTAGCTTTAATTACTGTGTGGTAATTAATCCAAGCTACACCGGCGAAGTCCTAGAATCGCCTATGGCTGGACTGTAGCAAGCTGTGTTACGGAAACCTTTTTCATCAAGGGTTAAACTAGATTTATTTATTTATAGTGTTATTTAGTTCTGCTGGGGTGATTGTGAAGAACGCAATTGTGTGGAACACCGTGTGGTTTAATTCGGTAGTAGTCTGACAGACCCCTCTGGCGCCGACCGAGGACATCCATTGACGATGTCCAAATGTATAACACAATGTATCGGTAACGTGACAAAAAGAACGTAGCGAACGGCAAGCGCGACGACGAGTTTGATGAACTCTGTAGCTAGGCAGGAAGTGAACAGCTGATTTTAAAGCGTCGTTCGTTAGAGTATTTCAATATCCATTGCTGGTTTTATTTATTTAAGCCGTATTATTTACATAAATGGAGTGCTGCGTACAGAAAATATAATTTTACACTGAAATAAAGGAATAGTAACTGAAAAACGATAAAAAAATTAAAATTTTCCTGAAAATAATTCCGGTGGAATTCAGAATAAGGAGCTGAATGCACCCTGTCAGTTTGCGGAGGTCTGTCCCTTACACCCTTTATTTCAAGTTACACTATTTCTGTTCTCCGGCGACTTAAGTGCTCATTGTAAGTTGTTTTAGAATGAAGTGAAGTCCTAATAATGAGCTACTATTTGACACATATTTCAATTCTGTTGGTCTTATTATATATATCCTTTCCTCCAGATACGCATTTAATACTTTTAATTCAAGACTAGGGTCCAGCTAGGTGACAGCTAGGTACACACGGTGCCACATCAAGCTATACATATCCATATCCAGTATAATGAATGAATGAGAGATCAGCTTAATATGGTTTTGTATACCTTGATTGGTCGTCATTATGTACCAACAAATGGAAACGGTTTTACTACCATTTCTGGTGGCTACATTGACGGTTGGTGTCACGCGGATGACTATTGTATCACTTGTTCGTACTGCTTTACTCGAAAAGCGTGAATCTGATAACGATAAGGAGTACTTTGACTTAACTCAAGCCATGTACAGTACATTGCATACAAAATGAACTTATTTCTTTCATAATCGTATGATACGTTTAATGACAGATGTTTGTAGGAATGTGTACATTAACTATATAAGGTCCCATTACTATAGATGGAAAAATTTTAACACAGCGAAAAAAACACTGATTAAAGTGATTTTATTTTGACCTAAAATAATAATTTGCGTACACTCTCGATAAACAACATCCACAAAACGATCAAAACAAAATCACTTTAATCAGTGTTTTTTGCTTGGATATCTTTGGTTAGACGCTGTGTTAAAATTTGTCCATCTATTTTAATGGGACCTTATAATACAAACAACGTAAATTTTCGAATGAAGCGCGACTGTTAGAGGCTTGAGCTGCTCGCTCTATAGATCTTTGTTGAAGAGAATCCCATAGCTTAGTCTTATGGTTCCAATATCAGTCTATGACTTGTATTTTAGTAAAAATAAACTTATTACTAGAGATCGGAATAAGTAGAGTTCTTCTTTTTAGCGTGTCGATGGCAATCTAAATTGTGTCAGCCCAAAACTGAGCCACGAGTTTGGCGCTTTCAGTAGCGTCCATCAGTTCCTGTAGCGAACAAACAACAGGGCACGCAGGACACGAATCAAGTGCCCCATCGTTTGTAGGTCAGCACCACATTTAAACTCCAGCGCAGAGTCATTAATAAATCTCCACCTGAGCAGATTCTTCTTGCTGCGACCAACCTGGGTCCGGAGTTTATTTAACGACTTCCAGATCAGCCAAGGCAACTCATGTCCAGGTAGGAGATTTACAGCAGGCGGAACGAATGGGTTAGGTAAGGATGCACTTGAAAGTAGACTTTATTCGCGTAAAGTTCAGGGATGTAAAGAACATGTGGATAATACGAACGAGTACCTCCCTGTAATTTTGGAACTTAAAAATCGTTCCACGCGACTGCTGACCATGAGGTGCAATGTGTCATTGGGCTTTCCTATAGGAATTTCTCAGTAGCAGCCACGGAGTCTGGATTCGTGCCCGGTTGATTACAATAGGCTCGCCCCTACTACAAGGGACTTAAACATAACTGGCGAAATGTGGGTGTACTATTAGGTTTACCTCTGCCCTTCCGGGATTACAGGCGTGATGTTATGTTATGTTATGTTATGTTATGTGTAGTTACGTGAAGTTTAGCCAAATAAAGTCTTCCTATTCCGATCTCTGCTTATTACCCAAACATACTAACAGTGTTTCCCAAACCTGTCACAATTCTCATTGTACTCACTTCGAATGAATAGAATAAGTAGGAAATTAAAAAACACAAATAAACGTAATTATAACTTTATTTGTAAAATACATAACATCAGTCAAATAATGTTTATATACTAATTTATAGAATATAAATTTATACATAATGTCATAATGTACTTAGAATATTTCCTACAATACAGGGTGGAATTGACCTCGACGCACAAACGGGTTAAGTAAATCATTCCGAACCCATAGGCTGATTTTATAGTCACGCGTTTCAGCAGCGCCGTCGGAGTGCGCGCGCTCGGATATGTATTGGGGTAGTAGTAGCGTTTCAAATTCGCGCGCTTGAGCAGCGCCGTTCGGTGTTCCGTCCGCGTCTAGCGGCGTGACTATAAAACCAGCCATAGTCATTTTTCGTCGGTAATTTAAAAAAATCTGCTGTTCCATACATTTTGACCGTGCAAAAAGTGCAATACCTACATGCACTTTTGCAAAAAAGCAAATTTAAAAAAAATATGTGCTGAAAAATTTCTGTGGGTAATTTCGGAATGGATATACCCTGTATAATACCTTAAACTTAATTATTCATAAGTAAAAATATTTACATAAAAAATAATCATTTTTCATTTCCACAAATGTTACAACTTATTTCCGGAAGTGTTTTCTAAGTCAATTACGTCTATATGCTGCCTCATCGTCACTCTTGCAATGCACATGTCAAGCTTAATCGATTTATGCACCGCGAAAACCCCGCGTAGTACCTGCGTAGCACCCTCGTAGACCCGCGTAGTACCTTCGTAGACCCGACGCAGAACCTACATACTCATAGCCCGCATATCACCCTCGGGGTACACTCGTACAGAGTAAGCACAACGTGGATTCATTTGTATCGTTTCTATGTGTGATATTTCCTGGCCGCGCCACAAAAGCAATTTGGATCGGAGTTAATAAAAAAAATGTTCGTAAATGTTCATTATTGTTCATGATTTAAAAAAAAGCAATTTTTAACGGTTTGCGAGACATTGACCAAAATTGGTGGCGCGGCCAGGGAGTATGCTTCCTAGCCGCGCCACCACGTATACTGTAACAAATAGACACACACAAACGCCTAACAGTTTTTTTACCGATTATGACTTAAATGCAAATAGCGCGTTGATAAAATCTCAGGCCATTGCAAGCTAAGATAGCCCCCAGAGGTCTAATAGTGTGCTTTGTTTAAATAAATAAAACTTGTAATTTATAAAATAAATAAAATAAAATAAAAAGTGTTTTTTTTTAGTTTCTAATGATGAATAGAATGAACAATAGACGAACATTTGTTTACCAATGATTTTGTACATTATTGGACTACTTATTGCAGTCTACGTGCCACCAATTTTGTTCAATTTAACGATTATTAATTCATGAATCATGAATCATGAATCATTCATTCATTCATTTCATTCATTCATTCATTTTTTTCATTTTTCTTTTTTTTTTTTTTTCATTCATTTGAATCATTTTTTGTATTAATACCGATCCAAATTGCTTTTGTGGCGCGGCCAGGAAGTACCACGCGTTTCTATACAAAGATTGGGATTACATAAAACTTCGAACGCCTACTCTAGACGAACGCCCAATGTTGTCCTTTTAGTTTAACCTAAAGTAAGTAGCTCAAACTTAAGTTTAATTAATATTTTAATTAATTATAACTAGGTACTTAAATAATCTTAATTTTAATAGGATATGTATTAAAAATCGAATTGAGAATTAGCCTCATCATTCCACTGAGTAGACCGCTTACTCTCGTTCTGAAATTGGCTTTTATTTCCGTGCATAAAAATGTGTAAAAATCGATCTCATTAAATATTTTATTATGAGTCGTTTGACTATTTCGAATACAACAAAAACCTCTAGCAAAATAATTTTAAACTCGACTACAAAACACCATAATAAGTATGGCAGAAAATCAACGTGAAAACACACTAAAAAGTGGAAAATAACTTTACTTACGGATGTCGGTGACTTTTATTTGTTTCATTGAATTTTTCCACCGATTTTCGAAAGTGAAGTCATTTTCCACTTTATCGGATTTTTTTTTTTTGCAAAATACTATTGCATACAGGTTTAACAGATATTAATAAGAACGAGAGTTTTAGTCTACAGGGAAGAAAATAACGACAAAATATTTTGTTGTAGGGCTCTGTTATAAATTATAATCTAAACTTGCAACAATAGGCACGTATACACAAAAAATATCCTAACTCTTAAAGATACGTACTTATTGTTATTACGCAAAAGTCACCAGTGGAGCCGGAGATTGCCAGTCCTCAGCATCCAACTCTTCTTCATCGGACTCTTCTTGGAAACGGACCTTAAAAATAAATAAAAATGCTTTTATTATAGTGCCACAAGCTTACACAGTAAGAAGGTCTTTAAAGGCCTGCGCTTGAAACAGCCCCTTTAAATAAAGAGAAAAAAAAACGACGGTCTTCTGTCCGTGAAGCACAAAAAATCCGAAAACATAACTGGCGAAATGTGTTTGTCTAATGGATGTAAAGATACCCTTAACGAAGCCGAAAGGCACTTTGTTCTCTACGTTATTGTGATATATTTTTGTTCTGGAACATATCTTAGAATCTTTTAGTTATGGAGATATTGGGAGTTTTGACCCCAAGTTCCAACTTTTTCACAGGTAAAAAATAAAGTAGCACAAGTTTTTAATCTTGTAACTTTACTTTAAACACCCTCCTTGGCCCCCGTGCTATTCAATGCATCCATCAGCACAATGTTTTGAGTGTGCTACATTGAGTCCTACCGTAAAACCTGATGTTACACCCCAAAAAAAGTATTTTTTCCAGCAATATTTTTTGTGTGTCTTCGTGTGGGCTTCGTGAAGGGTTCGTTTACACCTTCTAGAATACCTCTGCCTACCCCTTCGCGAAATACAGAAGTGATTTTATGTTACTTCACTAATCCTGCCGCTTACCTGGAAAACACATACAAACACACACTTGGACCGAAAAATGTGCCTCGCCTGCTTAGTCCTTGGAACTAACGGAAACGCTACGAAAAAATCTCCCATTTTTGTTCGCCGACAATGCTGCCGTCACCGGACAGTTGAGCTTCAGGAACTGTACCATGGCTAGCTATGATATATACAGAATGAATTGTCCAAGTGGGCGTGGATGGCCAAATCCGAAACTATGAGGAATAGCGAAAAATGCTCAAAGGGGTCTCGAGCCCGATTTTGATAAAAACTAGGATGCTAGGAATTTTGATTTTTCAAAAATGTAATGATGCAGTTTTAGTTTTCATCAAAATCGGGCTCGAGGCTCCTTTGAGTATTTTTCGTTATTCCTTATAGTTTCTGATTTGGCCATCCACGCCCCCTTGAAAAATTCACCCTGTATATGTAGCTCCTTTAGGAGAAGGTGATAAGATGGTGTTGAGTTGCATTCTCAGCAACGCAGGTAGACTCAGAAAGCAGAAATGGTTACTTTTTAAAATAACTTATTGTACTCACCCAGGGAGCTAAGCGTTTATTGTCGGACCCCAGGGAACTGCCTTGGTTGAGGTTTGCCTGCCAGGCCTGAAAACAAGCACAAGTTAACCATTAGTTACCAAAAAAAATATTAAGTAATATACCAACTAATCAATCAGTGATGTCATCATCGGGCTGTCGAACCAGATGCAGCTGAATATACCAACATTACATACCCAGTAACTGGGTATAGCAGTTGCTCCGTGTAAAATCGGTATTTTATATGGAGCGACTACCACGATACCCTTTAGGGTGAACCTCAAAGACTATATAACCACTTGACGCGCATACAGTGTCGGCGCTCGAAAACTATTTGTATTTTGTCGCCTATGTATAGGCTACAGTATGAGTAACCATTTTAGTTGTGTCCAATTGTTAGACCTGTGTGCACGCAAAATTTTTACAAATAGGTATAACTTTTTATGCAATTTTAACGTATCAAAATGCCTTCATGCGCGGTGAAGTGGTGTGGGAAACATTCCATGACATCGAATTACAAAAAGGATGGTATTACTTTTCATCGGTAATAACACAGTAAAGAAAATTATGTTTGATTATGAGCCACCGCAGGGGTCTAGTTAAAATGGTGGCTGGGTGAAAGAGCACAAAATTTGAGTATCTCGTTGATGTCTTTTGTAACTGTCTTCTTCTTTCATCAGACAATTCTAATACGTCTATCCCTTTCTTTCCCTTTGTATTTTTATCGTAAAAATCAGTGCTGCTACCTTTAATAGCTGAAGTCGATATCGAAAATAGTAAAATTAAAATAATATTTATTTAATTCAAATACTGCAATAAAATACCTATCTACTTTTAAACGACTTGAGTTTGATAATGTTCTATTTCTTGTTTTGTGTAACTATTTTTCACTTTATAGTTTTGAGGTCTTTGATGTAAAAGTAAAGAAAAAAAAAAGTGGTAGAATATAATATGGCGGGCTACATTGTCCATTGGCAAACTTGCAGTGAGGCGCTGATTGGTGTACGGATCCACCACAGTAATAGAATTTGTGGTTATATTCTCTATGGTGAACCTCAACTGTTCTGCAACCACAGAGCGTGCTGCCGACCGCATCGTCGATGCAGCCGCGTGCGATAGCATTCCCGCTCCCTTTCTCGCTCTAGCAAATGATGGTTCTGAGAGGTAGAAAAGGATAGGAGCATGGAAAAGTGCGATTCCGTGGTGCCAGATGAGATTCAACCCTTGGTGAGGCTGGTCATCAGACAAGAGCCTCTGGCTGTCTCTTTCTATAACCTTGGCTGGTAGCTTGGAACCTGTTCTCAATGAAGAGGTTATTACTTATTTACCTGATAGGCATCATTGAAGGCATGTGCGAGCGACAGCGCAAGCGCACGTGCGTGCTTCCTCCGCGTGCACATGAATACGTGCACCACGTGGTTCTCTGCCGACCCCCCCATCGGTTTACCCTCCACCACCGCGAACACGCGTGCGTTCGCTGCGTCCGCTGAGCAGTACGAGATCCTGGAAATGGAGATTATTGTTATAATATAGCTAATACACAACATAACATCATGCATGTAATCTCCGAGAGAATTAGGCAGAGGTGTAATAATAGTACTCCTACATTTCGCCAGTCTAAGTCTAAAGTAACAGGGCGCGAGCATATTGTCATCAACCGGGTATAAATGGAGACTCGGGATATGATTGAAAAATTCCTGATGGGAGAGCCCAACAACTCTTTCGGAATCGAACTCAAGACCTTCTCAGCAGCTCAGCAGTAGGGTTCGCGACCTCGATACCAACGAGGTAGTTAGGACAGCTAATACGTAGGTGGACAATATAGACTTTGATGGATGGAGAGAGAGAGAGTAAGACTAAAGAAATGATTGATGGATTTTGTGCGAATGATATGAAAATTACTGCCTCATTGGTAGAATGTTCGTGACTGCCGAGCATAAGGTCCTGGGTTCGATTCCCGGGTCGGGCAAAGTGCTATCGGGTTTTTCCACCAGGAATTTCTCAGTAGCAGCCACAGCGTCTGGATTCGTACTCGGTTGATGGCAATAGGTTCACCCCCTGTTACATGGAACTTAAACATAACTGGCGAAATCTGGGTGTACTATCAGGTACACCTCTGCCTAACCCTACGGGGATTACAGGCGTGATGTGATTTTCACGTCGATGTCCCTTCCACCCCGCATGTACAAGTTTCATCTAGGCAAGTGTGCTCCAGCGGATGCCGCATCATCGCTTCACATAAGGCGAGCTGCGGCAAAACGCAAGCCTCTTTAGTATAAAAAGTAACTTCGGCATTGGTATCATTTGTTATGGTATTTGGTTATCTATGTTTCGGAAAAAGATACTCGTCACTTTGAATTTCAATGTCTACCTAAATCTAATTTTGAGGGAATGGGAAAAAGATTTTATCTTCTAAGTATCTTCTACGCTTATCTATCATTAATATTTAAATATATTATATTACCGAGGTTACTATTCGTTTTGATTTCCTTTGATTTTCCATTTGATAAACGTTTATCCGTGAGCATGGTGCTTACAACAGCGCATATGTTAGTGACCGTGTCAGTTTAAAAACTTAGAACTTCTTTCTACGCTTAGTTTCGAATCAAAACTGTCAAAATAATAATAAAATCGCACATCCATCCACTTAAATATATTATTTACAAACATTGCAATCACAGGAAACATGCACTAGTGGTGCTAAGGTAAATAAACTGCTTGCCTACACGACCAATCATTGCAACGACTTTATTTTGTTTTTACTCAACATAGCCGTTATTAATTATTGCATCCATTAATATTAATACGACATAACAAGCGTAGATAATATTATTATAGTGTATTGCTATTGTCAACGTCTTGTTAATTAATTATTTTTGTCTAGATAATTTTATAGGTCAGACATGGACTTGATTAATTTATCTTATTCAGTTGGTTGTATTTTTCTCCCCGTACCAGGCACTACTTGGGGTGCATCCGGATCTTGTTATCTTTATTATGACATTGTGGGCGTTATCTTTGACCATATATGTTACATTGCCAATTACGTAATTTAATGACTAATTTATATTGACTATTTCCGGCAGTTAGACCCGCTACAAACTTTGCTGATGGGTCCAAATTTTTCGCAGTGGTTGATTTGAAGGGGTGACGGTCCAGCGCGCCTTGGGGGAGCGCCGAGGAAAACATAATTCATAATATACGTTCACATTGGTTTAGCAAAAACACTTGATAATGATGTGGACGCCACAATATTCTTGCCCGGGGCGTCAGTGGCCCCAACGCCGGTAATGGCTCGCGCGACCGCGATCAGTGAAGAATATCGCAGTTATTGAACCAACTCTTATTTATGCCAATGATACGCTAGTCAGCAATGGTATGAATATCTAACCCAAGAGACAAATGTGTTGCTGGGGAGCTTTTTCCGCCATTTCTTCCCAGCTTAAACACTAGGAAGTGTCCAAGGATGCGCGTTTTACGGGACTGTCTCTTGTAAACGTTATGACGTTATGACTTTGATTTTAGTTTTCGGTACCTTATTATGTCCACCAAAGGTAGATGCAGAAATATATTCTGGTTTTAACTCTGTAAAGCCCACGTGCACCATCTGTCATCCTCAAAGAAACGTTTAATACTAACTTCCCACCCCAGTTTGGAGGATTTTCACACAAACAACAGGGAGCAGACTACGTTTCTACAACGTGACTTCGGATAGTAGGTATAACTTCTTTTATTTTTAAACATGTGCACGTGAGCGAGACGAGATGAATAAAATTATAATTGTTATAATAAACAATAGTTTTACCTGTAAATAGAGACGCTAATAACGTTTTCCTGTGAGTCGGCGTCGCTGACTACGATACCCTTTGCGCTGATGTCCAAGTTCACTCGCGGCAACTTTTTGTTTATCACTGGAACAAGAATAAATACAGAGATACAGTCTTCTAATTCTTATTATCTGATTGTAAAGTTAATGTTGCAAAAAGGGCTATGAAGCGCGCCAAGTTAGGCCTACGTACCGTAGAAAAGTCCCATCATTACAAAGGTACAAAGAATTATAGAGAACCATATTAGGTCTATCGTTAACAGACTTCCGTCACACAGAATATCAAGGCAGGACTAAAGTTCTAGATGTCCAATCAGAATTTTCGGAATAGGAGTAGCGATCCCAAAATGGAGGTAGACAGGACAGTTAACTAGGTGTGATGGCTTGTGGAGCCTCACTAAATCATTTCCAAGAGACGGTAGAAGAAGTGTTAGCAAACCAACCGCCAGATATGGATGACTTTCGAAAGATATGTATATAATATATATCTTTCGAAAGTCATCCATATATTATGCGGGTAAGACTTGGTTGAGACTCACGTAGCCCAGGGAATCATGACACAAAAGAGAGGAGGCATATACTCAACAGTGGGTGGAACAAGACTGCCAATGATGATGATGATGGCAAAATCATTATGGATGTAAGGCTTTTCGAATCGTGATTGGGACGACAATTTTCGCGATTTGAATTAAGCCATGATTATATTATATTTATATTATTAAACACAAACTTTTTAAACCCTGAAAACTGTTTCCGACAACAACTCAAACAAATAATTCGCACCCGGAAAGACATAAAATAAATTAGGAAGCCATTCAGTAACAGAATCAAAATATTGACATACACAATTATCTAAAACGTTGTACAATTCATCGGGACCTCTAGACCCTAGTTCACATCGTGTTCTTGACCGGAATATTTGAAGCCGAGATATCTCCGAGCGTTCTATAAATAAGGCTATGAATTAATAAGTATGATATAATATCATTGTGATTTGACCGCAGAAACCTTTGTAACCTCATCCTGGGAGCTTCATTCACAATCGTTGCTAGGCATTTCATTACGTCAAGTTACGAAACTTATAGATCTGCCTATTGATTACCAATTCAGCTTACTTATTCTGTGAGCTATGTCGACCTCTCTGGTTCTCTGTCGGATCACCTCGTTCCGGATGCGATCCCTCAGAGAGACTCCAAGCATAGCCTGTTCTATAGATCACTGAGCGACCTTGAATCTATGGACCAATCGTACCGGGAGTGTACACGTTTCGGGCCCGTAAGTCATAACAGGCAAAACGCACTGTTTGAAGACCTTAGACTTTACTCTGTGGAATACGTGACGAGAAGACCTGAAGAAGCATCCCAAATGTTATGTAAGTTATGTAATCAATCAAAAAACTCAGGCAATCGCATGCCACATCTGAACATAGGCATCTCTCAAGTTGGCCCAGAACACTCTGTCCTAGCCGAGTTCCGCCAGCTTCCAGTCGGACTCAGCCATCTTTTCCGGGGCATCTGCCCATCTAGCTGGGGACGTATCTTGCTACACTTGCCGATCAGGATCAGCATGTAGTTTTAAGTAAGGATAATTTCAAGTCTATCCATTCGTATTATGTTATGTGAAGCAAAACATCATGAGGACACCAACATGACATAGTAACGAAAAAATCGGAGACATAATTATACCAAACTAGGCCTACGTAGTGGATTGCAGGCAGCAGGCATGTACCAGTTGGAACATAGGTCGATTATAACATTACTTCTATTTGTTGCTGTGTACATACATTTAGCGGAATGCAGAGCAGATCTGACAGCGAGCGCAGTGGCAGGGGCGGAGGCGGCTCGTTCCACGGGTGCTGCGCCCGCGTACCGCACATCCATCTCACCGGGACCGGAGTCCCGAGCTTCACGCCACCAGCCCTCGCCCTCGCATTCGGCTAGCGCCCACTCCTCGCATAGTTCTGGAAACAAGGATACAAGAATACAATAATAACACCTGATGGATGACACCATAATTAAAATTGTGGTGTATGAAATGACGTATAAAAGCTGACGGGTTTCCATTGCAATTTGTGACAGAAGTTGTGCGCTCAACGCGATTTTGGCGCCACGTATTTTGTTAGTAGGTTCTAGGAATCCATCAAAATCAAAATATTTCACATAGGCGTAGATTAGATGGGCACTTATAAAACGTCGACAAAAAGGTTTCCTATGAAGATGAACCGGCAAGAAACTTCATGGTTATCGTTAAACGTATCCGTGGATTGTGGTGAAAAGGTAATAAGTGTAATACACCTCGTAAGAAAACGGTAACACGCTTGGTCTGAATGAAAAGTTTTGACAAAACAATGTCTCAGCTACCTCTTCAACTATAATTTATTATAAACCACTAAGTACAAGTTGAATAAATTAAAAATATGCAATCTTTTAATGGAGGACTGATTTTTTTATTGGGGAATGCGATTTGAAGTGTTTCTGGGGCCACATAAAGCTTTAATTACATAATATAGGGTAATGGTACACCCACGTTTTGCTAATTATGGTTAAGTCCCATGTAATTGGGGTGAGCCTACTGCTATCAACCTGGCATAAATCTAGACCCCGTGGCTGCCACTGAGAAATTCTTGATGGAACAACCCAATAACACTATCGCTGACCTGGGAATCGAACCCAGGATCTCAAACTCATTAGTTGCGCTTGAGACCACTTGACCAATTATTGCTTGTTACAGTTGTTGTTGCAATTCTGAAAGTTTCATATTTTACGACACTATACTGTGTCTATATCTATTTCATAGACCGCATAATTTTCTTTCCAAGTGCATAGTTGTTTATCTAAATTCCATGAATAATAAAATTAATTGTTCTAATAAAACACAATAGCTGGCTTGGTTGTTTCCATTTATATGAATCATTTGTATCATTGTGTTGTGTACTTGATCATACGTATAAACAAACCACTATTGGTGGCCTATTCCTCTTGGCTGAATTTAGTCTTATATGAAATTACTTCGTACCTACTGTTGAAGAAAAAACTTGTTCAACACTCAACAGTTACTTAAATTTAGTTTCTAAGATGACTAGATTAGTGGGATTACCCCTTAATGTAAGTAAATCCAGCTATTCCAGTTTCAATAGAATAGGACACAAAATGCAACCTTAGGGTATGCCGATAGAAAGTTAAAGTGAAACACAGAGACTGTCTCTTATTTGTATAGTGCGCAACATGCTATTGCTGTAATTTTTTAATAAATTAAGATAATTTAAGAACTTTGATCTCAGTAGGAAATCAGTTACCACGATATTTTCGGCTCTGCACATTACTCAGTCAAATGCTTTACTTAAATCGTTAAATCTACAAAGCATTTTAACGTGGGCCTTTCTACATAGGACAGTTTTAGTACGACATTCGAATTCACATGAGTATAATTTTCACGATGAGGAGGTCTAACTAGTTTAGGGTCCACTTCACAGAAGACATAATCTACATACCTAAGGAGGTAGATCATAAGCACCTACTTATTATTTTTTCTGGTACACATTATATCAAACAAAGTTTAAAATAACTTATTATCATTGAGGTGAAATAATCGTTACGTGTATTTTATAAACCAGTCTAGTTATAAAAGTACATTGAGTGAACTTTCTGGTGATAAAAAAACTTATAACATTTCTCCAGCTTGATGTCAGTTCTTATAGCAGCAGATAATTTCGCAAAAGTCACTCGACGTGGCAATTTTCCTAGTTTAGATTCATTAGCTTATTACAGGCTAGGCTGGTTTCGTAAACGCGCTAGGAAATCGATCAGGCAAATTGTGAGCAAATTGCACCTAAACTTGATGGCTGTCTGTCGCCATTTTATAGGGTAATAAAAGTTCATTTAATGTTTAGGAATTAATGACACTTTTTTTTGGGATGTGAAATCATCAAATGACCCCTCCCGCTTTGAGCGTAGCGGAAGGGAGTGTCAGACCTTTACTGACTAAAACCCATCCATGTTCCTTCTTTTGCCCTTTGTGTTCCAGGGCCGCGGTATCTCTTTCGAACAGTACTGCAGCCCTGGCAGGCATCGGCCCTTGACCCCCTCCGATTTGCTGACATCTCTTTGAGGCGCGCGTGGAACACGAACGCGTCGTCGGAATTAGTGACCCTTTTGATGGATTCAACTATGGTAGGTAAATTGCAAAAATATTATTTTGTAAACTGAAAATGATTGTAATGTTGAATGCTGTCCATCAGTTAATGAAACGTACGGCCTATTCTGTATACTACTGGTACTCGTTCAAGTCGTTCAGCTGCAACAGCAATCATGCACATACGATCATACTACATAAAATATCAAATATTTACCAAAGCAAAACTAAAGACAAAAACTCTTTCTTAAGAACTGCTCTTGCTACAGTCAATCCAATAAGAAACGGGAAAGTTGCTTTTACATTAATGTTAAACTATGATTAATAGATGAATTAATCACCCATCACTTAGTTTGTGAAACTTGGTCATAAATAAATAGCTATAATATAATGTATTCATGACGCAATTAAACATGGAGACGTTTAATTTAACAAAGAAAATAATTGCTGACCTGCATGGTGGCTTCATTCCAATGGTGAAACAAGCTGTAGGGCCTTCCTCGTAACAGGTAAAAGCTCTCTTCAAAACATCTAAATATTTACCTACTTACATAGAAATAGAGATAATTATTTTAATTAAGTAGGCTCTAATTAGACAACCAAATATCTACTTATTTATACAATAAACATGAGGTAGTGGTTTAAATCAGATGTCATCGACCCAAGAACAACTAATCAGCTTACGCAATAACATCAGCAACTTTGACACTAAAATCAACAACTACTTAGACACAAAATCCAAACAAACCATTGTTTATGAAATTATAACTTTTTAATTAAAACTGCGTCACAAAAACTCAGACGGGTACGCATGACAATAATCACAAAATGGCGACAATCAGACAGCTATTTTAGTGATATCTAACTTCATCTAGGCCAGACGGGTTGTATCGATAGGAAACTAGGCCATAGGTCAGTTATTAGGCGTAATAAGTTGAACGAAACTCCGGCGATGCGTACTAGCTTGATAAAGTGATGGGCTGATGCGCTCGTCATACTGGTTCTAACTGGTATTCTGTGGCGCGTTAGATGCGTAAAGGAAATTAATGTGTTGATTGCATTGCGTTAGATGTAACTGCAGTTATTAGATATGAAAGAAGGCTGTGTTGCCGCGTAATTAAGAAAATTATAAGAGCGTTTATTTCCTTTACTTTTTTCATGAATGGTGAAAAAGCTTTTAACGCAGCTTGTGTCTTACGCCTGATGGGACGAAAGCTGTCGTTTTGACAACAATAATAAATAAGAATTTAATTAAAAAGCATCTGATTATTTAATTATTTGTAGATATGTAAGGAATCATCATCTTCCTGCCCTTATGCCATGTTACTTGCGGTCGGAGCAAAACGTCTTTTTCTTTCTTTCTCCTCTGTCAACCGTCACGCTATCATTTACTCGTATAACATAAATATGTAAGGACTAAGGATCCTAAGTTTTGGTTTTGTACCAGTTTTCATAGCCTTTATACAGTCCTTTAGGTACCTACGCAGCTACACTACTACGGTTTGCAAGCCACAAGACTTACGAACTTTAAATTATTCAGAAAAGTATAGAAGGATGAATTTTGTGAAACGTGATATGGCTAAAAAGGGGTGAAATCACTACATAGTATAAAACAAAGTCACTTTCTCATTCCCTATATCCCTATGTATGCTTAAATCTTTAAAACTACGCAATGGCTTTTGATGCGGTTTTTTTTTATAGATAGAGTGATTCAAGAGGAAGGTTTATTGGGTCATTTCACGCAGGCTCAATTTTTTACTAATTTCGGTGGATTTTTTTATTTGTTGGTTTTCGGATGAAAAAATAAACTTGTCTTATTCTAGAACACATTAATATTCTAAATATTTTAGTAGGAAACAAAGAACTGTATTTGTTTTGAAAATATGACGGCCACCGAAATTGCCAACCCACCGAAATTGAAAATTGTACACCGAAATTGCAAATCTTACACCGAAATTGCAACATCACACCAAAATGGAATTTTCGTATTGTACCATAGTTATTAAATAAAGAACAGCCGTTAGCAACATTATGTAGCGGCTGCACCTGCACAGGTGGGTATATTAACAGGTGTAGAATACGTTTTGTCTGTATTCGATACTGCATCTATTGACATGGATCATAGACCACATTTATTAGATTTACTAAATTAACTTCAGTTCTGCTAAATGTGATAAATTGATTGATAGATAATGTTGAGGTTAATACTAAATAAAATGAAGTTATGATGAGATCTTTGTTTAATTAGCACTTGAGCAAATAATTAGGGTTTTTTTATAAAAATTCTTCAACTCGTAAACAAACATAAAATAATAAAATCTCAAAAAACTAAAGTGAACAAAACAAAAATCAAAAAATATTAAAATTAGGTACTCAGTCATTTTCAATATAGGTCTTAATTTGTGCTGTCGTAAACAAACATAAAATAATAAATTCTCAAACAACTAAAGTGAACCAAACAAAAATCAAAAACTATTCAAATCACTGTCAGAGTCATTTTCAATACAGTTCTTAATTTGTGCTGTAGACGATTCAGCTAATCTTGATTCCTTTTTCTTTTCAGTTTTGCCATCTTTCTTCCAATCAGTTTCAGGTATTGAATTTTCAAATTCCAAACACATTGCGCTGTCAACGTTTTCAAAAAACGACGCGAAGGGGATGATATCCAAATCAACATTTTCAATACTCAGTGAGTCATCTAATGTCGCCAATGATTTTGATGGAATGGTTGCTTTAGAAAGTTTCTTGATGGATGGCTTGACTAAGTCAAATCTCTCAGAAGCTTTAAAACGTTGCACGCTTAAAATCTGAACTTTAGACTCAGTGCTTCTTGTAGAATATCGTTGAAGGTCAAGTTGTGTTATAAAACAATCTTTTTGGTCTCGTGCTTGCGAGTTATCATTGCAGGCAAGATTATAGAAGCCTAAATGTCTTCCATGAGGACATATTGTTGTCTTAATCGAACAGTCAGGATGTGTACAAGACAATGATCGCAAAGCTAATCGTCGTGCTTCTTTCATCCAAACTATCAGGGCCGGTAGTCTCGACATAGATACCGACGTTGTCGCAAACTTTCGATCGCTTAATAATAACCAAAAAATCGGTTGCAATAACGTTGCTCGCGATAAATGCAAGTCTGAACATCCAGGATGCGTTTCTCGCAAGCATCGTTATTCCAACCGAATTTTTTCGTTCATATTAAGAAATCGAAAGTTTGCGACAGCGTCGGTATCTATGTCGAGACTAGCGGCCCTGGTGTACCTATAAAGTACCCGGAAACGTTTTTAATGGGTCAGGAAGAAGCCAGTCTTTTTCGATTATTTTGTAATCTTCTACTACTTCTATTTTCACGCCTTTAACTGAAGGTGGGCGATGTCTTTTCCATACTTAACCAGCTGCATGGTCAGCAGTTCTTTTTAGTACTCCGCCGACACCGTCTGGGGCTCCTTTACCATGGACGCATTCTGTGTAATGCCATATTATCTCGTTTATTGTGGACAGTATATATGAACTCAACTGAGATATAATATACAGTATTTTCTTGTTTCGATATTGTGCGGAAGGTGAGTCTGATACTATGTGGAGTGTGCGTACCACTTCGGTTGCTTCAATCTTCGGGCACGTGGAGTCATTTCAGCCATCGATAAAATTTTTCATTCCGCTTCTTCGCCTAATACTGGATCATCTTTTATTTTTTTCTTTCTTAGTCTTTCAGCCTGTTTTTTTTTTTCTAAAGTCTCTTCTCTTGATTGTATTTCCTTTCGCAATATAATTATAAGAATTTTAAAATTTCAACAATATTACATTCATTAGTTCCTTTTTTTAAAGCCGGTTAAAAATGTTTTTGTAAAATATGTACTACCTACTTACAATACTACCCTCCAAAGTTTGTCCAATTAATTGTGTTACCTCTCAGGTGTAAATATCTTACCAAAGTCACATGAACCCACAGCCACTTTAGTATTGATGCAATATCGGTGGCAATAAAATTACCACCGAAACCACCGATATTGCACCACCGAAATTAGAAACATGAAGAAAAAATTAAATAAAAACAAAACTATTTATGCTTTAGTCATTTAAAATGTATGGTCGCTAAGGGTACGCAATAACACATAGCATACTCGCGTACCGTACCGTAAAAAAATAATATTCATTCGTACAGTAATCCACCGAGATTGCATAATTTCGTATTCCCTCTTAAATTTAAAAAGTAATTACATAATGGCGCGAAACCTCGACAGGATCGGACACGTCACTGCTGCGAAAACGCAAGAGCACGACTGGGTCTCCGTGTGCGTAAGGAGATAGTTTGTTAGAATAGACTTGTTTACGTAATAGATCCATTTCATCAAAACACACCGATATTGCACTTTTGGCGTGGACATTCCTTATCACAATGGTCCTGAGGTCTGCATGATAGCAGAAGTAAAGGAAGTAATAAATATGGTTGCTTTATGCATAGACCAACATAATAATTTTCAATTTAAGTACTAAAATTCCATCACAACGTATTTAAAGAGGTAAATGCGCTTAAAAGTCAATCACGGACATGCCACCGTTATTGAGAAACAGGCATATTTTTTTTTTTTTTTTATTTATATTTCAGCATTTTTTATTTATACTAGTGCCTTCATATGAGCTAGTTTTCTTATTACACGAAAAAATATAAAATGGTCTTATATAAACATTTTATACAGTGATTTCACGCGAAGAACCTCTAAAAACGCTGTCGGTAAAACTACCCTATTATGTATTATTGTATATTGCACCCGTGCGAAGCCGGGGCGGGTCGCTAGTGTAAAAACAGAAACAAAACAAAACAGTTGTGTATTTTAACAAAATTAATAAGAAGGTTTATTATAATATATAGGTAATAAGGTTTCAAATTACAAGCATTTTTATTTTCAATCAATTTTCTACCGCTTCCTAGATGCCGAGAACCCACGTGGTGGGTCCTATCTCAGGCGTGAAAAACCAATCGCACGATTTAAAATATTTTCTAAACAATTATTTTCACATTTTAGGACACGAGACTGAGTTCAGAATCGAGGCTTTTCAGGGTTCGATATCAAAATAGTTAAAAACTAATACTTATTATTGGTGCGACTTAATCTGCCTGCCCGTTTATCTGTCACAGCTACATATTTCAAAAACTTTTAACTCTACAGAGTTGATATTTGGAATATATTATGTAATGCTTAGCATTTTTTAAAGTTAAATTAAATGGCCTAGCTAGAGAAACTTAGCAGGCGTGAAACTAAAAAGTGTAATTATTATTTTTTGGAGTCAATACTAATAGTATTGTCATATGAAATGAAGTATGTATGTATTGTATAAAAGGATGAGAAAATCAGTTTATGTGTTTAACGAACTTCTGACAAAGGAGGAGGTTATGTATTCGGGTGTCATCTTTTCTTTTTTAATGTATGTACACCGATTTCTCCGTTTTTACTGAGCCGACTTACGTGATTATTTTTTTAATTGGAAGAAGAAGCTGGTGCTGTAGTCCCATATGATTTTTATTAACTTTGCTTAGTTAGTTTATGAGTTACTTTTTATTTTATCGTCTTCATCTACATGGATGATCTGCTAACTTCTAGTTACAATGGAAAATGAATACTCGACAAGAATTTATATGAGATACCATTATGCCACAAACAAAAAAAAAGTGGAAAATTACTTTACTTACTAAGCGGACACCGAGTTCCGAAAGTAATTCTCACTTTTTTGTTTCTTTTTGGAAGTCGGTAGATTTTTTGCAGCATTTTTATTTGTATATCGTGTATAAACCTATGGTCAGTGAAATTTAAACGAGCGAGCTCATCTCAGTGTGAACACTTGTTCGCGAGGGCACATCTATGATTTAAATCGATGTTGTATTTGAAACAGCTGCACTACTTGTGTTGGTTAACCCCACAAAATGTCATCAAACCCATTTTTTGTTTGGTTTATTATGTTCAGATATCGATATCCATCACGTCTGTGGAGTATCGCTAGCTAATTTAATTTAACCCAGTATAAAATTGAAGGAATAGAGAATACGTAATTAATAGGGACTAGGTGGTTCACACAAAATTAACTGTCAAAGGATACTTATCTATAAATACAGTGCAACGTTTGTAATCACTCAAAAGTTCTAAAATATTCTATTTATTAAATTCGAAAAGAAACAACAATTGCGACTACGTAACTTAAATTAATAATAGAAAATTGCATGAAAATGTTGATAAAAATCACGTGATCAGAGAGGGCGATTTCACTTTCAGTTTTTTTTTTATTATTATTGCACATCCCCACCCCACTAGGGTACGAAAATACCCCTACAGATAGTAAATATAGCGACAAGACCCTCTGACAAACTCTATTTTACCACTTATTTTTGAGTTTTAAATCTTAGTTCCAAAAATAATGCCGACAACCCTCCAGGTGGGTTCAGTTTTGCGCAAACGTAATGCCAGTGAGCAGTGAGCCACCCTGAGGGTCCACTTGCAATATGTGTGGTGGGATGGCACATGAGTTCTACGAAACGGGGGTGGACTCGAACTACCAATATGGTGTGCTACATTGAGTTTTACCGTAAAACGTGATTTTACAACCCAATAAAAAGTCGTTTCCCAGCAATAATTTTTGCGTAGGGTTACTAGTTTGATGTACAGATACCAGCAAATCAAGCTACTACAATCTGTCAAATTTCTTTAATAGATTTTCAACTTTATCTCTAAAGCATTAGGTTCAAGGTTGGTTGGGAAAATCTGACAGTTTCGGGTAGGTTGACCTGCTGGCGTCTGTACATAATGCTTGGTTGACGGCTTCGTGTAGGGTCCGTTGACACATTACACCCTGTATTTGTAATTGAATATAATAAGTGTATAAATATGCCTCAAGCGCTTCAGGAAGGAAGGGGCTATAATCCACCACGCGGTAATTAAAGCGCTTTAAAAAAATATTGTATTCGCTTTTCCACCCAGCTTTCACGTTTAGTTTTTGCGCAGTTCGCTTTGGGCTAGATAAGTGCAACGTTATACGTGTTAATCCGGCTAGTCCGTTTAGCTAGCTCGTTTTCTTGATCACAGCCTTTCATCCAATTAATAATTTATCACTTATCGAGAAATATAGCGATGTGCTTCTTTTTTTTTTAATAGTTAAAGCACAGATAAAAATATTGGTCAAGGTAAAGTTGCGTTAATTGTGTTGTTCCGGACTGCGTGTGACACTATTTTATCTTTGTTTAGTCTTTTTTTCGGTTTTTGAAACGCGAGAAAATTTGGTGACCCATACAATAACATTTGGGTCAAGTAGGTTTTGAAATTTTGTATGGGACAGCTTAATATTTTTTCGCGATTTATGATGATGACCTCATACAAATTAAAGATTTATTTCAAAGAAAATTACATTTTATTTCCAACCTAAAATACTATAATAGTAATAAATATGTACAAGTAGAAAAGGGTTACAGAGCGTCTAAAAATTTGCCGCATCGCTGTCAACAGGAAAAGTGCCCAGAGGGCTGGCAGCATTAGTTAGATGGCAATGATGATTCTTTGGCCAAAACATAGGCCCGCCCTCTGGTCACAAGAAGAGTCCACCAACCGCTTGGTGATTTCCCGAAATACTAGGTGGGCACTCGGACCCCATGGCCCTAGTGTTTCAACCCCAAACGGCTCAAACACATAACTACTAATTAAATTATTGTATTTGCGCCGTTTGAGGTTTTCAGCACCTGCAGCAGCCGCCACAGCGCAGCCCACTGTGCTAGGAAGATGGGATGGCGCAAGGGTGTCAACGCAAGGGTGTCGACGCAAATTGCGTCCCACACCAAAGGCCTACCCAACCTCCATGGCAATATGGTCATACCATCTGGTCTCTTCCCATCGACGCGTGCCAAGCCGTTGGGTTATAAGACAGCTGGCACCCCGGCGGTGGCAAGAGCACGACGGATGAGATCATTAATGCTAGCGTGCCGCGCAATTCGACCTGCACTCTTACTGCAAGAAAGACCATGGTGTCCGAGGCAGTCGACTGCTTCACCACCTCATACATAAAGTTGTTAAGTTTGATGGTCCTTAAGGAGGATGCGCTAAGGTAGAGCGCGAAATTTAAATTTTCTTACGTTTTTACAATTTGAAGGTCAATGTCAGGGGGTCTAAAATGACCGGACCGCTTTAGCAGAATCATAATAATATGAATTACGTTTAAATTCGTAAAATGGTCACAAGGTGACAATTCATAATAGTTGGTACGTCTATGACCATTTTAAGAATTTAAACGTTATTCATATTATTATCCTATTATGATTCTGCTAAAGCGGCCATTTAAGACCCCCATGTTGTATGTTGATTAAAATATGATTCGCGACCGTAACGTAACAAATATGGCTTTACTAAGTTATAATCATTAAAACCATAAATACACTCCTCTCAAATTCATTTAATCTCATTGAATGCCTTTTTCATGAAACTCCATGGGATGGATGGAAATAGGTACGACCACACCTTTCTGGTATTGTATTTTTTTTTTTGGTATTTCTCTCTGGTATTGTATTCTATTATTGTTCATGCTGTAGAATTGGTAGGTAGACAAAGTTAATTGTAACCTAATTAGCTTAAATCTCGGGGAAAAAAACAATATTTGGGTATAAATATTATCCTGTACTCAGAACAATGCAAATCAAATATTTAACTAAAATATTTCGTTAGTACCTAGGTAGCATTATTCCTATAATAATATTATTTTGACTTTGTGATGCCTAATACAAATTTGTTGCCCGCTTTTTAGTGTTTTTTTTTCGAAGTCGGTGGTTTTTGTATGCTTTTATCCTTTTAGTTGAAGCATATCACAGAAATTCTAGTCATATGTTCATTTTACAATGTAACTAGAAAATATTGGGACATCATCTACATAGACGAACAAGAAAAAATACTTTTCAAAGAAGCTAACTCATAAACTACCCAAGCCAAGTTAATATAATTTATATGGAACCATAACTGACGGTTTCGATCGAACATAGAACCTCGTCCGTTTTTAAAATCGGTTAAAAACATCCAAATTAACAAAGATGCTGTTGCGTGGTGATAATTTAGTATAGGTAACCTTGCTGAAACTGCTGAAAGTGACAGAGGAGTTCTCTACAGTTTTCCGAAGCATTTCTTCGGCTAGGTATTTTCAGTATTACGTACCAAATTTAAGATAAGCCTCTTAATCAATTTAAAAAATATTATAGGTAGGTATATCTGCAAATAGGTAGTGACACAGAAAATTCTGAATTAAGTTTGTCTGACAGAATCTTTGTGCTAAACCTAAAACGTAAGTAGTGTTGGAAAATATATATTAATAAAAGTAGCAATTTCTCTGTTTTTTTGTTAGCTGTATTGCTTACCTACTAGTGATATCCTGCATCAGAGAAAAGTTTTGCAGACGTTCACGTTGCCGCGTTGATAACAAAGCTGCCTACCGTGATAAAGAGGATAGCTGTATGTCGCTTGCTTTCCGAGATGCGCGGCGTTTATCAAATAAATACAATTAGCTGATAATTATCACAGTGATAACGTGAACTTCCGCTGCATTCATAATTAACTGTTTGTATTAATATTTCTAACGTTCAGCAAACAAAGCATAAACAATAAAGTAATTACACAGAAATCAAGCAAAAAGTACTTTCTAATCCTTTCCCGTTACCATAGCCCTTTAAAAAGAAAACGACTCGTCATTTTAGGTAAGGCGCGCTCTAATCACCTGTCACTACACCGTACATCGCTGCATTTGTATCAAACACTGTTGCGCGGCGGTACTCGCGATACAATGTACGGCGAATGAGGCTGGCGCGCGGCGAAGCAACTTTTTTCTCAGTCAGCCATTTAAGGCTTAGCGAGAGCTCCTAATTCCAGAGTAATTAGAGAAACTTGCCCCGGAGATGGGCTGCGGCCTTTTTCGAGGTTAGATACTCCGTACTCGGAACCTTTAATGAAGACGTAAAAACGTGAACGCAGATAATTGAACGGCCCATTTAATTAATGTGAACGCAACCTGTCTATTGCAATTTGAAAAGGGCGCGAAAACTGGTCCGAGTCACGTTATAACTGGACATTAAAGTGTGATTATTTATTAAAGGAAATCGCGGCACTATTTTCCATTTTCATATACTTAAGTAATCTGGTGATGACTGCTAATAACTTAAAAGTTGTTTGGCTGTTTTTTTTTTCAAAGGTAGGGTAGAACCTTATTAATTAGGTAGGTACCTACCTGTGTAGTCTGTTGATGTAGTGGCTTTGATTTCGTTCAGTTACAGTAAAGCAAGACATCAATAAAATAATGAAATTCACTTAAATCGTGTATCATGTGTGTCACTTAAATAAGTAATTTATTTACTTTATTCATGAATAAATTACTTAAACATATTAATTGAATCATAAATTCATAACCTACGTCTTAAAAAACAACAAAAATAATTTATTAAAAGAAATGGTTAACTTATTGAATTAATGAAATCACCTATTTTAGTTACTTTGTGTCTACAAAATCCCATAAATAAAAAAATGAGAACTTACTTTTGTGTTTTGAATGGGTCTTCCACATTTTTCTCAGAAGCATCGTCATTTTCCAAAATGTCCAATTTCAAATGCGATTTAAAAAATAAAATAAAATATATTTGAATAAAAGATGGCGGAGCGGCTTTTCCCGCGCGCGGTCCCTGATACACTGCACTATAAACTCGGAGAGCACATGCAATCTCGAGAGCAACCCTTTGCTGTATGGAGGACTACACTGTGACAACGCGACGAGATCAATGTGTTTATAATACTTATATTTAATTATTGCTATATTTCCACTACATCACATCTTTGACGGGATTTACGGCCCTAAAGTGCACTTTCCGTACACAATGTAGTTAGTTTACCAATAAAATTGTAGGTAAGGGTCAAGATTCATACAATAACAGTTTTATGTGGTAACAATAAACGTATGATTATTTATTACTGGGGCATTATGTAGTGGGTTAAGGTACCTAGTTATTGCTATAGTATTACTTATCTTGCTTTGTTTGTAATGTAGGTATTTGCTACGATTAACACTGCGTTTTGTTATTGCGTTCAATTTTGAACTCATATTTTTTCCTATTTTGAAATTTTTGATTCGACAATATCTTTCGACGTTGATCTAATGGTTGCAAGTGCTTCTTCTGAGCGAAGGCTTTTGATCTCCAGAAAGTTGTCACTGTTTATTTTTTCGTAAGCATATTTTTAATTTTATTTAATTTTTTGAAGCAAGCTTGGAATCTGGATTTGTGTTGGGTTGACCCCTATTACATTCTCGAACTCAGGTTACTTGCATTAAATTCCTAAGGCAATTAATGCCATTTATGGCGGAGGTGGTTCCAAGATACACCCAGCTAGTACTTTGGACCTTGGGTACGCCTTCGCCTGCCCCTTAACAAAATAAATGTAAGCGTGATGTTATGTGCGAGTCCAATGGATAGATTCGTTTTACCTACCAGTTTGGGATTAAGAAGCAAAGAAATTCTATTTGTTCAGATTGTGAAAGGAACGTATGACAATAAGTTGGTATAAGAATGTATGTACAGACGCCAGCACATCAAGCTACTACAATTTGTCAAATTTCTTTAATAGATTTTCAAGTTTATTGTTAAAGCATTAGGTTCAAGGTAGATTGGGAAAATTTTACAGTTTTACAGCTTTACAGCTTGACCTGCTGGCGTCTGTACTTCAAACAATAAAGTAACACTTGTATTTTAATTCGTTCCTATAAAATACTCCCTGAAATGTAGATAGTTTTTGACTGATTAGAGGAAAAGACTCAAATGACATTTAAACTTGTAATTCGACTGTGCTAGCCTTTTCCGAATACCATGCTAATGTAAGCTCCGTAATGTGCATTACAACCAGATTGACCACCTGATGCAAGCCTGCACATTCGTCGATCATTCATGGCTGATGCAATATGGAAGCTTTTGACACTCGCTACCGGCAGGGATACCCCACTACCCTTTTTTGCCGGAAAACCGTAATTACGCAGGCAATGAGCGTGGACATAATTATTTTAAGTACGCTTATACTTTAGTGCCCCAAATATTATACTAGTTACTTAGGCAGGAATCTAAATGAATAAGATTAGCGTGTGGTTCCTTTCTAAAATATAACTAAGTAGTAGGTAGGTTATAGTACAGGATTATTTATTGTCATTAATTGCTCATTTAATTTGTTCATCCATCCGTTGAAGTCGTTGAAGGATGATGACCACTGCGCACGAAAACTAAAATAACGTGTTAATATTAAAAGTAGAACGAGTATGTCTGGTCAACCAGTCTTACCAAGGACTATAGTATTACACAGTACTAACTGGGTTGCGGAGGTCCTAAAATACTGGTATTCAGCTGCATCCAGTTAGACCGGAAGCCAACCCCAACACAGTTATGAAAAGGCTAGGCGGATGAATGAGTAAGTCTTGGTCTAAAACGACCCATGACCCTAATTTCTCAGGTAAGCCACAATTTCACCCCCGAAACGAAATAAACACCTAAGTACTTACATATCCTTAAGTAAGTAAGCTCTCACAGATTCTGTCATCTATGATTTAAGTGAGCAAGGCCTTCTAATCTTCATTGTGTTAAATATATTTTTTAATAATGACCGCGTGTCGAACAGATTTGCCATCGACAAAAATATCGAGAACTACAAACTGCATAGCTTCATTGGTCGTCGTGCGTCTTGGCATAAAATAATATTAGAGTATGTATGATCGTAGCAGGTGGTGTTCTTTCTTTCCTGCCTAGCCCATGGAAAAGGCGTGAGTGTATAACATTAAATGTACTTAACGCCATCTAGCGCGTTTAATACGAACTATGAACAAAACTACTTTGTTACTTTTTATCACGATTTAGCCAACAACGAAACGGGAAGGGTAATGAGTATATTAGTCTGTGCATGCATTTTTCGAAAAGTAGCGGCATTGGCACTACAAAAAGTACTACGGCGACATAGTACAAACAGTACTACAGCGCCATCTATGACACAAATGAAGAACTAATATAAAAATTCTGAATCTCTCTAGTTATAACTAATTAATTAATTTACCCTTTTTTTGTTCTTTTAAATAAGTTAAGATTTCCTTTCATTTAATTTATCATGTTTGTTAGAGATTTGATCCTTATGATTGACCATAATTATCGATTGATGCCATAAAAGTACAGGATGTTTTTTTTTAGGAATTTAGCCGGCTAGATTCCTGAGTGTGGCAAGCGAATTTTCGAAAAACTTTGAATGCAGGTTGATTGCTTTTAAAAATAAAGGAATGTTTCCTTTGAGTATAATTTTCTATCTCCATTATTTAAGAGTACTTTCCTTCCAGGTGGCATTGAAAAATTCCCCCTTTTTTTTATTTCATCAAATGACTCCTCCCGCTCTGGGCGGAGCGGAAGGGAGTGTCAGACTTACTGACTAAAACCCATCCATGTTCCTTCTTTTGCCCTTTTATGTTCCAGTCCAGGGCCGCGGTATCTTTCGAACAGTCCCGCAGCCCAAAAAAATCCTGTATTAAACTGTTTGCTTCAGTAATAACAAAGGCCGTGCGTTATCTACCTTTTTTTACTTGATCCGAGTGCCCAAATTAAAAGTAAGCAAAGAAATCTCTTAAATTTGGAAAACGATTTAGAAATCAGAATCAGAACTTTATTTGCTTTGAATGTTATAAGACAAGATGTTGTACATAAATAAGTCTCAATGGACCAAAAACGGATCCACGATGCGAGAAATTGTTTAATGGAAAAAAAAGCTCATGTTTCTATTTTTTGTTAATTTGTATTAATATACAAATGTGTATATCCTTTAGTTGAACTTTGAAAAACACTGATTTAAGAGCATATGCACAGGTGGGTTCAGGTTGGTCACGGATATGAAAAAATAAGTTTTTATAGTTCATAATATTTATTAAACACAATAAAATGGCAATAACAAAACATTAATTCCTATTGGTGTTGTAGTTGAGGAACCATTTTATGCTAATTTGATTTTAATGTAATCGATGTACAACTACAATGGATATAAAGAAGTTTAATGGTGCAAATACTTACAAACTTATCAAAATTCACTTTCATGTTGGATTACTAAGTGATATTGTTTTACATATTGTCTGTATTATCTTAGTAAAAACATAGTTACAAGTTGCAAAGCAATATTTTCACCATTTGTTATGGCTTTTTATACCTGTATCAAAACCCCATGTTCAATAAATCTTATCACCCATTAATAAACAACTAGGTACTTAGTTTAACATATTTATAGTCGTCTTACAGGAATATCTTCTATACAGATCAGGCAATGGGTCAGAAAATTCACCAACATGGGCCAATGTGTACAGGAGCCATAAAGAATACTTATCAATACATTCATAAAACAAATACCAACTCTTGGAAGTAATTTGTAACATTATCATATAAAATTTACCTATAATAATTATGTTACAATACTAATAATATTTGGTGTACTCATTGATTATAATATTTATTGCCAGTTAGTAACAAATAAGTCATTAACTGCAATAATTATTCAAATATTTAGAAATATACCGTAATATTTCGATAAAACAGTCATAGAGCCTATAATTATTACTATATTGCTTTTGTCTCAAAGGATGCAATGCAACCTAACATGTAACATTTAAAATAAGGAATCAGAATGCAAAACTAATACCGTTTTGTGTGTGAATAAATAAGACTTATCTTAAGGCAAACATTTTCTATAGGATCTTTTTATATTAATAAATGGATTGTATATTACATTTACATGCACTATATTAAGGCAAAAAATGTCTATAGTATCTTTTTAAATTAATATATGGATTGTATATTACATTTACGCGCAATAATGATTGTCCACCTTTCCTTTTTTTCAGTTTAGGGCATTCCATATTAACAATCTTAGTCTGTATCACATTTTGCGCTACAACCCTAATATTTACAATAGAAAGCAAATTATGTAGATCATGTTGAAAATACTTTAAATAATAGTTCTCAAGAAGATGACTTTAGAAAATATTATGCACATATTTTATTCAACCAATTTTTATATATTAATTTTTATACATATAAATAGATATTATTGACATATTCATATAAATAGTTTTACATATTTGTTTTATTTACTTCAGTTGCAAATGGCCTTGATGGTAAATAATGCTGTATTATCACATTAGTTTGTTTGCATACCTAGTTCTTAGGTGATCAAGGCAGAGACCAAAACAACTCGAGATATTTTATCTGTCTTTTACATGGGGTGAGAGAGAGATGGGTGAAAAGAGCTGTCAAATCAAGAATATCCAAGTCTAGCCAAGACCCCAGAGTAGGCACTGAATCACGCAACATGGTACATAATTATGAACAAGCTTGACTTGACAGCTATTAATTTCTTCTCATTTCTATTCATAAAACTTCGTATTTCCTGTCAATCCTAGTATTGCCCTACAGAATTGGAATCCCTTTCTTGTGTGGACAATCATAATATAACCATCTTCTTAAATTAACAACTAATTATATTATATTTGACATTTATTTTAGTATTCATTCAGACTATTTTGTAAATCATATTGTGTGAGGCAATTAGCCATTGAAAGCCATTTCTTTATACAAATGTTATAAAAAATTCAAGTCATTTTATGCATACAGGTTAAATTAAGATTTTAATTAACAAAGCAAGGTGAACAATGTCTTAACATATCCTGCATGCATATTATGTACAATAAATCTCATAACTTTTAACTAGTACTAACATAATTATCAAAAAGTTCCTAGTACTATGACTGCGTCATTATGCCATTTATGAATAAATGCTAAATAAGGCATATGATAACATCATAAGATTATTCTTAATGTTACAAGCTGCTATTATTGTTCCTAGCATTTCATATATATTAATTTATAATTTATGTATCTCTAAATATTTTAAACAAGGGCAGCTATTTTATACCAATATTAATTGAACACTATTATTTTGTGCAATTGTACATTTTTGTTTAGTTTCTTTTCTGATAATTGAAATGCCACATTCAAACATTTGTGTCATGTTGTGCACATTTAAAATATAAGGCATATAATATAATTAAGTAACTATAAATATAAAAATTGTTATATTAATAAACTCAACATAATTACTATGTTTTATTTTCTGTTATCATTTTGCTATGACAGCAATAGGCATAAAATACAATAACTTGCCTTTCACAATTATTGCACATGCATTTCAAGTATTGTATAAATATTTCCTCACATATTTCTTAGTGTAGTGACACAAACTTTATAATACCATCACATTAGACGTGTTGGAGCTATATTACAATATATTATTCTAGCTTTCATCTAAAGTTCGTCACTTCACTTCTTTTTTTATAGTCACAGTCTTATCTGTTTGCTTAGCAGGGGGTTTAGCCGTGGATCATTTTTTCTTTCTATCTTGGGTACACTTAGGGCAGTACCATTTACCTTTGGGCTTGATCTTAAGATCAACACATGCAAAGTGGAACCACTCAATTGGGCAGTCAGGGTTATCACAACCTATCATCTCTCCATATGACACTTGATGACAGAGGCAGTATGTAGGCTCATTGGGATCTACAGGCATATCGAGAACGTCACTTGGGTGTGCCATACCACCCACTGAATCCAAATCTGCATTTTCTTCCTGTTCTTTAGAAGCATTGGCAGTCGCTGTAGCACCTTTGCGGATGGCCTTCTTCTTGGCCGCCGATCTGCCTGACGCGACCGCGTCGTCCTCGCTCGACGCCCCAGCACGTTTCTTTTTGCCAGTAGTTGCTGCTGTCTTGTCACTAATTTTACTCTTCTTCCTACCCTTTTTGACAGTGGCTGCGTTCGGTTCCTGGTCGGAGGCGGCTTGCTGCGCAGCACGTGCGCTCATTACTTTCTCCTGTATCTCAGACTCGAAGCGCGCGAGGTCAGAGTCAAGGCGACGTATGTGCTTGTCAACCAACTCGTACGTTTGTATCGCAAGTTGTACTTTGTCGTCGCCGTACTCTTTAGCTTTATTAAAGAGTCCTTGTATAGTATTTACCTTTTCCTTCTTAGTCTCCTCGTCCATTTTAGGAATATTTGGAAGCAACTCGTCAGCCATAAGGTCGATTGTCCTCATTAGTCCGTGCGCACGGTCGTCTAGATCACGCATTAATTTAAAGTTTCTCTGCAATTCTATCGGCAGGTGCTGAAGACTGTCCAAATAATGCTCTAAATAAAGTGCAGAAGTCATTTTGCAATATTTTGTAACTATGCGAAAATGAAAGTGCGAAACACTGTAAATAACACTAACTGTTACACTGTTAAATTACCACTAAAATTACTTTTATTACTCTCAGAAATAAGTCATCTAGTTGTTCTAAATTATTTAATTTAATGCGACATAAAAACCAAGGAAAAACTTAAAATTCGTGATAAGCACTTTAGAATTTTCGTTCAAGCTCAAACACAAGCGAATAATAGTGTTGCCAACCAACTAAAATAAGATTTGAAAACATAGTCAACGAATTTCAAGGTTTTATTATTAATTTTAAGTTTCTAATGTTTGAGTAAATTTATGGAATATAAAGCAATTCTTTTGTGTTTTTCCTATAGATAAATTCAATAAAACACACTAGACACCACAAAATCCTATTAAAAAGCAAAGTAGTTTTTTTTTTTTGGTAGCCCCAGATATAAATCAAGCGCGCGTTTATAGATTTCGTGTGGTTTCGTTCAGAATTCTATTAAAAATCTTGCGGCATTAGGTTAATTTCTTCTATACCACAAGGGATTACAGCATGAAGTTTAAATAAATTAATAACAACAAAAATTAACACCGTGACATAGGTAGGTACTGCATTTAGAACTAGATTACTTTTTCCACCAATTCTGGTGTTTCTTTTTATTTTATTAATATAATTTATAGGAGACAAAATTAACAGAACCTTCTACATTTGCTACTTAGACCACTTATACTTAAACCAAGTTTACCCATTCTTTTTTCAAAAGAAAAAGCCTAAAGACGCATTGACACGATCAGAGTATGCTCGGACCGAGTGGACTCGGATGCCATTATATTATCAACCATAGTCCGAGCACACTCTGATCGTGTAAATCAACGCGACAGTATTTTGTACTAATGGAGAGTGTACAACTGTCAAGTTTCACCACTGGTGGCGCTCAGGAAGTGCCAGGGTATCCCGCGAAATTCAAATTTTCTTACGTTTCCAGTGTCAGACTGTATAACTCTCATAGGCCTTATATCTTATTTATACAGCTGGGCAAAGGCCTTCCCAATTTCTGCGTTCGTCTGCGATCTAGCATAAAAAGTAACCTGTTTAGCCAGGTCCTGGACTGCATTATACTTTTAAATCTCTTATAGATTAGTTCAGTGATTTAAGACATCCGAGTCTACGGTGCACTTGTGCAAGTTGTGTTAATATAGTCAAGGTTTAGATTGCCGTAAGGGTGTCACTAACATAAATACGCGTGTAGGAAGAGCTACTAAAACGTGCCTTCCTCAATGGCAGCAGGACTTCTCAGAACTCTGTCTTAGGATTGAGAAAGACATGTGAATAATGCTTAGGGAGCGTGGTCTGTTAGAATTCGTTAGTCTTATGCGCTTAGGTCTAACAGCCACGTACTGAGGCAGTTATTGTAACCCGTTACATGCCATAGAGATGGGTTCCTAATCCATTTAAATTATTCAATTAACGTAACTGGAAATAATGAATTTCTAAAGCATAAGCATAACGTTTCCTTTACCAAACTTTTCATCACTTATAATTATCATATCTTTGCGTTCTCTTGTCTTATTAGCTTCATACTTTATGAATGTATTGTTTTATATGATGTGTTAATTCATGTATATGTCCTAATCCCCCTAGCTTTCAGTCGGGCCTGTGTATCAAGATATAAATTAAAAATAAAACACAACTCATTTAACTTATATTGTATTAGCAAATAAACAATTTATAAAATATAATTCTTATTACACAATGACGTTGTAGTCCAGGATACGAAGCACTTCAGCCCGACACCATCATTGGTTACCATGTCACTCTACAAGCTGCTTTTTAAATGTCATATAATGTATAAAGTTCCTGAAGAATTTCATGTGACATGGTAACAAACAACCAATGTCGTATTTTAGTGGACTATTCAGCGATTACAACAATTTGCTTTCGATTTTAATATTAAAAATTATAAACATTTAAGAAAAAATGCAAATAAATAATTAGCAATTGCCATTGACGGCAACATAAAGAGGCGTTCGTATTCTACATAATATAAAACATGCTTTATCATTTCCTTACAGCTATAATTACATCTCTTACTACTTTATCGTGACCGTTACGTACATTACACTACTATTCTACATGCTGCTCATACTGAATATTACGCAACCAAAGTAGACATTTCCAAGATTCCATATAGCATAGTATAAATTATTTCTGGATTATACAAGATACACCTGAATTCATATCATCGGTTACTCAATAAGAGACAAGACTTGTTATGTACAAAAATGGCGGGTTCAATAACTTACAAAACATTTAAATTATCAGGTAGAATCCTTTTTTTATTGCGTAGGAATAATTTAGGATAGTTCGTTTAAAATTAGGATATCCTAACAGTAGTATTATTTGTGTCAAAAAAGCAATCGCAGAATTTTCACCTCCACTATGTAAAAAAAATCATAAGACAAGGTACATACACAAAATGAATTTGTTATTAACTTATGTCTAGCTAGGTACAACACTACATACTTAGAAAATTTGGTACACATTCGTTGCTCATTTTAACATTAAAACGTATTAAACACAGTCGCGTGGGAACAGTGAGCAACTAAACACTTCGGAATGTATATTTTAGGGAATACAAATAGCTCACACAGAATATTATATTGTTTATAGAGAGATAGTTGAAAGAAAACTTTGAGATTCCTTCCTTACCTATAATTACCATAGAGTACATGAAACAAATTCCAATATAATTTTCCACTATCTGGATGATACAAAATGTATAAAATGGAAGTTAATTGTATTACTTTGACGAAAATATACAATCGATATATGTTATTGGCACTACATACGCAGGTCACATATTATATGAAATTACAAAAACATTTTTATATACTTTAGACATTGCAATCTTACATGTAGGAATAGGTATCTAATTTATTTTTTCCACCGTACAATAGTGTCTGATGCAAATAATTGTTCATAAGAAATATTTTAAGACATATTTATAAATGCATACCAGAGACAGAACATTTTCATTAAATCATAATGTCGCACCTTATATTGTTTGAATACAAAACATCGACTAGCAACTTCATAATCCTGTTTTCATTAAAGCGTTTTTTTTTTTAATTCATAAATAACATATAAATATCAAGAATCTCAATCGTAATTTCACAACCGTTTATGAAAGCGGTTTTGAGGGTCAAGACAAATATTCGAATCGATTAACAAGCTAAGCACCATGCAGTTTGTTGTGCTAAGGTGGGCCTCTTCTCAGTCCTAACTCTGAAGCAGTGAAATAATTTAAAATACTCAAACAACAAACAGCTACATATTGTCAACGCAATAAAACTCCATTCTGCTACCATTCGTTCCATTGGGAAAAGAGTAGACATTTTAAATTTTTAATACTACTATCTATCCATTGTCGTCACTACTGGTATAATCAATATCGCGTATATATATATTTTTGGTTTTACATATGAAACATATATTTACTTCCGTCCGAACTCTCTCCCTAAGACTAGCCAATAAACCTTTCATCTGATATCTAAACATCACTTTATGCATCATATTATATGGATCAAAATGATAGTTATTCCATGCAATGCACCATGTTTTACTTATAATATCGACCTGTGACCTAATAGCCTATACTATATACGTAGGATACAGTAAAAATGGAACAAACATAGATATGAAAGATACTTCCCTTGAAGAGAGGGGTACATCAATTTAATAAGATATCCCTAAAGGTCAAATACTCCATTCCACAATGCCAAATATCACAATAATCATGAATGGAAGGGGCGGGCGAGGCGGGAGTGACGTTAGACGAGTGTTTCGTACTTGTCAAGGACGTGGGCTTGATTGTTTTCATCCCCGTGTGAGCGGGAGCGCGGGCGGGGCGTGGTGTCGGCGTTGGCACTCTTGGAGCGCGTCTTCTTGTCGTGTCCGCACGTGCAGGCGACGGACGTCTGGCGCTTGAGCGTGTGCGCGCGCGCGCCGGCCCACTGCGGGTCCAGCGACTCGCTGCGCGCGTACATCTGGCGCTTACTACGGCCCATGGTGGCGTGCGCGAAGGACGCGCCCTGCCCGCTGTCCGAAGACGGCCGCATGGACTCGCTGCGCATACACACATTGCCGCCCGCGCGTCTGAACGAGTCCAGAACCCTCTCCTCGATCTCTTCGATGTCCTTCTTCTTCACGAGCCAGATCTCTTCGGAGCCTCTGGTGAAGTAGCTCGAACCCTTACTAACCGAGTACTTGTCCTTCGTTTTCAATTTACAAGTCTTAAAATTATTCTGAGTATTTACATCGTCGTTGACCTTGTGCGGCTCCCTGGTCCGGGCGGGGTCGGGAGAGGCGACGTTGCGGAAGGCCGTGCCGTGCGACGGGAACTGGTCGGCGATCTTGGCCCCGAGGCTGGGCGAGCGGATGGTGACGTCGACGGGGGACGGCATCGGCTTGAACTCTGGCTTGATGATCTTTTGCGGCTCGGGCCGGGCCTTCTCGCCGTCGGGCTCGCCACGTTGCCAGCGCGCGGGCCCGGCGACGCTGCGCGAGAGCGACTGTTGCCGCTCCAGCACGGTAGGCGCGCGCTCGGCCGGCGCGGCGCTGAGCTCGAAGTGCACGTTGTCTTTGAAGGGCGTGGCGGGTGGGGGCAGGTCCTCGCGGCTGTTGTCAGAGCCGAGCCGCTCGGTGCGCGGCCGGCCTCGGACGGAGCCAGGTCGCGACAACCGCCCCAAAGTACCACTTGCATCTTCAGCCGCCTTCTCAAATTTCTTTATTTTGTCGCCGACCCCGTTTGACTCCTCAGACTTCGCCGTCTTATTGCTGTCTTTATTCGTCTCATTTTCATCTTCGACCTTCGCAACCTCGCCACCTTCCACCGGACGATCTATGTCTGTTGAAGCCAGGGATAGCTTCTCAACCTTGACGGGCCCTTCCTTGGCGACCGGAGACTCGCGCCACGCAGTCCGCGGTGCACTAGAGGTGTCGTCACTCTTAATGACGAGCGGCGCCGGCTTGTGTTCGGGTGCCGGCGGTGACGTTACGTCTGCACGCGGTGGAGTGGTCCTCTTGGCGGGGGGCGAGGTGATGCTCGCGGTTTGTGGGGCGGGACCTCGCACCGGAGGAGACTTCACCAGCGGGGAGGTGACAGGGGGCGGAGATTTGATCGGCGGAGACTTTACTGCAGGAGGGTCCGCGCGGCGCGGCGGGGAGGGTGGACGTTCGCGGCTCGACGTACTGGATGTGGACGACTGGCGCGCCACGCCGGGCACGGCCGGCAGCGCGCGGGCGGGCGCGGCGCGGGCCGGCTGCGGGTCCGCGCGGGACGCACGCGCCTCGATGTCGCGGCTGAGGAACGACGAGTTGCGCACGTAGCACGTGTCGTCGGCGCGCGGGGGCGGGGGGGGCGCGGGGGTGGCGGCGGGCGCGGCGGGCTCGTGCTTCAGCGTGATGGCGACGGGCTCGCCGGCCGGGGGCGCGGGCAGCGCGGCGGGAGGCGCGGGGTCGGGCGGGCGGCGCGGCGGCGCGGGGTCTGGGCGGGGCGAGGCGCGACGTCACGCGCGGGACTCGGTCCACTGGTCCGAGTCGTCGGAGTCGGAGTCGGCGCCGGAGCTGGTGTCGCTGAGCTCGACGGCGACGCGCCGCGCCAGGATGCTGGCCACGTCCAGGAACACGGGCGCGCCGCGCAGCGTGTCGTACCGCCCGGTGGTCTCGTCACAACGTTTCTCTACTTTGCGAAGTTTTATACCTGGAATGTGAAATACATATTTTTAACAAAGTAACTTTCTACACTTATATGTTTAACACTTCCTTTAACGGGACAAGTTTCACAGTGATAAAGTAGGTACGTGTCTTGCACCTTGCACATTGGACAGGTAACTCACTAGAGCCGTCCCGTCCAATGTTGACTGAAAAGGTGGACAATAATCTAAACAAAAAAATAAATATTGTTTTATACATACCATCGCGGATGGCCTTCAGCAGATCAGTCCTGGGATCAGGCTGAGGATCGGGCGTGGGGCGCGGCGGCTTGAGGGCGGAGGCTCCGCGCAGCAAGGCGCCGGGCGAGGGCGGGCGCGGCCGGTCCTCTGCGGGCGGCGGGGGCGGGGGCGAGGGCGGCGCCGCCGGGGGCGCGGGCGGCGCGGGGATGTTGCCCGCGCCCGCTGCGCCCTCCGCGCCCAGCCCGTCCGCCTCTTCTGAAGACATCATACCTGCGCGCACGCGCCCTACACTCAGTCTCATATGAACTTGTATTGTACAGATACGGTTATCACCAGATATTACTCAACAAGTGACCTGACACATATAACATTACGCGGGATAGTCATCAATGGGATGATTTTACAATCGCAAGATAAAAATAAAAATCTCAACAATTTTATTTCATCGTTCAAGGGCTTCTGACGATAGAATAATAAGGTCTTGATGCAGAGGGGGGAGAGATACGCAAATTGTCACGTCAAAAATAAGGCCCGTTCAGGCAAAAAATACCCTGAATCAAATCATCACTGTCAAAACAAATTTATGAAAAGGCAGTTTTTTTTCCCTATAGTGATTTCTCTCAAGATACGAAGTTAAGGTAACCTTCGCAACCGGCGTGCGTGTATGACCATGATGTATGAACGAGGACGGTGCTCATGGAGTATGCAAGGATCGTAGCGGGTGTGGTTCTGTGGTTTTGCCTACCCTCATGACAAAAAGGTGTAAGTTTATGATGTATGTAGTATGCTTAGGTAAGCCGTGGAGGCGTTGTGTATTACCTATAACAGCGTGCATGTGGTCTAGATGCGCGTCCAACGCCGTGCGGTGCGGCGGCGACGCGCCGTTCATCATCGGCGGAGACGTCGAGCCCTCCGGCGGCGGCGGCGGCGGCGGCAGGGCCGACCTGCGGGAATGACTTACTGAGTACTCATCATAGATAAAAAAAGAAGAAATTCAAGATTTCTCTGTTTTGATAATTTAATCAATATTACTAAATGAAATATCAAGCCCTGTGTTGCACTATTTGACTAAGAATTGCAATAATAACACCGGATAAGGTGTTGCAACAATAAAAAAGCTTTAGGAAGATCACTAAATGATTTTTTGCACCTAAATCTAAATATTCAGTTATCGCAATTTATAATCAATGTTTTAGTATAACGCAGAGCGATATTCATTTATTTTCATTTCGAAATATTCAAGAAATTCATCGATATATTTGACAGCTATTTGTGATGTGTACTTTCAGAATACACTCTCTTAATGTGGCGCACCTGGTGGGCGTGTGCTGCGGCGGCGGCGAGGCAGCGTGCGGCGCGAGCGGCGCGGGCCCGTGCAGCCAGGCGGGCGCGGGCGGCGCGGGCGGCGGCACGGAGGGGCGCGGGCGGCGGGGCGTGCCGCAGCCGCTGCCGCCGTAGATGGGCTCGCCGCCCACCGACCCGTACGGACTCTCATCTGCTACCACCACTGGATAGAACAAAGATCATTTTTGGTCATAAATCTACAACATCTATAACAGTAAGTACAGTTTTACTAAAATCTATGTCAAGTTCACATTGTTTTTGTGCCTGAACTAGATGTTATGGTGTGATGTTACAAAGATCGTGTTTTAGAATCAGACTCCACGAGTTAAAACCAGTGTTAAAGTAGGTTTTTGATCTTGTTGACGCATTTTTTGCCTTTTATATCATGTTATTTTTCAGAATACTTTGCGCATTTTAGTATGTGCTAAATATTTGAAAGAAATATCTTTAAAAAAATATAGTTTATAGCAAAATCATGAGATTGTGTTAGGTTGGTCCGTTGATGGGTTCATCCATTTGATAGTGTTTCTTCCGTGCCTCGGAAAGCACGTTAAACCGTTGGTCCCGGCTGTCATTTGTAGCCTTTTGACAGTCGTCACTAGTAGTTAGTGACGCGAAAGTCTGACAACCAGCCATACCAAGAGATATAGTATTACCCAGTACTAACTGAGTAGTGGAGGTCAGATAAGCAAAATACTGGTATTCAGCTGCATCAGGTAAGACTGGAAGCCGACCCCCAACATTGTTACGAAAAGGCTAGGAAGATGATGACTATCATAACTAAAATGAGTAAGTTACCATGTCCATTGCCAGTTATCCTGGGCTGTCTGTTCTGCGTGTTCTCGATCTCGATGGAGTTGGGTCGGGCGGGCTGCACCGACGGCGGCCGGTTCTGTGACGCTCTGTAGCCGCCTTCCGATATGTTCGTCGCTGAAGAAACAAGTTTTTCTTTAAATATTGTATGCCAAAGAATACTTAACTATCAATTATGATACCAATTACAATGGCAATAGTTGTGCACTTTTTGTACGAGGAAAGAGCACCTGCACAGTATGCTAGAATCACCATTGTCTGAACAAAAATTTTTAATTACTTTTAAATAGTAGTGCTACTATTTTATTTTTATGATGTTAAAGAAGTATGAAAATCAGAATATAAAAAAATTCCGCGTACTATCTAAAAAAAGGAGGATCCTCCGACCAGCCCACATGTTAACAAATGCTTAGATTCGATATGGATTCTGAAAGTCGTATATCTATCTCGCTTACTTTCGCTACGCCAAATAAGATAGACATGTTGTCGAATCGAAGCATTTGTGAACTCGGGCTGAAGGGTACTGTAATACTGGGCTACTGCCCGACGACGGTTGTTGTTTATATCCTAATTTCCTCACCCCACCTCAGCTTGTGCGGCACAAGATTTTACGTGATGTCAGTAGTATGGTGCAGTTCCTATACGGATGCCGCCACAAAATTTTCCAACTTTTCGGGCAAACGATGGTCCCTGGTTATGCCAATGGTCGTTGTATGATCAATTGGTCATATAACTCACCCTGATACACGGGGTCCGGCTTGTAGGGCGGCTCGATGTTGTAGTGACGCAGCTGCGCGGGCGCCATGATGTGCTCCCCGCGGGTGACGGCGGCCTCTTTCAACCGGTCGCGGGTGGAGTGGGGAGGTCGCACCCGTCGCGCGCCTCGTCCTTCTGTGTTGCCGCCGCTGCGTGGCTGGCGTACCTGTTGGTGATAATATGATGTTATAGGACCATGATTGTAGGATAGGTTAGTCTTCCTCGAACCATATGCATTTTCATAATAACCCCAGTGTATTATTGACTTTTATTTCAGTTTTGCAACACGGATGGCTGATGCAGGTTCCCTCACAAACAGGAGGCCTGTGGCCAAGCAATGGAAACGTTAATGTTGATTATGCTGAGGTGGATGGATATGAACTGTTTAGCTCAAAACATTTACTATGGTAAGTAGTCTTCAGAAAAAAAAACTTTCTTTTTTTTAAAAAAGAAAGAAAAGAGTCTTTTTTCTGAATTAAGCTTTTTTATAAGCTTTTATTAAAATTAAAAGAAGAAAATTAGGTTTATCTATCACAATTGAAGGTTACCACAACTCTGTAAGCCGGTCCGATTAACTGTAGAAGAGTTCTCTCGTGAGGAGACAATCATAGCTGCAGGATCAAGTCATATCTGTCATAAAAATGTATTGTCACCAAAACCAAAGCTGTGTGCAAAATTTCAGCTCAATCGGTTCGGGGGAAGTGGTTTGAAATTCAGATGCAAGATTTCACCAATACTAACAAACTAACTAACCAACAAGGTAAGTTAAAGCTTAAAAAAGGAAAGTTCTTAGATCCCTCATGCCATACTAGTAACATGTCATATGCCATCACACTTTGCACTGCAGCACGTGACCACTAAGGTCCACAAAATACACAATTAAGTATAAACACTAACCTTCTTCCCCCGATCATGCTGGATCCTCTCAGTATCCTGCAGCATCTCCCGTCTCCACAGCTCGAAGAAGTAGTCGGGATCGGTGTAGAACTTCCTCGCGTCTCGTCCATCATCCCTGAACTCGTTCAGCATCTCCAGCGGCGGCGGGCGGTCGCAGCGCGCGTACGTGGACAGCATGGCCGTTGGCATCGAGTTGCGAGAGAACAGCTGTTGTTGGAAGGATCGCGCGGAGCGGAACGCCTTGCGCATTTGTATGTCTTGTAGGGACACTGGAAGTAGAGAACATTGATTTCAAGTTTTTGAACATAATTCCACATATAAATTCTGATATTTATCGAGCCAAGAGCCCTTCAGCTCGTGGCTAAATAACAGCCGCATAGTTCGATTTTTAAGGTTAGGAACGCCACCCAACGTTGATTCGCGGATGGGTGACCGTTCATTCGACAGTGAGACTCCTCCGTGCGACGGAAAGCACGTTAAGCAGTTGGTCTCGGCTGTCATTTGTAGATCATTGGCAGTCGTTAAGGGCAGAAATCATTATCTCAAATACTGGAGCTGTATGTGGTTCTTACGTTCGTTGATTGGTATATTCTTAATTCCCAAAGCATGTTGATAGTCGGAAAAACTACGTTGACTTACATTTGAAGAAAATCTGAAGTCTATATATAGTTGAAAGTTACCATTACGAACAAACTCACTTAATGCACTTTGTATTTAATGTTTGCTTTACTTGAAGTAAAGGAAACCACACCTCGGCCACGCTACTGACAACGTGTTACAAGGACGTGGTAATTATCCGGTCCAATTATAAATCAGACATTTCATAGTATTTACCAACTTATTGCAACATAAATGTAACTACAAGCGAATATTTCTGAAGAAATAGATGAAAATGTGTTGTGTTCAACAACAATGCATCTTACTACTATTATAAATGCGAAAGGATGGATGGATGTTTGTTATTCTAACACCCCAGAAAGGCTGAACCAATCTGAATGAAATTTGGCACAGAGATAGATAATATTTTGGATTAGCACATAGCCTTTTAATTAAAAATACGCAAATACGATCCCATGGGCAATTCTGGGACTCCACGCGGGCGAAGCCGCGGTCATAAGCTAGTACTGATATGAACAAGCGTGTGGAAATTTTGATGTTTTTCCGGGATCAACAATCTAGACCATAATCTATATATGTGCCAAATTTCATCCAGATCCGTTCAGCAGTGATTGAGTAACAAATATCCATTCAAACTTTCGCACCCACAAAGGAACTTTAGTTCAGCTTGGACTAAAGTTCGGTGGAGTATCTCACCTTCTTCCACCCCAGAATCGAGCTGTGTGACCTTGATAGCCAGCCGGTCTATCCTGGCTTGCAGCACGTTGGTCCTTTCGGCTAGGTTCGTCGCCTCTCGGGTCAGCTCCCCGAACATGTCCTCTGCATGTTTGGATAGGGATGATAACTGCCTGTTGACGATAGAAAGGGAATTATAAGACTTTACGAACATTTCTCAGTGGCAGCCACGGAGTCTGGACTTGTGCCCGGTTGATGGCAATAGGCTCGCCTCCTATTTCATGGAACTTAAACATAACTGGAGAAATGTGGGTGTACTATTAGGTGGACCTCTGTCTAAGCCTTCGGGGATTACAGGTGTGATGTTATGTTATGTAAGAACATTTTTTTACAGATTATTTTTGGCGCATTACATGCCATTTAATCAATATGGTAGAAAGCCACCTGATAGTAACTGACACTGACAGGTCTACCTGATATTGCAACATACACCCCACTCTTTACAAGTGATACAAAGTACTGAAAAGTGTCTCTCAAAGATAAAATTGAAATAATTTATGTACCAAAACTCTGACCTCTCCAACTATCTTGCTTATGCCAGGAATGGCTTCAAGTTCACTTTAGTAGTACAACGGATGCAGGGGATCGAACGATCCTGCCGCACCCGTTGCGTTATTTCCGCTTCTACGATATTTGGAACGATTGTCTATTTGCTCGATCTTTGTTGAACATAAATTACAGAATAGACGAAGATTTTTCTTTTTATTTTTGCAGGTGAAGAATATTGATAGAAATCAACATTTTCGTACCCAAGATAATGTAAACATAGAGATTAATGAAACAAAAAATAATTTAAAAAACTCCTTTGAAATATTTATTTTTAAAAAAGAATGACTTATGTGACAATGTACAAGGAAAATAATAGAACAGTAAACTCAGGAACGTCATCCTATTGATAAGTTTTATTTATAACTAGCAAAATATCATTCACATGTGAATTATAAGTGTATTACTGCCTCGTTGGTCTAGTGTTGCAAGCGCTATGCTGAACATGAGGTCCTGAAGTTCGATTGGTAAGATGAGCAAAGAGTTATGAATTGAAGAAATATTGAATTTCCCAGTAGTACCCCAGTTTTAAAATGTGCTCGGTTGACGGTAATAGGCTCGACAGGTATTACTTGGGACTGGCAAAATCTGAGAGTACTATAGGTACACGTCTACCTAATCCTTCAGGGCAAAACTAGCGAGATGTTAGGTTATAAATAGGTATTGCTATTTACATGCGTGATTTGCTGACTGAACTAAAAGGTCAAGGTTTCTCTTGAAGTCCAGATTTTTTTTAGGTCAGATTTCTTTAAAACCTTGCCCTGTATTTGTACAAAAATGTGCTGACGCGTGTTTATTGAAAAACGTGGAAATTCATTGTCTTGGTAATGAGAAGATAATCAGAATATTATAAAAGGTTAAAAAAAACTATCACCAACTTTAAGAGCGTTTACGACTTACGGCATTTCATACAAACTTTCAAGTCCTTTTTTTTCGTAATGATGACAGAACCGATTTAAACGAAACTTCATACGCATAAGCAGGATACATATGTAGCTCCAAAAAGTTATAAGAGAGACAGAACATTTTCGAAATGTCTTTTTCTGTAGATAATTTAAAATCGGTCTAATTTAGCTGTTATTTTTCGAAAATTTTCTCTTATAACTTTCTATATGTATCCTGCGTATGAAGTTTCATTAAAATCGGTTAATTCTTTTCGAAGCAAAAAGACTTGAAATTTTGTATGAAATGCCCTAAGTCGTAAACGCTCATAAATGACAGACACAATGTGGTGAATAAAAAGGATATCCTGACGAAATCTCTTGACATATAATGAAAACCCCATCGTTCAAGGCTAGGCAGCTATTTCGGAAATACCTTTCGTGTTATTCATTATGTGATACACTCACTGACACACTGCGAGCCCATCATCTAATTAAATCAGCTGATTACTCATACCATACGTTCTCTATAAGTACGCACTTATTGTGCTTTATTCCGCGCTCCACGCTGATTTAGGCTTCGAAGTACACTAGAACAGTTATGAAGTAACATAAAATCACACTTGTTATACCTGAAGGGTTAGGCAGTGGTGTTCCTAATAGTACACCCTATTTCTATAATAAGCGAGTCAATTGCCAACCAACGGGCACAAATTCAGACTTCGTAGCTGCTACTAAGAAATTCCTGAATGAAAAATCCCAATAACACTGCCTGAACCCAGACCCCCCCCCTGCCCCTGCTGCTGACCCTGCCTGCCTGCCTGCTTGACTGTATGTTTATACCTATATTTAACAAATAAATGATTCTGATTCTGACCAGCGAAAGGAACCCAGAGTCTCTTCCTCAGCAGTAACGCTTGCGACTTTCAGACATTAGCAGAATTATGTTTCCGCACATGCAGTTTTATCTAATTCCCTAGACTAGCTCTACCACCCTGTCCGGGTGGCTTTGTTGCAAATTGGTTACAAAACTGTTCTTCCAATATTACCTGACAGTGTTGGCGAGCGTGCCGTTTGTGACCGCCTCGAGCTCCGAGGGCACGTTCAGCCGCTCGGGCACCGTGCCGCGGGACACGTGCACCGGCTCCACACAGCGCTTCGGCAGCGGCATGGCTGCGCGGCGGCACGGCTACCTTGTGTACATCACTGGAAAGAAGGAGATACATTCTGTTAGTGTCAATTGACCTACATCTTGTATATTGGTTACTCGTGATTTCTAATGCCGCAAATTACGCTGGAATACTCGGATTAGGAAATGCAATCTCGAGTCGAGTTTAGCAACTAGAGATGGCCATTCGAGATCTCGACTAGCAAACTGGTAAGATTTGCAAGAAGCTTTTCTCTTCTAGAGACGCGCACGCTCACTCAAAAATTTCGTTTCTGCCACTTTTACAAGATTGAATCTCGTCAAATGGCCCTACATCTCGATTGCGTTCCCTAATTAGGAACCCTGTCTTCCGTTGCCAGGTGATCCCAGCCGTCTTTTTCAGGTCGCCAGTCTATCTAGACTAGCGACCTGAATAAGCCAAATGGGTGGAAGGAGGGACTAACATGCACATCGAAATGCATTTCAAGAATCGAAATGTACCGGCGATTAGACCTGTGGTAATTGCGTAACTCAATAACAATACCATTGCTATTCATTTTACGCTATTATACGTTGCGTTAAAGTCTGAATTGAGTCTTAAAGGATTGGGAATTTTCTTCAAAATCCCTAGGATTTCGTTAGACCATATCAATCAACAGCCGAATTGTGATCGATTTCAAATGTTTAATTGCTGAATTCAATATTCTCAGTGACTTAAATGCTACGACTTTGAACTTTCTCATTGCCTTTTGTGGGAGTGGTTTGAAGTGTTATCTTTATCCGGAGTACCATGTTTGATAATTGATAAAAAGATACGGGGATTTATCAGTGACGACCTTTTTAGGGTTCCGTAGCCGAATGGCAAAAAACAGAACCCTTATACATAGATTCGTCATGTCTGTCCGTCCTTATGTCACATCCACTTTATTCCGTAACGATTAGGACTACACAGTTGAAACTTGGTAGGTATGTGTATTCTGTGAACCGCTTTACGATTTTTATACAAAAAGATTAAGAGGGGGCTCCCCATACATGGAATTGAAACTAAAAAAATATTTTTCATCAAACCTATACGTGCGGGGTGTCAATAAATAGATCTTTAAAAATGACACTGAGGTTCCTAAAACCATTTTTTCTCAAAGGCAATCGTTTGAAAGATGACACTTCTAAAGTGGTAAAATGTGTCACCCCCCCCCTAATTTCTAAAGTAAGAGGAGGAAAATTCTGAAAAAATGTATTGTACAACATAAAAAAAACTTGCAACGAAAATTGGTTTGAATAAGATTTGAGTTTAGTTTTTGAGATACGGAGCCTTGTGTGCGTGTGAGTACGACTCGCACTTGGCCGGTTTTTATAAACACAAACAAACAGACAAACAGTTTCATACTAGTAGTATAAACAGTGAATATACGTTTTCCTGAACAAGAATTGCTGATATAGGTAGTTCGTTAATTAAGTATTAATTGGCCAAGCAGTTTATATTACTGGCATTTTAATTACTATAAAATTACCCAATAGAAATCTGAGGAAACGAGTAAAAATTGTAAAGAAGTAATTTAAAATAACCTTGAGAATGTAGGGCAAAATAACTAGTATCCATACTATTATTATAAAGGCAAAAGTAACTCCGTTTCTCTGTTACCATTTTACGTCTTATCGGCTGAACGGATTTGGATCAATTTTTGCGCATAGGTTATAGCCTGAATTAAAACATAGGATACTTAAACATAGGATCCTGGTAGTAGGTACATTCATGACCTGGGTTAGGACAAAGGACAGATGGTCAGTTATAAGGCCTCCAAGGGGCAAAGTCACAGGCAACACAGTATAAAACACGCGAAAACGGTTACCACGTATTCAGTACATCATTCTGAGCCACCCCAAATATAATTTTTCGTCGGTATTTAAAAAAAACCGGCCAAGTGCGAGTCGTAATCGCGCACGAAAGGTTCCGTACCTTTATCTATAACAGTGGTTCTTAACCGGTGGTCCGCGGACCACTGGTGGTCCCTGGAAGCATCCGAAGTGGTCCGCGGAGCCATCCTAATAAATAAGATAGGTGACAATGAGTCGACGGACCACGAGTACCACGACCCGCGCGTGGCGCGAATCCGAAGGCACGAAACAGAAACTGAACTGCAATCCTTTCACTGTCAACGTTTCTGAGGTGCCTGATGAAATTCAAGAAGTAGTCATTGAAATGCAACATTTATTTATGTATGTGAGCAGGGGTTCTCGTCGCTTCTGATGATTAAAAACAAGCACCGAAATCGGTTGGATGCCACTGCCATGCGTTTGGCTTTGAGTAGCACTGCACCAAGGATTCAGAAGTTAGTAAAGAGTATGCAATCATAAAAATCTCATTAAAATCTTAACTATAATGTGAATTTATCGTAAAAAAAATCTGTGGGCTTTGAATATGTTTATGCGTGTTTTATTTGTAGATAGATAAAATAACCCTTTATTTAGTTACAGTTTGTACTGTATCCAAACCAATAAACCAACTGAGTGGTCGCTTGCAAGACAGAAATTTTGACAAATGGTCCCTCATAACTAAAAGGTTAAGAATCACTGATCTATAAAAACATGTCTGTTGTATGGGAGCCCCACTTAAATATTTTTATACTCTGTTTTTTAGTATTTGTTGTTCGGCAACAGAAATACATCATCTGTGAAAATTTCAACTGTCTAACTATCACGGTTCATAAGATACAGCCTGGTGACAGACGGACACAGACAGCGGAGTCTTAGTAATAGCACAGATTAGTCCAGATACTTCACTCAGTAGAAAATTTCCAATACCTATTACGATAATTGCCTACTCCCTCGCGTCAACAACCACTGTATGCTAAAATGCGCCTAAATGCTCAAGCGTACAGCAGTGAATGCTTCGCACCGCGCGATTCCACAGTAATCGCAGGGCTGCCTCTTCGATAAAATTAAATTAACATAACTTTTTATCTATGTTATTGAGAACTGTGAATATGTTCTGACTTTTATGTGGCAGTTAAAAATTTTATCATTTATAAAATATTTAACCAACTTAAAAAAATTGACAGGTAAATGGAAATCATTGACAGGTAAATGGAAAAATGTTAGGTGTTTATCCCTTCTTTTGCTTGATTTACACCCATCTACAGCACATAAGGCACCACACGGCATCGTAATACGCGTACGAACGAACAGCATTATTAAAATTGAACGGCGTGCGCGCGCTTCGCTTGCGAAAACCGCACTGAATTTGATCCGCCGGCGGACCGAGACCGCTCGGCTGGGCGGTAGGCACTTATAGCGCGCAAGTACATGGAGTGACGGAGGCCTGGTAATAGGGTCCCGTTTTACCCTTTTACATTTTAACCGCGTCAGCTGTTTTTTTTTAATAACCGATGAAAAATTTCTATTTGGTGTGGGGGGCGGGCTGAGAATGATGTACTGAATATGTTTTCTTATTTAACCCAAAGGTTGACTGGTAGAGAATGCCTTGTGGCATTAAGTCCGCCTATGTACCACTATTGTACGTGAAGATTAAATAAATACGTGGTAACCGTTTTCGCGTCATTGTCCCTTCCACCCCGTATATTATGTTCATCTACAGTACCCCATGTAGGTATAAGCAATAACCGACACTTGGAGCCAATGCCTAGCTATATCGCAAATGACTCGTTTCCTCATTTAGGGTCATTGCGCCGGTTAGCGACCAGTTAGCTGGGTTGCCCACAAACGATGAGGAAAAAAAAATGTTGTCTACACGCAAAATAGTATATGTTAATGTGAGTTTGTCCCAAATATAGTCTAGTTTGGATATAAAACGTAAAATAAAATACATTAATACAAAAATATTTATAAAATGCTGAAAAAGTGAAAATATAGCGAAAACGTCGGTTTGCGACCATTTTTATCAGTTTACGACCACCAGTGAGCTGGTTTGCGACCACTATTTTAATATGAAAAATATGCCATTAAAACAATTATAATCGCTTTAAAAATATTTTAATTTTTGCCTCTTAATAAAAACAAATATGGTAATCATTTGGTGTAATGTTTTCTTATAATAAAAAATAACAATCTTACATTTTGTAGGAACTTAGTCATAGTTGTATGTAGTAAAGTATGTAGTATAACATTTAAAAATAATCAACATTAATATTTTTTAATCATCTGGTTTAATATTATTTTAGAAATCATATTCCGCGTTTCTTATTCATAATTATGAATGATACACCTCTTCCCACTAAGCCGATCTTGTATCGTGGTCCTTGGGATCTGATACAGTCTACATGTTTCTCTTATTCCCTTCCCTTCTTTTCGTATATCATCGAGAACTTTTTTCAGGGTTTCTTCAGTGTACTGGACAGTCTTTTTCTTTTTGTTTAGTTGACTGAATTATTTGGGAACTCCGATGGTGGCCGAAAACCAGTGTTTTTATTTCGATTATTTTGATTTACGACCACCTGTTTAGCCCAATTTTGTACAAAGTTCTTTCAAAGAAACTGGTGGTCGCTTACCAAAGAACTAAAACGAAATACTTTTACAATGCTACATTCAAAATTGTAACAGTCCTGTATAAAGCATTAGGGTCATACTAATCAAAACAAAATAATGCGGTTCACGTCGGTTTGCGACCACGTGGTCGCTATCTAACGTTTTTGATAAATAAGCATTTCGATTACCGACCACTTGATTTTATCTTAATAATAAGTTAAAAAATAGCAAAATAAAACTAAATACTATCCAAAACTTATCGATTGTACAATTTAACAACTAACTTGTGTGTAAAACATGAAATAAGTAATAAAACTTACCTTTGAACGCCGCGCGTCGTGTTATTTTTTTTCTAACTCGCGGTACGTCCAGGCACCACTGAATCAAGACGCGCATTGAGCAATTTTTTTTCGGCCCTGGTTTAACCCATTTGTTTCAAACTGTGTAAATTCTTATTTCCTAATTATTCATAAAGCATGTTAGATTTATTTTTTATATAAGTTTCTTCTACAAATACTATTATCTTGATTTAAAGAAACTTAGTCCGTCAAATGGTCGCCTACTGAAGGTGGTCGCGCTACCGGCGAAACGACCCTATTTCTTGCGATTCCCGTTACGAGACGACAGAACATGATCTCTAATTCATACCTCGCTTCAAGAACACGGATAATAAACATTCATAAACTCATACCTTTTTCTTATAAAGGAAAGGCAAAAACTACGTCACCAGCTACGATTCCACTTACTCGTATTGCTTCGTCCACGTTCATGCATCTGGTCCTACACGCACGCCGGTTGCGAGTACTACGCACCTGACCTTTCTGAAGGACATCAATAATGAGGTCAGTGTACGTCCTTCTGTTTCTGACCGACGCTAGCAGCCGTGACTTTACACCAGTACGGTTGTCATTGTTAAGCTTATTGCTTGGCATTATGTGTAAATGATTGTTAGATTATAAGGTAACACTTCGCCCGCGACTTCATCCGCAAAAATTGTGATAGCTCGGCTAATATGCATGACATAAACATAATTTACAGCCTATAGCACCCACGAATAATGTAGCTTTCTACCAGTGAAAGAATTTTTAGAATTGGAACATTAGTTCCGGAGATTAACCCCTGTACAAACTTACAACCCAATTTAACCTCTATAATAATATGAGTATAGAAGTATAGATATCTGTTACTTTTCTTCTGGCCACATAAATTTATTATTATGAAACTTCTCCCGCCGTTTCCACCCACATCTGCCTTTGAATAGTAGATTAATATAGTAATTACAAAAAACACATACTTCAAGAATAACGCAAAAATAAACACCTATCACTAATTCAGTAAAAAATCTGTAGCATGAACATGGCATACTATGACCGTACGTCAGGCGATGTTGCAGCCGTGAGCGAATTCCGACTTTTCGCCACTTTCCGTCATTTGTTCCTAGTAATTAGTCGCTATTAAGTTATCCGCATGCGGCGTGACCGCTGTGCGTGTGTGCTCGTGGAAGTGAGAATTAGGTTTTAGTTCCGTTAATAGTTTCACTGAGAACTTGTACTTTAATCTACTACTTGTACTAGGTACTTGTTTTTGAGAACCCAGTTAGTTTTACCTTCCTTGACGTAGCTTTTTTTGAGGTATAGTCCAACAAAATCTCAAACATTGAATTATAGAAGATAGTTTTTACACCATTATTCATCTGATTAACTATAATGGTACAGAAATCGATCTCCTGAGAATAAAAGGTAGGTACTATAACCAAGCCTAATTAGAAGTAACGCGTTAATGTAACCTTTGACCCAACACGGCAATATTCGTGACTGTAAATTACAAGTAGTCGACTTGGTTTAAATATTATACTTCATCTGCCGAACACTGGTATGTCAACCTATAAATAATCCAAGACAAAAACAACCAATCTTCTATAAAATATGTTTAAAAAAAAAAAAATTAAAAAATGTTTTCTTTTAAAAAATGTTGCCCTTCACTATGAATTTCTCCTGTATCGTGAATGCGTTTACAAACTTTTAAACTCTCAAACAGCCGGACCCGGAACAAATAACATAGGCTATACAAACATTTGTTCAGTGCGAGAATCGAGCCCGCGACACGCAGCGCAGCAGTCAAATGCTCAGCCACTGCGCCAAACGTGCCGTCAGAAGCTTGTTACATTAGATTATTTAATCGCAATATCATGTCATATTTATGTTACAGGTACTTAACCGAGGCTGTCCATCCAACTGGAAAATCCCTTAATCGGCTATTACGTCACCTACGAAGGGACGAGTGCCGAAAATAGGTATAATATTGGACCTTTTATCCGTGCTTTATTTAGGATAGCATGATAAAGAGCTATAGAGGCACAAATTGTAGTTGTCACATGTGTGAATAAAGAGGTCAACCACCTTATAATGCTTCCTGGACGCAAAGTGTTGTTATTTAGTAAAATATGTATGTATGTATGTGTGTTTATATAATACAACTCATAGGACATTTAATTTTAATAAGCAAAAGTTTGAATGATCCATTAACAATTGCATCAGTACACTGCGGTGTTGGCAAGCAGTGTCATTTCATTAGTATGAAAACTTGTCCCATTGCAAAAACCTTTGTCCAGCAATGGACATGACTATTCAGATTATCAGAAGAACATATTATTATCTATACATAAATAATAAATCTGTAGACGTGGCGTTTCTGTACATTGAAAATATTTAGAAAAAAAGTAGTAGGGGTGTTAAAGGATCACAAACAGAACCCATTTCTACCATTTTTAGAATTTTTGTCTGTTTGGCGGTTTGTCGGTTTGTCTGTATGTTTGTGCGCGCATCACGTAAAAACCCCTCATTATATTCAAAATCGAAATATTGAAACATAAGAAGCATTGTTCCGAATAACATTTAGCGTTTATTTCATCAAAATCGACCAACAGACGCAAAAGATATAAATGTTTAAAATTTTGTTAGTAACCTCATACGCCATTTCTATGATAAATTTAATTATTTACGTAAATAGGTTTTAGTCGAAGTGTTGTCGGAATTGCGTGAAAATGAATTTGGTTTTATTTTTCCTTTTGTGTTTACTCTTTGCATGGAAGTAATAAGTACTACGTACAACCCATTACGAAATAAAATCTCTAAAAAGTTTAAAAATGAAAACAAATTAAAATTTGATAAAATCCACAACTTTGTGTGTATGCAGCGCCGGCATAACTGTGGTTGTGACTTCGTCGGGCATTGATGCAACTTTGCTTAAGGGTGGCCGGACTGCACATTCCATTTTCAAATTGCTGCTGAATCTTGCAAGCGAAGATACCCCAACATGCAACATCACAAAAACGGGGAAGTCCTTTGTTAGCGATGGCGTCGTTCGGCGACTTCAGACCCTGTGGACGGTGAGTAATGGGCTAGCTCGCCGTCCGACCGTCTTATGACGACAGGCCGTGTCGACGGTGCGTTCATGTTCCACGCGCGCCTCAAAGAGATCAAACTCAGTAAAACGGAAGGGGACCCCTTCCGTTTTGCTGAGTTTAATGAGTATGAGCAAGGGCCGATGCCTGCCGGGGCTGCGAGACTGTTCGGAAGAGATACCACGGCCCTGGATTACAAAGGGCTAAGAAGGAACATGACATGCACGTTTTTCTCAATTTGTAGGTAAATATAAAAAATAAAGAGTGGTTGTGTGAGTTGGCAGTCCTGTCGCCACATGACAAGTGGATCAGTAAAATAAACAATCAAAAAAATTACATTGTCGTCGAAGATTCAAAAGTATACACATCCATAGACACTGTGATGGCTAATGATGATAGTACTGCCTACCCCATTGGATTTCTCAACTCCGTGGAGTTGAAAAGGCGAGGCGTCCCATCAGCTGGAGCTTAAAGTTGGCGTTCCAGTTCTGGTGATGCGAAACCTTGATGCAACCAGACAGTGCAACGGCACCAGGCTTCGTATCACAGAGGTGGCCAGAAACATTATAAAAACGGAGCTGCTAAAGGATAGAGCGTTTTAATTTCCCGCATGCCCACTATTTCAAATAACTTGCCATTTCAATTGAGGTTACAATTTCTCTTAAAATTGGTTTTTAAAATGACGATAAACAGATCCCAGGCCCAAACCATAAAAGTGACAGGCGTTCAATTGTACACGCCATCCTTTTCAGACGGACAATTATATGTTGGTGGTTCAGTGCCCAAAACTAGCAGTGCTTGCGGAAAATAATAAGTCATTTAATGCTGTATGCAAAACGGTATTAGAATAAATAGTGCCCAACAAGGTGTGTGATGGTTCACTTTGAAAATAAAGTTGTATAGCGCTAAAATAAACGGTTTTTAAGCCATATCGTCGCCATTTAATTTTGTTTGGGACTTCTTTTTGTAGTTATCACTCACATTATTACATTTTGATCAGCCAGTCAGTTCTCACACATCACGCCATGTAATCCCCAAATGTTTAGGCAGAAGTGTACCTAATCGTACACCCACATTTCGCCAGTTATGTTGAACTCCCATGTGATAGGGGCCGAGCCTATTTCCACCAACTGGGTACAAATCCAGATTCCGTGGCTGCTAATGAGAAATTCCTGATGGAATAACCCAATAACACTATTATTTATAGTATTTTTTTCAATTGCATACATTGTTTAATGTTAACTGGAAGAGCGGAGTCACACAAGCATCGCCTTGCTCAAAAGGTGATCTCTAAATCATGTGCGTCATAGCTTTATGTAATTAAAATAAACATTTTTTTTAACCTAGCCCGACCCGTGCATCGATCCCAGGACATGCTTAGTATTCGCACGTACGACCACTCGACTAACGAGGCAGTCTCTCACATATATACCAAAATTTCCACGCGAACGAAGTCGCGGGCAACAGCTAGTAATAAAATATAATAAAATTACTTTAGCATCACTTAAAGTCACGCTTCATTAAATAAATACGTGCTTAGTAAACTTCACATTCGTATCTCGAAGTATGACCTTCGCATATAATGACAGAATACTAGATGAAAATCGAATACTGAGTAATAGATTGAATATCTACAGTTCTATAGCTTAATCCACATAATTTCCCACACTATTCCTACCCTTCACTTTGAGGTAAATGGGACTGGAGACGTGAAAGGAGGAATCCTGACAATGCAATTAAAGTTGGTTCTGTCCGATCTGCTCGCGCAGTAATGGAATGCTTTTAAAGGTTGGATAAAGAAGGTTCTGTAGCTAGACTTTCGTATACTATCACTACTTCCAGGGTGCTGTTAAAGTGGCTTTCACATGAGTCTTTTTATTACTTTAAGCTAGCAGAAAATGTATCTGCATCTACGTTAAACTTCCCGCATTGCGTTAGCTACTGCCGAGATCTACTATCCGCCTCAGAACCCACGTTTACACAGGTGACCTTATAAATAGACTAAAAGTAGGCAACAGTGGCGAAGGTTCACTACAACTCGATTCCTACCGGCTTCCCTTTGAATAATGGCACAGCCAGTATTCTATAGACAAATAATATAATCACTAATCACATTAAAGATATTATGTACTCCGGCTTACCTATTACAAAAATTGACCCTTCGCTACTGCTAGGCAACGTATTCTAAACATAATTGGGTGTTACAGCACCGATTATGTCTGCTTAACAAAAGGTTTGTATCAAGAATACTGGCATTAAGGCAGGTTTATATTGAGACAGGGCTGTTGACAGTCACAGTCGGCAGGAGCTCACTGGCGGGTAAAATAGACGGGCTAAATACAATGTGTCTTCACAAAGCCGTCAACCAAGCATTCTGTACATCAAACTAAGTCTACGTAAAAATATTGCTGGGAAACGGCTTTTTTTAGGTGAAAAATCACGGTTTACGGTAGGAGTCAAACTCAATGTAACGCACTCAAAACATTGTGCTGATGGATGCATTGAGTCACGGTCATGGAGGTATTTAAAGTTAAAAACTTGTATTTTTTATACTCTTATATTATAAACTTGTGAAAGAGTAACTAGAATGAGTAGAGAAAAAACATTGACGAGGAGAACAAGTACTTTCGGCTTCGTTAAGGGTCTTTTTACACCCAATAAGTGTACATGAAGCCACAACCACGCCAGCGATGCTGTCGACAATCACTGTCTCAATATAAGCCTGCCTTTAAATGAATGGCGTCGTTTCGAAATGTCAGTGGCGTGCGGCGTGCCAAATCAAAACAATATGGAACCGAACGGTATGTGGCAACTTGCAATGCAGATTTAAATCATAATGCTAACTGTTAATGCCTTAACTGTAATAGCATAATATAATAATATCTTGAGACGACGGATTTGTAAGGCTTTTTCATCCAGGAAATGGATGAAGGAAATGCTAATGGACTAACCACACTTATTCAGCTCTGTTCAGCTTTGGAGATGCGTACGCATCCGTTCAACTTTCCGCGTCTATTCAGATGCGTATCTACGCATTGCAAAATCGTTGTTTTCTATGGACAAAAGCTGAACAGAACTGAATTAGTGGAGAATACTTCACTGCCTAGATCAATAAAGTGTTTTGTAAAAGAAAAAACATACCAAATTTTGGAGGCTGTGTGAAAACAAAGCAGCGCCAAAGACTGACTGTATATAAGCGTTTTGTTATTATATTTTTAATAATTTTTACCTACATTTGTAAATGAATTTCACAAGAGCTCAATTTATAAATATATCATAAAAATCGATCCCAGTTTATCTGAAAAGTTCAACAGCACCGCTTTGTTTACGTTGTTGGAAAGATCGGTAAAAAAATCAACAGTAATTAGCATATGTGTTCAATGCTCGTGTAATACGAATCTCCCACGTTTACTATCGTATAATGGTAGTAATTAGTCACATTAGCAATTAGATCACAATGCTAGTAGTGATTAGGTACGTTTTCATACGATTTGTACATTTTGTACTGTTATTTCAGTGTGAATGAATCACAGGAAAACCGGGGCGATAACAGATTTGGGATACCAATCTTCATTCAAAATTAACACTGTTTTATATTTGAACAAACTTTTTGTTCATATCATTAAATCAACATCATCCATTTCCCGACTTTACCCACTGCTGGGTATAGATAGGCCTCTCTTTGCTTCACGCCAAAGACTATGGTTATATTCTCTATGCTTCACGCCCTACCCCACATGAAAGTTTGTTACGCAACAATGGCTGAACAAATTTGGTGCGCAGATAGTTTACCTGTACTGTTTAGTTGACCTGTATTAGCACAATGATATTTTTCCCCGGCCTACGGAGACCAAGTCGCAGCCAGTAGTAAGTAATTAAATATTTTATGATTATTTCTTCCCGATTCAGTCAATTAATTGATATTTTTATTACCTATCGAAACTTTATGGTCTCAAGATGTTAAATTTGGACGTGACCGATTTCATTGACGTTCGGCCCAAACAATAAAGAAAAAGAATAGTTGTGACTCAAAATACGGGGTGGAAAATTTCTACGTGATCTCCTCAGAATGATGTCCTGAATACGTGGTAGCCGTTTTCGAGTCGTTGTCTCTTCCACCCCGTATAACTTTATATTATGAATAAACAATGTTCAAATAAGTACGTGTTTGTATAATAATGCCAAGCTGTACTTGAAATAATCGATTAAACAATCGGCATGAAAGTATTTCGAGTATCGATTAGCCATGAATAATGGAACGAACCAACAAAATGGTAGCTAAATTGCTTCAGATAAACGATAAATTAAGCAGTGATAGTCTAGTGGTGTGACCGTCGGACTGCCAAGTCAAAGGTCTCGAGTTCGAACACAAGAAACGCACCTCTTAATTTTTCAGATTCATGTCTGGCTTCGGTGAAGGAAAACATCGTGAGGAAACCAGCATGCCTAAGAGATTTTTCTCGACGGCATCTAAAGCCAAGTCAGAGGCCCATGGGCGGCATAAAAACCCTGACACCAGATGCTCACCTACTAACTGACAACATGATAAAGAAGAAGAACCATAAATTCTCAGACTTCTACAGAATATCAATTTGTTGAATAAGATGAATTTTAAAATCTGATATTGTAACTGTTAACAAACGTCTGTTTCAAAACGAATTTTAAATTATTATTTCAACGAATTTGCAGAGAAATAGTAAAAAGAGGAGATACAGATCACCACGAGGAAGACCTGAATGGAACTCGCCCAGTCCAAGAAATGATGGCGCAAAAGGCTGGCGATTTATTTAATTAAACTTCATGTACAATAGTCGTACATAGGCGGACTTAATACCACAAGGCATTCTAGCTCTACCAGTCAACCTTTGAGTTAAATAGGACAACAGTCAACAAATGATTCACAAAACAATGATTTTAACAAAATCACTCATTCAGAGGCGGGAAAAATTCGATGATAGCATAATCATCACGAATTAAAAAGTAAGCAGTTAGTATATGATTCTTTATGATAAGAATGCACTACACTATGCACACAAGTAGATTATCTATCTCTACGCAATATGCATATCTAAACTTGTAACTTCTAACCATCTGCATGCAAGACTTGCATCCACAACTTGCCTACTCCTATCAGACTAGGATTGACATCATCGCCTCGTGAAGATCTTACGTCATAAGCTAAACATACGATTTTAGACCTTGTGTACAAACAGAATTACGGAGCTAATTGTTAGACACGTAATCTGATAGTTAAGTGTTAAACTAACTTGGCAGCTGATACTCTTATCAAGTTCTAAATTGGTTAGCAAGTATGTTTCGCCAAAAGTGGTGGGTCATGTCAATGACCTTTATTTAGTCGAGTGTTGATATAATTTGTTTTAACAATGTTATAGTAGAAAGAAACTAAGAGAGAAGAAGAATTTATTTGACTACACGACAAAAAAATAATACAATATTAAATAAAAGAAAACAACCAAAGTAATTTAAAAATAAGACATACTTAAACTAAACTGGTCCTGTACGAGGCCAGAAAGCTCCTTTAGACGTATCAGACATTTGATGGGTCCCAAAGGGGACATTATACATGTACTGCTACTTGGCATGGGGAAATGTGTTTCAAAATTTCAAGACTGCTCAGCTATATCTGACATCAATCTTTCACCAGTGAATTTATATTAAAAAATATAATCTTCCATAAATTTAAATCAGGCTGACACAATCAGCACTTATTCACCGCATTTTCATGTATTCATGTATGTTTGCTCATAATCCGGTGTTTTAGGTTATAATCTGGTATTTTAAAAGCCATTTGAAAATAAATAAAATCCTCGATCACTAATTACTATTAGAAACAGAATGTTATTTGCTCACGCACATCGCTTAGCCGAAGACTCGCATGTTATGTCTACTAAGCAAATAGGCTTAAGAAGCAGTTCTACCGGTCCCATGACTACTTACTACCCGTAATTGCCTACCTTTGAATGAACCCTAGCATCCTACTAATAATTTTTCTTATTACCATTGGAAAGGCTTTTTTGTGTTTAGTTTATTTTAATACCAGTTAGACCACAACTTTGTCCGCGTGGAGTCTGAAACTCGGAAAGCAGTAAAAATTATGAAATTTCGGTTTTCTGTTTTTTGACCCAGGGTCAATCAATTTAGCTATCAGCCATCGGTCTATCGTCAAACATGTCCAGGACAGACCAATGTCATTTCAGCTCGTTAACTTGCATGATTTGTCGGCAACTTTAGAACTATTGTTCGGATAATTACGTTTCGGATCCTAAACATCAAGGAAATTCTGAGCATAGCTCATACTATAGCGCGCTCAAAAACAAATGACAAGAATATTATATGATTTGGTAATAAAAAGTAGATTTACTGAGGCACAGATTGGCCTTCATTTTATCTCCTTTCACTAGATTATTTACACATATTTAAAGAGTTTATAACTCTATAATCCTGGTTTGCTCTTCTACTATGTACTCACTGAGCTGATGATGACGTTATTTTATAGTAAGCTAACATAAATCTTATCAAGAGTTACTACTTCACTTTAAGAGATATTTCCATTCAAATATACTTGGAATGTGCAAAGCCACACCTTTATTAGTATATAGTTGCATTTCCGAAAACAATGCAGAATACTTTGTTCTCGAAATTGTGTCAATTGATTAGGCAGTGTTCGCATTAATTGCATGGATGTACATTATAGTTCTTTATGCGCGGCTCAAACCGATTCTACGACGATAACTGTCGTTAGGCCCTTAAGACACAAAGATATTTTAATAATTACCTACTTCATATCTAATCTAAAACTCATTACATAACATAACTTAAAACTTATAATAAATAATAATAATGAATGACAACAAACATCACTTTTATCAACAACAAATTAATTCAAGTTGCTCACACCAGTTATTTTCTGTGCATGACGTACTATGTCCTGCGCATGATTAGATTATCCTGCGGTTTGCGAAACTAACGGAAACGACACATTACGTCGGCTCATGGATTTGTATTTTAGGGGGATACTGACAGCAATTTTACAGCAGTACAAGGGCATTGCTTAAGAAACTGGAGCGTTTGTTGCGCTCACAAAATTCCACAATTGAGCATTTCCGAACAAAGTAATAAGCAAAAAGCATTTATTCTATTGCTTGTTACATAAAGTAGATAATAATGTTTCTAAAATTAAACACAATTTCATGCCTCTAAGCACTAGTTGCCTCTATAGAGTACGCTTCCCCCATTTCCTTTCACAGATTCCTTAGCCTAGCTTTAATCCTGGTCCGCACTTGTCCCAAGCCTTCCGACCTCTAAATTCTGCTTTGGTCTCTTGGTAAGTTGGTATATAAATAACTATAGAGCTTTGCAGTAGCATTTGCAAAATTTGAATGGCTAAAGTTACCAAATCTTGATTTTCGCAGTAGACATCACGTAGTGCACTTGACCGAGTACCAAAAGAATAAAGGATTATGACTATGCACTCCGCAGCTCTAATGATACTAGTATTTAGGATGTCTCTTTAAGGTTACAGCATTACTTATAGCGGAATGGCCATGTGCTACATAGAAAATCATTACGAGGACCAAGACAAAAGTAAAAGTGAGCCAGCGGTCTTTAAAGATCAAGTTATTTTAGCACAACGAAAAATGTTACCAATTAATTTTCACTTTGTTCTCCAAGTCTTGGCGTTCATTAGTCTGAGCAGCCATTACAGATGAGTGTCAGTTGCGAAACTTGAAATACTAGACAGAGATTATAAAAACATCTTAGAAGAATATACAACGTGTCTCAATAGCACATAGTCAACAGGTTAGATCATCGAATACTATTCTATTAGGCTAATTGTATACAATTGCGAAGACACAATGAAGGAGGGAGTCTATGTACGAAAATAAAATTAAACAGACGACATCAGTAAAATACTGAAGAAATAGAAGACAAGTCGCGTATCAAGGTTACATTAAATATTGGAGAGTGCAGGGTAACTATTTTTGTCGATAGATGGTTTTGGGTTCCTTGGATACAGCTCCATCTGATGATAGGTGTTGATTAAGTCTTACTATAATCATTAGTGCTTCCCACGAAGAAAAATGTAACGGTAAAGTTCAAGATCAAAAAATCGTTTAACAGATGACGCATTGATCTGCACGGTTGGTGTTACAACTCAATTGAGCGAAATTTATCTCCATGAAGTGTTTGAACAAGCAAGAGCCAAGAAATTCTGTCGATCAAAAGCGACAAAATACTAAATCCTCTCAATAATTTAACAAGTTTTACGACCGACAACCCTTTACTAACCGTACAGCAATAATCCTAACAGACGGCACGGCGACATTACTCGGCACGAGTGCGGGATCAAATTGACATATCCGCCTTCCTAATGCATTCATGAACAGGACACCCGACCCAGGCGGGAATACTTCACACTCAGTCTCACACGACTGATTACGGTTACTCGTATTGAAATATAGCCCCTCGGTTAAGAAAAGGTCAGCTTCCTTGGGTGTTGGGATCTTTAAGATCAAGATCAAGAGTCAATACTGGATGCATGGACGACACTTTCTATGCAACATTCCGACTGTTCATTTTATAAGGTCGAGTGTGTCCATTATACACCGGTTGACAGCATGTTTGTAAACATCTTACCATCAGCCAAGCAGTGATCTTAGCTTCGTTTCTTTGTAGCGATCTAACTGAGAGACTCATTTATTGCCGTCTCTATAGACATTGACTGATGATTACATTAATCTATCAATTTGTAAATTATTAATAGGATCTCGCCTACAAGAGGCTTTCGAGAGTTTTATCAATAAGATGAGGTAATAAAGTGACAACTTCTATTACTCACGATTACAAATAAATCAAATGAACATCATGTTTAAACGGCTTAATTTGATCCTAATAGACAAATATTCTTATTCTTTATTGCACACAAAATTAAAAGAGTATTATACAAAAATTGCAAATACATGAATATAATTCAACATTAATACAAGACATACACATACATATTTGCTATTAATAATGAAGGCTAACAGTATCAGCTTTGCAATAATACCGTCGGAAATGCGATTGGAATAATAATGTATGTACAAACTACCGGTAGGACACTACAATACACATCGTGAAATACGAATTTACTGCAGGACTTCTAAAACAAGATAGAACGAGGTTCTTCAGCTTTTGGAAACGAGGTTCTGTTAACTTTACACAAACTTGAAATTGATGTTGAAGATGTCTTACATTACAAAATCGGAAGAGTTACTACAAGATTTGTGGGGAGAAACTTTGAGATCTAAACCACCGATACATGAGTTTAACAAGAAGTTAGTATCGACACAGCCAGTACACACTGGATAGGTATGAAGATGGATAGCAGAATTTCAAGCCAATTTTGGAAAATTCTCTATAAATGGCAGGTACTTGGGCTGTTTACAAAATCCGAAGTTAACTGTAATCATCGATTTTTCGAGTCCTACCTAATAAGATAATTTTGTGGTTTACGGTGGCAAACAAACAGGAGTATCTGATAAGCGGATAATCGAGCTACCTGCAGAGTGTTCTACATTTCTACAATCGAGTTTTTGCAAACAACACTTAGAGTTAACATTCAGTTTCTGTTTTCCAGTAGTTTTTCTTGTCATCTGAGAATCTGAGCGAGATAAATACGGGTAAGGTTTAGTATTATAATATTATTTTCCTGTGTTGTCTACTGTGTGTACATAAATAGTAAAATAAATAAATAAATAAATGATTTTGACAGATGCAACGTCAAAAACGTTAGTATTTAGTTAAATTTAAATCTCATAAAATTTATTTCCGTTTCAAGCTTAGTTTGATTTATCAATATTTTTAGAAAATAATTTTAAATACTTCGACGCTACTCCGGCAGCTAAAATTGCAGCATGGGGGTGCTTCAGATAAATCCCCTCACTCGATACTAAATCCAACACATAGATACTCTTGAATGTTAGCGTCCGTCTGTTTTCAAGTTACAACACAATCCGATAAGGATATTGCCACAATGGCATGCATGTATTCATATATTAGAAGGCATTCCTTGAAGGTTGCGCAGGTCAGAGGGCAATCCTTTGTGTAAAATCAGAACTAGACACAATACCACTTTCTGAAAAGAAAACAGATCACGATAACAGAATACTGAAAGAAATACACTAACGAAATGATCTCTCATCTCAAACTGTATACATTTCCAATAACTGAAGAATATTATTGTGGAAAAACAAGGCAATTAATTTGAAACTAGGCCGTAAAAAATCGATTTGCATTATAAAGCACGAGTCGCACTCAATGGGCTATTAAAACAAGCTGCACGATGCATTTTATGAACATGCTGTATTTTCATGCACAACGGGTGTTCTTTCCGCAAAAGATTTACACGAAACGATTAGGCGGACTGTCACTACTAATTGTAACGTTTTGTCGGCTTTCTTCCTTTCATGTTTATGAACGCATAATTCGCACTTAAACGTTTTATTAGTCAAGTCCATATCAATTTAATAAGGCATAACGTTCGTGTAACTACTAGTATCGTTTTGAAACCCTTTCTCATTTGGGAAATTGTTTCTGTCTTACTTTGCCATAGTACTTTTTAGGGTTCCGTACCCAAAGGGTAAAACGGGACCCTATTACTAAGACTTCGCTGTCTGTCTGTCTGTCGGTCTGTCTGTCTGTCTGTCTGTCTCCAGGCTGTATCTCATAAACCGTGATAGCTAGAAAGCTGAAATTTTCACAAATGATGTATTACTTACTATTGCCGCTATAACAACAAATACTAAAAATTAAAAAAAAAAATATTAAGGGGGGCTCCCATACAACAGATATGATTTTTTTGCCGTTTTTATAGATAATGGTACGGAACCCTTCGTGCGCGAGTCCGACTCGCAGTTGGCCGGTTTTTTTATTCTCTCTTCGCATGATCTATACAAATAGATAAAATTGAAGTGCCTGTTTGTAATTTCAAAACAAAAGCCAGAAAGCTGATGTTATAAGAAGTAACTTGGGCTACTTTTATTTTAGAAAAAGTATTAGGGTCCCGCCCAAATAATAAAAAGTCTTGAAATTTTTAACAAAATCCGATTCAAATAGGGAAGTAATATTTTTTTAAATAATTTCAAGACGACTGTCGTGGCAGCTAATAAAACGTAAATTAACAAACATAGACGAAGCATAAAGAAGTAGTGTACGGATCGTAGAAGGTGGCTTACTGTACTTTCTGCCATCACCCATCGGTTAAACATGTATTAAGAAGCAAGTTTAAGTATGTATTAACAAATAAGCAACGTTGTATTTAATCTGAACAATAATATTATGACAACCGCAGTACTGACACAACTAACCATTCAACTCCTGAATGCCTTGCAGGGCTTGCAGACAGTATGTCAGCCGCTTAAGATGTTAAATAACTAAGTCGAAAGCAGTCTGTCACAGCAGTCAGATACAAAATTAACAGATTAAAACCACGAACACAGTGCGCACACGCAATCGAATCTTTGGGTGACGTGCAACTCCATTGACGTTGAATAATTGACAAGATCTAATTACTGACCAGTTTTCTCTGAACGCATTGGGTGGGGTAGTATCAGAAGCGAGAAATGTAAAGCCAGGTCCCATATGCCTAAGTAGTCTATCGTAAAAGTAAAGGAAGAGGAATCTTCCTTTACTTTTTGAATTTGATGGATGATAGACGTACCTATGATAGAAGACATACCGCCTGTCTCGTTAAGTTATTAAGCCACATTTTCTACGCTCTTGACGACACAAATAACCATGTCATTTACATATTGCTTAATTTACTTTAAGTCATGACCATGAGAGAAAACTACACGTGAATCTTGATGACTTCAACTGTGACTACAATCATGATTAATTCATAAACTTTCGATAGAAAAGCTATGAAAATTGTTAGCTATTTATTATTTTAGAACTTCCCAGTACAAACAAAACAAGCACTATCGCATTGCAATTCCGTAAAGCCAGTCGCTTCCTCTGTAGCCCCACCCTTAGCGCCATGCAGTTAGACAAAGCGTTATAGCTATTGTCAGAGTGTGAATAAAGGCGATTGTTGCGTGCACAAGAGGTGCAGATAACATAACCTACTGTGCTATGGCGTGTGTTGATACCGCTCTGATACGTCACTAACTAGAGCAACCCGTCTCGTACCATTGCACATTTTAAATCCTGTACAGATGAATTCATTAAAAATAAGTTTTTAATTAATATGTTCTTGTCTATCTTTGGCACATGCAACGAGACCAACAAATATCCAGTACCTAGTGGGTGAAGTCAGGCTGCGGATGATAATGATGATGATGTCTATCTTTGATATTGAATGGAAGAATCATAAAGAATTGAACATTATATTGTTCTTTGATAACTAGCAATTTCAACTGCCTCGAATGAATTTGAAGTTCATTACTAATCCTCATTATCTTCGAGCCGTGAGAACTCTTTATCAATGTAAATACTCGCATTCATTTCCGTCAAGAGTTAAATTTTCGAATCCCAACGTATGAGTTGGGGATTCGAAAGTTTAACTTTAATCTAATATCTATATACGGAATCATGCCCATTTTAATCAGTTTAGCGACCGGTGAGAACCATATTCAGCCGGGTTTTAAAACTCAAAAATATCCCACATATCGTGCTAAGCACAGTAATTCTAGAATGATACCTCTTACAGATACAGGAAAAATGGCGTTTATTTAGTCATTCATAATATTAAATATGCAATGTACTCGTATATTCAGAAGTTTCCTTATTCACCTTGTCTAAACAACGCGAAATGAATCAAAGTTGGAACACGCGAATGAGACCTATCATAACGAATGAAAAAGGGATTTTCATGTAAAGCTAAAGGGAACATCATCATCAATTTCCTACCCTATATCATTTTTTTTAGCTCGGCGTTGCATTTCTTCTTCCATACTTCTCTTATTACTCGTCATCTCAGCAGTCACCTTCTTTCTAGCCATGTCATCCTTCATACAGTCCATCCATCATTTCTTCGGTCTTCCCCTACATCAAGGCAATTCATTCCAGATGAATAAAAAACTCACTAGCAAAGCATTCTAACATAAACATAGTTAATTAATCATTTAGGTCTAGAGAGGATGTTGGTCAGCCGGCCATGTTAATTTTGTTGTCGATTCGCATTTTTTCACATCATAGGATAAAATTGACATACTGGTTCCCTATGAATGAAACACGTGTATCGAAAATAGTATGTAATTAGTCACATTTCCAGGAATAATTGGATTACTATGGATGCTGGGGAGTAATGATCCTAATTTGGGACACAATTAGCTAATTAATCCGTTTAGTACGCCTAATGTACACTCACTCAATAAATGAGTAGAAGGAAGAAAAACGAAGAGATGCTTCGACGGCTAAATGGGCAGGTAAAAGATATTTAAAGTCTATCAAAAGAAAAGGAAAAAGGAAATGACCATGGATAGCCGTCTAATTATTAAAAATATCGAAAAAGAGAGTGAGTGAAGAGAGAACATAGACCAAACTTCATAGAAAAATTTCTGAGCAGTCAGACAAATAAAAAATATAACCGATCATCGTAAGTTCATTGACTACGATTTACGAAGCATGTGTCACAAACATGTCTAATTTCCTGCCTATGAGTATGCATCCTAGAATTAGTTACGCGCAATAATTTGGGGACAATCAGGCCACATGGTGTACTGAACAGTGTGGTAATAAAGCCTAATCCAGTCTTACTTAACAGACAGGCATACAAAGATGGCCGTAAAAACGGAGAGCAACTGAAATAATCTCATTAAGATTCAGGCCACAGATAATTTAGCACACATAAAACAAGAAATGTACAATGGTCCAATTAGATAATTGTCGGGTAGTGCAATGTTTCACTCATAATGCAATCTTGAATACTAATTCAACGCACTTTTATCTAACAGTCGTATCAAGAATGTAATTTTGAAGAGGAGATATGGTGCATAGTAATAAGGTAACGGTGAAAATTATTATATTGACGATTATTGCACGCATTGCATTCCATGTCCAAGTTCGAAGGACTAGCAGAGGAAGTACATATTTTGACGGAATTAATAATATTAACCGCTGTAATCGTGGTTTTTAAAGCGAAATTACGTTAAAAGCTATTATTACTAGGTCTATTTTTGCACGTGTTTACTCTATCAATTGCATTTGAGGAAAATATCAACATATCCTTAAAAGTTCATTAATATGTATTCATTTTATAGGTTTATTATTTATGTGCAATTGGACAATCCGTACCCACTTGGACTGTATACCTACTGAACTGAAAATTTCGTAAAGAAAGTTGAGTATAAATGTGGACTGCTAACTGACTGTATCACCAAAGTAGCGATGGGTCGTGTGAAAGATGATATGCTAGAAGAGAAATGAATCCGTGAATAGCGTAAAGAAGACTAATAAGGGCAGGAGGATGATTGAGGAAAAACTACTGGAACTTTATCAGAAACAACTGAATGGAATTCAGATCTTGTTCATTAATTCGTCAGTAACGGTTTCAGTCTCCAGCAACATGCAGTCGTCGAGATACATTTCATTCACTCTTACGGTACGTTAATCGATGTGCAGCATCGTTTACGATTTCACGCGTGGAAGTGTATAATTTCGAAAATAAGTGGCGTGATTCTTGTGTGATACTGTTACATAGCTGTCTGCATGAGAAGTGAAGATCAGTGATGCTCAAGTGGATGATTAAAACGGCTTAGTTATTCTTCAAAAAGTTCAAGTAGGTAGTTCTCTTCTTCTTCTTAAATCTTAAATTTAATGACAGAGATCACACACCCTAACCGGGCGGTTAGCCGTCATATAAATGGTGAAGGCGAGCACTAGGGAAGAATTATTGAAAATTCACCCCATGTAAGCCTTAAAAACGGTCTCTAAATTTACTTTGGCTTGTCAGTCGATAAATTGCCACTGTTAAGAATGGTCTATACAGGAAATTAACATGAAAAGTCGGGAGAAAATCTAATTGTCATTGGTAGAGCGGTGAACCAACTAATTGATAATATCACCTTCTGAATAAGGCAAGAAGGTGCTGCAGCTAGTCATCCTCTTTACAAATTCCTTTAGATGTCTTCACCGACCTCAGATAGGGCGCCTTATTATTTGCCGGAAGTCCATTACCATCTCGGTTACGACAGCTTATTATGAAGCCCATTGAGCTGTCTCCGAGGCCATTTCTTCGTAACTTTCTAACGAAATAGGTGTCATGGCGTAGCGTAGGCGTGTCTGCAGAAATCAATAGATCATTGCGGATTTGCGGTTGAGTAATGCAGTTTGCAGTCGACGGTGACTTGTCCTGCGGTAGTCTCTGTGGACTCCCGCTAGCATAGTAGGTAGTACTAGTGGTTTGTCTGTCGGAAAAGTGTTTGGATAGATTTTAAGAAAGCGGTGCAATATTAATAGATAGATCTTTGTCTTACGAAAGTAATGCTAAAATAAAGTTTTTATTATTCTTTAATTTAAAGATTCTATACTTTTTACGACATTAAGAATGCAACATGATATCTTCATAAATGCTTTTAAAAGCCGATCACGCTGACGGCTGAACTACACTGAGCTTGCTTTGATATTTTTAGGTGATCTATCTAGCAACATTTTTATAAAGCAGGAATTGAGCGTCCTTGATGTATGGCCGGAAATACTGTTTTAGTTATCAACATGAATACAACAGTAACTACCTAATTCATCATTAGCCTAACCTTTTCTGAACTGTGTTAGGGTGGGCTTCCAGTCTAACCGGATGCAACTTAATACGCGAATTTTACATGGACCGACAGCCTATCTGACCTCCACAACCCAGTTACTGAGTTATACGATACTCCTTGATAAGACTGGACCAACAAAGGACAAACAAGGACACTGAACTAGGACTGGACTCTGGAAGTCTGGACAACTTTGTTTTAGTTACTAATAAAATAAAAAAGCGACAACAGTTCAACCACAAGCCGCATTACAGCGATATCTTCGTCAGGATGAGTCGGCGGCATGCGCATCTCAGCCTGTCAACGCTTCCGTCCTGCGTGACTTGGTCGCGGGAGGAAGTCACTTGCGCATAATGAACACCGTGTGGACACGCCAGCGGACTTATGTACATAGAGTAGTAGTCAATTAGTTTGTTTTTCATCGGGTTCATAGTAATATTTAGAGGGGAGTAAGGTGATAGATAGAATCTTACTATTACTTAAGCGAAAGTTTGTGAGTTGTGTGGATGTTTGCTACTCTTTCGCACAAAAACTATTGAACGGATTTGGATGAAATTTGACTCATAGATATTTTATAAGTAACCTGTATTAATACATAGGATACTTTTTATACCGGAAGTACTATCCCGTGGCGTGGGACATTTACCGAACTCCACGTGAGTAAATCTATGGCATTCCATTATAAGACAGACAAAGTTTTTTGAATTACATTTTACCCCAAATAATGTGTAGTGTGTAAATTACCAGCGGACCGGGCGGTGCGCCTCAAATGGACCTGTGCAGACTGTCTGGCTAGACGCGGAGATGGCCGATGGAGCAAGGCTTTGACCGATTGGTGGCCAAAGTTAGGCCAAAGAAACCAGGGCCGTCCTAAACTCAACGTCGTCAACAAACGTCAAAGTCGCGGGAAACACCACGATGAGGGACGCACAGAACCGGGAAGTATGGCAGAAAAAAGGGAGGCCTATACCCAGCAGTGGGTGATTCCGGGCTGATATGATGATGATGTAAATTACCTACATGCATAATGTATTTCACTCACAAACATGTTCCTTGCTAATGACTAGGGTAAATTTTTTATTAACAAGTTAGTTGCATGTTAATGGCTAATGAAGAATGTGCCAGTAAATTGCATAATTAAAAAATATACACACACACTGCTTTTAACAGAATTAAAACCGATGAATGTTTAGAAAAGATAAAATTTTATGATTATAAAATAGTGTAAACAAAAGTGAATTACCATTTGTAATTTGTTAGAACAATAGTTTTGAGATTTATTAATACAATGTTTCCTTTTGATAACTTCATCAGAGACAAGCAAAAGTAAAACCAGCCAGTAAAGGGATTTGAATTCCTAATTTTCTTGGTGACACTGCTGGTGTTGCGAATCACCAAGTTTCCTCAACCTATTGCATTAACCTTTTGAATGCCAGGGCACAAACGCATGCGCATGCTCCTCAACGCCAAGCCACAATTTCACCACAAAAACCAACAAATTATAGTGGACCATATTTTTTGTCACATATTTGTGTTGTTACCATACAGGGCACACGCTTGGTTGTCACGTATATGTGACAATGGCATTGAAAAGGTTAATGCTTATTGAAATTCTAGCAAACAAAATTCTAAGAAATTATGAAGAAGCACACACTTTATGCTATTAAGAGTAGGTAGGTCAGGTTATTATTAATCAAAACATTTTAGACAAAAGCTTACTAGTTACTTTGACAACCAAAGTACAAACATAATTTAAATAACAACAGCATACAGCAACAATAACAACAAACACAGCTGTTGTGTAAACAAAGAGGTTTCAATCACTTAAACAATAATTATGCAATTACGATTTTCACACATGCATGAAGGTTGCATATCAGTTAACACCTCACAAGGCTATTTGCAATTGAATAAAAAAATGCATTTAAGAACATGCATGTTAGTTTGTAACACAGGGTCAACTTTTTTTCTGATTGCCCGAAATGAGCTTGCATGTGGCCGCAACTCGCCTGATGAGAAGCCATGATAACGGTCTCTCTCAAAGAGAGGAGGCCCGTGTTCCAGCAGTTGGTAAATTATACACTGATTATGTTAAGTTAGTCTTGCAGGTGAGAATTTCTTCATTCCACTTTACTGGCATAATGCCAAGATTCTTTCGCTTGAGGAAACTATGGCAATTTACGGATGTCTCATAACTTTGAGGATAAGTAAGTTGATTAATAGGAAAAAAAATTGAACACAATGCTGTATTGTTTTTTTGGTTTATTATAATTTCTAGTGCATCTGTATTTTGCCTAAATAGAGGAAAGGACACAATCATAGCTTGAAAAAAACACAAGACACTGGCAGAGTTTCACAAGTGTGACAAGTTTTTTAGTGTTACTTATTATAGTCTTAACAGTTGGTAGCTAGTAGATTTTAAGCCCAGACATAGGTCTGTAGATCTTCTACTCCTTCCTTTGCCTTTCACCAGCATGTAAATAATACTTTGAAACTGATATTGCTAATAGGAAATCTATAAGATACCTAATAGTTGGTTTATAGTATTTTGTTGTTGTGAGATTTTGAGCTCTCACAACTACAAAATGCCATGAAGTTGATAATGTATGGCATAAAGAGATAAAAGTTCTGTGAATCATACTCGTATATAAGATGTCCAATAAGCAGCCAGTATGACAATAGTGAGAATGTGCCTTTTAAAGATAAATAGTTGGTGAAAGAAATGAATACATTATTGTTTACCTTCGATTGTTTGATGAATTGATCAGTGGGAAACAATTATGCTCTGTATAAAGTTTCTTCCATAGTTAAAACACACGTAAACCTTGTTGGCGACTTCAAGATTTCATCAAACAGTATTCATTTTGTTTCTACTGATAAAACCCAAAACTATGTCAAATAACTTTACAAATTCAACGCTGTGATAACAGAAAACGTTGCTTACGAATCATAACTAAATAAATAACATCGTAATAAGGTGCGGTGACGATATTATTAATGATAAACCTTCACTCTTCATCACAACGCCCATTTTAGCGAGCCAATTGCGAATACCAGAAAGTATAGACAAATGGCAAATAACTCCAACGAAGGCAATGAGATAAGCACAGTCAATGTTGTGAGGAAGGTGTCGGAGCATAAGGAAAGATTACTAAGCCGTAAAACCCCGAAATATTGATATAAAGTACCTACTCACCCTCTCCACCCAAAGAAGTCAACAGTTATCCGGTGGTTTAAACACTGTAATCGCCACTTCTTGATGTTTTACGGAAAAACAAACGCACTACAATATATTTTCCACACTTTGTATATAAATAAATGCCAGATATTTTAGCAAATTCACATTTAGACCGCCGCTTTAACCGTGCCACAAAACGAAAATGGCAGCGTTGAATTGAAATGTGTTGTATAATCCGACAAATTATACAAGTATGGTACCTCCACACCCTCGCATACTCATACTTCAGCAACGGTGAACCGCATCAAAGCTTTTCGACGCGTTTCCCACAGACCATCTATATTTTGCCGGATTTTAGTAGTTCCTGAAGACGTCGCTAGGATTGAAGTTGCAACCACAAGTTCAGTAACATCAAAGTATTTGATAAGATATTCGAATCCTAACATTTAGGTAATTAAAAAGCATGTTTTAATTGTTTTATACCTATGAAAACTACAAATTTACACAAACCATAATTACAAACCATTTTGATATCTCCTCAAAAGAAATGTAAAATGATTGATGCAGTATCGAAACGTAGACATGCATTTCATAATGGCTACATTCAATTCATAGTAACACCAAATACTCTGGTGGGTAAATCATTAACAATAATTATCAGAAATATACCGCTTTTACGTGAATATTAGAATGCAGGTGCCTTCTTATTCTTTTTGGTTTGAAGAATACAACACACACACACCACATCAATTATTCTAAATACTGCGAACGTATCCGTAACCATGAAACGTCAGACTTCGTCATCATCTCTCCTCATTCGACCAATCCGAAACAGGTTGTCTTTCTGTCTCGTTTCATTTCATACGTGTGAAAAGAATACAAACAAGACTGCTTCGGTTGTCTTCGGTCCTTCTCGTTGACTATTTGACTTGACTTTTTGACAAGCCAATTTGTTTATTTTCTCCACTAGTGGCGCACGTCTGTCGTCTTACGAAATAGCCGCGGGAGCGAATTATTTGAAGAAGTTTATCATTGTAATCGTGGTTTTAAACACTGTTGTTAAAATGAGTGAAGTTGTAACAGTAGTAGCGCCTGTTAACATAGCCGTAATTAAATATTGGGGCAAACGAGATGAGGAATTAATTTTACCGTTAAATGATTCCGTTAGTGCCACTTTGGATACGAGCATTATGTGCGCGAAAACATCAGTCTGTGCAAGACCAAATTTTAAAGAAGATGCAATATGGTTGAATGGAAAGAAGGAATCATTTTATAGCCCGAGACTACAAAATTGTCTCAGAGAAATGAAGTCCAGAGCTGCTGCTGAAAAGAGCGTCAATGAAGATTTCTTACAGTGGAAAGTACACGTATGTTCAGAAAATAACTTTCCTACTGCAGCAGGATTAGCATCTTCCGCAGCAGGATACGCTTGCCTTGTTACAGCACTGGCGAAACTTTACAAGGTAAAGTCTAATATTAGCTCTATCGCTAGACTGGGTTCAGGCAGTGCCTGCAGAAGTGTGTTTGGTGGCTTCGTGAGATGGCATGCAGGCACCAATCCAGATGGTTCGGATTCTATAGCAACTCAAATTGTAGGTCAAACACATTGGCCTGAGATGCAAGCTTTAATACTAGTTGCAGGGGATACTAAAAAGAAAACTAGCTCAACTGTTGGGATGAGGACAACTGCGGAAACTTCTGAACTGTTAAAACACCGAATTAAGAATTGTGTACCAAAGAGAACTGATGAGATTATTGATGCCATAAAACAAAGAGACTTCCCAAAGTTTGCTGAAATAACAATGAAAGACAGCAATCAGTTCCATGCAGTATGTTTAGATTCATACCCACCATGCGTGTACATGACTGACGTATCTCATCTTGTTAGTTATATGATTCACAAGTACAATGAGATCTCTGGAAGCATAAAAGTTGCTTACACATTTGATGCCGGACCAAATGCTTGTCTGTACCTGCTTGAGAAAGATGTGCCACAAGTAATTTCTTTGATTAAGCATATCTTCCCTTCATCAAATCCAGATAAATTTATTACAGGTCTTCAAAGTCAAGAAGAGGTTTTGAGTCCAGTATTTATGAGTATCTGTGAGCCTCAAGCACAAGATTTGATCAAATATGTGATACATACTAAAGTGGGTGAGGGGCCTACTGAGATAACAGATGCGTCACACCTCTTGAATGAAGCAGGGTTGCCGAAGACTGAATAAGTCAAAGGTGAACTGTGAACACAAAGCCTTGTTATTATTTAGAAGCTATTGACACAAATCTCAATGCTATCTCTGATCAGATGATGAAGGATAAAATTCAAGAGGAATTAATTATTCATACTTATCCTGTATTATCTTATAAGAACAGCCATCTTCCATTCATATTACATCAATGGTGACATGCATTATTCAAAAGGAGATAACCCACCTAATTATTCAGTTTCAAGAACATTGACAGTATTGTGTCTTTGAACTTGGATTTGTTTGCATCTTATGTCAAACCCAGGACTTCACTAGGGCTGTAATATATTGTTTTTCAAATTATTATGAATTTTGTGAATGAAAATTACTATAATGCAAGAACTAGTATGTCAGTCACGCCTACCTACTGTTTACATTAAGTGGATTTAATTCTTATGTCAAACCCAGGACTTTACTAGGGCTGTAATATTTTTTTTTCAAATTATTATCAATTTTGTGAATGAAAATTACTATAATGCAATAACTAGTATGTCAGTCACACTTACCTACTGTTTACATTAAGTGGATTTAATCTTTGTTATCAAAGCAAGAAGGCTTTGTTTGTATAGAGTAGTAACTGTTCTAAGGAAAAAGTATTATTAGGGTATTGGCTATGTATTTATATGAGGATTGTGTGCTAATCAGGGTGTGGTCTGTTTAAATTTATGTACCCTATTTATTTATGTCTTTTATGTTGTTATAGATTATTATTACCTATTTGTCTCGAATAGTTCTGTAATTAATTTGTTGGAGTAAGAAAAATGTTGGTGTATATTCAATGGTTTTTATTTACATAAAATATACATACATTATTGATACATAAGTAACCAACAGTTATTGGAATAACTTATTTATATTCTATCTTAAATCTAATCTTACAAGGAGATCACAATGAAACTGCTAAAATAAATCAAACAATTCCATTTATTTTTATCCATACAGTCAGGCAGGATACATAATAAGTAGCACAAAAATAAATGAAACTAAGTTTCTTTAACTCCTTATCGTGCTGAAACTGACACCTGCCAAACTCGGATGATGTTGTCGGAGTAACCTGCGAAGAGGGTCTGGCCGTCAGTGGACCAGGCCAGGGACAGGCACTGGGGTGGGTCTGACTTGGAGGTCTGGGTCTGGTTGATGATTTCAGGCCTCAGCTCTTCAACCATCTCCTTGCTTTCCAGATCCTGTAATGTATAAGAAAATTTACATAAATACACAATTATTCAAAGACTAAGGAAAAGATAGGGTCAGTGGGTGGGTCTTCAAATAATGAAATGGATAACTTTCAAAATTACTCTTCACTTTGAACATTACATACCCAGATCTTGATGGAAGGTCCAAAGGCAGCACAGAGCCAATATCTGTTGGGTGAGAAGCACAATGATGTGATGATGTCATTGTGGTCCAGGGTGTGCAGATGCTTGCCATCATTCAGGTCCCAGAGCATGGCCTTCATGTCCTTGCCACCGGAAGCGCACAGAGAACCATCAGGAGAGACGGTGACAGTATTCAGGTAACCGGAGTGACCAAGGTGGTTGATCTTGAGCTTGCAGTTGGTAAGATGCCAGACCTGTGAGTGAAAATAATACAAATTTATTATTAATTTCAAATTGTGATGATAAGAAACTGATTATTTTGTTAATTAATTTTGATAGAATAAGGTGCTGTTAAAAATAACTACAAACCTTAACGGTGCGGTCCCAACCAGCAGATACAATGATGGGGTTGGCATGATTGGGTGAGAAGCGGACGCAGGACACCCAGTCACTGTGGCCATCATCCTGGATGGTGTACTTGCACTCAGCGAGTGTGTTCCACAGCTTGATGGTCTTGTCTCGAGAGCCAGACACAATCTGACGGTTGTCCACTGAGAATGCCACGGAGAGTACATCCTGTATAGCATAAAAAATGTTATAGTTTCCTGTTTAGAGATGCTTTTTATTGTTGTCCACAAGGGCATGATTACGCATGTGGATCACAATCTCTACACTACAGTTTTCAACTACAGAAACAATTTCAAAATTAGCTGTTTTCACATTGATAAGTGCAGAAGTGCTATTTAGTGTTAGTTTCATATGGTGTGAAATGTGACTGATCACACTCTTACCTCCTCAGTCCTAGTCAGATCTCGACATTGCTAGCACCATTTGGATTCTTCTGCCTCGCATAGGCACAAATACACTGTTTCTTCTGCCGCGTATCGGCACTTATACTACAACCCTACCAAAATGATAAGTTCTATCACACCTTAGTATGGTCTTCAAAACGCCTGGTGGTCTTTCCGGCGGCAAGATCCCACAGACGCAGGGTCTTGTCCCATGATCCAGACAGAGCGTAGTTGCCGTCACTGGAGAGCACAACGTCAGAGATGAAATGAGAGTGACCGTACAGACGCTTTTGCGGTACACCGTAGTTGGTTTCGTCTCTGGTCAACTTCCATACGATGAGGGTTTTGTCTGAAAAGCCATTCGGAACACGTTAGACAAGATCAAATAATGAGACATGGTTATAATGTCAACGTTGTTATCAGCCCCATATCCGCTTGCCGCTCAGGACTCGCGTGGCAAAGGTTTTGTGTCATCATATAAATAAATAGAAATTCTTCAAATGTAATCATTAAAAAGCGTTTTGCTGTTAAACCCGAGGAGTATTCTAAAGGCAAAGACCTGATGAACATGGATTTAGATGGTAGCGTAAATATAACCTTACCTCGAGACGACGACAAAATCATGTCAGGGTATTTGGGGTTGGTAGCAATTTGCGTAACCCAGCCATTGTGGCCACAGAGGGTTCCTCTAAGCTTCAGAGTTTCAGTCATCTTCACGAAAACTTGCAGAGCGGCTAAGCACCAACACACTAGCCTCCGTCGCAAAAGTAAAAAGACCGAAATTTGGCTTTGGCACTTGGCAAAAAGAAAGATGTCAGTTTTTTTTACGAGCTTGTATGTCATAGATACGAGTCATTTCACACAAAATATTACTCTATGGTTACTGTTTCAAATGTAGCCTCAATGGCTCAGTGAAGATATGTGCTGGCGCCTGTACCTATGCTCTAAACGCATGGAATTTAATTTTGCTCCCCAAGTATGTATGTACATACATAGTTTTCAAAAGTCAATTCAAACGCACTATCCACCTGTTTGAATTTGAAATGATATTTTGTCATAGTTTGCAAAAAGTGTGGAGCCGGCGTTACAAGATTAAAAGTTTTAAATGCAAATAATTCACATTTTATTTAACAGTGATCTGGCTAAAAGGCAGAAAACATGTTTTCAAACATTCCCCTACGTTCAATGATCAGTTACCCAAAAACCTCACTTGTCATAAAATAAAACTCGATATCGTACAACACTATTTTTGAACGAGTTGAAAATATTTGAAAAACGAAAGTGACAAATTATCATGTCTGTCAAGTTTTCAACAAAATTCAAAAGAAAATTATTGTGAAGTTGATATATTTTATTATCTTGACTTTATAATAAACTGAAAGGTACCTGAGACTGATAAAATTTTGGCATTTAATTGCTTATTTGTAAGCTATATCAGGTATTAGTTACAGGATAACATATTTTCACCTCAATGGATTTTATTGTCGAAGCACCAACTATGGCAAAAGCAAAAATTGTTCCATCGGGCTCCATAAAAGTATGTTCAGTACATTATTTAATTGGTTTCGCCTAATGTTTAGTTTATTTTATTCTTTCAAATGCAAAACGTTAATTCAAAAATATTTTACTCACACCAAGCCTCCAACTCAACATTTTTCTGAACGCGTCCAATAGTGGCATCATCATCTAGTTCCCATAAAAGCCGCTTGGTGGATTTCTTTTTGGAAAATTGACGTCACGCAAACGCCATTTTGTAAAGTGTCCGCCGTAGTCAGTTTTCTGGGCACAGTGTAAAATACGTAATTCGCATGGTTTTGTGTACATTTAAAACATAAAGACAATCAAAATCAAAGTTAACGTCTCGTACGTTAATCTCACAGACACAAAGTATGGAGGACAAGGCGTCGTTAAAAGAACTGGATCAGTGGATAGAACAACTAAACGAATGCAAGCAATTGACAGAAAATCAAGTAAAAACGTTATGCGACAAGGTAATGTACCTTTGAATTCATTATTAGATAATGTGTTTAGAATATTTGTGGCCTATTTTATACGTTTTGTATACATTTTCATCGGGTCGGTAGCTTTAAGTTGTATGATTCATATACCTACATAGCGAGTTACAAGAACGCGATCCTACATCGTTATAGGTTGTGGTAGAGGCTGACCGCCGTTGGAACGCTAATCGTTCCGGGATGTCGGGGGATGGAGAGAGTTCTGTGATCCCAAGTTCAATCTCTGTTTACCACACCCAGCTATCAATCTTCCAGCTTGATATTAGCGTAATTGGTTAGAAGATATTTTTAGACGCGGCGCGGAAAGTCTGATAATCAATTAACACTAGTTTTATATCCGAAGTCATAGACTTATTGGGTTTGTACATGTTTATCATGGATGTTTTCATTGATTTTTTCTGTAAGAGGAGATTGCGTCTGGCGGCGGCGATACCAATAATTACTTACTGTATAAGTGATTCTGTAGCAAAACACATAGTGATCGTATTATTTATTGATAATTTGATGTTTTTCTTAATAATATTTGGCAACAACACTCAAAATAGTCATCTAAATAAGTATTTGGTGTATGTTTTAAGTAGGGTGTATCTTCTAAAACCTAATCATAAAATTGATTACCACACTACAGAACTTTTCCATTCACAAAAATAACTTCCATTGCGAAAACAAGTACTGGTATGTAGGATCCAAATGCAGGTATTTGTTTATTTTGATGTTTCAATATCAAACAAATACATCATACATAAGCATTACCTATGGTTTTAGTTTGGTTAGGGGCAAGTAAGTAATTGTAATATCTGTACTCAACTCAAATTAGTGTCCTCATCTCAAAAATAACAAGCCTTACTATATTTTACTATTTTGGAGTACTAAAAAAAAGTATATTATCAAGTTTTTATATTTGCTGTTTCAAGATATGATTCATTCATTAAATAGGTAATGTTTACTTTCTGTTAGTTTTTCAAATGAAAACACATTAAAAGTCTGTCTTGTAAGAATTATCTTTACTTTGTGAACTATGCTTATCTTGTTGGTCTATGTACCTTATTCCTAACAAATAGCATTTCATTTTTCTAAGAAATACACATACATTTTCATAATGCTAATCATGAGTAAGGTAGATTATCATGAATGAATCACAAAGGGCATTCATCATTGACTTAATTAATGCAAAAAAGTAAATGCAGGAATGAAATAAACTTACCTTATTCTATTTTATAATACAAATTTGTAATATTATAATTTGCAGTCTCATTTAGTTGAACTGAATTGTTCATTGTTTAAATATTAAGAATGAAAAATATCAAATCTAATTAGGTTTTAAGTACTTAAAATCTAGATACTGTTTTGTATGTGTGACACTCACACATAAACAAGGTACTTCATGTACATTTGTTACCAATCAATGATTATGCATAAAAGTAGTGCGTAAATCCTCTTTGGTAGTTATATAAGGATATTGACAATGAGTATCCTGTATGTTCAACATACATAGGATTGTGACACTGCAGTGACAATTATCTGAAAGGATGTGATGCTGCCAAGTGTTAATTGGTGCAGATACCATCAGTCACACATATAACTTTAATTTAGGTTATGTATTTGTTATTTTTTTATTGTTTTATAGGTCATCTGCTAGTCATAGTCTCGTCAAAGTGGCAAAAAGACTTGTTTCATCAATCCATACCAATCATCTTCATTTTTGCACTCAGCTGTTATCTTGAAAGCAATTAAATCTATAATTACTGTTTTTTTGTTTATATGGAGAACACGTAATACTCTGCGGTTGTGGGAAATATGTTCAGGATTTCCAAATATAGTTTTCCTCTTCAAATATTAAATGCATGTGACCTTGAAAAGCAATTGGAATAATTAAAGTATATACCGTTGTTATAATCCAATTTTAAATTGATTGAAACAAGTTATTGATAAAATGGACATGCCATTTAACTGGTTAATTCCAGTTCAAACTACTTTGACATTTTAGTATCCCTATATCAGTTATTACATCATAAACTGGATTTTCTAGTATCATTCAGTGTTCATTTTAATTGTCTTTGGCTTAAAGTTACTTAATGCAGTTCTAAGCTTTGTTTTCAAGTGCTAATTGCAATCCGCCCATCAGTTTCTGAAGGTTGATTAGTTGATTACTTAACACAGTATACAGAATAGTTATAATCAAGGAAATGAGATTTAAACTTACTTTAAACTCTCATAACACACAATTTTTATTAATTAATTTAATCACAAGACTGTTATTGTACGTTTAGTCATGATGCTAGTCAAAAGAACCAGTAGATAAATAACACATTGAACTATATGCAAACAATGCTAATTATCGCCTATTATTCTATCTACTGCACGTGTTCTATACATATTTATATTATTTTACTGCCCACACGTGTGCTGGTCTGCACAATTACTTAGCATTGAGCCACATTAAGCATTTGAGCCTCCCCACAGGCGAATTGACGAACAGGTGTGTAAATAAAATTTATTTATTTCTCGTTAAAAATCACGCACGCTGATTTCGTGAGCTATCTATGAATCATCGATAACATAGAAGGTAAGTACGTCGGATGATGCGTGTTAACTATCATGAGTAGACAAAGAGATTTGACTAATTTGTATCATTTGTGACAAGGTGCCAAATTTCCAATTTTCTAATAGCAGGATCCTTTCTCAAAGCTAAGTATCTATTGCATAGTGATTCCTGCCAATTATTCTAAATTGAATATGAATCTGGCAAGCTATTTGAATGGTACACATGTAGAAAAGCGTGTTCGTAAAAAAAAAAGCTGACGCGGGATAAGAAGCAGCTGATACTTTCTATGTTTATCTTTTGCCTACTACGAAACGGTAAAAAACAACGAAGTACTTTGGTACTTCGATTTTAAACGTACTCTTTCAAAAAGGATGCACTTATGTTGTCACACTTTTGTTATCATTTACGTCAAGGTCTAGGAAAGACTAGCAACAAATATGACCTTTTTGCGCTTACTAAATACATAAATAAATGCTAATAGACGGTCGTTAGACTACTTTAAAATTAGGTATAGATATGTTCATAGTGTCGTGTCATTTTATACGTGGCTAAAAGAATATAACGTTGCCTCGATAAGAATTTGGCAAGTTTCGTACACCATGATCACCCGAATACCATCATCTTCACATGCAAGTGTGGCATGCAGTGTTGTTTCTGTCTCTACTGACTCTGTGACTTTTAAATTATCATACTCTTGCTCTACATTCATGTACATCTACTTTTAGGTGATCTAATAGGTATTCAGATTTATAACACTAAGAGATAGATGTTACTCCATTCATCAATATCGGGAATTTATAAGTGAGCATGTTTGCAATTTTGTCATCTCTTACATAAAACGTTGTCTACGTTAAAAGAATATATTTGTGTACTATCGCTACTGAATTGAAAAAAAAAAGACGAAACGGGTATCGTCGGGTCTTTCACCTCTACCATAGACAGACTTTCAAACAGGGCTTATAGCATGGCACTGCGTGTAGAAAAAGCAACAGTACCAAAGACATGCAATAATATCTATAAAACAGTATTTCACCGTGCAGGTTGTAAACGTAAAACATCCTTGGAAGATCTAATTTTGACCTTTGATCGCGTATCAATCTAACCTTATTATAATAATATAATATGTATTAATGTATAGTAATGTGTTTCCACCAGACTCGTGAGGAATACATTGAATACTTCTGAGTTTCTTTTACTCACCATTGCATACATTTCTTGAATGTTGATTCGTTAATTCGATGTCTACGTAGCCTATGCTAATTTCGGAATACAGATAACGCATTAACTCGTAAAAAAATAAATCAACAGAGTCTATTTGTGTTCGTGAATAGAAATCGAATAGCAATACGAATGAATAGAGCTTCTGCCTATGTTATGTGTGTAACAATTGAGATTCATTTCAATCAGATCGAAAAAAACTTGCAAGCCTTTTGTGGAAAACCGTGATAAATGGATGTGTGTTTGTTTAATATGGCGCGACATCGTTTTTATTTCAGACCAAATATTTTCGATCACAGGACACGGGGAACACCATATGAATAATTAATTAGCTCAATCTTTTTGTCATTCTATTATCAAATCAGCTTATAAATTTTATTAGACCGTTAAATTCGTAAAAACATTTTACACTGTCATTTTTTAGTAAAAAAAACGTGAACCTTCTACTTAGAACCATTCAGCTAATAGGGTAAATACGCTAAACGTCGGCCCCCTTACGGATATTCTAACTTTGGATCGCTCTGGCTGCATCAGTTTGCAACAAAAGGATAGCTGTGATGCGGTTTTAGACAGGTTGATTAATCTATTTTATGTTTATACGCATAAGGTTGACTTTTCTACGAAAAGATAAAAGTATTATGGTTTAGATGCGCTGAGGACGAAAAAACCCTTAAGTCGGCCGTTCACGGCCCATGTTCGGCCGCGTTTTTCCTAAATGTCGGCCGGGTATAGGGTGTTTTAAATTAAAACAATGAAAAATATTATTAATGTGATTTATTTTGGCAGGAGTATGATATCACAATAAGTATACATTTGTATTTGTTTAATTGTAAATTATTTTTTTGATTTAGGTACACTTTAACAATGTTAATAATTATAGCAAAGTTAAACATCACAATAAAATTAAATAAAAATTAATATCTAAGTACCTACCTATGTGATAAAAATTGGAATTGAAAACAGAACAGAATTTTAAATAAGTCAAAGGGATTAAAATAATACTCATATCAAAAGTGATTGTTTGTTAAACTTTTAATGTCTTCAACTTTTAAACAATATTTATGGTAAAATTAAATGTTTGTCAACAAGTCCGTCAACAATATTTTTTTTTTTTAAATTATTATGCTGTGGTAAACACAAATGTGTCTAGGTACCACAAAAACTACCATCGGGGTAGTACAAGTAAACCAGCAGCTGAGATGACTATAATTTTCTGTCTTTCCGTGAAGGTCTTGGATCTCTCTGCTCTATCATTGTACCTTAAATCAAAAGTATTAAGTGAAAACGAGCTTAGTATCTAAGGCAGCTTTATGTCTCACACAAGTTGACTAAAGATTCACGACCAACTCTTTATATTTTTTAAGCTAATAAACATGGCTTTAATAGATAGATAGCATTTTATATTTGTATCCCAAACCACATTTAGCTATCACAAATAATAAAAATGTCTTCGATATTGTCAACTCCTACATCCAAACTTAACCTCTTTATAATTTTAACAAATTATAATAATAGGTACATAATATTTATTCAAGTTTGAGAAAATAAGTTTGATAAATAAATTAAAAATTACTACCCACACAATCAATGAAAAAATACGAAAGTAATCAGCCTGTATAGAGGCGCTCGAATTCGAGGCTGGCCGACATTACGATATTTAATATTTCTAAAGTCGGCCCCTGTTTTGTGTACCTTATTTCTCGAGATTCAACTAATATCACCCCGGCCGGTATTTGGCGATTAAACGTAAAATAGATTTATTTACCTATAAACTTTGCAAATTATTCTATTAAGCCAATGCAATTGGAAGAGTAGGAATTTATAAAACAGACTGCATTTACTTTAAGTCGGCCCCGGCCGAGAATCCGGTTTTAAATCGAAACTAGTATCCTAATGGCGGCCCCCTATTTCTCCTTTAAACCAATACGCAAAAAGTTGAAAAAACTATGTCAAAATATAGTAAAAATTACTGGTTAGTGATAACAAAGCTTAAAACAAAAAAAAAAAGAAACATCTTACCGTTATAATATCAATCCCCGAAGCGTGGGTATTTACAGCAAGTAAGCTACTTCAGCTACGAACTTGACGCTTCAACGGTGCCATCGCTTCTGACGCTCAGTGTGCGAAGAGCAGGTAACGTAATCGGATAGGGACGGTTTGTACGTATAAAGTATGAACTAAGGTTGCAATTTGAGAGACAAGATTGCCACTTAATTACCTTTTGAATGAACGCAAGCTGAAAATATGCAGACGGCCGACGTTTGGGCGGGGGCCGATGTTTGGCGTATTTACCCTAACTAGTTTACTTACATAACTACTTACCTAACGCAGCATACAGTTGCCTAGTTACATATTTCAGTGACCACCAATCGCCTATATTAGTGATCTTGTAGTCAAACGACCAATATAATAGCACAATAATAGTATCGTTATTTTCTGCAGCGGGAGCTTCCGCCCTTATATTGATTACACGTGACCTGCCGCGTCAACCTAAATACCGGCTATAACTTTAAGTTATGAACTGTGTTCGGTTCCGCCCAAGTATTCACTTTTCCGGGTTCTGAAAAGCACAGTATCAAGTTTTTTTTTATTATTGTTCAAGCTTTTCGGACTGGTATTTAACATGTTATAAAGATAAGGAGCATAATGTCGAGTTATTTAAATAGTCCTTTCATGTTTTACAGGCGTGATTATGTAAGAAAAACCCACATTTAACGCTTAACATAGGCCAGTCCTTTGTACCTTAATGAAATGTCATTAGCACTCGTGGTAATTTTCAGTTTACTCGTTCTTTGTCGGGTGTATCATCAGTTTTATGTGCTAGGCGCCATTTTGTTTTTATTTATGGTAAGAATAGGACTAATTCAAGTGTACTGAATATAAAATCTGTATCTTAGATTTTTAATTATTGCTAGCAAAGTCATTGTGTTGTGAATCGACTGAAAAGGGCACACAATAACAAAAAAATTCGAGACATTATACCTACCTACAATATTATGTAAAAATAAGTGTATCACTCCCAGTCTGCGGTCAAAAAATGTCTAACCCACATCAAATCTACTCTCTAAACAAATGTAAATGTTTTAGACACGGACGTATATAAAATAAAAACATAAATCGTATCAGCAGCTTGTTGCGAGTTGATCTACGTAATATAGACTCGTCTAATAAGAAAGGTTATCTCTGAATACATCGCTTTAATCACGGATAGGCATAATCTTTCTCATGGCCTTCGTGTTCTGACTATAATTATAGCTAGGTCCATCGACGTTTTACTATCCATCTATTTGAATGGTGTTGGGTTAAAGGAGCAATGGAAATGGCGCAGAGAAACTGTACAGCGGTCATTAGTCATTACGCAATTAAAGTAATCTTGACATTGCAGAAGTCATACTCGAAGAAAGATGGTTACTAAGGCTTCAAGTATTCTATGTTAGACGTTTATTGCGCGTGGTTTAGTGGCCAAGTGGCCAGTTATATACCCTTCAGGAACAGACATGCAAACAATACGACATAGAATAGGTAAACAGTTTTATTCAACCGTGTCCGTTATTCAGAATGTCTAAACCAAATAGAGTGAATGTGTTTGAAACGGGCCTAAAGCCCATTTCGGATAAATAGACTATTGTTGGCAAGCCTTGCCATTGTTCTAATTCGGAATAGAATTGTGGTAGAAAACCAAAATGGACGAAACATATGGAAAACACTAATCAATCATGAACTTATCTAAATTATTTAGTAATGACTGATTCATTTATCAACATGCTTGTCAAGATCCTGATATGATTTTTTTATATTTTTTAAGTTGATTGAAGGACGGCGTCGATTTTCGTTTCGGCCTGTCTTAGCTACACAAAGGCCACCAACAGAAAGTACTTCTATACTAGCTGGACCCAATCCTCCTATGCTAGCAGTTTACTCACACTCCCGTTTACCAATCCAAAGCCAATAAAATGGGCGTAACCACCCACTATATTCAGTTAATTCACATCAAGATCAATCCGTGGCGTAATTTTTAGCAATTCCCCCCAGGATTGTTTATGGTATCTCTGTGTGGGGTATTGATTCAACGCTGACATTTTACGACCTTCGGCTAGGATGATTGGACAATCTTCAAGATTAGGTCAAGTCGTCGATACCTACGTAAATAGTGAAATATTTGCATTTGTAGTTTTTGTTATTGATTCTTGAAATACCTTACCTACCTTATTCTTATTTCTGTATGAATAAGACAAAAGTATGGTTGGTGTCTTTGGACTCATGTCTTGTCTATTGTCTTTGATTGTTATTGTATTGTCTTTAAAACACTTGTCCTCTATTTTACGAAGTCATAAGATCGTCTCGTTCAGATTTAATATTTTAAACAATTCAGCCGTATTATTCCAAAGATTTTTTAAGCTTTCAAAACTGTGCAACGTCATTTGCAAAATTGAATTTCGATTCTCACGTTTCTTTCTTTTTTACAGGCAAAGGAGATCCTCACGAAGGAGTCTAATGTCCAGGAGGTGAAATGCCCCGTGACCGTCTGCGGGGACGTCCACGGACAGTTCCATGATTTGATGGAGTTGTTCCGTATTGGCGGACGTTCCCCTGACACCAACTATCTATTTATGGGCGACTACGTCGACCGTGGATACTACAGCGTCGAGACCGTCACATTGCTCGTCGCTCTTAAGGTAAGCTTCATCATCTTCTTGCTATTTTTTCAGGATCGATAAACCTGTCATCTTAGAAGTCACCCTCCTTTCCAGCTATATTGTGTTTGTCTTCCCGTACATTATGTTCTTGGTAAGATTAACATTGTATACAAAACAATCGATTCATGACGTATGCAGTTATTCAACGAAAGTGTGACGGCAGTTAGACGTAAGTGCATATGACTGACTGGTGACGAATGAAAGGGTTATGATTTGCTGTAATGTTTAAGTGATGCTGATGACTGACGAATGACAACATGGAATTATTAGTTGTCTGACACACCAGTCCGGTGTCTAAAAGCACGATTTAATTCCCATATCGCGATATCGCTGACATCATTGGTTAGTAAAGTTTTGGTTTGTCAATCACAACAGACAAGAGATTTGAATTGATTAGACTCACAGAAACTGAAGGACATTAAACAAAGCGCCGCACCGACACTCAGTCATGTGAGCATGTATCCACACTCTTTTATTTAGCTTGGCTAACGTAGCAAATTCGCTCACAGTTCTCCATATTTCCATAGACCGGAAACCTTATTCTATAAATAACTTTTATACTCTTTTGCTTCAATACTGGGTGTTCAGAACATTATCTGATTTTGTGACTGTTTGAGCCTACTATGACAATGAAAAAACTTGCTACAATCAGTCAACGTACTCTACTAAGTGGAAATAACAGTATACAACATAGAGACATTGAATACACCCGTTTGCTGCCAATGCGCTCACTCGACCTGAGATATTTTTCTATTACGTCTACGTAGAAAGAAATCTGGTATATTGAAAAGTCATTTTTAGCAAATCACTTCGTGCATTTTCGCTCGTGATTTTTCATGAAGAAAGAAATTAGCATAATTATTTTCTGAGAACTACGTGACTCGTAGCAACTACGTGTAATTTACTTTGATAAACGCAATAAAAAGTATAAAAACAACTATCTCGCCCCACGCCTGTATCAACACAACTCTAATTGAATCAGACATTCAGAAGAATCTGTGCTGAATCGATTTAGCATCGATAAAAAATAAAAACATGGAGGTTCCCGATCCCGATTTACTCGATACAATTTCGAACTCCGGCTCGTGTGACCTACATGATCGAATTTACTTTTTTTTTTTTCAAAATTGTGAAAGGCAATGTCGTAAACAATTTCTTTGTTTGTTAGTCACGAGGAAGGGGAGTGGTTATCAGCCGGTATCTTTGATAAAGTTCGGTCACTGTTTACATAGCCTTATCAAGAGACTTTCATTAAATGAGGCACATTACTATATTGCATTATGAGACAAAATTCCGCGTAAAAATCCACGATGAAAGCAAGACGGCAGAAATAATAAAACAAATACATAAATTCTTGTTCTTATTTGTATTAGGATATCCACAGCGGAAGCTCCTGAAATAACATGTAGGAATAACTATGTTTTTCTTTATCAATGTTGTTTCATATTATTATTGTCTGAAATTGCTGTTATTTATAACGTGTTTTCTGGAAAGCGGGAAGTGTTTTCTGTTGACTGGGATTCGACCTCGTGTATGTTCAAATAATGGAATGGGAAGCAAGTTTGAGTGAATGAACAACTACCCACTTTCCAATTAATAGTATTGTTGGGTGGTGTCAATTACGCTAAACACAATAACGATAATTGTCATGTGGGTAGCGTATTATTTATTTGTTTAATTAATTATTTTTTGCGTAACTACGCAAACCAAAACTTTGGTATTATTATTGCAACATAATTTTGAACTCGGAACTCGTGGCAAAATAATAACAGCCGCTCGAATCAATCTTCAGGTTAAGCTGTGCTTGCCTAGGTTGATCTGTGGATAGGTGACCACCCATTACATACTGAGTTTACTCCGTGCCTCGAAAAGCACGCTAAGCCGTTGGTCGCGGCTGTCAATTAGATAGATCTAGATATGTCTCTATATAGATCTTTGACAGTCGTTACAGGTCGCTCAATCAGTTTTACCAAGGGGTATAGTATAACCCTGTCCTAACTGGGTTTTGGAGGTCAGATAGGCAGTCGTTCCATGTAAAATACTGCTACTTCCGGTTAGACTGGAAGCCGACCTCAACATAGTTGGGAAAAGGCTAGGTAGATGATGAATTTTTATATAACTTCCAAAGTATGTGTTAAAGATATTTAGTTTGTACTCACGCGAGCCGGTCATCTTTAGAATGTTTAATAGGTATCGTAATTGACCTTTACTTACCAACGAACGGTGCAGCTAATGTCAAGCGAACACTTCAAAGGAATTGATGTCATATTCCGTTAAATATGTATTTTTGTTCAAGCACGTATGGAATTGCCTTGACGACATGTAAAATTAAGTAATAAATTACCATTCGGAAATACTGAAACAAGTTTTCAGAAGCAACGTTGAAAACGGCACATGCGTTTACAAAATTAGTTACCTTTCGTGATTACAAGGACAAAACTATTTTGACCGAGGTTGTAACCATATGAAACCGTTTTACTTTCAAACCGAAACTGTACAACTATACTTACTGACTTAGAAAAATGTGTTACCTGAATTCTTTATGTAAACTCGCGTGATACTGCCGAGAAATCTTACTGAGTGCCTAGCAGTGCTTAGCATTAATTCTAGTATATTACACGCCCCTTAATCTAAATGAGTTTTAAGAAACAGTTTTTGTGGAGCAACATCACTCCTCATAAAGGTTGGCCTAATTCGGGACGATTTGGCTTGCATATTTTGCCGTCTGGACTCTGATTCAGGCTGATTCAGGCTGATCCGAACATATTAGGGCTGATAATAAAGCTCGTCCTGTGTCACGTTATTGTCCGGCTACTGTACTCTTCTATATCAGCTCAAAAACCCTTTACTCAGCTAAAACCTCCCAAAATTTCCAGGTTCGGTACCGCGAGAGAATAACAATTCTCCGTGGAAACCACGAGTCGAGACAGATCACCCAGGTATACGGATTCTACGACGAATGTCTTCGCAAATACGGCAACGCCTCCGTATGGAAGCACTTCACCGACTTGTTCGACTTCCTGCCCCTGACTGCGCTGGTGGATGGCCAGATCTTCTGCCTGCACGGAGGGCTCAGTCCCTCCATTGATACCCTGGATCACATCCGAGCCCTCGATCGCCTGCAGGAGGTGCCTCATGAAGGTCCCATGTGCGATCTGCTCTGGAGTGATCCCGATGACAGGTAAGTTCTTCCTATTTCGTATCTAATCATCTGGGCCTTAAGCAAGTGCATTAGTTAAGTCCTCCAAAGTGCATGATGTAGAGCCACTGGACAATTAGTGCAAGATTACAAGATGTACATGACCAGTGTAGATGACATTGGGACTATCACAAAAAACAGCAGAAAAATATCTTATCTATATCGAATAATGGAGTTTGCATGTTGATAAATGGGCATTCGTGTTTTTCGACAAATTGAGGCTGCATTATTAGGATTATAAATAACAAGTTAGATAAAGGGTTTAGGGAAATTTGTTTTGACTGACTGGATATTCTAATACGAGTAGTTTCAGCTGTTCAAAGACAAGTCGTAAATACCTAAGTACGAACTATAAATATTTTCGTCTTAGTCACCAAAACTAAGTGAACCATTATAATTGCCTGACGTAATTCTGTAAATATTTTTGTACACCACAAATTGTGTAACAAAGGAAGGATGCGTAACAGGAAATCGTCATGAAACCTTATAACAAGTGATACTTACGTACGTGTCCACACCGCATTTACACCATAAAAGAGCTATAGGGCAGGTAAGGGGAAAACGACGCGCAAACTGACCACGAATGCAGTACATAATTCTAGAAATCTAGACCCACCAGCATTATTATAAATTTTGAGTAATACAAAAAAAAAACAGTTAAACCATACATTTTGACCTTGTAGGTAATATTCTACAGCTGATTTTTTGCCATGAAACATAAAGTTCACTTAAGGTCATTGCGTTTTATGTAACTTTCACTCTTATAACGTTAGATCACTCACAGTCATCCATTGGGCAGACACCCAGGAGATGCGTGCGTGGTACAAATGCATCTGATAACGAAAATAAAGTATTTGTACGACAAAGAACACCTCTGGAGTCAAGGACGTACATCGTATCATCCGCGAACTAATTATAGTCGCGTTGATGACACGACGCGTCCTAAGCGTTATCTTTATAAGTGGGGGATTTTAACTAGGTTATATTATTGATTTTCCGATATCCACTACGTGTTCTAAATGTTTTCTTGGACCAAGTTTTCGTTTGTGTTTAAACTTGGGGTTCGATTCTTATGTCGCAAAAAATGCGACCGTGACCGGATTATTGAAAATGCTTCGCCAGTTTGCCCCCTATTACATCTTAAGATGGGTGCACTATACCCATCTGTCTACCCTTTCGGGGAATACACCGTTATATTATGTGTTCTTAATATTCCTTGCTTGTTAATTCGGTGTTTAACCTTGGCATGGCCAGATTCGTCTTCGATTAAAGTTAGTACAGTTGTTTCACGCAATGTCTGGGAGTTCAGTAATCGGTTGACCGGGCGCTCAAGTTCCGACAAGATAATTAATTAATATGACTAGATTTAGTTATCGAGTCAGTTTATACAGGGAAACAACTTGTTATCGTTGTTGTTTAAGTGGGGTGATGGCGACGGTTGATCTTGTTAGTCGCAGAAGTTGAATTGAGTGGTAACTTTTGTTAATTAATCACCTTCTCGGCTTTTCGTTATTTTCACAATTGACTTATCTAATACTCAGCACATCTAGTATCAAAACTTAATGTTATGAGCACTGGCTCATAACCTTGACAAATTGGCGTCCTGAAAAAAAAAAAACAATTGTTTGTTTACGACATAACTTCGTGTGACTTGAAAAATAGCTTTTAAATTATTAGTACCATTATCTCAATATATATTAAAAATAAGCCTTATTTAGACGCTTAGCACCGGCGTCCAACATGTCGTAAAGTATTTAAGCCGATTTACAAGAAAATCTTGTCGTTTAGCTCATTACAAGGCTGTATAGGATTGCCATTGAGGTGTTAATTTGTGTAAGTTATTTAATTTGTTATTGCGTCATTGGCAATTAGTAACTTTTAAATTCAAAGAATTGCACTCCTATTGAAAGGCTAAGTAAACATGAATACCACAAAATTATTACTATTACTTTTTATGTTCGTCTGTATGTGTGTGTATATGGTCAAGCTTGAGACACCTGCCCCACCGCAAACGAGAGCGCGGCTTGCTATCGACTAGTTTCCCGCTCAAGAAAAGCATAACATCACGCCTGTAATCTCTGAAGGGTTAGGCAGAGGTGTACCTAATAATACACCCACATTTCGCCAGTTATAATAATGAATTTTATCGTTCCCACAGAGGCGGATGGGGAATATCGCCGCGTGGCGCCGGCTACACGTTCGGCCAGGACATCTCGGAGACGTTTAACCACAGCAACGGGCTGACACTGGTCTCCAGGGCCCATCAGCTCGTCATGGAGGGCTACAACTGGTGCCACGATAGAAATGTCGTCACTATATTCTCAGCACCCAATTACTGCTATAGGTAAGTTTTACTACTTCGCTTATTATCTTCTCTTATAATGGGTGTAAAACACCCGTAACGAAGCCGAAAGGCACTCGTTCTCCCCGTCATTGCGATATGTTTTTTATTCCTGGGAAACTTCTACTTCTGGAGATATTGGGGGTCAAAGTTCTAAGTTTTTTCATTTTTTTTTTAAATAAATATTTTAAATTTATTGTTATAACTTTACTCTTAATACCTCCATGACCCACAAACTATTCGATGCATCCATTAACACAATATTTTCAGTGTGTTACATTGAGTCTTATCGTTAAGAGAATTTTCATCCCAAAAACAAAGTGGTTTCCCAGAAAAATTTTTTTGTTAAGAATTACTTAGTTTGATGTACATAATACTTGGTTGATTCGTGAAGGGTCCGTTTAGACCTTGTACATATGCACAAACTATAATATGACAATATCCGATCAACTAACTCTCAGCCCTTCACAGTTCACTGCTCATATGGACTAATGCGGACATAGCCTTTTTTCAAGCGGCACGCATTATACATTCCCCACCTCCCGTGGGAATGAAAACCCCACTTACTGTGTGTAAAACTACCAGCCAGGCAGGCACCACCATGGCTCAGGGATCGCCAGACGTATATTATAGCATCCCAACTGGTGTAGGCTTTTTAAATCTGAGAAAAGAAGAACTTATCTACCCCCCAATCTTTTAAATGACGCTCGGATCTGAGAGGATGTCGATACTCTATAGTATTATTTAATTTCAAATATTGGTACATCAACAGCAATTCAGAACTATATTATAAAAAAAAAGAATTCGAAAAAATTGTAAATATAAATTATCGAGATTTTTTGCATCGGTGGGGTCATACGTAAATGCAGGTTTTTGTGAGTCACGTCTATGATGACTGAGCTAAAATAATATTAATATCCCAAAAATATAGTCGTACTTTAAAATTACTTAAGTTTGGAAGAATGTTAGTAGTTCATAGTTGTAGCTTTCTTTTGAATTTAAGCCTGATGATGATTAATTATGTAGCTGAGAGCCATTACACAAACAGCTTTTGTAAACAAAAACATTGGGTTTTTCATTATCTGAGAGAAACTTGATAAATAATAAGGAAAAAACCAGTCAATGCTATGTCATTGCAATCTTACTTTTCCTCAACAATCGTATTTACAGACAACACTGATTTCGACGCTAAATTATTCAGTGCATAATGAGTGTGAATGCACTCAGATTTTAATTATTCATGAATGTTCTGTAGAAATCAAACACTTTCATTGTCATGAACTATGCTCTTGGAGAGGCGCCTTTTAATACAACTAGCAATGTATGGGGTTCTTTAGTTTCTACCTACCGCCCTGGCAAAAAGTATGCGTGAGTTGGATATGTATAATACATTATGAAGTTGTCCAACAATAACTTATCAAATATTGGCTCCAAAATTACAATTGACCTTGGTTTAGGTTCTAGAGAACGGTACACCGACATGATTCGCACATTGAGGTCGCCCGAAGCTTAACAATGAACAAAATTGACTGTTTTGCATAAGTCCTCCAATATAAATTATGAACTTAAGTGCGGAATGTTCTTAACACTGCTGTATAACTGTACTAGGCTCGCATTTAGTCGTGTCCATTTATGTTTAGAAAAAAGTTCTGTAATAATAATATGCAAAATAGATCAGATAATGTACCTAAATCGATACCTATAAAACCGTGTTATTTTTTGCGCTCCTGATAAGAGCAAATTATTGTGTTTTGTAGTAAATATGATATTAATTGAACACTTCCGTGTTTATCACAACGTTAATTTGTTAATTAACAGTTTTTTTTTGTACATTTGTACACGTACATGAGTAAATCAGCTTCAGTGCTTTATAGCATACATGGCTTATTGAGACATTCTTGTTGATAGGTTTTTAATTTTTTTTAATTAGCCCGTATTGTCCCGCTCCTGGGCAAAGGCCTCCCCCCATTCCCTCCAGTTCGCACGATGGTGTGCTTCTTCTAGTCAATTCGCCAGTTCCGCCATCTTTTCTTCGGTCTGCCGCGACACCCTGTCTAGCTGTCTCATCATGGCTCCAGCCATGCGATATTAGGGCAGCTGTGCATATCATATAATAATAATAATAAACTTCATAAGCTTTTTGGGTAGCTTAGGTGTGCTATACCCGCATGTTCAGATCGGCCTGGTTCAGCAGTCGGGCGGCACTGTATACATGAGATCTTGCCGCCTTACCCGTGTTTAATTAAGCCATCCTGAACATATCTGTAGGCAGGCACCCCGACATCCAAAGGAGCTGGATTGGAGTAATATCTGTCGCACCCTTGGCAGTTAGTCACACATGCTCCCTGTCTTTTTTCTTGTTTTCAGCTGTGTGAATTATTATTATATTACTCGAGACGACACATTAGAAAATAAGCATTTCTAATTAAAACTAAAATAAATACGATTATTTCATTTTCACAATTAAAATAGTAACGTCAAGACATGCTATAGATATCTTCCAACAAAAACAAGAGAAAGTCACCTCGTAGACACTCATAATCTCAACACGGCGATATAATTCGATTAGATAGCATTTACCTGTCGCGAACAATATGCTCTTACGCAACCAGCTTTAATATAAACACGATTGTTTCAGATGCGGTAACCAAGCCGCCATTATGGAATTGGATGATGCGCTTAAGTACTCATTGTAAGTATTACTTTTGTCTTTATTGTCTAGCTTCACACCTTTCTATGTAGGAGGTAGGTATACGAAATTCGTGGAAAGTTCAACGACTTCTACTCAACATGTCTCATCTTTGAGATATTTAGATTATTCTGTAAAAATTGTGTAAATTTTTATAAAGTTTGGCACAAAAGTTCATGAATATATACTTTTACTTGTAGTCAAGTAGTTAGGTACAAGATTTTCTACTTGATTAAACATTAAATGTTTGATCCCAATATTTGGGTTGTGGAGGTCAGATCGGTAGTTGCTCCATGTAAATAAAATACAGCTATTCAACTGCACTCGGTTAAAAAAACCAGCCATACACATTCCTTATGACATCACTTAGTCTCCACCCTGGAAACCAAATACCGAGCCCAAGATACAGACTTAATTGTCTAGTTTGAGGCTCACTAGCAACAACACTGTTAACTAGTTTTTGGTAATATTTTAAGCCACTTGTAACATGTCTTGTGTATAATTGTATCTGTATTACCTGGATAGTACACAATTTCTACCCCTAACTAAAGAATAGTTGGGAAAAGGCTAGGCAGATGACTAAACACATGTTGGTAAACAGCATCATTCAGGAAAAGCATGTGTGTAGACATTTCTAGAACAATATAATACTTGACAATGTATCACAAGTGGGTATAAGTATGTCTAGCTTGCGTAGGGCTTCCCTACTTCAAGGTGCTGTGATTGTTAAGTACGAACTTGGCCTTGGCGGTAATGAGGGACGATAGTGACAGTAGAAAGTTTAGTTGCTTGTTGCACGGCGATTATTGTCTATATATGAGACTTTATTGTAAAAAAGGGAAAATAAATATGTAGTGCTTGGATAAAACACCTTGATCACATAACTATCTCACTGTTGTGTAGTGGATAGGTTAGGCAACCTGTTCGTCCTATAGATTTCTGACCATCTCTGGAGAAACTTCAGCCACACAACTACTTAGGTTTTGGAATGATTATAAGCGCAAAGTGATGACAAAAATTTGATATTCAACATCAAATAAAAAATCGACATAGTCGATATCTAACCATGGATATTGGAAAATATGACCTAATTGTTACCCCTTCATTGTGTAAGGCTGTGCTAGAAAATGATGCTAATGCGTTTGTTATGTTTTCAGCCTTCAGTTCGACCCGGCTCCGCGACGCGGCGAGCCGCACGTCACGCGGCGGACGCCAGATTATTTCATGTAGGCTGCACGTAAGTAACCATTTTTGTATACCATAGTAACTATAAAGCAGTTTCACTAGTCAATTAGATACAGTGGCGTGCAGTGGTTCTCCACGGAAGGTAGGCCACGCATACGGATACCCAAAAAAAAAAACTTCGCGCAACATCACAACGTCGCTCTACTTATGATGATGACCCTAAAGTAGTCACATTTATTGATTTATAATATTTAAAAAAAAAAATTGAAAAGAAAGCCTGTAAAAACAACAGTATGGTGGGGGTGTAGGCTATCCAGTGAAAGAAACAATAGTTTTATAGCACAAACGAAATCAGTTTATTATGAACACACAACTTGTAGAAGCTAAGGATGTAAGTACATTCACGAGATTATTGCCGAAAACGCGTGTTATAGTTATAAATACAAGAACTCACCACATTATTCAAGGTTCAAATCACGATTTTCTGAAGATTCAAACTCAGTCACAGTCACTCAAACTCGTCTCGTATCTTTATAAATAACTTAAAATCATCAAAATCAAATCAAGTTGAATCTTAACATTAAACGATAATGCGAAAACTTACTACTTTGAACTTCTAACAAACACACATTATCAGCGCAAACTTCACAACAGAACACCATTTTTAAGTAGATAAACAAACAATAAACAACAAATTACTTTTAATTGAGTACGTTAAAAAAAGCAAAACATTCAAGATCGCGGATACACAAATATGGCTTCTTTAGAAACCAAATAATAATTGCATCATTTTGCCGGATTGCCACAGTTATTTTCCTAACTTCCCGAAAATCAAAGCGAAATTTCACAAAATTTTGGGAAAAAATAAAATTCATGTATTTCTTTACTATTTTAATAGGGCTTTTGCGATTCCTTATAATTTATATTTTTTTGGAAGGTTTATATTCGACAATACCACCCTGTTTTTTTACAGTAGCAAGTCATTATGGAAACGATCGTTTCAGTGTGTAGTCTGTTTCTCGAATTCCCCGCGATCCGGGGAAATCTCCACAAATTGGTAACCCTGCACTGCATTTCATTCATCTTGACTGGCACTTCTGATTGGCTGGCCTTCAAGGCCAGCCAATCAGAACTGCGCTGGCGGTCTCCTTACGGCGGAGTTCCCGCCCATAATCTATACATGTGTGCCGTTCATACACACGAAAATATGCACCAATGTGCGTAAATTCATCAATGAGTCGATGAGAAATGAAGGCAGTTCGTTTGGTAGCCTAAGGAGTAGTAGCGTGGCGCGACAAGTTGCTATAAGTGTTATAACAGGAGTTTTAACTTTCTTTTTATATTTTGTATTTTTTATTACATGATTGTTGATTTGTTGTAATAAATGAATTTGGCTAAGGTAGGCTAAGCCTATTTGCCTGTATGGACGGCACGCCCCTGATTAGATATAAAGTTTTGAACATGGTAGAGAGTGATTTAGAGATCACAATTACTGCTCTCATGTCACAGGTGGTTTTGTATGATTATATGCTACAGTCGGTACGGATTAAGTCTCGCCGGTGGCGGTCATGAAAGGTACAGGCAAGTTATGGGGAGGTCCTTATGCCTTGTGTTTGTTTGTTGCAGAGGAGGCGCATATCAAGCGGGCGGAGAGTGTGCGGGGCTCGGCAGGTGTGGCGGGGCGGGGGGCGCTGCGCCCGCGCACGTCCCGCGCGGCGCGCCTGCTGGCGGCGGCGCGCGCGTCCGCGGGGCTGGCCGGCCGCCGCGACAGCCTGCTGCGGGTGGCGCACTGGCTGGCGCACGTGTGACGTACAGTGCGCCGGCCCGGCACGGCGCGAGGCGCGCTTTATATTGTAAGTGGTTGTCACCAGTCGCAAAGTTAGGTTCTTGCCGTTCACTGTGCATTCGCTCCGCGCTAGTTATGCTGGTATGTTCATGTCCCGCGGCCGGACGGAGCGCGACGTCCCGCATGTTATGATTCTATACACTATGATATGTATCGAAGACGATTGGACCTCATTAAACTCGTACATTTACTAAAACGGTAGTTTTATTTCGCATTCGTCTCGTGGCACCATGGATCGACAGGCGAGCAATGGACATACCATCATAATGTAATATTTGGTGACTAAATGTGCGCCTATTGGATTCCCATAAAGCTTATGATCTTACATCTAATGTGCAGTAATGGAACTTATAATTAGTGAAAACAACATGATTACTGTCATCTAGCAAATATAATGATGTTTTTCGAGTTAAGTTACTGTAGATCAAAATCTGTTACGAGTCGCATCCTATAACTTTGTATTTTTAGTTGCTTTACAAATGAAATATTAAAGTTTTTTTTTTACAATTTGATATTTACATTACACAATTACTACACATACTGCGGGGGTATTGATCGAGGTCTACAAAGCAATAGCAAGCATTTAATTTTATGACAGAATGGCATTATGTAATTATTTTTATTATACAACTATTTTATACATATATAATATCTTTAGTTCGACTGTAAGTCTGCTTAAAAGTATTAGGAATCCTTATTGTTTATACCCCAGTGCAATCATTCTGTCATGAAATGTCTAGAGAGAACGAGTTTTGCATTTTGAGATTTATTATTCAAAATTCTCCTTTTCTTGTGCCACAGTACCTGTATGACAAGGAATAGTGTTTCACAAGAGTGGAGCTTTAAGTTCTTTTATTTTATTTTATATTTGTTCTATAATTGATTAAAAAATAATTTAGGTAATCTTGTAAATACCTAAAGATCAAGGCGCCCGATAGGTTGTTATTGTTTAAAATAAGTGTCGAATATTTTCCCATTAATTGTACTCATTTCATGAAGGAGGTAAGTAACTAAATATATTAATAACAATTTTATAAGAGATCATTGCGAACTGGGAAATTGTTTTATAACATCTTAGGATAGAAATTTATAACATGGGGTTATATTGAAAGTGTTAAAAAGCATGTTTTTTAAGATTACATACTCACTGATAGCCCTGGTTTCCTCTACAAAGCATTTTTTCTATGTTTAGTATAACTGACAAAAGCAATTTTATATTCCATTTCTATGTAGAAAGCGTGTACTTATTTTAGAATCTGAACAGTGGACAGTTTCTTTTGTCAGTGCCATCTTTCAAGTTAAAATAAAATTTCAGATTTATAAAATAATTGTAATATTTGTTTTTATTTCCTAAATTAAACGCGTGCATACTAATTATACAAAGACCTTACCCACCAATGACACCTGAAGCCACACGTTTCGTTTGATCTAAGTATTAAGTATGTAAGTTATAGATAAAAAATAAAATATAATATCCTTAAAGAAAAAAAATAACAAAAAAAAATGAGAATGTATGGCGAGCCTCGTTCGCGTGAAATAAAACAAACGAATAACTGTAGCACAAGTTTGATTTCTCTGCTTTTGGCGTTATTTCACCCAATCGAAGCTCGTGTAAATTTAAAATTAAGGCTTTCCTGGCAAACTGCATAGGCGATCGACATTTAAAACTTGAGAAAAATCTTGATCTTTTGTATGCATAGTGTGTTCATTATAAGTGGGACTCGATACTGTTGATAATGCGCTGACTACCGACAAATATACATATTTTCCATCTGGATTCGCTACACAATGGCAATAATTTAAAATGTAAACACAGTACGGTAAAATAATTATTCTTGCAACGTGTACTATGCCTGTTGATAGGAATTAGATATAATAAATAAAATTAATTATAAAAATATGGGGGTTTTCTTTCACCATTCCAAAGTAGAAATAAAAGTAAACATTACATGAAAATAATTTATTATTTTTATTACAGACGTTTTTACAGTCCATTAATTTTAATACAACAGACTGTTACTAGATATACATACATAATATTACCTAACTTTTGCGTTCTGTCAAGTAGACAAATTACATGTAATATATTTATTATTATTTTATTATACTGTTTTTAGTTTACCTGCATCTTTGATGCTACAACATTACATTCAAAAATACGAAAAATTCGAACTTACAATCGGTTTCTGTATTGATTTTCTCCAACTCAAAAACCGGGTGTTAAGTGTCCAAGAAAATTTTATCAAAACATATCAGTGCTTTAGAAACACAAGAACTGTTATTAAATGTCACATTTAATGTGCGGTGCTGAATCCGACGTATAATAATTGTGTTAAAAAACATAAAAGACGCATCACATACGCGTGGAATGAATCATCTTAAATACTAGCCTTGTCACCCTGTTTTGAAACACAACACCAACTTTTAAAGCTGATAATGATTATTATGTTATGCGATCAATCTCTTGTTAACCCCGTGTTTACTCCGAGGTATTTGACATGTTGTGCCTACCATTCTCTTATAGTTTTCACCTCAAAGGAGACTAATTGTGTGAAACACCGTCAATACATGTTTTGACACATGGTTGTGAGAGCAAGTATCACAACTTGCAGTTTGGCATAAACGCGGGGTTAGACACTCCTATGGCTAGTCTATAGCCGTCGGGTATTCGTACTAACAACAGTCATAAGCTTAACACTTCAAATTGACTTCTAGATCTTGGTGTTACCAGTTTCCATCTCTCAACTTTCGATATGAATGGGTCAAAAGATAAAAAGCCACAGCAGGCTAACCAGTTTCTTGAACTCTGTAATGGATAACACTGGATTTGTAGGTCTATTCAAATATTTAACGTAGCTCATTAGTAGTAAATATGAAAGCTTATGAATAGATCATAAGGAATAATAAACAAACAATTAAGCTACGTATTGAGTCTGATGTTTGGTTAATACGGGCGTTTCCGAATGCTTCCATTTAGCAGTCTTTTTAACCTTTTGACCGTCAGAGCATAAACGCACGCGCGTGCCCTAACCACAATTTCACCTACCATTTTGTCACATATTTGTGATTTGGCGTACAGGGCGTACGTGACGCGCTTGCTTGTCACGTATATGTGACAATGGCATTCAAAAGGTTAATTAGTAATTGCCTTTTAAAGATTGAAGTGCGAATAGGTATTAGACTAAATATTTTACTATTAAAGATACTTTGTGGAAAGCAGCAAAGGCACGGAATTTATATTTATTACTATATTATATCTAAATATTGTCTAACATAAATAGAAGCCTCCGGATTGACACACCTATTTCGCAACTTATTTGAGACTGGAAAAGTGGCGAAAGTCTGAAAGCTAATGTTACTAACTTGGTCATAAGTAGCGTAATGTAGAATTATATATTATGCTGCAAATTAACAATATATTTACTCTGATTTACATCTATTTACTAAACATAATATACATAATAAAATGAGCATTAAAAGTTTCAAATACTGATTTTATATAAGTACAGTAGTAAAATAGTGTGCGCAATTCACTCCCCCATTCGTTTAAATTAATTAAACAGGAATAACTACATAGGTACAAGAGTAAAATAGTCGTTTTCTAATGACGTTTGGCTAATAAACCATGAAAGTTTTCACCGAGGTAAGTAAACGCAGTCAGCAGCATCGAAACGTGCAAGAGCCGTCAGTGTCAATATTTTCAAAGAAATGGTGAAGGCTGGTTAAAGCTGTTTGTAGATTGCGTGTTCATAGCTTAGTCCCAATCTGACCAATGAGGTAAAGCTATTTTGAAATATAAAATGACATTGACAGATTTTCAACCAATGACGACGCTTGGTACAAGCTATGCTAGCGCCATTAGATTTACAGTTCCATTATTACACTGGCAGTTGTTGAATGCGGTTTAGATGTACTGACCAATTCCAATTGTGAAATTCGCCCTTAGTATCCACCAAAGCAGAGTTTAGTTTACCTAAATAATACACTAAAAGTAATCTTTCATACTGTCCGCCTATAGGTAATTGAAGTTATTTGTGGCTGTCGTTTTTTCGGCGCATGATTGGAATATTAAATCCAGCTTGAATCAAATGGTTTCAAGCAATTATATATAATATTTATTTCCAAGCTTTATTATAAGTATAAAAGTTAAAGTATAAGGCCCGTTTGCACCGCAAACAATTAAATGCGTTAAACGCTAAACGTTTAGTAATTTGTGGTGGAAGCGAGCCTCAGAGCATTTTGCAAGCTACTCTTATTTTCAAATGAGTATTCACTTAGCCGTAATCATTTTGCGCAAAAGCCACCAACTTCAAACAACAGTGATGCAAAGACAGAAATCACCGAACAAATCCGCCATTATGTCGTTATTACGAGACTTTCATTCCTGTGTCCAATTGCAGCAGTTGCTTCATAAGTTCGTAAGTAGAGAAGGAGGTGGCGACCATGGGTATCGCTCGGATGTAGTTGATGCTCATGCCGCGGTACAAACCCTTCACTATCCCGTTCTCACGGTATATGAGGGTTAGCGTCTTGATCATGCCAGTGCTGGAAATATTAGAGGAATTTATTAGCGAGATGTATTAACATTTTTAGCCTTGTTCTCACCCGCTGGGACACAGGCCTGTTCTCCAAGAGAGATGGTAGGCAGTAATCCACCACGCAGGCCCTGAGCTGGTGGGTACAATGGATTTTTTGGTTCAGATATATCTGACATGACGGTTTCCTCACGATGTTATCCTTCACCGTTGCGATGTATTTATGGAAACAAAATCAATTATCACTAAATTCAGGATGCATCGCATTCTCGCAAAGTCACCAAACCAAAGTGCTTGAAGACAGAAAAGATTTTACTATAGAAGGAGCTTGCAATATAAATAAGTGCTATGCAAGAGAGCATATCGCTAGATTAGTGCTGTCAATAATAAAGTACACTTCTGAAGGCCACTATAGACTGCAGGGTGTTGCACAAAAACAAAAAAAAAAGATGCTGTTCCCAACGCGTTCTAACAACTTCACCAGCAGTTTCTTCAGTTTCGCGAGACATCGAGTTGCATAGAAACCAGTAAGTATCGCTGTGTGGTCTGCAGTCACCCTAGGAAATGCACCTTTACTGACAACATACGTCATCCCACAGCTGGGCAAAGGCCTCTATCCATGTTGACCCGATATTCTGGTCCAGAGCTTGTGGCCCATTGTCCACTGGCTCCTGAAACTAGTTATTAGCTAAAATGCCTGTGGCAGATTAGCCGGGACTATGTCTCCTTTAGTAAAGTACCAACTAGACACTGTTGTTAGTTTGGATCATGAAAGTTAAAGAAAAATATTACATATATTCGAGTATGAGGCTTCTCGACGAAAATATTATTACTTTTTTGAAGGAGATACCATGTTAAAAGTATTAAAAATAAATCTTTTAAATTAAAATATACAAAAAATATGATTAACCAACCTCCTGCAAGTGTTGCCAACACCACGTGTAAATAACATGCAATCAGAAATATGCTGCATTAGTTAGGAATAGAATCATATACATTAGAATACATAGAGAAGGGTGCACGGTGCTTATAAATATTATCATTATACGGCAATGTTACACGAATCACTTTGATTGAAAGGAGCAGGAATAGTTAAAAGCTATACAAGGATCTTTCGCACGTGCCAAAAAGCGGTACGCCGTGATGTCTTGTTTTACAAGCATAAATCATCATCTGCCTATCGTTTTCTCAAATTTATTGGGGTCGTCTCCCAGTCTTACCGTATGCAGCTGAATACATTTTACATGGAGCAACTGCCTATCTGCCCTCCACAACCCAGTTAGTACTGGGTGATACGGTACGACTGGTTGTCTGGCTTTCGGGCCACTGACTACCTATAACGACATAATCAGTCTGCAATGTCTCCACAGCTGGGACACAGGACTTCTCTCTGTGAAAGGGAGTGGGCTGTAATCCACCACGCGGGCCAAGTACGCGTTGGTGGATGTCACGTGTCTTCGAATTTTTGGTTCTCGGAAATGCTGTGCTGTTTATCAATGCATTCATGAACTATTAACAACATTGGAACAACTAAAGACCCTTGATCAAATTGAATCGCTAAGTGAACTGTGTATTATTGCCATTAACAATTATTATATATGCTGTAAGGTAAGGTGCAACATTGTAGGATTGCATTATTTTATTGACATAAATACTTACATCTTTAATAGTTAGTCGATTACTTCATTTGTATAGTCTAGAAGTATTGCCATTTAATATTATTATACTAAATGGCTAGTAAATTTATTTGCCTATTTAGTATTTTTTTAGTATCACCATAATTATCCCATCTATCTACAGGTGGAAGGGAAACGACGTACAAACGATTAATACGTAATCAGAACAGCCGTTTTTTTTTTAATTATAGATGAAAATGTTGTGTGGGTTCGGAGTGATGTACTGACTATGTAGTAATCGTTTTTGCGTCGATGTCTCTGAGTATTTATATTTCGGATCTGGTCATCTGGATTAGATAGTAAAAGATTCAAGGATTTTTTTTTTTTTCAAAAATTGTGGCCGCTCTCGGTACGTTCTCGTCGATCTGCAGTGTGAGGTATTCACGGTAGTGGCATAGCCGTGCTTAAAAATGCTTCCTCAATGCAATGTCTTAGTGCAACATATACAATGGTAGGTACGTACATGCGTCAAAACAACCTCAAAACATTTTTCCTGACTACGGCAGAGCCCAAAGGGAGGGTAATGTTTTTAGTCGGAATGTATAACATTGAGAAGTTGTGATTAGTTCCACGGAATTCTACTCTTAAACAGTCCATGAAATAACAAGAGATTTTATCAAGTTTGTGTTGAACTTATCAGAAACCGCGAGGAATCTTTACAAGTTTCGAGCGGCCATCATGTCTTATCTAATTACGTACCTATATTACAAGTACCTACAGTTGGCATGCAGACTTACCCAAACTTGGCCGTCTGCGCGTCCATGCAAGCCAGCTGCATGCGACGTCGCGTCACGTCGAGCGGGTACGAGATAGACTGCGCCACCGCGCCCGCTAGGCCGCCGCACACCAACTTGCCTGGCACCGTCAATACAAGACCTCCTGAAAAGTTAATATTAATTATTTAGGTGTTTATCTCGTGGCTCAATACTGACAGTCGCAAATTTTAGAGGTTAAGCTACGCCTGGCGAAAAGGGCCGTAGATGGGTGACCATCCATTACATATTTAGGCCAGTCGTGCTCAGAAGAAAGCACGTTAAGCCGTGGGTTCCGGTCACCATTTGTAGGTTTTTTGACAATCGTTTTTTGTAGTAAGAAGTTCTAAAGTCTGACAACCAGTCTTACCAAGGGGCATCGTACTTTTTATACTAAACTAGCTGTTGTTGCCCGCAAACTACGTTAGCGTGAAACTATTATAAAAAAATATTACTTCCCATTTTTAATTGAATTTTGATAACAATTTCAAGGGTTTTAATTTTTTTTGCACACGGATCCCTAATTCTTATTCTAAAATAAAAGTAGCCTATGTTAGACCTTATAACATCGGTCCAGCCGATTCGGAGATTAGCCGGAACAAACAGGCACACAGACCGACTATTAGACAAAAATTTTAAAAAATGTGTTTTGTTATAAGTGCCGTATATATTTTCATAAGCATTCAGTAAAAAGCTGCTATGATATTACAAACAGACACTTCAATTTTATTTATTTGCATGTATGTATGTATAGATAGGCTTGCGTTTGGCCGCAACTCGCCTGATGCGAACTACTCAGTTACTGGATTACAGAAGTCAGATAGGCAATAGCTCTATATGAAATACTGGTATTCAGTTAAATCTGCTTAGACTGCACGGCATAATTTGGAAAGACTAGACAGATTAAAAGTTCACTACACACATTAATAATTATAATTTGTCACCAGCTTTTGTGCAACCATCATCTCTTCGTGAAGGTTACTATTTATAAGAATTACCTTGTCACTAAGTGCCATAACGACAGACATACTTAAATAATAAATCTTGCTTAACGTTAACAAATTTTAATAAATACTTGAAAATCATAAGTAGTTAAGGGCCAGTACACACTTGATGAAGCGCACGACAGAGCAGTTGTTAGGTCATTATTACACTTCATGCAGCTTATTCATTAAACGCTGCTTGAAGATAAGTATGGATCAACGACTGATTGAACCCCAGGAAATTTGATCCGTGGAAACATAGAAACACGCAGTTTATTTTAACCACTGTAAGGTTGATATTTTGTTGGCAGTAAAAACGCATCGCGTTTTTCTTCACCAGGTGTATACCAGCCATGAGATACCTACGTCTATTCACAATCTAAATGCAGTTGTAATTAACTACCTAGCATGTAGCATGCAAAATAACTTGCATCCAATCGGAACGAATCCGGAAATTTCTCATTATCGATTTATATTGAACGTTAAGATCCACAATAACTATAGTACCTAATACCTCCTTACCTACATACTATTTGTATGGATTTCATGTATTTAGCTGTAAACTTGGCGCACGGCACCCTTATAAAAGATATTATCATAAAGATGATGTGTTTAAAATTCTATGGAAGTTGCAAGTAATCTTCCTGTGAAATATAACACAAAGTAGGTATATAATTATGCAGATTTCAAATGCACTGAATTGCAACAATTATAGTACATATCTATTAAAGTTAATAGTTTGCGGATAGGATTACTTCGATAGTGGTAATATTTATAACGATTTACATTGAATTTTAACTCTAGTTTATAGCTTTTACACCGGGATAATTATATTACGATTTGAATGATCGAAAGCAGACTTAAGGTATTCGGGGTGATTTATTTATAGAGGGATTTTTATAAATTTTGAAATTTGAAAAGTCCCGACAAATAGGACCTTTGCAAAAATGTCCGGACATCTTACTTTTTAATACTTCTATTTCCGATTGTTATTTACTTCCTAAGAAAATACCCTGAAGTTGAAAAGCCCAGACGCAGGGTCAAAAAACCGAACAAATGCGGACTGATGGTGAGTTCTTTTGGTAAAATCACCGTTATCTTGAGATCCGTGCAAAGGACAATGACCAAAGTTGGTACCAAAAAGTCTCGCGCCTCAAAACCAAAATATTATAGTAATTAGTTTCATATTTTTTTACGGCATTACGCGTCGGGGATTTGATTTTTGAACTGGAAATATACTTTTCGAGTTTAAAAGTACGAATATTGTTTTACTCCCTTTATATGACGTTCCGTTTCAACTGAATATAAATGACGTTCCGTTTCAATTGAACAAACCCTTGTCTGTCGAGCGGACTCTAAAATTAATTACAATTAAGTAAGATCAGTACACCAAATCGATTTAGTTTGGTTTATTGCTATTTGCAACAAAATAGATTTTCTCAGCCTAAAGATTTTGATTTATCGATTACATCCCTAAATCCCGACTAGTTTATAGCACTTACTATACTCTATGGTTTATAGTTATCTCATCTGTGGCATCTGACATTTGTACTGTACTGACTGACTATTGGCAATGTAAAGGTCTAAAATAAAATCGAGTTTCAGTCAAGCATACTGTGGATGTTACTTTAACTCGTAATTCTTACTAATATTAGTGTATTACGCTGTTTTTAGAGCAATAATGTAAAAATGTAATGTATGTGTGTTAAAATACGTCGTTGGTAGCGTCGAAAAAATAGACCTACTTTTTAGGTTAGTTTCGATTTTATAAAATAACTCTGAAACGCGGGTTTTTTTTTCAAAAATAATTTTTGTAGGAGTTAATACGATCAGTGTAGTCTATAAAAAACAAGGTTTGATTTTGATGCAGCATGGTACGGGATTCCATACTTCCATGAGCATTCTCTTTTATAAAAGAGAAAATAATTCAAATCTGACCTTTCCGAAAAGTGTCTACACGAATCTAAAAGGCCTCACAAAATGTATCTAAATCCCCCATGGATTTAACAACTAAACTGCCCGATTTCTAATCTTAGTGTGACGAAAAATTTTATGAACTGTAAAAGTAACTTTGTAACCCCATATTATTTATATTGGATTACAAAGTTACTTATGCAGCTCGTGTATCTAGAAGACTGGCCACAAATTGCAGTATGTATCCGATTGTGATCGCCGTTTCAGCCTGTGGCAGCCTTACTCTAGATTATAGGTACATACCGGTATTCCTCTCACACTTCTTGCAGAGTTGGTTGGGCACGTACTTCATGCAGAAGTATTTGAGCGACTCGAAGCAGTAGAAGCTGAAGCCGGCGTACGGAACCATTCCGCACATGGTAGGCACGAAGCCCCGGTATAGGGCGCGCATACCGCCCTCCTGCAAATTAATAAAATATTGGCGTTATCTTAGACCTTATTTTTAATACATACATAGGTACATTCTTTGACATAACAAACAAACTAAGTAAATCTGCGCAAAAACGATAGCTAGGAACAACTTTTTTTTTGGGTGGAAAATCACGGTTTACGTTAGGACGCAATGTAACGCACTCAAAACATTGTGCTGATGGATGCATTAAATAGATAGGGATCATGGAGGTATTGAAATAAAGTTATAACATTTAGAACATGTACTTATTTAAAAAAAAAAAATTGGAATAAAATAAAAGTTACAAGTGCTGATCGAGTTCAGTTCATTGGTGAAATCTGCTTTAAATTAGTGTTTAAACTTACCGTACGGAACATGGTAGTGGCCGCATGCACGATACCCGTGTACCGATGCTGGCCCGTGATCTGGAACGCGAGGCGCGCTCGTATCGTGTCCAGTGGGTACGTCAAAGTGACAGCTGTCAACCCTGCGCCGGCGCCAGCGATGAACTTGTCACCGTGCTGGATGAGTGGCAGGTTTATGTGACTTAGATACTGAAAAGAAGTAAAGATATTGTTATTAGTTTTTGTAAGTTATGATAGTGACTATACTGGGTCGATCGACGGGATTAAACAACGCTCGTCGAGGACGGTCCGTAACCTCCGTGGATGGGTGACCGTCCATTACATACCGAGACCCCTTTTTTTTTTTTTTTTTCGGGTGGGTAATCATCAAATGACTCCTCCCGCTCTGGGCGGAGCGGAAGGGAGTGTCAGACTTTTACTGACTAAAAACCCCTTCTTTTGCCCTTTATGTTCCAGGGCCGCGGTATCTCTTTCGAACAGTCCCGCAGCCCTGGCAGGCATCGGCCCTTGCGGGCCCCTCCTGTTTGTTGTGACATCTCTTTGAGGCGCGCGTGGAACACGAACGCGCCGTCGACACGGCCTGTTGTCACAAGACGGACGGACGGCGAGCTAACCCATTACTCACCGTCCACAGGCCCGCGCCTACGGTGGCCGAGAGCCATCACGGCGTGGCCCCCGACGCCCGGTATACCGAGACCCCCTACGTGTCACATTTTATGCTGTCAGTACCGGCTGTCATTCGCAGAACTTTGACAACCAGTCTAACCAAGGAGTATCGTCAGATAGGCAATCGCAGATGTATGATTGACTGAAAGTAAACCCCCAGCAAGCCACATAGTTTAATTAGGAAAATACAAGCCAAATATAAAATGATGACTTGTAGGACTAGTTTAGGATTGAGTTCGCTGAAAATGAACCATTAAAACTCTTTCAAAGGTGTCGTAATAAGGATGCTGAAGTTTTGAAATTGATGTGAGTTCTGATAAGATCGTATCGTACGATCGGAGTTATCAGAGTTTTTAGCATATATGTGCATAGTCTAGTTGTGCGTTCGTTTTTGAACTCATGTGACACCCACCAACGTGCACTAGGCCCGCGTGTTGGATTATGGCAGTCCCTCTCACAGCGAGGTCTGTGGCCCAGCAGAGCGAATGTTAAGGCGTTGGTCCCGGCTGTCATTTGTAGATCTTTGACCGTCGTAACAGGAAATCAGTGGTCCGAAAGTGTTACAACCAGTCTTACCAAGGAGTATCGTATTACCCAGTATTTACTGGGTTGTGGAAGTCAGATAGGCAGTCGCTCCGTGTAAAATACTGGTAGTGGTATTCAGCTGCATCCAGTTAGACTGGAAGCCGACCCCTTCATAGTTGGGAAAATGCTATAGACTTGATAACTTTACGAACAAGAGAATTTTGTCGAAAAATCTACTCAGTAACGTAACACGAAAAACGATACTCATTGCAATCGTGCTCACGCGTTTATCACGTTAACGCCAAAATATTTACTCTAATAATTATTATTAAGTTCGCCTGTAACATAACGATAAGTCAACACGCGTTCCATAATGTGTGAATGAATAGGTTCAATATTAAACGATTACGTTGTTATTTGCTGTCGCAAATAACAAAAATAACAACGTAACCGTTTTGGGGGCTTGGCTCTCGTTATAAAAATAATATGGTATGTTTCTTATCATAGTTATCATACATATAGGGAGTCTAGCATGTACATAGATCTAAAGATTTATTTTATTACATTAATCCAAAAATCTGTACAACAACAACATGTAAATAGTCTGCCAAACTGCAAAACAGTTTGTCGCCAGTTGTTCTCGTTTCACAATATAATTATAAGTCGATTTTTATTATAAAATTACCTAAAAGATAGTGAGTTTACAGAACGAAAGACATTTTCACATTTTAGACCCATGGAAAATTGCTATTGCCCATAGATGCAAAATTAGCAATAGACACAATGAGAGATAGTATTTTTTAAGAACATTTTTAAGTTTGTCTTTGATATGCGATATCAACTGTGGGGGTTTCATTCATTCATTAACGTCGGTACTACATATTATTTTGTCATAATGATTTGCGGTTTCGACGTCCTAAGTAAACAGTATGGTTCGATAACCTTTGAAACTCTGTATAAACTTTGTATATTATTGCTGTTTTGAGAAATACGACAAATTGACGTTCTGCGACCGTAATTAAATTAAAACGAACTGATAATTACTGTATCAAAAAAAAAGTACAAAACGGTTTTAATATTCTTGTGTATAATCGACTGACGTACGGTGCTGAAACATGGACGCTCACGCAGGAGGCTGTGTACAGACTGAGAGTTGCACGGAGAGCCATGGAGCGTTCCATGCTCGGCATAAAGCTGGTAGATCGAGTTCCTAACGTCGAAATCCGAAGACGTACAAAGGTTTTCGATATTGGAAATCGCGTGACGGAACTCAAATGGAGGTGGGCAGGACCCCTAGCAAGGCACAGTGATGACAGGTGGACTAAGGCTGTCACCGGATGGCGTCCAAGAACGGGGAAAAGAAATGTGGGTCGTCCGGCGGCCAGATGGGCAGACGACATAGTTGCCATCGAGGGAAAAACCTGGATGAGGCTGGCACAGGAACATGGAGATTGGCAGAAGAAAAGGGAGGCCTATACTCAGCAGTGGGTGAATTCAGGCTGTGGATGATGATGATAATCGACTGAAACTGAAACAAATAAACGTAATCTGCGATCGTAATAAATTAAAATATACTTTGTCAAAAAGAGGCAATGGTGCTAAAACACAATCAATCCAACAATAAAAATTTGCACCATTAATATAGTTATTTTTTTCCATTTTTCCGTACAGCCACGTATTATTTATTATTAAGTTATTTATTTATTATGCTCATACTTCTCTGGGGCGACGCCATAGTCATGGTATTTGTTTGCGTATAACATCATCATGCCGTGAAAGTTGTAAAAACTATTGAAACTTAGAAATACGAAGATGAGCGAAGGTATGATAAGGTAACCCCTAAAAGCCTCTGCTTTGGAGTTGACAGATGGATTTGAGCAAGTGTATCTTTAAAAAACTGTGTTGTATTAGTAGATGAGGTATGTGTGTACGTATGGAAATCTTTGGAGAGAATCATATCATCGATGCTGATCAACAGAAAAGGTGCTCTTCCTGTGCATTGGCTTTGGCATTCACAGGAGAAAAAAAATCCTGTCTTTCATACAGGTGACTCTTACTGTGATTTGTATATCTCTGGCAGTCGATACCGGTGGTCAGAATCCTAAAAGTCGGACCCTTTACCAAGGGCTATCGAATTTTCCAGTAACTGGGTAGTGGGGGCAGTCGCTCCATGTGAAATACCGTTATTCAGCTGCATTCACAGATAGGAGGCCGACCCCAACATAGTTGGGTGTACAGCTGAGCAAATGACACGAGTCTCTTACTCTGATAAACAGCTACTATTAAAACACGGTATTTGGTACAAGCCAGGTGCCTTTGCCTTGCCCTTATCATAAGAACTTACCTAACATTCCACCTTACTCCATCCGTCATTAAGGTTTTATGTGACACGTAACTTATAATAATATCTTACTTCCGCGTACCCAGTCGTTAGTAGGTCGTGCCCTGTCATAATGTCATCAGCACAGGCCGCGCCTCACTCTCTCTTTCTTAAGGTCAACGGAGTTTCATTTTCGTTCATGCTTTATAGTTCATAGCAATCGTAATTAATATTTTAATGATGTGATAAGTTAATTGTAAAACTCATGTGTATTCATAAAACGTACCTAATGAACTGAGAATGGGACTTTTGGAATGTGAAGTTTTCAAGATACATTTCAAATAGTCAAATACATATATTTTTGGCGTTCGATTTAGCGACCGGGTGCATAACATGATGCTCTGTCTGTGCTCCAAGATACAAATCTTCGACGTCATTCAAAAAGCAGCCAAGTTCAAGGAGGATCGTGTTGGACACGTTTGCAACGTAAAGCACATGCCGCCGTGTCGACGGCGCGTTCGTGTTCCACGCGCGCCTCAAAGAGATGTCAGAAAACGGGAGGGGCCCGCAAGGGCCGGTGCCTGCCAGGGCTGCGGGACTGTTCGAAAGAGATACCGCGGCCCTGGAACATAAAGGGCCAATGAAGGAACATGGGTGTTTTTTAGTCAGTAAGAGTCTGACACTCCCTTCCGCTCCGCCTAGAGCGGGAGGAGTCAGTTGATGATTTCTCACCCCCCAAAAAAAAAAAAAAAAAAAAAGCACATGCTGAGACCTGAAGATATGGACGTTTTAGGAACCCATATTCGGTAGACTCAGGCGTATGTGGTGGGACTTTTCTTAATTATTATATTTGCCCCAAAAATTTGCCTGTATTCATACATATCTATCAAGCTACAGCATCCTGTAGTTGTTGACTCTACCATAGGTCCCTCACAAAGATTTATCTATCCTGTTTGTCCGTTACTGTTTGACTTGACCCCTTCGACGTTTTTTTCCACTTGGTTCTCATTCACCTAATTTAATAATGGCCAGAGAGGGTTATTTATTGGAATAACAACTTTAATGGACCTCCGTACGATCGAAGATCTCTCGAGACAGGTAAATGCGAGTTATTGCCCCCAGAAGCCTTAAAACCGTCATACGTATGTATTTCAAGTTTTTTGAAATGGTGCATTAGTTGTATGAATCAGGGATGTTGCGGATGCCGATTTTTTCACATCCGCGGATGTGAATGCGGATGCGGATTTTTGAAGGCTCACATCCGCGGATGCGGAAGCGGATGCGGATGTTTAAGATCTTATATAAATAATGTATGCATAAAATTATGCATATAAATATCAATGAAGAATTAAAACAATGCTTAAGTAATTAATAACATTTTTATTGATGAAAATTAGTATTAAGTAATAAGTATAATGCTCCAATTTTTATTTAAGTCCTTCACTTACTAATTTTCAGATTAGTGAGTGAAGCTGATGATAAAGTAATTATCAACATTTTTAGTAATGAAAATTAGTATTAAAAATAATTCTCCTATATTTTTTTAACTTCAATTCAAAATTCAATTTTCATATTAGTAAGTGAAGTTAAAAATAGGAGCATTATACTTAATAAAGAGTAATATTGCCGCCTTTTCTGATTCAAGGCGGTTACGTAGAGGTTCGTAAATTAAACCCGCGCTACTAAATAACTGTTCGCTAGGAACACTGCCTGGTGGAGTGGATAAAAATCTTCGTGCTATCGGTGATAATATCTTAAATTCCTCTCGATGAACACTCCACCACTTAAGAGGATTTTCATCCACATTGACTCTTTTTTTAGCGCGGTAAGAAAGTAATTCCTTTCTGAGTACAGCTTCAGTGCTACCATTTTCTGGTACCTCTTGACTCTCATCTTCACTTGACGAATCTAACATCATAGCAAGGTCGTTTTTTAAGCATGGCTTTCTGACGAAACTTGATGGCCCTGGTCCTAGTTGTTCCATATTCTTTTCCGTGGAATCAGTCATTCTCATTCTTTTGGTCACTTCGGAATTGGCATTAAGATAATCAGAATCGTCATTCTTAGTATTTGTCATTGTAATCATCAAAATGTCGTCTTTAATCTTTTCCTCAGTCACCGGTGTAAAAAATTTGTGCTTATAGCGTGGATCTAAGTAGGTGGCGATGATATATAAATTGTTCTCTCCCAAGCTGGAAAACTTTGTTGTAAGTTCATTTTTCAGAGTCGTGACGGCTCGTCGAATCGGATCTAACTCTTGTGATCTTGTTAAATATTCATCAACTTTTTTTTCAAGCATTTGAATTATTGGAATCACAGACGAAATAAGGGCGTGAGAGCTGCTCAGTTCTCGTGTGGCTTCCTCAAAAGGTCTCAGTAATTGAATAAAACTTTCAATGATTTTCCATTCTTCTGGCAAAATAGGGTTTATCTCATTATCATTGATGTAAAGACTTAAGGCATCCTTTACCTTTGCAAAACGCTCAAACATGTAAAACGTACTGTTCCATCGCGTTACACAATCTTGGAACACTTTGAGATGAGGTTGATTCAGTCGGTCTTGAATTGCTTGCAGTTGTTTCTGAGCGATGGTAGAATGATTGAAATGAGTCGAAATTTTCTTACATTTTTGTTTGAGTATTTTTATGTTTTCTTGTAAACCTAAACAACTGCGAATAGCAAGTTGTATTTTGTGAACAGTACAATCTATGTCATTCAATGCTGCTAATCGCACGGCTCGTTTCATATTAGATCCTTCATCTCTGATTAGGCAATGCACTTGTTCTTTTTTAATATTCCATTCAGATAGCATCGAGTTAAATTTTTCGGAAATGATATCACCAGTGTGACGGCCGTCGAATGTCTCGCATTTCAATATAATCGATGATCTATCAAAGTTTTCTGCAATACCATGGCAAGTCAGGCTAAGCAAAGAAGCATTTGAGCTTGGATCGGACCAAACATCAGACGTAAACGACATGTAATCAAATTTTTCGATTAATTCTTTAACTTTTTTAGCAACTTTGCCGTATAATTCCTTGCATACAAAATCAGTAAAAAAATTGCGTCCCCTAAAATTATATTTTGGTGCTAATTCTTGTATCAATCTGCGAAAACCCAGCCCTTCAACAAAGTAAAACGGTAAATTTTGAAGTGCAATCATTTCTCCAATGAGCTTATCAATTTTTTTTGAATTTAAGTTATTAACGTCCCACTTCTTTTCTTTTAGAATTACTTCTTCTAAAGAGAGTTGTTTCTTTGCTTCTTGCAGAGGAGTGGTAACTTTGTCTGAAAAGAAAAAAGATATAAATAAAAAAATCGGAATCAAAAAACTATCTACCTAAAAGAAATGAACAACCAAAGGACGTGTTTAATTTTCGAAACAAAAAGAAAACGTCCTTTTAAAATTTTTTGGGAATATCTCTCAAAAATTCAAAATCTATCTAAGAGAAAAAAAAATCCAACCTACATTATATTGCAAAAAAAAAGATTCGATATTCAATAACGCCAAACGAATTTTTTATTTATTATTGATGAAAAAAGTTGAAATGGAACGAAAAAAAAATCTCATGATAATTGTCGATGTCATGTTAAACTTAGAGATGACCCTCTATTATTAAACAATAAATGTAAACAAATCGTAAAAAGAGTTCTTTTGAGGTCACTTTTACAATTTAAACTAAACCTAATATTATCAATTATCATAGTAAAATGGGATTATTTAGCCGGTTATACTCTTTCATTCATGAAAAAAAAAATACGGCCAAAGTCATAATTTTAATTAAGACAAAAATAAAACAAATAACTAACCGACATTTACAAAGAAACTAAAAAGCCAATGTTTCAAACCTTTTAAACATTTTATACGCGGATAATTTAAAGATTACTTCATTAAAGACTATTTTAGATTGGAATGAGTGTTTCTTAATTTGGTCGGATTATACCAGCCAGGTTTATTTGTTTACATTTTATTTTTCCGTAAAATGGGAAGGATAAAGCATCAAGACAGCTACGACTAACGAAATGCTGAAAATAAGACAGCACTACCTATTTAAATAATGATATATTATTATGATAAATTTCTAGACTAATTATTTGCTAAAAAAGCGAAATAATGCAAATTCGTCTGCAATGTCATATAATTAAAATATTAAAATTCCTGTAAGACTTTTAAATAGATAATTGTCTAAATCTTTTTACAAGTGATCGAGTTATGTGGCAACAACAAACAATAATATTAAGTGGGAACATCGCCTAAACCACACCCTAACTAAACTATTAAACTATGTTAACAATGCCTCAAGGAAAAACGAATTAATGAATGGGATGTGATGAAACTTACCCGCGTCAGATTTTATCTTCTGTAATTGTTTTTCTTTACTCATGCTCTCAAATATGGAAAATTCTTCTGGGTGCATCGACTTTAAATGATTTTTTAAAGACGAGGTGGTTCGGCCCTTACGAGAGTAGCTTTTATTGCATATTTATACAATCAGCCTTATCATGGTCCTCTTTATTTGGTTCAAAATAATTCCATATATTACTTTGTGTCGGTGGTGACATTGTTAATCAACTTGTTAGATAATTTAACAATAACAGGAACTTCGCTGGAAAAATAAAGAATATTGTTTTAAAACGATAAACATTACCTACAATAAAACGTATTACCGGTGCAACATAATGGCATTTACCTGACGATTTTCTAATAAACAATTATTTAAGTACACACAATGACCACTGTATCACAATAACATTCAAAATCTATCTATACGACAAGTAATCCACAGCGCAAACAAACACGTTATGATTTATTTACAATAAACAAATGATGCACCGCAACAAACGCGTCGCATCTTGTCCACCAATTTTTTCGCTCCCATTGGTCACTGTCACGTGCGATCGGCACGCGCCACTCGCCGACCCCGCCCATTTCTATCTTGTCGCAACTTGTACCACATTCGCATCCGCATGAAAATCCGCATTGATTATTGCGGATGCGGATGCGGATGCAGATGTCTAAATCCATGCGGAAGTTCCGCATTTGCGGATGCGGATGCGAATATTCGCAACATCCCTGGTATGAATCATGTGATAATGACGCATAACCACAAGTCCGTTTAATATAAATTCTCAGTATTCACATTCGTTTTGCTAGAAATAAGAAAGAGGGCGCAAAAACCGCATGATGTATGATTTCTTTAAGAAAATGACGTAATGCTTGGTACAGGGAAAACCTTTATAATATAAAAGCCATGTTACGTTGGCAAAGTTAATCCATACTAATATTATAAGTGCGTTAGTAATTAGTCTGTCTGTTATTAAACGAATCAGTGATGGCATAGAGGTAGACCATGAGCAAATTCGGGGCATAGGATACTTGCAATCCCTATAGTAAGTCCCCGTGGGATAGTTTACGACCTCCAAGCGAGCTAAGCCTCGGACAGAAGCTATATAACTGCGAACGATTACAAAAGCCACAAATACCGGAGTAAGTACCAAAATAATATGTTGGTATGGGGAGTGGTAACCTAAGCCAGAAATAAAAAATCAATATCTCAGAATGGTCCGCAAATATCCGCAGCTTGCCTGTACATTCGCCGTTATCTTTACTAGATTATGGCTTAATCAGAACAGTTGACAGATGGATTTGTGATTACAGAATGATCATCTATCTATCTAATCAGTACCTGTTTCTAAATAGGGCGTGTGTTAATGTTTTTGTATGAGTAGAATTTATGGACATTTTGAACGTGTTAATTTCAGGCCACACCACATTGGCCCTGAGACCATGGTGGATTATGGCCTATTTCTTCTCAAAGAGAGGAGGCCTAGTGTAACCACCATGGACTGATAACGCTGGAGGCCCACACCTGCACTAGGTCCTCGTGGTAGATTATGGGCTACGCAATTTCACCCATACAAAGAGGAGATATGGGTCCTTACTAGCAGTGGGACCATTATTGTCTGGTTATGCTGCTTATATGTTATGTGCTTTAAAGTGGCTCTAAGCTTTAAAATGTCATAAATTCCTCATGGCTTTTGGTCCGATGACGGCGGTGAAGTTAAAACAAACGAAGGACTAGTTTTTACAAGTTTGTATAGGAGAGAGCTGTGGGTACTGTTATTGACTTAGTAGTTAAACCAAAACGGTGTCACTTTGAACTCCAAACGAAAGGTTGTTCTTTGTAGTCTGAAAATGATTAGCGATGAATCATCCTTAATAGTGAGAAGAGGTTATTTAGCATTTAAACTTTTAATTTAACCGTGATAGTAGTATAATTCTGGTCGTTGCAATTTTCTGTGGTTTGAAGTTAAAAGTAGTTCATTAGCATCATTAATCAGTCTACTTCAGATGCAATTGCAGACTCAAAGACATTAGACAAAGTATTAACCCTATTGACCCTATACTATAACGCGAAGACAGCTACAATACGACGAGAAAGCTGGACCAAACAGTGGAAACAGTTATCATACCACCAGCAAAAAACGGTCATGAACCCCGTAACACCCAATCCATTCATACGACACTAAACTTCCAAAATACAAGGTCAGGCACATAAGCACTTGTCGGTAGAATCTGTCATCGTAGCGACCGGCGCGGCGGCGGCGCGCGCGCAGTGTGCCAGTTAACGGTCGGCGGCCCCACCGGGACCGAACACCGGTTCTTTTGAAAGTGAAGCTGAAACTATTGTAGGCTGGAAGGTGGAGAATGCCGTGTGAAAAAAAAAATTTGTTACCAAGTAACGAATTTTTTTTTTTTTTGTTTTTTTTCTTTGACAGTATGTCTTTTGCTGGTTTTTGGTACACCGACGCATGGCCAGGTGATTGGTTTAAAAAAAAAATGCAATTGTTATTTGTTAAGTTCGATGTGATGTGGCTGGATTTAAATTCTGGACCGAAATAAACAAGCGTAAGTATTGTGTCTATTCGTCAGATCGCATCGGCCTATTAGGAAAAATATTTTTTGGCACGGAGACAGGTTTAAGAGCTGCGACAAGATTGAAAGATAAACAGACATCCGGCCAAAAATCGCAAAGTATCCCATGAGAGCAATAGTTCCTAGGTTCCTACAAAAACTTTCTTGTTATCCTAATAATATTGTGAAATTCAGACGAAGAAGTAAGAACAGACCCAGACTATTACCTTGTGGGACCATGATGAAAATTAAATATTGTGCACCATTTCAAGCATTAAAACTACGAACCCGCAAACAAAATGGTTTACAATGAAAATCTCAGTTTCCGCAGATGCGTTTACGGTACCAAGTCAACGACTAAAATGAGTAAAACGAGTCCCTTCATAATCAGAACTGTTGGTTCTAGAGATCGAAAGAACTCCACTGAAACAAAAACAAGAGCAACAATAAGACTGTGTGATATAATCAATGAAATGGGCATCCGCAAAGAGATAGCCTTGAACTTGAGACCGTCTTTAGGCAGTGCAACGAAAATAGCGAGTTATTTCAATACATTCTGAATTAGAGACCAGTCTTGGCACTGAGCGCACTATGGCGACACAATACAACAGACGCTATACGAGTAAAAATCGTGATAGTATGACGTACCTGGACTACCTGGTGTTTAATCTAGATAAAGGGGTTTAGTCTGCTAAACCGGAACACATTGCAATCTATAGAAATAAATAATATTGAAGTGTCTGTTTGCAATTTGAAATAACAGCTTTTTACTGAATGCATTTTAAAGTTTATACGGTACTTCTTATACCAAAAAAAAAAACATTTTTTAAACTTATACGGTCACTTATGGGATATCTTCCGTGTTTGTTCCCGTAAGTGACAGTAAAGTTTAGTTTAAAACCGTGAAAGCTTAATACAGTGATAAAAACATTTTTAGGGTTCCGTACCCAAAGGGTAAAACGGGACCCTATTACTAAGACTTCGCTGGCTGTCTGTCTGTCTGTCTGTCTGTCGGCCTTCTGTCTGTCTGTCTGTCTGTCTCCAGGCTGTATCTCATAAACCGTGATAGCTAGAAAGCTGAAATTTTCACAAATGATGTATTACTATTGCCGCTATAACAACAAATACTAAAAATTTAAAAAAAAAAAATATTAAGGGGGCTCCCATACAACAGATATGATTTTTTTTGCCGTTTTTATAGATAATGGTACGGAACCCTTCGTGCGCGAGTCCGACTCGCACTTGGCCGGTTTTTTTTTAATTTTTGTCTGTCTTTTCCGGCTAATTTCCGAAATTAAAGTAAAAGTCGATAAAAATAGTAATTTTCGACGGGACTTTTACAGGCAGATAGCTGATGTTATAAGGAGTAACTTAAGACTACTTTTATTTTGGAAAATCGATTAGAGTTCCGTGCAAAAAAATTATAACCCATGACATAGGACAATTATCGAAATCCACGCGGGCAAAGCCACGGGCATAAGCTAGTATTTCCATATACTCGTACACCCCTTTTAAATGCCATTATTTCGATTGTTTGGAAACGATGGAGTCTATCTTTTTCTTTTATGAATTTGAAATGAAAATTGGAGAATTTTAGTAATGCAATGAGTTTTGCTGGTCGTCAATGGGTTGAAACCAAAAATGCTGCTATTATATTCATCAGCAGCATTTGTCTAGAGCAATCCAATGATGGACATAGGCATCTTTGACCGCACGTAACTTAACTTGTGACTCGGTAATACTCGTTCAGATGCAGCTAAAGTCGCGAAGATCGTGCCAGAATCTAGTTTGAGTACGTTTGCCGATTCGCAGTCTTCATTAAAGAACACGTCTACCCTGTTCATCGATTTTTAAGGACGGCCAATTGCCACTACTGCTTATACATATACTACTATTACTATTAGCCATTTGTGTCCCACTGCAGGCAGGCCTCCGTCACTCCATGTACTTGCGCGCTATAAGTGCCTACCGCCCAGCCGAGCGGTCTCGGTCCGCCGGCGGATCAAATTCAGTGCGGTTTTCGCAAGCGAAGCGCGCGCACGCCGTTCAATTTTAATAGTGCTGTTCGTTCGTACGCGTATTACGATGCCGTGTGGTGCCTTATGTGCTGTAGATGGGTGTAAATCAAGCAAAAGAAGGGATAAACACCCAACATTTTTCCATTTACCTGTCAATGATTTCCATTTACCTGTCAATTTTTTTAAGTTAGTTAAATATTTTATAAATGATAAAATTTTTAACTGCCACATAAAAGTCAGAACATATTCACAGTTCTCAATAACATAGATAAAAAGTTATGTTAATTTAATTTTATCGAAGAGGCAGCCCTGCGATTACTGTGAAATCGCGCGGTGCGAAGCAATCACTGCTGTACGCTTGAGCATTTAGGCGCATTTTAGCATACAGTGGTTGTTGACGCGAGGGAGTAGGCAATTATCGTAATAGGTATTGGAAATTTTCTACTGAGTGAAGTATCTGGACTAATCTGTGCTGCAGGGCAAAGGCATCCCTTCCGTCTTTTCACTTATCCCTATCCAGTGCTGTTATTCGCCAATCTTGGTCAAAAGAGTCGAGTTCGTCCCGCCATCTCCTACGGCAGGCCCAGAAGCTTATACATATAAGCAATATAAATAAAGACTTCATTAAAGTTTATTTTAAATTCTATGAATTCAATGGCACAGTCATTGAGGAATGTTAAATAGCTTCACTAGAGCAGTAAAACCAATACTGTTTGGAGTATGAATGTGAATATTGATGAGTATGTTTTGCATACTTCTAACTATTTCAGACTAAAGATACCTAAGTACATATATTATGCATATAGGCCTTTTATTGGAGTACGTTTTAGGAATAAATAACTGGCTAGTCAGTACGAGTATTATGATGATTTATGAAGAGCCATATGTTATGCTTTACTCGCCTGAATTTTTTTATGGCTATGATATCGATGTTCTGATTTTTTTGTGGTCTAATTAGCCGGCAGTCTCGACATAGATACCGACGCTGTCGCAAACTTTCGATCGCTTAATAATAACGAAAAAATTCGGTTGCAATGATGATGCTTGCGAGGAAATGCATCTTGGATGTAGAGACTTGACTTTCTCGCAAACATGGTTATCCCAACCGATTTTTTTCGTTATTATTAAGCGACCGAAAGTTTGCGACAGCGTCGGTATCTAATCGAGACTGCCGGCCCTGGTCTCAATACTTTGAAGTTAAGTAAATTTTTATTTGTTTAAACATGGTGTACATTTTACATTGCATGCAAGATAATAGTGAGATCCAGAAAAGTTCTAACATGTTTAGCCGCATAACGTGGAGTACAAATTAGTACTTAGGAAGAGATGGTGCATAAACCGTGATAATATTCATAAAATTACATCATTGAAAATTAGTAGGTACTTATCAAATCATCATGATTCATTATAGATTAGGCATCATTACAATATTCAGCAAACATATTTTTAGATAAAATTAAGTGTCAAAGTAGTAGTTAAATAAATTAGTCAATAAAAAATTATCAATCGTTAAAATTTCAATTCCAAATTACAAGTATTCCAAAAAATACAATAGATCACAATAACATGTCAAAAATACAACATTGACATCTCAAAAACGAAGAAAATTGTTCTCTTGCATAAACTAACTAACATAGGTATAAGTTTATCTCTTTTGTTTTTTTTACTAACCCATATGGATGTTGCTTATCCGAATTAAAGACTATTTTATTTTATTTATAAACTCTACTATACTGTAATATGCTCTTTCAGTTAGTAAACTCTTCAATTTACTTTTAAGAGCAGATATATTTAATGTTCTCCATGATTTGGGCAATTTATTAAAAATGGTCGGAGGCGTCCAAAAGATGCTCTTACGCATGAGAGTGACTAAAAGAATGATGAATATAAAATCGGTTGATGGCTAGAGAGGGAGAGGAAGTCCAAGGAACGATGGATGGATTGTGTGAAAAACGACCAAAAAAAAATTGTTGGGCCGACCCCAAGTAACATGAGACAAGGGCAGGGAGATAATGACGTTGTCTCTTACACCTGTATCTATAAACAAGTCAAAGAGCCTTCAATAAAATAAAAAAAACAGACGAATTGATAACCTCCTCTTTTGGAAGTCGGTTAAAAAGTCAGTATTTATGATACCTACGATTTTTATCTTGTAGTTAAGAATTTGTTTGAAGTTAGAACTGTCAAAAATTAGAATTCTTAGTTTTGCTTTCTTTGATGGTTCCTACTTCGTTTCAATTCTTGTCTATTGCTTAAAAAATGCATAAGTAATTAATTACTTTAACTTGACTATAAGTATAGATACGTTAGACCATGAAATAGTAAAAGTTATCATAAAACATGGTCAAATATGAGCAAAAGGGAGCAATTCGCCGATCAATATCAAGTCTGACCAATGGTACCTAATACGGCATGAAACCAACGAAGGAGAAATTATAATAGGCCCGAAATGGTAATTAGGGCTAAAGGAAATATAGCTTCGTAATAATGTTTTTGTCATCATCATCTGCCTAGCCTTTTCCCAACTATGTTGGGGTCGGCTTCCAGTCTAACCGGATGCAGCTGAATACCAGTATTTTACATGGAGCGACTGCCTATCTGACCGCCACAACCCGGTTAGTGCTATTACCTAGCGATACCCCTTGGTAAGACTGGTTGTCAGACTTTCGGGCCACTGACTTCTTGTAACGACTGTCAAAGATCTACAAATCACAGCCGGCGGGACCAACGGCTTAACGTGCTTTCCGAGGCACGGAGGAAACTCGTGCGAGGTATATAATGGGTGGTCACCCATCCACGGACCAACCTAGGTAAGCACGGCTTAACCTAAAGATCGACCTCGTAATAATGTTTTTGTGTCTTAGTTATTTGTATTTCTAGTAAAATATCGGGAGCTCGCAATAGTTGAAAATCACGGAAAACATCCCATACGTGACAGTGTAACTTTAAAATAATTGGATATGGAAAGTTCTGACATAAAAACGTACGTTTTGTTGGAATTTTGACTCAGTTAGTTGTTGGGTGCTGAATAATAGCATTGGTAGAAAAAAAAGTTCGGTAAAATCAGTACGGACCAAATTGCGGATGCGGCGCCATACAATACCTATACAGACCGATTGATGTCAGTGTCCGGTGTCCACAATTCGTACGTGCCAGTTTGAATGATTCTTAAAACCTGTTTTTAGGGTTCCGTACCCGAAGGGTAACCAACGAGACCCTATTACTAATTCCGTCCGTCTGTCTGTCAGTGGGCTGTATCTCATGATCCGTAATACGTAGACAGTTGAAATTTTCACAGAATGTGTATTTCTGTAAAAAATTCAACTGTCGACGATGGTACGGAACCCGACTCGCACTCGGCATGTTTTTTTTTCATCAACATCAATACCTACTATACATCATATTAATTAGCCAGTCAGCGAGTTTGGTAGAGCGGCGAGTTCCGAAGTAGGTACAGGTGACTTTCATGAATTTTAACAATGATACTCTTGAACCGTGAACGAATTCTAAAAAAACACTAATGTAATAGGTATGTAAGTACATACCAACTTTTAAGTGATTTTTTCATTCTCTATTTATGAAAAGAAGCAAAAAAGTTCTATCTCAAAGTTGCAATCGCTATTCCATGAGAAAATCGATTGACTAGTGACTACCTACCTATTTGATAAAGAAAGTAAATATTTTACCACTTTTCTTTCAAGGGCGAATGAAGCCATTAATACTATCGATCGATTACGTACAAATTACAATATCATGTCTATGCGTTCAAGGTGAGGTGCTGAAGTGGAAACCCTGGTATTGCTACTAATCTGTGGTATAGTACCTAGATAGGTTATGTACTTTTAAATTGTTATAGGCTAATTGGACCGGTGCTAACAGAGGATGCAACTGCAGATCAAGTATCAACTTAGAAAAATCTGCTACCCATTGCGGAAATTAATTTATACTAGTCGAGTTTTGTGACACCCATAAAATAGACGAGTAGTCTATGATAAAAACATAATAGGAATAATCAAAACCACCTTATCGCTATCGGATTTACAATAATAAGTTTGTTTGTTTAGTTCTCTATCTATGTCAGCTTTAGTAACGAATACACAGATATAGACCAATCAAAGAAGACTACGTTGAATTGCCAGAAGCCAGAAGTCAGGGTGTTGGAGTAGAAAAATGCTAATAAGGATGAACACAATCAACCTTCTACTGTTCCCACTGCTAGAGCAAAGGAGTTCTCTTTACAAAAGGCAGTGGTCATACATTTTAATCCACGAAGCGAGCTCAATGCGGGTTGGTGGATGTCAAAACACCGGATAAGTGCGAGTTCGACTCGCGTGGTGAGGGTTCCGAACACTAGTTATCTAAATTCTGTAAGTTTTTTTTTAATCTAAGATTTCTTATAGGTTTCCCTGTAATCTATAATCTATAGGCAAAGAACTATTTTATGTATTTTTTTTTTCAAAATTTTATGTTTCGGAATTAAGGAAAATATATTTGACATTCTCACAATGAGCCTTTTTTAGGGTTCCGTACCCAAAGGGTAAAACGGGACCCTATTACTAAGACTCCGCTGTCTGTCTGTCTGTCTTCAGGCTGTATCTCATAAACCGTGATAGCTAGAAAGCTGAAATTTTCACAAATGATGTATTACTATTGCCGCTATAACAACAAATACTAAAAATTAAAAAAAAAATATATTAAGGGGGCTCCGATTTTTTTGCCGTTTTTATAGATAATGGTACGGAACCCTTCGTGCGCGAGTCCGACTCGCACTTAGCCGGTTTTATTTGATATGTAACACGATAAAGTATGCAAAACTTTTTTTTCATTTTCTAATTTTAAAATTCATTAATTTTATTTCCGTATTATGGTTACCGATTTACATAGGTGTACCAAATTTCAACTCAATTGGTCCAGTAGTTTAGGAGTAGATTGGCTAAATTGACACACGCAAGTGGGGGTAATCCTATGAGGGTTCCGTTTTTTCCTTTTGAAGTGCGGAACCCTATAAAGGGCTAAGAATGCCTCAGCTTAGATTGCGAATATAGATAGATAGAATACCCCATGAAACGCCCCTTAATTTAATAAAAGACATTACACTATGTAAATGAGCCAAGAAACAGAACAAGACTTCTCAGTGACGGTCGCTAACTTTAATTTCTAAGCAAAAACAACAGTTAGCTCGACATTCCTTGCAAAAGTATTTCAAAAACGGTTTCTAGAAAGTGCCATGGTATTTTGCAAATTCTAAAATCCAGTATTAGAGCTCGTATTTGCATTGACGGGAAAAAATAAGCAAATAAATCTCCCGATGTATACGAAAGGAAGACTGATGATGGGGGTTAATTTTAAACCGTAGTGTTGGGTATTGTGAGATCTGTTTTTGGAGTCTGACGTTCGGAGCAGACTTGAAATCGGATAAATGACATAAAATTGCCCAAGAGTAACACCAAATGTTTTCTGATTCGTTGTAAAAAATTCAAAATTGTTTTAGCCTTCGTGGGACCGACCCTGCTTACTTATTTCCACCTGTAAGTTAAGACAATCATTTGCTGAGGAATTGAAGAAAAGCTCCAATATTCTTCTTCTAGTATCACATTATTTGGGTTCAGTAAGTTAATCGCGGCGTCAGTAGCGATCAGGTGTGGAGGAGACACTTTGGACATTCCAGAATGATCTTTAAAACCCTAGTACCTAAATCACTGTAGTGTTCTGTATAGGAGAAATAAAGAATAATTGGCATAAATGGCAGATAGAGCACAAAATTAAGTGAAAATCTTACCGTTTTATAAATTTCAAAGCTAGTGAACTGCGTGGCTGCGTAGGGAAATATCCTGACCATCTGAGCTCCATTGCCCTTATAGAGGGCTATTAGGGACTCGTTCTTGACTATGGCGGTTAGCCCGCCGATTACTCCATGGTTTTTGTAGTGTGATGACTGTGCTTGTAGCAGGATCTTCATTCGGTCTAATGGTGCCACCGTCGTTTTGGCGCACATGCCTGCCACACCTAGAAAGAGAAAATGTTGTGAACTTCATTATGAATTTCGATAAGTTACAGCTTTAGTTTAAATGGTACAAGGCTGGTCAAATCTGACCCATGCTGGAGTAGCTATGGGCTAGTCACCACACAGTAGGCCCCAAACAGCAGTAAACGGCAACGTGTCAGGTAGAAGGTGCAGGTGGCGGGGCGTCACGGGAAAAGTGGAAAGAGGTAGGTAGGTACTTCGTAGTCGCGATATTTTTAATTTTGTCGAATGTTTTAAAGAGTTTCAGGATTCTTCATCGCACATAAGTTTATAACAATTTCTGACTGACTGTTTTAATAAATTTACGTTTTGTTTAATCTTTTTATTGTGAGGATTATAATTCGCTTTACGATATTTTATATGTGGCCTTATCGCAATAATTGTTATCGTAATTGCGCTCTTTTGAAGGTTGATCGTTGAGTAGTTTTTTTTGTACCTAGACCAAATGTAGCTTGGAACGCAGATGAATCATGTTCTTATATCTATTTTATATTTAACTCCTTGTCTGCAAGTGTTGTTATTTCGACTAAGACAAATAAGAACTTAATTCTACTAAAAATTACCTACGTCGATTTCAGTAAAAAACTCATAAACTAGGTATTTGAAGTTGTAGTGCAACTGAACTTTATATTTAGGGATTATAGGTAGGTACCTAGTAGGTAGTCAGGATTGGGAGCGTCGTAAACGACTTTTTAAAAAAATAAAAATTAATAAGTAGATTAATTAATTATTTAATACGTGGCTACGTGCTCACAGAATGGGATGCGTACACGGAGTGTCCTAAGGTCTAAACTTAAATCTATACAAGCAACTTTATCTCTCCAGGAATTATGCAAGCACAGCAGTACCGTTCTGCTGTTATGCTGACATACGCACAATTTGTATTGGTGGTGCTTCCATAACTCCTCCCTCACCAAGTGCGAAATTATCGGTAATATTTGGATTCCGATGATTTCGCAGACGTTTACTTATACAAGACATTTTCTTCCAAAGTACTATACTAAGACATATTATAACTAAAATTACATAAAGTAGTATAGTCGCTAAGCTAACACTATTTGTTTTCACTGCACTATCACTTTCCACTATTTCACTTTTTAATGAGTAGGATAGGTGTTTCAAATCGTCGAAATTGAGGTGGTTTAGGTTCACTGTCTTGTTCCAGTCAATAGATGTTTCCTTTAATTTAGGTAGAGCAGCAACCGGAATTACTTGATAATGCATTTTCCCTGAATTAAATTGTCGTTTGTGCAGTTTGATATTTTTCAAATAAACACTGCATTTTCCATGAATTTCTAATATATATGTGCCCTTGATTGGTTTCCTGATAATATCATCAGAACATGTTTCGGTAAGTATTATTTCATTTCTTGTATAAATTATCCATTTCATAAAATCAATAGGCTGTACTTTAAGGCTTTCCAGGTTAACCACGAGCGGTTTACACAGACTGAGGTTTGAAGCGAAATTCATCAATTGTTCTATGCACGTACTTTCAGGATACAATACAACATGGCTTTCCTTGCACAGGAATTGGTTGGCTGCAATCTCTTCACATGGGCTGGCTAGCGGTAAGTATATAGGACCTTTCATCAGTAGGTAAGGATATTTAGGAATTATAACAGTAGTTATACAATTGTCATTAAGAATTGGTAATGAATAAATTTTGAAGTAGTTATACGTATTTTTATCTATTAATGGGATTTCCATAATGAATGTTATTTGGTTTTCTTTTACATATGCTTTAACAGACATAGTTCTTTCCAACATCAGTAAAGTTTTTTCTGTTACAGGATAAATTAAGCTTTCAGTTTTAGAAATATTGTTTAACAGTGATAATAGTTCAGATGGGTCAACAATGGCTTGATGTACAACAGAAACTTTTGTAAATGATAGCGCAGTTTCGATTTCATTTAAAACTATATATATTGTCCTAAAATTACTTTCAAACATGTGAAACATACTTAAAATATATGTAGAGTATATAGAGTTATTTTCTTTTGTACCTATATTCTTAACAATTCTCTCTATGTGTTTCATGCGTTCCTCCAGGATCTGTATATTTTCCTGTAGAGATGTACTTTTATTAGTGATGGAATCCAGCATTTTTGAAATGATAGTTATTTTCTTATCTATGTGAGTTTGGCCAATTTTCAGTTGAGATATTTGAGTATCGTATTTAATAGCATCCTCATGGGCTAGGTTACCGGTCAGCGTTTTAATAATTGAACCAAGAGGGTCAATGAGGCCGCGTTTAAAGCGTTTTGATGGAATAAGCTGCCTGAATTTCATGACTGTAGAGTTACGTAAGTATTCTACCTGTAGTTTCATATTTTGGAACTCATTTCCGTATGGCTTATGGATGTAAACTATATTGCTAAACTCTTTATATCTATTAATATTAAATTCTAAATCATCATTTATCGCCTTAAAATCTAATATCTTAACTATAGTCCATTTGTCTCTCTCTACTACCGCCTGCCCTTGCTTAACGGGTAGTATGCCTGGGTTATTTTTAATCTCTTGAAGTTGAAGGCCCTGGATCTTGATCACGATGTTCAAGATCACGATGATCCGCCACGACCTGTGAAGGACGTTTAACGTTTTTAAGAGGCACTTTAGCTTTTCTATTTCCTATCTGTACTGGTACTACGTTTCTATCTATTTGTCCTGTTACTTTTGCTTTATGGTACCTAGGTTTATCTTTACTTTTTCGTATATTAATGTCTTTTACAAAAATACTGTCTTCTTCTTGTAACCTTAGCTCAGTTTCGCCGCCTTTATTTATTCTAGCTTTTTGCTTACTGGCAAGAATCTTTTCAGCTATGTACCTGTACAGATATTTTGTGCGCTTTGCATGATCTTTTACTAGTTGTTGTGTATACGCCTTTTCTACGTTTACATCAAATATTTTACCGGAGTCTGTATGTCCAAATGCTACTTCAAAAGGTGTTAATCCTGTAGTAGAGTGTATAGTGTGATTGTACGCCATAATGGAATAGGTCATTATAGAAGCCGCGTCTGTACATTTACGTTCATATTTTGCAAGCCTATATATCTCTATAATTGTAGAGTGGAATCGCTCTACAATGCCGGTAGAGTTGGGATTGTTTGGCGTTGTTATGTGGATCTCTACTTTGTACATAGCTAAAAGCTCGCGCATGAGTTCGTTGTTAAATTCAGTGCCAGGGTCACAAGATATCTTCTTAGGCACACCGTATATTGAAAAGTACTTTAATAAGGCTCGCGCTACTTCTGTTGTTTGTCTACTTGGGATTTCGATGGCCTGTCCTAGTTTACTGAAAGCGTCTACTAGTGTTAAATAATATTTCTTTTCTATGTTAAATAAGTCAATAAATATTTCCTGGAAAGGGGCATCCTGTGTTTGGGTCAATTGTAACATCGGTTTTATGGGCTTTCTGTCGTATTTCATCTGTTTACAGGGCTCACACGTATTTATTACTGCTGCTACGGTATCCTGCATGTTTTCCCAATAATAGTTTCTACGAATCCTAACTATTGTTTCTTTAATTCCTCTATGGCATGTCTTTCCTTCGTGATGCTTTAATATAACAGCTTTTTGTTCTTTTTCATCCTCTACATATATTACTCTATCAGTGCACTCAAAGAATTCTACTGAGTCTTTCTTGAAAATTTCTATTATAACTTTAGTAAATAACCTTCTATGTATTTCGCTCTCAAAGTATATAAAATATTTTCGCTTGGGTGTAATGTATTCTTTTAAAAATTGCTTGATTAATTCTTCGTTATCTAATGGGAGAAATACTTCTAAAACTTTTTGATTCTTTCTGGACAAATTTTGGACTTGCAATTTATTTTGAAACCAGGAAAACACTAATATTTGGTTTGGTTTAGTGTCAATTGCCTCTCTTAAGATTGGAATCCCTAATGAGTCTGGTTCTATATTGGAGGCTATTGTATCTGTTTTACTACTACTGGTTATTGAGCGAATGGGGAAATTTTCTTGGAATAGGTCTTCCGGCGTGGTCACATCAGAGTCGGAGTCAGAGTCAGGAATCGTTATTATTTCTGTTTTATTTTCAGTGTCAGGTTTACTGGTAAATTTTTCGAGGTCTTTTAATTGTTTTATTACTTTTTGTATGTCTGATTCGTCTACATTAACATCCATTGATACGTCGTCTTCAGAATCTATTGCATTGAGTTTTATACGTGACAATGCATCGGCATTACTATTTTGTTTGCCATTTTTATAAATAATTGTAAAGTCATACTCCTGAAGGCGGAGGCGCCAACGAGTCAATTTACTGTTTGGTTCTTTCAGGGAATATAGCCAAGCAAGAGGTCTATGGTCGGTAAAAATTTGGAACTTGTTCCCGTACAAGTAGGGTCTAAAATGTTTAACAGCCCAGATAATAGCTAAAAGCTCTCGCTCTATTGTGCTATAGCGTGTTTCCGTGTCGCTAAGTGTGCGACTTGCGTATGCGACTGGTTTGTCTGATCCAATAGGCCCTTGGGACAGGACAGCACCGAGTGCTACATTAGATGCGTCAGTTGTTAAAATGTAGGGTTTAGTAGAGTCGGGGTATTGTAATAAGGGGGAAGAAGTAAGTACTTCCTTACATTTATTAAAAGCATCTATGTAGTTTTGATCTATGATAATTTTGTTTCGTTTCTTTAGACAAGACGTTAAAGGTTGAGTAATTCTAGCGAAATCTTTAATAAATTTTCTATAATATCCGACGAGACCAAGGAAACTTTTAATTTGTGTTGTTGTTTCAGGGAGAGGATATTCGAGAATGGCTTGAATTTTATCGTTGTTTGGTTTTAGTCCGTCTTTCGTGATTGTATGTCCTAGGTACAAAACTTCTTTACGTAAGAATTCAGATTTGTCCAGTTGTACTTTTAAGTTAGTCTGTCGTAGTCTGTTAAAAACGGCTCTAAGTTTCTGTAAGTGCTCCTGAAAGCTGGAGGAAAAAATTATGACGTCATCGAGGTAAATAAGGCAATGTATTCCTTGCAGACCTCGCATGATGTTGTCCATTGCTCGTTGAAAAGTCGCCGGAGCTGTTTTAAGTCCGAACGGCATTCTTAAGAACTCATAATGCCCGTTTTGGGTGCTGAAGGCAGTTTTCGGTACATCGTCCCGATTTAATTCAATCTGATGGTAGCCGCTAGCCAAATCTAAAGTTGTAAAGTAAGTGCTTTTACCCAGTTTATCAAAGAGGTCAGTTATGTTAGGAAGGGGGTATTTATCATCTATCGTAATGTCGTTAAGTCTTCTGTAGTCGATCACCATTCTGTATTTTACCTCACCGGAAGCATCAGGTTTTTTGGGCACAAGATGAACTGGTGAGCTCCAGGGAGAAAAGGATTCCTGGATTACGTTTTCTTTTAAAAGTTTTTCGACTTGTCTATTGATTTCTGCTGCTTGAACAGGGGCTTGTCTATATGGTTTAGTATAGATTGGATCTTCATTTTTCGTTCTAATGCAGTGTTTTACCTGATTAGTAAAACTTAAAGGTATTTGGTCACAATAGAATATATCTCTGAATTCTTCACATAACCTTTGTATACATGTTTTTTTCTTCGTCATTCATGTGGTCTAGTCGTAATTTAGTTAGATTGTCGCGTAATAATTGGTCAGTCTCTACATTTAAATTGTCTATGGAATTAACAAGGCATTCATTTTCATTATATTCAGATACTACAAAAGGCTTTGTGACACATAGCTCTACATGTTTATCAGATGTATTTTGTATGACGGTTGTTGCATAACCATTAATACATTTCACGAGCGCGGTAGGCATCCGCACTCCTGCGTAAAATTCAATGTAATTAAGTATTCCTTCACCATTCATTATATTAGTTGGTATTTTTGCTCGAAGTTCTGTTCGCGGAGGAAGTTCCACAGCATGTATAACGTTAATATCCGAATCTATACAGATAGGTATTTCCGCTGTCTTTGTTATAAGAACACGTCTTTTTAGATCTATAACGGCTTCTAGCTGCTTTAAAAGATCATTTCCTATCAACCCATCGTATAGAGAGTCAACGTTATATACGTAAAATTTATGATGATCTGTACTTTGAAATATAGAGAATAAGGGAATTTGTATTACCTGATTATGTTTACTTGAGGCATGTGTGCTAATTACTTCGAATGGTTCGTATGAAATATAGCTAGGGAAATATTGATTTGCTTTTCTAGGATGTATAAATGAACGAGTACTACCCGTGTCTATCATGAACTTGCCTCCTATTTCCGGTATGTATATATGTGGTAACTTTAATTTTACAGTATTATAATTAATTGTTATTCTTTCAGGTGTTGCTCCGTGGAGGCCCGCATATAAAAATTTTCCACTTGTGGGATGGATTCAGCTGTCTGGTTACTACTGTCATTATTTTCTAACTCTATCTTTGTGTTTTCAGGTACCTGGTCGACCAGAGAAGTATTTTCTTCGCAAGGGTAATATGTACCAGCGTCATAGTAATATTCTACGGGATTTGTAAAATAATCATCATTATAAGGATACAGATCTAATTCATTAAGAGGAAAACCTTGCTGAGGTGCTCTTTGCGGAGCAGTTCTCATAGTAGCATCTGTGTTATTTGGTTGAGGTATATTCTGTGTGTTTTGTTGTGGAACCGTATTACTATAACGATTGTTACTACCAAATTGTTGTGGAAGCATTGGTAGCATTTGTCGATAGCCAGGCGGTCTATAACCGAAATTAGGTCGATATCCAAACTGGAGTGGCATTGGCACATAGTTTTGTTTATTCATCCCAAATTGGCCTTGGGACGGATGGTGTCCCTGCGGTAAATTGAAAGGCTTATTCGGTGGGATTCCGAAATTAAATTTGGGTATTGTACCAAAATTATACTTAAATGGTTGATTTTGTTGCATCATCGGAAATCTGAAGCCTGTAGGCTGTTGAGGTAAACCGAATTTAAATGATTGCTGAGGTGCCATAGTTCCACTAAGCTGTGGTTTTGAATTATGGTTTAAATTTAGCATTTTACCTCTCATTTGATATTGCTCGTAGAAATTAATTTCTTCTAAAACTATGGACAAGGCCTCTTCCAAGGACTGCGGCCTTTTTAGACGCACTACGCGTACCATATTTTCAGGTAAATTGTATAAAAATACCTGTAAGGCTGTATTATTATAGATGGCAGTCTTACTTACTCGTAAATTTTGATCACTTATTTGATTTACTTTTGATAACAAAACAGATTTTACTGATTGGATCCGTGCGCAAAAATCGGTGTGACTCTCGTTATTTTTAATCTTTAATGTCTCTAATTCTATGGCCAAACATTCTTCGCTTCGTGGATCACCAAAGTGTATCTCAAGCAATTCTTTGAATTCCGCCCACGACCGAATGTCTACGCGCTCGCTTATCAGCGCTGCTGCGTCGCCCGTTAAGCGGCTAGTCACAACATGCATTAAATATTCATTTTGTAGTTCGGATGATTTAAATTTGTCAATTATGTACTCACATTTACGCAAGAATAAATTCAGATGGCGTTTATTACCATCGAAACTTGGGAGAATTTTATATAATTCGTTGGGAATGAGTTTAATTTCCGACATTTCGGCGATTATTTAAGTTTTTACGTTAAAATTAACTCTATGAACTCTACTTATTTATTACAATAATTATAACTAATTGCCTATAATTAAGTAACTATCTTAGAATTCAATAAAATTAATATTTCAATGTAAGTTCAAGACTCTATTTTCTATTTATAATAACATAATATTCTTATAATCAGTTTAAGAAAACCATATAACAGTTAAAATGAAAAACGTCCAATTCCAAGTTAACAAGGGGTATGATGGATATGAGGAGAAGAAAGGAGGTGAAAAGTCGTACTCACCAGCCTGCCTCGCCCATCATCAGGTCTCAGCTCCTCGTCGCTGACGATATTTGTTTGGTTCGTTGGATCACTTCGCCGTACACCACGCGTACCGTTGTGAAGATCGGAAAAGTCTATTCGCGAAAACTCACTAACGCGGGACAGCTTCCTCAGTGATCCTACCGGCTGCGCCAGTCAGGATTGGGAGCGTCGTAAACGACTTTTTAAAAAAATAAAAATTAATAAGTAGATTAATTAATTATTTAATACGTGGCTACGTGCTCACAGAATGGGATGCGTACACGGAGTGTCCTAAGGTCTAAACTTAAATCTATACAAGCAACTTTATCTCTCCAGGAATTATGCAAGCACAGCAGTACCGTTCTGCTGTTATGCTGACATACGCACAATTTGTATTGGTGGTGCTTCCATAACTAGGTACCTAATTTTTCTAAAAATACAAAATTAAGTAGGTATTATTAATTGTTCACATGTTTGGGTACAAAATTGCGATTATGGTTTTGAATGTTTATGTGAATTGTTGCGTTATTTACATAAGCATATCCCCAGCGTTGGTTATGTAAAAGACGACAAAAGAATTATGCGAAAACTTGAAGAGGATGGCATTGGGCACACGTCTTCCTGTGTTTTTCAAGAATTGAACATCAGATAATTATGTTTTTCTGATAATAAACGGCGCGCGTGAATCACACACGCGACTTGTAGGTAGGTAGGTACTTTAGTTTTTGACAAGTTTTTTTAAATCTTGTGGTGATAATAATTAATTAATTTTAATCGGTTTTTTTAAAGAGGAGTGTTGGTCGTCCGGCGTCGAGATGGGCAGACTACATTGTTGCCATTGCGGAAATATCCTGGATGAGGCTGGCATAGGAGCGTGGAGCTTGGCACAAGCAAAGAGAGGCCTATACCCAGTAGTGGGTGAAATCGGGCTGTGGATGATGATGATGAATCGGTTTTGATTTTGGCAGGCTATTACGGAACGACGATGTATAGACGGTGGTATAGGTACACCTCTGCCTAACCTTGCGAGAATCACAGGCGTGATGATACTTTTAAAGGGATAATTTTGTATTCAAATTGGAAGTTGGGAACTCCATATCCAAAAATGAATATTTATGATGAGTCACTAGTAAGGTACAAAGAACTTGAAACAATTTTTATTCACAACACTTGCAAATGCCATTTCAGGTAAGGTAGTCTCTGCCTGAGTAGCATACACATCAGGCACACAATAAAATGCTTTAATATCATTTTAGTTAGGAGCCCAGTGGTTATGAGTTATAAGTGGATTATTTGTTATATTCTTTAATCACATATCATTATAGTTTAAGGTGGATATTTGTGTAAGTTGTGTTTCTACTGATATGTTGATATGATAAGGACAACAGTGCTTGGTCTGTCTGTCTGGCCTTGACTGATAACATTCCCTGGAAGGAATTGGATAAATTTTTCTTTGGTAATTTTAAAAAAAATCCGCTTTTCCATGCATTTTGACAATGTAGAGTGTAGATACTGCAGTTTTATAGGAAACAGCTGTTTTTTCTTTAATAACCGACGATCTTTATCCAAATTGACTGATAGGTAGCCAGGGACTTGGTGAAAGGCATAAGTTACTTTTCATTTTTCTTAATCATAAAAAAGTTCTGAAATTAAAAATGCATACACAAAATTGTGAGCAACAGTCCCACAATAATTTTATGTCCTGAAAAAAAAACAGGTACCTACTTATAGCCATCAATGCAATATTTTTCATTGTCAAGATTGTCTAACAGATAAGGTAAGACAAGAAAATATTTTGAGAGAATAAATGACAGTCATGAATTCATCATACAATACTAGATTATATTTCAGATTTGAGTTTAAAAATAGTAGTATTTTTTGCATTATCATTTTGATTGATTATACCTAGTTTGTACAATCTTTTTATTGAGTTTTAAAAATATGTATTTGAAAACAATGGCAACAATATTTGCAAGTTTTATGTTCACATAATAAAGTATTTTTTATAATAAAATTATACTGAGATTTCGATATCCGTCAATACTCAAATCTATATACTATACTAGCGGCTTGTTCCGGCTTTGCATGGGTGCCTATGTTACTCAGGGTGAATGTAGTTTTCCAATGGTAAAAGAATTTTTGAAATCGGCACAGTAGTTTTTGAGTTTATTCATTACAAACATTGTGTATGTTTGTAATGAACACACTCACAAAAATAAAAAAATTTCCTCTTTATAATATTAGTGTAGACTCTAATATAACCTAAAAGATCAATATGGACCCTGTCGGGCACAGCAACCTTAGGGGAGAGGAAGAGGGACCAAAGTTATTAAGCGTAGATACTGTTCTATTTTCGGTTGGATTTCTATATTAATATAGAAACCACAAAAAACTTCTAGGAATGCGGTAGTTAGTTAGAATATTTAATTCATGTATACATTCATAAACTCCCGCCTTTTTTCTGTGGGGGTAGGCAGAAACCACAGAACGCTACCTGCTACGATCCTTACACACACCTATTGCCTTGTCCACATTCATACATCTGGTCTTACATGAGAGTATAACGCACTTGACCTTTCTGAAGAACCTTTCGTACTATATTCCTTTCGGAAGACATTTAAGGTGAATGCTCCAACCAGCCCGCGAAATTCAAAATTTCTTGCGTTTTTTGCAATTTGCAAGCCAGTGCTAGGTTGTATGTCGATTAAAATATTATTCGCGGCTGTAAGACGTATGTAGTTACAGAATTATAATCATCAAAATCACCAATACAACCCTCCAAGTTCATAAAGGTGTAGGAACAAAAAAAAAACAGAAAAAGTCATTCCTACAGCTTTATGAACTTAGAGCGTTTTATTGATGATTTTGATGATTATAATTCTGTAACTACAAATGTCTTATAGCCGCGAATAATATTTTAATCAACATACAACCTAGCACTGGCCTGCAAATTGCAAAAAACCCAAGAAATTTTGAATTTCGCGGGCGGGGTTGGAGCATTCCCCTTAAAACCATTTAATCCAGTTTTGTTTTACTTGCGGCTTTTGAATACAGAGAAGAATATTGGATAGTTTTATATTTATTTTATGTAAAAAATAGATGAAAATAAAGGGTGTATAGTTATGATTGTGACAGGGTATGTAGTATGTGTGTATTTAAAGTACTTCTCATTTTTGGTGATGAGTTAACCATTTAAAACTTTATATTTTTGTAATAATAAAAATATGATTCACATTTTTACAATAAAAACACTAAATACTGTATACTAAACTACTACTGTATAATACACTAAATACCCTGTGTAAGGTTCAATATATTCTGACCTCTTTACCTACTTATTGAACTTTCTACGCTTTAGCGACTAGTCTGTTTACCACTTCAAAACATCAAGGATATAATAATCGAACTGATAAATGCTTACCTCCAGCCAACAAGTTTTTAAGAATAAAATCAAGATCATTTTTCTGCTCCACGGTTAAAGCCATATTTTCTTTGATTCACAAAAAATATATTTACAGAAACAAAGTAGTTTATCACTGTTTTCATTGGACCTTCACATTTGTACGCAAATATTCGTTAGAAAATCACCAGTTAACACCATGGCACGCTTTAGAAATTGTCGGATTAATTTATTCAAAGTACGAACGGACAGTGGACATTTCTTGACGATTGTTCACGCTACATCTGCGCCTACTTTCACCACCGATTATGAGCGCAGCGCACAGAAAACTTTTTACACACACATTAGCCACCTGCCGAGTCAGCGGCCGAGTGAGCGAGCGCCACGCTTGACGGGAAGAACCTGACTCCAATTTGAATGTACAAAACTTGTCGGTAATTATTGCTTGTCGGCTGATCGTGTCTGGCAGTCAGCTGTTGATGCGCTTTTACAAACACCAGTAATGTTTGTTTTTACATATGATGTGGTTACCAAGGAATATATTCGTACAATATTTATATGATGTTTCATTCATAAATGTGGAAACGCAGCAGAAACCAATAATATTTTCGATTTCCTGAAACCTTGAAAAATGTAAAACACAATTTCTCCGTAATGACAAGTGCTACTGTCAATGTCGCAATGACAGTATTGACAGTTTTTTTGTATAGTCTATGGTATTCCGCTCGTTTCTGACATAGATATTTTCTTATATCTATGGTTTATGAAGAGAAAAGGTGGGAAAACGTTTAAGAGGATTAAGAGGAAAGGCGCGCTTTTTTAATCTAAAATATTTATTTGTACCTACTTTGTGCACAATATCTTTGTTACTTATATTAATAGTTAGTGTTGTCATAGATCGTTGTGTAAATAATAATTAGCGTTCCATAATGTTAAAAAAGAGAAATAGGAAGGCCCCTCCTTCCTATTTCTCTTTTTCACCACCTCCGGATTACCAGCAGGTCTCTACTGATTTCGACTCAGCGGAATCGACGGTAACTTGTTTTTCATTCAAGGACATTACCTACTTCAGACAAGGACCCGAAGGATAAGTACGGTATTTATAAAGGGTTACACCCGGATCTTCCCAGAGGATAGAAACCAAAAAGAGCTGGTATCTTCCTGAACCACCTGGAAGAAAACAAGCTTTACAGTGATAGGGATCGTATGGCTCTTTCGTAAGGCATACGCGAGCATGGCGTTTCAGGGGTCATGCATTTGCGGTCCATAAATAAATATAAGGTTGGCATCACATTTGATTTGCCTATTAATGCCATAATATATGTTCATCGAAATAAAAAATAAATATTAGATCAGTTGATTCTTAAGGCATCCATCCCTGCCGGAGACAGAGATAACTGGGGTCCCAGTGGATATATTCGACGGTTGAAAGGCTAATTGATCTAAGCGACATTTTGTAAAACTTGCAGGAGGACGGATCAAAGTTATTTTTTTGGGAAAAAAAATCATAAATAAAAAACTATTTGATAGACTTTTATTTATTTAATACAGTATATCCGTAATTAAGTAAGGAAGTTTTTTAAGTTATTACTGTTGAAAATTATGTATTATTTTAGAAAATTTATGTTGGTTAGGCCAAAATGCATCAAAGTTAGTTATTTTTTGAGAAAAGCAAAATGGTTCAAATGCCTACCGTAAATAAAATAGCTGAAAGTAAACTAGCTCAAGCATCGACTTAGAACAAAATAATACGAGCGAAAACGAATGTAGCGCCAAGTCGACCGACAGTTGAATATGCCCAATGAACCTAAGCATCATGATGGTGTTGCACCACAGTGAAGTAGTTTGATGCAGATGCCTATAAGTGGGACTGCTGGATGAAAAAAATGAACCCTTACTAGATTATAGTCGATATTGGTGCTTAGGCCCTCATTAATCAGCAACGTCCGTAAGATATTTTTCAGGTTGGTATGCCACTTTATACGATTTTTCCGACGCCCGGTGCTTCTCCCACGGTGGCTGGGACGTGAGGTTCTCTCCCTCTCACGTTCCGCCACCTCTTTCGCTAGCATGACTGCTTCGCAGAAGGAGGTGACGGCTTCCCATTCCCTCTCGCCCCGAACCATGGTTTGAACCAGGGCCGGGCGCGAGAGGTCGCTGCCGCCAATCGCCGCTACGAGGACACGGCGGTGCTCCGCTCAAGCGGAGCAGACCTCCACAGTGTGCTCCACCGTGTCTTCCGGGCGATCCTCACAATGGTAACACCCGGGCGTTTCCTCCCGCCCGATTCGGTGCAGGTACCTCCCAAAACAACCGTGTCCGGTGAGGACCTGCGTCAGGCGGAAGGTGAGGGCGCCGTGGCGCCTCTCTAACCACTCTTCAAAGAGGGAACTTACCGCCACTATCGTGGCGTGCCCTGCACGGGGTTGCGACAGTCGCTCTCTCCATGTCGCCATGAGATCGCGCCGGAGGTCTGTCCGCTGCACGACAATTTGCCGTGGCAGCGGAGTTTCCCCCCAGCGCTGTGCCTCCGGGCGCCACTCATGCAGGCGCGCGAGGACTATGGCGTCCAGATCCCATGGCGGCAATCCGGCAAGGAGGCTCGCCGCCTCGCCGGAGATCGTGCGGTACCCACGGATAAGCCTTACGGCCACCACCTTTTGGGGCGCGTTCAGGTAGTGGGCGGCTCACCGCCTCAAGGAACGCGCCCACACCGGGGCCCCGTAAAGGGCCATAGACCACACGACCCCGCGTAGAGCCTCCAGCAGGAGGCGTTTGGACCCCTCAGGTTGGGCAAGAGCCGCTTGAAGGCAGCCCCGGCCCGTTCCAGTTTGGGAGCCAAACGTCGGAAGTGCTCAACGAAGTTCCACCAGCTGTCGAGGACGAGTCCTAGGTACTTCAACGTCGACTCGACGCCAATGGGAACCCCTCCTGCCGTCAGTGTGGATCCCGATGGTGGCACATTCCGAGGCCCATGAAAGCACATGGCCTCGGACTTGTGCAATGCCACCTCGAGACCCAATTGCCGGATTCTCTCCAAGACCATCGCAATCCCGCGTGTCGTTAATTCGGCTGCCGCCTCGTGCGACCTCCCCTGCGCCAGCATCAGCCTGTCTTCAGCGTAGCAAACCGATGTTCCACAAGGGCGGCCCTAGAACCGATCCCTGCGGAACACCGCACGGCATCTCTCGCCGGTTCCATTCTCCGCTGTGACCAGGGTAGATGACGACCCTGTCCGTCAGGTAGTCCCCGACCACACGACGAAGGTAGGTCGGCTGACCCGGTGATACCGGAGGGCCTCCCTAATGCAGCTCCAGGGCATGGAGTTGAAAGCGTTGGCGATGTCGAGAGACATCGCCAAGACAACCCCACCCCGGGACACCGCATCCCCCGTCGTGACGGCTCTCACACGCATGATGGCGTCCACCGTCGAGCGCCCCTTGCGGAAACCAAACTGGTTGTCCGCAAGATCCGGCCCCATCCCCGCAAGGTGCCCGGCGAGGCGGTTTGCAATGACTCTTTCAAAGAGCTTGCCCACCTCGTCGAGCAACACAATGGGCCGGTATGCGGACGGAGAGTCCGCAGGGCGCCCCGGCTTCCGGATGAAGACCAGCTTCCCTGTCTTCCAACGAAGCGGAAACTGGCCTCTCTCCAAGCATGCGCTTAGGAGCCCCTCCAGTTGGGGCCCGAGAGCCTCCAAGGCCAGGACCCAGGCTTTGCCAGGTAAGCCATCGGGTCCCGGGGCGGTATTTTTGGCTTTAAGCCGGCCTACCGCCACTCTCAGGTCTACCCCGGTCACCTCCGGAGTGTCGTCATCGTCGTCTGAGTGGTCCACTTCCGGCACCGCAAGCGGCGGAGCCATAGGCGGGGGAGGATGTTCCCCTCGCGAAGGGAACAGAGCGCTCACCACGACCTCCACAAGCTGAGGCCGGAAACTCTGCGTCAACGGGGGGGCCCAGGTGCGGAGTTTGTCCCGCACCATCTTGTAAGGGCGCCCCCACGGATCTCCGTCGAGAGTCTCCAGCATCTCCTCGCGGGCCAGAATCTTGGCCCGCTGGACAGCCTCTTGGAGGGCGGTCTTCGCTGCTCTGTACCCCTCACCCCTCGTACTGCTCCGCCTCAATGGCTGCCGCATCCGAAGGACGGATGCGGAGCCTGCGATGCCTGGCGTACAGGTGCCACGCGGCGATGCACGCCTCACGCAGAGACGTCAGCTCTCGCGACCACCAGTACACCTAACGCCGGGCGCTTCCTGGCCGAACTTGGGGCATTGCCACGTCGCATATCTCCGACATGGCCTCCTGGAACCAACCCGCCTCGTTATTAACGTCGGCAGGCCTGCCCGGTGGTGTCACCCAGGCCTGCACGATCGAGGCTTCCAGGAAGGTATATCACCCTAAGCCTACGTTTTTTTAATGTTGTTGAATGCAAAATGGGCCAAACGACATAGCTTATTGTCTTAGTTTAATGCAAAATAGGCCAAACGACAAAACCACAACCATGGCGAAAAAGCCAAATGCCTTAATCGACACACGTTATAAAAGTTCGACAAATCAAATTAGCTTAAGTCACGGAGTCCTCAAATTTGTCTATTTTGGTGTCATATAGATCAATGAGCTTAGAAATGAGGCCTGTTTTGCTGTGGGTGCTAAGCGCCAAAAAAGTAGTCAAAAAAAATTGAAACCTGACTCAAACGACGGAGAAAAATTTGCTGATTCCGAATATGTATATAACTCAATATCGCAAAAAATGTCGCTTAGACCAATTAGCCTTTCAACCGTCGAATGACAAATAAGGAAATATTTTCGTTAATCGGCAGCTCCAAAAATGTAGTTCAAGTCATGTTAGACGAGTAATAGCAATTCCAACTTGAGTTATGAAGAACTTCAAACTCTTTTCGCTCAGGTAGAAGCTGCTTTAAATAGTAAACCTCTCTGTCCCTTATCTACCTCTCCTGATGATTTCCATTGCCTTACTCCTGGGCGTTTTCTCATTGGTCGGGCGCTCACTGCTCTGCTTGAACCAGCATTAGAAGATTACCACTAAACCAACTCGAAGCGCTATGCCAGGCTGCAGCAAATATACCAACATTTTTGGCAACACTGGCAACGCGATGGAAGACCAATGCCACCGCAGTCAAAATCGGAGACATGGTCCTACACTGCAAGAAGATGGCGTTAAACCCGTGTGTTGGAGACTTGGACGCATTGCAAGACTCTTCCCAGGACAAGATGGAGTCTCACGTGTGGCCAATATCAACACCACTAGAGTAACGGCGCCCTCTGGTTCGCCTCTGCCCCTTACCAACCGAAGAGGGGGTCTCAACGGGGCAAGAGGTTTACGCCTGCGTTAAGTGTTGAGACATGCAGTGTGTGTGTCGCGCTTTGCTATCCAAAAGGACTAGGCACGCCGTACTGATTCAACTAATTATTGTGTTATTTTTTATTCTTTCAGCTACATTTTATATTTTTTTGTCCAAAAATTGTCACCGCCGTGGTAAACCCACGCTCCGCATATTTTAATTGTAAAATACAGTTTATACTGAATTAAATCACCATATATCGATACGGAAGTTTCATTGAGAACACTGAAGCCCCATTTTCCACTACGAAAGGGAATAAATAATATAGTCTGGAATAGCACATAGGGTGCTTTTATCCCAGTAGCACGTCCTCGTGGGAAATTCCCGAAATACGGGCGAAGCCGCGGGCATAAGCTAGTAAGTAATAAATGAATTACAACACAATTACACTTATTGCTCTATCTTTTGTTTGATGTTCCTGTAAACTGCGACTCGGTTTACAATTACCACTTAACGTCGTTTACCCAGTTAACCTGCCTACCTAAACAAGGTATCCACTAATAAACTAGGTATGCCCCGTGTTTTCACCCGCTCTCGACTCCCAAGGAACGTAGTGTGATGGTAAATAGCCTATTAACCTTCAAATAAAAATAAAGGAAATAAAAGATGCTCGCCCTCTATTACATGGGAATCAAATATAATTGGCGAAATGTGGGTGTACTATTAGGTACACCTCTGCCTAACCCTTTGGGGATTACAGGCGTGATGTTCTGTTATGTTATAGAAAACTCCTTTGTAATTTAAAGGAGTTTTATTTCTTACTAGCTGTTGCCAGCGACTTCGTTGATGGAATTTTGATGTGTGTGAGAAAAAAAAGATAGCCCTATGTCCTTTCAAGATATAATCTATCTACTTGTCAATTTCATTACGATCTGATCAGCCGTTTACTCTTTAAAAGGTAACAAACAAACAGAGTTAATTTCGCATTATTATAATAATATTAGTATAACTGCGATTGCTGAGCATGAGGTCTTGGGTTCAATTCCCAGGGCGATGTTTTCCACCAGGATTTCTCAGTAGCAGCCACGGAGTCTGAATTTGCCCGGTTGATGGCATTAGGCTCCCCCCTATTACACGGGACTTAAACATAACTGGCAAAATGTGGGTGTACTAAGTATTAGGTACAATAGGTACACCTCTGCCTAACCCTTCGGGGATTACAGGTGTTATGTTATGTTATGTAGTATTAGTATGGATAATATGAAACCACTTTGCGCGTTTCACCAATTTTTTTTCATTTTCGTAAAAACGTTCCTTTCATCGATTACGACTTGAAGGTCACCTTGAAGCTTGTGGTGGCGCGAAAGCTCAAATAGGACGCGAGTGACGCGAGCGACGCCCCAAAACGTTTGGTACATGGCGCTTAGCACGTTCCTCCTCGTTGATATAATATAAAGTAAATACGCGTTGCACCAGCATTACTGATCATTTCGCCATGATACGAACGCGTTGCGTAGAGGACGCGCAGTGGTTTGTTGGACAGTAACATAAGCGCGCGTTGTTTTGAGTGGACCATTTAGTTTGACGGATTTTCCCGTTCCCGCGTGTTTATCAGTGAAAATTAAATTAACTTAATTTGAATTTGGTAAAATTTTGTTGATCAATTAAGACTGAAATATGGAGGATTCAGAGGTTGCAGAGATTCCAAAGATTTCAGAGGTTCCAGACGTTGAAGAGGTTCCACCAAATAAATGTTTTATATGGCGTAAGTGTTTTTTGTGTTTAATGTTCTGTGGCGTTTTTTTAATAGTTTTTTTACATGTCTCCTCCCTGTATTGATTTAAAAAATAAAGCAAGTCAAGTAGAAGCTTTAGAAAAATATAAATAAAGTTAAGTTATAAAGTTTAATTATGTATGACACAATGTTTTGATATAAAATAAATATTTTTGAATTTCAGCTAGGCACACACAGCGTGAGTAATTGCTAACCCCTCAAGCTTTAAAATGTTAGAGCTTGAGGGGTTAACACTTACTGACGCTGTGTGTGCCTAGCTGAAATACAAAACTATTTATTAAATTATAAATTAAATAATAATAATACATAATTCTTTAAATAAATAAAATAGTGCTATTTTAACATAATTTATATCAATTCAATAGAACCTTATCTCTGTTTACTTTGGATGCGTCCCGCCCGCTCCCGTCCTTGAAAGCGGGAAGGTCACAGGATGGACCCGCGTTTTTGGTGGGGTCGTTAACCTGCCATCCCCCGTGTTTCTGTCACAAATTCATCATCCGATGCTATTTTCATCATGCTTTTTCAGATTAAAAACAACCCTAACTTAGTACCTATTTGCTTGTTATAAGTATTCTAGTTTATTTGGGAAAAGCCAGTGAAACTCATTCGATTGAAGAAAAGGGTTGAATAAAAGTGATTTTAAATGCATCTTTTGAGACTTCCATCGTTACCGTACCAAATCAGAATAGAGTTTTAATAAAGGGTTAGGAACGAAATATACAGGGTTCAAAAAGACCCTTCACGAAGCCGTCAACCAAATATTCTGTACATCAAACTAAGTAACTAGGTACGCAAAAAATATTGCTGGGGAACGACTTTAAAAAAAAAAACGTTTTACGGTAGGACTCGATGTAACGCATTCAAAACATCGTGATGATCATAGAGAATTGGTGATGATAGATGCATTGAATACTTAGTGCGGGGGTGTATACTTAATACTTACATAATACTTGAAAAACTTGTGAAAAACTTGGACCCCAATATCTCCGTAACTAGAAGAATATCGCGCTGACGGGGAGAACAAGTGCCTTTCGGCTTCGTTAAGGGTACTTTTACACCCATTATACTATGTGGCATCTACCAACCCGCACTGGGCCCGCGTGGTGGAGAACGGCGTGCTTCTTCTTACACAGAGAAAGCCTGTGTCCCAGCAGTGGGAACAATATGATTATGTACCTACATACATAATATCACGCCTGTAATCCCCGAACACAGGTTCACCCAAATTTCGCCAATTATGTTAAATTCTCATGCAATAGGGAGCGAGCCTATTTCCATCAACCGGGAACAAATCGAGACTCCGTAGCTGCTACTGAGAAATTCCCAAAAAGACTGCCCGACTTGGGAATCGTACCCAGGACCTCATGCGCGTACCTATTATGTTATTTTTGAAGGTGACTCTGTATTGAAGTGATAAATCTTGCGTGCCTTAAGTGTATGTACTTAGTTAAGTATTTATTAGTTTTCCTGTTGACAACAACGTAAATTAAGGAAAAGCAAGAAGTGGACGTGCGTGCGTGAGAAACAATTAATTCTTAGTGTCTTTAATATATTGTTGGTACACGGTTGTATCTCTATATATTACTCTGTTATGGAGTAAATAATGTGCTTCTAAGTATGTAGATAGTTTCTTATGTTCATTATATCTACCTACACTTGACTAATAATAATTAATACAGGTACTTTCGAACATTGGGTATTGAAATATCCAATTGAAGTGTCTCAAAAATTGAATGTAAAGCACTTGTTTGAGTTCGACCCCATGACCTACACAACAACTGGTAAACTACCACTGCTCCACAATTAATAATGAGCTGGTGGTCTACCATCTCTCGTTTGAAACCAGTACCTACTGTTTTAATTTTATTCCAGAGTGGGAAAGAGATTGCGCTATACCAGCTATACATCCTCTATAGCTCCGACTCTTTCTCTGACTGGAGTGACATTAAAACAATACCATGGTAACGCATGGCACCCTGGTCGATGGCCCATTGGAATCAGGTAGAATATATTTACTTCTTCGACCAGCTCAGGGGGGTTACTATGACGTCTTAAAGCAGGAGTAATTCCGGTGTGGGAAAGAGAGAGCTATACAGGTCGTCTAGCGCCATCTCTTTCCTACACTGGAATAACTCCTGCTTTAAGACGTCATGGTAGGTCACTAAGGTCACCTGGTTCTAACTTATAATCAGACATGACAATGTGTCAAACGCAAATTGTGAAATATTCCCCATTGTTGGTAGTGATTCACAAAGGGAATTTGCCGGCTCTAAATAAACGAATTAAATCATATTTAAAATAAAGTTTGAATTACCTCCGTTAGTTGGTATGATAATAATTTTCCTTATGTAGGGTACCTAGGGTATTAATACTTACATAGTACAATTATCCACAAATTGGTTTGTCATACTTGAGTTGAGTTAACTTAACTCTATTCCATAAAATCTAACTCGATTGAAATGACAGCTGTCAAGCTAAAGGGCTAGCTTTTGGTCATATCGAAATAAATAACTACAAATGCCTATTATGCAGTCAGTATTTTACGCTATCTAAATATGGGCATTTATTAAGGCCAATTAAACTATACAGTAGTAGTAGGTAGTAGCAGTAGTAGTATAGTTTAATGAGTTTTAAATAAATAAATAAATAATAAATAAATAAAAAAGATGGTTTTAATTAAATTATCGGCTTAGTTATGTACACACACAATTTTTGTTTTGATTGATAGACGATTGTTATATGTATGTAGGTATATTGCAAATAGAGCGTGATGCTGTAGAACTATGTATATATAAAAAACCGGCCAAGTGCGAGTCGGGCTCGCGCACGAAGGGTTCCGTACTTACCATTATCTATAAAAACGGCAAAAAAAATCATATCTGTTGTATTGGAACCCCCCTTAATATTTTTTATTTTTAGTATTTGTTGTTATAGCGGCAATAGTAATCATTTCAGTCATCATTTGTGAAAATTTCAGCTTTCTAGCTATCACGGTTTATGAGATACAGCCTGGAGACAGACAGACAGACAGACAGCGAAGTCTTAGTAATAGGGTCCCGTTTTACCCTTTGGGTACGGAACCCTAAAAAGAGAAAAACAGAGAGCTAGTCTTACAAGATGCATTTTGATTGATGGATGAGCATTACTAATTAGATTGGTTTTGTATTAGCCAACCTTTAATCATAAATAAGACCCATTGAAATCTGTCAACAGTCACCTGCGACACAGCCACACAGGCTTTTCCCAGGTCCTAGAAGTGGGAACGTTATAGGCTGATTGCCTTGGTATGATGATCATGTGTTGTGAAATAACGGCCATAAAAACTTTAAGTCTAGGTTTACTATGTTGTGTTAATGAGTCAGAGTTTACCGACGTTTCGCGATAGACATCGAAGTTATATTTAATGTTTGACTCATTTATTTGCATTTTGTAAAATACTGTTATAATTAATAAAATTGCATGGATTGTCAGCTCTTATTCGATGTAGTATTTCTGCCAGATCGGCAGTTTTGATTTGATCGTTCCGTTGTCCAAACTTTGGACAAAGTTGCAAACGGAAAACCTAGGTTTGCAACTTTGGAAGGGCTTACATTACACAACAGCATAGGTTGAGTTCACTGAATTAGATATTTAGCCTAATGAACTGTGAATTGTCGAGTTTCGAGTTTCGACTTATGATACCTACAATCATAATATAAGATAAATAAGCGACTTAGAACTCAAATTTTAATTAAAAACCATTTTACAACCAAATACCAATCTACTCGTTTTGACTGCTCATTATTGTTATATCGACCGATAACCGCAATGGAATGTCTTTCACGTTAGTGAATGGTAACTAAGCCGATGCAGACGTGACCATAGTCGCATGCGCATCTACTGCATGGGAACCGGCGATAAAAATGTACCACTGACGAATACAAACGACTTGCTATTTTGGTAAATTATCTATAAGTACCGGACCTAACAGGAAACCTCACTTATTTTAATGTTTAAATTGTGTTTATAAATAGAATATCATAGATAAACATGATTATTTAAAACAAATATTTACTTATTATGAACAAATAAACATTTATTTTGTGTTCTAGATTCAAAATTATTTAAATTTTCTATTTTTCATATAAATAAATATCCCTGGACATTTTCACACAGCACCATCTAGTCCCAAGCTAAGCAACTTAATGCTTGTGTTATGGTAGCTAGATGGCTGATAAACTACATAATTATATACATTTTTTTTTTTCGTAAATACATACATATTATAGATAGATAAACACCCAGACCCGGAACAACTACTTGTAGGTCATACAAATATTTGTCCCGTACGGGAATCGAACCCGCGACATGCAGCGCAGCAGTCAATCGCTTGACCACTGCGCCAACCGTGTCGTCAAATATCAGGCTTCAACATGGCGAAAGAAAAGCGCGGTAAAAAAAGAAAATTAAAATCATAGTTTTTCATGACAAAAATACCTACTTTTGTTCTATTATTTAATTCTTCGAAAGTGTATTGATAAACGTCGTTTGATGCATCAAACGACGTTTATCAATACACTTTCGTAGACGTAGGAATTTGTTACTGCAGTTCTCGGCTCGCTAAAAACTTCGCCTACGGCTCGAATTAAATAGGTATCAAAGTTACCCACTTAGGTCAAAAATCAAAATGTACTATTACCTCAGTCTTGAGTCCAGCCAAATACTTATCTGTAAATAATAATAATCCATTTAGCTAATTCTCCCAAAAACCTACATCAAGCCTCTCACAAAGGTAGAATATAGCTGAGACATATTTTCGTTATATTAACTTATGAAGTTATGATAAATAAAAATAATTTTCAGGTAACAAAGATATCAAATACCTTAACCTAAGTTTACATACTATTATGTAACATTTCTTTTAGTACCTATACTAAACTTCAAACTATGTTAGTATTACAGTAACACTCGTCTTCACTTGCACGATGTTTTTCTGTGTTCGTGTGGAATTTGTTCACGTAAGCAATGGAAATACTCACATCAAGCGTACAAAAAACCACCAATTGGAGTAAACACGTCGGTATGCGAATTATGCGATGCGTATCACAAATGCCTTAAAATTGACGTTGCGGCGCGACTCCAGCAGCTGCAGGATCTGTAAAGGACCAGTAGATATTATTTCGTCAATGTAACAATCTGTAAAATTGCTGTTGCTAAAATTTGAGCACCATCTACTCTAATAAGGTTACGTCTTACCTAACTGTAGTTCCTAATAACCAACTAGCACGAAATTTTTCACCTATGTGACTTCGATGACTTCATTTGCCAATATTGTGTGAAGGTGTGCCAACATTCAATCACTTAGTTAGGACTAGAAGATAGATTCTTGGAAACCAGTATTGTTTGTATTGACCAAGTAAAGATGTAAAGGAAAGGTGTGACTTATTTTCTTATTGATTGATTACAAAATTAAGTACATAGTGTGGTTCACACTTCGTCGTTGAAGTTCTAACACCACGTGACCGTGAGTCGTTTTTTACGGTTTTGACATTTAATTTTTGATGCCGTTTGCTAGAGAATAGGAAGACGCGTTGTTTCAGCCAATCACAGAAACAAGCAACGTCTCTTCTATTTAATCTGACCTCAGAGATCACGCAGACATGAATGGGAGCGGAGGGCGTTCTCTGTTAGAGCAAATATGATTGCCCGCAAATCTCCGTGTTCAGCCGAGGTAAAGGCTCTTTAGGGCGTACTGTGCATCATAGTGTGTGTGTGTTTGTTTTTTTTTTATATTACTAGTGTGGCTTATGGGCACACCTGCAAGAATCCACGTCCAGTACAATAACGTTTTTAGGGCGCTGATGGGGCTGCCTCGATACTGTAGCGCCTCGGGTAAATTCGCACAAGTGCACACCGACTGCTTTCACGCGATTATGCGTAAGCGCACCGCCTCCTTGGTACGCAGAATACGGGCCAGCTCTAACACCGTGCTGGCGTTGATTGGGGGAAAACTCGACTGTCCTTTAATTCGGCATTGTTCCAATAGACATGTCGCTGTACCAATGCCGGAGAAAGGCTTGTTGTTAATTTGAAGTGAACACAAATTGTGGCAGAAAAAAGGGAGGCCTATACCCAGCAGTGAGTGATTCCGGGCTGATATGATGATGAACACAACAAATTATAAAATGGTATTTGTTACAAACTCCTTTATTATCATTGATTTTCCAGTTGTTGTCTTAAAACAAAATATGTTTGATTTTTCACCTGACATCTGTCTTATAGATATTGGCAATAAAATACATCCATCTAAATGTTAACACGCTCACTGCGTAACAGGCCGACATCGGCCTGCCGCGGTACTTCAGCTGGTGCGGACGAAGAAAACTATGTCCCTCTCGCTTGTGCGAAACGATTATCTCAGGTGTTTGTAAAAATTCGACAGAGACAAATATATATTTCATCTTGCGGTCAAAATTGTAGGTGTTTCCCATCAAAACATAACGGCAGGCTTTTATCGACCTACCACGCACTGACGGTGAAAAACATCCGCTGAGTGCGGCAGTGGGCCTATTCCGGCCCGCCCTCCCAACAGGCAGCAAGCGACCCGATACCGCACAGAGCGCGCGCCCCGCCAGTTAGTGTTGTGCTATCTAACTGATCTGACGTAGCGTTCGATATAATCAACGATGGCAAGCAATAAAAGAAAAATACAAATTTTGGAAAATAGAGTAACTCGCCCTGCAGTTATTGACAGTGATAGTGACAGCAGTGAAGAAATATTTTCCACTAAGAAAAATAAAAAGAATTTGGAAACAAATGTGCACGGAAAACGAAGCACAAGCGATAAGTTTTATTTACTACCTACACATATCAACATGCAGCCTTAGACTCATAATGACGTGGGGATTTTTTTCCTTTATGAAAATGATTATTCTTAAAAACTTGCCTTCTACAGTACATAGTTTTTGCAATATAATTTTTGACGTGATAACGTCTTATTTGTTCAGTTTCGCGAGTTCTGTGGTAAAACTCATGAATGGTTAATAAATCACACGGCATTAAGTGGAAAAAAGTGACAAAAATGGAGTACGACCAACAAAATCTAAAATAGAAGCAATTTCGAAGGCACCACCGCCAACAAATACCAAAGAACTCAGGGCGTTCTTAGGACTCGTAAACTTTTATGAACGATTTATCCCACACCTACACAGCGAATGCGCCGACTTACATGAACTAACCGGTGATCGCCGAAAATGGCAATGGACTAATCATGAGAACGAAATACCTATTTATTAAAACTAAGAGATTATTAACAAGATCTAAATCGCTTGTGGCGTTTGACGAATGTCGACCTCTTTACCTCTCCTGCGACGCCTCAGACAAAGGAGTAGGCGCAGTCTTATACCACAAGACTAAAGAAATCGAACAACCTATTGCATTCGGGTCAAGAAAACTTAAACCGGCTGAAAGCAAATATTCCGTTATAGACCGCGAGGCATTAGCAATATTCTACGGCATTCAAAAATTCGACCAATATCTCAGAGGTACAAAGTTCACACTTATAACTGACCACAAACCACTTATTCATATGTTGGGTCCACAATGAAATCTCCCAAAAATTGCCAATAATAGACTTGTGAGGTGGGCACTCGTGATTGGAAATTATGATTATGACATAATTTATAGAAAAGGGGAACATAACATCATTACTGATTACCTATCCAGAATGCCAAATAGCACTGAACAGCCGAATTGTCCAGAGGTTTCGATATGCAAAATCACTGATGTAATACAGCATAATAAAATGAATGACTTGACCTTAAGTGAAGAGCGTATTAGAGAAGAAACGAAACACGATGCCATACTAAAGCAAGTCCTGCAATTAATTAAAACCGACTGGTTTGACTGTTCACAGACTGATCTGAAACCGTTTATCAGAAAACGCAGTGAATTGTCTATAGAGAACAAGATCATCATGTGGCAAGGTAGAGTTGTTATACCTAGTAAATTAAGAAGTACAGTACTGCATTATTTGCTTATTGGCCATCCTGGAACTTCTGCAATGAGGGCTCTTGCGCGCTTCTATGTTTGGTGGCCAACACTCGAAGAAGACATTGACAATTTTGTAAAAAAATGCAAAAAATGCCAGGAAAATAGACCCAACAACTCAGAACTTCCTGTATACTCTTGGTCGATCCCAGAAAAGATATGGGAAAGAGTTCACGTCGACTTTGCCGGACCTTTTGAGGGCAAGTATTGGCTAGTACTGGCAGACGCCTTATCAAAATGGATAGAAGTTAAACCTATGGCAAAGATAACCACCAGAACGTTATGCGAGAAACTAGATGGCATTTTTACTACATTTGGATTGCCTCAAATTATTGTCTCCGACAATGGTCCTCAATTTACTTCCAAAGACTTTCGAGAGTATTACAAGTCAAAGGGTATAGTGCACATGACATCTTCACCCTACCATCCAAGAACCAATGGATTGGCCGAACGACTTGTGCGAACTTTTAAATCCAGAATGGCGTCAAGTGAAGCAGACAGAGTTAACCTAAAACAGAGGCTACAAAACTTTCTCTTTTCTTATCGCAACACACCGCATACTACCACAGGAAAGTCTCCAGCCCAAATGATGTTCGGCAGACAGCTAAACTGCTTACTGGATAATGTGAAGCCAAACATGAGAAGGACATTGCGCTATAAAAACATACAAGCGAATATTAAATCAGAACAAAAGACGCCGAATTTCCAGAATGGGGAAGCAGTGTACATCCGTACCAAACTGGAAGATAAGTGGAAACCGGCTATCATTGAGGAAAGAAAACACTGGTATTCTTATGTGGTTAGAACTCCAGAAGGAGTCTTGAAGCGCAGACATGCTGACCACATACGCCCCAATGCGAGTGTAGCTCAGTCACCAACCAACGAGCCAGACATTTCGTTGGAACCATCGTCATCGGCTGAATCATGGAATTTCACACCACATGAAGTACTACCCCATACCAGTTCAACTCCATTCAGTCAACCTCCAATTGAAACCGTTTCCCAATCACCGCGAACACTAGAACAGACGCCGGTGTTGAGGCGTAGTAAGAGGACAGTACGCCCACCACATCGCCTCATAGAGCAAATGGACTAAGGCCGGGAGGAATGTTACAAACTCCTTTATTATCATTGATTTTCCAGTTGTTGTCTTAAAACAAAATATGTTTGATTTTTCACCTGACATCTGTCTTATAGATATTGGCAATAAAATACATCTAAATGTTAAACAAGTAACTTTATTTTAGTATTGTACCATTAGTCCATTACATGATTTAATTATTATGCAGTTTTTTCAATCTCCTGTAAAGTTGCTATTTTTGACTGTACCTACGTGATGTTAGAACTTCAACGACTATTTCAATAATGAGTTTAAATAACCGGCACGGTTGGCGCAGTGGTTGAGCGATTGACTGCTGCGTTGCGTGTCGCGGGTTCGATCCCCACACTGAAAAAATATTTTTATGGCCTACAGATAGTTGATCCGGGTCTGGCTGTTTGTGTATGTATGCGAGTTTAAATGTTTGTAAATGCACCCACTATACAGGAGAAATTCCTAGTATGGAGCAACGGTTTAAAAAAAAAAAAGAAAACAACTGCTTTCGCTACGGTTAAGGCAAAAAACGTGCGGAAACCAGCATGGAAAAAAAGGCCTTTTACTTCCTTTTACAATACAAAACAATAAAAATTTAATTACAGTCATGCGAAATTAGAATTGATTTTATGTACAGCTTGGCAAAAAAGAGTGTGGAATAAATGAGGTCGCCACTGCCACTGCTTCGAATAGTTTTATTCATTTTAAATAGTTAGTAACGCAAGGAAAGTTGATAATTTTTAAAAATCTATGAAAAACTACTAGGATATACGCACTGTTGACACAGAATGTACTAGCAGTTGACAAGTAACCACAATCATCGATATTAGTTCCAACTGTCACCGCGTCAGACTCTTTTTTGCCAAGCTGTATATATTTTATGATTTATATTTTTCTAATATAACATAATGATGTTATAGAAATTTATCGTTCGTAGGTACAAAGTAGCAAAAAAATTTCGAAATTAAATAAATATATTTCTTTATTTTCTTCTTTTCAGGTTACTTCCCAGCGCGGTACGTCCTATCTATCCTCGGGTGTATAGGCTTCGCTATAGTCTATGGTTTGAAGGTGAATCTCTCCGTAGCTCTGGTAGCGATGTTGAACCATACTGCAATCGAAGCGTCCCTGGGTGGGAAAAAGAATGAGACCGTTATGGTAAAGCCCGGTGATGAGGTGTGCCAGGGGAGCGCGGATAGCGCAGTAGTAAGTACCTACTTACCAGTATTTAAAAAAAATGATGATGCTTCGACCAGGTGGCCTACTATGACGTCTTAAAGCCGGAGCAATTCCAGTGTGGGAAAGAGACAGAGCTATACAGGTCGTCTAGCGCCATCTCTTTCACACACTGGAATTACTCCTGCTTTAAGACGTCATAGTAACCCCCTAGAAGTAGTCATAGCCTCTATTATTCTATTTATACTCCGCACTGTGCTAAGTCAGTCCAATCAAGCTATACAATATCTCTCATTGTATGGGAAATCTATGCAAAGCGAGGCCATGATATACTGGAAATGTATAATATGGCTTGATGTGTCGCAGTGTGTTCCTAGCAGGCACCAATTTTGTTATAAACGGTTCATCAGAAAAAGAGATTTTTTGACACTTTAATCAGGAGGAATATTCCTCCATTCTCAATACAATATTATTCCATCATACCTTTAAACGTTGTCCAACCTCCAAAAAAAAGGACATAATAGCTTTATGGAATACTATTAACTAATTACCTACTCAATATTTATGGGGTTGGTTTTACTGTCCCATTTAAGTGGATTAATCCTCGTTTTCTTTTTGGGCGACGCCTTAAATAACAACATCCAATATTCAAGCCTCGGCCCAGCGCCTAGAGTCGCAATCCCAAAAGACCGATAATATTCAGGCATTAATTTATTACGTTTGGTTTATGCTGCGGCCACACTACCTTACCGTCTACCGCCCATTTACCGCAATAATTATTAAATTACGGCCTAAATTACCGCGTGAAGTGGTGTGTGTGGTTACAATAATGTTGATGTTAATAATGATATGCGAAAAAAGACCGCCACCGTTACAATACTATATTATTATTGATTGATATTGTAAAATTATGGTCATAAATCGTGGCTTTTCAATTATTGCCATATCACGATAGTGTAGCCGCAGCATTAGTGAAACGGAAACTAGAGCCATAAGTTTGCCCGTTTATTACCACTTACGACTGCGTCGAGCCTATTAGATAACTAGGTAGTAGGTACTTAGTTAAATAAACAGGGTGAAATATATCGACGAACAAAAGATTACCACGCATTTACTACACCTAGACACCTACGTCATTTCGAACGCCACATATCAACGGAATTTTTAAAAATAATATTGCTGTTTCCTACAAAAGTGCATCTACACGGTCAAAATACATGGAACAGCAGATTTTTTTTTTTTAAATTTATGATCTAAAATTTCTACGTGGTGGGTTCATAATCATGTAGGTACTCAATACGTGGTAATCATTTTTGCGTCGATGTCCCAACATGTATTATAATAATTATAAAGCAAGTAAATAAAAAATACAGATAATGGCCAATCTTGGTCTTTTCCACAATCTAGGTATCTGCTGTTGAACATAATGAACATTTATTATGACCTTATTTGAAAAGGGGTTTCTCAGATACTTCTCCAGAACCACTTTGGCTTCTTCGCTACAAGGTAAATCAATAACTTTATTATAATTAACACTAGAAACGGGATATTTACCATGTCCACTTCCATGTCTTGTCCATACTTGTGTATGTTGACGGCACGGTTGGCGCAGTGGTCAAGCGATTGACTGCTGCGCTGCATGTCGCGGGTTCGATTCCCGTACGGAACAAATATTTGTATGACCTACAAGTAGTTGTTCCGGGTCTGGGTGTTTTTCTATCTATAATATGTATGTATTTACAAAAAAAAAATGGTATATATGTAGTTTATCAGCCATCTAGCCACCATAACACAAGCATTAGGTTGCTTAGCTTGGGACTAGATGGTGCTGTGTGAAATGTCCAGGGATATTTATTTATTATTTATTTTATTTATATCCCGTTTCTAGTGTTAATTATAATGTTAGTGACCATGACAGTTTAAAAACTTATAATAACTTTATTGTCTTGATAAAATAATTCTCTCAATGTCATATCAAATTGACCTGAATTATAAACTTGCAAATAAACACGAGTTATTTTTAAACAGCAATTGGGGCGATCATAAACTGATATTTAAGAATATGATGCTTTGCATTACCTACATTAATGTTTCACTTTTAAATCAACTTCTCGGTTGAGGTTTGCGACATCATAAATTTCGAATTCAGGCGTTTACAGCTTTCACGGTAAACATAATTATGTGCGTATTGTGACATTGTTTTAATTTTGTATAAGGAAAATCATGTGACATTGTTCGGTTTTACCTACTTACCCAAATCTTCATTTAATGTAGGTACCTACATTTATTTTACATTTAACAAATAGGACAAACATATTTAAAACAATAACAACGTACAATGGACGGTCTTATCGGGTTAAGCCGTGTTTGCCTAGGTTGGTCTGTGGATGGGTGACCGTATTACATACAGAGTTTCCTCCGTGCCTCGGAAAGCACGTTAAGCTGTTGGTCCCGGCTGTCATTTGTAGATCTTTGACAATCGTTACAGGGTAGTCAGTAGCCCGAAAGTCTGACAACCAGTCTTACCTAAGGATATCGTACCCCAGTGTGTTGTGGAGGTCAGATAGGCAGTCGCTCCATGTAAAATATTGGTATTCAGCTGCATCCGGTTAGACTGGGAGCCGCCCCCAAGATAGTTGGGAAAAGGCTAGGCAAATGATGAATGAATGGACGGTCTTATCGCATAAGTATACAGGTAGTCAGGGACCTACGTGCTTCTAGACAGGTGCACCTAAATACCTAGCCAATTTGCCGAAACTTAGGTCAATCTTCAAAACCAGGTTCAAACTATAAAATGTCGACCTTGATTTGTCATAACCATAACACCGTTGATTAACTTTTTGGATCGATTCCAAACGGCCCGAATGATTCTGGAGAAAGAATTTGTAATAAAAACAATATGTTTTAATCTATTTTTAGAGCGTTTAAATTTTATGAGAAGTTATTTTCGTAGCGCCCTTATCGGGGGTTGAAATCCTTTCCAACCCCTAACAGACATACAGAGGACGAACGGTCAGCGCTCCTCGTAAAATTGGGTTTTATAGCTCGCATGAACTCGCATCGTAATAACTTTCTTTGTATCTTTGGTACTTTGGTACTTACTTAAAATATCTATTCAGAATTGGTTTTATAACAAAAATCAATACAATTTCTGTGATTCTGAAGACAGTCGGCCGAGTACGCAAACGCATTGCATTCAAGGAGGTGAGTCTAAAAATAAACTTATAGGTAAGTATCTAATTCGCGAAAAAAAAGGTTTTCGTACATGCATCAAACAAAATAGTCTGCCTACTGTAATTGTATGGGTATTTTGTTTTTTTTTTCAAGAATCTGTTATGACTTTCTTTGGGAAAGTTGTTTAATATGACGGGTAGGCTCATCTCCTTGAAGGATACATGTAATTAATATTTTGTCTTGAGCAACGAAGCGACAAAAAATATTTTTTGAACGTTGTAAAAGTCAGCACGGCTTTGTGGTAGATATTCTTCCTTTTCGAATACCTACTGAATAAAATCAAGGAACTGCTTTTAGTTTGTAGTGTGGAGGCATTGTTCCTCGCACATAACAACTTAGTAGACCATAGACATTTCCTATTGGTATAAGTATACGCCAGTATTCGCATTTTATACAGTGTCACACATTACACAATGAACGGTTTTATCGCTAGAAGCGATCTATAAGTACTACCTTTGGATGGATTAACAGGGGATCTAAAATGGCCGCATTAGCAGAATCATAATAGGATAATAATATTACGTTTAAATTCTTAAAATGGTCATAGACGTACCTACTATTATGAATTGTCACCTTGTGACCATTTTACGAATTGAAACGTAATTCATATTATTATCCTATTATGATTCTGCTATAGCGGCCATTTTAGACCCCCTGTTTATTATGCAGACTGCTTGATTTTTTGCGTTTTCTGTTTTCAGGAAGCGGATGGACCCTTCAATTGGAATTCAGACATTCAAGGCATTGTCCTTAGCTGTTACTTCTGGGGTTATTTAGTATCACAGTTCCCCGGTAAGTTTTAAACCTAGCTAGAGCGTAGCCTAACGTCGCTCTAGCTATTCCGATGCCATAACCTGTGACCATAACCCCAATATCCATTGAAGACTTGAAATCTGATGTAATGAGTAGATCCAAAGATCCAAACTTATAAACTTTACTTTTTAAGACGACTTCATAATACTCGTAATAAGGTAAGGTTTCATTGAATTTGCTTTATCCTCCAGCTGCCCGCATCGCAGAGCTGTACTCAGCGAAATGGGTGATGTTCTTCAGCGTGTTCATCAACGTGGCTTGCACACTGCTGACCCCAATCAGTTTTAAGATACACTACGTCCTCGCCGTGATTATGAGGGTCGGTGAAGGTATCGGAGGGGTAAGTTGTTTATTTTGAAACTTATATCCTTACAAGATCCGCCCCTGTTAGGCACGGCTTACTATTGGGTTTAAAACTATCCTATGTTTCAAGCTGGAATCAACCATATACATTTACAAAATTTCATTAAAATCGGTTGGCTGGTTTCGGAGATTAGCGTGTATTCATAATGGCTCGTGGATTTTGTATTTATTAAGGTCAAAGGTAACGTGGACGAGGCAAAGGAGCATGAATTGCAAGGATCGTAGCAGGTGGCGTTCTGTGTTGTTGTGTTTCTGCCTACCCCCAGGAGAAAAGGTGTTAGGTTATAATAATAATAATGTTTTTTTTTTAAATTAATTAGTTATGTAGGTATGTATTTATGTAGTCATAGGTACAAACTTGTGGACATTTATGTAGTCATAGGTACAAACTTGTGGACATTTATTTAGTCATGGGTACAAACTTGTGGATATTTATTTAGTCATGGGTACAAACTTGTGGATATTTATTTTGTCATAGGTACAAACTTGTGGACATTTATTTTGTTATAGGTACAAACTTGTGGACATTTATTTTGTCATAGTTACAAACTTGTGGACATTTATTTAGTCATAGGTACAAACTCGTGGACATTTATGTAGTCATGGGTACAAACTTGTGGACATTTATGTAGTCATAGGTACAAACTTGTGGACATTTATGCTAGGAATCGCTAGCCGGTTATACTTATTAGAAGCATTTAAGCGGAAGATAGGCAGGGGAAAGCAACGTAGGTACAGGAAAGAGTGGAAATTATGGAGGGGACCTTTGCCCAGCTGTGGGATAAGACATGTTGAATAAAAAATGCTTCTCCACAATCCACATTACCAGAACCCGATATACGGAACACGTTGCTTGTCTGTATTACTCAGATCAGACCCGAGAAGGTTATCGAGTAAGTATAGGGGTTTTAATCGGGTTTTTTTAGGTGAAAACCCTACTTTTCCAGTATTATTGGGTTGATCAACCTATAATAACCGGTTCACAGAGTTAATTTGTTACATAAAATATATGCAAGAAAGTGACGGAGTTAGCCCACGCTCGGTGCTTTGTCTCTTTCATTCTGGATGATCAGCAATATTTAAATGGTTAACCCATATTTTAGGTATAAGGGTTAACCCGTATAATGGTTAATCAAACATATGGGTTATAGATCTAACCTTTTTACACCACATGAGAGGTTGTGGGTAATTATGTTACACCTTGTTTTATTTATATTTTCATGATAATAAAAGTTTATACCTACATATATATTACATCGTACGTACGTACTTCAACATAAAGAGAATCATGCGGAATTACCCATGCATTCATGAAATCACAACATAGTAGGTACCTACCTATTATTATTTCTCTTTCTATAAGGATCATTGTCCGGAGCGACGTCAACCATGTTTATTGATTTCAATGTGAAAGCACGACGACCAATCAAGCTGTACAAAACTAGTTTATGCGGATATCTCATTGTGCGGGAAATCTACACAAGCGAAGTCATGTTATACTGGAAATGTATGGCTTCATGTGTCGCCGTGTGTACGTTGGCGCCTCATAAGTATTTATAACCTCATATTGTTTCTGTAAATATAATATAGAAACATGGTTGAAAAACACGGTAACAGTATGAATGTTGATGGCTGTAAGAGTAGAGGAAGACCAAAGAAACGATGGATGGACTGTGTGAAGGTTGATATGGCTAGGGAGGAGGTGACTAAATATGGAAGAATAATGACATGCTGCGCCGACACCGATGATTATGGTTACCATGCAGAATTATAAAGTCTGTTACATGGCAAAATGTGGGTGTACTATTACGTACCTACACCTCTGCCTAACCCTTCGGAGATAACACGTGTGATGTTATATAGCTACCTACTGTATATTCTTTGAGCTGCGGCATCAGTTGCAAACTTTTGGCTACTTTGCTTCTTTAAACTTATATTTTTTTATTCAGGGAGTTACATTCCCCGCTATGCACACACTGCTATCTAAATGGGCACCCCCATCGGAGAGGAGCTTCATGGCTTCGCTGACTTACGCTGGGACTTCTCTCGGCACGGTCATCTCTATGTTGATGGCAGGCGTGCTTGCTGATAATGTGGGTAAGAACATGAAGATTTTCTTGAGTATGATGTGTCGTTAAACGGATAACTTCTCCTTGATTTGTTGTTTGAAAGATTTGCTGTAGAGCGCTCCATTGCGAGGACCATTTTTTTAAAAAGAGTGACTATGAATTTTTGCAAAACTTCTAGCAAAGTTTAAGGGAATTTGAAATGACCTAGACTAGAAGGTGTTTGTAAAATATGAAATTCTATTTCGCTCACAAATTCTGCACTCATTCTACATCATTTATCGCTAAACTCATTAGAATATTACATTCAAGGTGTAAACTTTTTGGATCCCGTTCAATAAAATTATGAAGTAGATCTGTTATCAAAGTTGCAATCGTTAATCCACGAGAAAATCATTTTCGAATCTTGTTAAGTGTAGGTATGTACATATTGGTGCTCGTGACTGTACAGTACAGAATGCTTTGTGGATGGCTTCGTGCAGGGTCTGTCTACACCCATTACCTTTCTGATCTTTCCTCTATTTTCCTGCAGGTTGGGAAAGCGTATTCTACGTGATGGGTGGTTTGTCCCTTATATGGTGCTTCCTATGGGTGGTGCTGGTCCAAGACTCGCCGCAGCAGCAACCGTTCATGACTCCCACTGAGAGAACAATGATTGTTACTGCTCTGGGCAACCAGGGTCAACAACGAAATAAGGTAAATGCAGGAGTTTTTTTTGATAGATTACTGACTGACTGATAAGGTGCAGCTCTGCTTAACCCTGCAGTGATTACACGCGTGATGTTTTTATGTGGCTACAATTAGGTGTCGTTAAGTATAAAACAAGCATAATTTTGCTTACAGACCAAACCCTCTGTGCCTTGGAAAGCCGTGTTCACTTCACGACCCTTCCTAGCTATCCTGGTAGCTCACGCTTGCTCCAATTTCGGCTGGTATATGGTTCTCATCGAGCTGCCTTTCTACATGAAGCAAATACTCAAGTTTAATATGACTGAGGTAAGTAATACTAAAGTTAGATATAAGCGTAGATAACGCCGATAACGGTGAAGGAAAACATCTTGAGGAAATCGGTACGTTCTAGAATCGAAGATATGACGTGACGTCCACCAACCCCCAATGGGTCCATGTGGTGGATTACAGCCCACTCCCTCTGAAAGAGAGAAGGCCTGTGTCCCAGCAGTGGGAACATTATAAGCTGAATAGATTGTGCGAAGTGATTAGTTGTTATGTATGAAAGTTCATGGATATCTACGTTCAGGTTTGCAAACTGCTGGAAAGTTTAGTGCCCCAACCTTTTCGAGTGGCAAGACTTGTCTATGGCGCTGATTGGTCTAGCAAGTCCTCTACACTTATGGCAAATTTAATTGTATAAATTATGCCTAAGCCTAGGGAGATTATTGCGAAAAACCTTTGGTCCAGCAGTACTTGGGACAACACAGGTTACCTAAAAAACATGAAACTCATGTCAAGCTTTAATTTTGGTGATAAAATAAATGCATATTTGGTATATTTTAAGATGTACCATACAGCGCCAGTTATCATCATGAAGTACTGTGAGACGAACTTATGAATGTGTTGTTCACCTTCTTTTATTTGTTTTCACTTCAATTATTTTGCTTTACTTTGTTATTTTGTATATTTTAATGTGTTAAAATTGTCTCTTTTATTTTTATATTATAATTACTGTAATTGTTTGTAAACACAATGTCCCTATAACGTATGTCCTAAACCTACTTAAATTGGTTCCATAGGGCCGGGCGGGACAAACTTATTTTTCTAAAATAACCTTCCCAGTACAAGCAATAAATTATGTATTTTTATATACAAATCAAACATAGTCAAATTTCTCGCGTTGTTACACTGAAATGACATGTTTGATACACGGTTCAGTAATCGATAAATTTGGAATCCTCCGCTATTCGCGTAGCTGAGTTTGGCAAAGGTAATTTAAGTCACTCAGGATCTAATCTGGTTTTGAGACTTGGCAACCAAATAAGTAGGGCTCAGAATCATTTACTGTAAAAATATTGTAGGTACCTACCTGTTACTAGCTGTCGCGTTTTTGTTTTCAGAACGCGTTAGCAGTGTCTTTGCCATTCCTGTCACTGTGGTTCTTCAGCATGATCCTGAGTGCATCCTTGGACTATCTGCGCGGCAAGTCCATAATCACCACTACCACAGCGAGGAAGATTGGCACCGGATTTGGTAAGATTATTTGTACTTATTTTGGCAGCAAACTTAGCTCTTAATTTGTCGTCCATCACTTATTCTCCCTTCTCTACAGCATCTGTAGTCCCGATGTGCTGCTTATTCGCGATCTGCTACATCGGCTGCAACCGCGGCGCTGCGGTGGCTTTGATGGCCATAGCTATCACGTCCATCGGCGGCATGTTCTGCGGGTTCCTCTCCAACCATATCGATATCTCGCCCAATTATGCTGGTAAGTATTTGAATACTGTTTCATTTCATATATATTCAGGCGTTTTGTTAGACAATGTACCTACTTTGTATTGCGGATAGTACAGACGGCAGCATATCAAGCCACCCGAAACTGTAAATCAAACTTGAACCTAATGATTTAACGTTAAAGTTGAAAATCTATTAAAGAAATTTGACAGATTGTAGTAGCTTGATGTGCTGGCGTCTGCACCTAGATGGGATAGATCGTCCAGATTGTCGGTCTCGCGTTATTTTTTGCATTAGCAGCATTCACTTTAGTTTTTAAAAGAATAAAGAAGGAAAATAAATTTTATTTGACCTAGATTAAGCAAAGGAAAACTCAAGGTTTTTGAAACCGGAAGTCTTTGAGAGATGATTATTATTTTATTGATTATTCCCAGTTATATATACGCAAAATACGCGCATTGGACGTGGAGTTGCGGACACCAGCCCGTTACCTATACAATACAATTCCCAGTTTTCCAGTGTTCAATGTGCATAGTTTTAAATTAAGACAATCTTATTTCTCACTTTGTCCTTATCAAGGAACATCTAGGATGTTTCAATGTTTTAATTCCGTTCATGTATTGTAACTTGAACTTACATCGCAATACCAGTCTTTGTAAATAAACTATTGCGGTTCTTGTCAGCTATATTTATTAATTGTCTATACTTTGCAGGTACGCTGATGGCCGTAACTAACTCGGTGGCAACTGTTCCCGGCATTGTGGTGCCCGTCTTCGTTGGCCGTGTCACTCACGGAAATGTAATATTTTCACTTTATTTATTACTAGCTTCTACCCGCGAATTCGTCCGTAGAATAATCAGTAAGAATTTTTGAAATCTGATTATTAGTACTTTCAGAGATAAGTTCCGAACTGGAAAAAAAAATCTAGTTCCATATTTTTGACCGTGTAGGTATTGCTCTTTTGTAGGAAACAGCGGATTACAAAAAAAAAACTGATGAAAAATTTATATGGGGGGGAGGGGGTTAAGTATGATGTATTGAACGCGTAGTCACTGTTTGTGCGCCGATTGTACACCTTTATAGAGGTCCGACTGTTTATGGGACTTTAGACTTGCGAAAGTTTTTTTGCCAAAGGAATAAGTATTCCGGTTTATCTAACCAACATGAACTGTAAACAAAAATATGTCCAGAGGATGGGCCCAGCTAACAAACCCTTTCACTTCACCAAAGATGTCTATGAACTTCACTTATCATAATGCTAGGGTAGCCCGCGAAATTCAAATATAAATATTTCATGAAAAGTCATTCAATGGGGTTAAATTAACTTAGAGGGTTGTATTAATGATTTTAATTATTATAGTTCTGTAACTGTACACGTGTTACTTGCGCGAATCATATTTTCATCAACATATAAACCTGACACTCCATGCAAATTGCAAAAATCGTAAGAAAATTTTAATTTCGCGTGCTACCCTGGCAGTTTCACCCCAAAAGACAGAATGGTGCGGAAAAGGGAGGGCCGGGTTTTGCCCTGCTTTGGAGCAACACAGACACATTACATAGATTCTATCTTACTTAACAATACATTTTATTTCCAGCAAACGATATCAGCGTGGCGCACGATATTCTTCACCACGATAGCGTTGTACATTGTCGAGTTAGTTGTGTACACTCTCTTTGGTTCTGGAGAAGAACAGCCTTGGAACAAGATGGATGCAGGAGAAGACACCCGGGAGACCCAGAAGCCTCTTCAAAACAAATGATCAGATACTTGTATGATGGGTTAGGATATGAGAAGTCTGGAGTGAAAGATTGGGATAATTTCTTGACGATTTAGTAAATCTTTATTTTTAAAGTTCTACAATAAGTGTTCTACAGTGTCTTGAATGATACTTATTTTATACAAATTATCATGAAGTAGGTACCTAAGTTTTTAAACTGTCATGGTCACTAACATTATAATTAACACTAGAAACGGGAAATATCGGGAACTCAAAACAAACAGTGGACATGGTAAATATCCCGTTTCTAGTGTTAATTATAAATTATCAGGAAGTGGATCCAAGCCATAAATATCTCAAAAGGATTCCCCAAAATACTTTATTTTGCTATTCTGAACTATAAAATGTGCGGTAGAATGTACAGACGCCAGCAAATCAAACTACTACAATCTGTCATTTCTTTAATAGATTTTCAACTTTATCTCTACAGCATTAGGTTCAAGGTTGGTTGAGAATCTGACAGCTTCGGGTAGGTTGACCTGCTGGCGTCTGTACATACATACAGGGCCGTAGCAAGAGTTGAAATTAAGATAGGGCAGCGGCAGAGGGGCGAAAGTAAAAATTTTACTTGGTCTGATTTGGTTAATCGATTTTCGTCGGTACCTACTTGATTTGTGACCGAGCGCGTACCTAAATATCGGGAAGGGGTGATCAGTGCCATTTTATACTGTAGCGGTGACAGTACAGCCGCCCTGAGGGGGGGGGCGGATTCGGCGCTGCCTGTGAGCGGCGGCATAGCAATAATGCGAGAGAGAGCTCGGGATTTTTTTGCACCCAGCCCTGAATCTGAAAGATTTGACAAAAATATACGCTACAGAGTCGCCCAGCCGTGTCTCACCCGCTTCTACGCCCTCTACACTCTTAAATTGAGCCCAATTTGGAGTCTTACACCCGTATCTATAGTCAAGTAAAAGTAACTATTCGAGTTTAAGTAATAACAAATATTTGTATGCAATAGACAAGAATTTAAACGAAGTAAGAACCGTTAATGAAAACAAAGCTAAGAATTCTAACTTCTGACAGTTCTAACTTCAAGCAATCACTGAACTACAGAAATAAAAATCGTATCTTAAATAATAACTTTTACTCAAGTAATCACTTTGACTCCTTTATGGATACGGGTGTTAGATTATTTCGGAATTGCTTAGATGTCGCTACTATAGTAGTAATTATTTTCAATCGTATGATACTATGAATAAACACGTTACCTAGCATATATTATATTAGTAGACGGTATTTTTTTTCGTGGTTGGGTTGGTTGATGTTTGCAGGTAAGGCATTGCTCCACAGTACCCTAGCTACGGCCCTGTGTACGATGTTTGCAGGTAAGGCATTGCTCCACAGTACCCTAGCTACGGCCCTGTGTACGATGTTTGCAGGTAAGGCATTGCTCCACAGTACCCTAGCTACGGCCCTGTGTACATACGGTCGAATTGTTTTTAGTAAAAAGGGTCGATAATCTCGTAATTATTGTGTGTGTTATTTGTACCGTAAACATTTAAATTATATGCTTTAAATATCGTACTTGAAAATGTGTAAAACAATAGGCTATAAAACTTATGTATCCCCAATACATGAATAATGGAAGCAAACAGTTATTGTGGAAATTGTATTTTTATATATCCATTATATTTCATATCAGTGGGTGCCATAGTAGATGTTTATTTTTTGTGTCAGTATGTTTTTATATCTAATCATGGGATATTTTACAAAGAATAAAATATACGAGTATTTTCTATTCGGATAGACTTTTGATAGTGAATTAGGTAATTGAAATGAGTTCTCAGAATGTACCTATAATCTATTTGAATGTTATTTAAGCTAAAACTTGTCTATGAAATGATTTTCATTAAAAAAAAATATTTGTTACTTTTTTTTGGTTTATGAGATATAATTATACATTTTAGCTGTTTATTTTTGATTACTAGATCTCTTGTTTATTAAATAATCGCAAGAGGTTAGCTATTATGTACTTATTTGTCAAAATAAATGGACTTTTGGATATCTTTTATGATGAATGTATTAAATAGAATGTGTAAAATATATAAATATGAAAGATTACAAGTTTTGATAAGTATTTAAAATGAAATTATATGCATTTGAAATTAAAGACTTTATGTAGTAGATAGATAAGTTTAGAAAGTATATAAATATTTACCAAGCTAGATGTAAACGCTTTGTATTTGAATTTGATTTATTAATATATTTTCGTAAGTTCGCTTACCAAAGACAATCTGTGTACTTAGGCAAAGGTTTTGAAGATTTGAATTAATTAATAAACGTTTGATATTTTAAATTTTGGTTTATTTTTTTTAATCGTTATTTACAATATTTACAAAGTTCTTCTATTTTAAATGTAACAGTAGGTTTTTTCGGAACTTAATACAGAGACACATACAGTCACGAGAAATAATATATATAATAATGTATACACGCAGCAACTTTTTAAAGTGATTTTCACCTACTTTATTACGAAATAGGTCTTATCTCGAAGAAACTGATGCTTCACGAGAAAATGGCTTTTGAATTTTGCTAAGTGTTTACATATTAGTGCTCGTAATTGTACATCCTAATGTGCGCTTTAGCTTCGTTGGCAGGTCCAATCGCTACGCTAACCACTAATACGAGCCGATCAAGCTTATAGTATTGGTCTTGCTGTCATCAGGTATTATGTCTTTGGCGGAATAGTATTTTTAAGACGCACGTCGTTCACGTAACCAATCACAAACTCGATAGTTAGTCGCTTCGTGTACGGACCGCCATTAAAATACTAGTACTATGCCAGTCTGGCTATTCATTAGTGATTTGAGTTGGTGACGTTGCTTTAAGAACGGAAACTTGAGCTCTCGGAACCCCGAGTTGTTATAACGACTAGTTGTATTGATTATCTTTGTCGTCTTGTGTCCAATTTCATACAAAAATGAATAATTACCACCTAAGCATTCATTCTGTTATCTACCGAACGCGAACAAGTTTGCATATGTAGGAGGGTCCGAAGTTGGCGTCGACAGAGGGCGTGACGAGCTGTCCGTACTTAGGCGCAGCTGAGCCGGTGCCCAGTACCAGCGTGCTTGTCAGACCGGACATTGTTGAGGACATATCCCTGAAACATGTCACGGTGTTAGACTGTGGACGTTTGGGAAATAAAAGATAAAGAATGTAGTTTTTTCACCATTCCAATCCCAATCTTAAAATAACCAGAATAAATATAATTGTGATTTTGACAGATTTTTTAGTGGCAGCAACAACATGAACCATTTTTTTGCGACTTGCCTCGTGGATTGTTTGAACTTGTTTGTGGTTCTCAAACTGCATTAGGATTTGTCTTCCGATTATTTCTTTAGACATTAAAACTGAGCAATATGTAGAACCAGGTATTTGCTACACTTACAATCCAATCGTGACATAATAGTATGTTACTTTGTCTTTCGTTTTTTTCTGCTTACCGAAATGTCGGTGACATAATAGAATATCGATAATCAGTAGTGAATGTACTCACTTGATAGTGGCGACTAGGCTGTGGGCCTCGAAGGCTTGCTTCAGCGCCATGTGAACTACTCCATCATTCTGTACGGGGCTCAGCGAACATGTTGAGTATACTACTGTGCCGCCTACCTTCACCAGTCTGAGAGCGTTACTGGAATGGAAACAAAGTTTTACAGCAACCAATTGATCAAAACGACAACCAGAATTAATCATAATTGGGACGGGGAAAGGGGAAATTATACAAGTCCGTGATTAGACCTGTCGTACTGTATGGATCAGGATGCTGGGCTGTGAAAAGGATGGATAAAAATGATTGCATGTAGCGGAGATGAGAATGTTGAGATGAATGTGTGGAGTGACAAGAATGGATAAAATAAGGAATGAGTATATTAGAGGACGTTTGAAAGTGGCGTCTGTTACAGAAAAATTGAAAGAATGTCATTTGTCTTGGTACGGACATGTAATGAGGAGGGATGAAACGCATGTGATTAAAAGAGTGATGGACATGAATGTTGATGGATGGAGAGGGAAAGGGAGGCCAAAGAAAAGATGGATGGATTGTGTGAATAACGATATGAAAGAGCGTAAATTTAAATGATGCCGTAACGTCTGACATGGGAGAATGCAAGAAGAAAACGTGTTGCGCCGACCCCGAGTAGAATGGGACAAGGGCAGGAAGATGATGATGGTAGAAGATGGCGGGACGAGCTGGACAAGAACCACATTGGCCCTGGATCGAAACAACTGGAAGTCATGGAGAGAGGCCTTTGCCCAGCTGTGAGATGATACAGGCTAACATTATCAGTATGTCTTGACAGAAAAAATGTCATTTGACATTTTGTTCGCGAAACACGAGAATTTATACCATTATGCATAATTAGCCACTTCAAGTCCCACTTCGGGGCCACACGCCTCATAGGAGTGGAATTATTTATCAGAACAAGGTATGCTACTTACAGCAACAACTGTGACTGCATCTCAGGTATCCTGAGTCTTTCTTTGATCCTGTCCGGTCTGAATATGTTGTTCTCATTGTCGTTTATGGTGTGTCTGTCTGTCGTACATGGCACGTCCACTAGAACCTGGAAATATAAAGATTTATTTAAACAAAATTGCTCATTTGCCTAGCTAGTGGTTGCAAATGCCGTCAACCCGTTGGTCCTGCGCCAGATCTTTCTCCGACCTTGAGAGTGAGGGAAGAAACAATGACCATATGTTTACGCACACACTTGAGTCATTGGGCTATTTTCCGATGAGATTGACCGCCATGGCCGCAAATGGTCAGGAGGTGTACGTGTGGTGAAAGTGCCCAAAATGAGATAATGAGATACAAAATTTTAATGCCATAGAATCCTATGATTCCGAAGTCAAAAAGTAGTGCAAAAGGCGTTATTATGGGCTACATTGCAAACGCACGCTTAGAAATTATTATTGTGTATTGAATGAATAGTATCTAGATAAATATTGGCCGTTGCAATAAACCTACACAAGTTTAGAATGATTTAATGAATGTTTGAATGAGTAGGTGCTCATCTCGACAACCAGCAACAGTAGAAATCTGCTTTGCGACATAAATCCTAAAAACAATACCTTGTCAAATCCTTGGTCGTCAGTATACAGTCGGCCATCCACTCTTTTGAAAATGACGCGTTCCCGCCATTTGTTGCTTGTTTCGAAATCGAACAGATAGTCGCGGAATGAGCGCTGTATTCTGAAAAAATGGGAACAAGAACATAGCATTTACTCCCATTGATATTTCTGCATTTTAATAATAACTGGAAATCTCTATCATGATTTGCAAAAGTTAAGGTTACGACGCGGGATATAATAGGACAAATATTTTTTGCCACATTTAAAACATGAATGTGTGTTAGTCAACAACCCTGAGATATTAAGAAGTAGTCACCAACCACGTCAAGCTCAAGGGCATATACAGTGCTCGCTCAGGACGTTTACCTAAATACTAGTTCCATGTCTTGTCATGATCGTCAGCGGCGCGTTTTCTGTTTAAATAAACTTGAAAACCGGCCAAGTGCAAGTCGGAAGAGTTCCATACCATCGTAGTAGGGGTAGTTTTATTATTTGTTGTTATAGCGGTAAAAGATTGTGAAAATTTCAAATTTCAACTGTCTACCTATTATTATTATATTGATATACAGCACACTGACGGAAGGACGGACACCGGAGCCTAAAAAAATAGGGTCAGTAAAAATCAGTACTAGTTGCGTTTGGAGCACGGGTAGCTAGCATACCTGCATCGACGGCGCGTAGAGACTATACCGTGTGAATAGGCCATAAAAAACCTTTACATGCATCATTTATTCATTTGCCTAGCCTTTTCCCAACTATCTTGGGGTCGGCTCCCCCCAGTCTAATCGGTTGCAGCTAAATACCAATATTTTACATGGAATGACTGCCTATCTGATCTCCACAACCCAGTTGGTCCACTGGGTAATATGATATCCTTGGTAAGACTGGTTGTCAGACTTTCAGGCCACTGACTACCCGTAACGACTGTCAAAAACCTATACATGCAATAAGCATTTATTAAGTATTTGTAAGCTGACTATTATATTACTATGGATTGTATCTGAAATAAACGTTTTATTATTATTATTATAATAAAATGACTTACCTATTCAACCTAGATAAAGAAATATCATTACAAACAATAACGTCTGGCAGCAACGTCTGTAGCATGACTAGGGCTTTGCCCCCGGGCGCTGAACATAGGTCGAGCACCCTGTCACCGGGGTGGAGGCCTAGCGCTAATACTGCTAGCACACTCCCACAGTCCATTGGGTAGTAGTTGAAAACGCCTGGAAAAAAATAAAAATGTTAATCTTAAAAAAAAAAACAAGCTTTTATTAAAATGTAAAGAAGAACATTAGGTTTATCAACATTGAACCCGTATAACAAGGTTTCGTGTCCGTGCTATTAACCGTTGAGGAGTTCTGTCGTGTGGAGGCGCTTCTGACTGCGGGATCACGTTATGTCTGACACAAAATGTATTGTCACCATACCCAAAGGTGTGTGCGAAAATTTCAGGTCAATTAGTTAGGGATACTGGCGATTAATTGTTCCCTGATTTCAAATAGACTTATTCAAATACAGATTAATTTATGATTCAGGGTTTTTTAGGGTTCCGTACCCGGGTAACCAACGGGACCCTATTACTAAGCCTCCGCTGTCCGTCGAAATTTTCACAGAATGTGTATTTCTGTTGCCATTAACAACAAAAAAATAGGAATAAATTAAAAATTACAGGGGGCTCCCCTACTACGTTGGTACGAAATCCTTCATTTGCGAGTCCGACTGGACTCGCAAATGAAGGATTTCGTACCAACGTACTTGGGCGGTTTTTTTTTTAATATTACCTGTTTGACATCTTTTTGGCTCAGGAAAAGTGGTAGCTTCACTTTCCATTTCATAAGTGTACACTTTCAAATGTTTTGGATAACTCAGTGGGCCTTCTGGTTCTATAACTAAAGGGAAGTCTTTGCCCCCTGAAAAAAACAAAAAAATCGAACAATGTGAATACTTGTGCAGTAACTTGTGGTAGGTACGATAATTAAGTACAAGATAAATTATAAGACCTAAATATTAATTGGGCCACCTTACAGGCTGTTCTCTGAGAGAGCACCGGTGGCCCAGTGGTGGCGGCCCCGACTTACACACAGTTCGAACCCAGGTGTAGTAGCATTACTTTGTGTAATTTATTTCATCACCACTTCTCTCAAAACGGTGAAGGAGAACACCGTGAGGAAACCGGCATGTCCTAGAACCAAAAATTCGAAGACGTGAGACACCTACCAACCCGCGCTGGCCCGCGTGGTGGATTATAGCCCATTTTCTCTCTAGAGAGGAGGCCGTGTGTCCCAGCTGTGGGAACATAATAGGCTGATTATGCATACAGCTGTGCCTACGGCTGTTTCTACTTTTCTGTTCCCTTAACTTCTTTTTTTGTGTCGATGAACTCAAATTGTGTTAGACTAGTACAGCATACAACCACCTGCATAGCTCCAGCATTTGTTTTTAACTTTGCTCATTGTAATTTGTTTTTCTATGATTGTTTTGTATGTTACGTAACGTGTGTGCAATGTTTTTTTAAAACTTTAATATGCACAAGCTACACGTAATAAATAGGGACATCCAAAACAAAAAGTTCATATAACTCAACGGCATGATTTAATTTTTTATAAGTGCAACATTTTCGGAAGTGAAAGGGTCCATTCCTGATCAAAGACTACCCAGAAAAGAGCTGAGAAAGGAAAGAAAAGGCATACTTTTCATCTTCTATGTGTTCATTAAAGCACACGTTCAAATTTAATAAGCTAGCAAAATTGCATAGTTGTCCTCTCCCCTAAAATAATACTTTGGTTATACTGCGCGGTGATCCGACCCATGATTACTTACGGGGCAGTCGTCTCGTGGCCCCGCACTAAACTAGCTACAGCCTCCATCAAACTGCAACGCATGCGGAGACTTGCCTGCATGGCGACTACAGGCTGCATGCGGACTACCCCGACCGCGGCTGTGGAAGCCATGTTGGGGCTCCCACCGCTCCATCTGTTCATACAGCAGGAAGCGACGTTAGCGGCAGTACGCCTTGAAACATTTCAACTTTGGGGTAAGAAGGACACACAGCATACCGCGATACTGGAGGGATTTTATAACGAGTTCCCCGTTGCGAAAGCCATAAACGATCGGATACCTAAGCAATTCGTATTCGACAAAAAATACAAAATCCAACTCCACGAGGATCACCGCTGCGAGGGATTAAGCCCCGCAGAAGTACGGATCTTCACGGATGGATCTAAAACAGGTACCGGCACTGGAGCTGGATTCTTCTAGGAGGATCTCAACATCCATATAGCCACACCACTGGGCCACTGGGGGTCCACAACACGGTATTTCAGGCAGAATGCATGGGCATTGCACTGGCGGCATCAGCCATCTTAGCCAGGGAAGTTAAAGACCACTCAATTCGCATACTTTCGGACAGCATGGCCGTACTGCTAGCATTAAATAACCACACAGTCAACTCTGGGTTAATACACGAGTGTCATCAACGTCTGGATCAGGTTGGTAATCTCAATAATGTAACCATTCAATGGATAAAAGGACACAGCGAGTCCCGAGGCAACGATGCAGCGGACGAACTCGCTAGAAGGGGATCGCGCATGGCAGCAGTGGGACCCGAACCCATCGTGCCACTCCCTTTCGGGTACCTACGCACACTGGTAAGGAAACGAACCAGTGAACAACATTACAAACTGGTGAGTGTAGGCAGACCAAAGATGCACTTCCTACCATCGACGGCCGCTTCACAAAACGGGCGTTTCGGCTGACCAAACAACAACTGAGCACAGTTACGGCCGCCATCACTCGACACGGCTCTTTTAACAAACACCTCTTTGCCATAGGAGTCACAGACAGCCCCCTGTGCTGAACCTGCATGGAGGAAGTCAAGACAGCAGCCCACGTGCTTCTGCACTGCCCAGAGGTTGTATCACACAGGGCAAAGTACTTCGGTAACCCAGGTACTCTCCGCGAGATTGTAAGCGACATCAAGGCGCCAGGGCTGTAGCTAGAGTCGAATTTGAGGTAGGGCAGCATTGGTTACAGGTAGGGCGGAAGTAAAATATTTATCATAATTGATCTGCGCTCGAAGCACGGGCTCCTAAATCAATCACCTTATCACCATGTTTATCACTGACCTCTAGGTCAGTGATGAACATTCAATAGATATTCGTAGACAAATAATTTCTGGGACAGAACATGAGCATGGATCTAAGAACTATTAAATCCTCAATGATGAAGAACAGGCGAACAAGATACCTAGTTAAACTTCCAAATTTGGATGAAGAGATCCACGTCTGAGTCAGAGTGAGGTAATAATTAATTGTTGGGTGGGGTGATACGAGTAAATAGATACGACCAAAAATACCATTTAGAACATATTGTTTCTGCAAACTTATTACAATAATTAACATAATAATAAAAATATTTAAAACAGCGGAATTCTACGACTAGCCATGTTATTAAAAATGCGAAGAACTTCGTTCAGATCAAAAATAACAAAATAACTTATTTTTTTTCAAAGGCCAGAAATACCATACCAGCATTACCAGCCATTCCTTCGTGACGCATTGACAGCCTTTGCAAAGACTACTATATATATATGGAGAAGCCTTTGAGGCCTATTGATTGCAGTTAAAGTTGAAAACGTAGATTCGCACACTGCAGTGTTACATCCTTATGGTCGCCACACATGCAAAAAGTTCATATGTATCTTTGAAAACCTCTCTGTACAAAACTTGCAATGTATTTTCCATTTTATTATTTCCATAATGAAATAACGCTTCATGTGATGGCGCTTCAAATGCCATCTATACACAGAACAAAGAATTATTATAATATGAAATGAATGTCACAAGCTGTGGTATGTTCGGAAAAGTTGAGATACATATCGCTACATTTTTTTTATCTCTAACTATGAACAAACAATTTAATTATAATAATGTATCTTAGTTTTTGGTACTTTTAAGGTAGGGCATTGCCCTACAATGCCCCCCCCCTAGCTACGGCCGTGCAAGGCGCTGCTGGCTTTTCTCGAATAAATTTCCCACCCGCATGCAAAATACGCGCATTGGACGTGGAGTTGCGGACACCAGCCCGTTATACAATACAATAATACATAGTCGTTACATAAAACGATAAAACAAAAAACTGAAAGTCTTCAAGTAAACTACTCTACATCATCATCATCTGCCTAGCCTTTTCCCAATTACATATGATGGAATCGGCTTACAGTCTACTTGGATGCCGTTGAATACCAGAATTTTGTATGGAGTGACTGCCTATCGCGGGCATAAGCTATGTAGTTCTATCATAAACTTCAAAAGAATATGAACAATTTACTTACTAGATAAATAAGAATACTGCACAGTCTCCGACACCCATTCATCCATTCCTTTCAGTTTAGTGGCTGGCAGGAACTGGTACAGGGACTCTGCAGTCATTCCCATTGATGGGTCTATTATCCTGGACTCGTCTATCTTGGCTTCAGCGAGGGAGTCTTCTAGAGTTCTGTTTTGGTAAACCCTGGAAAATAAAAAATGCACAAAAAATGAATAATAGTTCATCTTGTTTCAGAAAATTATTCCATCAATTTTGTGCAGACCAGGGATGAGCACATTAGGGAGGAGGTTGATACTCTGCATTGGCTGGAACAAGGTTGATAGTGATGATGGTGATGACATCAAATAAATATGTTTCTAAGTACAACTTCATCATCAACGCTTAGTCTTTTGGCCTAAATTATGGATAATTTATCTGATGGAATGAGGCCTATCTACAAAGCCCCCTTAACCTTTTGAACGCCAGAGCATAAACACACACGCATGCCCTCCACACTAAGCCACAATTTCACCTACCATCTTGTCACATATTTGTGTTGTTGGGCGTACAGGGCAAGCGTTTGCTTGTCACGTATGTGTGACAATGGCGAGCAAAAGGTTAATGAACCATCTTTGACAACCCACATTCCAAATCAACATAGCTTTTCAGCCTTTCCTGTGGTCTTTGGACATTCGCCCATTAAAGTCTCTCTATCTAAGTCATCACCCCATTTCCTCATATAAAGAGGCCTGTGTCCCAGCATTGGGAACAGTATGGGCTGATTATGCTTTTGATATTGTTGGCTCATCATGCTAGCATTTCCCGTAAATAACTATAAAACAAACAGTGGACATGGTAAATATCCCGTTTGTAGTGTTAATTATAATAACTATAAAACTTACGATTCCTTCTTAACCTTCTTCATCTCACTTTCCTCATCATCTCTCATATCCAACTTCTCAGGTTTATTATCAGTCTTCGGGTAAATACTGGATATTTCATCTGTCTGCTGTTTCTCTATGAACTCTGATATTCTGTCTGACTGTTTGTCTGTGTCTGTATCTGAAAGCACTTGTGTTGGTTCTGGTGTGATGTCGTACTCTTTGTGAAACTCTTGCTGTATTGATATTAGGTTCTTCAGGCAGTGGGCTCCTGGAATATGTTGAATGTTGTATGAGAAATAAGTTCTGATTCTGAGTAAAGATGTTTATGGTTTAAGAACTTTATTATTCCTCCTCAATAATTAACAATAATTCACGTAGTGAGAAACTAAATTTAAATAAAACGTCTATGAGCATGCTGAATCTATGCAAAAAATTCAGAACATTGAGATGAAAGCTCACACATAAAAAGCATATACACAGATACTTGTTGGATGGATCAATGGAGGTCCTCAATAAATAATAAGTATTAAACATAAAGTTAGAAGCTAAAAGTCTAGGCAGATGAATAAACAAGCATATGAGTTCGGCATTTATGTTATAAATATATTGAATTTACCCCTGTTCGAAAGCTCTTCTATGGTCTTTTCGGCGTCTCCATAGTTATTTACTACGGCTACATACTTTGACCGGCGCAACATTGCCTCTCGCATCGGCTCCCATTTATTTCCAAACACAGACCCATAGAACTCATCGAAATGATTCAATGCCTTATATTTAGGGCCTGTCTTTTTCTTGAGTTTGGACTGTAAAACAAAAATAAAACAATTGTTCAAAAACTCGCAGGAATACAGGTTAGAAATTATGTGTTTTTGCTAGTATTTACCCAATGTATCTTTGTTTTATATCGAGCTTGAACCACTAAATAAGAAGTCACACATGTGTTTTTGTAAACAGTTGATATATTAAACATTTTTCTATTATTTTCAAGCTTTATTTTGGTTTCAGACTTTTAGGTTATTGTGAGTCCGTATGACTTTGACGTTTGTTCCGTTTAGTTAGTATAACTTCAACGTAAGAAAATAATACAGGTCACTTCTGGTTTGAAAATTGAAACGAATACATTTAGGCCAACGTTAGTGGCTTCGAACAAGAAATCTCTGCGTTAGCTATAAACAAATGAGCTTTTATTTTCTACAAAATCGAAAACAAATCTATTTAAACAGCACATGGTACGAAATAAGAACGCAGCTAAAACGCTGTCAAATTGACACTGACTGAAATGGAAATGTCATTCTTATCTCCTCGCACTTGCGCCCGCGAACACCAAATTGAAGTATTGATTTGTTTACAAGTAGCAGCGCACGGAGATTTGTCGAGTATCTTACACTATAGCTATATCCTACAGCCTTGTCAGAGCGATTGGGAGATAATATCCCGCTTAATTACTGCCTTCCGTGTCAGACTTTATCAGTGGTCGGTGCCAGCTGTGAGCCTCCCCGCGAGTTCCAACGGCTTAAAAGCTAATTACAACAGTTTGGGGCGAGTTGTTTTATCGATCACCCGCCCTTCCGTGCCCCGCTTCAGTGGTGTTCTCCGATCCGCTGCGAGCTTCGATAAAGATCTGAGAATGTGCGACGAAATGATATATGTCAATGGTTTTATTCACGAATTGGGTCATCGATGAGTTTCTCGCGGAGTCTCGGCAGACGCGGCGTATTCGCGCGGAACACCCTATAATGGTTGTTTATTTATTCAAGCTGTAATTACGTCTCCCAGGCAATGGATAGTGCAGTGATTGTGTTTTGAGGGGTATTAGAAAACAGTAGTCATGTATGGGATGTTGTATGTTGGCTCACTGGCGGGTAACAAGGTGGAATGGATAGCGGCAGGCTGGAGGCGGCCCCTCACGGGGCAGTACACTTGGACACAGTGAGGGCTCTGCACCAGACTGTAGTGTCACTTAGAACTGCACTTGAGATATCCAAGAATGAATTGAAACAGTTAAAAGAAAAGTATGAGCAGCACTCCCATTGTTTAGAATATGCAGATGTTATAGAAAAATTGACTTTAGAGAATCACATTCTAAGGCGTAGGATAATAGACACAGATTATGAAGAAAAGGACCCTAATGCACAGAACATAAAGCTGGAAGTTACTTACAGCCCTCACACACAAAATATTGAAGAATACACTAGCAGTGAAGTAGTGATAGCTACTGCCACTGACAGAAACAGTACTATAGATGAACTAGAACCCATTCCACAGGAATCAGAGGAGAACAGTAATTTCTGTTCTGCTGAAAAGCTGAATGAGATTCCAGAAGACTTAGGAGAATTTTCTGACTCTCCTGACTTCAATGAATCTGGTGAATACAGTCCACCTGATGAGGCAAATAATAATACTGAAGTAGAAGAAATCTCCCAGATCTCAAGTCTACCCAAACATACTGAAGAACCTGAAGGAGCACGTCTACCAAGTTTTAAAACAAAACTTGAACTACTATCAAAGTTTGATGTAAGAATAAAAGTACGAACTTTAAAAGAAGGTACAATTATTTCCAGTACCACATCAGAAAGTGATTCATCCGAAGACAGAAAAGCTTTTGAAAAGGAATCAAGGGTATTCAAGACTGGTCAGCATTATCAAGAAAAAGAAGAACAGTTAGATAATAATAAGACGGTGAATATAAAATCTTATTCAACGGACAACGTCAAGATGGCTGTACCAAATGAGGTTGATGCTAAGAGTAAAACAGACAAGTTTGATGTCAAAGTGAGGATCACGTCAGAGGAGAATCTAGTTGTGAAGGAAACGGTAGAGAGGACCAGAAGAAAGGATAACTTGAACTTGGATGTTGATGATTTGAGTCTCAGGTGAGTGTTTTAGCCTATTTTTTTTGTTTACAGCTTTGATGATGCTTGGGTTAGGCCAATTTCCAGCAGATGACTATCGGTGACCTTGATTTTTAACCTTGTCAGCCTGATTCCCTGTGAGATGGTGATGGTGATGATGATATTATTACCGTCATTTGGCGAAAAAAAAATGTATGGATGGCTCCTTAGATAACTCAAACAAGACTTGCTATTCTTCAAAATTTAGACGGCCTGACGGTCTTTTCATTTTGTGCTGAGCGTATGATGGGTGAAGTTGATTCCCGGTATAAAAAGTCGTTATTTTTTCCGGTGTTCTGCCCTTGTATCGCCATCACACCAGAAAATACCTCAAACGGTAAATTACTCTGCTAACCACCCAGGCTGCGCGTTTCGCCGGACGGAAGCTTTTGGAGACCATTCCGTAGCTCAGCGAACGGGAGCTCAAGCCATGCCAAGCCAAGCCTTTCTTACTTGGGAATTAGGCACAGACCCCAAAAAGGTGGTCAGGAACATTCTCCCGTGTGAGAAACAATCTCGTTTGTGATTAGTGATTACCTACCTATCTGATTACCAAATATATGTCGATTTGGACCATAATTGGCAGACTACCTGTCAATCCGACTTAATCCAGTGGGGCTTCTGTCTATTCATTTGAGTTCTTAATCTAATATTCAGCTCTTGGGATATCACCAAACAGTGGAAGACTGAAAACTAAATTTGAGTTAAAGAAGATGCATTTGACTTGCTTTGACTCAGCCCGAATTTTCATGACTTTTAAGACTACTAAACCCTCTGGAAGCAGAAGGCCACACAAAGCCTGTACTTTTGTTCGTTACGCCGTCGTTGGTAACAGAGCAATAGACCATGAGATGCATAAAATCTATAGAAAGCTACTTGATGCCGTTGATTGCAAAAGATTTCCAATATCTACGACACTGGAAGCCTTGATCCGACCCTAAAGTAATCAACGCAATTTTCAGATTCAATCTTTGCCGTATAAATCTTATCATCCTTTTGAGCCTTCCAAATTAAGAGTGAGCCACCTACGCCCTAGGGAAGAGACGACGAGAACAAATTCAATCAAGAAGTCAACGCCGCCGTGCTGTTTACTGAATGAATCCCTGATTTCATGGCGATTACAATCAGAAAATTACTTTTTTTTTTCAAATATTTGGAGGTATTATCACAAGCGAAACTCGATTTACGTAATAAAGAGATACATTGTGCACATAATTCAACCCATTCACTGAAAAATACACGGCATCGGACCTCACGACATCGCGTTTCTGTCTGACGTCTCAAATTTCAGCGCTATCATCCACATTTTTGACTACCCTCCTTATTTATGACGCGCAGTATTGCAAAAGAACACGATATCGTGTTGATGCTAACTCTGTATATATGTTGATAGGGATACACCATGGATACACCATTTATAGTCCAACTTTTAACGGTGGAAAACTTACTTCTCCTTGGAAACTCGTTAGTTCCCCCTTTTAGTCACGATTTTAGGGAAAATATGGATACTTTGTAAATACATATAAACGCATTCCTATGTATACAATGGTATGAATAGCTCCACGAAATTGTATGTAATTTAATAGGGTCAGAGTATAGGTTATACTGGAAAGACCCATTCACAATTTGAAAAAGACGTAGGCGGTATTAAATTGCAGCATTATAAGGTTTCAGCCTACACAGAATAATAATAAAGTAAATTGTTATTTCATCCTTTGTGACCTAGTTCTAGCCGTGAGCTATTTATAGGGAAATGAGGTTGTTCTGTTTCAACCAGGCTACGCAGATACAACTTACATAGTGATTTACTTACGAGTATTTACTCTGTAATGCAGAAATGCACATGAATTGAATTGAGAAGAACCTCTTCTTCTCGATTCGATGCCTAAAATTTTACCCGCCCAGTACGTAGCGACCTGGACAGCTCTTAGCTCTATCATTTGCCTCTTTTATGTAATCCTGTAGGGTACAGGTGACGAGTAGGAGAGAAGGTGTGACATCACGTATCACTAATATTAAAAATGCGTATTAAAAAAAGCAAACAAACTTACTTAAAGGTGAATGGGACCAACCAACCCGCGAAATTCAAATTTTCTTACGTTTTTTGCAATTTGGAGGCCAGTGATAGGTTGTATGTTGATTAAAATATTATTCGCGGCTGTAAGACATAAGTAGTTACAGAATTATAATCATCAAAATCATCAATACAACGCTCTAAGTTCATAAAGCTGTAGGAATGACTTTTTCTGTTTTTTTTTGTTCCTACGCTTTTATGAACTTGGAGGGTCGTAATAATATTTTAATCAACATACAACCTAGCACTGGCCTGCAAATTGCAAAAAACGTAAGAAAATTTGAATTTCGCGGGTTGGTTGGTCGCATTCACCTTAAGTTTGTTTGTTTTTTTTCACGCCTAAACCACTGAACTGATCATCCTGAAATTTTGCATATACGTTATCAGGTGTACAGAAACGGATACAAAAGTACCTTTCGTCCCGAAATAAAATCTGTTCCCGAGGAAAACAACAATAACGTTCTTATGATAATAGATGGCGCCACGTGTTTTTCGAATCATGATTTAATTATATAATTATTACAATTATATTATTATTATTATTTTATTATTAAGCAGAGTACAACCCGAATCGATTGCCGAATTCTAAAAACAGTCGATGAGTCAGCATCAAAAGTCGATGACCACATTCAGATTTTCAAAATCACTGTACATTATATCACCCATAAATCGCTCAACAAGAAGGGCCCCAGTATTGAATGAACATCATTAAAGTTCAAAATTAACTGAACACCATTTTGTCAAAAATCGCTGATCGTTATAGTATCCGAAAACATCATAACATTCAGTTTTACAAAAGTCACTGAACAATATAAAATGCTTGTTTTGGTTATCTAGTGTAATCACGACAACGTCCAAAAATAACTTAACATCTTAAATAACAAAAGTTACTGAACATTAGTTTGTTTCGGATACGTAGCGTGTAAACTTATACTATCAAAAGTAGCTGAACTGCAAACTTAAAAAGTGCTCGTTACTATCTTCAGAGTTATAAATCCAATCTTGTCCTATCCAAACAAAATCATGTCAAAAAAAAAATGGATGTAAATTTCGAATGTAACTTTCCAAAATAATTTTGTTTTTGTGTCATAGTATCAACGAGAAATATTAGAAGTGGGTGCATAAGCATATTCCGCTTAAAAATTATTCCATCGACATCATCTAAGCGTTTTCATTTATGTGTTATGATTGAATAGTAAGCTTATTTGCTATATTATATGCTATATTATTATTATAGCTTATTTGCTATATTATTATTATAGCTATAAGACTCATTTTCAAAAATCACGCAGATTTTGTTCAAATTCATACCGTTGACTTAGTTTATGATTTTTATAGTTACGATTGAATTAGAACCTAATCTGTATACATATAACACTCATTTTCAAAATTCACACAAATTCCGTTTTATTTCAATTCTTTGGGAAACATAGTTGTGGGTATTTGAAAAACAGTTTACCCTTTAATGTAAAAATAATATTTCTACTTAATTATCACTTTGTATCGGATGTAGACCATTGCGGTTGTAATTATTTATCATCTACATCACATCATCACACGAATGTTTATCCTAAGTAGGTGTGGGGTGGGTGTGTACTGGGTAGTCGGCTTAATCTAAAGATCGACCATTTAATTTAATTTTGTTGATAATAAATAAAACGGTGGCGATTTACATGTACATGTGTCTACTTAATTTACCAAACACATATACCTACCGAAAAAAAATACACACACATATTAAACTCAAAAAACATTTCATTTTATTCAGGGACTTTAGAGATGAACGATGGTATGCTATTTTTGTCAAAAATTTGTTCAGAGACTTTAGAGACGAAGAATGTTATGTTTTTTTTACTATAACTTTGTATAGCAACTTTTGAAAAGTGATGGTCACCTACTTATGCCCTTTTATTATAATCATTAATTTCTGGCGCTTGTCATGTTCAGCGATTTAGGTATAATACGGTGTACAGCGATTTAAAAAATCTAAATGTGGTCATCAACTTTTGATGCTGACTGTACCTCTTATAGACAAGTTAGATCTGCAGCTGCCATTGTTAACAGGTCTTGACCGTAGTGGCGCAGGGCGTAGTGGTTCTGTCGAAGCGATGTAATGAAGGGTTGGGGGATATTGGTTTCTCCACAGGTACCTATTTCTTTTTCTGCCGCACTGTCTTCTGAAGTGATGGTGTTTCTCAGTGAGATTTTCGACCCTACAAACGGCGTCCGGGGAGTAGGTTTTCAACTGTACAGTCGCCAGCGCGTCATGTTGCCACAAACTGTAAAATTTTCTCATTCAATTTTGAACTTAACCATCAACATTTTATTTGACATAACTTGATGCACTGGCGACTGTAGGTACATACAGGGGGTGACGATTGTCTCTTTCCTGTTTCCCCTATTCAATACGAGTGACCCTATACATGCCTTGTGGCACTCTCTTTATCTTGTTTAATAATTGTATGTCATTGATCAAAATGACTAGTGACACTAGGTTGCTTTTTCGAGGCACGGAGGAAACTCGGTATGTAATGGATGGTCACACATCCACGGACCGACTTTGGCAAGCACTGCTTAACCTTGAAGATCGACCCGTGCGGCTGCTATTATTTAGCTGCGAGTTCTTCGACATGATACACCGCGACACTTTAATCATTGCCCAAATAAAATTGAACTTATATTTTCAAAGCTCTGCTTCAGCATTCACGCTTCTAAAATAAGCATGGTCTGTTTGCATGAGCAAACTAACCTCGCATGAAGACCGGCATGCAAACTAAAAGCGGTAAACAGACTCCGTTTGTTTCCACTTCATGTCTTAGTTGTACGGAACCAGAGTGCACTACTCAAATTGCTGGGGTAAATATAACATAACACACCTGAATATTCTTGAAGGTTGAGGCAGTGGTGTGCCTGTGGCCTCAAATTTCGGTAGATATTAAGTCACATGTATAGGGGCGAGTGTGTGGTCATCAACTGGGCATTAATCCATAATTTGGGCTGCTAATGAGAAATCTCTGATGGAAAAGCCCAAAATTAGTTAGGAAAAAATATATAATACCATGAAAAGATACTAGACAGCTTTGCCTGTACATCCACTAGTCTTTTGTCAGTGCTGCACAAGACATTTCCCCTGGGAAAGAACGCCTGAAAGCACCTGAAAAGAACGCAATTTTCAAAGCCCAACGAATAGGTACTTATTCAGTTTGATGAAGCAGCATATAAACTTTAAAAGATTGACTTTGTGTCAATGTATGAATATGGAAAACTCAAAACCGACTGAGAACTCAGGTGGAGCTTTGCCCGAAGGGGTTATTCCGATGAAGTAAAGACTCCGGATCCAAATCTCAGTCAATGCCCCACATCTTGTCCTGCTCTTCGTCCAACTCCACCTGCACTTTGAGGAAGCTCATTTAAATTAAAATGGTGAATTATCGACAAAACGTCGAAAAGTATACAAGGTGTAAACGGACCCTTCACAAAGCCGTCAACCAAGCATTCTGTACATCAAACTAAGTAACTCAACGCAAAAATGATTGCTGGGAAACGACTTTTTTTTTGGGGTTAAAAATAATGTTTATTGTCACTCGCTCAAAACATTGTGCTGATGGATGCATTGAATAGTACGGGGGTCGTCGAGGTATCTAAAGGAAAGTTATAACATTAATAACTTGTACTTAAAAAAAAAAACTTGTGCAAAAGTTGAGACTTTGACACCCAACACCTCCGTAACTAGAAGAGGTATTTTTTAGAACAAAAAAGGATCGCAACGCTGTTGACAACAAGTGCCTTCGGCTTCGGTAAGGGTACTTTTACACTCACTATTATAGTGAGTGTATCCGTGCGTAAGTATACACTATAATAGTGTATACTTACGCACGGATACATCACGAACAAGATTGCTATCATTACGGATGGATAGTTTCCTAGATTTCATTTTTTTTCATTCATTACGTTATTATTTTCAACAGAACCCCTGTCTATTTATAGACCGACAACGTCAAAACATCGTTTCTACGAAACGGCTTTTCCATGTAAAAGACTACTGTACAGTTTCTATCGAGCGCGCTACAGTAAAACCTAGATGCAAGAAACTGCTAGAAAGCTATATTTTTCCTTATAAAATTGTGTGCTTCGTAACATCAACATGACGTCGTGAATTCTACAGTTTATCTAACTGGGTATACTGCTTAAATAAACATGTTATACTAGGTTTTACGGAGCAGACGAACTGAACGTAGATACTCGGTTGCATTTGGCATGCAAACATAAAGTTGGGTCCTACGAGTTCTATGTTAGTATGACCAATTTATGCATGGCTGGTTTCGATGTACTGAGAAAATGTTGGGTGTAAAAGGCTTGATATACTTAAACGGACCCTTTAAGAAGCCCTCAACCAAGCATTCTGTACAGCAAACTAAGTAACTCTACGCAAAAAATATTGCTGCGAAACGTCTTTTTTGGGGTGAAATATCACGTTTTATGGTAGGACTCAATGTAACGCACTCAAAACAAACATTGTGCCGATGGATGCAATGAATAGTACCGGGATTGTGGAGGTGTTTAAAAAAGTAAAGTTACAACATGAAAACTTGCATATTTAAAAAAACCTGTGAAAATGTTGGAAGTTTGACCCCCAATATATCCGTAACTAGAAAACCTAGTACGTCGCAGGTCGTCCCAGGGCGCCAGGTTGATCGCAATGACGGGAAGAGCAGCAGCATTTGGGATTGCATTTGCAAAAATTCCCAATGCTGCCTGCATTGGGAATTTTTGAAAACCTAGTACGTCGCAGGTCGTCCCAGGGCGCCAGGTTGATCGCAATGACGGGAAGAGCAGCAGCATTTGGGATTGCATTTGCAAAAATTCCCAATGCTGCCTGCATTGGGAATTTTTACACCCATTACAATTTAAAACTTTATTACAGGGACAGTACATTAAATGTCTTGCTTATACATATAAGTTTATGTGGTCATTTAGCCGGAGTAGGTATCTTACATAAGTTTTGCTAAAACAATCAATACTTATGCGATCTATATTAAAAGTGGTTCATGTTTAGCATTCAGGAAGAGCTTACAAAATGAATCTTTGGCTTGGTTACCAAATGATTACTCGGATTTATTGCGTTAGGTCCCGTGCTTAGCCATTTTTATCACATAAAGCTCCAACGCCCCTTGAAAACTTACATAAGCCAGCGATCTTTATACCTCAGAGCTGGACGAGATTGCTTTATTCAATAAACTGAACTATAATCTGTAAGGATCTATCTTTTCCGACTGATTAAACGGGAGCACTAAGGCACATTTGCTCCACAAAAATATATGACGTAGCAAAATATCTGTATGTGCTATGTTATCTATCTCATAAAATATGAATTCATTTACTTTTACTTAAAATTTCTATATTTTTTTTTATTTACCTCTAGTTTTTGATTGATTCGCTCGGATTATGCCCCGAAATAAAACCGCACGGAAACCTTTTAAAGATAGCCTATTCGGGAATAAAGCAGCTTCCAGTTAGTGAAAGAATTTTCACTAACTGGAAGAAAAATAAAAAATAGTTTTCAACTTGTTTATTTTTCCTTCCTGAATAATTCGAAAATTTATTTAAAAAACAAAACCAATATTCGAATATTTGCTAGCCCTATTTCTGTTGCAAGCGGGCCGAAAAAACATAAACTTTCATCCTTGAATCCTAGATTTAATGACTGACCTAACATAAACAAAGCGTTCAATTTAATTTCAGGCTAACCTATTCGCGCGAAAGTTTGCGCGCAAACAGAGCGGGGCAAGTTTATTTGTATGACTTTGTTTAGCTGAAGGTTTCAAAGAAATTGCTCGATTCCCGCGATTCATGAATGTTTTCACTAACGCTAAAGCGAAAGCTAAAAGTATTGCCTAAATCATAGCATACTAGTGTATTTTCAATGCTCGGCTTAGCGTTGAGAGCTGAAACTACAACGGCACAATAAACATAACATCTCGCTGTAATCCCTGAAGGATTAGGTGTACCTGTAATAGTACACCCACATTTCCCCAGTTATGTTTGAAGTCCCATGTAATAGGGGCGAGCCTATTACCATAAACCGGACACAAATCCAGACTCCATGGCTGCTACTGAGAAATTCCTGAAGGAAAAACTTAATAACATTTTACCCGACCCGGGAATCCAGCCCAGGACCTCATGCTCAGCAGTCATGCACAAGACCTACGACTACGAGGCAGCCCAACAGCACAATAAATGTAGGTATTCGTTTAGCTGTCGCTTTTGTTGAAAACTAACTGTTGCCCGCGACCTACGTTCGCGTGAAATTATTATTAAATAAATATATTACTTCCGTTTTTTAATCTGATTTTGTAACCAATTTCAAAGGTTTTAATTTTTTTGCACGGAACCCTAATTATTTTTCCAAAATAAAAGTAGGTACGGAACAAACAGACAGACAGACAAAAACTGAAAACAATGTATATTTGTTATAAGTGCCGTGTATATTTTCATATGCATTCAGTAATAAGCTGTTATTTTGATATTACAAACAGACACTTCAATTTTATTTATATGTAGATACAGATGTATAGATGCATAGATGGGTATCTAGTGTAAGTCGCGAATTCATTTTGTTGTGAGTTGGCGGTTATTGTTTGTTCCAACAAGAGCAGAGATGGCTTCAAACACAATCAAATCTTATTCCGAGTCAATTTCAAAGCAGCTAACAGCGCGCGTTGGTTTTATTTGAAATGTGTTGTGTGGAGAAGATCTGTAGTCGTTTCTGTTGAGCAATTTTGCTCGAGCTTTTCACAAAAGGCACGGAGCTTTAATGGGTTTGAAAATGTTGTGAGAGGGAGATGAAATTACGATGGGATTTCTCTTGATTGCAAACCGACATTATCAAATAGTCCAGAGTTCCAGACAAGGGATTTTTGATTAAAAATATGGTTTTGTTACAATTAGCCGTTTATTACAGAAAACTTTTTATGTTTGGATTGTTGATAAGTACCGGATGATGCACAGCTAATTAAACCGCGATAAAGAGCAGTCATTGTTAATTTTCCGGGGTTCGAAATTATCAAGTTAATCAGATCAAATAAACTCATTCACAAAAATATGGACATTAATAATTACGAATTGTTCTAATCTTTATTTTTAACACAAATGTACTGAAAAAACTGTTCATTGGTAAAATAAACACAATTTCTGTGACCATTTTTCTTTTAAGTTGACACGACGCGTTTGGATACACGTAAAATAGCGCTCGGACACACCACGTGAACTTTATTATTATTGTTTTGTGATTTTTGTTATTGTCAAGATAATTATCAAGAGAACGATAATTATCAACGATAATTATCACTTCAAGCCCTGCAATTTTCCAATTCAATAGCAATGATGACAGTGACGGCTATTAAACACAGTTTAGATGTGCTTATCGCGTTTAGTTTCACGGGCGAAATTCGACCTCATTTTGTTAGGGGATTATTTTCAGGCATATACTACGTAACCGTAGCCAGGCTTTCAATAATCTGGATTACGACCACGTAAATAACATAATCGTGAAGCGAATCCACTTACAGACCTATTAAGCCCCGACAAGTTAACTGGCCTTGAGTAATATTATCACAAATACATTTAATATTACTAGGTTATGCCCGCGGCTTCGCCCGCGTTCAGTTCGGTAATTGTCCCACGAGATTGTATTACCGAGATTAGAAGTATCCTATGTGTTACAGTACACAGTATAGGTACTACTATACAGGTTATTAAACTATGATCTGTGTGGCAAACACCCAAATCCGTTTGAAAAAGGAACGAACATCCATCCATACATCCGTCCTCACAAACTTTCGCATTAATAATAAGTAGTTGTAAGTAAGATCTCCATTATTCATAGCAAAACATCTTATTTATGCTGATTTTGCTCTCTGGAATAGAGCCACAGACATGGATTGAATAGAATAGTTAATGAATTCGTATAGTGCCGATCGTCAGCCTTTTTTTAATGGAATGTAGTGAGAACCGAGACCAAGAATTCTTTATTATAATATAGTGTGTTTGTGTTTGATTATATTTTCTATAGAGAGCTATTTCCGGGGAAACAAAGTGACCTATTTCTATTATGAGAGAATATAGTGCTGTTACTAAAAACTTGGCGGCAATATTGATTTATACTGGTACAAAGAGTCAACATCCTGTATTGACAATACTGCTGCATAATTGCTGTTGACGTGCATACTCAAAATACAGTATTGTGAGTATGTATGTACGTACGTCAACAGCAATTCATAGTTGAGGGGAAATGCACTGGATATTTAAATCTGATGGCTGACAAACAATTAAGAGTATCTGGCCCCAGGCGGTTCTGTACCTACTATAGAGAAAGGACAACGACGCTAATACGGTTACCACGTATTCAGTACATCATTCTGAACCCTCCCAAGCAAAAATTTTTCATTGATAATTAAAAAAAAACAGCTCTTACATACATTTTGACAGTATAGGACTGACTGTAGGTAATGCAGTTTTGTAAGAAACAGCGGTTTTTTAAAGTCGGTGTCCCATCCACATTGTCTTAACGTTACTTTTACGATGTCATTCGCATTACGTCACTTTGGGATCATCCAAACTTGCTACGATACAGCGGAAATGCGTCTGTCAAAATTCCGCGGCATCTTCGTGCTTTGATTTGGATAGATTGCGGTCGTGGCTTCGGAGACTGACGCTGACTGATTCTTCGGTACGTTTAGTCACCGATGTCCGGAGCCGCGACTACATTTTCTTCACATAATTTTGAACGAACCTTCAGTATTTGTTGTTAGGTTCATATTCGCAACCGAGTTAACAATTTATCTTTACCGGTTTATACCGATCTTTACCTTTATCCTCAATAATGCGATGTTTAAAATCAAATGAAAGAAACGATTGGTTACTAATTAAAATCCACACACACACTACGGATTTCTTTAATATATCTCATTCTTCCAGATCGATGTCCGAAGGTGACAACTCAGTGTTCTCCGAAGGGGGCACGACTCCCTTGGACCCGAATGCTGCAGCAGTAGGGGACGAGAAACAAGAGGACAACGCCAGCGGCAACGAGTCTGAAGAAGTGGACGATATAGAACTTATATTTACCACTGACGAGTCTAAGGATATGAGTAATTTGCAGGTGAGGGTAGTTTGACAGAACGAAGTTATTTAAAACTGTTAGAATTGATGATAATGTAGGTATTACTATTACTCAGTATTGGATTACCCAGTACTAACTAGGTTGTGGAGGTCATAGGCAGTCGCTCCTTGTAAAATAGATATTGGTATTCAACTGCATCCGGTTAGACTGGAAGCCGACCCCAACATAGTTGGGAAAAGGCTAGGGAGATGATGTAGGTATTACCATCTGAATACACTGAATTTTACATAGGCTTCTTATTTAGGCATTTGTCCTGATCAAAAGTAGATAGAAAACTCTGTATTATGTAAACCATACAAATACGTACGTCATCGAGTGCTGTCGTCGAGTAGGTACGTCATGTTTTAGTCCAGAACATGGTCTATTCCTGTGGCTATCAAAATCCGTTAAGCTGTTTATGGACGGGTTTGTGCGTTGTTGATTGAGTAATAAGCATCCAAATATCTGCACAATTAACATGAACATAATTCAAGGGATGAGTTATAGGAATAAAACTCAGTAGTAACTAGTATTGCGAAACCTCAGGGTTATCATTCTCCTGCCCTTATCCTAATTTATTTGGGCTCGGCGCAGCATGTCTTCTTCTTCCATACTTCTGTATTACTCGTCATCTCAGCAGTCACATATTTTATAGCCATATCATCCTTCACACAGTTCATCCATTGTTTTTTTGGTCTTCCTCTACTCTTATAGCCATCCGCATTCATGCTCAAAACTTTCCTCACGACATTTTCCTCATTTGCGTAACCTCGGGGTATGCTAATTTTATGCCTTGGATAAAATGGTGGATTTTAAATTGGCCAACCCCTGCCTTGGCTTTAGTGCCCATTACTTAGGATTGTTAGTGATATTTGGAAAGTTTTGGGCTGTTTTTCATGAGGGTTAACTACTTTAAAAGCGAAGTTGCTGTCTGTTGATTATATGTCATTTGTTAAGTTTTTATTAAATCGCTTAAAACTTTTGATACTTAAATTAATAAAATATTGTAGTAGTTGAGTTTGATAGGGCCCCGTGAGTTTTAATATTCGAGTTTTCCAACTGCTCCATTCGTTTTAAAACCTTCTATCTGTTCTATTCAGGAGGATCTAGTCTCCATACGCGAGGGTGACCAATGGGCTCCCCAGTCAGCATCAACAGCACATTCGACACCAGTTCTCATAAAATTCCACACCCTAGACCCCGACTTCCAACCAGGGCCGGAAACCAAAGAGATTTCGACAGAAAACCAAGAAAATAACGAACAACCATTAGAGGTCTCGAAACATAAACGAGTTTCGTTACCAAATGACAAGGAGATCCGACACGTTGCTTTTAATGCCAAAGGGAGCTTAGACCTGCCTGGTCGGAGTATCCTGAAGAGTTGTGACAACAGGTCTGACAATATGCTCTTCGGGAAAAGTACTAATGCAAGTTCTAGGAGAATTGATTCCATTGACAGTCTTACTTGCGAGTATAACCGAGGTCTTAGCTTTGATAACACCAAGTCATCGAGCTACGAACTTGGTTCAAGCATGGACATCCTTCATAGAGAGGAGAGTGTGGACAGTTTTCATAGGAATATACACTTGGGACACCGGTATTCTGTGTTTGCGGAGACCGATATCTCGAAGTGTGGGACTTCGGAAGACGATTTGGCTGCTAACTTGAATGTTCGGAGGAATACTTGCCCTAATCCGTTTCAATACAGGTAAGATTATTTTGTACTTACTGAAGATCTTGGGATATTATTCTAGATAGATACTCTAACGCCACTTAACTTTAAGACGTTTTTAAGTGTACCTAATTCCACAGATCATAAAAATAACATTTCTATCACCATAATCTCTTTGAAGTGAAGTTTTCGGCTTGATATTTAATAGCGACTTAAAGCTGAGTCACTTTGCTTTTGTGAATTCGATTTTATGTCTATATAATTTTAGTTCATGAAATAATGCTAGGCACTCACGCAGCAACTTCGATCATTGATTTGTCGCTACTCGCTAGCGACATCAAATCCTCGTGAGACGTGCTTCTGTGCCTAGCATGATTGCAGTTTAAAGCGGTTTTTAGGGTTTCGTACCTCAAAAGGAAAAACGGAACCCCTTATAGGATCACTCGCGTGTTTGCCTGCCCGTCTGTCATAGCCAATTTACTCTAAAACTACTGGACCGATTGAGTTGAAATTTGATACACATATGTAAGTCGGTGACCCTAATACGGACGTATAACGTAAATGAATGAATTTTAAACGTGGAAGCCACTTTATGGGTGTAAAAAAATTGCAAACTATATCGCATTACATATCACATGAAAGTCATTGTGAGCATCTCAAATCTATTTTAATTTTAAGATTAATAGTTCTGAAGTTATTTAAGAAAATAGGCGAAAAACTTAACTCTGAAACTACAGGCCAAAAAAAATATAAAAGTGTTCTTTGCCTATAGATTACAGGAAAACCTATAAGAAATCTTAGATTTAAAACAACTTACGGAGCTCTCTCCCCGCGAGTTGAACTCGCACTTGTCCGGTTTTTTTAAGGTGTATGTATGTACATGTCGTTGAAGTTCTTTTGCAGTAAATTAATATCAAATCCGAGTATTCTTCTTCTTTTCGAATCGATGACTTCAATTTTGTCCGACCAGTATGTAGCGATTGCAGCTATTAGAGTATCAGAAGTTATAGCTTTTTCAATTAGCAATTAACTTTGTCTCATTAGGTAATCAAAAAAGATTTTGTCAAATAGTTTCACTTGCGATAATATTTAACCCATTTTCACCAGACCACCAGGCTACCGCGGTGTATCTCGGCCTCCCGGGCCGTTCAAGGCGGGCTCGGCCCGTCTCCGGCCCGTGCTGCGGGACGGGGCGCATGCGCGGCGGGAGAGCGGCGCGCAGACCGACGTGTGCGCATTGCCGCCGCGGTGGAGCTCTGACGGATATCTGGCGCATAAGGTATTTAGATTGAAGACCTAATAAGGGAATATTGAGGTGAAGAAGATTGTTTGAGTAATATTAACGCCTCTTAACAGCAATAATTAACGATTTGTGTCAAAAGTCAAAATACGGCAACGAATAAACATTCAACATCAGCGACCAAACGATGACAGCTGGGAGAAATAATTTGATTTTGAATTTTTTAACACCCTTGCTCGTAAAGCTGATGTAATTCCACCGGTTTTAAATATGTAAAGCGGGTCATAAAAAACGCGTGTGTTATTAAAGCAAATAGTTAAGTTATAGTCCATACAAATTCCATAACAGTATTATTTGCCTTTTCAAATATGGAACTGATCGCCGCCGCACGACTCCAGCTATTGAGCAGCGCGCTGTTGCTATTCAAATTTCGAACTAATCGCCGCGCGCCGCCAGTCAGTAGGCAGCGCTGGCGCGCTGTTAAAATGGCGGGAAAGCAACAGTGTGCATTCACAGATTGAGTTTATTTAAAATAAAAATAAAACAGTTTATTCGGTAATTTAATAACTTGGCTGCATGCTATAGCGTCTTTGCCAACATTTTCACGGCAGAAAATAATCCTCGCGCCATTTTTCTCAAATTTTCTTTTCTTTGTACTTGTATTGTGAATATCTTTTTTTTCTGTTTTCTCGCAAATGTGTTAAAAAACGTCGTACGATATACGTGCGTATTGGTTATAACATGCTCGGCTCAATTACGCCCTCGCCTTCGGCTCGGGCTGAAATTCTGCCTCGCATGTTATAACCATCTTAACGCACTAATATCGTAATGTACTATTAAGCTCCGTCATCATTTTTTTTTCATTGTATGGCTGCCCAAGTAACACATCAGAGCACTATATCGGCCGACTTCCAGCATTTCTGTATCGTTTTCGCATTTTGAGTTAGTTCTATGATAGCATTACAAACGTTTATACGGCTACTGTAATGCTAATTTGGGCACAAATTATACGGCTTTAGATCATAAATAAGTTCACAAATAGTTGTTTAATTGCATTACAGGCGCATTATATTAGCATTATTGTGACCAAATAAGTTGCGAATCGCATTATAGAAGCATTATTACGGTCAATGAAGTTGCCAATCGCATTACAGAAACATTATACTAGCAATATTATTGATAATGAAGATGCTAATTACATTACAAAAGCATTAGACTAGCATAAGATTGTTCTAAAAGTATGATTGAGGCTATTTAAGTGTTCACAGGTAGAACTTAAATCATCATTGCAAAATCATCTCTAATACCATAGCACAAATGTTATAATACAATTAACGTTGTAATTTCACTACTTTGTTCAGGAATATAATATGGACGAAGATCGTCAAAACTGAGTGACACCATACTTGTATTTGCAATAAAATAAAATTTATAATACTTGCTAAGTTTTTGACTCTTTTGTTATTTCATGCCTTTTTTAAACGCAATCTAGTTTACTGTAAATATCTATATAAGTTTCATTGATAATTTTCACGCGCCTTCGATATTTTGTAGTTTTGATATAAAATGTTATATAAAAATATGAATCAAATAATCAAAACAATTTTTTATTCCTAGTCTAGAATGAATTTTGCATAATTAACGTAATAGTATTGATTGGGCAGTATTAAATTAATTTAAATCATTATGATAAAGGTCTATTGCTATTACAAATAGGTTCGAATGATAATATTTTTTGCTTATACAATATTTTCAAAATGGCGTGAGTCTACAATAGCCCGGTGAACCATTATAAAGGCCAATTAATGCCGTCAGCAGTATAAATAGTCACACGTGAACAATCGTTAAGCTAGAGGCCAGAGAGAAGACTTTTGATGAACCACCGTAGTGCCATTGGCTATAAAGTAGTCCTCTAAGGGTTCACCGATATACCAATAGACTTGATGTAGACTGAAATAGTGCCATTGCTTTAAAGTAATTTTGGGGATCCTTGAGCAAAACAATAAAACTCATTTCAGAATTTGTATTACTTGAATAATCACAACTTAATTTTGTTATTAGCATAATTATCATAATCATTACACACACGGTTAGGCAACACACCATAAAAAAATGCTGTTATTTGTTGATGTATACACATATTATATTTTATGTGCTTTTCCCCAATATGGCCAACAAATGGTTTTAAGAATACAGTAAAGTGAATGTATATATAGCTTTACGCATTACAATAACTCACGTGTATTTGATTAAAGAGCTGTTACTCGCACAACAGCACTCAGTTGATCTTTAAAAATGCAAGCATTATATTGATTCACGTTTATGCTGTTCAGCAGTATTAGGCTTTTACTTAGCACTTAAAAGTGCTATAACACAACAAAGGGCACTATAAATAACCTAAAGCTGTATAACGGATTTACGGTGCATTATAATGGTACAAGTTTATGCTATTAAGCGGCAATAGGCATTATCTTACTGCTTAAAATGCTATTGTAAACCCTAAGGCACTAAAAACAGCTGAAAGCTGTATACTGGATTTACGATGCATTATAATGGTACAGGTTTATGCTATTAAGCGGCAATAGGCATTATCTTACTGCTTAACAATGCTATTGTAAACCCTAAGACACTAAAAACAGCTGAAAGCTGTACAGCTGCATTGTGGTTGGCTTCACTAAAACTAAAGGCTTTACAAAAGCATTTTGATAGGCCATTATCCAACCGTTATACATTGTAAAGCATCATAATGGTTTTGAAATACCAATATAAAGCATCAAGACGTTCGGTGAACTTTTATAAGAGTTTATACGGACCTTAAGTTTTACATAAGTTTACTATTCGTATTTTAAAATGCTTCCTGTGTTACTTGGGTGTGCTGAACTATCGGCTTTTGACTTTTCAACACACTGTGTCAACATTTCTTATCCAACTTCCCTGTGGCAGGTCTGCTGGTAGTTTTTTTTAATGAAAAATCATTGCCTTGTGCTTTTCTATCTTAAAATAATTCCTTTTAAGTATTTTGTGTGTACATAAATAAATAAAACACTGCACTTAGAAATTGAACCACGCCAGCATGTGTTCCTACATCCTATTCATCCCGCAGCTGCCGGCCCCGGCAGGCGTGGCGCCCACGCTGCCGGGCGCGCGCGGCCCGCCGGCGCGGCGCCTCACGGTGCCGGACGCGCGCCCGCCGCCACCCGTGCGCCGCACTGACGAGACCCGGCGGGTACTGCTCAGTGATATCGGTCAGTTTTACTATATCGCACCAAAAACATGAACGGACTGTAGCAGACATAAAGAAAACATTACCGACATCTATGACGCAAATGAAGAGCTAAAAATCAAAATCCTCCATCGCAACATAAGATAAGTTCTCCGTGAGTTAAGAACATGTAGACAAAACCCGAACAACAATAACGACGACAACGTCGGGCAGGTAGCCCACCAGACACAACACTCGTCTGGTCGGAGGATCCTCCCTTTTCAATGGAGTATGCTCCTGTTCCTCATACCTCTATAAAATAAAGTGCTCCTTGCTACTGAATATGCAACTTTAAAAAAATCCATTCTTTGTAACTGCGAGACTCTAAAATCCCATTTTTAAATGAGACACAAAGATTGATCGAAGACTTCCCTTCGTAACAGCCTCGTCACATGTTTTACTTGCAGGCTTCACATCCATGGTGCCGGAGCTGTCGCGCTCAGCCGACCCGCTGTGGGCGCAGGGCGGCAAGCGGCAGACGCACCCTGACGACTCCACCACTACTTCTACTTCCAAGTTAGTACCGAGCCTTACTTAGCCAGAAATACAACACCTATCGTAAATCTAGAGTGGGGGTAAAAACAACAAAAGGTGTTAAAATAAAAAGATGAGCAGGACTGTTCTACCGCTGTCAGTAAAAGGGAAACTTCTATAATTAAAGTAAATGGGGGAAAATTAACATTACTGGATGCGCTTTTTTGAGTTAAGTAAGACTTATTAACCGACGTCTAAAAAGGAAGATGTTCTTAATTGGGCTGTATTTTTTGCAGCCACTTTTTCTAACGGCCAGATCACCGATCCAAGTCACCATTAATTAAATAACATCACGCATATAATCCCCGAAGGGTTAGGTAGAGGTGTACCTATTAGTACACCCACATTTCGCCAGTTATGTTTTAAGTCCTATGTAATAGGGGACGAGCCTATTGCTATCAACCGGGCACAAATCCAGATTCCGTGGGTGCTACTGAAAGATTCCTGATGGAAAAACCCAATAACACTTTGCACCACAATATACAAAATGCGATTGGTGCTACACCCATTTAAAACACTATTTCTCAATCGACTTCAGAAACAGAACAATATTTCAAATTCGTTCAGTTTTAGCAATTTGTTTGTTGCAAAACTATATATGATAAAACGAAATTGATATTGGATGTGATTACAGATTCATGTCTCGAGGCTCGTCGTATCGCTCACCGTGCCTCAGCATAGATAGGAGCAACGACTGGACGCCACAACATGTCTACCTGCCGTCGTCCAGAGGTAAGTTCCATGTTGTTCCTATCGTGTCGATGGCAATCTAAACTGAATTGACCCAAAATTTGGTGACGAGTTTGGCACCTTCAGCTTCAGTAGCGTAACGTGCAGACAATACGACAGACACTATTTATATTATTACCTGTATCTATAAACAAGTTAAAGTGATTACTTAAGTAAAAGTTAAGATACAGTTTTTATTCTGTAGTTTAGTATTATTGCTTGAAGTTAGAACTGTCAAAAGTTAGAATTCTTAGCTTTGCTTTCTTTGACGGTTCTTACTTCTTAAAGATGGTTGCTTAAGTAATTATTTAATCTCAAGTATTACTTTAGTGTAGTTTAGAGTGTAGTGTGATTACCTAATAATAGTACACCGGTTAACGTTTCGCTAGTTACATTTGTTTCTTATAACAGCAGAATTTACTGATAATGGTATAATTTATTTGCAGAAGCGAACCGTCCGTGGCGCAGCTCCCTCCCGGACGTCCGCCGGGACGACACTGATGAGCTACTGGAGGAAGCTGAGATATTCGTCCGGCGGTCCATTGACAACTTGCAAGCTCCTAGCATTGACTGTGAGTTCTTGTCAGGTGTTTGTGCTTTTGAATGAAACCAGTTAATTTTGCACTGTTTTTGGTAAAAATCAACGGAAATTTAACTGTTTTTACCTAATGAAAAACACAGTGAAACTTAAAGGTTTTTAAAATTCTTAATAAGCTTTCCGATGCGATTTCGTTCAAGTTCACGAATTTTGTACTTTCCCTTTAGAACATTCACTGAACCTCCACGCGGAACGAGTGGGAAATAAAAAGTTCGAATCGTCACCACTGGGGACGAACGAAACTTTTTTTCCCATTCGTAGGTACCCAGTGGGGACGACGAGGTGGGGACGACCGGGAATAAACCCTTTTAAAGGATAGTTTTTATCTCCGGTTTTCAAAAAAATAATGGTATGTTTAAGATCTATTACTTCAATGTTTTTGTATTGATAATATTGATGTTGTTTGCAGTGGAAAAATCAATCGGTGTGACGGGTCAGCCGTACATACCGGCAGAGCCTCGTCAGTTACGACTCGGACACACCGTCAAGGTGATCACTCCGCACGGACGCATCGCGGTGGGACGTGTCAGGTACTTACAAGCAGTAACATTATCATAGCTGCACTAACTGCTTGACATTTGAAGGAGATTCTCCGCTGTAATAGCCACTGTTGTACAGTCAGCATCAAAAGTTGATGACCACATTTAGATTTTCAAAATCGCTGTACACCGTATTATACCTAAATCGCTGAACATGACAAGCGCCAGAAATGAATGATTATAATAAAAGTGCATAAGTAGGTGACATCACTTTTCAAAAGTCGCTAAACAAAGTTATAGTAAAAAAAACATAACATTCTTCGTCTCTAAAGTCTCTGAACAAATTTTTGTCAAAAATAGCATACCATTTAAACCGACTACCCATTACATACCCACCCCACCCCTACTTAGGACAAACATTCGTGTGATGATGTGATGTAGATGATAAATAATTGCAACCGCAATGGTCTACATCCGATACAAAGTGATAATTAAGTAGAAATATTATTTTTACATTAAAGGGTAAACAGTTTTTCAAATACCCACAACTATGTTTCCCAAAGAATTGAATTAAAACGGAATTTATGTGAATTTTGAAAATTAGTCTTATATGGTCAGGTGGGGTAAGTGAAACTAAGAGGTAAGTGAAACACCCAACCCTACACAATAAACTATACAGTTCAGCTCTAATAGTGATCGGTCGATAAAACGGGATCGACGTAGAGTTTTCAATGTTCTAGCACAGATGTCGCTACGATCATTCTACAAGGTTTTATAAAGAAAAGAAATTTGACATTTTGTAAACTTCAAAACACGAGTTGGACGTGCTTAATCTTTTCGCTGGTGTCAAGAAATTTAATGGTATTTATGAAGCTTTCAATAGGTAAGTAACGTATTCAAACTATAGATTTTATGTTCTAATAGTTATATCTAGCTAAAACGTGCCGGCAATTGAATTTTATGGCGGTCGAAATTCTAAGCTTAAAAAGTACTGACTGGGGAAAGTGAAACAGTGATGGCCGGGGTAAGAGAAACATATGGCCCACTTCCCCCGTGCCAGAGTACACAAACATTTTTATTCAAGTAATCTCATGTACTATGTACATGATTTATTGGTTAACGTCTTGGCATTTCGTTTGCGTAAAGTTCTGAAATTAACCATAACCGGGTGGTTATGGTTAATTTGCAGAAGGATAAACTTTTCATTAAAATCGGATAGGCAGTTTTTGCAAGAATCCCGAACAAACAGACAAATCCAAAAATCGTTCGAGGACTTCTAACCTAATTAGTTGATAGTTATCATAGCTATAAAATTTTCAATGAATATAATAAAATAAAATATTAAAAAACAGACAAATGTCATCATTGTACAAACAAAACCCTTTTACGGGTTTTCAAGTAATAAAAGAGAAGTAAATTTAATTTATAGATTTTTTTTCCAGGTCATGTAAAGCCTCGAAATTACATCCGAAAAACTGAAAAAGCTGCTTACTCAGACGAAAAACTGCAAGATGCAATACAAGCTGTCAAAAATGGAACAATGTCTGCTTACACTGCTTCTAAACATTATAATATTCCAAGATCATGTTTTGTTTTATCACGTGAAGTAGAGGAGTCGTTGGCTAAAAATATCCATATTATGGAAAAGTATGGGTTTGGACTAACAAGGAAAGAACTCCTGGAAGTAGTTGGTGAATATGTCAACAAAAATTGTGTTGCTAACCCATTCAATAATGGGAGTCCCAGGCGAAGATTGGTTTCTGGGGTTTATATTTGATTTAAGTAAAATTACTTGAATTTGTAAACTATGTACCTAATTATAGCCATTAATTTGTTTGATAATATCTTCGCAATTTTATTTTTAAAGAAATTAAAAATCTTGTTTAATTTTTGCACTTGTTTAGTACCCCTGACCACCGCGACTATGTTTCACTTACCCCAAATTCTATTTTTTAAATGTATTTCCAAAATTAAACCTAATACCGACAAAATACGACTCATATTAGATAAAAGCGTTTTGACATGTCATTTTAGTCTTTTTAATAGTTACGCAGACTCAATAATATAGATATTCTGGCGACAGTTTCAGTTACCCCATATAGGGGGGAAGTGAAACAAAACTATAGTCTGCTTAAATTTGATGATTTTATCGATGAATGCACGACTCTAGAGCTTGGAACTCGAATCATAGACGGCTGATTAAAGGAAGAATACGTCGCATTAATCGATATTTTAAATTCGAGTCAAATTACTGTGCTAGAGCTGTTTACATAAAATTAAAAGTAAAGTATGTTTCACTTACCCCACTATACAGATTAGGTTCTAATTCAATCGTAACTATAAAAACCATAAACTAAGTCGACGGTATGAATTTGAACTGAATCTGCGTGATTTTTTAAAATGAGTCGAAGTTCGATTGAATTATAACCTTATTCGTAAAGCAATAACTTTACGAATAAGGTTATAATTCAATCGAACTTAAAGAATCATTAATTACGTCGATGGAATAATTTTTAAGTGGAATATGCTTAATGCACCCACTTCTAATATTTCTCGTTGATACTATGACAAAAAAACAAAATTATTTTGGAAAGTTACATTCGATTTATATCCATATTTTTTTTTGACATGATTTTGTTTCGATAGGACAAGATTAGATTTATAACTCTGAAGATAGTAACGAGCACTTTTTAAGTTTGCAGTTCAGCTACTTTTGATAGTATAAGTTTACACGCTACGTATCCGAAACAAACTAATGTTCAGTAACTTTTGTTATTTAAGATGTTAAGTTATTTTTGGACGTTGTCGTGATTACACTAGATAACCAAAACAAGCATTCTATATTGTTCAGTGACTTTTGTAAAACTGAATGTTATGATGTTTTCGGATTCTATAACGATCAGCAATTTTTGACAAAATGGTGTTCAGTGACCTTTGACGAGTAGTGTTCAGTTAATTTTGAACTTTAATGATGTTCATTCAATACTGGCGTCCTTCTAGTTGAGCGATTTATGGGTGATATAATGTACAGTGCTTTTGAAAATCTGAATGTGGTCATCGACTTTTGATGCTGACTGTACCATTACTGTGACTATGTCGGTTGCTCAAAGACAACGTTGAATTCAAGCATAGCCGTTTACACGATACGATGAGGCCCGCACGACTAGTCCGGCGCAGTGGAAGTCGCATTACATCCCGCTGCCGTCCGGCGCAGTGGTAGTCGCATTACATCCCGCTGCCGTCCGGCGCAGTGGAAGTCGCATTACATCCCGCTGCCGTCCGGCGCAGTGGTAGTCGCATTACATCCCGCTGCCGTCCGGCGCAGTGGAAGTCGCATTACATCCCGCTGCCGTCCGGCGCAGTGGTAGTCGCATTACATCCCGCTGCCGTCCGGCGCAGTGGAAGTCGCATTACATCCCGCTGCCGTCCGGCGCAGTGGTAGTCGCATTACATCCCGCTGCCGTCCGGCGCAGTGGAAGTCGCATTACATCCCGCTGCCGTCCGGCGCAGTGGTAGTCGCACTACATCCCGCTGCCGTCCGGCGCAGTGGAAGTCGCATTACATCCCGCTGCCGTCCGGCGCAGTGGAAGTCGCATTACATTCCGCTGCCGTCCGGCGCAGTGGAAGTCGCATTACATCCCGCTGCCGTCCGGCGCAGTGGAAGTCGCATTACATCCCGCTGCCGTCCGGCGCAGTGGAAGTCGCATTACATCCCGCTGCCGTCCGGCGCAGTGGAAGTCGCATTACATTCCGCTGCCGTCCGGCGCAGTGGAAGTCGCATTACATCCCGCTGCCGTGCGGCGCAGTGGAAGTCGCATTACATCCCGCTGCCGTCCGGCGCAGTGGAAGTCGCATTACATCCCGCTGCCGTCCGGCGCAGTGGAAGTCGCATTACATCCCGCTGCCGTCTGGCGCAGGTGTCCGGGGGACACCGGGGGGGGGGGGGGGGTTAGTCATCAACCCCTCCGCTCTCCCCTGGGTGGAGGACACATTTCGATAGTCTTGGCATCAATATACACAAACACTCGGGTCTGTCCAGCACATTTTCTTCATTCACACAGCTGCTAGCCGTCATGTCTGAAATCACCCACTCGGTTAATCGAGTAACTCTTTGATTAATCGTTTGATTCTTTGGTTAATCGTCTGATTCTTTGGTTAATCATGTGATTCTTTGGTTAATCGTGTTATTTATAGGTTAATCTTGTGAGTCTTTGGTTAATTGTGTGACTCTTTGGTTAATCAAGTGATTAATTCGTCCACAGATACGTGGGCTTAGCCGGCAGCAGCACGGCGACCAGCAGCGTGGTGGTCGGCGTGGAGCTGCTGCACAACCAGCAGCCCGGCCTGCCGCGCAACGACGGCATGTACCGCGGTCGCCGGTACTTCCTCGCGCCAGCCTTACATACGGCGCTTTTTGTGCCCTTCTCGAAGGTTGTCATGGCCTGGTCTAATTAACGGTAAATGAGGTTTTTAAGCTTGACTTGGCTGTCACACTTGTGTTTGAGTATCGTGAAGTGGATCGAAAAGGTGGGCTCTTAGGGAGAAACCGGAATTGGCTTGAACTGGTCAGAACGAGATTTGTGGCCTCTAAAAGCGAAAAAGGCGTTATTCAGTCGATGCAATTCAACGTCGAACTAAATGCAGCAAATTTGGTGGTACGTAATCGGATCCAGTCGATATCGTGGCGATAAGTGTGGTCACTCTTTTATTAAAGTCAGAATACTCGAATACCCGAAGAATAAGATGTAGTCGTACAATACTTTGAAAGACATCTTAGCAGGTCATCATTCTGCCTAGCCTTTTCCCAACTATTTATTATACCAGTATTTTATATGGAGCGACTACCTATCTGACCTGCACAAACCAGTTAGTACGAGTACAGGGTTATACGATATCCTTGGTAAGACTGGTTGTCTTTTTGAGGCACTGAACCTGTAACGACTGTCAACCAAACAAATGACAGCCTGGACCAACGACTTAAGGTACTACCGACTACCACTACCCATCCACAGACCAACCTAGGCAAGCACAACTTAACTTAAAGATCGACCTGAGCGGCTGTTATTATTTAGCCACGAGCTCCTCTTAAAGACATCTTAGCAGGTATCAAATCCAAAATGCTATTCGATATTTGGACCCAAACGTGTGATAAAGCCAAAATATTAACATAAAACTAGAAGCTTAACTTTGAGATTGTGTACATCTATAATGTAGAAACTACGAAAACACGATGAAGAAGAAAAAATGCGCTAAAAATATGTAATTGAAAAAAAAAATGGCGGTTTGAAATTGTGTGGGTAGTATTTGGCAAAATGAAAGGAAAAAAACTGTTGGTATTTTGCTAGGAATATAGTGACATCACTGTGTCCGGTTATAAGTTCTATAGTGATTAAATTGTTCGTTAAAAGAAAAATATGCAAAGCTTTGGCTGAGTGTGAAAAGGTTAGTGTCTAGCACGGTTTATGGTTCAAGACTTTTATGGGTAAGGAGGTTTTAAAGTATTGAATAGTGATGAGTGACTTTGGTTGCGAATTATTAAAATTGTGATGACATTTGAAATTTCTGGATCTACCATCACCTCTTATAGCATATTATTTTAAATCTTATTTCAGTGAAAAAAAGAGATGGCGCTACATGGTTGTATAGTTTCTGCTCCTCTATAAGAGATTGTGGTAAGGTGATACTAGTATCGTACAGAAAAGCAAATTTAAAGTTTTTTGTCGAAACTCAATATAATACAAGAAATCGAGAGAAAAAATCATAACTATTATGCAAGTGTACATTATTGCATCACTCTGTATAAACCCCGACGCGAAATGCAAATGAGAAAAATATTATAAAACCAAATAAATACTCGTGCATAAAAAAATTATAATAAATTAATTCAAATATTTAAAAAGTAAAAGTATTATTCTTATTAGTACGCACGACGGCTGATCAAGCTATGCAACACCAGTTTATGCCGATCTCTCATTGTACAGGAATTAAATAAAAAGCGAGGCCATGTTGTACTGGAAATGTATAGCTTGATGTGCCGCCGTGTGTACATATTTAAATAATGTAAGATTTCTGTGAAAAATTAGGAAAAATTGGTGTATTATAATATTTTTGGGATGATAAATGCTCTAAGATATGACGTCATATCTTTATTATGTTTCATAGGGCATTGTTGTAACGACAAACAAACGTTAGTTTGGTCGTTGAAATAAACAATTTAACGATTTTCTTGGATTAAGGTGGAATGAAAAGCTTTGTTATTATAATAAAAGTGACTGAGTTTAAAAAAAAAAGGTTACTTTGGGAAAGTTGTTTGTCATCATGAGTACAATCACGTGTATAAGTATCGGTCACTAATTACCAGTCACCCTATATAAATTATTTAATATTTTAATTTAAAATATATGGGGTGTATGAAAAACGAAACGTAAAATGTATGGAACAGCAGTTTTTTTTTAAACCGATGAAAATTTTCTATTTGGGTGGGCGCAGAATGATGTACTGAATACGTGGTAACCGTTTTCGCGTTAGTGTCCCTTCCACCATATAGAGCCACTAAATTCACTTATTTACGAGTACCTCCCAAATTTGGGGGGAAAATTACTAAGTTGGGAATCTTGATTGGAGTCCCTTCTAGTTTAGAATGGAGAACGTTTGTCGTGACCTCAATGTCTCAAATATGAATGATGTTTTAATCACATCTTGTATTTACTAGCTCAATGGCTACTAACAATCTACCCTAAATAAGACATTTTAAATGTTTAGTCATATTTGTATGGAATTGAATGTACGCCTAACTATGCTTAATGGAGATTTATCTTGAACATATTAATATAAAAATGTATAGAGCACATTGTGGATTACATAATATATTAGATCATGTATGTTTTTCTCTTTAAAAATATATAAGTATGTAAAATGGTACTAAATATTTCGTGAGAATTAGCACTGCCGATATAAAAATGAGATTTTCGTGTGAGATTTGTATTGGACTATTATTACTTATGACGATTTTGGAAATAATATAAATAAGACATTAGCCAAGTAATAAGACTTCTAATTCTTATTAAACTTCTGGCGATGGTTTTAAATAAGAACTATGTAGTCAATACGCACCGGAAAGATGACGTCAATATTTTACATGTATTTAATTATATACGTAACATATATATATATATACAACGTGTCCCAGAAATCAACGTCAAGCCGAAAACGGGCAATAGGCCAAGTCGTGACAGCTATTAGAAAAATATAAAAAAAAATCTTGGTCATGTACTTTTCGAATTATAAGCATTCAAAAATAAATCTCAAAAAGTGACACCCTGTGATGATTTTTCAAGTCCTGTGACTACATTATTAACATTTCGGTAGTTTTTTTCTCTGTGATCTAACCATGAATAACCCTTCTGTAAATTACAGTTAAAAGTTAAAACGTAACTGCCTCAGTTTTAAATTAAATGTTAGATTTTTGCCCAATATTGAATTCAAAATAATGACATCACCCAAATTTAACCGACTGTACTGAAAAAAAAATCTACTACACTATTTTGGCAAGTAACTTTAAAAGATGGCGCGTTTAGTCAGGATTCCAAAATGGTATAACACATACTAATTGCTACTTCTTAATTGAGGAAAAAAAGTACATTGTTGGTTTTAGGTGCATTTGAAATAAAATTCAGTCGTTGGATTTCTTTTATTATAATTTTTATTAAATCAGATTTACGAAGTTTTATAACAAATGTTCAAACTGTTTTCCTTCAGCTGCAATGCAAGTTCTACATCTCTTTAAAAATGATCGCGTAATAAGACGGGCGTATCTTCTTGAGTTGATGTATTCAGCGGCTTCTGCAATTCTTTGGCGCAGCTCGTCTAAATCTTGAATTGGCTTAGAGTACACTTTATCCTTTATCGTACCCCAGTAAAAAAAATCTATGGGGTTTAAATCGGGTGAACGGGCAGGCCACGAAATTGTACCACCCCGCCCAATCCACCTATCGGGGTATTCTCGATTGAGAAACTCTCGTACAGTGAGAGCATAATGCGCTGGGCAGCCATCTTGTTGATACCACATGCTGCCGTAAATGTTCAGTGGCACTTCTTCCAATAATTCTGGTAATTGGTTCTGTAAGAAGTTCAAATAACCCTGGGCATTTAAATTCTCCGGCAGCTCGATTGGACCAATAACTTTACCATTCAAAATTCCCGTCCACATATTTACTTTAAACTGGTACTGAGATCTATCTTCCCGCATCAAATTTGGATTTTCCACGTGCCATTCGTGCAAATTGTGGAGGTTCATGTAACCGTCCTTTTTAAATGTTGATTCATCGGACCATAGAATTTTTTCAAAGAATCGCGGGTCCTCTCGGTGCCTCTGCAACATCGTTCGACAAAATCGTACTCTCTCTGGGTAGTCTCGGGGTAGCAGACTTTGTACTCGTCGTACATGGTATGGGTGAAACTCGTTCTTTTTTAAAATACGATGTGCAGTACTTTTGGGGACTCCTATGCTCTGTTCAATTCCACGTACTGAGATACTTCTGTCTTCTTCAACTGCTTGCAAGACTTCGGCTTCGTAGGGCATAACGGGTCTTCCCTCGCTAACCATTTGGCTAGGAAATCGACCCTCTGATAATGACCGATGCACATTAATAAATACTCGATGATCGGGATGACGCTCAGCATTCGGGTATCTCTCATGATACACTCTTGCTGCAGCATTGGCGTTGCATAAGCATTCTCCATAAATGAGATGCATGTTGGCGTATTCCTGTGCGGTGTATCGAGATGGCATGATAAAACACTACACAAACACGGGGTTGCGATTAAAACAAGTCCGAGGTTGTCAGAAACGGTGCAGATAAATCCAAATCACAATGCAAATCAAGTCCAATAAACAAAGCCACAGTTGTAAGTACGAAGTCAATACGAATACAAAAAGATGTGCAGTCAACGAAAGAGCGTAACGTACTGCAGTATTGCACAATTTGCCGATGCATCCCTGTTTAGCCAGAGTAGCGTCTCTATCTGTTTCACTCACACATATGAAATGATGTGTCAATCCGTCTCCCTCTTAGTTAGATAAAAGTAGCGTCACTATCTATCTCGCTCCCACTTGTCAAAGTAGCGTCACCTCACATTAGTTAAAATGAATCTTTCTCGCTCACACTAGTCAAAATAACGTCACTCTTCGTCTCAATCGAACTTTTATGAAATACGGCTTCATAAAAAAAAAATGTTTTTTCTCAATTAAGAAGTAGCAATTAGTATGTGTTATACCATTTTGGAATCCTGACTAAACGCGCCATCTTTTAAAGTTACTTGCCAAAATAGTGTAGTAGATTTTTTTTTCAGTACAGTCGGTTAAATTTGGGTGATGTCATTATTTTGAATTCAATATTGGGCAAAAACCTAACATTTAATTTAAAACTGAGGCAGTTACGTTTTAACTTTTAACTGTAATTTACAGAAGGGTTATTCATGGTTAGATCACAGAGAAAAAAACTACCGAAATGTTAATAATGTAGTCACAGGACTTGAAAAATCATCACAGGGTGTCACTTTTTGAGATTTATTTTTGAATGCTTATAATTCGAAAAGTACATGACCAAGATTTTTTTTTATATTTTTCTAATAGCTGTCACGACTTGGCCTATTGCCCGTTTTCGGCTTGACGTTGATTTCTGGGACACGTTGTATATATATATATATATTATAGTACGTTAAATGTTGTATACACACATTTTACAGCTAGTTATTGATGTTTTAAAATTACAATTGAAAATTAGAATTAAATAGATTTTTATTAGTCGGACTTCTGTTACGTTATGCACCCTATACCAAAGAATGTAAGACCTAAGTTGGATTGTGTTCACTTTTAATAGGCTAGTTATATGCATTTTATGTGTGTATTAATGTATGCCTAAAGAAAATAACTTTTATGGTAAAAAAGGAGGTTAGAATATAATAAAATCTAAATTTTTAAGATTAAGGCCCAGTTGCACCACAAATCACTAAATACATATGTATTTATAACATCATTTTGTCTCTGTCGTGTTCAAACGATTTTCAGAAACAGAACGATGTAGGCTGTGCATTCTGAATGGTGGCAAGATCGCAAATAAAAAAATGTCATTTTTTTGTAATATTTGACAGCTATTTGCAATGTTGCGAATCTTCACTCTCACTGTCCTAAATACATTTCATAAAGTTGGCAACGTCGCAAACAAAATGTCATTTAATTTGGAAAATTTGACAGCTATTTGCAATGTTACTAACCTTCATATTATTTTGTATTTATTGGTTTGTGATATAACTAGACCTTGAAGTAATTTTTGGTGTATATTGCTGAATTATCTTGTCGTCATTAAATGGGACGAGAATAAGAAATAATTTAATCATAAGTAGTAACTATTTCCTTATATACATATACGACTATTAATATTTGATAACTCAGTGTACAATGTAAATGCGTTTCAGTGTAATTGTCAATCATTTATCTAAATAAGCGGTCAACACATAGAAAATATTCGATATTTTATTGTTACTGTATCTAACCTCCAGAAATATTAGTGTCATCAATTAATCTGCAGTCGGGTATGGGTCATAGTTAACTATTTCATAAAAAAATATTCAATGAGATTAAATTAACTTAGAGGGTCGTATTGATGATTTTAATAATTATATCTCAGTAAAACCATATTTGTTACAATCGCAAATCATATCTAAATCAACATACAGCCTGATACTGACCGGCAAATTGCAAAAAACGTAAGAAAATTTGAGTTTCGCGGGCTACCGCTTCCACCTTAACCTTTCCAATTTGTCCCACTGATGAGAAAACTTCCTGGAGCAGAGTTGAGTAATCGCATTGTGCGAGTGAATCTTGAATGAGTTATTTCCAAACCTAGAGACTCGGCTCATTAAATTATGAGCCATATCTGACCGCAGTGCAGTTTCTCTATCCTTCATATTCCTGTAATAATATAAAGGTAATAGGGATGTATTTATTTATATTTAAATGGGTAGATGATTGTGTTAACTGTGTAGATAATAATAACATGATCTAGCGGCGAAGTACTTCACAATTATAGCAGTTAGTAATTAGTTATGGTGTGGACAAACGGAGAGGACTGCGGACACCTGCACCGGATTTTGACAGACATTTTTTTACTGAAATATCTGTCCAAGTCCTGTCTTCACAGTCCGGTCCACTAGGTTTGCCCGCTCCCTTAATGTGTATGACTAAGTATTGCTCATACTTCTACAATGGTGCTCTGTTAGTTTGTCTTTCTATACAGAGTGTTATGAAAACTGTACTTTAGTTTTTCATATTTAATAGAATCAGGCCGAGCTATAGGACAAAGTATGGGGCAGCTGATTTGTTTTTCACGATGACGATGTTGGTCGCATGGAGAGTTGTACTTTTTGGTGGTCTGTACCTTTAAATATATGACCACACCATTATAATTTACACTAGAAACGGGATGACACCACGCCATTCTGGTAAACGCTGTATACGGTACGTTTCTACTTAGGCATCTTGCCGCCTCTATCTTACAATTGTAGTTTGACAGTTATACAAAAATGTCATGAATAACGGTTAGCGAATGTGCGTGCTAAGTAACGTTTAAAGATCTCGGCCTTAAGTACAGTTTTAATAACACTTTGTGTACCTACATGTTCGCTTATTATCAAATTTATTAGTCGCTTAGTTCAGAAATATTTAGGAGTAGTCTCTTGAATGTATTACCAGTTTATTTACGCATATTTTTTTATAAATACTTATTTTTCTATGCAATTCTACAATTTTATACTGTACCTAAAGATTGATGCGTACTGGATATAGTATTTCGTTCGAATGTACAGTCGGGGAAGGAAGTCTTACTTAAATCACTTGAGCATACGTCATTGTTGACATTTGACAGTTTTCAGAAATGTCAGATTTTTTCAACCATATGTCAATTTTAACACTGACGTCTGACAGGAGAGAATGGAAAAAGAAAACGTGTTGTGTTCCCCAAGTAGAATGGGACAAGGGCAGCAATTTTGGCACTGGAACAGAATGATGTCAGATTTGCTTCCTTGACAGTACCTGGCCTGCTATTGCATATCAAAAACAAATTGTAGTTATATTTTCTTAACTCTGCGACAATCTGTCAGTGAAGTTTTAATGTTTTAGAAAGCTTAGCTTAGTTTTGAATGTGTATTTGATGTATAGTGTAATATAATAATGTATTTGTAATATATTAAATAAGCTAGCTATCTGTTGTGTTTGGAAAAGAGTTTATACATTTTTTTTAATGGACCTTTTTCATTTAGTCAAAAAAAAAAGGACTGCAAGAAGTAATCGGCCTATTGTCAGTATTGTTAACAAAATCCGAGAATAAAAATATGAGTAACTAAAAATGTTTCAAGGATCTTGTGGTAATCGAAAGACGGCGACAAAGTAGGGCGCTGTTCATAAACATTTGTGAAATGTATTAAAAGTACAAGATGGCGGCGTTTCTTCCGATTTTAACCAAGCACTAAAAGTTCCCTGTATATGTATACAGGGAACTTTTAGTTAGTAGTAGTAAAAAAATTCGCAATGATAGTACATGTCGGGTTCGTTAAGGGTATTTTTACCCTTAACGAACCCGACATGTACTATCATTGCGATTTTTTTTTTGTTCTAGACCATTCCTGGGAACCTTCTAGTTACGGAAATATTGAAAGTCGAAGTTCCAATAAGCCCTGTACTATTTAAATGAATCCAGCAGCACAATGTTTTGAGTGCGTTACATTGAGCACTAAAGAAAACTGCGATCCCCAAAAAAAGTCGTTTCCCAGCAATAATTTTTGCGCAGAATTAATTAAGTCATAAACAGGCCTATTGACAATGAAAACGAGAGATCGGTTAATCGATATATCGATAAATCGGTTATACTATTTTACTGTAGAACAAACTATTTCTCAAACACAATGGATAAGTAGCTTTATACCAATATATTTCTCTACTTACCTACTAAAATCACTCGAGCAAACTCGAAATAACTATACCTTCTGTTTTAAGGCTTACAAATGAAGTTGCATTGCTTAAATGTATCATTCATCACAGGAAAAACTTCTAAAAATGTAACATTACTTTCAATGTATCATTGCTTAAAATGTAACATGTTACTATAAAATTAATTTCAATGTAACATTGCTTAAAATATACCACGTTATATGAAATATTATTGAAATAATTGGCCTAAGTAGAGTATATTTTATAACTTCGTTGGAATAGTTTATTTGCTGAATTTGTAACAAAAATGTTACTAATATTGTAACATTTCTCAAAAGCGCGGCGGTCATGGCATTTTACACTTAAAAACAATCACAAAAGGGTTATAAGTCGCTCGAGTACATGGATTACACCGACTATACCAAAACATTATGCCGATTATTTATAAACATTAAAATACCATATTTGGCTAAAAGTTTAATAGGAGGAAAGCAAAAGTATGTGATTGTCTAACAGTGTCTTATTATGTACGTTTCTTAGGATACGGTTAGCAATGGTATCTGGACTTGTATGCAGAGAATTATCAAAATGTTTTACAAATTGACATACCCTTAAGTATGAAGTAACATAAACATCACGCCTGTGTTTATAAAAGGGGTTTCGCCTTTGAGAGTGATAGTACAAAAATCTCAGTAAATTGAACCTTAACTAAGGTAACTCCTTAGTTAAGGTTCAAGTTGCTGTCAATTCTTTTCAAAAGTTATAAAGCAATTATAACCATTATTAATTCGGTTGACTAGTACGCCCACATGCCTTCAGTAATAATTTTATTATTTCGCTTTTGAAATGTTACAAAAATAGCAATATGACATATTGTACGCTTTACCTACTTAAAATTTGATGGGTGTAACAATGTGTAAAACATTTTTCAAAGTTCTCTTTGCAAAATATTGTACGATTATATCCTGAATAGCCCAAACGTAATACAAATATGCCTAAGTTTTGATCTCAAGTATCTATTTTCATTTATTTATTTAGATCTGTAAGTACTACTGTGATTTCTAATTTATTTGGACTGAGTTTATCAGTATTAAATTGTTCTGTATTACTTATATACATGGCAGTTGATTTTGCTTTTCTTATTTATTTTTTTGTGATTTAAATACCAAAGAATGTGGTAAGTAGGAAGTTTGATTAAAACTTAAAAATGTACACCAATGTTTATATTGTAAAAAAAAAATGGCTATAAATTGGCTTACAGAGGAAAAAATAGTGTTCATCAAAATGTGCCAAACACTGGCTAAATGTCATGAAAATCTAAGTATTATAGCATCTGTCTGTACAAAAAGCCTTTGCCTAGATAATGTTACTTTATTTAAATAAAAAATAACTAACAATTTCACGCACAAACTTTTTTGACGAAATTGCAACCTGGCAACACAGCGGACTCTAAAAAAGATAGTTGCAAAACGGTACAATCTTAAAAGAAAATTCTCGATGCCTAATCTACTGAAGTTTCTTCATGAAAAACTCTATCTTTTAGATGTACATGTATGTACTTGATTCTTTACAACTCTGGTTGTATACATATGTCTATACCTGTTATGTATAGGTAGTCTATGTCATATACTTGTAAGTAGAATATTAGATCGAAACACTCTTGTCTATGCTGTTGATGAGATCAGAAGAAATCTATTTTAAATATCATTGTACGAGAATATATGTTAAGTGTAAGAAATAAAAGTATTAAAAATAGAAACGCATTATTATTACTTAAAATATTGCAGTTTACTTTACCATTAACTACTAATTGCTGATAAAAGTTCAGAAGGCAAGGTAAAAATACTGAAAATGAAAATACAAAAATACGTTGTCAACAATTTTATTTATCGTCGATTCAGAAAAAGGAATATAAAACAAACAAGAGTTGAGTAATTAACAATGATTTAATTAACAGCAACAAATAACAATATTGTGCAACAAAACTTATGAATAATTTGTTCTAAATCGCACCAGGTAGCTTGGTATAAAGAAGTGTGAAAGAAGTAAAGTAGAAAATGTGAAGTAATAGGAAAGCAGAGTGAAGAATAAGTGAAGTATGGAAATAAGAAAAGAAATAGAAAAGCTTGAAATAAGGGAAAAGAAATAGAACAGGTATAGGAACAGTAAAGCATAAGAGTGTAGAAAAGAAAGCAGTAAGATAAAGAAAACTTAAATATTAAGAAGAAGAGCGAAAATATAAAGACGAGTGAAGAACAGACAAAAAAAGAATAGACGAGAGAAAAACATTGAAAATAGATAGAAGCATGCAGTAAGATAAAGATGAAGCGTGAAATGAGGGTAGTAAGAAAGAAGTGGAAAGATTGAGATCAATTGGAACAAGGTGAGCAAAAGTAATAAAATAAAAATGAAAAAAAAAGAAACCAGAAAAGGTTTTAAAGGAGAGTGAAATAAGTAAAGAAACAGGATCAATAAGAAAGAAGGATAAAGATATAGGAAAAGAGTAAAACAGATAGAAAAATGGGAAGAGTAAAACAGATAGAAAAACGGGAAGAGTAAAAAAGAGAAGCAAGGAAATATTGAAAAAAAAGAACAGTACAGAGTGAAAGGAGAAAGAAAGTAGAAAAGAGAGATAGAAGAAGCGTGTAAAGTGAGATCTAAAAGAAAAAAAGGCGAAAAGAATCAAACTAAGTAAGGCAAATGAAAGAGGAAATAAGAAAAAATCGAAAAGACAGAAGCTTGAAAATAGATAGAAGTAGCGGAAATAAGTGTAGATATAGGTAGTGGTGCGTCTTGGAGAAGAAAGTTTTAAGCAAGTGTAAATAGGAGAAAGAAGAGATAGATGTTTCTACTTAAGGTGCGTTTTTTTGTACATTTGTGTAACAAAAAGCTTGTATCGTCACGCCGGTATTTCTCTACGGTGCCGGAGTGAGCTGAGTAGTACACCCGCATTTTGTCAGTCATGTTCCAAGTTCTATGTATTGGGTGCAAGCTTCTCAGACATGTTTTGTGCAGTAATGGGCTCGTGTTGGAACCCAACTATATTATCGTTGTTATTCTTAACACTAAATAGTTTGTCAAAACATTGATTGATCAGTACACCATTGCACATCATGATGACTTTTTGGTAAGTGTAAAATAGTACCTTGTCCGCTCACATTTCTTGCAAGACATTACCATATAACACACACAGTTGTTTATCACAGATGTCAATACCATATTGGAGGTAGATTTCAGTGCTATGCACTGTCGAATTGGGTCTCCCAACCCCGGTACACCTAACTCACGATTTTGCCTTGTCTGTCGTTGAGAAGTACTTATGATTTAAACAATTGTTGCTTGCCAGGATTATTATATCTTATCATTATTTAAGAAGAGTTTTAAGAAGAAGAAAATAGGAAGTAAATGAAACATAGGGATGGAAGAAAGAGATAGATAGTGTTTGATAAAGATTATAGTAACACAGATGTATTGCAGTTTGCAAATAAAATTTAAGTAAAGGCAAGATGATGATTATGATGATGTAGGTATATTTTTTACGAGAAGAAGGAAATGACAGAAATAGAAACAGTTTTCAGAAATATAGCTTTGATTGAAGTGAAAATATAAAATATGGATAAAATGCATAAGGAATGATTTGTAAAATAAGTAAGGCTTCTTAGGAGGGAAGACATTTGAGGAGAAATTTTGTGGACAGTTTGATAGCAAGTATGTGAAATATAATATGTCGTGAGAAGATAAAAGATGTTTGAAAAATAGATCACGTGTTGTGAAGGAAAAAGTAAGATTTTAACAATAGTATCATCACAAAAGTAAACAGATAGTTCAAAAATAGTAAAGGAAAGGAAATGAGAAGAGTAGAAAATGTATGGAAGACAGTAAAGTAACGTATTTTGAAGATAGAAACAAAGTATGATAGATACAGATTAAAAGAACTTAAAGTAGTTCAAGTAAGCCAAGAAAATAATTATGATTTTGGTGGAGTAAGTAAAAGATAGAAGTATAAAGAATAGATAGGTGATAGAATATTTTTTATGAAGAAATAGAAGAGTTTTGATACAGATCGATGATTATAAGAAAAGCAATGGTTAAATGTCATATTGAAGTAGAAAATGGACAGAAAAGAAATATAAAACGACTTTTAGGGTTCTTATAAACTTGTAAGTAATATAACACAAAAAGTAAGAAGTAAAAAAAGATAAAAGAATATCAATCGAAAGATAAAAAGAAAAAGAAAAAAAATAGAAAAAGAAAGTGGAGAGGTTGATAGAAAAAGGTTCATAAGATAGAGTAACAAAGGATTTAGCTCAGAAGTATAATAAAATAGGAAGACAAATAGAAACTTGAGGAAGGTAGAACTAATAATAGAATGAAAAAATAAGTACATAATAAATTATATAAGCAAGAACATTTGAAGGTAGATTGAAAAAAAACAAGGCAGACACATGAAATTGAAAATAAACATACTATAAAATATAATAAGTTTACAGAAAGTGGGGAAGAGATACAAATCAATAAAAAATGTGAAGTTAGAATAAGATAAAAGGATGTAAACAAGTTGTATAGTAGAATGAAATGAGTAGCGTAGAGAGGTATGAAAGACATCACATAGTTCATAGAAGGTAATGAAGTAAAGAGAAAAGAATAGATACGGTCAATTGAAAGTAAAGCAGAAGAAATCAGTATAATTGAACCAGTTAAAAAAACTTGGTTTGAAGAGAAAAAACAGACGGGGAAATGTAATACAGAATGTAGTGGAAAGCAAGAATTATTCTTATATAAAAATAGCCGTGATAAGATTATTTTAATGAATTTTTCAGATGATGATGTTGAAATAAAGAAGAGAATAAGAAGCATTACTATTGTATGATTGTAGAAGTATTATGAAGATGAATAAGTATATGACAGAATAAAATAGATAGTATATCATATATGATAGTAGAAAGAAAGGTTGGGAGTAGCCTGATAAAAGTAATTGACGTGAACCTCTTCCGTCAAACAGCAACCAAGCAACATTTGCAGCTTGCTTTGTAAGATTCCATAATATGGCAGTAACGTTGAGCCATTCTGGAATCGTTATCCTTGATACGGCTTGTAAATTGTGACGAAGATGAAGTAAATAAATGCTAGAATAGAACAGTAGAAAGAACAAGAAATACGGATGGTGATGGTGATAGAATTTCAAAGATGCTGATAGTTCGAGTAAAGGAAATAGTGAAAATGCGTGAGAATAAAGTAAAATATGTGAGAAGTGATAGCATGAAATGAAACGAAGAAGAATGTAACAGTTTATATTTGTAAATAAACAAAACAAATGAAAGCGATACAGAAATAGCAGACAGATAGATAAGAAATAGTAAATGAGATGTAATGAATAAGAATGATGTAAAAGTAAGAATTGTAATAGATGATGATATTGTACTTTATACAATAGTATTAAATGTATTTGAGTACAACAATGTATAAAAGAAAGCGTGAAAAGCAAGCATAACAGTGGAGTGCAACTAAATATAGCAGATAGAAAGAAGAGAGAAATGTAAAAAATCAAGCGAAAGAAGAAAGAACTACCTTAGTACGTATCACAGTGTACTTTGTAAACTTAACAAGGAACTAACGTTGAAAGTGCATCTAAAAAAACGTTAAGCGGAATGAACCGTTTGTAACAAATGTGCGGTTATTCAGCTATGAACCTAAACCTAATAATATCACTTGAAATAATACTGTCTTTGGTCTTATTTGAGTAACAAGTGCTTGGCAAGATGAGTGCAACAATTGGGCCTCTAAATTGGCAAGATTTGTGAGCGAGAGCTGTCCCATTTTGGAAGGTAAGTTAACCCACTCTTTATTATAGAAAATATTTAAATACTTTCCTATCAAAAGTCTAACCTAAAACAAAAACTGACAAGTTAATGTTAACCAAAAATTTCTCCCTATAATCAGACATTTTCGAGTGGGATGAACCTCCAACCTTTTTGCTAGGATTTGCTCTATTGGCTCATTGTACTACCTATTTTCTGTAACTAGAATCTTGTTGGTTATTGACCGGATAGTCAGCGTACCAGCCAAAGGCTCCGTTGTCACCAGTGTGGGCTCCGAAGTCTACGTATTCTCCGAAGTCGGGCGGTCTCTCCGCGAATTGTGAGGCGCCGCCGAAGGACGCTGATCCTGAAGCATCTTGTTGCTGTGGCTGCTGCTGAAATCTTAGGAGTCTTGCTGGGGGCTCATTTTCCGGCGGTGGGGCTAAGGCTACCGCTGTAATGAGAAGAAAGAGTCCTGATTTAGTACCAGAGAACCAAACTGGAAAGTACAGGTTCGTTCTTCACAAAAATCTTGGTGACCTACTGTTGAAAAAAAACAATACTTTCTTGAAAACAGACGACTAAATAATGATGTGATTGTGAGATGATTGATAACTAAAAAACAAGGCTAATGGAGAGTAAGAAAAAATAAAAGCAATCTTGCAAAATATAGCTTTTTATCTTGATCTAGATTTGAATGCAAACTAAGTTAATGAGCATATTCTCACGGCCAATACTTTTATACGAAACGTTTCAAAACCTGAATTGGGGGAAATGCGATTCGCATGCATAATACTGTTTACGAAATAGATGGTAATAGTTTTTTTTAGTATGCACTAACCGGCACAGTCGTCGGATTAAGCGTGCGTGACCGAACTTAATTGGGCAACGCCAACACTGCCCCGCAAGTACTGGAGTAGGTACGATAGCTGCAAGACTTGCAACATGAACGCCTACCCGAGACACTTACTCCAATGATTTAGTATAGGATTATGCCACACAAACTCATAAACCAACCACAGTATCAAACTAAACAGTCTATTCACAACTCGCCGAAATCGAAAGCGACACCAAAGTTACAACATAGTCAAAAATTTGATTGTGAAAAAAAAACTTTTTGCAAGATTACGTAAATAATTTTACAAGTTCTAACAATGAGGAAAGTAAACGGTACTTCGAGCTTGTAAGTACGTCTTTGTTCGCTGAGTGAACGGACACGATCCCATTGAATGTAAAACAAGTTATAACAGTTGCATAGAAAGCAGCTGATCCTTTGTTCTTCAGTGAAAGTGATGAGGCCAGGGTAATCTTGATTGATGGGCGTACGAATCGACGTTAACAGATCCATTTCACATCTGCCATTTCACAATGACTCGTCAAATACGACGAAAGGTGTCAGGAAGTACTTTCAAAATGCCGAGTGATAATTTTTAATAACCAAAAGTCATGGCTGCGAAATAATCTCTTCGGAACTGTTACCACATTTTTATAAACGATAATAATCGAGCTTGAGTAATAAATAAATAAAGATGTTTCCTTCTATCACGCAAGCGCTTTGATTTCCTCTCGGTCAATAAAATAGATGATCTGATTGCTTACAAACGTAACGAGTTGGTATAGTTTTTTTTAAATCTTTTACAATTATGGAGCAATTTGAGTGGTGCTTTTAGACACTTAAATTTGTGCAGTTGACGTCGTTAATAAATTAAGCACTAGAAGACACAAATTACTACTAGAACAAGCAACTAAAAATCTTTCTTTTGTTCCGAATAGTGATGGTGAAGAAGGTATTTCTCAAGTTCAACGTACCTAATTATAGATTTCTTCCTTTTACACGAAACAGTGGGAGAAACGTAAAGATAACTAATCAAAATCACTTACGTTGTTGCTGGTACTGCTGCAACGGTATTGGCTGATAATCCTGCTCCGAATACAAGGCTTGTGGCAGCTGCTGCAGCGGCGGTGGCGACAGAGTCTGTCTGGGTACGCGTCGCACGTGCAATTGTGACAGATCCACGAACGCGATCTGATCAGCCGGTACTGCGATGTAGGAAGGCATGGCCGTGGTGACGGCGGCCAGAGCAGCCAGGATTAGCGTGTGCTGTAAGAGGAAGATACGGTTCATATTGTGGAAAGATACAGAAATATGGAATCGATAAGGGCAAGTGACGATGAATGACTAGAGGAGTCTCGAAGATGCTACTAAAAGCTCTGGTTAAGATCTATTGCCAAGAACTTCCCGATTGACATGTTATTTTGTTGATTCAAAGGAGTTTGTTTAAAAACTCAAGAGTGGCAGCGAACGAAAGCCATGTCTCCTCACTGACTCCGTTGAAGAGTTCGATGTTTATTTTATCTTTATAAATAAAATGTGGGTCGGTCTGTCAGTGTCTTTCAACGTTGAGATACATTTAGACTGGTTCATAATATTGCTCCACGAAACTATTTCAAATGTATGAGCAGTTGTGCAAACTACATATTGAGTGCGAAGTGGTCCTTGGATGAATAGACTACTTTCTCTCTTCCGTTGGTATAGGCTCGAAACACCATTTTATTTTGATTATAGAATTTGGTCCTGGTACACTAAGCTTGTAAGATTCATTATTGCTTGAAACTAAAACCACTAGTAGTAATTAGTTGTGTAGTCAAACAGAAAATCAAGTTGGTCATCAGTAGATCTATGTACCGATGCCAGCACATCGAGCTATCCGAAACTGTCCAATTTTTCCAATCAACCTTGAACATGTAGCGTTAAAGTTGAAAATCTATTAAATAAATTTGACAGATTGTAGTAGCTTAATGTGCTGGCTTTGTACCTTAATATATCCGTGAATTCATGCGATATTCCTGTCTAATGATCATACTATCCCACCATATCTTACTTGAATCAAAACAATCTTAATGTCTTTATTTTCCGAGGGCTTAGGTATATCGTAAACAGCAGAACTAGTAATATCCTCAGATTACAGTGCCATAATGTAAGTAAGAGTGATTATAATATAGTTAGTTACAACACGTAACATACCACTTAGTAATTTGTCACCGCGGTTAGGTAATGTTGGTGAGTTAGTGAATTATGTATTAAGTGCTGCTGGAGTTAAGATACTACGTGTAGTATGTATGATGACGAGGCATTTTGCATTCGATTTCAGATTATCTTTGAAAGTCAATGACAGTTGCGATTGCGAAGTCGAATTCAAAGTGCATTGACATCGTGTATGTGTCTTGATGTAGAGTAAAAAATCGAAATGTATCCGAGTTGTTAGAGGAGATAAAGTTTTGTAAGTAAATGATTGTTGCTCAACATTTTTGCACAATAAAATCATAAAAAAATACATTTAAGCAAAATTCCAACTCCTTTTAAGCACAGTAGGACGTTTCATCCATTTCGCTACCATAAAAGGAGATTACAAGAACGTCTAAAGATTTCCTCGGCTCACGATATGTTACAAATATGTAACTTTACCGCCATATGGCCTCACAAATGACACGGTGTATTGCAATAAGGGAACTGGCAGGGCAATAAGTTACCGTTTACGTTTATCAGCGCTTGCGCAACGGTAGTAATTGGAGCCCGCCCGTGTTATGCAAACAAAGACACGCGCACTGGACCACAGAGTTCATTGTTTTACACGAAAGCTTTCAGTGTCGAAACGTCGACCAATTTATGGCAAAAGGATTATAATCGATCGGATTTTTTGCAAGTTTTTAACGACTGTGGTGGAGCTGGGAATTTATGGCTGATGAAATCAAATAAAACTACGCTACCGCCTAAGTGTGTTTAACGTTTATAAAGATTTTATAGAGGTGAAAGATTCCTACCACCTACTGTGTACCATTACTACCTACAAGGCGATTGAGATACAAATGCCCAAGGCGATTGAGATACAAGTTAGCACTAACTCTAAGATACCTTAATTTGTGCGTACATGAAACCGCACGTTTGATTAATTATTTCAACGATTTCTTTACTAAGGGTTGAAATTCTAACAGACATATTTAAACTGTTGCTTGTAAATAAAAAAAAAGCATGATGAAATCAAACAAAAATAAACACCCACATAAATGCTTAATGTTTATAAAGGTCGTACGTGCGTATCTATTGACACACAAAGACTATCGTATCAAATTCCCAGATTGCAGTAATGCACCAAGCTATGGCCTGCTGCCCCAATGACACTAAGACGAGGTACGTTTTAAGTACCGACCATGTAAAATTGATGATTGCTCTTGGAAAACAAATGAACACTTGAATAGACAAAGCGTGACACGTAGGATTATCGTTAACCCAGTATAGTTTGTGGTGACTGCACTATGCAATCTTACGAAAATGGAACAACATAACATTACGCCTGTGTCCACCGAAGGGTTAGGCAGGGATGGTACCTATGGTACTGTAATCACATTTCGCCAGTTAACAACAAACAATAAAAAAAGTATTACATAGCAACGAGAACTCTTAAACGCAGCTTAGATTAGCTGATCGTATTCAGTATCTTTAGTGAAATTTGCTCTAAGTGTTAACTATTAAACCGTAGCAACATCATTCAAAACTATTACATAACATCAATTGTAACTACGTAATAGTAACTCATCAATCGTCATTCAAGCGATTCGTAAATGACTCACGAATCCCACTCAAAAGTAAACATAAAACGACCAAATATAGTTTTATGTTTTATGCATAAATTCTTGAAGTGACGCAATCCAGCTCTAATTTGTGTAGGCAGTAACTGTAGGTGTTATTTGTCAATTAAATTAAATAGTTACTAACAGTGGGCGGTGGAAATCTACACCCACCAGGAACTTTCCCTTTAGGCCTTGAAATTACCTTTTAAAGCAATTGACCTTAGTTTCTGTCGCGACAAAAGCTTTTCAATGACCAGTTTGTGTCAATTGAAATGTCAGCACGACTTCCATATTGTAAATTCAGAATTTTATGACCTGCATAAACCACTAAGTTTTGCCTGCTGATCCGCCCGCGAGGAGGTCGCAAATTATTCCACGTTTAATATTAGTTATGGGTTGAGTTGAGAGTGAAATCTGTTGAATGAGGAACAAGGTCCCGAGATCGAGGAAAATAATCAGTAGTGAAAGTACCGACTTACTGCCGTAATAATCCTGTCATGATTGATAAATTACAGTGATTAATAAAGAAGATAAACTACAATTAAGTACCGAACCTTTTCCTGAAATTCAGTTCAGTTTACGGGAAAATGTTAGTTAACTATGTTTTGATGGACTTACAGGCATTGAAGAAAAACAAGTTATTAGTCACAGATTTGTTCCCATGCGGCCATGTCTACATTTATCTAGGTGCTTTAATTTTCACAGTTCTCAAGGCAATTAAATAAATTATAACGGCAGGCCGCCGTTTTGACACTTTAGTGTTAAACAATGTATCTTTTATTGCATGCTTGAGAATCTTCACAATTATTATTCACATGTTTTGTTGTTAAAAAATTTCACACATTGTGGTCATAACAATGCTTGGTAGACGTGAATACGCAACAATCTGTAGGACAAGGCTGAATTGTTGTTTTGTTTAATGCTCTAGTACTCAACTATCCAGTTTTTTAATGTTTTCTCGACTTACAATTTACAGTAAATACATCCGTGATCCGGCTCGAAGGACCAAATGATTAAACGAGTTTAGAAAACTTGGTCCTGTGATACGAAGTTATGTTTAATGAATTTCAAACTCTAATAATTTAAATTACATCGGAAAATCTAGGGAAAATTTCTTATATTCAATCTACATAAATTCTGATATTAATTGCAGTAAACCATAGGTGTCATAAAAGAATTTGTATTGCATAGTGTGTGCCAGTTCTTTGAAGGTATAACAAATGGTATCATTGAGTCCATCTAACTGAAGTTGCAATAGATAATATTTCAAAACTGTCTGATTTTATCAGTCTCAGAATACCTATATATTATTTTTACTTAGTACTGTCAGTTACGATGAATACTGGGTAAGACGACAGATATTGGGAAGTGATTATTGTTTAAGTTGCACCTACAGCACTCATTTTCCTTTTGATGCTTTTTTGGTCTAGCTAATGATTGCCAGCACTACTGGTGAGCATGACGTCTTGGAAAACCTATTTACAGGTCGGGCAGAGTGTTTCTAGGTTTTCCATCAAGAATTTTTTCGAGAAATCCGGTGTCTGGATTTGTACCCCGTTGATGGCAAAAGGCTCGCCCTCTGGCTGGCTAATCCTTCGGGGATTACGGACATGATGTTGTTTTCTACCTTCCAAATAAGCTTATAATAAAAAAAACCATTCAATATACCTATTTACTTATATGTAAGATAGTTTCTTTACTTATTAACACACCTCGTGTTTACGGTACTCACGATTTACTTTCAAATAAGTATCTAACCAACTCGAAAAGCGAAATGGCGTTATGTAACAGTCGTTTTCATGCTTGATTTGTTGTCAAAATACCGACAAGTTTTGTATATTTTGTTTTTAACGTTTATCTAATAGTTTTATAGAGGCCGTTTATATAAGTTGCAGCCCAGCCTAATCAAGACTTTTTGAGTGTTTTTTTAAAGGCATTCGAATAAGTATTTGGTTAATTTTAACTGAAATGGAAACTACTTAGGTACTTATTTAAATAGTTTTTTTTTTCAATCGTATCCAATTTAAAGCCACATTAATGAACCTAATAACCACTGTTACGTACAAATTACAATTAGAAAGTAGAGTAAATACGATTTCATGGCTTTATGAACCAGTTGGTATCAATTATACAACTTGCGCTGGCGCCGATTCGATTGCAGACGATTAAAAGAAAACCGACTTTTTCTTTTCTTTTGGGCCGGAAAGGTAATCAATTTTTTTGTGGTGTAGCTCACCATTATTTTATTTAAGTATTTTTAAACGATTTTACGTAAGAATGATAGTTAACCGGTAAAATACTAAGTTTTGTATGATTTTACTTCAGCGTGGGAAAGTAACTGTATTTTGAAAGTTAATTATAATTTTATGTATATTTTACTGCTTTTTACTTTTTATTTTATTTTTATTAAAATCTATTACATAATTTGAATTTAAAATTAAATTGTTTACTTAAATATTATGTCAGCGAAAGACATTATGCAATTATTTAATGCATCTCTTTTCTAGTCCTAGGAAACAAGAATTGTTTTAAGTACAGACGCAAGCACATCAAGCTACCTGAAAGTCCTGAAACTGTCAAATTTTCCCAATCAACCTTGAACCTAATGCGTTAGCGATAAAGTCGAAAAACTATTAAAGAAATTTGTCAGATTTGTAGTGGCTTGATGTGCTGGGGTCTGTACTAACGCCTGCATGGAGATCTGTTATTGAACTTGGTGGTTATGGACACAAACTAAGGTCTTTGTTCCTAGTTGTCAACTAAGAAAGGGGACCAAACTTCCAGAAAATACTGTAACGTTAGCACTTAAATACCGATATACTTACTTATACCTACATACCCCGATAGTAAGTTTGACTGAAGTTTATACTAGTTGTAACTTTGATGATAAGTCTCCGTTTTTGAATAAGGGGGTTCATTAATAAAAGCTTCTTTATTGTCAGAAATATGGTAAACCAAAATGGTCTACTCAATTTGTAACTGCATACGAATCACGACCAACAAACTATACTTTTCATTACTGTATAGTACATACATGTAATGTAACTCCGATAAAAAAATAAACCCACATAATAAAGTAAGATTTTAATCACGTTCCGGCTCACTGCAACTGTTCTGCCCCACCCGTTCCTGCTTGCCTTCGATATTTCCGCGGGTGAAAGGTTTCTCAATGTCATTTAGGTTCTTTTTGCTTTGTATTTTATTTATAATGCTGTTTCTACTAACAGCGTAATATGTTATATCAAGGTTGAAAGAAAAAGCTGATTGACATGAGTTGCAACTTTTTTTTTGTTGAACCACAAAGGAAACTCTAGTAAGTATTACTGTGAAGGATTTCCGTATTATACAAATCTAGTTTTTCGCGTGTCAAGTAACAGTTTTTTAAGAAAAATCTCTAACGGCCTCGGATTTAATATAATCAGAGGATGGAAACTTTACCCCTCAATACGATATGACTACCCTTAACTCCTAAAACAGTTGTGTCGGCCTCTCTTTCAAACTACGTGTATGTAGAGTATTTTACTATATAAGTAGATATTATATATTTTAGAAACACATATCATAGCCATCTACCTAGTTCTTTATTACCTCATTGTGTGACAGCAAAGACCGGGTTGTTTTATTTCTTTTTTACAAGGTTAACTAGTTATATATTGTCTATTGTTAGTTTTTAAAATGATTTATATTTGTGTAAAATAAAATAAATCTGTAATTTATGAATTGTTCTGGGCCACGGGTTTCAATAAATATTACCGTGCAAGAAAATTCTAAGAATGAGAATAAATCTAATAACTTAATTAATTATTAACATAGCAGTAATAGTAATACTACGAAATGAAAAAAGGTTAAAATAACTAGGTAGAAATCTGTTATTTTTAAGAAAACATTATTGGTCTTTTCGATTTCAGCAGTTTTCAACCTTTTAAAATCCGGTTTCAGCAAATCGACCAACAGAACTTAATACGAACTTTCTATTAAAAGGATAAGTAGGTACACCACGTTGTTTTAAATACTATAAATAGAGCATAGGGTCGATATCATAATTATTCAGTTGTGTAAAATTCAATAAACAAGAAAACTATTGACCTCAGTAATTCGGTCAGTTGGCGCTCTATTAACTTTATGATTAGCGAACAATTAGACAGCATTCATTAAAAGCTGCTTTAGTAATATTATAAATTGTTGTACCAACGAAGGTATATTTTATAAAAGTATATATAATATATAATATTATATAAATATAATAATTACCTATTGGTTATCAGTGGGTAGTCTTGACGCTCGTCAAGTCTAATAAGCTAAGTAGTAAAAGTAATAAATCAAAGCCTCGTGGAGTCAAAATCATAAGCCGGTATTTAAAATAAAATATTACCATAATACGTTGCATAAACGCTTAAAATAAAAATAATAAAATATACTTTCACTAAAACACTAAAATTAAATACACTATGATAAACACTACATTTAATTAATATACACTATTTAAATAATATTACGTGATTATAACTACAATAGAAAAACACAAGACGAAACAAAATCGAAAGTGAATTGTGAACTGACCATTTTCGTCCAGAGATGGCGTGACTGACGCGGCACGACGCGTTTGCTTCGACTGAGCTCGCAACAACCATTGCTACAATTTATAAAGTATCCACACAGAGCGGTTTCACTTTCTACTCGGGTCCGGTCGAACATGATCCACTTTTTTACGGTCGCCATAACTCTTACGCCTTGAATGGTAAACAAAGAACTCTTTAACTCTTTTAACCCCCGGGAGAAAAGACCAGGTGGTTACTTTTCTGGTCCTTTGAGCCGCTTGTCATATGACGTGGCAATACTTGAGATACGTGTTGTAAAGTGGTATATGTATTTGCATAAGAGGCGAACTTGACACAACATGTGGTGTGACTCAGTAAGGATTTGCTGAACTCTTGATTAAACTAACCCCTATAAAGATGCGTTGCATGGCCGTGTAGTTGTTGTCTCACCCACTGGTTTAAAAGTAACAAACAAACACTAACCCGGACAGCCGGACAGCTCTCGTGTACTTATACTGTTCTCTGTACAAGTCAAAGTAGAAAACCTGGGTCCCTTGGCCATGATTTATCAACTTTCATGATAATGCAGCATTGGCGCCTTAGCAGTTATTTATGTTCTATCTGACTAGCCTTTTCCTACCTATTTTTGGTTCGGCTACCTGTCTTCCCGCTAAATACCAGCATTATACATCGTTTTTTTATGCATTTTTCTGTGTAGATAGATCCAAGTTTTTTAAAGGTTAGCAGTTTGGCACTGATCGAATCAATCAATTAAATTAATTTTAGATGGCCGGTAACCTAGTAACCAATCTGCTTCCACATTAGGAATACAAACATACATCTCTGGGTTACATAAACTAATTATTTATTTAGGAACCTCCGATGAACTCTTTGTTTATCAGATCAATAAGAACTGACCCTCTAAATACTTTGAAGGTACTTTACATTAGAACTGTTTGATGGTCTTTTTAATCAACTATCACACTGACTCTTGAAGTCTTCATTCAAGGTGTATCAGTAATTCGCTAAGCAAACTATAGGGATCCAGGGGAGATCTATAAAATCTTTTTCAGGATTATTTTTCAATTAATTTTTTTTTAGGCATAGGTATTCCACTGTACTGTGTCATCTGCCTAGCCTTTAGCAAACTATGTCGATCTGACTGTCTAACCGAATGTAGCTGAACACCAGTATTTTGCATTGAAGCGACTGCCTATCAGACTTCCTTATCCTAGTTACGGAGTAATAAGGGTACCATACCCTTATTCTGTGCCGCGGTCTATAGTCGAGATTTTCACCTGGGATTTGTAAATGGTCCTTGTATAATTCATAATCACTACTATACTACTAGGTACTACTTTAAATATAAGTAACCGAACACTACATTACCACAAGAATTCAAATGTATTCTCATACATAATGCACATTTGATATAAATCATGTTTACTGAACTACTCAAAACTGTTTAAAATCTATGTACTTACTTAGATATGTATCTGTTATTAATTACTTGGTTGTTCTGGTGTAACCGTGTAAGCCTGTGTAAGTAGTCATTACAACATCTCGAAGGCATTGTACAATTGGGGTCGTTACAGGTTATCTGTAACCCTGGTACAATACCGGCGCATACGCATTAGAAAATTGTTAGGTAATTACGAGATTTCACCTGACGTTTTTCCGTTAAACTGTGAATGAAAGAAAACATTGTTACAGAGCATTAACTAATGTTTTTACATAGGTATGCTTAACTGTACTGTAAACAAATTGTGAATGAATAATAAGAGATGAATTTTGGAATGAAAAACAAGCATAACTGATTCAAAATTTTCAGTGTAGGTAAAAGTCATGTTTTATGTCTCCGCTCCTTTTCGCGTGTAGTTCAGCAATTATCCCTCTCTCACAGGAACCTACTAGCGGGATAAAAACTATCTTATTTCCTAACACAGCTGTCAGTATTTGTTTGGTCCTTTGTTAAACTCCTCATTTTTCTTTTAGAAAACTCGTAGAAGTTCCTCATCCGATCTTCTCTATGGTCTTCGGTCTTCCCAATTAGTGATTACGCCGATTACGGTGTGGTACGTCAAAATATCTCAATGGCTTCATATTACGGCCCTTCCTTTGTTGTTCGAATTAAATGTAACATCATTGCAGACTTTGATCTCGATTTAGTTAAATAACCGTGATGATGAATGATGATCAACATTTACAATAAATCAAAATGAAATCGTTAATTATGACATAGTTGACGCATGTCGGCGAAAATGTGGTCCAATCGAATAGTCATCTTGATGTCCTTGTCGTTGACATTTCCATAAGGGAAGTAAATTTTGACATTTGTTATGAATTAATTAACGCTTGTGATCTAGATAAATATTCAGTCCAGTTTATACAAAGCTTGGAGCTACAAAAACAGTAGCATACCTTTTCTTTTCTTTTTTTGAATGGGAAATCATCAAATGACCCCCTTCCGCTCTGGGCGGAGCAAAAGGGACTGTCAGACTTGTACTGACTAAAACCCATCCATGTTCCTTCTTAGCCCTTTGTGTTCCAGGGCCGCGGTATCTCTTTCGAACAGTCCCGCAGCCCCGGAAGTTAAGCATACCTAAAAAACCTAAAATGAAAGAGCAAAATGATATATGTTTCTGACCGCAGAATCCGTCTTCGGCGCAATAATATCGAATTTTGTTGCAGTTTGTCATACGAAGGTTGAACTAAAGATGGATTTTTGAAAATTTATCCCAAAATCTGGTATAATAGGGGTTTAGGTTGTTTAAAGGTCTGTTTCGAAATTCGTCATATTTGCTCAAATTCCGTCGGACGCAAAGATTGCAACTGTCATAATATTCAAATCCATTTAACAGATTTTATCAGGTGCCATCGAAGTACCGAAGTATCGAAGTACAAGCGGCGTCTGTCTCTAGCTGTTTATTTCATCACAATTTAACCGAGCTAGTTGAAGTAAGTTCTCACATTGTGTGCGAGGCAACGGCCCCTACATATAAAATGGCTGCCAACCCTCTTATGTAACCGCTGCGGATTTCTAACCTTCATAAGGATTGGATTGAATTTTAATGTTATGTGTCTGACTTCCGCGCGGGCCTGGAAAATCGTGACAACATCATAACTAAGCAATAAAAATAAAGATAGAGACTTAATTAGGGGAAAGGGAAACCAGAAGCTAGATGGCGTTTGACGCTTTTAAAAGCTCGCTTTGTATACCCGATCAAATTTAAATAATTTTATTTTTATGTAGAACATTATAGGTACCTAAACAAAAAGCACAGATGTCAATATTAATAAAATGAAAGCTGTGTGTTGCCATCAAAAGCGTACAAATATTCTAATTATAATTTCTAAATAGCAAGTGGTAAAAATAAAATCAAACAAAACTGATAAATAAATCACTCAACTAGCAAATCAAAATGCATAGATACAGAATCATTTGGATTAAAATCAATCAACAATCAATTTAACCAAATAAAAACATTAATAAAATTAAATGTGATAGAACAATTAAATTATTCACAAATAACATACCTACCCTGAGTAGTGTTAATTTAAAAACCTAATTACTCATACCGACTGTGATATTGATGAACCAGTGTTAGCCCGTAGCTAATTTGATGAAAGACCAGGGGCCCTATTCTGCTATTACAATAGACGACAATAGTGTCAGAATGGTCTGTCATTGATTTCATAATTGTTGATTTTGACAAGTTTTGACAAGTCAAAATCAACCATTATGAAATCAATGACAGACCATTCTGACACTATTGTAATAGCAGAATTGGGCCCCAGGAAAGGACGTAACGGCAGCGCTTAAGGGGAATGCTCCAACCAGCCCGCGAAATTCCAAACTTGGGTTTTTTGCAATTTGCAGGCCAGTGCTAGGTTGTATGTTGATACAACCCTCTAAGTTCATAAAGCTGTAGGAATGACTTTTTCTGTTTTTTGGACTTGGAGGGTTGTATTGGTGATTTTGATGATTATAATTCTGTAACTACATACGTCTTACAGCCGCGAATAATATGTATTTTAATCAACATACAACCTAGCACTGGCTTGCAAATTGCAAAAAACGCAAGAAATTTTGAATTTCGCGGGCTGGTTGGAGCATTCGCCTTAATACATAGTTCTTACCCGTTACCTGGCTGTAATTGGTACCTACTATTACCATGAGAGTTTTATCCGTTTCATCAAGTTTTATCCGTTTCATCAAGTTTTCCCCATTTGACTGTTATTCACGTGGGATTTTCAGAAAGCCGGTTCTAGATTCTTATAAGTATTTATCAGTCTTGTTTTCCTTTGTCAATATGGGATTACCTTGCTGGGTACAAATTATAACAATGGATAACACTATTAGGTATTTGATGAGTAGGAGTACAAAGAGTAAGTAGATACAATATTTACCTTCCTCAAACGTGTCATAGGGTGTTTCTCATCAGGAAAAAAATCTCAATAGCAACCACGGTGTCTACATTTGTGCCCGATTGATGCCAGTAGGCTCTATAATCATCTCTAATTACATGGGGCGAAATGTTGGTGTACGGGTGTAAATTAGATTGACATTTCGCTAATCTAGGTTACAGCCGTATTCTTCGCTCGGGAGCTCAGAAAGTCTCGTTGCATTCGAGATTTAAAATAGTGCCCGTGACGTACGACACTGATTTATCACATTGGTGCATAATCTACTATTAAATATTACGGGCCGATTCGCTTTAAGGAAAGCCAGATAAGAAAAAAGTACTTAGGTGCAGGCACAATACCCACCCTCCTGGTGCTGCTGGCCTTCTGTTGAGGGCTCAGCCGAACATAAACAAGATGGATGTGTGTGAATGTGTGTTAAGTGTGTCCATTCTTTTATTCGCGTACTTAATGTGTGTAAACGCCGTTATATGCACAATGCATATTGCATTATAATGAAAACTTGCGACATATTGTGTTACTTCACTAACCTACTATACTATTATCAATTTTACACACGACTGGAAGCACGCAATATTTAAATAACTAAGAGTATTAAGAAATAGCTCCTGAAAACGGTTCGTAGGTACTCTGACAGACAAAGACAGACATGCCCTATGTGTATCCAACATGTCTGGTTTAATTCACAGCTTCATGAATATCATCATCATCATCTCCTGTCTTTATTACAATTTATTTAGGGTCGGCGCAGTATGTCTTCTTCTTCCATACTTCTCTATTACTCGTCATCTCATCAGACACCTTCTTTCTAGCCATATCATCCTTCACACAGTCCATCCATCGTTTCATGAGTACGTCAATGTAATTATAATGCTATGACAACTTCTTATGGTGCATTCTTTATGGTGGAAGCGCCAGGGTAGCCCGCGAAAATCAAATTTTCTTGTGCTTTTTGCAAATTGCCGGTCAGTGTCAGGCTGTAGTTGAACAAAATATGATTTGCGACCGTAACACGTATGTATTTACAGAATTATAAGGGATCCCTTCTTTTCGCATAACGTTCTTTGTCCTAATATACTTCGGCATAACGATTTTGGCACAATTTGTTTTGGCATAATAATACTTCGGCATAATTTTTTAGGCATACATTTTATGTTGGCATAATCATCTTTAAGACTAATTTGTTTTGGCATAAATTTGATTCGCATAACGTTAGTAGGCCTAATGACTAGCATAATAATATTTAGGCATACAAAATATTGTTGGTTAAAAATTTAATATGCTGTGCAACAAAAGTTAGTGACAGAACCGAATTGCTGCAAAACCGACTCCACGTAGTCTTGTTTGTCCTATCCCTAGAGTGTAATTTAAAATCGCGCAGGCGCGTAGGGGCGAGGCGGCCCGCGGGCTGAGGAGCAGGTGGCTGCGAGCGAGCCGCCGCGGCTGAGGCTGGCCGGCGAAGCCGGCCAACAAGCCGAAGCTGCGGTGGTGAGCGAAAGCCGTCTGCGACGATTAGCACGCGTGGGGCCGCCGGAGGCCCGCAGCGCCGGAGCCGTGACAGAAACCCTGCCTGCTGCATGCTGCATGCTTGCTTGTTTGCTGCATGCTTGCTTGTATGCTTGCTTGCATGCTTGCTTGCATGCTTGCTTGCATGCTTGCTTGCATGCTTGCTTGCATGCTTGCTTGCATGCTTGCTTGCATGCTTGCTTGCATGCTTGCTTGCATGCTTGCTTGCATGCTTGCTTGCATGCTTGCTTGCATGCTTGCTTGCATGCTTGCTTGCATGCTTGCTTGCATGCTTGCTTGCATGCTTGCTTGCATGCTTGCTTGCATGCTTGCTTGCTTGCATGCTGTATGCTTGCTTGCATGCTGTATGTTTGCTTGCTTCATGCTTCCTACAGCGAAAACAAAAACCCACAAAATTGTTCAATACGGTATATTATATTAATATGTTATTTATTACCTGATTCAGGAGATATGGCTTTTTTCCAATTGTCGAAATAAATTGGTATAATTATCCTCTTCGGGCAAAAAAGCTAGGGCGTATAAAAAAGTTATGCTTTAGAACTTTATGCTTAATAAATTTATGCTTTAGAATATTATGCTTCATCATTATTATGGTTAGAGAAATTATGCTTAAAAAATTATGCGTAACCTGTTATGCGTAATTATATTATGCGAAAATATAATTATGCCAAACAAAATTATGCTAAGTTATATTAGGTCTTAACATTTTATGCAAATGGATAGTGAACCGAATTATAATCATTCAAATCATCAATACAACCCTCTAAGTTCATATAATGCCAATTTCATGAAAAAGTTTCATGGGATTAAATGAACTTAGAGGATTGTATTGGTGATTTTAATTATTATAACTCAGCTAAACCATATTTGTTACGGTCGCGAATCATATTTTAATCAACATACAACCTGACACTGACCTGCAAATTGCAGAAAATTTAAGTATTTTTGAATTTCCCGGGCTATAGGGTATTCGCAGAATGACAGTGATGATAATAAGACTAACATTAATCACTCGATTCTAATCGAAATGGTTTATTTATTTGACTTAGTTGAGATGCTAAACATACAGAACCTAGACCTACCTACATCTAGCTTCTGTAATCGTTCTTTCGACCAAACGTAATATTCGAAAAGAATAATCTAGAAAAATAAACTAGATTAGTGTAACAAACTTAATTATTGTCGGAAGCCCATTCTTGATTGTGAATTGTGATATTGCTCAGTCGATCTCGATGTTACGTAACATCGATTATTTTTCGATAGTCGAGTTTTAAATAATTGAGTGCAACGCTCCCCCTACCCTTCATAATTAGCAACAGTTTAATAGTTGGCTAAAGGCCAATCGAGTTGAAAATGTCAACATAAATTATTTTAAAGTAGCTGTCCCACTGCTGGGTAAAGGCCTTTACCGTGGTCATAGTATACCTACAGCTGATATAAAAAAAAGTACAGTAAACTATCAACTTCAGATAGTTACTATAAAAGGTTATGCTCATAAGTGTCGTACCAGATTTGATACTAAAAGAATTTTAATAACTAAATACACATTAAATTCTATTTCTAAATCTATAACAGTCGCTAATCATTCGTTTGAGTTGGAAACAGGCACAATTGCATAATCGTTAGATGCAGATCGGCGGGAAAATTACCATATTCAAATATGTAGGTATTATGAATTATTTATTCTGTGCATTTCTGTAACGGATGCAGATTATTACGACATAAATATAAATACGCGGTGAGTTTTTCTGTAATTTATGCAAATTCAACCAAAACATAAAAAGCGTGCAGTGTTATGGTTCTGTTGGCGCTTTATTGACAATGACAGGGGGCTCTGTTGGTAAACATCAATTAAATACAAAACAAGCCGGATACAGGCAGAATGGCGGCAGATTAGGGCCACACGCCAAAAAATCTTTATAATACTAAAACCTACCTTATTTCTTGCACATGAAAAGCGGAAATTACGAAAAATCGCGTGTCCATACATTGACGACGTTAACAAAAAGCTACTTTTTAGATATCGTGGCGAGTTACAGTTAGAAACTAGTAGAGCCTATAAACCCGGCTAATGGCTGGATCGACACCAATTTCTTCATCACAGCTTCCTTTTCTAGCCATTGCTCGATCTACCTAGATCCAGATTCTGTAAGCTTCGTGAAAGTGAGCCCAGGAACCAGAAAGTCATTATATTCTTATACAAATAGTAACTTACACGGTCGGCATCTGCGCGTATTGTTGGAAAGCTGTAGTCGCAAAGGGAAAGTATGGTAGCTTGAATCTAAGGCCTGCGATTCCAGTCTGAGCTGGAGTAAAACTCTGAAGCTTGCAATATTAATGCACGGTTTCACTAACACTAGGCGGCACCTTACCGCCTATTTAGGCATTGAAAGCGCTCGCTTGAATTCGGTTCGGACTCGGCTCAGCACCGACAGTGTCTGTGCAAAATTTATAGGCAATAAGGTAATTTGGATGTGTTAATGAACACGGACATTAGGATATTATCTAGTAGGCCAATTTTTTTAATTTATGTGCCGAATTTAAGGAAAAAACAGAAATCTTTATAAATAACGTTGCGCATATTTCCGTTGCACGATCCGGCCAAGGAAGCCGTTACCCAACAGTCCGTAAGCTAAACTAACAACTGTCACTCAGTGACTCAATATCTCACGCGATCATTGTAACATTAATTACTGACACTGCACTGCATTGCACTCATAGTATTGGCGCTTTTCTGTTGGTCGCCACTGTTGATTCTAGCTTTCAGGAGTTGCAGTGGCTTGGGAATAGTGTGGCGGGCTTGTCCCAAAAGAAACAGGTCTTATTTACGCTATTTTGGCACGTATATTATGTCAGTCGAGAGACTCGTGGTTATGTTTAAATACAGGCGCGTACAGGTTATTGATCTCTCTAAGAGTTTGATATCCAAAGCACAGTACCTATAAATCTTAAAACTCATAGTTTGATTTTATTTTTTCGACACATTCAAATATTGCCCCGAATGCTGTTCTCGTAACCCTATAAAAGCAGAAGAACTATGTGAACATATATACCGCAGTCATGCTAATAACCATGTAGTTGTACTTGGTTGTTACTGTGGTTGCTGACCGAAAGTAAGGACCAAAACATGTTTTTCCATCGAAGCTGACAATACAACTTGCAGGTACCTACCTACAATAGCAGCCTGGTCAAGGGTACACCAAAGAGAGCGTGGTAAACTTTTAGCTAATTAATTTTACAGTAGTTACCTACTGTTCTAATTATCTTAATTATTAATTACCTAGTAGATTTTCGTAATTGATAATACCAGCTTGTGTCGAGATAAATCTAATTAGCAATAAGTTCCTAATTAACAACGTACTATTTACCTCCCTATACATAATACGTGTGTAATTTATTGATATCTTTTATCATGGGAACCGTCCCATGAACTGGGACTTTGTATGGAAACTAACGCAATCAGCTGATCAATATGTATGGTAAAACTAAAAAGTTATAAATTTTCAAAAGTCAAATAACTACCCTAACCTAACACGAAGGGGATGGCGGTGGCGGGGTCTTGAGAGCGAGCGAACGAAGACCCAACCTGTCGGGGTGCCCAAGTCCCCGTACACGAGACGTTAGACGTTGCGGCCAACGGCCGGTTTTTAATCGACGTTTTCGCCTGAAAAGCAATCTAGGATAATTTCATTTGTTCCGTATCGGAATCGAACCCGGAACCGCGCAGTATCCTCTCCTATCGCTCGACCACAGCGACTACGCGCCTCAGTTCGTACGCCAAGTTAATTGAAGTGGTTCCTTTGCTACCATTTCACCTGTGCCTACCTCATAATATTCTGTTATTTACAAATTACAATACACTCATTAATCGTGTACGTATACAAGTTAAAAGTACTTCCGCTATCTTGGCCTCGACACGTTCTCCGTATTTTACTGAACTGGTCGTGTTTTTGCTTAGTTATTTATGCAAGTCGTACCTACTCGGATATGGATATCAATACATTTCTAAGTTAATGGTAGACAGCCTCGCGGCCTCGTCAGCCTCGTCTACTTGGTCTAGTGGTAGCAACTACTGCTGAGAATGAGGTCCTGGGTATTTACATTCATGCAAAAAAGTAACGGGAATGGATGATTTGTTTACGGTTCTAATTTTTTTTTTGTTGTTATTTTGGCACAGCTGTTTTTCATTTTGGAGCGGAGTTTGAGTTGCATCTGATATTTAGATTAAATACAGTTCTGTTTTTAGTTAGATCATATCTAGTGTGTATTGAGAATTTCATAATGGACAAAACATCGAACAAAGAGTTTGACTTAAATTTTGCATCGCCAGTGGAATTACGTGTTCGGAGTCCCTGAAAATGTTACAGAAGGCTTACGGTGAATCGACTTTATCAAAAACACGTGCTTATGACTGGTACAAGCGTTCAAAAGCGGTTGAGATATGATGGAAGATTTCCGGTCTGGTAGGCCATCAAAGTCTTCAACTGAAGTTAACATCGCAAAAGTGAAGGAAATAGTGACTGAAGATCCTCATTCAAGTTTGAGAGAGATAGCCGCAACTTTCTGTGTCCAACGAGTCGATCCGTATCATTGTAAATACCGCGCGGCTAGTTACAAACAACCTAAATTTTCTCCTTAAACTCAATCGCATAAGTCACAGGAGGACATGCTAGAACGAGTCAATTCCGACCCAACATTCATGGAACGCACTGTTACTGGTGACGAGACGTGGGTTTACGAGTTTGACATGCAAACTAGTCAACAAGCTTCGAAGTGGCGCCTTCCAACTGAACCGAAACCGAACAAACCACGCCAAAGCCGATCAAAAGTCAGTCATGTTGGCCGTTTTCTTTGACTATCGCGGTGTTGTGCACCCGCTTCTTGCCTGAAGGTCAAAAGTAAATAAAGAATATTATTTGAGCGTTATGCGGAGTTTAAGAAAGCAAATTCGACGAAAAAGTCCAGATTTGTGGATAGAAAATTCTTGGATTTTGCACCACGATAATGCGCCTTTGTACAAGGCCATCATAGTGAACGAATTTTTGACCAAAAACTCAACAAATACCATCGAGCAACCACCTTATTCACCAGATATGGCTCCAGCTGACTTCTTTCTTTTGCCTAAACTCAAATTACCACTTCGTGGCACCCGTTTTCATTCGGTAGAAGACATAAAGGAGAATTCGCGGTGAGAACTAAACTCAATTCCGGAAAAAGCGTTTAAAAAGTGTTTTGATGATTGGATTATTCGTAGGCGTAAGTGTATCGTTTCTGAAGGAGCATACTTTGAAGGTGAGAAACTAAGTTTGGATGAATAACAAATATTTTGTGTATTATTGATCGTTTTCCGGTACTTTCTTGACAGAGTAGTATTACCAGGTCGGGAATTTCTGAGTAGCAGCCACAGTCTAGCTTTAGCCTCGCCCTTATTATATGATGCGACTCAAAAGACATAACTGGCAAAATGTGGGTATACAATACACACGGCGACACATTAAGCTATATATTTTGCATTATAATAAGACCTCTCTTATAGATTTCTGGTACAATGAGAGATCCGCACATACTGGTTTTGTATAGCTTGATTGGTCGCCGTGCGTACTATTATATTAAGTACTCTTCTGCCGTACGTTAAGTACCCTTCGAGGATTTATGAAAATGGTAGATCACAAAGACGTTTTTTTTTGGGGAAACCCGAGCATTCTGCTCTAAGCTATCTGATCGTCATCAGAATCTGCCTGCTGGCTGTGGTCGACTACCTAAACTGGATATAGGTGCGGTCTCGTACGCTACTTAAAATGCATATTGGCAAGCATAGTGCATCCTGTAAAAACTTAATTTATTGTCTGTTAATAGTACGAGTATTTAATAGACTGAAACGGACTGATTAAAAGGCATGGCAAATACCTCGGTATTAAATTAAACTACAAATATAGGAATTTATCCATAATTTGGATAGTGTCCTTTATATTTCAGATGCAGGACTTGCTGTACTACAAATGCTTGGCAGCAGCCTGACAGTCCAAGATTTCCCACATTGTAATGAGTTCTGCCAGCGACGCTAGCCGAACATATCGTTCCACCACAGAATTGTGAGCAAAACGGCTGTAATACCTAGGTAGTTTATGCTATCCCAATTTTTCCCAAAATCGTTAAGTCATCGTCTAGAACACTTCCGAACGGTAAAAAATGGCCTTCTCTTCACCGTGAAACGTCCGACTTGCTAATTTTTATTCTGCTGCTGTTTTGTTACATAACCACTGTTATCACCTAACCGATAATGTCGCCGTCACAGCGTCACGATAGATTTTATGTAATTCTGCAGTGAAACGCTTTCATTTGTTGCACTTGGTCCGGTCGCTACGAATTATATTTTGTTCACTCTGTTTGGTACCTACAAGAAACAAACTTGTTACATCATTTGTTTCCGAAAACTTTTGAGGCATAGGTATTAAAAGTCGGTAATTAGGTATTTGGTAGAATTCTGCTGGTATACCTACCTAATCAAAATGCACCTATAAATTTAGGCGCCTTTGGTGCAGAACTGCAGACGTAAACCACTGACGGCCAAAAAAACAGCTTGGCTGGGACCGACTGAATGCGAAATTCGGCGGATAGGTGTTGTACCGTAGCGTGATCCTAGGGCTTCCAACTGCACTCAAATTAACACGATCCTAGGCTTTCTTTCAGCTAGCCTAGCTTGAGCAAAGTGTAGACTGTCCACTAAGCAAAATAGATTCTTTGCTGAATGTCGTTGAACTGTTGCCCCACATTCGTTGCAGGAAACATTATAAATACTTCGCGTGTTAACAGATTTATGTACTTATGTTACGCGTGTCTTTCCGTCCACTCCTAAACCGAATAGAACTCTCTAGTTCTCTACACGGTAGCCTAACTCAATCGATCATTTCCGTTCTAGATTGAGATCATATAGCGATTCTGCTTATTCATAAATGTCTCAACGATTAGGTGTAACTTTATTTATAACTACATAACATCACGCATGTAATTCCCAAAAGGTTAGGCAGAGGTGTCTAATAGTAGGTACACGCAAATTTCGCCAGTTATGTTTAATCAACAGTTTGAAGTGTTTATAAACGAGTAGGTAGGTTGTCGGGGTCTCATTTTAATATGGCCACAGCTAACCGAGACATACTGACCCGCGTGGTCAAGGCTTCGCTCCCTTTATGGATCGTGTTGTATTAAAAGTATCATTTTTGTGAACAAACGTCAAATATATTTTTCTGTAGTTACTATACAATGTCGCCCATGCGCATGTGATACGGATTGGCAGAGGAGGTCCCATTGCTTGGCCGCCGCGATCTCCCGACCTTACACCCTTAGATTTTTATCTTTGGGGCAACATGAAACAAAAAGTGTATGCCGTGCCCATTGAAAGCCGCGAGCAATTAACGGCTAGGATTTTTGCTGCTGCTGCGGAAATTAAAGAAAACCGTGAAGAATTACGTCGTACAATAAAAAGTGTTGCCATGAGAGCTTTAGTTTGTTTACAGGAGGGTGGGGACCATTTCGAAAATCTAATTAATTAAAATTCTTGTATTTTTTATTTTTTTAAGTAAAAATCTGGCTATTGCTTGTTTGTTTTTATTTCCATTATCATCCTCCTTATTAGTTTAACCTTTTAGTACTCACTGCTAAAAGCGGGGACATTTAATTGACTTTCACATTTTCTTTTCCTAAATTTGACTCTTAGAGTTTTAGAGTTTTACTTTGGATTTAGTTACAGTTTGGTTTAATAATGTTCTATAAATTTTTAGCTGTTATGTAGTAGATTACAAATAATGATTAAAAAAGTGGTCCTATGGGGATAATTTATGGACTTACACTAGTTTTTTTAAAATAAATACACAATTTTTTACCGAAAAAATTACTTCGATTCCGTTTTTTTTTTTCGTAGTCGATAAATTTTAGTAAAATGTTAATTAACCTGTTAAAATAACTCATAAGCTTTTGGAAATAATAAACAAAATACAAATCGACCCATAAACTTCGGAGATGTGTCAAAAAATAGAAAGCAAGTCTACAAACTCTACTTAAAAAATTCAAAATTGAATAACATGATAAATGTTACAGATAGACCCCCCTTTTGAAGTTTATTTTCGATATTTTTTCATGAATATTCAGAATATTACGGGCGGTCACATGCGCATGGGCGACATTGTATACAAGACAAGGTAACTTAATAACAATAGGAAAACCTTCAGAAGTTAGATATGTACTTGTTGTTTTGGCCTACATTTTTCGTTCTATTTAGGTACACATTTGCGTTCTCGCAGTCATAGTGATCTGGTTCCCATCTTAGCTGCTAGTTGCAAGTTAGACCTGCGTAATTTTTTTTAAAGCTTTCCCACGTTCCTGTGTCGTAGGTGCGTTTACAACCATTTAAAAACGCACATACACAAACAGCTCGCAGCAAGACCGGTAAAAAACTACCTGTAGGTCAAACAAACATTTGTTCCAAGCGAGGATCGAACCCGCGACATTCATAAGCAGCATAATGCAACGTAGCAGCCACCGCTCAGCCCCTGCGCCAAACGTGCCGTCTGTCAGTAGGTAGTCGAAATTACTAGGTAGGCTGGATTTAACTAAGTTTCTTTGTTAATAACTGCACACTAAAGTTAGGTACTGTATTACTTTTATAAAATCTATTTAGACTCACCCGTCAACTTCCATCGCTTGTACCATCCGTAACAATGATTTAAGTTTAACGACAGTGATTCGGAACCGTTTCAAAAGGTAAGTAGACAACAATTGGCGGAGCGGAGAGAGCACCACGCTTTCAAGACTTCGTCGTACTAATATCATTGTTTGCTTGCATTGAGGACTGGCAGACATGCCGTGTAATGATTGGTGATTACCTTAGCAGTTTGATTATTATGAAGACGCTCACGCTCACGTTTTTTGGCCATTTACGGTGTTTCTGCTGCTGTGCACACGACTTCGTCAGCGTGGATGTCGAAAAACGTCGTTACGTAACTTTTTTGCTTAGTAACTATTATTGGGTAGGTAGGTATACAAAATCCATGCTGAGCTCGAAATTATACAAAAGGCAGACCGCCACAGGATAGCGCCTCATTCAGCAAAACCTAAGAGTGTCTTTCCACCAGAAATGTGCTATGCAGCTATGCTACAAGAATATAAATGCTCATGCGAACACCTACACAAACACTTTATAATACTTAACACAAAGCTCATGAATATTTCTCAGATATATAGGTATAATACTTGTTTACTTGTACATAAAATTTTAAACAAAAATATACACACACAAATAACTCTTACAAAACAATCACAAATAAAAAACAGATACAGAACTAGACAAGCAAATGACATAGCGTTGCGGGCCCCTAGAACAAACTACGGCAGGAGTAGATACTATTATGTATGAAGGAGCACAGCTTTACAACAAATTGCCTCGGCATGTAAAAGATCAGAAATCCATGTACACCTTTAAAAAATATCTAAAGAAACACATTTTAGCGGATTTAAAATCTTAAGCTATTATGGGGTAGTGTGTTAATTTAACCTATTTTTGTTGTGTAACCGTCTCGTCGCTAATTAATATTCTAAGTAAAAATAAGTTTTTTCTCATGTAAGTGAATGTAATTCTTTTTCAGAAATAAAGTTCTTAAACCATAAGTTACGAAAACTATGTGACCGTTTCCACTGATGCTAAGCTATGTAGCGGAGCGAGTAAGATGTGTTATGTAAATAAGCCACCGCAAGGTAGCTGTGCGGGGAAAATGCGCAGCTCAAGCTATGGGACGTATCGATAATAAGAAAGACACGGGGAGCCGTGTCCATAGCTAGCATCCATATCAAGCAGCCTACCATATAAAAACGTAGCTTAGTTGAATCAGTTTTCAAAAGTGCTATGCTATGTGGAACAATGAATGTGATTGGTGGATATCAAACGCATCCATAGCAACGTTGCATAGCATATCTCTGGTGGACAAGCAGCCTCATGCTTTGGATGGGGGGCAACACATCTGTCTGCACGTTACTACTTGATTCTGTTCAGTCAAAATTTATGGTTGACTATGTATTTTACAAGCTGTTGACTTGAGATTTCTAAAACACCACAAATGTGGTTGGTTTTGTTGTCCCAGCTAGTGATGATGATGATTTAGGATTTTCAAGTAAAGGGTTGCAATAATAACAAAAAAAAACTGCTGTTCTTCCAATGTATTTCTATGTCAAAAAGAATTTACAAAAGTACAACATTTTACAAAATATATTCGAGTTTTGACAAAAGTCTATACAAATAGACAACTAATACTAAAAAAATCAAAGGTTTAACAATTAAATTTGAAAACTAGAAAACAATACTTTTCCCGCGTTTCGCAGGTTTGTACTAGAATGGTATGGCACCATTTTCAGTTCCAAACTTCCAAACAATAGTTACATTCAATTCAATATTTTCCCACTCTTTTCACAGATCAATAAAAGTATTCAGTGAGTCGTTTGATTCAATCATATAATTTATATTAACATCATATTCGTTATGTACTTTCGTAACCGTAACAAATAACTTTAACTTTACTGCGTCGCACAAAAGAAAATTCTGGAAAAAAATTGAGCATATTTTAATAAGTACTAAACAATATAAAAATAAAGTATTCAAATGGCAAATTTACTCATGGTTGTAACTCATAAGCAATTATGACGTTGAAAATTTAAGGAATAGACAAAATATTTCTTTTACTTGAGAAAAAAGTGGAGTACCTATCTCTATCAAGTGAAGAATGAATTATGTCACTAGATAGGAATTCCTTAAGTACTCTTTGCGACCTTAGCACCATTTTTTTGCACCACACCACGATGTTTCCAAATCTAACTCCTTGAGTATATCCTTAGCATAACTTTTTCTTGTTACCATTTATTGTCGTTAGTAAATCGCATCAGACGTTTGTCAACCAAGTGAGCGTAGAACTGCCAAAATATACCAACCCACATTTCTTTTTTTAATTTTCGATTTCGATTTAACAATGTCGATTAATTTTAAATCTGTGCTAAGCATGCAGCAAGCGGTTTTGGATATTCTTTAAGGACTACCCGTCATATCAAACAATTGTCCCAAAGAACCACATAATCGATTCGAGAAAAAAAAAACAAAAACATTTCCATTGACAGACAGTTTTGATGCATGTATGAAAAGCTCAATTTTTGTCATGAAACGGATAATGAGTATTTTGGGAAGTTATACAATACAATACAATACAATTTTGGGAAGTTGTTAATTATGACGGGTAGATCCAACTCGTTGAAGGATGCAGGTAACTGAATCGCCACTTCTATAAATGGCGCTGATTTTCTTGATAGTTATCATCATCTGCCTAACCTTTCCCCAAGTATGTTGGGGTCGGCTTCCAGTCTCCGGATGCAGCTGAATACCAGTATTTTATATGGAGCGCCTGCCTATCTGCCTATCTATTTTCGTGATAGTAATTACTATATTTATGTGAGATTATTGTGATGTATTTAACTGAATTAATAAGAGATTATGGGTTGGTATATTAAGACAGAACTAAGCTTAAGTACTTTTAAGAAATAAAGGTAGTTATAGCCTCAGGATACCTTATTTTTTTACAAAATATTTAAACAGATACACGAATTCGTATCTTTTAATCACAGAAAAAAGCCATGAATTCAAAAGTTACCATGTTTTATGGTATAAAACATTATAATTTCCATATTTTCAGAAACCTGTAGACTGGTGAATACATGTCTTTAATCATGAATGAAACAAGTATACTATATGAAACTGTATGGTGTCACAAAATGCAGGCAAAGTAACTAAGATGTGGAAGAAGCGACAATTTAAATACATTTGTAACTTATACCTACCAAGCGGCCGTTAGTGCCTACTTTAAGCTTATGTTATTTACAATCACAGAAATATTTCTACCATGTTTAAAAATAATCTCTCGTTTCTGGGCTTCTCAAAAATTGAGAAAAAAAAAATCTGAATATTTTAAACTGGCAACAGGAATTGGTAGAAAATATTTAAAATACTCTGATGGTATGGTAGAAAACTGGTAAGTACTTAATACATTAGAAATACATTTCAAACACTCCAGTTGTTTGATTACTATTAAAAGATACAAGAAACTACCAAGTTTTAACATACTTACGAAATATTTCACATGCGTGCTAAAATGAACACTTAATAAACGTTATTTCAAGAGATTTGTGAACTCGCAACTAATATGAGATTTAACTAATGGGTGTAAAAATAACCTTAACGAAGCCGAAAGGCACTTGTTCTCCCCGTCCCTGTACTATTCAATTCATTCATGGTCGTTTCCCAGCAATAGTTTTTGCGTAGAGTTTCTTAGTTTGATGTACAGAATGCTTAGTGGACGGCTTCGTGGAGGGTACGTTTACACCTTATTTAAACTTACTGATCATGGCTGACTGTTTACAGTAATAGTTACTCTGATTTCGGGATAACCGCTTTTAAGGCTTTTTACTAAAGATTGTGTATCTAACCAGGTAACGCAAACCATATTAATAGCAAAGCAACATAAAAATCACAATTCCCATTTTTAACTGAACGTAATTTAATCATTCATAACATGTACTACCGCGCTTACTGACGGTCAACCATTTTTCAACCTTATTACTCAGGGCGTAAGGTTGAAAAGTCGTCGACCGGCAGCGAACTCAGTAGTACATCACTAATTATACCACAAAAAGCATTGCTATTGTAATAATAGGAATACAGCAACTACTCATAAATAGTTCTAAGTCAATCTTGGTACACAAATGATAAAAACTTTAAAGTGAAATTCAACCGTAACTAGTTTTAAATAGAGTTTAAAACAGTTTGACCTACAGTCCTTCCAAATGTATTTAGTGCCTCTGACATAAGCCTTATGCCAACACGATGAAAGGTAACTGTTCTGTAAACTGATAACATCACGCCTGATAATCCCCGTAGGCAGAGGTGTAACTAACAGTACACGCACATTTCGCCAGTTATGTTTAAGTCCCATGTGATAAGGGGCGAGCATATTGCCATCAACCGGGCACAAATTCAGACTCCGTGGCTGCTACTGAGAAATTCCTGATGGGAAACCCAATAACACTTCGCCCTACCCGGGTATCAAACCCAGGACCTCATGTTCACCAAGCGCACTTGCGACCACCAGACGAATGAGGCATCCAATCACTCCAAACAGAGGTAACATAATAATGAAAGGACAATAGTGCAGATGTGTACGAAGTAGAATGATAAGCACTAAAATAACAGGAAAAAAATACATCTACTTTTCTCTATGGTTATAGAAAAAAGTAGCATTATGATATGCACAACCTTGCAAATAAACCTCTTTTCAATTTTTGTACATAAATTAAAGCTTTTTTTTTTCGCAGACTAAGTAAACTCTTTTGTTACTTTTAGAAGATTACGTTTTAAGATCTCATAAGAAAGGAAGTTATTTAAGTAGGTGGCAATTGACTTATAATATTTGTTTAACTATATGAGACATAATATGCCCGTTTTCGCTAAGGGGGCATCCTTTGGTCACGTGAGGTTTTTTAGCCTCACCGTCCCCCTTGGTGATACATCGTGAGGATTTAGGTTACCCCCCCATCGTGATTTTTTTGATCCTCTCCCCCCTTTTTCGAACCTCACGCGATTAAAGGACGACCTTTAACACTGGGGTAGGTATACCTAATGTCGAAATACCATTACACATTCGATTTTCTTTCTACAGTGCGCTTGTGTTTAGGCAGTATCGTAATGTGCCTAGCTTTAGTGAAGACGGGCAATAATATCTTTGAATATAGTAGAAAACTGGAGTGCCTATAAAAATAAGGTGAGACTCGATATCACATACTGGATACAAAGGTACGATGAGGGGATACATTTAACAACGATATACCATATTCAACGTTTTTAAACTTAAATAACTTTTAATACAACAGTAAAATATCTTTAATCCGGACATATTTAACGCTAGTATGATTTAAAGTCGCGACAGCTAACCTGTTTAAAAAAATCTCTGGTAGTTTCGGAGGCTTTCGCATCTGGCGTGAGTCCAGCGTAAACGTGTCGAAAACGCTGTGTCAACGCAACGTAGTTTCAATACAATTAATATTATGATACTCTATGCGTGTATAAAGCTTCTACGTACAGTCACGAGCAGAAATAATATTACTATGGACTGCCCATCTATACTTATATCAGCTAAAAAAATGTTTTTTTTTTGTTTGATCACGCCTGTCTCTGGATCTACCAGTTAGATTTGAAAAATTCATTTGATAGCCCAATTCATATTAATATATTTCTGCTCGTGACTGTACAATCAGGACGATGACTTTTGAGAAAAAATAATGCTGGATTCTACCACAGACAAACCATCGCGACTTTCAACAATAACTTACAAACTAATTATCGTGCTGCGATCTCGTGAGAAACTCAAGATTATGATGAGAGTCTATTCTATTAATATTCGCTTTAAACTCATCGAGAGCCGACTTTGTCAGAGGGGTGGAAGGAGCGGTAGGGACTAAGGTATCTATGGAACCTATTTCTACGTTACCTTCTTTGTCTAAGGTCTGTTTTTCCATGTGCAAGAAGTTTTCATGGGAACCGTTGAGAGCTTTGGATAGGGAATTGCCCGGGTAGGATAAGTCAAAGTTAGAAATGGATAGAGGCTTGTCTCCTGTTTCGAGGCCAGATCCCAGAGATTTCGAAGTTGTCATTCGGTCGTTATCTGCAACATAAAGATCGAGGTTAAAATAATTCTGATGGAAAACTAAAAATTTTCGTTTTCAAGTCATTAAATAATAAACTTATTTTTTTTTCTTTTTAAAAACAAGCTTTTCTTAAAATGAAAAAAAAAAGACGGGTTGCACTCCGGGAGTGCCGGCAGAAGTGAAAACTTGATTATTAACGTTGAGCATGTTTGATATTTTGGAATGGTTAGGGAATAATTTTGCACCAATTGCTTTATCAGTATAAAGAACAGGGTGTACTATTCGGTGCACCCCTGCCTGAGCCTTCGGGGATTACAGGATGTTATGTTATCATTGAATCCTGCCTAAAGAATTTGTAATTAAAAGTGTGGAAGTAATCTGTCGCACATAAAAATGTGTGCGATACATCTTTTCACAGGCGCTTAGTAAGCACGTAAGCAGGAACGTCACATTCGATCTTACTACAGAATTAGCTGAGAATTTATCGGTTTCCTATACCAATAACACTCGTGCTTTTTAACTTACTTGTAAATACTTGTAATCAAATCATTTTTAAAGCAGGTTTTTAAATAAACTGAACTTTATTTTACCAAACAACAAACGCCTTAGTGAAAATGTTTAGCAATTTAATACTCGGAAGGTACTTATTGCGATTGAACGATTTCCTTTTTTATTTTATTATCATGATTGTGCTTGCATCTTAAAAGCCTTCACAAGTACTTTTAATAGCTACTAGATACTAAGAAAGCTGCAAACTCAAAGACAACACTGTCTTATTGATTTTAGAATCTCTTGTCATTATGCGTCAATCAATAAAATTGCAAGGAAATACGGAATTTTAGCTACACTAACATACCTACAGGTACGTAACGTTTGTAAATAGCACGTAAATTGCCTTCGTAGTTAGCACGGTGCGAATCCCCCAAAGACCACGGTTCTATCACAATCTTAAGGACGATGAAGATAGCCAGAGGACTAGGTTTCGCGGCGCTGCGCCGGCGCGCGGCGGGTGGCAATTTATTTAATAGATTTTTCAGCTTTATCCCTAAAGCATTAGGTTCAAAGTTGATTGGAAACATTTAAAAATTTCTTTAAATGATTTTAAACCATAAAATGTTGAAGGTTAAGTTCAAAATCGAATGAGAAAATTTGTCTTACGCTTTTTCGATCAGGGTCACGTGTCCTGACGCGAGTTTAAGATTTTATACCCATTACAGAAAAAGTGCTCAACGCCGCTAAAGAAGTTTTCACTTCAAAAAAAAAAAGATTAGGTTTATCTATCAACATTGAACGCGTTTACAAAGTTTCGTGTTCGTGCTATGAACGGTTGAGGAGTTCTCTCGTGAGGAAGCGATCCTGGCTGCAGGATCAAGTCATGTCTATCATAAAAATGTATTGTCACCAGAACCAAAATGTGTGTGTGCAAAATTTCAGCTCAATCGGTTGGGGGGAACTAATTTGAAATTCAGTTGCTAGATGTGAACAATACTAACTAACAAACCAAGTTAAATAAAACCTTATAAAATGCGAATGAAGTTCAAAAGATGAAGTTGGTGTTACCTTTCTCGGAGTCGTCAGTGGTCTTTTGTTTCTGGTCGCCGCGGTCATCCTTGTGGTCCTTAGGTACAGAGGAGCTTCGCCCTTCGTCTAACATGCCCAAAACCCTGTATATAACATCACGTTAAAACTACACGTTTCATTTCATCCCACATTAATAGTTCCATTATTAACTAAATATATGTTGTTTTCAAGTCGTGCATTACTATTTCTGTGCATTTTGATTTTGTACCTCTTTTTCATCCATATTTAGCATACAAAAAAATACATAGATATATTAGCTTGCATATAATATAAACTATATGTACAATTATGTGATATATATGAAAATGGGATAGGTGTCTTATTTATATTTACAGTGTTACTGACGTATAGGGGCTGTTTGCTGGAAACATTGACGCGAGACAGTCACTTATCAAAATCATCTTGAATGAAAAGCGAGCAGTCAGTGATAAGCCATCCCGCAGACTGCAGATTTTCTATCGGCCGATAGGTTTAATCGGGTTGGGCTACAAGCGCGCACACTAGGCAAACTAAACGGCCGGGTTGGTGACGAATGCGCAAACCAGACCAACAGTCGGTCGGCTGCGCTCCAACATATTCCTAGTTGGTGGGCTTTTGAAGATAACGCTCGCAGAGTCGGCCGATTAAACAAACGGCAAGTGTGCTGGATAAGAGCGCCATACTATAACCGTTGGTAAACATTTATGAAATTGTCTGTATAAATTGTATTTTTCTTCTATGTATGTCGATGGACTCACGGTGACTAGGCCAGTGACCGTTATCTTGTTTCAATTCAATTTCCACAGAAAACGGGTTTGAATTATTTGGCTTGCATAACTTCCGCCATTTTAGTTTATTTTCAAGATAGAAGTTGGCCTTCATACAAAAATCTCCCAACACTTTTTACAAATGTTTACCAAGAGGTCCCTCCTAACAATGCCATTCAAGCGCCAATAGAACTATGACGCACTATAGTTTGATTGGATCTATTTACAGCTAAGCACGGAAATGATTCTTTCAGTTCTATTTTGCAAAGACATAGGAGTATTTACCGTGAATTGCCGAGGTCCCCGAAGGGTAGTCTGTGTTGTGTGGGCGATGGTCGGTCACCTGGCCCATGTTCAGCCCAGCCTTCTTCGATCAACGCGGCACCGATGTCCACTTCGCCTTCTGTAAAACCATATGTCATACAATATTCTTGCCCCTTTTTGTGACTCATTCATCATCATCTGCCTAGCCTTTGCCCAATTATGTTAAGGTCGGCTTCAGCCTGACCAGATGCAGCTGAGTACCAGTATTTTACACGGAGAGACTGCCTCTCTGACCTGCAAAACCCAGTTACTGGCCACCAAGATACCCCTTAGCTACACTGGTTGGTGACTTTCAGATCTCTGACTACCCGTGACGATTGTCAAAGATCTACACATGGAACAGATGGGAACCAACGGCTTAACGTGCTTTTCAAGGCACGGAGAGGTCTTGGTAAGTAATGGATGGTCACCTATCTACGGACTAGGCTGCTGCAAACGCCGCGCAGACAGAGTCTAGAGACGGTAGTAGGTACCTACTAATAAAATTCGTAGCACCGAAAGGTTCAGCGCACAAATTCTGTCACGAACTGCCTTAAAAGCTGTCAATTTCTTTAGTGATTTTTGTCGTAGTGCGAGTAACACACGCTTGTTGATGTATGGAATTTGTTAACTATGTCGCCCCTAGCAGCGGCCACCGAGACGTCTCCATGCTCTATGGTAACAGATAATTATAATGGGTGTAAAAGTACCCTTAACTAAGTCGAAAGCCACTTGTTCTCCCCGTCATTGCGATAACTTTTTTGTTCTAACCATACCTGGGAACCTTCTAGTTACGGAGTGGGTTCAAAGTTCCAACTATTTTTTTTAAATACAATTTTTTAATGTTATAACTTTACTTGCAATATTTCCACGACCCCCGTGCTATTCAATGCATCCATCAGCACAATGTTTTGAGTGTGCTACATTGAGTCCTACCGTAAAACGTTATTTATTACCCCAAAGAAAAGTTGGTTCCCAGCAATAATTTTTGCGTAGAGTTACTTAGTTTGATGAACAGATTGCTTGGTTGACGCCTCCGTGAAGGGTCCGTTTACAGTGTCACATATTTACCGTCGGTATTATCGTACAGCTTGATGCCAGGTATCTCCTTTTCTTTCTCGCCCTCAGCAGTGGCGGTCTTCTTGTACGTGCACGTTTTCGACAGCAATGGCTTCCATCGGGCCACCTATTGAAAGATATTTTTATTATAAGCTTTTGTTTAACTTGAGTAGTGGTAGTGTTATTGATCAAATCTCGCAACTGAATTTCAAACCAGTTCCCACCAACAGATTGAGCTAAAATTTTGCAAGTTTCATGGTTCGAGAAAACACACGAGAGGTCTTGCGCTTATTCTGTTGCACCCTGTATATGTAAGGATTCTAGCAGGTGATTTTTAGTAGTTTCTGCCTAGCATGGAAACCAGCATGACGTTGAGAGGATGTGTTGGATACCTGCGTGAGTTCCTCGAAGCGCTCTATGCCCTGCGGGTGCCAGCGGTCGCGCGGCGTCTGGTCCGAGACGGCCGGTCGCACACCCGCCAGGAAACACTCCATCGCCTGATAACACATCATATATTAATTTACTTAGGTTCCACAATGTAGGTATAAAAAGACTTACCATTATTCTCCATAGAGATCTACGCTTTGGAATGGGCAACTACAGTACTTTCACATGTCATTATGCCTTGTCTGTGACTGTAGCTTCGCCCTCTTTATTTTTCTGACATTCAAAGTGCCTGTTATGGTCTAATTGAAATAAATGCTTTGAGTTTTTGAGTTTCTTATAGCACACAGGGTGTAAAAGGACCCATTAAAGTCCAGAATGTTTTAAATGTCTGGCCCAATTAGTATGGGAACATGTATATTAAGTGAGTCGTACCTGGAACCTCAGCCGCAGTAAGTCAGCGCGCAGTTCGCACAACTCGTGCGTCGCCACGTACTCGCTGTCGCCGTAGTCGAGGAAGAATACGTCTGCTACCTACACAGTACAGTTTATTACAGTCACAGTGCAGTACACAGACCCTAAACCAATCCCCTAGTAGTAAGTGTACTGCTTTAGTTGATTTAACTGTAAATATATACCTCATGCTGTCTATCGGACAGTAAAAAAATAATGATTTAAATTCGATTGGCAGTAAATGTATTTAGTGTGTTTGGGTAACAGAGTCGAGGTACGTGTCCCAGCAGTGGGAATGATATAGGATTCTTTTAACAAAAAAAAAAAAGTAATATAAATGACCTGTTGTGTGGCATCGAACTCGTTGGCTCTGATATCGTGAACCCTCGCGCGGTACCAGCGACCGTCGTGGCGGAACACCGCGGCAACCACTTGTCCAATAGACACGTGCGCCAACTAGAAACAAAAGAATCAACATCACGCCTGTAGTCCCCGGGTTAGCCAGAAGTGTACCTAACAGTACAGTTTATTACCCCCACATTTCACCAGTTATGTTTAAGTCCCCTGTAATAGGGGGCGAGCCTATTGCCTTAACCGGGCCCATATCCAGACTCCAGAGGCTGCTAGTGAGAAATTCCTGACGGTAAAACAGACACACACTTTGCCCGGCCTGAGAATCGAACCCAAGATCTCATGCTCAGCAGTTAAGCTTGCGACCTAGACCGAGGCAGTCAATAAGCCCCATGGACAAAGTTAATCAGTTTGATAGTCTGTACCACACTTTCGGATACAAGCTGTATAGCGGCTATTTAGTCACCAGCGTGATGTACCCGTCACGGGGGTGATTCTACCCATCATATTAACCCATTTACGCCTGCCATCCTCAATTGGATACACCTTCAAATCTACCCTCAACTATTTTATTAATATGTCAAGTTTAGTTGATCTATGTTATTATAGTGCGTGCGTTTTATATCAAATATTTTCATACGAATGTGCCTAGTGTCCGCATTTCAGCACGGCATGATTTTTTCTAACTAAAGCAAAAAAAAATGTTTTGTTTTATACTCCCTATTCTCCAACAATTAATACAAGTTATTTAATTTTCCTGCGGCTACTTCAGTCTTGGGCGTAAATGGGTTAAATAACTTATGCAATGAAACTTATATACGATTACTTTATAATGTCTTATTTCATCCCGTAGGGAAATAGTTCGAACAAAAACAATGCTACGTCTTTTTTTTTTTTGACTTGAATGTGCCCTGGCGGTTAAGTGTATGTCATGCTCACTCAAATGTCTCGCTGATGGTGGCGCGTGTGTCGGATCATTTAGATCCCTTCAAAATGGTTGAGTTGGATGGTGCTGATACATGCGTCATGAACGGGCGCTGTCAGTTGTGAACTTGTGACTGGTCATCTCTTAGTTGCCACGGCTTATTTGAATTATTATTTTATTTTTGAATTGTTCTTTTCTTTGTTTTTACTATGGACACTTTTATCTTGCACATCTTGCTACATCGCTCTCACATAATGTACCATCTCAACATGAATAATGTAACCAAGGTTTAGTAAAATATTCTATTGTAATATTTTTATAATATGAAGTTCGTCTAGTGCTTATTACCCGAGTTTGTTTCGGTAATGCTGAGGTGGGCTAAATTCGGCCTAAAGGACTAATAAAATTACGTGTCCACTTGGGAGGAGTAGGTATTCAAATATTGTATGGAACAGTTGATAATTTTTTCGTGAATTATAATGATATAACCATACCCTTAACGAAGCCTAAAAGCACTTATTCTCCACGTCATTGCGATCGTTTTTTTTTGTTACCTGGTTTGGAAATATTGGAGGTAAATCCAACTTTTTCACAAGTTTTTTTTTTAATAGTAGTTTTTTAAGGTTATAACTTTACTTTAAATACCTCCATGACCTGTTTACTATACAATGCATAGATCAGAACAATGTTTTGAGTGCGTTACATTGACTTTTATCGTACAAAAAAAAGTCGTTTCCCGGCAATCATTTTTGTGTAGTTACTTAGTTCGATGTACAGAATGCTTGGTTGAGGGTCGGCTTCGTGAAGGGTCCGTTTACACCTTGTATTTACCGAAAGTTATTCAGTTTAACCGCTGCTCTGAGAGCAAAGGTGGCCCAGTGGTGGCGGCCCCGACTTACGCACGAAGTCGTGGGTTCGAACCCAGGCAGGCGCTTTACTTTGTATAATTTATTTCATCACCACTTCTCTCAAAACGGTGACGGAAAACATAGTAAGGAAACCGGGATGTCCTAGAACCAAAATTTCGATGATAACTACCAACCCGCATTGGGCCGCGTGGTGGATTATAGCCTATTCCTTCTCATAGAGAGGAGGCAGTGTGTCCCAGCAGTGAGAACATTGTAGACTGATTATGCTATTCAGATTAATAAGCTGTACCAAACCCCTTAAATATGAGCAAACATTTCTGATAAACGCTGTAGAATAACAGTCATACTAACCGCATGTGCTTCCCTATTCTCCTTCTTGCCGTAATACTCCGTCATTTCTTCGACCAAGGAGTCCAGCTGGGTCACCTGGGGCCCCACGAACTGAACCCAGAACCTGGACGGCGAAGACACCGCTGATACGTACACCTCGATCGGGGCACCCCTGTTCTCTGCGCGGGGAATACCGACGACGTTAATAGGATTTATTTGGGGAGTTGTATATTATTAAGAGGATGCATTCTGAGAGTTGGCCACATCGCAAGTAGCTGTCAAATATTTCGATGTTATTATGAATTTCTTTAATGTTAATAAATGAAAATGGAATATCGCTCTAACATATTGATATATAAATTGCAAAGTTACACTGAATAATGGAAGTTTTATATGTAAGAAAAGCATTTCCTTATCTTCCCTATGCTTTTTTATGCATTTGAAACTGTTACAACACCTTATCCAGTCACAATCTGAATTATTATTGCATTTCTTAGTCAATATTCCATCATTTACATAACATCACTATGCGACCACTAGACCAACGGTTATGTAATGTTTTTTTTCTCCTAGTCTGCTCTGTCCCACTCCTGGGCGAAGGCCTCTCTCCACTCCTTCCACTCCTCGCGAACCCGCGCGTCCACCTTCCAGTTCGGACGGAACTTGTCCAGTTCGTCCCGCCATCTCCTTCGTGGCCGGCCGCGACCGCGACAGTGAGGTTCAGTAATATTGATTAAATAATCAAAACAGTGAAATTTGACAGCTCACAGCGGAGATGTGTGACTACTCAGGTCCAAAAGAGCTAAGGATCTACACTGATGGATCGAAAACCGACGATGGAACTGGTGTCGGAGTTTTCTCCGACGACCTAAACATCAAAATATCCAGACCCCTGGGAATGCTCAACTCTGTATATCAGGCAGAGTGCGTGGGCATTATCCAAGCGGCACACGCCATAGAGGCCAGGGAAGTTACGGATACTCACATCCGTATACTTTCCGACAGCGCCTCAGTTCTCCAATCCTTAAAGAGAAACCAGATCACGTCGAGACTAATACTAGAATGCCATAATGCCCTAGAACGAGTTACGGTACTAAACCGCAACACGGTGACACTACAATGGATCAAAGGACACAGTGGATCGCTTGGAAACGATGCAGCTGACGAACTCGCCAGAAGAGGATCCAGCACAAACGCTTTCGGACCCGAACCCATTGTCCCCATACCCTTCAAGCAGCTCAGAAGTTGGCTAAAGGATCACACTCAAGCACAAGCGGAGAAGTGGTGGACCTCGACACCAGGGTGCAGGCAATCCAAGGAGGCTATGCCATCTCTGGACAAAAAGCTGACCAAGCGCCTTCTGCGCCTGGATAGAGATAGCCTGCGACTGGTGGCGGGGACCATCACTGGACACTGCTCACTAAACAAACATTTTCACACCCTAGGTATCACTGACAGTCCTCTGTGCAGGGCGTGCATGGAGGCGGAGGAAACGATAGCGCACGTACTCCTTGAGTGTACTGGCGTCACCCAGATACGCGAGGAGACTCTTGGAACGCCAAGATCTCTTGAGGATGCCCTGAGAAGACCGGGAAGTCTGATCTGCTTCTGGAGGGAGGTGGGCTGGTTGGAGTAACGGCCACCATGGCTCACGCACAATGGTCCACTTTAAGGACTAAGTGCGGAAACCAAAATCCCTAACATAGAACAACAACATAGAACAACAGTGAAATTTTTGACAGCTTGTTAGGACGTTGCCAACTTTCAGAATATACGTTTTTAAACTGTCATGGTCACTAACATTATCATTAACTCTAGAAACGGGATATTTACCATGCCCACTGTTTGTTGTGTTTGGTTTATCCGTGATCATGGTGCTTGTAATAGTCCAGGATCCATGGGCCATTTTTTCACTTGATAAGCTAATTTTCCGTGAGTGCGAAAATTCTCGATTGTGGTAGCTAACAGAAGTAGCCATGATACCATTATGATGATGATGATGATGATGATGTTTATGATGACCTCGTTATCGATACCTGTTGGAAGGAGGGGACTCTTTGATCAAACCATAGATTTTGTAGGACAAATATTTTTTCGAATAATTTAGATAATTATCTTGAGATTTAACAAAAAAAAACTCAGTTAGTAATAAATTTTTGAGAATCATCAAATCGACATATTTTATCATGGCTACTTCTGTTAGCTACCACGATCGAGAATTTACGCACAGGAGATGTTGGGCGTCTCATCAAAATGAAGCTACTCACGGAAAATTAGCTTGATAGTAATCAAGTGAAAAAATGGCCCATGGATCCTGGACTATAAATCTTGCAATAGCGCCGCAATATCCGGGAACTCAAAACAAACAGTGGACATGGTAAATATCCTGTTTGTAGTGTTAATTATAACTTTCAGAATGCACCCTCCTAATAGGCTTCAAAATAAATGAGAGAAACCATAAAAATGAGAGACCACAATTATCGACGCGGACTTTGCTTCAGCCAGCCAAAGAGCATTACGTCGATGCATTAAAATCAAAATGATGTTATTTGCATTCGGTTTGGACGACGAACGTTATGTTTTTTTAATTACCCAAAAATACGTCACTTGGTTTTAATTTTATTATTCAATACTGAAGCTATTTGAAATGTAAGAGTAAAACTCCCACGTATCAATGTGGTCGGATCCAGAATAACAGTTAAAAATTAAAATTATGGAAGAAAAAACAAAACATGTAGTCTATGACGTCAATGTTACTGAATTTTTTTAAATTTTGTTGCCATGATTTCATAGCGGTATACCAAAAGTGTTATTCATTAAATTTAGGAAAAAATATTAGGTAAATGGAAAAGAGATTTTCGAACATTTTTAACCGACTTCAAAAAGGAGGAGGTTATCAATTCGGATGTTTGTATTTTTTTTTTTAATGTATGTTCGGGCATAACTCCGTCATATATGGACGGATCTGCAAAATTCTTTTTTTGTTCGAAAGGAGTTTATTACGAAGTAGTCCCATTTAAATTTGGTGAAGATCTGATGCTGATCTTCGGAGATATACAATGGAACTCTTCAATAATAGACAGCAAATCTGTCGTGATTGGTGCCATGAAATGTATTGTTAATAACAATGTAAAATAAAAGCATAGAATATATTTGTATAAGATATTGCAACTAAAAATGAAAAAATAAAAAAACTTTTTGCAAAAAATAAAACCGACTTCAAAAACACAAAAAAAAAGTGAAAAATAATTTTAGCTTCAGAAGTCGGTGACAAAAAACTGAATCAAACAAATCACCGACTTCTGAAGCTAAAATTATTTTTCACTTTTTTTTTGTGTTTTTGAAGTCGGTTTTATTTTTTGCAAAAAGTTTTTTTATTAGTTTTTTCTTCAATAATTTTAAAACTACCTACTGTTATTTTGAATCCGACATTTGACACACGGAAGTTTTACCCTTCATTTCACATAGCTTACAGTATCGAATAATGACATAAAAATCTTTTTCGACCAAAAAACATTCTGTGCGACGCGACCCGGGAGATCATGTCTGATTATTCGCTTGTAATTGATGGACATTCAGATATTTCTGATCAGTTTAAGGCTATTCCGTGTCGATAAGCGTGGTCACTTCCCCTTAAGAAAGCGCGGGAAATAAATTATTATGCAAATTAACTACCAAGTTAAGCAGTCTGTTTATCAAATCGCTACCGTCATTATTTGCCAGTTGCATGAAATGGCTATGCCACAGCAGATTGACAAAGGAGTTCAATTTGCTTAACAATTAATTTCCCTGACGCTACAATAAGATAACAAATTAGCCCTAAATACAGTTATAGTTTCTTACAAAAAGCCTCTCTGAATGTACAGGCTACCCTAACAGTAGTTAACCTTTTGAACACCATTGTCACATATACGTGACAAAAAACCGCGTGCCCTGTACGTCAAACGACACAAATGTGTAACAAAATGGTAGGTGAAATTGTGGCTTGGCATGGAGGGCACGCACGCGCGTTTTCTCTGGCGTTCAAAATGTATACCGTATCAACACCGGTCTATTTACTATATACAATTGAGTTTTAAGGTAACTGAAACTACATGTAAAAAGAGCACCCCATAGTTTCTATCACCCATGAGACTTATTCAATACCTAATCCTGTATTGAATTTTGTTTTTACTTCAACCAATGTCCCAAAAAAAAAAAACAATTTCTTTCGTCAAATTCCAATTTGTTTATCATTCTTTGTATTTGATCTTGCAAACTTATTCAACAAAATCACTATTTATATTATTTAAAAATGTTACCCCGCGTTTACATCTATAAACGAGTTTATATAATTGTTTTCGAGTCTTGAAAAAGACTTAAAAAAATATCCATGTATTATCTTCCATTGTATTTTATTCCAACCTTTTTAACCATTTTTCTACAAAATTTATTTTATAATAAATAATAATTAACTTTATAACTTCTTTTATGTTAAGGGGCACAGAACATGTAGGTAGCAATGCAAGTTATAATTATACCTTGATGTAAACGCGGGGTTAGCAAACAAAATAAAATAAATTGATATAAAAATGTTCATTTCCTAGCAATACCTACTGAATATTTATACTACCACCACAGACCCACACCCCTGACACCCACTAAGGCAAAGATATATGTAACAAACTTAGACTTCACTCAAGTTAAATACAGTATCATTTATTCCGAAAATAAAACCTTGTTCGTATTATTTTTATGTGCATATTCCTACAAGCGACTGTCACGAAGCCTTTTATACGAATATGAACATTAACTTTTTACACATAAGAAATATTGTTGTATGAAACGCTACTGAACTTCAGTTAAGTCAAAGTTTACATTATAGACCTCAGGCTGAAAAACTTTTAACTAACTACCCAACACTCAACACGGCAACCGGACATCACAAAAAACAAACACACATAATAATGACTAAAGTACCTTTTTTTAAACATATAATTACATGTATACATAATTACATACACACTGTGCATATCACACGGGAAATACTGGTGTAAGATTTTTTGGGAAATTCTCGTGGTTAGTTACCAACTGTCCAAATTTTTCCAGCTTTATGGCCCTCCGACCTGACTTTATCCAGCCATGGTATTTCTACATTTTTTTGTCTTTTTTTTGAAGTAGTGACTCTTCTTTCATCCAACCAAAGATTGTCTTGAAAAGACCGCTTTTAGTAATAAGTCAGCCCATTGTGTCATCCTATTTTTAAGTTCTATATGTAATGGTACCAGTTATTTGTATTTTTTCTTAATATTAAATGGGCCTACTCTTGACCTCAATCTTGTCCTGAGGACAGAGATGAGGTCGACGATGGAACGAGCTAACCAAAAAGAAGCCTATTAACTCGCAACTCACAATAGATTGGCGTCATAATATGAACTTGGGAACACCGACGCAAGCAGGGAATTCCACTCCTTGCTGTGCGCATAATAAAAGATGTAGCAAAGCGCTTCGTGCGAATTTGTGGAACATCGACAAGGTATGGGTGATAACCCGAATTACGTCTGGACTCCCGATGGAGGAAGGGAGATGGTGGACGGGCTGGTGATGGCTTGTATAGTTTACATAACAAAGAGTATTCTATCTATCGATCTCAATAAGTACCGAATAAAATAAAGAATATGAAGTAAAATTACCTATTTTTTCTGAAAATAGCCGAAAGGACAATGCTCATGGAAGTATGGAATCCCGTACCATGCTGCATCAAAATCAAACCTTGTTTTTTATAGACTACACTGATCGTATTAACTCCTACAAAAACTATTTTTGAAAAAAAAACCCGCGTTTCAGAGTTATTTTATAAAATCGAAACTAACCTAAAAAGTAGGTCTATTTTTTCGACGCTACCAACGACGTATTTTAACACACATACATTACATTATTGCTCTAAAAACAGCGTAATACACTAATATTAGTAAGAATTACGAGTTAAAGTAACATCCACAGTATGCTTGACTGAAACTCGATTTTATTTTAGACCTTTATATTTGCCAATAGTCAGTCAGTACAGTACAAATGTCAGATGCCACAGATAAGATAACTATAAACCATAGAGTATAGTAAGTGCTATAAACTAGTCGGGATTTAGGGATGTAATCGATAAATCAAAATCTTTAGGCTGAGAAAATCTATTTTGTTGCAAATAGCAATAAACCAAACTAAATCGATTTGGTGTACTGATCTTACTTAATTGTAATTAATTTTAGAGTCCGCTCGACAGACAAGGGTTTGTTCAATTGAAACGGAACGTCATTTATATTCAGTTGAAACGGAACGTCATATAAAGGGAGTAAAACAATATTCATACTTTTAAACTCCAAAAGTATATTTCCAGTTCAAAAATCAAATCCCCGACACGTAATGCCGTAAAAAAATATGAAACTAATTACTATAATATTTTGGTTTTGAGGCGCGAGACTTTTTGGTACCAACTTTGGTCATTGTCCTTTAGTGAGGACTTTTTAAAATATAGAAACAGTTATTCTACGTAGTAGTACATGACACATGCTAAGGTAAAGTTAAAGTCAAAAGTCTATGTGAAATCATTTATTTCAATAATTTACTCATTCTTTCAGACAGTCTTCAACAACAGCATCGCAAACAGTTTATAATTGAGTATGTCTAGGAAGTTTATATTAAAATAGAAACATATACATTGGCATCTAAATGTGCGACCTATTTTCTTGACTTTGAGAACAGGATCAACACTCAAAGATTTGGAGAGCTCAACAGTTATGTCGGTCTGTAAAACCGAAATGTTTAATATGTTATGTGTTTATTCGTGTTTACTTGAACAATCTTAGCAATTAAACTGAAATTTGTTGTTCAAAATCTTTATTAAAGTAGTCCAGATATAGGTTTGAACTCTATTACTAAGCCTACGTGATTCCCATCACTTAGGGGGGGTTAAATCAACTTGACATTAACGAACAAGTTTCTTAAAAACAACTCTTTATTCTTCTGTATACAAGAGAGAAAGAAGAAAATATTGAATTCGTTCCAACACTTTTTCAACAATAGAACGTAAGCTATATTTTTGGGCTTTGTCAGTCAAGGATTTTGAGATATCCAGCAGTTTAGCCGCGAGTGCTTCGTCTCGTTGCTGCAGGGCCATCTTTAGGTTGTAGTCGACGATTGTTATAGATGGCACATACTTCACACGCTTCGCGAAGAGGGCGATGGCGTCGACAGTGTGGTCGGTGTAATATGTACAACTGACTGTGTGTCTGGACACTGCTACTATAGCATGCGGGATACTGTCATGGAGCTCAATTCTCCTGCTTTTCGTGTTTATGATGACCACGTTCTCACAGGTCAAACCCTGAGATTCGTGTATCGTAAGCATGCGTGACCCTTTGCCCGAACCATAGCCCAGATTTTTCAGGAGAGACTTCTCTTTCTGAGTATGAACCAGGTAAAGGGTGTTCGCGGACGTATTGGGTATTCGCGCTCCAGTATAACGTTTTACCTTCAGGGAATGTACCTGCTGCTTTGCCGAATATATACCAGGGTATACGTCGCTCAGAGCAAACGCTACATCCATCGGGTTCCGGTGTGTGCAGAGCAACTTCTGGCTGATGCTAGCCACTAGGGTTGGACGGGTATACCAAAGTTGAAACAGGTTTTCCCTGTCCAAAAAGGGTAGTTGGTTAACATCTCCGATGAGGACAATTTCGCTCGCTTTTGCCAACCGTGCTGCCATTATTATAGACCCAAAATGGTTCATTAAAGCTTCGTCTACTGTTAGACGGTAGTATTGCTCTCTGAATCCATTGGCTAGGATGGAGGCCAAAGTGCGCACTCTATTCTTCACTCGATCTCCATAGCAACAAACTAGCTTTTCTTTGAGATCTTTGGCTGCCTCAATTGTCGTTGTGGCGACAACGTCTTTGTCCTCATCAAAGTGTCGGACTACCCAGGTTGTCTTACCACACCCAGGGACCCCATTTATCCATTTTATGTTGGGTACTTGGTGTGACCATCGTTGCACAGGCACACCATATATTTCCGACCTCAAATAAAGCGACCTCCCTTGTATAGTTTGAGCCATCTCAAGGATCTTGTCTTCCAGCATGATCTTAGTGCATTTGGCTGTAACCACTATGGGGTCGTTTCTAGGTGCAGCAAAGGTGATTTTGCCTGAGCGGATTGATTTGTCTTCGTCATTGGCCACAAATTTACCTGTTGCGCTGTAAGCAGCCATGTATGTCCCCGTCATTGTCCCTCTAATGACCTGGAGGGTGTTGTTATCATATATGGCTCCTTCCGCTTCATCGAGTAGTACTCTTAGCAGGTTCTCGTTCCCCAACTTGTAAGCCTGCTAGATTTTGTGGCATTTCATGCGGTTGACCTGTCTGGTCGCCGTCACGATGGTGAGGTACTCGACGAGCGCATTGTCGACTTGATCTGCCACACAGGTGGGTATCCTGAGGCACGGCGCGCTGACTTCTCCGTTGTCAGCTCGTGTCGGGCGTGGCTGCTTGGGAACTGTCACGTTTTCCCGCTTTGGTAATTTCGGGGTTGTCCTGGTGGGTTCCTCCACAGGCTCTACCTTCGCGGGCTTTCGCCACGTCACACTCACAAAGCCTTTAAAGTATCCATAATATCTATAACATGTATCAATAATAATAAAAACACCTCTAAATCGAAACCAGATAGTTTCCTCGCGCTGTTGAGCTGTGTTTCTCTCTTCGTCTTGTCTCTGCTGAACGCTTCCCGATCTGCTTTGTGTGGCTCGGACCAACGAGTCAGTCGCGTTTGATGAGCCGTTCTTCGGAGCTATGAGGAATGGACTTAGACTTAGTTGTCTGAATAGACTATACTAGATGTCAAGATAAAGTAGGTATAATAATATTTAAAGAAAGGGCAAAGGAAAAAGGGTTTGTTTGTTTTTGACTAGATTTTGCCCGCGGATTCATTCGTGGACGTCAAAAAATACCCCACAGAACCGTCCTACCGGGATAAGTCTTATGTCCTCAGCTCCATGCCACATTTCATTGAACTCCGTTCAGCCATTAGGCAATAACTCACTTTTATAATATTAGTTAGGATTACAATGTTGGTCAGCCCTTAATGATCAGTTACTTGTACCTATTTGAGCTTCGTTTCCTGGAGACACTGAATCAGAATCTCGATTATTGTTTATGCAAAAAAATTGTTTAATTTCGACATAAATATATGTACATAATATTGACCTCAAACTCCTTAGTGTGCTGCCGTCAAATATAGGCTAAGGACATAATGATTAGCGATATATAAAAGTCAACAAAATGTTTGCATAGTATATTATCAAGCAGTTAGTAGTTGAAAATTTATAATCAGTGCTGTTTTGAATTGCAGAAGTAATCTTTCATAAAATTTTGTATATAGATCCTGAATTCCATGAATTATAAAACAATTTCGAAATGATTCAATTGAACATTCCCGGGTGATAGTGATAATTGGGAATTAAATAAATAATCCAATACTAATAAAGGGTGTTTTTATCGGCAGTCACACCAAAAAAGCATTCAATTTAAGTTTCCATTACAAGTGGTACGAAGCTCGTTAGAAAGTATGTGTGCATGGATGCATTAAAAACGAAAAACTCGTCATACCTACATATCCCGTTTCCGTTCTGATGAAACAGTTGGATATCGCGTCCTCTATTGTCGGGACATAAGGTCTTTCTGACCTGCTTAAGCCGATTCTTCGTTGTTAAGTGTGAATTCTCTCTTACAGAGATCGCCTCTGTTCCAGCAATGCGAAAGTTATGGTGATTAATATTTTAAGGGTAGTATGAACATGGTATAAAGTTCCTCATACTCTGTTGAAAAGGAAAGATCCTCCGACCAGGCGGGTGTTGAGTCTGGTGGGCTACTGCCCGACGGTTATAGTCGGGCTTTTCTATGTTCTTAACGCACGGAGAACACTTATACAGGATTTTGATTTTAGTTCTTCATTTGCGTGATAGATGGCGCTAACGATTTTTGTCCGCCACAAGATGTTTTGTCACTTCAGATTGTGAATAAATACATGTTATGACACCTCCTTGGAGTACTGGTTTCTGTACTTTATTTAGTACATAACCATACATTAGTTCTAGGCACCGCCATACGTCGCTGATTTTCAACATGACACACATTTGGGAAATGTAAGTCACCCTTACAAAAAGGAAAAAAAATTACGGATCGAAAAAACTGGACTCTTCATACTAATCGCGTTATTTTTTGTCGACCCATGTTTCCTTGGGAAAGTTGTCCAGTTTGATGGTCTAAGGCCCGTATTAATAAACGGCTCTCAACAACGTACACAAGTGCGTTATCATTTGATACGCCATTATGACGTCATCAGCATCTCAAGTTTGTTGCTAATTAATAGACACATAAATACAGTATCTCAGTAACCAAGATCTGTTCCTCACCTAGCCGTACTTGATGGCTTGATCTCGTGAACGATGACGTCACATTGACCGAAGTTTTGAATGAGACTTGTCGCATTTCGTTATTGCTATGTCAAAAGATGTAAAACTTTTGATTGAAATACTTTTATTTCATTAAATCTTTAATGATTAGCGCTAATACACATTATAAAGTTGGTTGCTACCCAAGGAAGCGTTAAATTATTGAAAAAGTTGTGTATTTATTTCCCAATACGACATAATTGTTTACTACAAATTGTTTACATAATAAGCCTAAACAACATAACGTAATGAAGCATCAGTGTCAAAAAAAAAGGAACGCCAAATGTAAAAATCTGTTTGTTTACCAGTCAATTTATCAATTATCTCGCATATTTTGTAAAATTGTTTAAAAATTTAAAGGAAGCATTCTTTTACTCCAACTGAGAAAAAGTACTTTTTAGAGATTTAAACACATAAAGGACACCGATGCGATGGTGCGTCTCTACGCAATAAAAATGAGACCGTTCGTATTAGGTAGTTAATTACTTACAATATTACATACATTTGAATGTCTTTGTTACTTAGGAACATGAAATGATTGTGTTGCATAAAACCTTAAAATTAAAAGGACGGCTATTTCCGGGGAACTTGGAAGACCTCTGTTATTATATTTTACGAATCAGTTTTTGATTAATTAAGGATAAATTAAGGAGCTGACGGCTAAATAATAACAGCCGCTCGGGTCGATCTTCGGGTTAAGCCGTGCTTCCCTAGGTTGGTCCGTGGATGGGTGACCACCCATTACATACCGAGTTTCCTCCGTGCTGTTACAGGAAGTCAGTCGCCCGAAAGTCTGGCAACCAGCCTTACCAAGAGGTATCATATTACCCAATACTAATTGGGTTGTGGAGGTCAGATAGGCAGTCGCCCCATGTAAAATACTGGTATTCAGCTGCATGTTGGGGTCGACTTCCAGTCTAACCGGACTGGAAGCCAAACCCAACATAGTTGGGAAAAGGCTAGGCAAATGATGAGTTTTTGATTAATGTTATTATATACAACACTGACTCGTGAACAAATCTGAATCGTTTTTTTTTATTTTCTCTAGGTAACTCAAAAGGATTTGAGCATCCTTTTAGATAAACTTTTGGTAAACGAAATCGCAAAGGCTACAAAATATCGTCATAGTAATCTATTTCACTGTAATAAATTCATATCACTCAAAATATTTTCAAACTCCATGTTTTACGCAACGCTAATCACTCCTCAAGTCACGGACGGTCTACACTCACGATATAGTATCTCAGCAACCCGCACTCGTTGTATACTTAAGGGTCGAGTTTCGTTTATTAATCAGTCCATCACTCGGTTGATGACGTAAACCTAATTCGCAACTTGAGAACATAAATAATCACGTTTATTAATACGATCAGGATCTCAACATTCATATCAAGTGAGGTATCTTGGGCTGAGTAACGTTTATTAATACGGGCCTAAATCACCACCCAAGAAGTATTGCGCTTATTCTGTTACACCCTGTATGTTGGTCGGGTTGGTCCATTACTAGTTGGATTCAAAATTTTCATTGGAACGTAATTATTTGGGCAGATACAAAAATTACGAAATTACACCCCGTATGTTAGTCAATTACTAGTTGGATTCAAAATCATTGGAACATAATTATTTGGGCAGATACAACAATTACGAAATTACACCCTGTATGTTCGTCCATTGCTAGTTGGATTCAAAATTAACATTGGAACAACGATTACTAAAGTACGCATGTAGGTACTATTAGATGTAAATTTGAACTTTGTCACATTAAACTCATCGTCACTTTGTCTTATTGGTCATGGTTTTTGCAGTGTGTTAAACTGATATCAGACGCTTTAAGTACCTTCTCTTCATTTGTGCCTGCCACGCGGTATCTATTATATGAAGTAGAATGTCTGAATACAAAATGAATCAAAATTGAAAAATGAATTAGTGAACCGCTATTGCATTGTTATGCTAGATTTCGACTCGCCTACGGAATGAACGAAACATACATGAAATTAGCTAACGAACGTTAATTCCTATCTATACAAGGTGTAAACGGACCCACTCTACATAAAATTATTGCTAAGAAACGCCTTTTTTTTTGGGTGAGAAATCCGGTTTACGGTCGGACCCAATGTACTCACAGCATTGTGCATTGAGTAGTACAGGTGTCATGCCGTCATGGGACTATATAAACTCATAACATAAAAAAAGGTAGGACCAACGTAGCCCGAAGAATTGCCAAACGTAAGTGGCAGTGGGCAGGGCACATTGCTCGCAGAACGGATGGCCGAAAATTTTTGGAGTGGCGACCGCGAACCGGAAGGGAAGCGTTCAAGTATTACGTAACGCGATTTTTGACCCTCCTTCCCCCCCCCCCATGTAACGCACCGTAACGTTTTTCAGTACCCCCTCCCACTCCCAAAACGTTACGTAACATCCAAAGTGGCCACAGATAGCCGAATTTGAGAAAAAAAAGTAAGAACAAGTCTTTATTCTATTTAATAAGCTAGCAGGGTTACATACACTGCTGCGATAGTGGTGGCCCTGGGCAGCTCGCGCGCCGCTGCTGCGTGCCGCTGCTAGCTTCTGCTATGCTACGTGTACAATACAATCGAGGGGTTGCTAACTTGGCCAATTTTAAATCCCTAGTTTTTTTATTTAAATAAAAAAACAATGTTACGTAATGCGTTCTTGGATACCCCTCCCACGCATAGTAACGTTTTACAAGACCCCCAAATTGTGTTACGTAATACTTTAACGCCCCCGGAGACGTTGCGCTGGAAGGCCTCCCACTAGGTGGACCGATGACCTGAGCGGTCAATGTGGCGACACTTGGGGGAGGCCTATGTCCAACAGTAGACGTCTTTCGGCTGAAATGATGTTTTTTTTTTTAAACTTGAAAATGACCTTGACCCCCATTATCTCCGTAACCTTTCGGCTTCGATAAGAGTAATTTTTCACCCATTATTATTGGAGTCGTATGATCATGGAATGAAACAAAACTGAACAATCACGTATAAAATACGCGAGTGCAGCGTCTGGTATAGGCACAAGGACCTACACTTCTGCATGGTTCTTTTTGGGCGAAGTCTGAACTAAACGTCTGATGTAGGTATAAAGGGAGCATGCTGTTAGCAAATCTTACCAGGCCTCTTATATTTGACATGCCTGTGCACTTGAGAGTCACCTGACGCGTCTTCAGTGTTGTCGCTGGTGGCCACAGAGGGCGTTGGCGACGGCGACTTCGATGACGTTTGAACGTGGCGCGGACTGCGTTTTGATTGCTCGATTTCACGGCGACATTTCTCTTGGGCTACCTGAAATTGAGAAATAATGTACCTAATAGTAAACCCACATTTCGCCAGGTATGTTTAAGTCCTAAGGCTATTGCAATCACACGCCGTGATGGCTCTCGGCCACCGTAGGCGCGGGCCTGTGGACGGCGAGTAATGGGCTAGCTCGCCGTCCGTCCGTCGTATGACGACGGGCAGGCCGTGTCGACGGCGCGTTCGTGTTCCACGCGCGCCGCAAAGAGATGTCAGCAAACGGGAGGGGCCCGCAAGGGCCGGTGCCTGCCAGGGCTGCGGGACTGTTCGAAAGAGATACCGCGGCCCTGGAACATAAAGGGCCAATGAAGGAACATGGGTGTTTTTTAGTCAGTAAGAGTCTGACACTCCCTTCCGCTCCGCCCAGAGCGGGAGGAGTCATCTGATGATTTCTCACCCCCCAAAAAAAAAAAAAAAAAAGGCTATTGCAATCAACCGGGCGCAAATCCAGACTCCGTGTCTTCTACTGAGAAATTCCTGATGGAAAAACCCAATAACACTTTGCCCGACCTGGGAATCGAGGACCCAGGACCTCATGCTCAACCGTCCGAGGAGCTAGTAATGTTAATTCTTAATTTTTGATTCAGATAAAACATGATCAATCTATGCCATTCCCACGGCTGGGCCACAGGGCACCTCTCTGTAAGAGGCAGCAGGCTGGAAACAAACACGCTAGCTCAGTGCGGTTTGGTGGGGAATTCCGACGTCCAACTTGACAAATGTTGCTGACCCTTATATTTACGTTATACGTACGTGTGCGAGTTACACAGATATTCCTATATGTACCAAACAACTTAATCGGTTCAGTAGATTCGGAGTAGGGTTTGGGAATTCCCTATAATTTCAAAGTCCCGGGACACGAGACAGCCTACAATCAAAGTCCCGGGAATTCCCGGGACTTCGAGACCTTTAATATTTTTTTTTGTGATATTAAGAGGGGTAAGCCTTTTTTGAAGAATATTAATTGATTTAATTTCTGGTAAAACGTATTCTGTTTCTGATATTAAGGCTTTAAACAGTAGTTCCAAACTTTTTGTACGTTTTTCGGTTGCTTCAAACAAACAGAAAATCCTTTTTTAAAGTTGCTCTTATTTTTTTTTGCCAGAATCTCGGTACATTTTCTTGACTATTTTTATTGCTTGTTCCATTTCATTTAGAAAAGACTCGTCAGGCTCGTTGTGTACTTGAGAGCTTGCGTACTAGGTTCAGTGCCCATTGTTTCCACATCTGGTGTAAGGATACTAGGGATATTTTCGAGTAGCCTACAATACGGTTCTTCCGCAAAGCGCATTAGTGCAGTTTTACTAATATTCGAGGTAAAAAGTCCGTGTTTTGTAACAATTTCGAGAATCTTGTCTCATCTCGAGTCTCGACCCGAAAGTCCCAGGACTCCAGACAACTAAAATTACGAAAAGTCCCGGGACTTCGAGACACGAGACGTCCCGGGACCCAAAACGTAATTCGGAGCAAATCGGCTGTGACAGCGGACAGATAGACACACGAGAGATCCTGGGTTCCGTTTTTGCCATCCGGGCGTACAAAACGTCTAAAAACGTGTGAGTGTAGCGGCCTCAGTGTGCAACGGGACTATACTCTTTCGAATATAAAAATAATTTTGAAAATCGGTCTACAATTGACTGAGATATCGGTGAACATACATAATAATAAAAAAATAAGTACAAACCGTCGAACATAGAACCTCCTCCCCGTTTTTGGAAGTCGGTTAAAAATACAGATCTTATCAATTACTAGCGTTCCTGCGGGTTAAATATGTACATACCAGACACGAGCACTAATATGTATACACGCAGCAACCTTTAAAAATGATTTTCTCCTACTGCGTTGATTTACCCTTTCAAAATACTATTACGAAATAGGTCTTATCTCAAAGTCTTTCTTCTTTATCGTTTGGTTAGTGCCTAACCTAATGTCTGAGTTTTAATGCCGCCCAACGACGAAGCAAAAACAAACCAAAGTAACACCGTTATTCACGAGATAATCGTGTTTAAATTGTGTTAAGTGTATACATGCCACTGTTCGTACGAAATGCGAGTAAACGATGACGATGACGATACTTGGTTTGTATGGAAACCATTGCGCCTCTAGCAGCGGATTCCGGGGCGTCTTCGTGTCCTGTGGTTCTATCTCTACTACTCGGTGCATATTATACTATTAAAAGGACGCATGCAGCAAAGCATGGGCGTGGAAAGGGCGGATTCAGATTAGCGCATTTTCGACATATAAGCTCGTTTATGGAAGCGTGTATACGCGCGTATACTTGCGTTTTTTATTTCACGCGTGACTGGTACGAGCGTTGACGCACTTGTAAGCGTGAGCCGAAACAGCAACGCCTCCGCGCGCGCCCGCTGTTCCCACGCGAACACGTACGCTTATACGTATTCGCGAGGGAACAGCGTAAGCCGATACGAGCATAAAAGCGCTACAAAATACGCTAGTCTGAAACCGCTTAAAAAAATCATGCTATTTCGCCAGTCACCATGTGAGAAAGTGAGATGCACATAAAACGTGCGAAATAGATGTTAACAGTCACAGGGAAGTGGTAAAATAGTATGAACTATGCCTACTGATAAATTATTTGGGAGTTTTCAAACTCCTAATGCTTTTTACGTACGCCCAATATTGAGTTAAAATCAGATTTTGGAATATGAAACTTAAGTTCCAAACAAATATTATTTTACTCTTCCGAATTACAATAGTACTAAATTATGACGAGACAAATCGATATCATATTTAGTTTTTCGTGTTAAACACCAAAAGGTGAAATTATCAGTCTTCTCCGTTTGTATGGAAGAACAATTGGGTTGCGCTGCCTTAACATAAAATACTCCACATGTGACTGTTCCTAAATTACCCTAGGCTGATAATATTTCCGTTTTTCAAAATCATATTAATATTAATATTATGGTCGGTTTTCCCGTAAGTTTCACTCACGCAGTTTTCGATGAGATCCATAGCAATCTTGATCTGTTCCTTGGTGCCCAAGAAGGTGATCTTCCGTTCTCCTCCCTTGTCGCTATTGTCGACCTTGATTCTCGCTCCACTGCGGTGGGATATTGAGGTTACGTTGTCACCTTGACTTCCTATTGGAAGACAATATTTCAGAGTTTACTAAACGAGGCATTCTTCCTTCGACTCTCAGCGCATACTTTGACTGCATGTTATGGGGCACAGAGGGCTGGACCGGAGGTGGAACAGTTACACATATGACCTCTTTAATACGCCGCTTCTAAGCCACTTACCTATAATCCGGCCGACAGCCCACACTGGTACATCCATAGAGTCCTCGACATTGATCGGCTGCTGATTGATGAAGTCGTGTATGATGGTCTCGGCGATCTGCGTGGCTTCGCTGCGACCTCTAATGACGCAGATATCGTGGTCTCTACCGCTGAACTCCTTGACGTTTACCTTCGCTCCTGTGGTTCTTTCTATCTCTTTTATGTTGGAGCCAGCGCGGCCTGGAAACAATATGTTGAGGCTGAGTAAATGAGAAGATAGTGACTTGATTCGGCATGATGGGAGATTAAAATTCCTTCCGACACTAAGTATGAATGCGGTGCTCCCGACCAGACTGATTTGACGAGACCTACTTGGTGGATTTTTCGCAGTATCTATACACTGGCATTTTAGAACAATATGCTACCGACAGCGACGCTGCGATTAAGGTGCCACATAGTGGGCTCGAGTAATTTGATAAGACGTTCCATCGATACAAAAATAGAAGAAGCGAAATAGATGAGGAGTTTTGTGAGAGCCAAAACGTTTATTGCATAATAGCATAATCAGCCTATAATGCTCCCACTGCTGGGAGACACGGCCTCCTCTCTACGAGAGGGAATGGACTCTATAATCCACCACGTGGGCCCCGTGCAGGTTGGTAGATGTCACATGTCTTCGAATTTTTGGTTCTAGGACATGCCTATTTCCTCACGATGTTTTCCTCACCGTTTTTGAGAGCAGTGGTGATGAAATAAATTTCACAACGTAATGCGCATGTCTGGGTTCGAACTCACGACTTACTGTTCATAAGTCGGGGCCGCCACCACTGGGCCACCACTGCTCTCTCATCTATATGTTCATTGACCAGGCTTAAATCCTCTGTGACAAAACAAAATATTAGAATAAGAGCTAGTAGAGACTCTAACGCAATGCATTAAGAAACTAAAGCTAAACATACTCGCTAGGTGTGAAGTCGACCACAATACCCATAGAAGTGCCGCTCAGGGTTCGCAATACAATTATTTTTATAATAGAAAGTTATATCCTTGGCATAAAACTCAGATAACATTACTATCAAATAACATGCATGACAAAATTTGTTACTTAAGACAACAAGTTTCTTATTACCGCATAAATGTAACATCGGTGTCCCACAACTTGATTCCTATTACTATAATTATTTACTGTTATATTTAATTTCGTTTTCATCCAAGAAATTCCTAGAAAGCTGTTATATAAAGTCATGGCCTACATTATCCAGACGTTCTTGACGTTGATGCAAATACATTTCAGATAACAGCATAAACGTAAGAGAAACTAGGACGTTTCAAACATCTTAATAATATCGTCTTGGCGGGAAAAATCCTTACTACTTAGTGGTCGTTTTTAATCCCGTGAGGTTCGAAAAGGGAAGTCAGAAAAAATCTCGATTAATCACGATAGGGATAATGTGACAATCAGGTGAATTTTTTCGTGGAACGAAAAAAGTTATTTAAAAACCGGAGCAAGCGAATTTAAGTCTATTTTTTTAAACAGATTATAATTCTAATCTTTTCCATTGTAAAAAATATACGTGGTGCAGGGGTAGCCTTGAACCTCACTAAGTCACTTTGTATCACCAAGCAGGAGGGGCGCTACAAAAGTGGGCTAAAAACCTCAAGCGATTAAAGGACGGCCCCATAAAAGTAAATCTGTATATGTGTTACCTTTTTACACCTAACAGCTGAACAAAATTTGTTACACTTTGGCAGGACATGCAATAAAATCAAAATATTTTATTTCGCATACCTAGGCCTACATGGGCACTTATAAAAAGTCGACAAAAAGGTGCACGGTTCGGGTTGGTCGTTTTCTATGGTGAAGAACCGGCAAGAAACTCCATGGTAACTCTTTTAAAATGATTTGATTTTACAATATTATCATGTTACAGCATTAGTACTTTAGTATGGGGGGACAGCATAGGCCCGACAATAATTTATATCCCGGTTGTGCGATCCTGAATTCTTAAGGAATCATTTCCGAGGGAGCAAACCGCGGATAAAATGAATGCAACTGAATTGAATGATTAAATGACAAACAAAGAAAATAGATGTAGACACTAATATCACACCCAATGTAATTTCATGTCTTCAATCCGTGCCAAGAGATTTATAACAACGATAAATTACGACGCAGTTACAAAATTTAAAGGCCTTTTTTATGAAAATGTCATGTTTTAGCCAGTTTTCAGTGCTGGATGAGTAATATCTATTTGCTAAAGTGAAGGTCGGGGCGAAAGTACAAGGGCGCGGTTTATTGGCAGCCGGCATGCTATGTGACGTGTAATGCTTATAACACACAAACCAATATTTTCATAGGCTTGTTTTTATCTCCTAGTAGCTTCGGCCCGAGGCTTCGCCTGCGAAGTTTTTTTTTTCGCCTTTTCTCAGGAAAGCAATAAGTTGACAAACATAACATAACATCACGCCTGTAACCCCCGAAGGGTTACGCAGAGAAGTACCTGATAGCACACCCACATTTCGCTAATTATAGGTTTTTAGTCCCATGTGCGGCGAGCCTACCGCCATCCGGGCGCAAATTCAGACTCCGTGGCTGCTACTGAGAAATTTCTGATGGGAAAAACCCAATAACACTTTGCCTGACCTGGGAGGGGAACCTCATGCTCAGCAGTCGCGCTTGCGAACACTAGTCCAACGAGGCAGTCAACAGACAGTCAGTTGACAAAGTTTTATCATAATCAGATGAGCGGTATGCCAGTGCATAAAATACGAACAAACATATATTATTTTCAGGGCGATTGGTTAAGGGCTGCGGGACTGTTCGAAAGAGATACCGCGGCCCTGGAACATAAAGTGCAAAAGAAGGAACATGGATGGTTTTTAGTCAGTAAAACTCTGAGACTCCCTTCCGCTCCGTCCAGAGCGGGAGGAGTCATTTGATGATTTCCCATCCCTAAAAAAAAAGGGCGATTGGTTAAACAAGGGCAATACTTTAAGGGAGTGAAATACTCATACATATGATCAACTTTTACTATAGGACTAAATTTTAATATTAAAAAAAAACTTCTCCCTACATTTTTTTCGCGGTAAGCGACCAAGCTGTTCCATACATTTTGAACGTGTAGGTGTTGCACTTTCGTACGAAACACTTGATAGGTATATTTCTCATTCATAGGTGGATGTAGACTCTGTTAAAAGAATGGTCGGCCACATCTTAGGCAAGAAGGGCTTTGAATAATGTAACATACGTCTTATTCTGGAATTTTGAAAGTACTTATTGATAGAAAGGAAAAAGTTAAAAACTCTTTTTTTAATTTCTGATCTACAACTATTCTAGGTGTATTTACTGACTTAAAGATATTATTAATATGCTGTATTTTATTATACATTGAAGCGGCTTTTCGTGTCCACCCTCTCCTAGATTGTAAAAAAATCCATCCGAGCAAGAAACAGAGCGGGTGTGCATGCACGCATGTATGCACGAAGGAGCTGATCTGGTTCAACCCTAAAAGTTTAATACCACAACCCTAAAAGGTAATAACCTACTTACAAAAATAAATATGACGAGGAACAGATCAGTGTATTAACTCCACCTATCGTAATAAGAATAGTACAAACGGATTTTTTATCTATTTCAAACTTTGTTACTAATGTCAAATTATGACGCACCAAACTGTATTACTTTCAAACAATAATGCACATCGTTTCAAACAATATTAAATCCAGATTCGTTGCCATATCAACTCTCCTTAAAGTATTATGGATTTTATCTTTATCTCAAAAGTTACATTGACGGAGTTAATACACTTTGATGTGTTACCTCATATCATTTCATTTCATATATTAACTAAGATATAATTAAGAAATCATCATGTTTATTCAAGTCATAAAAGACGTGCAAACGGGGCAGGTCACTAATTTATTGTAATTTGTTTTTAATGGTGAGAATTAAACAATTTTTATTTATTATTGCAATGACAGCCGTAAATCATCGTACGGGACAATCCCAATGTAGTATGACGATACATACATAGCCATATAACTGACGATGACGCCATGAAATGACGTGATATGTCGCAATTCTAGCGATACTTATCTCTTACAAGCGTCCAAAAAGTCATGACATCAGGACTACAATTATAATAACGTAAAATAAATGCGCATTTTTTTTGAGCTTCATACCAAAACTACTCTTGAACAGACTTCAAAGAAAGATTCAGAGCTTTGTTTGAACAGAAGGATCTCAAGTCAATTAGAATCTTTGTTTTCAATTGATTTTATTTCCATTTCAATTAATAACAACATTGCTAAGAATTGAGAGTATTCGAGTGATTAGTTTTAGCGTATATTGAACTCAAAGTGTAGCGATTAAAATTATTGCAAAACAATGCTTTCGATCGACTGCAAAGTATGTAGGTGCAAACACACCAACGATTGATCGGCCAGAATCTGCAACTCCATGCGAACGTTTGTTTTCAAAATACATTGGAATGAAACGTTTTAATAGTTTTTAGAAACATTCGAAAACAGAATTAGATGCAATGATACAACACAGGATAATAATATCGTCTGTTTTCTATTGCTTTAACCTTCATTGCTCACTGACATCATACGCACGTGTCCAGGTTACAGTGATGCAGATATATAGAACTAATATTTGCCCGCGGTTTCGCTCGCCTTATGGTCACAACTAATCCCACGGAACGGTTTTAATAATGATAATTATATCCTATTATAATGTAGCCTATGACACTTAGGGATAAGTGAATTTTCGGAATCAAATCAGTAGTTCCGAAGATTGCTCCTTACATTCAAACTTATAAACAAACTTTACCTTTTTACAATATTAGCATACGGGGTGGAAGGGACACCGACGCGAAAACGGTTACATGTATTGACAGTACACCAGCAGCATCAGTACATAATTCTGAGCCACATAGAAACTGCAAAGCTGTTTCCTACAAAAGTGCGATACTTACACGGTCAAAATGTATGGAACAGCACATTTTTTTTGGGCTCAGAATGAAGTACTGAATACGTGGTAAGGGTAACCGTTTTCGCGTCGGTGTCCCTTCCACCCCGTAGATGTGCAGCACTGATGTGTTAAATATAGCGCAAAATACATCATTCGGGACAGCTGCTGGGCTATTTACTTCAACATGTGTATTTACTAGTATCTATCGCTGATCATATCTTTACTAAAACGATTACTGTTGATGTCAATTAATAAAGATTTGGAGAAGACACGGTGATCTCCGTTTAGCTAGGTTGATATCTAGCTACGATCATCGGAGGATTTCCGTTTGTTATCACAAAGGATGCAATAATGCAACTATCAGAGGCAGTTTCGATTTCAACAATTAGAATTCTAGTTTCTCTAACCTTCACTAGGACGTGATTATTCCGGTTTAGTATTTTTAATTACTCATTCACGGACAGAAAAAACAACGTGCTGTTTTTAAAATAAAACAAAACAGAACATGTGCCCAGGGACGAGGTTGCGGCAGGTCACGAAGGAGAGTTCTGCTGGGGTGATTGTTAGTCAGAAGTGACGAGGGATAAACATCGTGTGGTTTTAGTCAGCAGGAGTCTAAAAGACACCACCCCTGACAGCCCCTCGACGGAGGATATCCATTGAAGATTTCCAGTAAAAAAAGGCCGCGAAGATGGCGGGACGAACTAGATAGGTTTCGTTAAAACTGGAGAAATCGCGGGCTTGCAAATATGAAAGAAGTGGAAGGAGGTCTTTTACCAGGAGTGGGACAGGGCAGACTATTAAAAAACATACACAAGGTCAAAGTAAATTAGTTATCCAAAACTTTACGGACTGTATTTATCCCTGATGAAACAGAAAAATGGTTTCTTTCGCTCAGTCAAAGTTTTTGGTTTACATACCTATGTGATTATCACACCTTCGCGTTACGTTTACGGTCATTGCCAACGAAGCCTTTAAGTTAGCCGTCGAACTAATTACAAGGGCATGAGTTGTATAATAAGTTACTAAGTAGGAAGGTATAAAAACCTGTTTTAATCTTTAATCCTGGAAACCTAACTAAGTTTTTGCGACGTGGCTTTGGCAAATTACGAGTTGATTTGTACTGAGCGCTTGTCGACGCAACACAGCTTGCCCAAAATTATTATACGGCACGTAGCCTAGGTAGGTACGGTGGCCGAGCGATTGACTTGCGCTGCGGGTCTGGCTGTTTTTGTATGTGAGTTTAGATGTTTGTAAACGCACCCACGATACAGGATAAATTCCTAGTGTGGGGCAAGGTCTTAAAAAAACAGTTCCATACATTTCTCTTTCGTGTCGGGACTGGGTCACAAATGACCGTTCCTCTTTCAATGAAAACGTATGCCAAACAGTTGGATCACTTTTGTGTTTATATTATTATCCAGGGAGAAACTCTACAGTTCGATAACGAGTATTCTGAATGACTTGGCTCAACATTGAGACCAGCAGATACGCTAATAGATTATGCAAGATACGTTTCATTCATGGATCTATTTTAAAATGAGTGCATGCTAGTTCAATAACAATATTGTTGCTAATAATAATCTATAGGTACTTCGTTACAATTTAAAACAGTTTGTTTTTATCCGACTGCGGCGGAGGGTTAAGATTCCAGCCAAGTATGGTATGAATGTATGTTCATCTGTTCCCGCATAACTTCTAAACTACTTATCATAAATTCGACAAATGAGGCATACTTAGTTAGAAGCATCTTGGTCATCCGTTGCTTTAGGCTATTAAATTTGAGCCCTCTCGCGATAAATTGAAAAAAAAGGGCTTAACGCACTTACTTTTTTTTTCAAAGCTTATTAAGCTGCTACTCTGTTTCATACTTTTCAGAGCGCCATATTTATGTAGTCGGGTTTCAGGTATTAAAATTATAGTTAATTATACGTCAATCTTTTCAAGAGTACCTACAATAGGTATTATTTACTCGCGATCCAAATGGCCTTACAACTTGCGAAGATAAGGCACGGCCTAACTTTATCTAGGTAGATACTTCCGGAAGTGTCAAAATCTTATTAAGTAAACATATTTTAATATCAATAGGCTGCAGTAAGCTTTGATAACAAAGTTTCAGTTCTGATAAGGAATTATTATGTTTGTGGACCACCAGGATAATTATGAGATGATTTCATTAATATAACAGATGATTCATAAGTATGATAATAACACAGTGAACTCACTCTTCAAATGTTGCATGACCTAATTTCTTAGGGACCGTCTCCACGAGCTAGAAGCACGACGATAATATCGCCGCGATTCTATCGCTTGTGGAGACGGCACCTAAGATAAAACAAATGGTCTTATGAAAATTATACTTTTGATAAGCTGTCATCAACATTATTTAAGCCAAAATACGTCCCTTACATCATATGGGTCAGACTTGTACTGACTACAACCCATTCATGTTACTTCTTAGCCCCTTGTGTTCCAGGGCCGCGGTATCTCTTTAAACAAAACACATCAAACAGTCCCGCAGCCCGGCTATAATAGCCTTACATATTGTAATGAATTGGGGAAGTTCCTACAAAATTCAAACCTTGAATTTCATCCGAGTCCGTTGTCCGTGTCTTTGTTTCTTTCGTGTGAAATCCGGCTCGAAGGACCAAAATGCTAGTGTCTTAACTTGATCTTTACAATGAAAGCAGTGGACTGTAAAAACTGACAACGTAGTATGGATTTCCAAAATATGTACAGAATGCAACCATGAATACTTTAATAATACGTAAAGGGAGGTAGATACCAGGGACATTACATTTTTTTTTAATTCGTAACTTGGAGTTTTTATGAGTATGGAGATCGATTTTCAGACCACTGTGCGTCGCCCGCGCTTCTGACCGACGCCTGACGAAGATAGCCGACGGCGCCCGCACACATACGTATTGCCAATATGATAACTGCAAACATGATTTCTTATGCTATGCTACACTTTTAATTCATAAAAGATTTTACAGCTAGCACGAGGAGCAGACATGGAGTCTGGACTTGCGCCCAGTTGATGGCAATAGGACGCCTAATTTTACATGAGACTCAAACATAACTGGCGAAACGTTGGTGTATTACAAGGTACATCTCTGATTAAACCTTCGGGGATTACAGGCGTAATGTTCTGTGTAATAAAATGTGACTCACCAATCAAAGCCGGTACAATACTCTTTGGTACAGACACTTCAATGACATTCATTCGTGAAGTCTTCACTCTTTTGTAATCGTCATCGTCCTCATCCTTTTTGAACACATAGTACACCACAAATGCACTGATTGTCACCAATGAAATCCCCAGGCCTATGGGTACTAGTAACTTTGACTGCATTGTGCTGGAACAAAAAATATTTAAATTTTTTTAAAGAGCATAGACAATGAGGGTTACCTTTTTTGAGCTCACCAGATTGCGCCACTGGCGAATAAGGTTATTCATTCTATTTTATACATTATAATTATAATACCAAAAAGTTTATTTTATTACATTGAACGTTAACTTCAGATATATATTATGTATATATGTTTTTACAATATTGTCCTTAAAATTACCAAGCGTGAAAAAAGTTAGATCCTAAGTTGCAACTGAAAATCTTCCAAGTCTTAGTGAATCAAGAGCGGCTCAATCTTGGCAACAATTGTGAATATTAGTGAAAAAAACGTGATAAAAAGCGCGCAATTCAGAACTGTCACATGTCATAGATAGCTATGACATCAGACATTTCTGAAGACCTTCCTCTATACTAACGCCTCTAGCGGCGAATTCAAGCGTCATAACCCCCATTGATTTAGGATGATGTCTGTTTGTAGAATTTCTCCTTGGTAGGAGTAAAATGTATTCAAATGTTTAATACATCTAATTAGACATCATTCCTATAATTAGTGGGTGACAACAATAAATAATAGACAAAACTTAATGAATAACTTAATAAATTTTACTAACATAAGATGTCACAAACACATTATTTTCTGCATTTTTATTATGATAAAATATCAAAAAATTGAAAACTAACTTGTAACTAAAAGATGACATCGAAATATTCTTCTGCTATGCTGAGTTTTGAGTTTATCTCGTAGTAAAGTTTGAATAGTAGAAAAAGCTATATTATTACGTGTAGCTCGACTGTTCAGATTAGTGGTTAAACATAAACAGAAGGTCTAAAGCGACCACATTAAGCAATTCCTTTTAAAGCGAATCATTTCCCTATTTACCCGAAGAGTAACACATACAGGGTGTAAACGGTCCCTTTACAAAGCCGTCAGCAAACGCAGTGTTACTTAATTTGATGTATAGAACAAAAATGAAGTAACACTGTGCTAAAAAAAAACTGGGAAACGACTTTTATTGTTTACAGTAGCGCTCAATGTAACGCACTCAAAACATTGTGCTGATGGATGCATTGAATACTACAGGGATCATGGAAGTATTTGAAGTGTGTGATGTGAATATTTTTTGAGCTTTGTTTGAACTTCAGTATCTCCGTAACTAAGGTCCGGTACAAAAAAAAATGACCGCAATGACGGCAAGAACACGCTCCTTTCGGCTCTGTTACAGGCGTTTTTAATTTAAAACTTTATTAGTAAACCATACTATATTAATTTTATTTAAGAATCATATTTATTTGGTGGAAATATTGTCGCATAATTATAAGAAGTAAAGTTATTTGGGTTGGTTATTTTTTATTTAGTTTTTTAATTGAATAAATTTTGAGCTTTTGAGATTTATATATATATATATATATATACATTCCTATAATAATAGGAAAAATACATTTTATAAGTTGGTCGACTATTACTCGTAAACTTGTAAAGCCTTAACTGTTATAGTTTTCCTTTTAACTTCGTAATATATTCGAATTTTTCCACATGCCCAAACACAACCGTTTAGTTGGTAGAGAGGGGGACACTTGAGTCTAGCAAAAATTAGCACTTTAAAGCTTAATATTTCACAAACGAATCCCTTAATCGAAAAACTATTTCAACAAACTCGCAATATTTTTTAAAGACCTATCCAACACTATGGGGTACACGAGAAAAAAAAACCCCACTTTACGTGTATAGCAGATACCCTAAAAAAAATACTATTCGAGATTTTATTTCACCACTTTGTCGGCGTAACTAATTTGTATATTCATGCCAAATTATAGCTTTCTAGCACTAAGAGTCTTTGAGCTAAGCTGCGGACAGACAGACAGACTGACGGACATGGCGAAACTTTAAGGGTTCCTTGTTGACTACGGAACCCTAAAAACTGAAAAATATGAAATGATGGAAATAATAATTTAGTAGACTGATAAAATGTTGTCTTTTTAAATAGCAGTTTTTGTGGAATTGATGGTTCATCATTCTATGGTTTACAGAAAAAAGTACTATTTTATCTATAAATCAAGATGAAAATGTGTACATTAATGTGAAAGCCATGTGAAGTTTTTAAAATCAATTTCTTCTTTTTTCTTTTTTTAGGGTTCCACACCTCAAAGGAAAACCAATACCCTTTTTGGGAAAATGGGAAATCATGAAATGACCCCTACCGCTCTTGGCGGAGCGGAAGGGATTGTCAGACTTGTTCTGACTAAAACCCATCTATGTTCCTTCTTTGTCTTTGTGTTCCAGGGTCGCGGTATCTCTTTCGAACAGTCCCGTATCGGCCCTTGCGGACCCCATCCTGGGGCCCAATTCTGCTATTACAATAGACGACAATAGTGTTAGAATGGTCTGTCATTGATTCCATAATTGTTGATTTTGACAAGTTTTGACAAGTCAAAATCAACAATTATGAAATCAATGACAGACCATTCTGACACTATTGTAATAGCAGAATTGGGCCCCTGTTTGCTAACATCTCTTTGAGCCGCGCGTGGAACACGAACACGCCGTCGACACGGTCTGTCGTCATAAGACGGACGGACGGCGAGCTAGCCCAATACTCACCGTAAACAGGCCCGCGAAAACGAATACCCTTATTGGGATCATTTTGTTGATTGTCTGTCAGTCTGCAAAACGCTTTTTCTCAGAAACGCATGGAGGTATCAAGTTGCTATTTATTTCAAATACTATAAATATAATATCAAATACTATGTTTATGGTCCGTTGAAGCTGTAAAAAAAATTAACCTTCTAAGTCAGCGCAATTTGTTCTGTGGATAAATATTGAATTCTTCAACCAAACCCAACCCTTTACTGGGCAAGTCCGACATGCACTTGGCTGTTTTTTTTTTCTATTGCGTAGATAATTTACATACAAAATACTTATAATTAGTGTGTATAGTAAAATATTGCCCTTTTAGGTGTTTGTTTTATGTTTTCCCTATTTTACATTTCGTCAAATCCAAAATCTGTCATTATTTCAATATTTCTTCACAAAAAGTGCAAAATTAACTGTAAGATGTTGCTCTCAACTAAATTCTTATGACACTGATAGACACAATAATAATTTCTGAATACATAGCTGTCAAACAGTGTAACCATATTCAAAATCAAAATCAAAATCAAAGCATTTATTTCAAGTAGGCCCGTTACAGGCACTTTTGAACTGTCGAAACAAAGACAACAATGAAATTTAGCTACAGTCCCAGTCACAAGGCATAAAAACTGTGAAAGTACTGTAGTTGCCCATTCCCTAACGTAGATCTCTATGGAGAAGAACGGGCAAGAAACTCCATGGACACTCTTTTAAATCAGAATATTTTTACAAAACCTTGGTTACATCATTCATGTTTAAATGGTACATTATGTGAGAGCGATGTAGCAAGATGTGCACGTTAAAAGTGTCCATAGTAAAAACAAGGAAAAGAACAATTCAAAAAATAAAATAATTAATTCAAATAAGCCGTGGCAACCAAGAGATGACCAGTCACAACTGACAGCGCCCGTTCACGAACATGACGCATGTATCAGCACCATTCAACTCAACCATTTTGAAGGGAACTAACTGATCCGACACACGCGCCACCATTAGCGAGACATTTGAGTGAGCATGACATACACTTAACCGCCAGGGCAAATTCAAGTCAAAAAAAAAAAAATGACGTAGGTTTCCAACGAAGGATAGCTTTCTATTACATAGTACTCACATAATATGGGCTATGCGGTTATATAATACCAAAAGAAATTGAATCTATACAATGCAAAGATAGTTGTACAATCTTCAGCAGCTCCAACAATACTATTTAATGCTATCCATTAATCAGTTTATGCGCCCCTGTCCATGTGGAGCAGGACCGGCATTGAGCCAAGCATTTTTATCAGAGATATAATCGTCCAACTTGTAATATGCTTGCTTACATAGTGTGCGTTTAATGCATGATTTAAATTTCGTCTCATTCAGTTCAAGAATACTTTGTGGAATTTTATTATAGCATCTTAAACAGTACCCCATGAAAGATGAGTCTACTTTAGCGAGTCTGAAGCCCGGCTGAACTAATTGGTCTCTAGTTCTCGTACTGTAATTGTGTCTGTCACCTCTTTTATTAAAAAGATGTAGATTTTTTCTAACGTACATTATGTTTTCGTAGATGTATTGACAATGTACCGTCATGATTTTGATTTCCTTAAACAGTTCCCTTAGAGAATCGCGCCTACGAAGATTATATATGGCTCTGATGGCTCTTTTTTGCAGAATAAATATAGACTCAATGTCTGCAGCCCGTCCCCATAACAGAATGCCATAAGACATTATACTATGAAAGTAACTAAAATAGACCAGTCTAGCGGTATCTACATCAGAAAATTGACAGATTTTTCTAACAGCATATGCTGCTGAACTTAGGCGCCCCGCAAGAGATTTCAAATGAGAACCCCATTGTAGCCTTGAATCAAGCGTAAGCCCCAGGAAAACGGTTTTATCTACGAATTCAAGTTTCTCTTTATTCAATACTATATCACACTCGTTACTTTTAACATTTGGTAAAGCAAATCTTATGCATTTCGTTTTTTTTTCATTTAATACTAAATTGTTTGCTGTGAACCAATTATGGACCTGAAGTAGGGCATTATTTACGTCATCTAGATTTTGGGCCCGTCTATTTATCTTAAAAATTAGAGAAGTGTCATCAGCAAATAACACCATATTTTGAGGTTGGTTTTTTAATAAATAGGGTAGATCGTTTATATATACTAGAAAGAGGAAAGGACCCAATATTGAGCCTTGCGGAACCCCCATTTTTACTTTTAAACCCTGTGAATTAACACCATTTATTTGAACATATTGTTGTCTATCACTTAAATAAGATTTTACCAAACTATGTGCAAGTTTACCTAGTCCGTAATGCTCAAGTTTCAAAAGCAATGTGTCGTGATTTACGCAATCAAATGCTTTGGAGAGGTCACAAAATATTCCTATTGCGTCTTGGGATGCTTCCCACGCAGAAAATATGTGCTTTAATAAGGTTACACCGGCGTCAGTTGTACAACGTCCCTTAGTGAAACCAAACTGTTGGTCGTGTAAGATTCTGTTGGTGTTAAAATGATTGAGCATTTGATTAAGCATTACTTTTTCAAACACCTTGCTAAAAACTGGCAACACGGATACAGGTCTATAATTATTAGTATCTTTACTATCCCCGGATTTGAAAAGAGGTATGACTTTACTGTATTTCATTAAATCAGGGAAAACTCCTTGGTCTACACACAAATTAAAAATTATTTTAAAATTATTCATAAAATATTTTTATGAATATTAGAAAAATTGCTAATAATCTGCTGGCGATTCAGGAAATGATTCGCTTTAAGAGGAATTGCACAATGTGTGGCCGTTTTAGACCCCTAGATGAATTGCTATGAATTGTCTATTTGTGACCCTTTTACGAGTAGAAGCATTCTGATTATTGCTATCTTCATCATCCTTTTTGAATGCATAGTACATTACAAATGCACTAACTGCCACCAATGAAAGGCCCAGGGCTAAGGGTAACTTTGATTGCATGGTGCTGGAACAAAAAAGAACATGCTAAGTAGGCTGTGATAACTGAGGACTACTGATTTGAATGCAACTTTTTTTTTACTAATTGGATTACATTATCCAAGTGTCATAAGCTATATTTAAAACATTTGTGTTAAATTTTGACCATATCACAAGGAAGGCCATGGACAAAAGCCATTGTATAATTTATAATTGGATAATATTTCAATAAACGGTCTGATGAGAATTTTCTCAATTAGCTTTATTTATAATTAGAAATCATTAGTCATGTATTATGAAAAGTTCTTCTAAATCAGAGATGGCAAACCATTATTGTGTTGCATGCCATTTGGGCATGACACTGATCAAAACTGTTTGCTTTTTTGTTCAAAATAACAAGGTTTACTATGAAGACTTGCTAAGAAACCAATTGGCAGATGACTCCAGTTCAGTATGCATTCTACTATGAGTAACCTCTTATAACCCTAATATGAGTTATTTGTCATCATGTGACTATACTTTGAATTACACATATATATATGTATGTATAACTGAAACATTTATTACTATACAATGCAAAATGTAGTTTTTTAGTAGTGCATAAGGAGTTTTAGTTGATAGTATTGTTATATTTCTATAATTTGCCCAAAAATTAATAACAATCTTGTAACTTTTGGCATCAATATATTCTTCTGCCGTGCTATAACCAGTAGCTTGCCCAAGACGCTGGCACATCAATTTTATATAACAAAGTAAAAGTTTGAATAGTAGAAAATACTATAAATTGCTAGTAGATCAAGCCCTGAGTCTAAATAAGGCCACAATAAACAATTTCTCTTATTTCTCATAAGGCGAATTAATTTCCGAATTCCCAGCATTTAAAAAAAAACCCCTTACCTTAGGGATAATAAATATTAAAAACGTAATAAATAAAAATAATATTAAATAAATAGAACAATAATTAACAATTTAAAAATAAATGGTTCTACAATGTTACTAAATAAATAAATGTATATAATTATGTACAGTAATTATAACTCTTAAATTCAATTCTGTATTAATAAAACAATATAACTTAATAAATACTTAACTAATAAGCATATTTATCAAAATAAACAGCCTGTGTTCTTCCTCCTCTCTCCTACTTGATCTATGCTGTGCCCGACAGGGTCCATAATTGTGACTAGTATATTTATTTCCTTACAAACTTTATAAATTATGGTACGCAACAAAGAATTGAGAATTGAGAAGTAGCAACATTTTTCTGCAAGGATCTTCCTATTGGAAAAATTTAATTACCCTTTCAATCATCTAAACCTATAGATCTGAGTGCAACATGGAAAGTTCGAAAACAGTCCTCGGTTGGAGTATACGAAACGGGGCACTATGAAGTCGTCAAGTCAAGTCTTTTTTTTCATAGTGCCCCGTTTCGTATCCATTGACCCAGTCCTCCAATAGAATAAAAAATTTGAATCTCTAAACGGCTTTATTCACAATAGAAAATAGGCTGTTGTGCAAATTACCTTGTGCTGATGCCGATTTTACATAAAACTATCTATTAACAGGTATGACATAATATCGAGAGTAAAATTACTTCACACGAGTAATATGATACTTGTCGTCCACAAGAATTAAATCATTTATTTACCTTCAACCTTCAACACCAACTAAAAATAAATCGCACCAACCAACAGAATAACTCACTTCTAAAACGATTTTTCACGTGTATTATCTCAACAAACAAACTCGGGCATCTTCGACAGAAATTGACTTGACAGACTGTTTTTTTTTTTTAATAAAAAGTTGTCTATGGAAAAAGAATTTCCTTAATGTTGCTAATAAAAGTAAAAAGAAAAAAATGGTAGAATTTTGTCTTGTTTATAAGTATTTTTTTTATGCCCAATAAAATCACTTCTTCATTCAATAATATTTATTTTACAATTTAATCACATTAAATAATTTATCGTTTATTAGTATGGCAGTCATTTTCATTGGCTACTCTGGGCAAGTGCTACGGGCCACGTTATTAAAACAATGATGCCAGATTAGGGGGAATCCCTCCAAATTTGGGGGTTTTTTAAAGTTATGGGGAGACAATTGGGGGACAGTATTTTTGAGGGGAATCGTAGGGAACAACTTCGGAGGGGTTTGGATAGAATTGGGGGATTTTTAGGATGTTTTGCAAGCAAATTGGCATAAGGAATTTTGTCGTTGCATTTTTAAAACGCAGTTGTGCATTGTGGTCAGTGGGTAGCCCTTTTTTTTTTTTTTTTGGTGAATGGGAAATCATCAAATGACCCCCCCCCCGCCCTGGGCGGAGTGGAAGGGAGTGTCAGACTCTTACTGACTAAAAACCACCCATGTTCCTTCATTGGCCCTTTATGTTCCAGGGCCGCGGTATCTCTTTCGAACAGTCCCGCAGCCCTGGCAGGAGTCAGTGGGTAGCCTTAGCCTCCTCCCAAGTAACAATATTAAAGACAAGCTTCGATACAGATTAACCATTCACACTGCCAAATCCATCTTGGGAATTAGAAATTCATTATTGGAAGGAGATGTTCATTTTAACCCAGTTCAATAATGCTAAAGAGATTTAGAATCGGAAAAAATGTATAGAACTGCAGATGATGCGAGCGAAGATGAGGATTCTGCAATGGCATCTATTGCTCCAATAGTATAAAATTGTATCTTTCATTAATTAAAAAAATATTTTGCCGGTTGAGGGGGATTTTTTCTTCAAAACCTCAATTTTAGGGGGATTTCGGGGAAGAATTGGGTGGGAATACGAGACGGTCATCTGGAAACACTATATTAAAATCACAACAAAATGCGAAAACCAAAACAAAATATAGAACGATATGTTTGAGCTAAGGAATGTGTTCATATTCTACGTTCTCTTAATTCTCTACAATAGTAGCGTTTTACCTTCAAATAAAACGCTTGTTGTGTCCGGAGACTCATTCGGGGTCATATAAACATTATTTGAGTCAAGCATCTTCCGTTTCCGTGTCACATCTATACAGGTATATGCAACTATCGCCTTTTTGACAACACGTTGATGACGTATTTCCGCCTTCGTTCACCAGGTGGCTGCAGCGCGCCAAAACGTTCATTGTGGCCTCAAAAAACCTAAAAGCTTGAGAACCAATTAAACCAGGCAGACTTTACAATTATGACCCCGAATGAGTCTCCGGACACAACAAGCGTTTTATTTGAAGGTAAAACGCTACTATTGTGTCCTTCGGCCTCATTCGGGGTCATATAAACATTATTTGAGGCTTTGTTTGTTATCGCCTGGTGAACGGGACGCCAATGTGTTATAAAAGAAATTAGCTAAATTAGATCAAGGAAATAATAAGACCAATGAGTTTAAAAAATCAAACCAATTATTATATTTACTAAATATATTGAAATAACATAATAAAGTTTAAAAAAAAATAACTGATACGAATGACTAACAACTATTATACACTTAACAAAATAAACTGAACATTAATACATACAATAAATCATCTTTTCCAAAAACTTACCAAATCATGTAACATCATTCATTTAATATAAATAAAAATAACTTATTGTATTGAATCGGAGATAGTTAATTAATTGGCTGAAAAAGATGAATCAAGGAGCTTCCCTGAGCTGGAACCACTTCCCTCCTGTAATGTTTTTTAAAAGTATTACCGGATCTCCAATTAGCTCGTGCCATTATCTCATCAAGAGGTTCGTTATCCAACCAACTTCGGGAAGCAACCGCAGAACGAAAACTACCCGGAGCAGCCTGAATTCCTGCCTCCTTCAAAATCGACTTAACCCAACCAGCTAATATAGTTTTAGTGGCTGGCCTAGCTTTTCCACAAACTGTAATAAATAATCTATCACTAGAACAAAGCAAACGACGCGGTTTTCCAATTTCTATGAGCTTTTTAAGCCAAACCACCGGGTTAAGCGCCTCATTTTCAACATTACCTAATAATCTCCAACCAGATTGTACGTGAGTTTCGGAATCGGTTTTTGACCCAAAATGCGGCCAAAACATTATGCTATTCTCACCCACTATACATCTGTCCGGAGATACACTTAGCAATGTTAAGTCGTGTATCCTACGCCCTGAACATAACAACAAAAGGACTGCACTAACTCTTGAAATGTCGAATAGGCTTTGATTTTGAAAAGGTCTACTGCCCAACCAACCTACCAGAGACTGAGGATCCCAGACAGTGGGTGGACACTTCTTAGGTTGCTGCAACGCTATAGCTTTAATCATTTGCTTAACTAAAATGTTTGAACTTAAACGGGCCTCGACCTTTGTATTGCATAAAGTAGACACCACCGATTTATGAAGTAAAATTGTACGATACGATAATTTTTCTTTTATGTGTAAATCGGCTAAATATCGAGCCAATTCACTACCTGACGGGTCTGAAAAATTTACACCAAACTTGGAACACCAATTTAACCATCTCTGCCATGCTGGCCTATAGGTCTTCAAAGTTGATGACCTCCAACTTTGTTTGAGCAGACACTTTTGTTCTGCAGACCAGTCACCTAAAGATTCAGACCACCCCCACATTTCCATACTTCTAAGACCAGCTCCTTCACTCGAGGTGGTGGCTGCCCGGTCCTCGTGTCCACTAGCACCTTCGATAATCGGTGAATTGTCAACGGAGGCGCGGTCGCTCTGGTCTTCAAATCTGCTCTCCAGAATGCTCGGGACCACCTCGGTGCAACTATCAGGAATACACCTCGAGCCTGATTGAGATGCATCAGGACCCGGGGTAACAAACTCGGAGGAGGAAAGACCCAAGCCAGACGAAAATCCCATTTGAATGCGAACGCGTTGTGTCTCCATGCTCGCTGGTCTCGTTGATCTAGAGTGACATAGCAGGGCACAACGTGAGCTGTGCTGGAAGCAAAAAGATCTGTCTGGGGAACACCCCACTTTGCAAAGACAACACTGGTGAATTCGGGGAGCAGATGCCATTCCTGTAACGTCGAATGACGCGATAGACCGTCTGCGACATTGTTGTACCTGCCTGGTATGTGATGGGGGATTACATGAATGTCGTACTTTTGAAGTAAATGAAATATCTGATATATTAACTCCATCAGGATCTTCGACTTGTTTCCCCCTTCCTTCCTCAAGTACGCCACCACCGCCTTGTTGTCGCACTGCAGTAGGAGAGATGTATGACTCAGAGACGGAGCGAACCCTAACAAACATTTTAGAATAGTTAGCATTTCTTTGTGATTCGAATGAAGCCGCTCTTCTTCGTTTGTCCACTTGCCCGATAAATGAAGACCATTCAACTCCGCCCCCCAACCTGAATCGGCTGCATCCGTGGTCAAAAAGTTTTTCACTGGTGGTGGATGAAGCCTGGACTTTTCTAGACAATGAACTTTCCACCAATTCAATTCTTCCAGCACTTCCGCAGGCAAGAGGTAAGTTGACTGATATGGCATCTTCAGGACCAGGTTGCAATAAGCCAGTAGGTGGCGAAAATTCAAACGACCCATTGGAACTACCAGACGAGCAAAATTCAGAACCCCTATGATACTCTGTATTTCTCGAAGAGACGCCTTCCGCCGTCGGAGCAACTTCGACAAAACTATTTGCATGTTCTGAATTTTGGTTTCTGGTAAAAATTTTTGATTTTGCCACGGATCCCACATCAAACCCAGATACTCTATTATTTTCTGAGGGACCAGAGTCGACTTCTCCCTGTTTACCTGCCAACCCAACTGGCTGAGAGTTCGAAGAACAATGTCCACGTGTTTTATAAGTGTCGTTCTGTCTTGTGCTACTAAGAGATAATCGTCGAGAAAAACCACTACTCGTATGCCTAGATTCCTGAAAATCTCGGCTGTCCAGTTGGTCAGTGATGCAAACACTTTGGGCGCTGTCGCCAGGCCAAATGGCAAACAAGTCATTTGCAGTAACTGATTTCGATACAATAGGCGGAGAAAACACCGATGTACTGGTGCAACATTTACGTGGTTGTACGCCTGCCTGAGGTCTATTTTGACCATCCAATCCCTGTCCTGAATAAAATCGGGGACCCGATTTACCGAAATCAAACGAAACTTGCTTATAATCAAATAATTGTTTAAACTTTTTAAATTGAAAATGGGACGGTAGGTTCCGTCGCTTTTGAGAATCAGAAAGAAATTTGATACGAAACTCGGAGTGAGGGGGGCATACTCTAAAATTCCTTGTTTCAACAAATTTTGAATGACCGTGTCCATCTCTGGAGATGGTAGAGTGAGATTGCACCGTTTCACCTGCCTTGGCGGGACCAGAGGCGGTTTCTTTTGAAACTCAAACTCAAAAAACTCAAACTCAAACTCAAAGCATTTATTTCAATTAGACCATTACAGGCACTTTTGAAAGTCAAAAACAAAAAAGCTAAGCTACAGTCACATTCACAAGGCATAATAACTTGCGAAAGTACTGTAGTTGCACATTCCAAATCGTAGATCTCTATGGAGAAGAATGGGCAAGAAACTCCATGGACACTCTTTTTAATCAAAATATTGTTACAAAATCTTGGTTACATCATTCATGTTGAGATTATACATATAAGTATGTGAGAACGATGTACAAAGACGTGCACATTAAGAGCGTCCAGAGTAAAAGATTAAACTAACAATTTAAAAATAAAGTAATTAAAATAAACCGTGACAGCTAAGAGATGACCAGTCCCAACTGACAGCGCCCGTTCACGAACATGACGCATGGATCAGCGCCATTCAACTCAACCACATTGAAGGGAACTAAATGACCCGACACACCCGCCACCATCAGCGAGACATTTGTGTGAGCATGACATTCTCTCAGCCACCAGGGCACATTCAAGTCAATGAAGATAACTAAATGTAAATGGTAGCTTTACCGTACATAGTACTCACACATGTGCTATGCGATTATATAATACTAAGAGATTGAATCTATACAATTCAAATATATTTTTACAATCTTCTGCTAATGGAATACGATAACCCTTCACTATTTTTATTAATGGTTCTGGTGCCCCCAATCTCTTCCACTCCGTAACATAATTTTGTAGACAACCCCCCGAAAATTCCTGATCCGAGTCAGAAATTTTTATTGAATTTACCCGAGCCTTTACCCCGTGGTACATTGTTTTGCGGTTCATTTCTCCGAAAACTATAGGGCTGGTGAAAGCGTTGTCCAGCGTGCTGTCCCCGTGATTGAGGACGAAAAAATCTATTATTATTAAACGGGTGCATTGCCCGATAATTATAAAAAGTTTCTACACTCTGAGGAGGAAGAAATCTTTGGTTCATCGTCAGTGCAGGAGTGCGACTGGACGATTGATATCCACTAGGTCCAGGGTACGCCGCCTGGGGTCTAGGGGTTTTCTTTTCATGCCCAGAAAACATATTTTTATTCGGGTAAAAAATTTTCTTAACACCACCATTATTCTTAATAAATTCACTAAAAGGTACTTTATCAAACAAAAATTCACTACTTGGCGGTATTTTCTTTAAACATGGCTTAAATGATTTATCCCTTAATTGCTTAATGTACACTTCACGTCTTTGTTCAATTATATCTGCCCTACGACCACAAACTAGTTGTAAACAATCTCGTGAAACTTTTTGATAATCAGCAGAAAAAACCTCTTTTAATTTTAACGTTAACTGCTCTGGATCAATACTACTAGTATCCTTTGCCCAGTCCACTATGTTTCGGAAACCCTGTTGCATAGCCTCGCTTTGCATTATCAATGCCCGAGCTACAGAGCCAAGAAATTTATCCGAAGAGGGTAGATGACTAACTTTTTCTAAAGACTTGATTTCATCATTAACTTCAAGGTCAATATATCCTGGACGAGCATTATATAATTTTTGTGTTTCCACATATCTAACATTATTCCAGTTGTCATTTTTAAAATATTGAATGGAATTTAACAGTTCTAACTGATTAGAAGGGGTCGCAGTGACAGCTGGCTCCTTTAATTGCGTTGCCAAATCAAAATCAAACGATTGAACCGGTGCAGGATCTGCTACTGGTTCTGACAACCTTTCCGTATCTGGTTGCTCCTGGGTCATGTCGAAGTTATCACCATAATATACCGGGTTATCCCAATCATAATTTCCATTTTCAGAAAACATAATATTATGAGGGTAGCAATATAATTTTTTCAAATCACTGACCTGTTTTGCAAGCTTTTTGATTACCTTGCTTTGCCTTCGAAGACGCTTACTTCTCTTCTTCTTACTCACCTTCTTCCTCTTACGGGATTTATCAACCTGTTCAACCTCTGAAGCCGACGGTGATGACTCAGAGGAACTTGAGGAACTCGACGAACCCGATGACGAAACGGAATCTTTACGACTACGCGTCTGTATTCTGTCCGCCATTTTTTAAGAAAAACGAAATTGAACACTATTTTGTTCTTAACTATGCATATACCGAACGCACAGCGTTACCAAACATAAAATAACTGTCGATATTATAAAATAATTTCTCAAATATCGAACGCTAACAACGTTAACTTTTAAAGATGTGAACTGTCCGAAAAACAGGACGCCAATGAACGTTTTGGCGCGCTGCAGCCACCTGGTGAACGAAGGCGGAAATACGTCATCAACGTGTTGTCAAAAAGGCGATAGTTGCATATACCTGTATAGATGTGACACGGAAACGGAAGATGCTTGACTCAAATAATGTTTATATGACCCCGAATGAGGCCGAAGGACACAACAGCTATTTTTCAGAAACCATTTGAGATTATTTATACAGGTTGTGGCGTAAATAATGAATAACCCAAGCTCTATAATATTAAAAATTATCAAACCCCGGAGTCGATGAGTATGTTCAAAAAATCAAAATCAAAGCATTTATTTCAAGTAGGCCCGTTACAGGCACTTTTGAACTGTCGAAACAAAGATAACAATGAAATTTAGCTACAGTCCCAGTCACAAGGCATAAAAACTGTGAAAGTACTGTAGTTGCCCATTCCCTAACGTAGATCTCTATGGAGAAGAACGGGCAAGAAACTCCATGGACACTCTTTTAAATCAGAATATTTTTACAAAACCTTGGTTACATCATTCATGTTTAGATGGTACATTATGTGAGAGCGATGTAGCAAGATGTGCACGTTAAAAGTGTCCATAGTAAAAACAAGGAAAAGAACAATTCAAAAAATAAAATAATTAATTCAAATAAGCCGTGGCAACCAAGAGATGACCAGTCACAACTGACAGCGCCCGTTCACGAACATGACGCATGTATCAGCACCATTCAACTCAACCATTTTGAAGGGAACTAACTGATCCGACACACGCGCCACCATCAGCGAGACATTTGAGTGAGCATGACATACACTTAACCGCCAGGGCAAATTCAAGTCAAAAAAAAAATGACGTAGGTTTCCAACGAAGGATAGCTTTCTATTACATAGTACTCACATAATATGGGCTATGCGGTTATATAATACCAAAAGAAATTGAATCTATACAATGCAGAGATAGTTGTACAATCTTCAGCAGCTCCAACAATACTATTTAATGCTATCCATTAATCAGTTTATGCGCCCCTGTCCATGTGGAGCAGGACCGGCATTGAGCCAAGCATTTTTATCAGAGATATAATCGTCCAACTTGTAATATGCTTGCTTACATAGTGTGCGTTTAATGCATGATTTAAATTTCGTCTCATTCAGTTCAAGAATACTTTGTGGAATTTTATTATAGCATCTTAAACAGTACCCCATGAAAGATGAGTCTACTTTAGCGAGTCTGAAGCCCGGCTGAACTAATTGGTCTCTAGTTCTCGTACTGTAATTGTGTCTGTCACCTCTTTTATTAAAAAGATGTAGATTTTTTCTATGCGCAAGTTTATTCCAAATTATTGTTTTTTAAATTACGACCTTTGGTCACTTCCCCGGCCACGCGATATCTCAAATGAAGAAATTGGTACTATCTGATTTCTGTTTTATATTTTTGAATTTATCGTGCTGTAGAGTATGTATTACAGTTCTGCAGTATCTCACGTGTTTTTTTTTTAAATAATAAAGTAAAAAAATTGCTTCCATATTTTTTTTTGTGGCACGGCACGGTAACGTGACGTGAAAGTCCACGTGGTAACGTGGCACGTTGCGTTGTCGTGACGTGATTATTTACGTTGCTCGACGTGGAAGTCCACGTCACGGCACCATGACGTGGACTTCCACGTCACGTTGCCGTGCCGTGGCACGTTGCGTCGTCGTAACGTGTTTATGTGTTTGAGCCCTTACAGCAAGCTTATTTAGGAGTATTATTTAGAAATCAGATGGTGAAAATTCCTTTAATTGAGATAACGGTGGCAGAGAAAGTGACCAAAGGTAATAGCAATTAAAAAAATGCACGAGCCTATCGACTCCGGGGCTTTTCAACTTTTTATATCACCTATAGGACTTGAGGTCCTCCATGCGCGTTATTTACGCCACACCTTTTAATCCTTTATACAACTGCATGGTTCTTTTGGCACGTGGCTATAGTTGGAATTAACGCTGGGGCGCAAAAACTTCCGGTATATCGGAACATGTCCCAGTTTGAAGCTTTGTATCGCAGTGTCCCTCCCGGTCGATATGTAAGTTTTCCTGGTTTGAAAGTTAGAGCAGATAAAAAGAAAATTCTACACAAACGAATAGTCTCGCAAATATTATCTCTTGTTTTCTCCAAAGGGTTAGGCAGAGGTGATGCACCCATATTTCGCCAGCTATGTTTAAGTACCCATTGTAATAGGGTATTATTTGAGTTATTTGATCATCCCACGGGAACACTGCATTTTTCCGGGATCAAAAACCTATGTGTTAATCCGGAATATAAGCTATCTTGACACCAAATTTCATCCAAATCCGTTAAGCCGTTTGAGCGGTAAGAAGTAACAAACATACACACATACAAACATTGAGCATACAAACATATCTACAAACTTTCGCCTTTATAATATTAGTGTGATTACAGTTTTTAATGCAGCCAGTAAAAAAACAAGATGGTATTAATTACTAATGCCATTTTGTTTTTTTTTTACAATTTTACAAATGTTTAGTGTAAATGTTTAGTTTAACAGCGCCGTTCTAACCATGTCATTCATGCTCCAAAAGAATCAAGCTGCACTATTTTCAAAATAATTGGTCAAAAGAATACCTGAAAAGTTGTATGGTAAATGGTAATCGGTTATCGTGGTGTGTGTGGCATATGATGCCGAGAAATGAGGAAAATGTTGTGAAGAAAGTTTTGAGTATGAATTTGGATGGCTTTATAAGTCGAGGAAGACCAAAGAAACGACGGATGGACTATGTGAAGGATGATTCTGGCTAGAAAGGAGGTGACTGCTGAGATGACGAGTAATAGATGGAAGAAGAAGACATACTGCGCCGACTCCAAATAAATTGGGTTAAGGGCAGGAGAATAATGATGAAGATGGTCAAAAGAAAACCTTAAATCAAAATGACTTTGTGGAACTTTAAAAAGGTTTCACAAGAGGTTTTATCATCGAAGGTTGTCGCACTTTAAATAACATCTATTTTGGCATTGCTTGAGAAAATGGTAGTATTTTAGACAAAAAATAAAATTGACATTATATTCGCTATGAATTCAATAGTTCCTGGTATTATTTAAGATACTCTGTGGCTCCTGGTTTGAGTCATTATTTTTATAACTGCTGGTTTTAAAGTAACAGGTTTTTATTTTTTTTTATTAATCTTACCTATAGCTAGTCATTATACGAAGCCTCGAAGCTTATTCATGGGCGAAGGCAGAGGAAAACGCTTTTAAGTATAAACATGGTTCTTGGCTAAGATTTTCAGCTTAAGTATAAACTATGTAAATGTTCCTACAGTTGGGACTTGGCCTCCAATCCATGAGAAAAAGCCAAGTTCTATACTGATTGTGGCCGTCTCGAATACCATAACACACGCCTCAAATTTGTATTCTACTTTCACGAAAATCATAAGTAAGCGTAATGCCACAACTCTACTGTGCATGAAATCGCGTGACTGTGATGGCACGAACCTGTTCCATCAGCCATCAAGCGACAATAGTTTGGTTCGTCGTTCATAACTCAATTTTCTTCACATAATTGTCCACACTTGCCTTTTCCCAGTGGTTGAATATAAATTACTCATTATTTTGTTTACATTTCAGATTTTTGATTTTTCTGAGACTTGGGTTATTTTTCATGTAATCGCTTTTGGTATTTTACAACAACAGGATGTCTTGGGATATCACATTGGGTACGATTAAGTGTTTTTTCTGTACATTTAATTTGTTACTAGTTGCCTAGGTATGCTTATACCGATTACCGCCTATGTACCTTGGATTGTGTACTATCTCTTAAATAATATTAGTAATATATATCTTACAATAACTAGGTCAACGAGGTCGTAGGTACGAAGGACAACGTATAATAAAGTAATAAATAAAAGTTCAACTATGTTTTTGCATCGACACGACCTTCGCCTTTTTTCCGTATCTTTCAGTTTCATGTCGTAAAGAAATGATTCCCTCGTTCTGATTGCTGATTTTTTTGGGTGACCACCAGTCTTTCAAATACACAGATTTTGCTTTGAGCTTTCTTTATATTTTGTTGGGGCTCTCATAGAAAATGATTATTCAGACAAGGTTTTAAGTTTTGTAGATGTTATTGCATTAATCCGACTTAGTATAGTTGAAGTTGTTTATGAGTACGTAGCTCACACAATATTTATGATGTGAGATAAAGGTAAAACTCGCGCAAGTTTATTTTATGCAAAAATTAAGATATTAATATGGATGGTGGTGGAATACTGCTTTACCATAAGCATTTTGTATAACTGCACAAAGCCCTCACTCTGGTTTTCACTAAAACCTCAATAATTTCGATGAAAAAGGAATGTCCCAGATTACTATTCGAGGTGAACACACTAGCCAAGGCACTGAGCGTGCGCTTCAATAAAACGTAATATGGTTGGATTTGTCATATTTTTTTATTGTCCCCAACAATCACGAACGCTTCGCGAACCAAGAATGCGATTCCAGTCAGCCGTCAGTGTACACGAGTGTAGGCGGTAAATAAACATGCAGCGGCCGTACGCGCGCCGGTATTTGGCCGCCAATAATATGGGAGAGGCCTTCCATGGCGGTAAAGTTTTAAAACTTTTTACCTTTACATTCTACGTAGTAACGTGGAAAGAAATGTCATGAGATAAAAAGTTACTTAACAGATGGATCCTAGTGTTTGTTGCTAAAGTGATCGGAAACAACAACTTCTATTTTAATAAAAAGTAATTCCAACTATTCTACCAATGGATTTTAAATTCTGCAAAGTGTATTACCCTACCCCGATATAAAAGGTTGTGTGCTACCGTCACAAAAAATCAAGAAATAAGTAATTACGTACCAATTTTTTTTTCTTTCAGATTTCGAATATGTAGTGACCGAAAAGCCTAAAGCGCCCATTTGCTTTTTGTCTGCACAACCACGGCAAGTGTTACCATATAAAGGGTCTGGCTTAAGTCCTTTTATGCGGCGATATGCACAAGAAATAAGAGAGAATTTAGGTCCTGGCTCCTATGAACACAAAATAAATGCGTTTTCTCGAGTTACCGACCGGGTATGTAACATATTGCAAAGCAAAAAATAACGGGCCATGTGCGAGTCGTACTCACACGCACACAAGGTTCCGTATTACCAAAAACTAAACATCCAATCTTATTCAAACCAATTTTCGTAGAAATATTTTTTACGTTCGACAATCATACATTTTTTAGAATTTTCCTCCTCTTACTTTAGAAATTAAGGGGGGGGGCACACATTTTACCACTTTGGAAGTGTCTTATCTTCAAACGATTGACTTTGAGGAAAAAATATTTTAGAAACCTCAATGTCATTTTTAAAGACCTATCTATAGACACCACGCACGAATAGGTTTGATGTTTTTTTTTTAGTTTCTTTTAAATACATGGGGAGCTTTAATTTTTTATCTTTGTATAAAAATCATAAAGCGGTTCACAAAATACTTCTACCTACCAAGTTTAAACTGTGTAGACTCAATAGTTTCGGAATAAAGTGGCTGTGACATACGAACGGACAGACAGACAGACATGACGAATCTTTATGGGTTCTATTTTTTTGCCATTCGGCTACGGATCCCTAAAAACAACTTTGTAGTATCATTATCTGGCATTAGTTACTATTTTGGATTAAATTAAACTACTGATCAGCAATTTAACAGATCATGTGGTGTAGAAGCGCAATTCTATCAAATTCTGTTCAGTGCATTTGTTCACACCATTTTGTAAACAAATGTGCATTTTTTCCACCGGTAAAACTGTGCGTTACTTTTATAAGTGCTCAGTGCAGCACATTTTTAAACGAAAGTGTTCACTTCGAAACTGCTCTGTCTTCCGTCGTTAACATGGACCGACATGAAAACGTTTTGCTTTGTGCAGCAGCTTGTGTCATGTTGAGCAGTCTTCTGCTTAATAAGAAGTGCAGAGCAAAACCGTGTTGTTGTGTGAGGCCCTTCTTGCAACGACGATCTAAAGAGGCAAACTGATTTCTAAAATAATTAAGAGATGGAATCCCGAAGTACTTATTGACTTAATGTCATTGGCTGGTATAAATTCTAGTCTTAGCATTCGTCCAATTCAATGAAAGTAATTACGTAAAATACCTAGGTTAATAGGTACTTTTTTAAATGTTTGTGAACAATTAAATGTTTTCTCGCTCCGGCAGAGGAAGTAAGACTGCGTGCGTCAACAGCGAGTGCATGTATGCTGACAACTCCACTGCTTGCCAGTGCGCGCACACAAATTCGCATTTATGCGCGAACATTGCGGCAAAACACAAGCACATTTTCTAAATGATAACTAGAGTGAATCCACCGACAGAAATATTTGTATCGTACAATGTTCAGTACAATGCCGCACCCGCACACTGATGGAATCGCACCTTAATGTGCTGAGCAGACGATGGTCATTTGACCACTGATTGAAAATGTAACTAGTACATCATCTGGTCTGCGCTTAGTAATTGTATTTTATTTTTTCAGATTTATAGCAAATATGGTCTAGGTGCCAAATCTCCACGCTGGATAATGAAACACGAGTATCAGCCCCCGCTTAAGGAGCCCCGTCCTAAAACCCCGGTCAAGCATAATTGCGCACCTTTCAATGCCACATCTAAGAGACAGGGCATTTTTTCGGCTTTGAGCTATCCAGCGTAAGCTTTATAAGTTTAAATTGAAATTAAGATTAGAACTGCTCTTAAAACTGTGAAAGACATCACAAAATTAATTGAGGTGACAATGTGTCATCATAACCAACACGTAGCTGGTCGCGCGGTTGTGGATTACAGTCCATTCCCGCTAATAGAGAGAAGGTTGTGTTACAGCAGTGGGCACATTAAAGGCTGATTGTGTAAGATTAGACAAAGAGAAAGCCTTAGTGATTTTATGAATTTGACTTGTACTTTGTAAGACAATTTGCATTTGATAACAAAATACGAACATCAGGAACTTTAATGAATTACTTGTAATTTAGAAATCAAAGCCTGTTTCTTTGGTGTTTTAGACCGTGCGACTATTGTCCTGCATATGAAAAACGGCAGATGAAGTTCGCATATGCCTTCTCGGGGAAAAAGGTTCTAAGGTGCCCTGTAGCGGTAAGGATAAATAATTTTCCTTAAGCGACATAATAATCGTAGGCTTCGTTCGTTCGATTGTTAAGTTAAGTAGAAGCCGCGCGGGGCGTTCCTAGTTTCCTACTGATTTTACAGTGTAAAAATGTAAAGTAAAAAAACCACATTGCGTTCGATTCATGGCGTAGGTAATTATTTATTGTTGAGCTGGAGCTGAGATTTTGCTATCTGCAGGCCGCTGGTGCAGGTTGGCCACCACTGATATCTGACCGGCTTAGGCCGGGCTTGAAAGACCGCTTCAAATAATAAGCACATTGTAGAAGTACAGACGCCAGCACATCCAGCTACTACAATCTGTCGAATTTCTTTAATAGATTTTCATTTTTATCGCTAAAGCATTAGGTTCAAGGTTGATGGGAAAAATTAGACAGTTTTGGGCAGCTTGATATGCTGGCGTCTGTACACTTTCGCGCTAGTTGTTTTAGTGTGGTAGTGAAAGTAGCAACCAGCTTGTTGCGTGGCTGCAGTTGCCGCAACAAGAGTCCTTCAAACACCTTGGAGATATTGTATTTAGCCAATAGAGAACGGGTATTGGCGAAGGAAGTCAGTGTTTACAGCAATGCATAAAAAAACGGACAAGTGCGAATTCGACTCGCTTGGAGAGGGTGCCGTACATTAAATTTGTAAATTTCGTAAGTTGTTTTAAATCTAAGATTTCTTATAGGTTTTTCTGTAATCTATAGGCAAAGAATAATTTTTATATATTTTTTGAAATTTTCGACCCTGTAGTTTTGGAGTTAAATAAGGGAATGGTCAACTTTCGGCTATTTTCATAAAAAACTTCAAAACTATTTATCTTAAAATTAAAAAAAAAAATGAGATTCTCACAATGACCATTTGATATGTAACACGATATAATTTGCAAAACTTCTTTTTTTCATTTTTAACTTCCCCCCCAAAAGTGATCCCATGTTTAAAATTCATAAATTTACGTTACACGTCCGTATTAGTGTCACCCAGTTTCACATGTGTACCAAATTTCAATTCAATCGGTCCAGTAGTTTCGGAGTAAATTGGCTGTTACAGACGGACAGACAGACAGACACGCGAGTGATCCTATAAGGTTTCTGTTTTTTTCTTTTGAGGTACGGAACCCTAAGAATAATTAATAGTTGCATGGGTTGTTGTGTTATGTCGTCCTGTTTACATACAGTATATTATAATATGTTATAGATCTTCCAGCGTTCGCTGCGTTAACTTGTTTTGTGTGTGTTCAGTTGCAGGTGCGAGCTCAAACTTTTTACTTGTTTCCGTATCCGGTAGTCTGTATAACATTCAAAGGCCACGCGCGGTCATGATTATTATCATTTAAGTAGGTTCTGATGTGTTGTAATGTCTGTGACAGACATAATTAACTAATCCTAAGTACCTACTGAATTGTTTTAGATAAAATGTGTCCCATATAATTTGGACGAATGTGGATTTTGCGGTTGTTCGTGCTCCCAACAGGGTGATTACTGGCAATTCGAAAATAGAATATTCTTATGCAGGAGACATTATGATCGACTTTTCAAACATTGCCTGGCCAAGTTTCAAGGCGCTAAACTTGCTGAATTTAAGGTATTTATAACAAATAAATAACATATCATATTCACTCCTGTAATTCCTGAAGGACTAGGCAGAGGTGTATCTAATAACGGTCCACATTTCGCCAGTTAAGTTGTAGTTAGTGTTTAGTAGTCCTATATATTATGTAACAGGGGGCGAGCCTTTTGCATTCAACCAGGCACAAATCCAGACTTCGTGGCTGCTACTCAGAAATTCCTGATGGAAAAACCCTTTTCCCGATCTGGGAATCCAACCCAGGTTCTTATACTCACTCAGCAGACACGCTTTCGACCACTAGACCACAACAATTACAATAATTGTTAATAGCTCATGGATACTTTTTTATGCCTGGGTATTTCTAATCGGATCGTTCAACAATTGTTTTTTTTTATGTACAGTCGGTAAGGGACTGCTTCTTCATGCACTCACACAACAGTTGCAAGGCAGCACTGAAGATTATGAAGTCCGAAGAGATAGTGAAGAAGTTGAGAAAGGAAGCATACTTAGATTTATTCTTCCCACAACGTCGATTTTGTGAACAATAATAATTATTTTTATTGATAGTTTTATTTATATTGAAGATAGTAGTTTGTTATTAGTAGTTATTTGACTCTTGAGACTAGCAACACTAAAACTATTGGAAAGACCGAGAATTGGCTAAAAGGTACAGAATTCAAGCTCGGCAAATAAATTAACTGGTAGAAAAAAAAAACAATCATCTGACTGCTGGACAAGTTTCTTTCGTATTTATTATTTATTTTGATAACGAATCGATATATTGGAGCAAGCATAGCGACGAAATCATGAAACTAGACTCTAATAATAAAATGATAAATAGTGAGAGCGGCGCAGATCTATCCGAAGAAGTAGTGGATCCGCGGCAAAATGCTGAGGACATTATCGACGAAATACTCGCGGAGTTTACAGACTCGCGGTCTCCCGATGCAGCGAGAAATGGGAACGGTTTACCAGAGAATCTATTTAGTATGATACAGCCTCCGAGGACGCGGACTCCAGCTAACTCATTCTCTGAGAATGCCACAATAGACGATATAGATCCGCAGTCGGACCTCGGCACGTCCATAAGGAACAAGTGTTTGGAACTGGAAGAGATTCTTCAGAGCCTCAAGTCGCGGCTGAACCACGTAGTTTTGGATGAAAATATCGTTCTCAGTCCCGAGGCTAACTCCATGGAGGCGCAACTTGAGCACGACTTGGACACTGACTGCCAGGAGGACCTCTCTCTTCAGGAATTCCTTGAGCTGTTGCACTCGCAAAACAAAATTAGTCCGACAGGTGTGCAATGAGTGCTCGACAGGCCATCCCTATGAACTTAATCTTAAGACAAAATTAACATGAATTTATTGTGTGCAAATTTGAATTTTAGATTTTATTGAAGTACTATTAAATATTCAGGCCTAATTCCTGTATTATTATTTCATAGTTAAGGGAAAGGAAAGGAATAAAATTGACTCAACCATGAAGTTTCTGTACAAGAATATTTATTTGTAATAAAAAAACAACAGTAGGTAGGTACTTAATCATCAAGTAATAATTTAAAAAATCTGTTAATACATATTTAGATTGCTTTATGGTTGAACCTAATCTTGCAGCACGGAAATGCTCCTATTCTTTTCTGCCGCTCAGAACGTCATTTGCTAGAGTGAGAAACAGTTTGCTCCCAACCACATTGTAGATTCTGCTGCGTGCAATAGCATTCCCACTCTGATTCAACCATATAGTCAGCATAGAAAAGTGCAATTCCATGGTGCCAGATGACGCCCAACCATTGAAGTGAAAACTCCAATAAATTTCAAAAACTAATCATCAAACATATTTTGAACATCGGTGCTGATAGTCAATTCAGTTGAATTAGGAATTGTATCATTTTCATACAACTGACTTTCTTCATGGCTGTGTTCATCTACATAAGTGCTCAAACTGTTCTCATGTTTCAATATGTAGCTCACTTGTTTCTCTGTCATTAAATCTATTACATTACTTTTATCATGATCCACCAGTTCCGCTTTCAATTTCTTCACCCAATCATTGTAATCAGTAGGATCGGTCTTCACAAATTCTGTTCTCAAAAGCCTCATAGCATCTAATGCTTTGGAATAGTTTCCATCAATGTTGTTGTGGATCAGACTCTCGATTGCTTTGATCATCTCTGTGGCCAACTCTGATAGAGGTTTATTCCTGTTTTGAAGGGTTTTGAAATCTTCTATTGGGTTAACAGTGCTTATAGTTTTAATTTCATCTACAACATCTTTTGTAGGCAAGTGAATTTTAGGCATACTTGGAATGTCTGGATTATCTGTCTGCAACTCTCCAACAGGAATTTTGAATTGATCAATATCCAATGTAACATTTTTATTTTTCCTTTTCTTTACTTCAACCTTTGTCAATGTGAATAAATCCTTCAATTTTTCCAAAGGCTTTCTAGCATTCTCTTCCAGCAGGGGTGGTACTTTGAACAGAGTCATTATGTCATCTCTTGGTTTAGGTAATGGTTTGTCTGGATTCAAGGCTCTAAATGCTATGCAGTCCAGGACATATTGTACTGAAGGGCTCACACACTCAGCTATAGGGAATGCTTCAGTATCATCATATGTGTCATCATATGCTTTGGTCAAGTCCATGGCATTAATGAGTTCTTTAAAAGCTTCTACTTGTTCTTGTGTACATTTATGTTTTTTTAAGTTGGTTGCTGGGAATGACATCTGTTTTATGTCTTCCTTGTAACACAGACCAGCCAAAGAGAGACACACATAATTATTTGTATCAATCACAGGCATGAGTGCAAACATTTTGGCTGCTGTGTTATTAAAATGTACTTTCCGTACAATGGCAACAAGATTCATTTCATGAAGACATTCTACAAGACATCTGACAGTTTTTTGTGCCCTCTTATCACCTTTTCTGCCAAATACATAATTCAAACCATCTCCATTTAAGTTCTGCCATTTAATGTTATCAGCAGAAGTAAAGCCATAAACCGACAAACATTTGACTCCAGATTGATAAAGCATAGTTTTATCATGTTCTGAAAATGGTATAATTTTCTGTCCATACTGGTAGCCTTGGAGTTTTTCAGATGCTTCGACTGTTGCACCACTTTCCTGGTTTACATATTCTTTTGTTTTCACAACTGCTTCTGATGTGCTAGATGTAGATGTGATTGGGTCTTTCACAGCTTTCTGCCAATGTTTAACAGCAGGATCATCTTTTAGTCTGCTATAGCTGGAGACAGGGATCTTTATATTTGGGCCAATACTTAGGTCTATATTCCATGGAATGGCATTAGCCATCTTCTTTCTGTGGAATAGTAAGTCATACTTCATGATGCTTTCCAATGTGCCTGTTACACCATCAGTGGCTTCCACAAACTGCTTGATTAATTCTGTGGACTCATTTTCATATTCTTTGGAGTAAACGTCAGGACCAATGACATTAACTTCATAGCCCTCTTCTTTGAATCCATTTAAAACCTGGAAGATTTTTCTATAATTAGCAACAACTCTTTTTATAGTTGTCCAACACTGTCACCGATTCAACAATCCTTATAACCATTAGAATTAATCATTAAATCAATGTTGCAACATCAACGAAGCAAAGGGACTTTATAACAACAATTTGTGTGGTATCGAACAATTAAAAAATCGAGGTTTACAAGGTAAAATCAACTCCTCATAGTTGGTTAAAAAAAGGAAAACATACATCTTCAGTTCTTTCAGGATCAAAAGATGGCCGCTTCTTGAAGTTGGTCATCAGTACAATCTTCCTACTAGCTAACTTGACACCACTGAATCCATTCTTGTAATAGTCTGCTGCCACTAAGAGTGCATCAAACCAGTCTCCTCTGCTTTCCGATGGCTGAAAGAAAAATAACAATGAAAGTAAGTATTAGATCCCAGCCCCCACAGAGAGGTCTATAAGTTCCAGCAACGGAGATGTTACAGGCTGATTACAAGTGACGGTAGAAAACCCAAAAAAAATTGTCCCCCAGGACTGAGACATTCACAAGTGTTAGTAAAACAAACTTATCTAGACACTCGAAAATGTTGCTTTAGCAATTATCAGTGATTAAATGTATGGAAGGAATTCAGGCTAGTCACTATGGTGCTTGTAAGTAGATCCAAGTGGAATTGGGGCGAGTGTAGGCTTGAAGGGTAGGCTTAATGGGAGACATTGAAGTATTTTAGACATTCAAAAAGTGCTGTTTCCCAATCTAACCCTTTATTTAGATTTTCGTAATAACAGACAGGCAGTTTTACAATATTATGAAAAAAATTGATCAAGAGAAAGCAATATATAGGAATATTAATAAGGACTAGCATTGTCTTACATATGCATGCATTAGCATTGTCATAATAGGGTCTACTCAGGACCCTAATATGACTCATCATGAATTCATGACTATGTTTCACTTTGATATCATGTATGTATTCGTGTTTTATTTACCTTTTCCGGTAGATTCCTTATCATTTTCCAAGTGGGGGTCTGTAATTCTGTTAAGAATTCTATGTGTTTGAATGCTCCTTCGTACTGACTTGCCATGTTGTTATTGGTTTTCTTGGATCCCAGCAGTATTATACCAACCAAGTTCTTGCCCTGGCTTAGTATTTTACGTTCTATGATACGGGCAGTGCATTCTTTCGCACTTTCAAAATAACTTTTTTGGTTTTTCTCATCTACAGTGGAAACATTTCGTCCTATATCCAAAATAATTATAGTACCTTGAGCCATTTTGAACTATTTTGCAGACACAGACGTGAATTTATGAACTAATGCGCATTTACGCGGTTTACGCCAAGAATAAATAAACTTAATTTGACTTTTTCGCGATTCCCGGTAAGGCGGTAACAAACAAGTTTCGACAAGTGTAACTGTGTACTAGGCTTGTCGAATAAATATCGATACATCGATATATCGATATTTTCAATTTGATAAATCGATATTTTTGGGCGATATATTATGTAATGATATATCGATATATCGATGTCAAATATTCAATATCGAAATTATATAAAAAACGATATTTAATTTGGTACTTAAGTTGGTTTTTAAGTTGGCAACTCTGTCAGTTCAGTTCAGTTTCCTCAGAGAGAGTGGCATCTGCTGTAAATCTCGCAGTACCCAATAACAGAAGTCGGCTTACAGCCGAGCACATAAATCAAAGAGTTTTTCTAATGTCTGTATCAGATAAATATTGGTTAAATTAATAAATAAATAATATTTTGTTCTTGATTTAAGTTGATTTATTAAAAACAGGATGACTGAAGTAGGTTAGACTTTTTTTTCATAACGTACCGATATATCGATATTTTTAAATAAAAAAAACGACATCGATATTGATATTTTCTAAAATATCGATATCGATATGTATCGATACTTTATTGCATTTCCGACATCCCTACTGTGTACCTAACAGATTCAGTTTTGACAGCTGACGTCACCGGTTGTCATCATCACTGATGTGTTTTGTGTTTATAATCAATTTAATTTATTTAAACCTCACAATTATTGACTGAAAGCGCTGCGTAGGCAGATAAAAATCGAAAAAGTATTACTTGACTTTTCAATTAAAAGCGATAGACTAAGTTAATAAACTAATAGTATAATGTTTCCAGAAAGATTTTTAAACAGACTATTGTCTATGTATTGAAAGAGGAATAAGCGAACAGCTCTATTTATGTCATTGAGTAGGCGTCAAAATTTCCATCAATTCAATCGATTGTTGTTGTAAAATTGTTTACAAAAAGCAGAAACGGAATCAATTTATCTTTATTCACAATGATCGTTTATATTTGTCTGGTCTCGTTTGTTTTGTGGGTCGGTTATAAGTTCATATAACTCCTTTAATTCATTTAATTTAAAAATGTGACCAAAGTATCTAGAATTTTCATATAATATTTGCTAAAAGATCTACAATGTCTACAATGTTCGCAAATAGAAGTAAGATCATAACAGAAATGATGAAGTTTTCGTTCCACCACCGAGCTTTTTATTGTTACCTTGGCATGAGTGTTTGGATATTCTTTCTAATAACAGGTAAATACTATTATTATCCTTTAAGTATTAATCTTTTCCCTTACCTATTATTTGTAGCCCACCGGTTTCAGGAACAGGGTCCAAGCTACCGGCAGTCAGTTAACATTAAATTTCTTGAAGGTCGATTTTCAATGGCATAATAATATCTTAAGCAAACTGGCAGATGTAATATTTAATATTTACAGAAGATAAGGAATAAGTTTATTTGACCTTTTTATAAAGATAAGGTCTACGTTTGAGTAATTTAAACAACTACAATAATCTTTTGCTTGGTCCCTGAATTAAAATCACTAATTTATGAGATCAGACTCAATTATTTACTCTACTTGAAGTATCAATTGCTTTATTCTATTACTTTATCCTATTGCTTTATTCTATTGTTAAGGCTTTTCCCACCATTGGGTTGAAAGGAACAACATTGTGATAGCAAAAGATATCATAATAAAAGGAATAATTTTATTAGAGTGCTTTTTAAAGATTCCATTCTTTGTCAAACAAATTGTGGTTGAAACCACAATTTCTTTTTTCCACAACATTCAGAGAAATTATTAAAGGATTGTTGAGTAACACCATGTAGAGAAGACAATTTGGCTAAAAGGACAATATACAGGGTGAATTTTACAAGTGGGTGTGGATGGCCTAATCCGAAACTATGAGGAGTAGCGCAAAAATACTCTAAGGAGTCTCGAGCCTGATTTAGATGAAAACTAAAACTGCATCATTGGATTTTTGGAAAATCAATATTCCTCTAGCCAGGAATCAACACATTGATTTTGAAAAGAAAAACACACTGTATTATTACACCATTTGAAAGTGCACTAATAGATAGGGATCAAATTCTGGGAAGTAATGACATGTGGCACATTTAAGGAAAAGGTTAAATATTATGTTTTTTCACATTTTAAATAAATGTCCTTAGTTGATCTTCACAACATAGTTCTGATTTCAAATATGTACTAACTCTTCACGGTAAAAGGAGAAGTTAAAAGAAAAAAAAAGGAAATAATTGAAATTGGAACTTGTAAGTGAGTTTACGCCAACCAGTCTTACCAAAGAGTATCGTGTTACCCAGTGCTAGCTGGGTTGTGGAGGTCAGATAGGCAGCCGCTCCATGTAAAATACTGGTATTCAGCTGCATCCGGTTAGACTGGAAGCCGACTTCAAAATGTTGGGAAAAGGCTAGGCAGGATGTAGAAGTGAGTTGACGCCAGTAGTGATTTTGTTCGACGTTTCGTTAATTACTAGCTAACTATTTGCATACTGTTACGTATTTTATAAAAAAAACACTGTTTCCTTAAGTTTGCCGTATGTCATACTCCCCAGAATTTGATCATAAATAACGAAGGTGTGTAATGGTGTTTATAAAACACTTCTTTTTGTAATCTATTTACTACCGATTAAACAACAAATTACTTTATTAATTACAAAACACTTAAGACTTAATCACAAATACACTACTGATCACGACTCAGATAGATATCGCACTTCTCGTTCCCTTCGATTCGCTTCGTAGTGTTGCCAAAATCAGACTGACCGCTCCCGTCTTTTTTTTTTTTGATAGGGCTCCATGCCCATGCCCTGGAGCTGCATTAGTGAGGCACTCCGGTATCACCGGGTGCCGACCTAACTTCGTCGTGTGGTCGGGGACTACCTGACGGACAGGTCCGTCTTATACCCTGGTCACAACGGAGAATGGAACCGGCGAGAGATGTCGTGCGGTGTTCCACAGGGATCGGTTCTGGGGCCGCCCTTGTGGAACATCGGTTACGACTGGGTGCTGCGCGCCGACCTCCCTAGCGGCGTCAGCGTAGTTTGCTACGCTGACGACACGCTGGTGCTGGCGCAGGGGAGGTCGCACGATTCTCGCCTCCCGCATCGTCCGGCACTTAGACTTAGTTGGTCCAAACTTGTCAGACGCCCAGTTCGGTTTCCGGGCAGGGCGATCAACAATTGACGCCATCTTGCGCCTCAAGGCTGAAGCGAAGGATGCAGTTGCTCATGGCGGGGTGTTGTTGGCGGTGTCTTTAGACATCGCCAACGCGTTTAACACTCTGCCTTTCAGCTGTATCGACGAGGCGCTCCGATACCATCAGGTGCCCATCTACCTGAGGCAGCTAGTAGCAGACTACCTGCAGGGGCGGTTCGTCTGCTACGAGGGTCGTGACGGCCAAGTCGTGCGCAGGCCCATCGTGTGCGGTGTTCCACAGGGGTCGGTTTTGGGACCGCTCTTGTGGAACATAGGCTACGACTGGGCCTTGCGATGTTTGCTCTCCCCCGGGCAAGGCATCATTTGCTACGCTGACGATACTCTCGTCACGGCCCGGGGAGGGAGCTACGAGGAAGCGGCACGCTCAGCCGTCGAGGGTGCGTCCCTCGTCGTAGGGCGAATCGAGGCACTGGGTCTCAGGGTGGCGCTCGAAAAGACGGAGGCCCTGGTATTTCATGCCCCCCGACGCCGGCCACCGGCTGGCGCACACCTCACTATTGGTGGTGCAATAATAGCGGTAAGGGCAAGCATGAAATACTTGGGTCTGGTTTTGGACCGTAGGTGGAACTTCGGCGAGCACTTTGCTCAGCTTGCGCCGAAGCTGATCGGCACGGCGTCCGCCCTCAGCCGGCTGTTGCCGAACCTGGGCGGACCGAACGCGGTTTGCCGACGGCTGTACACGGGGGTGGTTCGCTCAATGGCGCTCTACGGGGCCCCGGTGTGGGCGGAGTCCCTGTCTGCCAAGAACAAGGCTCTACTGCGGAGGCCACAGAGAGTCATGGCGGTCAGGGTCATACGCGGATACCGCACCGTATCTGCGGAAGCGGCGTGCGCCCTCGCGGGCACACCCCCGTGGGATCTGGAGGCACAGGTGCTCGCCGAAGTCTACCGGCGTGGCGCAGACCTACAGGCGGAGAGCGGCAGACGCCCGCCGCCAGAGCTGGTCATGAGGTGGCGTAGGGAGGCCCAATCCCAAACCCTCAGGATTTGGAGGGTGAGGCTGGAGACGCCCAGTGCAGGTCACTGGACCGTGGGCGCTATCCAGCCGATCCTGGAGGAGTGGGTACGGAGGCGACACGGGACGTTGTCCTTCCGTCTAGTGCAGGTGTTGTCAGGGCATGGCTGCTTTGGCAAATACCTGCACAAAGTGGCTAGGCGGGAGGTGACTCCCGTGTGTCACCAGTGCGGCTGCGACGAGGACACGGCGCTTCACACCCTTGAGCATTGTCCTGCTTGGGTGATGCAGCGCCGTGCTCTCGTAGCAGCAATCGGGGCAGACCTCTCTTTGCCAGCCGTGGCCAAGGCCATGGTCGACAGCAGGGGGGCATGGGAGGCGGTAGCGTCCTTCTGCGAGGACGTTATCTCGCAGAAGGAGGCGGCGGAGCGCGTCAGGGAGGAAGACTCCCTCGCTGACGCGATTCGTCGCAGGAGGACGGGGCGGCGGAGGAGGCATCATGGCGACCTGATGCCGCCCTAGGAGGTGCCAGCGGGCGGTAGACCGGGGAGTCTATCGTCGTCGCTTTGCACGGCCCTCACGAGTGGTGGCGATGTCTCAGGTGAGCTCGGACATCGCCAAAGAAGTTTGGTGCCCGGAGACGGGCTGCGCTGGATGGGTCGCGAATGTCATGCGTAGCAGTTCTCGCGGCCCATCCGCAAAGGCGACAGTAGGCTCACGGCGGTGTTTTTTAGTGGGTGCAAGCCCCACATAACCAAACCGTCTCCCCGGACGGTGCGGTATGCGTTAGGCATTTTTCACCGCTTAATAAAAAAAAAAAAAAAGGGGTGGTCGCACGAGGCGGCGCCCGAACTGATGACACGCGGGGTTGCAATAGTCGCTGAGAGGATCCGGCAACTGGGTCTCGAGGTGGCATTGCACAAGTCCGAGGCCATGTGCTTTCATGGGCCTCGGAATGCGCCACCGTCGGGATCCACACTGACGGTAGGAGGGGTTCCCGTCGGCGTCGAGCCGACGACGTTGAGGTACCTCGGACTCGTCCTCAGCCGACAGCCGATGGAACTTCGTGGAGCATTTCCGACGTTTGGCTCCCAGACTGGAAAAGGCAGGGACTGCCTTCAAGCGGCTCCTGCCCAACCTGAGGGGGCCAAACGCCTCCTGCCGGAGGCTCTATGCGGGGATCTTGCGGTCCATGGCCCTTTACGGGGCCCCGGTGTGGGCGCGTTCGTTGAGGTTGCGTGCCAAGCACTACCTGAACGCGCCCCAAAAGGTGGTAGCCGTAAGGCTGATCCGTGGATACCGCACGATCTCTCGCGAGGCGGCGAGCCTCCTTGCCGGATTGCCGCCATGGGATCTGGAGGCCATAGTCCTCGCGCGCCTGCACGAGTGGCGCGCGGAGGTACAGCGCCGGGGGGTAACTCCGCTGCCGCGGCAAATTGTCGCGCAGCGGACAGACCTCCGCCGTTATCTCATGGCGACATGGAGAGATCGACTATCGCAACCCCGTGCAGGGCACGCCACGATAGTGGCGATAAGTCCCCTCTTTGAGGAGTGGCTTGAGAGGCGCCACGGCGCCCTCACCTTCCGCCTGACGCAGGTCCTCACCGGACACGGATGTTTCGGGAGGTACCTGCACCGAATCGGGCGGGAGGAAACGCCCGGGTGCTACTATTGCGAGGATCGCCCGGAGGACACGGTGGAGCACACCGTCGAGGTCTGCTCCGCTTGGGAGGAGCACCGCCGTGTCCTCGTAGCGGCGATTGGCGGCGGCGACCTCTCGCGCCCGGCCCTGGTTCAAGCCATGGTCCGGGGCGAGAGGGAATGGGAAGCCGTCGCCTCCTTCTGCGAAGCAGTCATGCTAGCGAAGGAGGCGGCGGAACGTGAGAGGGAGAGAGCCTCACGTCCCAGCCGCTGCGGGAGGAGAAGCACCGGGCGTCGGGGGCCACGCCGTGATGGCTCTCGGCCACCGTAGGCGCGGGCCTGTGGACGGTGAGTAATGGGCTAGCTCGCCGTCCGTCCGTCGTATGACGACGGGCAGGCCGTGTCGACGGCGCGTTCGTGTTCCACGCGCGCCTCAAAGAGTTGTCAGCAAACGGGAGGGGCCCGCAAGGGCCGGTGCCTGCCAGGGCTGCGGGACTGTTCGAAAGAGATACCGCGGCCCTGGAACATAAAGGGCCAATGAAGGAACATGGGTGGTTTTTAGTCAGTAAGAGTCTGACACTGCCTTCCGCTCCGCCCAGAGCGGGGGGGGGGGGGGGTCATTTGATAATTTCCCACCCACCAAAAAATAAAATAAAAGGCTATAGGCTTAACATCACGCTACTACCAATAGGAGCGGACCATCAATGAAAAATGTTGCAATATGTGGAAAATAGTATTTTTATAAAATTATTACTCGGACGAAGGTTGCGGGCAACAGCTCGTAAAAATTTTTCTGAGTCATACCAACCACACATATTTGTATATTTCTATCTGTTCTATCTCATATTTTTATTTACCTATTATGTAGTGTGGAGTTCGGTAATTGTCCGACTGGATATAAATCTGTTTGCCTAATTTCATCCAAATCCATTCAATACTTTCTGCATAAGAGTAACAAACATCCGTCCATTCACTCATCCTCACAAACCTTTGCATTTATATTTTTTTTATTTGTTTTTGCCTTTTTATTTAGTAAATTTATGCTTATGGTTCACAATCATAAACAAGCTCAGGCTTTATAAATATCCTTTTTAATTCCAGTAATGTATAAATACATGTCTCTGGGAGAAGAAACAATAGCTGTGAAGAAGATAATACGAAATGAATACATATCAAAGAGTGACGCAAAGTTTAGAAAGATCTACTTGAGAGCATGCAACCCCCCGGATAGTATTGTGAGAGGATCTGAAGGTATGGTAGAATTACTCTGATCTTAAGTTCATTAAGATATGGTGCACGCCATAGAGTGCCTTGTTCACGAAGGAAAGTCGGCAGGAATCGGCTTCTTAGGTGCCTTCGGGCCTGATGCACAGACTTGGTCTTTGACTTATATCCAGAAGTCCAAACTCAAGGTTTCACCAGTGAGCAATGGAGCACAGTATACTAGGTTTTAAATTAACGTATCGTGTTCGAACACAATACTGCGTTCCAAATATAGCGGTTGTGGCTGAAAAGGCTGCCCAACTCAAACGGGACTGAGACATGTCTGCCGCATACCACGCCGCAGGCGACAAAAGATATGGTAGGACGAACTGGAAAGGTTCCATCAGAACTGGAAGGAGGACGCGCCGGTTCGCTAGAAATTGCAGGACTTGAGGGAGGCCTTTGCCCAGAAAAGGGATAGAGCAGGCTAGCAAAAAAAGAAGGTTTTTTCAGTGTTAATTTTCTTGAAAATAAGGACAAGATACAAGAACTATAACGAGTCAAATCTAATTCATCACACTCTAGGCTAGGCATTCAGGCCCATTATCACTTTGCGTACTGGCATAAGCTTTGTACTGTTACAATAAAAGTAAGTAGATATGGACTAAATAGGTACTTTCCCTCTACTTAATTTGAATCCACTGGATTATTCTTTAATTGTGAAACACACTTGCATTCTCAATGTAATCCAACAATGTTCTTTGAGAGGAAAACACAAGTATACGATTTGATTTGATTTGAACACATTTATTTGCGCTGAAACATGACGTAAAACAAATGAAAGCAAAAACCAATGAGTTATTTACATTCGAGATTACAATCTACGCTCCTCTCAAACATATTTATACACTTCTCATCAAAAAAATCGAAACACTTTCGTTTTTATTGTTTTTGTCCTAATTTTTTACAAAAGAGAATTAATTCCATGAAAAAAAAAACATTATTGTGTAGCTGGCAGTTTGGTCATTACAGTAAGAAAAAAAAAATCAAAATTCGAAATTAGAATTTCATTTGTTTATCCTATAAATGAAATTAATCACTGTTTTGAGACAAATATGTATTTAGGGTTGGAGTACGTTTCTCGTTTAAAAACTAAAAATTAGCGCTTGTCTTTAAACTTTTTGTTTCTTATTTCATTTACTGTGACTTTGGGACGTCTGAAAAAACTTTTTTTTCTAAAACATATGGATACTTCGCCCGCAGAAGCCGCCCAAGTGGTGGCATTGCTGGATTCTGGACTTAGTCAGCGTGTTGTGGCTGCAAGATTGCATCTAAGCTTATCATCTGTTCATAGAGTCTACAAACGCTATCGGGAGACTGGTTCGTTCACGCGCCGTTCAGGATCTGGCAGGAATCGGGTCACTTCTGAGCGAGATGATCGATTTATTGTAACAACTTCTTTACGAAATCGACGCCTTAACGCTTTTCAACTGCAGCAGCAGCTTCGCGTTGTACGAAGAGTAGCTGTAAGTGACTCTACAATAAGAAGAAGGTTGAAGGAACGCGGATTGGCACCGCATAAGCCAGCGAATGGGCCGAAATTAACTGCAGACCATCGAAGAGCGCGCCTTAACTTTGCACGCGAGCACCTAACTTGGTCATACCTTCAGTGGAGCAAAGTACTGTTTTCTGATGAGTTTAAAATTATGCTGTATGGTAACGACGGAAGGAACAAGGTCTACAGAAGAGATGGAGAACGCTTTGCACAATGCTGCATTGAAGAAAAGGTCAGCTATGGTGGCGGTTCGTGGACGGTTTGGGGAGGAATCAGCGCCGACGGTAAGACAGAACTTGCCTTTGTGTCTGGGCCACGGCTGCCTGCACTAAACTCTCATCGGTACATCGAACAGTGTCTTGAACCTCATGTGATTCCCTATGCACATTTTATTGGCAACGACTTCATATTCATGCACGACAATGCTAGAGCTCACACCGCGGGCGTCGTACGAGATTATCTTACCGAAGTCGGTATCTCCATTATGGTATGGCCAGCAAGAAGCCCGGACATGAATCCCATTGAACATCTATGGGATGAATTAAAGAGACGAATTCGAGCAAGAGATCCAGCCCCAGAAACACTTAGCCAGCTGCAAAATGCAATCCAAGAGGAATGGGATAATATACCACAACATGTGATCGTGACTCTCATCCGATCGATGAAGAACCGTATGGAAGCAGTAATAAGAGCTCGCGGAGGGAATACAAGTTATTAAATAAACGTTTCTTACATTTTTTTTTCATTTACGCGTGTTGTTTTACCCATTTCCTTCATATTCCATACAGGGTAAAAATTACTCATTATACAAAATACGAAACCTATGAAGACTTAATTTGAATTTAGAACAATAACATTAGGATTTAAAAACCTCATACTACTCACTATTAAATGACATTTTACATTTATTCCTAAATATACACATTTTTCTGATAATCCTTATCAAATCATAAACTGCGAGGTGTTTCGATTTTTTTGATGAGAAGTGTATTATGATGCAATGGAATACGTATCTCTTTACAAAATTCTTTAGAACGCGATAAAAAAAAATGTGTTCGCAATTAACCGTCATTATAAAGTAACCACCTGTCGCAGGAGTCGTCGACAGTGACACATGGTTGCTGCAAGGAGCTTTAGTCGTGACGCGGCACGGCGACAGAGGGCCGCTGACACATCTTAAGAACGGAGACAAGCTACCATGCGACGCTGAGCCAGTCTCGCCTCTTCTGAAAAGGTAGGCCGTTATCCGAAATTGGTTCTTTCACATGTACAGTCAGCCTAGAATGTTATCACTGCTGGGACACTGGCCTCCTTACAGTCAGAGGGAGTGGGCAGTAATCCACCAGGGGGCCCAGTGCGGGTTGTTGGTGGATGTCACAATGTCTTTAGAAAACAAAACTTCAAAAAGTTCTTTCACATAACTTTTGAGAGAACTTAAAATTTCCGCAGATTTAAGCAGGGCAACAAACATCGGTTGCAATAACGTTGCTTGCGAGAAACGCATCTTGGATGTTAAGACTTGCATTTCTCGCAAGCAACGTTATGTACGTTGTTTTTTTCTGTTATTATTAAGCAATCGAAAGTTTGCGACATTGTCGGTATCTATGTCGAGACTGCCGGCCCAGGCCGCTCAGCAGTTAGCGATCGTTATAAATATGTGCGTGATCCGACTTGCACTTTGCTGGTTTTTTTGAGGTTTCATTTTCTTTCGCTGTTTGATATGAATGTAAACAAATATCAAATGTTTTTATCTTCCTGCCCTTGTTCCATGTCACTTTGGGTCGCCCGGTCGGCGCATCATGTTCTCTTCTTCTATTTTCTCCCGAAATTCGTTCATATCATTCCTCACCCAATTTTTGACCTTCCTCTCCCTCCCCATGAAAACGTTCTTTATGGATATGAAGAACAGGGGGTGTGGTCTTCTTCATCCCCATAGAAATGAGGGGATCCACCGACTAGACCATTGTTGTGCTTGGTGGGCTACTGCCCGACAGCTGTTGTTGGGTTTTTCTATTGTCTTAAATCGCGGATAACTTTAACGGCGCGATTCAGAATTTTGATGTTAGTTCTTTATTTGTGTCATAGATGGCGCTGTAGTACTTTTTTTCTATGTCGTACATTTGTACTATGCCGCTACAGTTCTATCGAATACTAGCGTATGCCCGCGGCTTCGCCCGCGTGCAGTTCGAGAATTGCCCACGGGATCTTGCCTACTTCTGGGATAATAAGTACGAGGGCGGCACTGAAAATTTCGGGAATCAAGGAAGTGACGCAACATTACTATTTAAAAATGTATTTATTGCTTTTCGAAGTATTCTCCGCGAAATTTGACACATTTTTCCATACGATGGAACCAATCATTGAAGCAACCATTCCATTCGGAAGTTGGGGTCTCCAAAATGGCCGTTTTGTAGGCGTCCACAGCTTCTTCAGGTGATGAAAATCTCTGACCACGCAATTTCTTTATTTTAAGGAAAGTATAGAAATCATTACGGCTTAGGTCGGGGCTGTACGGCGGATGGTCTAATAATTCTATGTTTTCTTGCTCTAAAAACTCGTTTCTTTCTGTGCGCGGTGTGAGAACTCGCATTGTCGTGATGGAGGATGATGCGGCGGTTGCAGTTCTCTTTACGGAGTTCAGAAACGACCTGTGGCAAACAAATGCTAGCATACCATTCTGCATTAACCGTTCTTTGTCCCTCAAGAGGAATAGTCGCAACGTGGCCGGTTTTGGAGACAAACGTGGCCACCATTTTTTTTGCAACACTCCGTGAACGAACAATTTTTGTTGGCTTTAACTCATTATCGAACACCCAAACTCGTGACTGGTTTTTTGTTTCGGGTTCGTACGCGTATATCCAGGATTCGTCACCTGATACGATGTTGTATACAGCATTTGAGGATCCTGCGTGGAATCTTTCGAGAGTTCTGACGCACCAAGTAACGCGAGCCGCTTTTTGCTCTTCACAGAGCGAATGCGGTATCCATCGGGAAAACAACTTTTTTGCACCTAATTGTTCATGCCAGATTATTTGTATTTGACTCATGCCAATGTCTAAAGTTGCCTGAATTTCGCGGTATGTCACATGTCGATCTACCTCAATCAGCTTACGCACAGCATCAACGTTTTCTTGGGTGACTGCAGTTTTTGGACGACCTTGACGGGGATCATCACTGGGCTTGACACGTCCACGTTGAAATTCAGCAAACCAGCGATAAATTGTGGTTTTGGATGGGGCTTCATCACCAAGTGCAGAAATCATCCGGTCAACACACTGTGTTTGTGTTAAACCACTTCGAAAGTCATAATAAATCATCGCTCTTGAATTTTCTCGAGTCAATTCCATTTTCTCAACGACTAAACAAGTTTGACAAAACCTTGTGACAAGACAGGGAATCTTTTTTTAAATAAATAAATGGTATTCGATTTTTAAAACCAAGGAGTTTTCAATTAAAAAGATTTTAATATGACAGGAACAGTGGAAATATTAAATTCCCGATACTTTTAGTGCAGACTGCGTAATTTATGTGCTATAACAGACTATAATCTATCTCTGTGCCAACTTTCATCCAGATCTGTTCAGCCGTTCTGGCGTGATTGAGTAACAAACATCCATTCATCCAAACTTTCGCATTTATAATAGTTTAAGTAAGTAAGATATATCGATGGCTCCACCGAATAAACGTGCAAGAGTTCTTACACGAATTTTGTTTTTTATTTTTATTTTTCGTTTCTTTTGCCTATCCTGCACCTACTTAATTCTTTTATGAATTTTAGACTCAAAACACGCTTAAAAGATGCTAGTTATTGTTTATATAATCAATTGACTTTTAAAAGTTATATTAGAATAATGTATCAACCTAAAAGTTACTACTAACACATTTTTTAAAATGTATTTAAGTGTTGTATCGAAATTCCGGGACAGATGTATCGGAAAAAAATGAGTCCTAAGGAAGTCTCCGTTTCTTGTCTCTGTTCTTCGAAGTTTAGGCAAATAGGCACTACCTATTCCTATCACTGTATATAACTAATGCGTCGAACTGAGTACTACTTTACAATTGCTTAGTTGCTGAAAAACTGTCAGAAACCCCTTACATGTCTGTTAGTTGTATAATTCTAATATTATACAACTTTTTTGCTAGTTGGGTTACTTATTGTAGACTCTATGAACAGATGATAAGCTTAGATGCAATCTTGCAGCCACAACACGCTGACTAAGTCCAGCTTGCTAATATTAGTTCATAGTTATATCAATTACATTAGGTACATAATTATGTGAAATATTGATACTTTAGTTTGAGATTGGACACCTGTGACGACTATAAAATGATTCATTAGGAATATATTTATAGACATAATACTTTTACATAATATTTAATAGCAATGAGGAGTATCACGAGCCAACGCGAAAATCGGGATTTCACGTACTCTTCACAAAGAATACACCCTCCAAATTTCATTTTTCAAGGACCAGCGGTTTGGGCTTCAAGCAATCAGAACTTTGAATTTTATATGTATAGATAGATAGAAGATGAAATGTAACTTTGTGTACTTAGCTATGAGGAGTCGCTACGGTTCTATCGAATATGTAATGTAACTTTGTGTACTTAGCTATGAGGAGTCGCTACGGTTCTATCGAATATGTAATGTAACTTTGTGTAATTAGCTATGAGGAGTCGCTACGGTTCTATCGAATATGTAATGTAACTTTGTGTACTTAGCTATGAGGAGTCGCTACGGTTCTATCGAATATGTAATGTAACTTTGTGTACTTAGCTATGAGGAGTCGCTACGGTTCTATCGAATATGTAATGTAACTTTGTGTACTTAGCTATGAGGAGTCGCTACGGTTCTATCGAATATGTAATGTAACTTTGTGTACTTAGCTATGAGGAGTCGCTACGGTTCTATCGAATATGTAATGTAACTTTGTGTACTTAGCTATGAGGAGTCGCTACGGTTCTATCGAATATGTAATGTAACTTTGTGTACTTAGCTATGAGGAGTCGCTACAGTTCTATCGAATATGTAATGTAACTTTGTGTACTTAGCTATGAGGAGTCGCTACGGTTCTATCGAATATGTAATGTAACTTTGTGTACTTAGCTGTGAGGAGTCTCTACGGTTCTATCGAATATGTAATGTAACTTTGTGTACTTAGGTATGAGGAGTCGCTACGGTTCTATCGAATATGTAATGTAACTTTGTGTACTTAGCTATGAGGAGTCGCTACAGTTCTATCGAATATGTAATGTATGTTGTGTATTTAGGTATGAGGGGTCGCTACAGTTCTATCGAATATGTAATGTAACTTTGTGTACTAAGCTATGAGGAGTCGCTACAGTTCTATCGAATATGTAATGTAACTTTGTGTACTTAGCTATGAGGAGTCGCCACGGTTCTATTGAATATGTAATGTAACTTTGTGTACTTAGCTATGAGGAGTCGCTACAGTTCTATCGAATATGTAATGTATGTTGTGTATTTAGGTATGAGGGGTCGCTACAGTTCTATCGAATATGTAATGTAACTTTGTGTACTTAGCTATGAGGAGTCGCTACAGTTCTATCGAATATGTAATGTATGTTGTGTATTTAGCTATGAGGAGTCGCTACAGTTCTATCGAATATGTAATGTAACTTTGTGTACTTAGCTATGAGGAGTCGCTACGGTTCTATCGAATATGTAATTGCTAAATAAAAGACGGGTGTTCGAATCGAGCGTATATTTAGACTACCGACAGATACCAATACAAGTGCGCGCTGCGCGCTTACTTAGGATTACCCACATATGCAACACCTTCACCCTTAATTTCTACAATACTTATTACTAACACAATAACAACAGCCTTAACTAATTACTAAACTTACTTACTCTTAAACTGTTACAAATATCCTAGATAACTTAACTATACTTAACTAACTTAACTAACTTAACTAACTTAACTAACTTAACTAACTTAACTAACTTAACTAACTTAACTAAACTTAACTTACTTTAACTAAACCTAACTTATCTACTTATAACAGTCCTCGATACCATATCGTCTCACTGGCATACGTACACGCCGAACATTCGGCGATTCATTAGGTACATTATTGTTCGAGCCATGATTAACTATTTCCTGCACATTGGGCAATCTAGACGTTTTTAGCGGGGTTGCTGTTAACACAATGTCCGTGTCGTGGGTTGGTTTTGGTGATGCGCCCTCGTCTACCAACGGCGCAGGCGAGTTCGGGCCCGCGACCGGCGGACCGGACTGTTGGTCGTTGTCTACTGGAAAAATTAGCGAAGGGCGGAATCGTTTTACAGGTCTTTCGCGTACAGGGTGACTGTCACCATTATTACGTGTTAATTTTACTATCTTGGTTACATCTCTTGACACTCTTAGCTTTAGTTGGTCGACATGTCTATGTTCTTCGGTTCCATTGATAGATCTAACTTTGTAATCCGTACTACCTGTCCTCTCTATAACCGTCCCCGCCACCCACTTATCTAGACCCCGATAGTCTCTAAACCAGACCTCGTCCCCCGACGTAAATTGTCTAACCGTTCCCCCCGCTGACTTTTCCGCCTGCTTCTGGCGCTTTCTGATCAGGTTTTAAGCAGTCTAGACGCATGCGCAAATTGCGCCCTATGCACATCTTTGCTGGACTTTCGCCAGTTGTATAGTGTGGTGTATTTCTATAAGCCAGTAAGAATCTACACAATGAAGCGTGTATGTCTGTTTTAGACTTAATTGTTTTTTTTATATTGCGTTTACATATTTTAACGGCGTTTTCTGCCGCCCCATTTGAAGCCGGGTGATAAGGAGCTGAAAAAATTTGTTCAATTCCATTGGTGCTTAAAAACTGTTTGAACTCAGTACTGAAAAATGGTGGACCATTGTCACTAACCACTTGTTTCGGCAAGCCGAATCTCGCCCACATTTCCCGCAATTCTTTTATTACAGCTTTCGCTGTAGTGCTACTCATTTTAATTGCCTCTATCCACTTTGAATGAGCGTCCACTACTATAAGATAAGTTTGCCCCGCTATCGGGCCCAAAAAATCAATGTGTATTCTGGTCCATGGGCGGTCCGGCCATGGCCAGGCGCGCGGGGCGTGCGCCGGAGGGGCGTCAGCTACCGCGGCGCATATGGTACAGGCACGACACGCTGCTTCTACAGCCTCGTCTATGCCCGGCCACCACACATAGCTCCGGGCCAACGCCTTTGTTTTCACTACCCCCATATGACCCTCATGAAGCTCCATAATTACTTTATCTCTACACGAGTTTGGAATAATGACCCTATGTCCCCACATCACACAACCTAATTCTAAGCATAACTCATTTTTTCTATTAACATATGGTTTTAGTTCTCTTATTTCGACATCGTCCGGCCATCCGTCATTAATATATCTAGCTACTCTGTTTAGTATACTATCCGAAGCTGTTTCTTTTTTTAATTTATGCGAGTCTAAGAGTAACGCTTCTGCGGCAAAATGTAAATATGTTTGTTCTGGGGTGTCTAATTCTTCTCTACAAACCCCCTCCTTATGCTTACTAATCAACCTAGACAAAACATCCGCTGTATTTTTGTCTGTGCGAATATACTCTATATTAAAGTCATAAGCTGATAATTTAATAGCCCATCTCTGTAGTCGACTAGCCGCCGTGTTGGGGATACCAGCATGCGGTCCAAAGATTGTTACCAGCGGTTTATGGTCCGTACGTAAAGTGAACTTTCTCCCAAACAAATATTGGTGAAATTTGTCCATTGCAAATATTATCGCGAGAGCTTCTTTATGAATTTGACTGTAGTGTTGCTCGGCGGAGGTAAGCGCGCGCGACGCGTACGCCACTACTCGCTCGCCGTCGGCCCCGCCGGGTGCGCGCTGCGCCAGCACCGCGCCAAGCCCGCGCGAGCTCGCGTCGCATGTTACTATGCTCTCTAACGACATATCGAAATGTGTCAAAACTTCAGCACTACACAGAAGCTTTTTAATTGTATTAAAAACCTTTGTATGTGACATTGTCCATTTCCAGTGACTTCCCTTTTTGAGCAAGTCATAAAGAGGGTTAATATGTGTGTTTAAATTTTTTATAAATTTCCCATAGAAATTAACCATGCCCAAAAACGATTTTAATTCGGATATGTTAGTTGGATGAGGCATGTCTAATATTGGCTTTAACTTTTCCGGGTTTACTTGAACTCCCTTTTTATTTATGATGAACCCTAAATACTGTACTTGGTCAGCTATAAACTCACATTTTTATTTTTTTATTTTTAAGCCGTTCGTTTCCAAAATACGAAATACTTGTTCTACACTTTTTAAATGTGAATCCAACGATTTACTTTTTATTAGAATATCATCATAAAATACTACTACGTCGGGGACATTTTTAAAGAGATTTGTCATTAATTTTTGAAAAATTCCGGGACTAGAAGAGAGACCATACACTAATCGATTGTATTTAAACAGTCCTCTATCTGTGTTAATAACAGTGTAGTTTCTAGACGTTTCATTTAAAACTATCTGATTATAAGCTTGTGATAGGTCTAGCTTAGTAAAATAATGATTCAAACTCAAACTCAAACTCAAAGCATTTATTTCAATTAGACCATTACAGGCACTTTTGAAAGTCAAAAACAAAAAAGCTAAGCTACAGTCACATTCACAAGGCATAATAACTTGCGAAAGTACTGTAGTTGCACATTCCAAATCGTAGATCTCTATGGAGAAGAATGGGCAAGAAACTCCATGGACACTCTTTTTAATCAAAATATTGTTACAAAATCTTGGTTACATCATTCATGTTGAGATTATACATATATGTGAGAACGATGTACAAAGACGTGCACATTAAGAGCGTCCAGAGTAAAAGATTAAACTAACAATTTAAAAATAAAGTAATTAAAATAAACCGTGCCAGCTAAGAGATGACCAGTCCCAACTGACAGCGCCCGTTCACGAACATGACGCATGGATCAGCGCCATTCAACTCAACCACATTGAAGGGAACTAAATGACCTGACACACCCGCCACCATCAGCGAGACATTTGTGTGAGCATGACATTCTCTCAGCCACCAGGGCACATTCAAGTCAATGAAGATAACTAAATGTAAATGGTAGCTTTACAGTACATAATACTCACACATGTGCTATGCGATTATATAATACTAAGAGATTGAATCTATACAATTCAAAGATAGTTTTACAATCTTCTGCAGCTTCCACAATAACTTCACATGGTAATCAATTAGTTTGCCCCTATGGTTGTGGAGCAGGACCAGCATTGAGCCAAGCATTTTTATCATCAATGTAATCCCCCAACTTATAATATGCTTGCCTACATAGTGTGCGTTTTATACAAGATTTAAATTTCGTCTCATTCAGTTGTAGAATGTGGGGAGGTATTTTATTGTAACATTTTAAACAGTACCCCATGAAAGATGAGTCTACTTTAGCTAGCCTGAAACCTGGTTGAGTTAGTTGGTCCCTATTTCTAGTATGATAGTGGTGTCGGTCACCTCTTTTACTAAATAAATGCAAATTTTTCCTAACGTACATGATGTTTTCATAGATGTATTGACAAGGTACTGTCATGATGTTAATTTCCTTAAACAGTTCTCTTAGAGAATCGCGTCTACGTAGATCATATAAGGCTCTGATAGCTCTTTTCTGCAGAATAAATATAGACTCAATGTCTGCAGCCCGTCCCCATAGTAGAATACCGTATGACATAATACTATGAAAATAACTAAAATAGACTAGCCTCGCGGTGTCTACATCAGTAAATTGACGGATTTTTCTAACAGCATATGCTGCTGAACTCAGCCGTCCTGCAAGAGAAGTTATATGCGGACCCCATTGAAGCCTTGAATCGAGCGTGATCCCCAAGAAAACAGTTTTTTCGACGAATTCTAGTTTCTCTTGATTCAATACTATGTCACTATCACTACTTTTGACATTCGGTAGAGCAAATCTTATACACTTCGTTTTTTTCCCATTTAATACTAAATTATTCGCGGTGAACCAATTATGGACCAGCAATAGGGCGTTATTTACGTCGTCAAGATTTGTGGCACGTCTGTTTGTCTTAAATATTAAAGAGGTATCGTCAGCAAACAACACCATTTGTGGTTGGTTTTTAAATAAATGGGGTAGATCATTTATATAGACTAAAAAGAGGAAAGGACCTAATATCGAACCTTGCGGTACACCCATACTTACTTTTAAACCCATTGAATTGACACCATTTATTTGTACTTGCTGATGTCTATCGTTTAAATACGATTTAACTAAACTGAGCGCAAGTTTCCCTAAACCGTAATGTTCAAGTTTCAAGAGTAGGGTTTCGTGGTTTACGCAATCAAATGCTTTCGAGAGGTCACAGAAGATTCCTATGGCATCTTGTGCCTCTTCCCACGCCGTAAATATGTGTTTTAATAAGGTGACACCGGCGTCAGTCGTGCAACGTCCTTTGGTGAAACCATATTGTTTCTCATGTAAGATTTTATTGGTGTTAAAGTGTGTGAGCATTTGATTAAGCATTACCTTTTCAAACACCTTGCTGAAAACCGGCAACACGGATACGGGTCTATAGTTATTGGTGTCTTTACTGTCCCCGGATTTGAAAAGTGGTATTACCTTGCTGTATTTCATAAGGTCCGGGAAGACTCCTTGGTCCACACATAAATTAAATATTAAGGCTAAGAACGGTGCTATAGTCTCAATAATAGCTTGACAAACTTTAATGGACATTCCCCATAGATCTTCAGTTAATTTGATTTTGATTTCCTTAAAAGCTTTAATGACTGTGATGGGGTTTATATGCTTAAATTGAAACTCAACCGGACAGGCTGAAACGTTCGCTCTCAACAAATCAATAGAAACCAAGGGTGAGGAATTTAAGGTTTCAGTAGTTTTAAGTGGGATACTAGTGAAGAAATCTACAAATTCTTGAGCAACTTCGTTTTTAGAGCTTATAAGACCACGTGAAGTATCTAGTGTGATATCATTATTATATTTTTTGTGTCTATTAGTTTCACTATTGATAATTTTCCAAACCGTCTTTATTTTATTATCGGCGGATTTAATCTTGTTGCTAATGAATAAGGCTTTAGCTACCTTACAAGTGTTTTTAAAAATTTTAGAGTAAGTTGCAACATATTTATTAAAAGTTTCTGAGTTGATGTAAGGCTTAAGGCCGTACAGTTCAAACAATCGCTCCCTACTTTTCCTAATACCCTTAGTTGCCCAGTCACTGAACATAAACTTTGGGCAAATAGATTTAGTTTTCATTTTTAATGTATTATTAAACTCGGTGTAAACTACCGAAAAGAATTCCTCATAAGAGTGATTTACATTTTCAATAATATGGTCCGGAATACCTAAATTACTAATTAAGTTATTATTAAATTTATTTAAATTACTGGGTGACATTTGTCTGGACTTTATCTGAATTTTTTGTAATGGTGTGTAGGACTCGAAAACAACGGTTTGACCGCTATGATCAGAAGGAAGGTAATTTACAATTGATTTATCCAAGTAGTCGCAGCAACAAAAAACATTATCAATACATGTTGCAGTATTTGTAGTAATTCGGGTTGGTTCCGAAAACACGTTTAACAAATTAAATGATTTAAAAAGATGTAATAATCTACTGCTATTTGAATTTTGATCTAAAATATTAACATTAAAGTCACCACAGATTACCAGTGATTTATTACCAGTTGCAAGCTTTGCTAAAGTATCTTCCATTACCGATTCAAAAATAGAGTAGTTTTGATAATTTGGGGGTCTGTAAACGCACACTATAATATGCCTATCCAGCTCAACACAAGACAGCTCAATATTATGTTCAACCGATAGATCAACAATATCACTACGAGTCTTAAATTTAATACAATTTTTAACTAAGATTAATGAACCCCCACGAATCTTAGCTTTCCGGTTAAAGCAACTCCCCACACTGTAATTTGCGTAATTAATTAGCATTTCATAATCTTTTAACCAATGCTCAGTGAAACAAACAATTTCAATCTTTGTTTTTTCTAAAAACAATTCAATTTCTAGTTGCTTTGAAGAGAAACCTTGAATGTTTTGATGAAATAATTGCATGGAATTCTGCTTAGCCCCTTTTTTACATTTAGCTATTTGAGAGCAAGAAGATACAAGTACATTGTTGTTGATCGGTGTAACATCAATGTTACCGGTACCCTCTGTTGTCTTACTAACTAGTTTAAATGAGTATCCGGAGTGAGCCCCAAGACTCCTATGCCATCACAAGGCAATGAGATCCTACTACTAGTGGACCCCACTCCAGGATCTCCTATAGTTACACAATTGAAAAAAGAATTATTAGTATTATTACTAATAGTCGCAGTGTTAATAATTGAAGTAAACATTGACATACTACTTATGTCTGAGTGAATATTATATACTAATAGCCTAGCTATTTTGTGTCTACAACTCATAGGTAGATACACTTTACCCCGTGTCGACTTAAGTTTACCAACAAAACTGTTGATATCTAGATATATAAGCCTGTCACTATAGTGACCTACTAGAAAATGAACATGCTTATTCAGCATGTGAATATAATTGTTTTTCCTGCTTGACAACTTTTCAAAATATGGGAAAGCACACAATATTATTTTACGACAATTCAACTTTAACAACTCCGTTACACTGTCTGTGATATCTTGTTTTGTAAGTTTTGAACTGTTTCCTATAAATATTGTTATATCGGTATTAACATTATAAACATTTCTAGTTACAGATGCCATTATCTGTTGGTATGTTGACCCTGGCATACAATGATTTTGGTTGGAAAAACTCAGGTTATTACTTACTAATTTTCCTACACCTCTTCCTATACTATCTGAAAACATTATTGAGTTAGAACAGTCATGACTATCATGTAACTCAGGCTGTACCACATGTAAATAATCTTGTGTAATATTATTTGTTTCTTGGTTGAGTATACAGTCCTGAGATAAATTTTCAGCCTCGGACGGGTCCTCCATTACCTCAGGCTGGACAGTATCATGGTTGGTAACTGTTTGACAACTACATCGACACAGTACCAACTCACTTGCCGCAAGAATATGTTCCCTTATTTGGTTCTGAGAACTCGCATACCTACTAGAAAGGGAACTAAGTGAGTCTTGAAGTACCTGTATTTCAGACTGCAAATGCTGAGTATCAATTTCATAAATTTTTATACTGTCTTCTAATTTTATTTGGTAATTATCTAACTTATTAACTAAATCAACACGCTCTTTCCTCATTGGAATATATTTAGAAAAGCGTTTATGCTGTTTCCTAAATTGATTACATTTTTTAATTATTCTATTCAGTTTTGCATATTTTTTAATTTTATTATTGCTTACTGAATAATTCTGTTTATGAAAGGAATCTTCAGTCAGATCAATTGTTATTAAGGAAGGTGGGATACAATTACTATTTAATAATTCATTATATAAGAGGTTTGTTTCTTTAACCTGAGTAACTTCTTTTTCTTTTTGTAAGTTCAATATACAATTATTGGCTTGAATTAACTTATCTTCTAGGTCCCTAATTTTATTTAAAGCCTCCTCATACAAGTTACTACAATTTGTAAAACCAGCTGTGACAACCTTCAGTTGATCCCGTTCATCAACAATGTCCAAGTATTGCTGATGTAGGTCTACTAGCTCTCGTTTTAAGCTACAGATTTTGCTATTTACTTTATAGACTTCCACTTCACTCTCTTCTCTCTCCTGTAACAGTTGTTGGACTTGGAGGTTTGATTCTTTAAGTTCATTGAGAGCCGTTCTTAATTTTAGCTCCATATCTTGAGCAGTAGCCTTACGGGTCATCACAGGCATGGTTTCAGGATTGGTAACTGAAAATTAGAAGTAAAGAAACGGTGAGAACTAATAGAATAGACTATTAAAGAAAAGTTAGCGGTGAAAGGAAAAAAATAAAAAATAATAATATATAAAACAGAGAAAAGCCTTCAGTTATGAAATTAAGTGAGGTAGGCTGCTATATTAACTTTAAAAGATTATCTTTATATTGAATGTATCTAATTGAATATTAAATTTTACTGGTTTTATTGTCTTAGGGTTTTACTTTTTCATAAGAGGGTAGCTTGCTTATGAAATAAAAATTAAACTTAGTTTATTAAGATATCACTACAAGACAATAATGCACAATAATGATCATTAAAGATGTATGAATTAATATTGAAAAGATGAATTTAAAAAAAAAAGGGAATCTACAGACATATGGATTTGTCAACAAAGCGATTTAGAACCGGTACAACGTAATAAATCGGCAAAAAAAAAAAAAAATACACTAGCAATTAGCATGGATGTGTTTTAGAGTTAAAGTGAAGTTTGTGTGCTGTTATTAAATAAAAGTAAACAATACTTCCCCTGAATAATCCGTATATAGCCGTAGTTAGAACGTCAGCTGTTTTTAGGTTACCGGCAACGTTGTACTACCGAAATCTTTATTAATTCTCAAGAAAACAATTTTCCTGAGTATTTACGCGTTTATAATACGTTCACACAAATAATTACACCTTAATATAACTTATTTCCTAATTAAATTAAATTTTAAAATACGGAATAAAAATTTTACATGTCACTCGGGCAGTGTTGCCACTTTTTAGAGATTACCACTTAGACCACTAAATAAATCTTCTACCTTTGGAACCGGGTACCTATCAACCAACAAAGCTTTGTTAAGTGTCACCTTATAATCCGCGCACAGTCGAATTCCGCCGTCCGCCTTCCTCGCTATGACCAACGGCGTGGCCCAGTCGGACCGGTCAACGGGCTCGATGACGCCGGCACGCAACATTGCGTCTAACTCCGCATCCACTCGCGGGAACAGCGCGTACGGCACCGGGCGCGCGCGGCAGTAAATCGGCTGCGCTCCGGGCCGCACGTACAGCTTGACCTCTTCCCCAGTATACTTACCCAATGTGCCGTCAAATAGTTTCTCATGCCTGGAGATGAAATCATTTAGCAAGTTATTTTTACTTGTTACTATATTATGCATTTCTGTACACTTACTTAGCTTAGGTATTTCTATACACAATTCAGACAACCACTGTCGCCCTAATAAACTAGTACTACCTTTATTTATTACATATAAATCTAACGTTTTCACCTTATTTTTATACTCAACATTTATTTCCAAGTACCCTATCGGATAAACAGCTGAGCCATCGTAAAATTTTAACTTTAATTTACATGTTTTCAGAGGTATATCTTTAAATAATTTAGTGTATGTTGAATAGCTTATGCAAGATAAAGCCGACCCCGTATCGACTTCCATTTTTAAGGGTTTATTGTTAATGTTAATTGTCATACACACCGGTCTATACTCCGCTAAAGACATCTGGTACATTGCCTCCTCGTCATCCCCCGACACTTCGCGTTCCTCCCCGGAACTGTCACCCGCTGCTGGTTCGCGTAGCCAGTGCGCTGCACCGGCAGCGTCGCAGGCCGCGTCGGCGGCGTTTCTTCGGTCGCGTGTACCGCGAGCCGCTGCTGCCGCGCCCCTGCGTCGTTTCCCGCCGTCCTCCGCGCTGTGGCCGCTCGGACCGAGCGCGCGACCTCTGCGTGACCTTCCTCGCGTGCCGTTGGAGTTTGAATTAGCCGATGTCATACGGCGATCGAATTCCTTCTTCATGCATACTCTTCTTAAATGGCCCATTTTTTCCACAGTAGCTGCATTCAAAATCTTTGTACCTGCAGTTTTGCGGGCTATGTCCATTGCCACCGCACGCTGAACAACCTCTGATTCCTAATTTGTGCAATTTCTCACTAAGTTCCCGGTCCGGAACTTGATCCCGCGAGCCCTCGACAGCTCCAGCATCCCGCTCGGCTGCCTCCAGGGTATTGGCTAACTGTAGCGCTTTGTTATAATCTAAGTTATTTTCTGCGAATAACCTCTGCCGAATAAAATCGCTCCGCAGACCGCACACAAACTGATCCCGTAGGTTTTCTTCCAAGTTCGTTTTAAACTCGCAGTACCTAGTCATCTTTTTCAAGTCTGCCACGTAGTCCGCTATCAATTCGCCTGCCACTTGCCGTCTTTGACGAAATCTATATCTCTCTGCCAAGATTGACGGTGTCGGTTGCAGATGTGCACGCAGTAGATCCACCGCGACCGTATACGATAAACTTGATGGCTTCCTAGGACTCGCTAATGTAGACAATAACTCGTAGGCCTGTTCGCCGATTATCGCGATTAATGTTGGCAACTTTAAATCGTCCGTTATTTTGTTAACCACAAAGTACATTTCTAGCCGCTCGACATATGCTGACCAGTTACCGGTTTTCACATTAAAGTCATTGATTTTTCCCACAGACATTGTAACGATTGTCCACGAAACACTTAAGAACTGCACCGAAAAAAGTTTGTCTTTTTTTTTTTTGTTTAATCCTCGTCGCCACTGCTAAATAAAAGACGGGTGTTCGAATCGAGCGTATATTTAGACTACCGACAGATACCAATACAAGTGCGCGCTGCGCGCTTACTTAGGATTACCCACATATGCAACAGTAATGTAACTTTGTGTACTTAGCTATGAGGAGTCGCTACAGTTCTATCGAATATGTAATGTATGTTGTGTATTTAGGTATGAGGGGTCGCTACAGTTCTATCGAATATGTAATGTAACTTTGTGTACTTAGCTATGAGGAGTCGCTACAGTTCTATCGAATATGTAATGTATGTTGTGTATTTAGCTATGAGGAGTCGCTACAGTTCTATCGAATATGTAATGTAACTTTGTGTACTTAGCTATGAGGAGTCGCTACGGTTCTATTGAATATGTAATGTAACTTTGTGTACTTAGCTATGAGGAGTCGCTACAGTTCTATCGAATATGTAATGTAACTTTGTGTACTTAGCTATGAAGAGTTCGTCGCTAACGGCAGCTCGACGGGGCGGGCGTGGTGGGTCTCAGTGGCGGGTCCGTTCCACAATTTCCCCTCCCTCCCCACGCGCGCTGCCGGTACCCGCTGTGCCCTCGGGCAGCTCACACCAAGAGGATTGCTGCAGATGATCACCGTTGGTAAGCTTTCATTCATCTTACAGAAGCGAATATTTGTAGAAATAAATGCAAGAAGAACACATCTATACATATACTGCTATACTTATCTACACTTCTATATTAATATAATATTATAAAGAGGTAAAAGTTGTTTGTAAGTTTGTTTGGTGGTAATCTCCAGAACTAAATAAATGATCCAATTCAAAAAATTCTTTCACAGGCAGAAAGCTACATTATTCGTGGGTGCTATAGGCTATAAATTATATTAATATCATGCATATTAGCCGAGTTATCACAATTTTTGCGAACGAAATCGCGGGCGAAGTGCTAGTCTAAATTAAATAGTACGAATAAGAAACAAGTAGAGGTAAAATATGAATCACATGCACTCTGAACAGCAACATAATGATGTGACACCATGCGGGGTAGAGCTAGAGACAGTGCTAGTTTTCAGCGACAGATCTTGAATCGATCTGGAAATATTGAAGTCACATAAGGGGCCATCCATAAATTACGTCACACGTTTTTCACGATTTTTTGACCTCCCCCCGCTTCCGTCTGTATCACAGCTGGTCACATTTGTGAGATTCCCCTTCTCCATAGTGTGATATCACATATTTTGAATTCATGTTCATACAGATGAAGTTGGAAATATTTTTAAGTTTTTCGTTAATACGAGTAATTCAAATTTCGTGTTTTAATACTTACCTACATATGTGTGTTACATTTGTGTGTGTCAATTCGGCCAGAAGGTGCTTAAGCCTCAACTTTTTCAAGTAGCGGTAGGTTGTATTATGTTTTTATTATTTTACCTTTTTCACTATTTTATTTTAGTCATATAATTGCCAACCATTGCCATTGCTATACTTCTTACTTTGATTTGAGCGGCGTGTTTCCTGTGTTTGTGCTCACACCATAATTTTTATTATAAGTCTATACGTGAGCATTTGTAATTGGCTTTCTAGTGACTACGGTTCCCTTTTTGTTTGTTTTTATTAGCTGTAAGTCCTCCATGGACTAAAATAAATAAATATGTTAGATTCTGAAATGTGACGTCACTAAATTTAGGAGCCCTCCCACCCCTTGTCACACAATCTCACACTTCGTCAACCTCTTCACGTGTGACGTAATTTGTGGATGGCCCCTAATATGTAATTTTCTGAAAGCAGTCGCAAAAATAACCTGAACTGTATTCTAAAACTGTCTGCGCCATATTAACGCCCATGTACTGTACATGCACTAACACAATGCGGCTTATAGAGTAGCAACTGGTGAACAACTTAAAAAAGGAGAGTATATTTCATTTCAGGTAACATTTTAAGAGAGGCGTATGGAGAGAAATTGAACCTAGAAACTGCGGAGCCACAAGGGAAAAAAGGTACGATTTTGTCTCCTCTAGGACTCTTGAGTTTGTTTCGATGCCTCTTCGAGTAGAAGTAGACAAGAAGCTCAGACCTCATCTAGTTTAGATTAGATATTTATTTTTTTAACGTATTTGCATAAATAAATAACGTTTATCTTACCGTGTGTACTTTTCATTGAGTTCTCTTTCTCATCTGTCCTCTAGGCGAGGTAGTATCCTACAGCACTCGCTATCGCCGCACGTACCAGTCGCTGGTGTCTCTGTGGTGGGGGGCGGCGCGGGGAGGGGCGGGGGCGCGCGCGGGCGCGGCGCGGGAGGCGCACTCCGTCGCCTTCTGCTTCAGGGACTGCGCCTGCGCCGCGCACCATGCGCTCAACAAGTTAGTATAGCTACACAGTGTCACTGTGGGGGGCGCGGGAGGCGCACTCCGTCGCCTTCTGCTTCAGGGACTGCGCCTGCGCCGCGCACCATGCGCTCAACAAGTTAGTATAGCTACACAGTGTCACTGTGGGGGGCGCGGGAGGCGCACTCCGTCGCCTTCTGCTTCAGGGACTGCGCCTGCGCCGCGCACCATGCGCTCAACAAGTTAGTATAGCTACACAGTGTCACTGTGGGGGGCGCGGGAGGCGCACTCCGTCGCCTTCTGCTTCAGGGACTGCGCCTGCGCCGCGCACCATGCGCTCAACAAGTTAGTATAGCTACACAGTGTCACTGTGGGGGGCGCGGGAGGCGCACTCCGTCGCCTTCTGCTTCAGGGACTGCGCCTGCGCCGCGCACCATGCGCTCAACAAGTTAGTATAGCTACACAGTGTCACTGTGGGGGGCGCGGGAGGCGCACTCCGTCGCCTTCTGCTTCAGGGACTGCGCCTGCGCCGCGCACCATGCGCTCAACAAGTTAGTATAGCTACACAGTGTCACTGTGGGGGGCGCGGGAGGCGCACTCCGTCGCCTTCTGCTTCAGGGACTGCGCCTGCGCCGCGCACCATGCGCTCAACAAGTTAGTATAGTTTTAGTGCTGGGTGGATACCTGAACAAACTGGTATTTATAGGGTAACAGCTAAAAGGGCTGGAATACATTAAAGTCGGTACGTCAAATTCTCAAATAATTGGAGTTGTAACCGCAGAAAACAAAAAGTGCTACAGCAACATAGTACAAAAAGTACTAAAGCACCATCTGTGATCCAAATGAAGAACTAACATCAAAAATTCAGAATCGCGCTATTAAAGTCATCCATAACTTAAGACAGAAAAACTCGACAGCACAACAGCTGTGTGCACCAGTCCACCAGACACAACACCTGTCTGGTCGGTGGATCATCTCCCTTTTTTAGGGGGGATGAAGAACTTTACACCCTGTTCCTGCTCACGACTTTATTGGGATATCAATTGATATCCCAATAAAGTCGTGAGCCCAAAAAAAATAATCATAAGTACAAAGTCATAAAAACGCCATATACATATGTAAAACTACAATCGTGTTCTGTAAACTGTCATGGTTTAACAAAGATGTTTTAAAACCTTCTTTTTGTTTGATATTGCAATAAAACTGTATTATAATTCATCATTTACGTTACAGAAAAATCAACTCACAAGCGAAGAACCGTCTCGAATCTCATCCAGCCATCAAAGAGTTAGTCAGCAAGTTGTCCAAAGTCCTATTTGAATCTCAAGAACACCCCGATGCCGACGTAGTGAGGGACGCACTCCTTGCCTATATGTGCCATGACGCCCCATTACCCTGCTCCGAAAAATCTAAAGCAAAACCTCCAAGTAAGACCAAACTTTCTCTAGACAAAAAACACAGAAAATTTCGCTCAAATACCATACCTTCACGAAAAATTCTTGATGTAGATATTGACACGCTAAATATGGAATTAGACTACATTAACAACCAAATAGATTTTAACAATGAAATCGGAAGAAAAGCTAGAGATATCATCGGGAAATATTATGACAGTAAACAGAAGGCCCCCTTAGATTTTGACGCTCAAATGGAGAGAGAGAAGTTGCTGTACTACCAACAACGGTACCTAGACAATGCAGATGGCTATGAAGATGTAGTCATTGTAAAAAAGAATTTAGACGCCGATTTCAATTTCCCGAACGACGCCCGAATGGATACGGACTTCGACGAAGACTACAAAGAACCTACGCCGGAAAGCTCAGAAGATTTCTGTATTAAAAAAGAACATGTCATGTCTTTATTTGCTTACTTAGAATGGAGTTATCGACAAGAAATTAAAAATGTACATAATAGACGAAGAGGGTTGCTAGTAGCGTATGGTTTGATACATAATATAGTGCAGAATATGATACGAATGATCTCAGAGAATAAACCGAAGTTTGTAGTTTACTCCGGGCATGACAAGACACTGCAAGCATTGATTCTAGCCCTAGGTCTCAACAACTATCAACATTACAACATACAATACGCATCTAGAATGATCTTCGAGGTTTACAGGAAGAAGGATTTACGCGATGAATTCAAGTTTACGAAACGAAAAGCGATCGCACAAGATTTCTACTTCAGAGTTGTGTACAACGGCGAAGACGTCACAAATAAACTAAGTTTCTGCAAATCTAGACAAAACGTAGTCATGAAGGTTGTTGACCCCATAGACGATGTTAAGATTTACAACACATATCTTTGTTCCATAGAAAACATAGTCAGATTTATACACGACGATTATTTTTCTAGTTTTAATGTCACTAACTTTAAAGACGCATGCGCAAGTTATGGAAACTCGAAGCATATCTATTAGTTTTTAATTTGTAAAGTATAAGAATAATTTATTTATTTTTGGTGTACTTACAGTGCAGTGGTTTACGATCTAATCTTAATGAAGTTTTAGATTATGTATTTATTTGTAACTTCAAATTTATGGCAAATCCATATTTGAATGTGTGATTCTAATAGTTGAATTTCTCCGTAACAGCCCTTAGTTTAAATTTAGCCTGGTTGTTGGCAATAGGCTCGCCCCCTGTAAAAGTGTAGTCAAATTGAGCGGACTTGCCACGGACACCGGACTTTGAGAAATATTTCAGTACATTATCTGTACTTACCAAATTTTAATGGGCGAATTGTTTGTACTAAAGGAATATAACACTTCTGCCTAACCTTTTATGGAATACAGGTTATACAGGGCTGATGACATATTGCGTAATAGTGATTAAAATAAAAAAAAAATGCCGGTAACATATAAATATGATATAGCCTGTAATTCCGGAACGGTCAGACAGAGGTGTACCTAATAATGCACTCACATTTAACCAGTTATGTTTAAGTCCCATGTAATAAGGGGTGAGCTTATTGCTTAACCGGGCACAAATCCAGACTCCGTGGTTGCTACTGAGAAATTCCTGATGAAAAATCCCAATATCAATTTGCTCGACCCGGGAATCGAACCCAGGACCTCATGCTCAGCAGTTGCGCTTGCGACCACTAGACCAGCGACGCAGTAAATAAATACACAATATAACTATAATGTATATAAGTACAGGAGCCATTTTAAGAAATTATTTATTATGAATTAATGAGATTATTTAGTGTAGCTAATAGAAGCATATCAAATAAGACTAATTTATATACTTACTTGTGATTATTTTTTATAAAATTACACTTTACTGATCTCGTTTTAATGTTATTTTTAAGGTTTTATTTATTTTAAATTAGTTGCAGTTCTGCCAATGAGATGCTAGTTTTGCTAAGCTTTTTAAGTGCCAACACTTGTAATATTCGTGTCTTATTGTAAGAACTGTTCTTCACATATATCATAAATAATTTTACTTTAAAACTGTTATTAACGTTAGTGATAACAGCATTACAAGCTAATTATGAAAAAAAGTTGGCGCCCGGGAGATGTGAACCATCTATGTCATAGAATTCATAGTTGATAAAAACTATTACGAAATATGGAGTAAAATAAACGCGCGCGCACACACTAGGGAGTCGAGAGCGGTGGCGTAGGGACAGCATTTGCCATCACGGAATACGAGTTTGGTTTTACTGCCAAGGCACGCCAATAGATGTTTCACATCAGAAGTCTGAGAAAAACACATTCATTGAAAAACCAAAAATATAGTAACTTGAAATCAGAATCTTAAGAAATGTACACTGCCCAAAATTATTTAGTATGCAGGTAGATTATTATTTTCTTTGTTTATTTTTACACAAATTTTTATAATTTTTTAAAATTTCCTTTAAAAAAAAGGGTGAGGGTTATTTGTAAAACACCTGTAACCTCTTAAGAGGTCATTGTACTCATCATTATGAACAACTTTTACTATGGGACCAAACCTGAAATCGCGAAAAGAAAATCAGCTGTTCCCTACATTTTGACGAAAAAAAAACATTTAATATATAAAAAAAATGTAGCCCACCGGTATCGGGAACAAGGTCCAATCTCAGGTAGATAATTATTATCATGTTATAGAACCACGAACTCAATTTCACTCTTGATATAGTTCCAATTCCTCTGAAACTCTATTTTATGGACATTAATTATTGTACTCTTATTTAAAACTATTAACAAATAAAAAGTATCTAAAGTAAATAGTTGTGTAAGTGCAGCTTAGCATCGCTGACGTGGACCCGACTACCTAACAATTTGGGCAAGTGTACTTTTTAAGTGGCTCTAACCAACGCTTATTTTTTAACCCCCGACGCAAAAAGAGGGGTGTTTGACCGCTTTGTGTGTGTTGACGGGTGAACCGATCGGTTTTTTATTTAATCACTAATGATGCTAATTTTACCATAATGGCCATTTACATATCTTCATCGGTACTTTAATTATATTTAAGCTAAGAGAGGACAAATGAAAAGACTGCACTAATATTTTGATCAAATTTTTATTGTTTACAAAAATCATGTATTTTATTTAATTTATTTTAACATTTAAGCAGTGAATGAATTGTATGTATGGCTCCAGTGATTTTCAATTGAACAGGACATATCCGCTTTGAAAAAGCGCACAATTTAACAAAGTCTAAAAAAGAAAAAAAAATCTTATAAGATCTGTGTTCTTTAGTTACTGGAAAAACGACGGAATATGTGACACTATTTCGTATGTAGACGCAATATTTATTAAAAAACTAATGTTACTTCCAAATAGTTGACCACACCTTATTAAAACTGTTTCAATCTTAACCATTTTTTTATTTAAACTGTAACTGGACCTGTACCACCATTTCTTATAGCAGTCATTACTTTAATGTCAGTTTAGTGTGGGAAATATATGGAGCCATTCTGGACGTCTCTCATCATCTTTTGTCCACACTAAAGTAAGATTAAAATAAGAGTTACACCTCACTTAGCAGCACGGAATCGAAACAGAGCGGGAATGCTATCGCACGCGGCAGCATCGACGATGCGGTCGGCCGCACGCTCTGTTACTCCCTCTAGCAAATGACGGTTCTGAGTGCCTGTAAAGGATAGGAGCAAAAGTTCGATGATGAGGTTCAACCCTAAGATGCGTAGCGAGGGATGTGTGTGAAAGTAACCAATAATATCGCTACTTTTTCACAGCTTGAGCTCTTCTAGCTATGTGATTGGTTAGTTCCACACAGATCCCTCGCTGCGCATCCTCGCTCATCTCTGGTGGAAACGCAGCCTAATACTGCTTTAAGAGGTGATCGTGGACCTCCTGGTCACTAGTATGGTAAAGAGTTCTTCTTTCACAATGCCTTTCTTTTATATCAGAGAAAACAGAGCTCCCAAACGGTTTGGAAGAAAATATCGCGAAATTCTCAACTAGACACGTCGCGCCTACAGAAAAATTGATAGCAATGGCGCGTAGAAGTCTAGTCAAATTTTTTGATATTAAATATTTGAAGGCGTTTTGTAACTTTCGCTTCGTAGTATTTGGATTGACAATGATCAGCAGAACTGCTCTTTCTGCTGACGATTGCAGCCAAAGACAAATCTTGAGGAATTCGATACGAAAAATATATTCGTGGATTATTCTTTCCCATACCACTATTGTATGTAATTTATGTTAGGCTCTTGGGCCTGTGTATAGATATCTCTAACCTTCCACGCAATTTGGAACAGCGAAATAATTTAAAAATGGCCTTGATAAGTAAGAATATCACTGCGACACAAACAACCATATACATACACCGAACCAAACCACCAAACCAACCAACCAACCAACCATATACATATACCGTATATATTTACTTCTCTGTTTGCAAACAAATCTGCATAATGTCGTATATATGTATGTATATTATATATTCAAATCGTCATACGTCAGAAATAAATATGGGCAGTAGAGTAGTAGGTATACGCTATGAGTTCATTCTCATTCACGACATTCCGTTTCTTGCCAAGATAGTTATAGTATAGATAACACCGGTCGACAAAAAAAAAAATTTTTTCTGTTTCTGTTATTTAATGAATATTTTCTGATTTTCTAGTTCAAAAAATATCCAAAAACACCTTTCACAGTAAAAAATGTTTGCTTTTGTACATTTACAACAAAAAAATAAAATGATATTTTGGCAGAATTTTCGAGAAGCCTTTGCCTTTAACATGCTAGAGCGGGAAGGGAGAGGGAAACATACAGCGGGCAGTGACAAGCAGTCTGTTACGGTAGTAGTGTCTGTGAGCGCTTTGTCAAGGAAGAACGTATTTTGTGTCTCGTAAGGCCTAAAAATGGCGCCAAAAAAGTGTAAAAATGACGTAAACTCTTTTTGTTTCATTTGCGGCGAATTTATTAAAGTAAGAGCTAAAAAATTTAATATGTCCGTTAATATAAAACTGTGTGAAGCTTATGAAGCCTATTTTAAATTACCAGTACGCAGTCAAGATAAAATATGGGCACCTCATTTCTCATGTACTAACTGCAAAACCACTTTAGAAGGTAAGAAAATACTTAATATTTCTAAGGAATGTCTATATGCATTAATTTGTACGTATACATATTTTAAACCTGTGTAATAAATTTATCATTTGATAGCGAATAATGTGCGGATGATTAATTTTTTTACAGTCTGGTATCGAGGAGAAAAAAGAAGTATGAAGTTCGCAGTGCCAAGAATATGGAGAGAGCCTACTATATTTAGGGGCTGATACGAGAAAGTTCTAGCTAGCACAAAAGAAATGCCAAAATTGTTCACTTTTAAAGCATTTTTGTATATTTATAAATATCGTCTGTTTAAATAAAAGTTGATAAAAACAATTTGAAATTAGTTTTTTTTTATATTTTAAAAGTAGACAATCGGGTAAATAGGAAGGTTTTCCTAAGATTTTTCTTAAAAAATATTTCGTTCTCATAGCTACAAAAGCAAACTTTTTTAGAAAAAAAAAATTAATTTGTCATTAGTTAGGCATAAGTAATCAAAATCAAATGTACAGAACTCAGAAACAAAATTCGTGTTGACCGGTGTAATGTTTATGGGTAAACAAAATACCTAGTGATTCATTTAATTTATAGTTGTTGTTAGTCGAGTGGAGAGAAGGACTATACTATAGTACTTATGCAATGGTCTAAATCAGGGATTCCCGACCTTTTACCCCTATGCGCCTATTTTCTTAGCAAGGGGGCCGAAATGGATGGTAGATAACAAAATGAAAATATACGTGTTTGTTAAAATTCAATTAATTTTATGTTGTCAAAAATTGCGCATTGGTTAATTTTTTTCCTTTTTAAAAATAGTTCAAATCTAGAGCCGCTCGGCGCGCCCCCCCTTAGATCAGCCTACGCCCCCAAGTGGGGGATGCCTCTACTGATTGCGAATCACTGGTCTAAATATAGAAAATGTGATGATCCGATCCAGCCTGTCCTAGGATGCCTCCTAGGTTGACGAAGGTCAGATGTTATTTTCGTGTTCAAAATTATTGGTCAGTGGGTCGTCTTAGGGTATTGTTTATTTCCAATTTGTTATAAGAGTTCCGTAAAAATAACATAACATCACGCCTGTAATCCCCGAACGGTTAGGCAGAGGTATAGTACACCCACATTTCACCATGCAGTTATGTTTAAGTCCCATGTAAGAGGGCAAGCCCATGAAATGGGGGGCATGTAAGAGTTTCATCCGCGTTGAAATGCCCTTTGTCTTCTTCACTAGCTAATTAAATTTAAGCCCATTTTAAAGACAACTTAACACTCAGGCAACGGCAATAACTAGGTCTATGCGCTGCACTTGCAATTGTTAGCTATTACACAATGTTTACAAAAACAAGCTCTAAGATGATGACGTACGTGCTTCAATGCTTCTTCCGCTGACGTATGGGATCTGATCTTCGTTTGTTTTGATAAGCGCACTACGACCTAGTCGAAGGGCAGCCTAGCGGAGAATCAATATTATATTAGTCTATGCGGAGAATGGAGTTTTAGTTCTCACACTAATCAAGATTTTGCTTTGAAATTTGTAAGTGTTGAAGGAAAATCAGGATACCTAACAAAAAACCTTAAAATTAAAAATATTGCGAAACGATCGCAATATTTACATAATTTTAAGAATGTTACAAACAATTTAACTAAAGTGCTATAGGATAAAGGTCACAGCACACATCAGTTCTGAAAGGGATCGTCACCGTATCAATTCGAGACATTCAGTATTCGCTGTATGAAACTAGAGAGTTGCAGTAGAGACTGCAACGCACACTTAATCGGAAACGTAACGTAATCGCCTCGCTTCTGGACAAGCTCACGATACGGTGAGTCGGTGACGATACCTTTCCGAGTATGTGTGCTGTGACCTTAATTGTATTTTCGATTAAAAAATCGACGTATTTACGCGTTGCGTTACTTTCAAAGGAACATGTCAACTCGGTAAGGGATCGTCACCGTATCAACCCGAGCCATTCAGTATTCTTTGTATGAAAGACTGAAAGTTCCTACTGTGCAACGCACACTAATCGGAATCGTAACGTAATTGCCTCGCCTCTGGACAAGCTCACGAACCGCCTGTTTGACGGCGGCGCGGCGGCGAGGCGAAAGGCGATACGATGACGAATGACGATCCCTCCGAGTTGATGTAGGTGCTATTTCCTTAATGTGTGGTAGAGTCCTAAGTTGTATTGTGTTTCTTACTACTCGTAAATGCGTGCCGTGAAACATCGGCGATCGCCAAAACTGAAAATACCATCTGGCAGTGACGACCGGTCGGTTACTAACCTCCCGATCGGAATCTAGGTGAGTGGGTTAGCGAAAATACTCGTCAGTCGAGTCTACGTGACAACTATACCGTCTACTCTTTGTTGTTCTTCATTGATTAGGTAATTTTCAAAGGTTTTTTTTATGTAACTGATTAGGTAAGTTCCTATAGTTCATTTCATAGACGGGTCCATTTCAGATCTCTACTGTGTATGCGGCGTGTCTCCACAGCTTTGTGTGCGTGTTTCCAATCGCTCATTAAATAGCAACGATACGCCATAAGTACTGAATTACTGATAGACACTACAAATGGTCGCCACGACAATAAGTAAGCATCATAACATCACGCCTCGTTCCTGAAGGGTTAGATAAAGGTGTACCTAATAGTACACCCTCATTTCGCCAGTTACAATAAGTAAGGCTCCCAAAAATTCTTGATCAATGCTAAATTCTGAATATTTTAGAATAATCCTACAGCTAGATGTTTTGAAACACGAGGAAATCCTCGCCTTCAAGTTGGACTTGGACATATTAAAATTTTTAAGGTCTACCGTAAATACCCTAAGTATCTAGTCACTGTAGTAAGAGCTGTATGTAATACTATAATTAGTATGTATATTGTATACCTACCTAGTACCTACCATGTTTCAGCATTACGTCAGTCAGTCATTGACATCGACAAGTCTACGTGACTGCCACCCCGTCTACTAGTAGTGTTGTTGTTGACAAGATAAAAGAAATTGAATGGTGAGCCGACGACGGAAAGATGTGCATGCTTAGTTTTGGAGGCAATTGAGCTTCACCTGTATTGAGTGTATGGATGAACAGCCCAGTATAGACAAGTAGGTACCTAATTGTCATTGCCGATTAGCTATGCATCCATCCATAACAATATTTTGAGTATAATCCCTCTGTACTCGGTCTTGACTGTCATTTGTCAATCTTAGACAGTCGTTATGGGTAGAACTCCGAAAGTTTGTCGACCTCTCTTACCAAGGGGTACCTCCTATCTATCGTGTTATCCAGTAACTGAGTTAGAGAGGTCAGTTAGGAAGTTCCTCGATGTAAAATACTGAAAAAGGCTAGGCAGAAGTGTGACGCCATGATATAGGACCTACCTATTTGGGGTTGCATGAAAGGAGCCTACCCGAGCGACGTACCCTCCGACATCTTGTTACGTCCGGCGCACCCTGGGCAATCGACTGTAGTCGATAGGCTAATCCTTTCACACCGATGGCAAATATAAATAAAAGTTCGATACGCTAAAAAAGAAGATCACTAGTCTACCAATGTTAAACGCCATTTTGAAATCCACTTAAGTACGACAGACTCACTGCATATAATTTTATCTTAACAATACAAATTCTAAATTCAAAACGAGCGGGCGCCATCTTGTAAAGCAGGCTAAAGGGCTATGGACCAAGGCAAACGCTGCTCCACCTAACACAAATATGTAGTTGGACAACATTTTGAAGGGACAGTAATACTGTAAGGTGTGCCCTCTCAAATTGCACCATAATAATCAAAATGTTACGATGGAATTGGGAATATTTATTGTGCATATTATGTGCCAATGTTTGATTGAAACCAAACTTAGCATACAGTGCTGCATGGTTATTTTGTCGCTTGAATAACATTGTTAGAAGGTGCTATTGGTGCTTAAACATTGGTAAAATTGTCTGTGGAAATTGTTACGAAAAACAAGATGGCAGTGTTCCTCCACCAAAGCGGAGGCGACCGGAGATGTACGAAGCGGAGAGGAGAGGAGATGCGTAAAAGTTAGGCCGCTGCCTCGAATTTTGCGGGCAGCGGGGCGGCGGCGGCGGCGGCGCTCGTTGACTAGAGTGCACCGCTCGTTGCCCGCTCCCACGCCGCTGTTTTCGGGAACCGGTCCATTTGATTTTACGCATAAGATCCCGCCGCTCCCGCGCCGCCGCCGCCCGCCGTCCCGCTGCGCGCAAAATTCGAGGCAGCGGCCTTAGGGTGTGTGTTCCAGCGAAGGTGTGCGGAGATAATTATGCATAGTGGAGAGGAGACGAGATGTGCAAAGCGACACGCTCACAGCACACCGCTCACCGCACTCAGCTCACGACTCTTCTCGTCTCCGCTGGCACAATTACGAGAAATCTCCTCTCCTCTCTGCTCAACCGTTTCCACTAAAGATAAGCGGAGACGAGAAGTGAAAACAACAAAACTCTATTGGTGGTTTACATCTCCTCTCCTCTTGTTCCCGCTTCGGTGTCGAGTCCGGCCCTATGGCTACACGCGACACCTGTCATGTACAAAACTGACACTTTACGCTACATCTACCCTCTTGACAGTGTGTCCATTCTTACTTATTAAAGACAGTTTGGAATAAAACAACGGCAGCGAAATTAAGTACCTACGTGGGAGTTAAGCCACGTGTAAAATGACAGGTCGAAGGGATTATGTTACAACCATTGTTAAGATATAATGGAAACCTCTAGCTAGGGAGATACACTTAGCTTTATTAGTGCGCACTTGCTTTTTTAACCGATTTCAAAAAAAGGAAGAGGTTCTCAATTCGGTGGTATTTTTTTATGTTTGTTACCTCATAACTCCGTCATTTATGAACCGATTTGAAAAAACTTTCCGATAGGTCAACACGGACGGTACTTAACGATTATTTTAAACCTAAAGGTTAAACGTATCTACCTATAGGTTACCGCGATATTACAATTACTTATTCATGTTTTCACAATAAACAGTGGGTCTCAGCCTACACCACCATATTTTGTAATGGACATTAAAAACATATTTTTATGACTCGTTTTCAAAAAGGTAGGTAGGAAGCCTAAAATTTAGATTATCGTATGAAAAGCTCGTTCTTTTGCCATCGTACAACATCGTAACAACACGGCTATAATCCCCGAAGGGGTAGGCAGAGGTAGGTAGGTAGGTAGTATAGTACTAATAGTAGGTATACCCACAATTTGCCAGTTATGTTTAAGTCTCATGTAATGGGGGCGAGGCCATTTTATACCTATTATGCTTTCGTATAGTGACAGTATTTTCCCAGCTGATGGTATTTGTACCGCTGTATTTAAGTGCAGTTGCGCAAACTCTTGTGCAGACATCCAGACATACATAACATAAACATCACTCCTGTAATCTCCGAACCATTAGGCAGAGGTGTATCTTATAGTACACCCACATTCATCAGTTATTTTTGACAGATCCGGTCATTGGTACGGTCTAAAAATGAATCGCAAGTACGCCAGTGGTGACATCACGCAATCTGCTGACAAGTTTACCCACATCACAGCGTGCTTGTATAGAGTCGAGATGTAGTAAGCTCGTGGCGAGGATGACATTGAGTGTCTGCTTGCAGCGGAGTTTAGACGTCCTGGAACTGTGCCCGATTCATTGTGTCCCGTGTTATTGTATTAAAGTGTAATTTCAAGTAATTTGTAATAGAAACAGTGTATTTTCATTGCATGAAACCCATCTGCTACCCACATGATATACGAGCCTAACGCAATAAATCCTGACAATCCGACATGCTTAAGTACCATGTAATAGGGGGCGCGCCTATTGCTAATCATCAAATCCAAACTTCGTGTTTGCTTCTGAGCATTCATTGTTGAAAAAACTCAATAACACTGCCCGACCTGGGAATCGAACCCGAGACCTCATGCTCTGCAGCCGCGCTTACAACCACTAAACCAACGAGGCAGTGGTTCTGCCAGACAATTTAGCGGAAATGTAGGAACATTATACAGGGTGTTGCGTAATTAAAGGATAGGTAATCGTGTACCTGCGGTTGGGGCATATCATGACTGATCAGAAAATGAGTGTCAGAAGTGTCATAGTTTTCAAGTTATCTGCAAGTTTCGGCCAATATAGGTAATCAAGTCGACTATTAGGAAGTTTAAAAAAAAAAATTAAACGTACCTACATACATACATCAACTCCGCCTTTTTACCATGAGGGTAGGCAGAAACCACAGAAAAATGGTTGTACTTATTTGATATTACTATTAAAAAAACCGGCCAAGTGCGAGTCGGACTCGCGCACGAAGGGTTCCGTACCATTATCTATAAAAACGGCAAAAAAAATCATATCTGTTGTATAGGAGCCCTCCTTAATATTTTTTTTTTTTTAATTTTTAGTATTTGTTGTTATAGCGGCAATAGTAATACATCATTTGTGAAAATTTCAGCTTTCTAGCTATCACGGTTTATGAGATACAGCCTGGAGACAGACAGACAGACAGACAGCGAAGTCTTAGTAATAGGGTCCCGTTTTACCCTTTGGGTACGGAATCCTAAAAAGCATCATCTGCCATCTCTGATTCCAGTCTAACCGGATGCAGCTGAAGTCCCGTATTCTATATGGATTACTGCCTACTACTATTAAAAAAAATATATTTCAAAAACAGATTGAGAAAATTCTTTGATCATAAAATCAAAAACACTGAGCAAAAGTGTAATTTCACAAACACCCAGAACGTCTTATCAAAAATCTTGTTTTGACAGAGATTATTACATTTTAATAAATAAACAAAAATAACTGTCTATTTCTGTATCGATCTAGAATGATGTAAAAGACTCAGATATTTTCGTCATCTCGCACAACTTAATTGTTGAATGAATATATTTAGTGGTTCCGTATCAGTCGAAGTGTTAGTTCGGAGGTGTTGCTGGTGTTATCTTAGATAAGAGGCAGTGTAACGAATACACGGCATTATTAGTTTTATTCCACGTTACGTGGCGTGAGTAGGGTGACCATGTTATTGGAGAAGTCCGAATATAAAAACTGATATTTCTTAAAAAAACCATGTAAGGAGCTCCTTTTATGCAGCATACATGCGACATGCTGCCAGGAGCCACCAGTTATACCTATGTTATTTACCAAGTCTTAACATACCCACACAATAGTGCCTGGCGGCAAAAACAGAGTTTGTGAAAGATGTTTTACTCCTTTAAACATTTGAGCTGTATTGTATGAATATGATTACTTAGACAAAATGTGGTTACGTTGATAATATAATATTTATAACAACACAACTTCACGCATGTTATGCCTGAAGGGTAAGGCAGCGGTTTTCGCCAGGATACTTGGCAATTAAACATAAAAGCATAGATATAAATTTAAGATTCGCTAAACCGAGACCTCGCCAAAAAAGTTTACGTTTCTTTTTCTTTGAAATGAGATTTGAATAGTATTGTCTTGCTCACTCGTATCGCATCTCGTATCTATCGTTTCATGCGGGATGTGCGAGGTTGCTAATCTCAGTCAGGCACATCTCTTTGATTTAAATCTATGCATAAAAGCGGAACTGTCCGACAAAATCCGATCGCGTGGCAACACTAACCGCGAACTACGCAGTTGTTCAGTCAAGGTCGACGGTCGTGGATGCGTGGTGTGTGCACTACAACATTTTTTATTATTTATTTTATTAATGGCTGTTGGGACGATAAAACGAGCTCTGTTGATGATAGGCAGCAATCGTGGATAAGGTCTTAAACGCACGGTCGTGTTGTAATAAAAGTTTAAAAATAAGTAAGTAATTAACAGCGATATATTTTGTGGAAAAGTTCTATTAGGAAAATTACGTGAGGAAAGTATTGATTGGGAATGCGGATGGTAATAATAGTAAACGATAAATAGTCTGTGTGAAAGATGGTATGGCTAGAAAGAGGGCGACTTGCTTGATGACGACGTAGGTATGAAAGAAGAAGACATGCCGACCACAAATAAATTGGGATAAGGGCAGGAGAATGGCAAAGAAAATTTCATTCGTTTTTTCGCCGAGGAATTTTAATACCGCTTCACAAGGCTCGATAAATACGGGTGGGCCAAAAAGCGGGACAAATCCGAAGGGATGGCCCGGCTTTGATGTTAAGTGTGAGGACGTTTTACATGACGGGGATATTTTTAACCTTCCTTTGGGACCTACAATACATATATAGGACAACTTACCAACCCAGCATCCGTCAGTATGCTTTTTGGTCTTCTTGCAAATATTTTTATGAGAAATAGAAAATTCTGATGCGTTTCGCCAACCTACAAATTACCATAAATCTACACTAGGTATACTTATAAAGAGGAAAAGTGGGAAAAGGTATTACGGAGTGCCATCATCATCTGCCTAACCTTTTCCCAACTATGTTGGGGTCGGCCTCCAGTTTAACCGGATGCAGCTGAATACCAGTATTTTACATAGAGCGACTGCCTATCTGACCTCCGAAATCCAGTTAGTACTGGGTAATACGATACCCCTTGGTAAGACAGGTTCTCAGAATTTCGGGCCACTGACTACCTGTAACGACTGTCAAAGATCTACCAATGACAGCTGGTATTCACGGGTGGTATTACGAAGTGCCATAGCATACGATAGATGTGTTTCTTTGAGGCGGAGAAAAAACAAATCTACATTATTTTTCTTAAGTAACTAAATTGATTTAGATACATAAAAGCGGGTAAGTTCAAAGGTGAAACAAGTTGGCTGTCATAAGCTTATAGCTTATTTCGTGAGACAGATCGACAGATAGAAGACGATTAGATGAATATTAACTATCTAATTTGTCTTATTGAGTTGATTTCCTTGACCTATCATAAAGTTTTGTTTACTGTTATTAATACTTACGTTTGCTTGGCGGAAATTGACGTGGAACTTAATTCCCCTCCTCCCCGTTTCCGTGTCTGTTACGGGTGGACGGTCAGTTACCATAAACTGTCAAATTTCTCCAAACGATCTTAAACCATAAAATGTTGAAGCATAATCAGCCTATAATGTTCCCACTGCTGGGACACACGGCGTCCTCCGTATGAGAGGGAATGGGCTATAATCCACCACGCGGGCCCAGTGGTTGGTAGAGGTCACATGTCTTCGAATTTTTGGTTCTAGGACATGCCGGTTTCCTCACGATGTTTTCCTTCACCGTTTTTGAGAGCAGTGGTGATGAAATAAATTAGACAAAGTAATGCGCCTGCCAGGGTTCGAACCCACGACTAACTGTTCGTAAGTCGGGGCCATTTATGTTACTCCGTAATGTAAAAAACATAATGTAAATAACAATTGGTTATGTAATGTACACTACCAAGAGTTGGTTATCAGTCTTATCAGGCATAACATACGGTTATCTATGTAAACCAGTTTAACTGAGATATGAATGGTTATCATTTTATCTGTTCCTTTGGCAATTAGGATTAGACGTAACAATATTATACCTCCGAGTCGAAAATACTATTATTTACTTTTCCTAAACTACAACTAGCAGAGGAATTCATCATCATCATCTTCCTGCCCTTGTCCCATTCTACTTGGGGTCGGCGCAACACGTTTTCTTCTTCCATTCTCCCCTGTCAGACGTAATGGTATTATTTACTCCTTTCTCTTTCATATCATTCCTCACACAATTCATCCATCTTTTCTTTGGCCTTCCTCTCCCTCTCAATCCTTGAACATTCACATCCCATATGCATGATCCCTTAACTTATGTGAATAATGTAAGCTAAAGAAGTAAGAAATAAGCCTTTTAATGCCTATAGTGTCTTCAGAAGGCAGTCGAAGAATTTTGTGAAAAGGTAGATATCGTGGAGTGGGTTGATGAACGAAATATTCCAAAACTACACGAAAACATATTTCTAAAAGAGAAAACACATAACCGCTTTACGTTTAATCATTGCATCAGATCGGCGTCATCTAGTTTTTAGGGTTCCGTAGTCAACTAGGAACCCTTATAGTTTCGCCATGTCTGTCTGTCTGTCCGTCTGTCCGTCCTCGCTTAATCTCTGTGACCGTTAGCACTAGAAAGCTGAAATTTGGGACCAATATGTGTATCAATCACGCCGACAAAGTGCTAAAATAAAAATTGGAAAAAAATGTTTTATTAGGGTAGCCCCCCTATATGTAAAGTGGGAAGTGTTTTTTTTTTTAATTTTAACCCTAATGTGTGATATATTGTTGGAAAGGTATTTAAAAATGAATAGGGGTTTACTAAAATCATTTTTTGATAATGTCAATAATTTCGGAAATAATCGCTCCAAAAGTAAAAAACAAAGCGTCCCCCCCCCTCTAACTTTTGAACCATAAGTTTAGAAAATACGAAAAAAATCTGAAAAGTAGAACTTTATAAGGACTTTCTAGGAAAATTATTTTGAACTTGGATGGAAACAACAGATGGAAACTGCAGTTAACCAATATAATTTGGTCCCTGAATCGTATGAGCGCCTATACAATCCAGAGGTCAAGTTTCACGGACGGACGGGAAACTACGGAACCCTACACTGAGCGTGGCCCGACACGCTCTTGGCCGGTTTTTAATAGCTGATTCCGAGCCCAGTCGATGCCGCATGCCGTAACGATGTTTATAATAAGTATGTGTCGCAGTGCAGCACCTATACAGGGTGTAAATGAACGCTTCAACGGCCTAAACGAAGTCTTCACGAAGCCGTTAAACAAGCATTTTGTATTATATCACACTAGGTAGTAACACTGCGCAAAAATTATTGTAAAACTTATATTTGGTGTGGATAGTAACGGTTTACGGTAGCACTCAATGTAACGCACTCAAGACTTTGTGCTGATGGATGCATAGTAATAGTACAGGGGTCATGGATGTATAAAGAAAAGTTAAAATATTACATTTAAAAGATGTATTTAAAAAAAAAGCTAGGGAAAAGTTGGACTTCATCTTTCTTTGTCTTCGTAACTAGAATGTTCCCAGATATGGTCCAGAACAAAAAATAAAAAAAAGGGATGACGGGGAGAACAAGAGTATTTTGGCTTAGTTAAAAAGTTTGTTGTGTATACACTCTCTAAATTGTATAGAAACAACAGTCTACACAACAGGACACGCAGGACACGATATAAAGTGCCCCAGCGTTTGTAGAACAGCACCACATTTACACTCCCTCCCTCACCTGAGCAGGTTTTCCTTGCTGCGACCAACCTTTGTCCGGAGCCTGTTTAAAGACTTCCAGGTCAGCCATGGCAACTAGTGTCCTGCGTGTCGTATTGTTTGTTCACCACAGGAACTGATGGACGCTACCGAAAGCGCTAAACTCGTAGCTCAGTACTGGGCTGATACTATTTAGATTGCCATCGACACGCTAAGAAGAAGAACCGTCTATGGATAGAGTGGAGGTGAAGCTTGTTCATTGCAGTAAGTACTTATACATGTGCGATGAGCTTTAAAAAGACGACTTCAGTCAAGTTAGAACCAAATTCCGGTCAAACGAAACCTTTACGAAATTACGACATAAAGTTTTGGCATAAAATGTCTGCTCCGATAAAGATGGTTTATTTTACTTGTGGATCTCAGTTTTACGTGGAACCTTTTAGTATTTTATGGTGCATTTTATTATTTGTTTTGGTATCTTATCTTATAAATGTGAATATTCAAGCCATACTTTTCTTATTTTGATTTTTAAAGCTCGGTTCATCGCCGAGACTTGAAAACCGAACAGCTCTAATTATTTGATCTCCACAGACCTCTGTTCTCAACACTGCGAATGAAAATATCGTAAGACCTATGCATTAGAACCAAACAAAGGCATGTGGCAGAACTGGCAGACATCAACTAGCACTGAGCCCGCGTTTTCATTTTTCGTTTTAGCCCACTCCCTCTCATAGAGAGGGGGCCTTTGTCTCAGCAGTGGGAACTTTAGAAGCTTATTATGCCTAGTTAAGACCAGAACAACTGCCCCATTGTTCGAATGTCGCAAGCGCGACTGCCGGGTATGGTCATGGTTTCAATTTTCGGGTCGGGCAAAGTGTTATTGGGTTTTTACATTAGTAATTTCTTTGTAGCAGTCACGGTGTCTGGATTTGTGCCCGGTTGAAGGCAATAGGCTCGCCCCCTATTACATGGGACTTTAACATAACTAGCGAAATGCTATACTGTTAAGTACTCCTCTGCTTTACCCTTCGGGCATTACAGGCATGATGTTATGTTTAGACTAGGACACACTTTTTCAATTTTCGTATAGCTACATCATGGATCTAGGACACTTGCACGGAAGACTTTTGCGCGAAGGACACATGCGCGAAGTGCCTTTCGCGCAAGTGTCCTGATACCCTAAATCATAGACATTGGCGAAGTTTAGGTGGGTGCCTTTCTTATGTCATTTTTTATACAATCATGTAAAGTCTGTTTGTGTAGAACGTAGGTTCCTAAATAAACTAAATTGGGTTATGTACCTATTTATATTCACCGTCTCTTCCGTTGTATAAAACGGGATCAAGGGCAGATGACGTAAGTATTTGTGGGGCCTGCGGTACCTACAACTTGAACGAGTTCAATATTAGATATAAAGAGTACTAGCACTTCGCCCGCGACTTCGTCCGTAAAAATTGTGATAGCTCGGCTAATATGCATGATATAAATATAATGTAGAGCCTATATCATCCACGAATAATGTAGCTTTCTGCCAATGAAAGAATTTTTAGAATTTGATCATTAGGTACGGAGATTACCCACATACAAAGTTACAAACAAATTTTTGATAAAATTAGTAAAAATAGTATAGATTTTGTTTGAATTGGGACAGGACGGAGAAATCCGAATACATAGAAGATACCGAGAAACTTTCTTAACTGTGTTTTTCGGGAAATAAATAAATAATTAATTAATTATAAGCATGTATTGTCCCACTGCAGGGCAAAGGCCTCCCTTCCCTCTTTCCACATTTCGCGATCTAGAGCGATTGTAGGCCAATCCCTTGCGTTAGAGTCCAGCTCATCCCGCCATCTCCTTCTGGGCCTGCCGCGTTGTCGTTTCCTGCTCTGAGTGGTAATTTTTGCCCATTGCTCCTCCGACATGCGGCAGATGTGACCAGTTAGGAATCGAGTTGTATGGAACCTTCGCCACTGGTACCTACATTTCGTCGTTGAAGTTCTAATACCACGTAAGTCAAAAATAGTAACTATACAGGAGAGTAATACTGCATAATGATACCTAGGTTATTAGGTATAATACTAGGTATTTTATAATTTGTGTTTCCTTCAAATAGAGATAGAGACGGTACTTGTTTCTAATTAGCTGAAACAACGCGTCTTCCGATTCGAAAAATCGAAGGTCAAAACCTCCAAAAATTTACTTACGTGGTGTTATAACTTCAACGACGATTTTTTTTTTACTTTCACTTTCAGCAAAATATAACTTACACCTACTCTAAATAAATTAAGTAAATTGTGGCCCAATTGCCCAAAAAGCACAAGTTACCTATGCGTTTTGGACATTTGTAGAGTCTACAATGTTTCTAATCACGACTCTTCTATAAATGATTTCCTAGTACTTGTTTACCGATCTTTGAAAAACTGATCATTCATCGTGACGACAAGTTCACTGAACTCGAACCTTGGCCCAGTCAGATAGAGGACGTAGCAGCCTTGGCAATGAATCGTTTTCCGTCCAGTCGACGAGCGAACACGTATACATACGAGTATATGGCGTATTAATTTCTTTTATGTCGATGAAATTTTTTTTTTTTATGTTTAATGGGCCTACTCTTGACCTCAATCTAGTCCTAGAGGACAGAGATGTAGGTCGACGATGGAACGAGCTAACCCAAAAGATGCCTATTAACTCGCGACTTAAATAGATTGGGGTCATATGAACTTGGGAACACCGACGAAGGCAGGGAATTCCACTCCTTAGCTGTGCGCATAATAAACGATGTAGCAAAGCGCTTTGTGCGAATGTAATTAAAATTATTCGAAATATCAATTAGTACATATAAATAAAGTTGAAGTGTCTGTTTGTAGTACTTATAACATTTTTTTTTTAATTTTTGTCTGTCTGTTTCGGCTAATCTCCGAAGCGGCGGGACCGATTTTGACGGGACTTTTACTAGCAGATAGCTGATGTTATATACATATATGTATATATATTAGTAACTTAAGTTACTTTCATCTTAGAAAAGGATTAGGGTTCCGTGCAAAAAATTAAAACCCTTGATATTGTTAACAGAATCCGAATAGGGAAGTAATATTGTTATAATAATTTTACGCGGCGAAGGTTGTGGGGTATAGCTAGTTCTCTGTAAAAATCATGGATATTATAAAAGTAAGTTGGTCTAGCGACAAAACCGACTTATTTGTGGCTAAGCTGGATGGCTATAGAATAAATTCTACGTCCAGTGTTTTAAAGTTTGATCCTCGAAAGTGTTTTGTAATAGCCTGTTAGAAACAAATGTTATTTATGGATTTATCACACAGAGTAGCCGTTCGTTCCACAGTTGGAACACAGGCTACCTCTACGGGAGCCAATGAGCCGCCGTTCGAGCCCAGTGCATGTACACAGCACAGCTTGCTTGCTTGCGTTGCCCTTAGAGATGATATACTTCTACTCCTAGCATTGGCAAATACAATAAATTGAGGGTATCTAACTCCGAACCATTTTATGGCAAAGACAATTTATTTTCCTTCCTATCGGCCTGTTGCCAACGCCGATTAAGACATCATTGATCGCAACAGCAAAAATTGTGCCGAGTTGCTGAGCTCAGAGTTGGCAGCCTGCCTAACTCCTTAAACTAAGTTTAGTATTTTGACACGAAATGTTGAGTGGCATAATGTAGTTTAAAAAAAAGCCGGCCAAGTGCGAGTCTGACTCACGCACCGACGGTTCCGACCAAAATTGTAGGCATTTTGTCATTGAACTACATATTTACGGTTTTCAGATTTTTTCCTTTACATGTTCTGTAAGACATTGCTTCTTGCCAAATTTCATGATTTTAGTACAATGGGAAGTTCCCTTTAAATTTTGATTCCCTTGACAGTGTCGAAACATACGTTGTTTACGGCATAAACGGCCGTATCTTTTTTTACGTTAACTTAGAAGTTTGATTGTTTCACGCTTCAAGGGACTGTAGACTCGATACCTCCATGCGTTCAAGAAAGTGATCCCCTAGCTAGGCCCTAGAGGATCACTTTGTTGTCCGTCCGTCCGTGCGTCCGTTTGTCTGTCTGTCGAGACCCTTTATCTTTGAGGTATCGAGTTCAAATTAAAACCACATACTCAAGTCAAGGGGTTCCATTTTTTCCTTTTGAGGTACGGAACCCTAAAAAATATTTAGATTATGATGAGGCTTACAATGTTGTGATTACCAAAACAAGCTGAAAAAGACAAGATAACAAATGTCTCCTTCATCTTTCTCCGTGTATAAAACAACTAGCTTTTGGTCACGGCTTCGCTTCCGTTATGTATGAAAAATAACTTATAACACTCGGGGATAATGTAGCTTCCAATTAGCGAAAGAATTTTCGGAATCAAATACCTCTTTAGAATATTAATATAGATGTATGTGCTGTGGTAACTCAACTAAATATGGATCACCATCTTAGTAAATGTCGATGGGTTTCGTAGCAAGTCTGGATACCTTTCGTAACAGTACTTCAGGATGGGCTTCGTAGCAGTCTGGAGCACTCACATCTCACGCAAAACAGGAGAATTTACATAAGAAAACTGGAGATCTTATACATTGCAGAACTGTATGGGCTACGATCAAGAATACGAAGTAGACTTGGAAAGCTAATTTCGTAGTACCTAAATAAATCTCTAATAATCATCACCTGCCTTAGCCTTTTCCCAATTATGTTGGGGTCGGCTTCCAGTCTTACCGGATGCAGCTAGCAGTATTTTACATAGAGCGACTGCCTATCTGTCCTCCACAACTCAATTTACTGGGTAATACGATACCCTTTGGTAAGACTGGTTGTAAGAGTTTTGAATCTCTGACTACCTGTAACAACTGTTAAAGATCTACAAATGACATTCAGAGGCACGGAAGAAACTCGATATGTAGTGGGTGGTCACCCATCCACGGAAAAACCTAGGGAAACGTGGCTTAACCCGAAGATCGACCCGAGCGGCTGTTATCATTTAGCCACGAGCTCCTCAATTCAAGTAAATCTATAATAAAATGATTCATAAATCTGGATGTACCTGTTAATACGATATAATCTAGTAATGGGATTTATAAAATAGGTACGCACAATTTTGCACATCATTGAATGATTTCACTCGCTAATCGATCTTTATCAACCTGTGATAGTAGGTACATAATCAATTAGAATATCACCTTGTTTACATTTCTTGTAAAATTTGCAAGAAATAAACTTTGTTTACATCGACTTTCTCAAAATTCACATAAGATATTAGATAATTTCTCAATACGACGCAAAAGCATATAAAAAATAAGGAAAACGGAAATTCAGTTTATTTTCCATTGATTTCGAGAAAACAATAGAAAATTACACATTGCAATGTTCTCATAAGAATGCGTTTAAAACAATTAGTTATGCTAGACTTTACGACCTTGGCAGTGACCGGCTTATGTAAGGAGCCATTTTGTATCACATACCTATTGCGACACGCATGTGCAGGCATCTCTGATAGTGTTTTGTTATGTATAGGTAATGTTACATAAGTGTAAGTTAGGAAATAATATACGTCTGCCTATTTTAAGAAAAATATTTCAATGATGAAGAGAAAGTAGTTTGTCAAATTCTGATTTTAGGCAGATGACGATGAACATCCATCGGTACTGATTGACCGGGATTGTCATGCAGTGGGTGTTTCAAGACGTCTTCACCATACCTAACCTGTACCTAAGTAAAGTTAGCATATCGTGTGCGCACGGAAAAAGAAATTAGAAGAATTTATTTTGCTCAGAAGTGGGATAGGAACAGCATACTTTTCAATTTAAACAAAAGGTTCAAAGAAATTCTGTATCAATACTTACAGATTACAGCCCAATTTGCTTATGAAACATTCAACGATGAATATCAAAGAGAAACTTACGTGGGTGGACTTTGTTTTGTTACAATAACTCCGTAATTGTCAAAGTTTCGGGGAAAAGGTATCAGATGTGGGTGTCCTTTGAGCTATAAATATAGCTACCGCTTTGTAAATGGTGTGGTTACTGCTTTTGATTTTAGTATTTAACTGGCGGGTACCCTTAAGCTACGGTCGCCCGCATGAAATACATTACGTTTGTTTTATGAGAGGGTATTCATTCGTGTGGTTTCTATAGTTGGCTAAACATTTGTATCGTATACAAGGTGTAAACTGACCCTTCAGGAAGTCGCCAAACAAGTGTTCTGTACATTGACACTTGAGTAACTCTACGCGAAATTTACTGCTGAGAAACGACTTTTAAATTGAGAATTTGGGGTGAAAATCACGGCTTATGGAAGAACTCAATAATAGGACGTAACGCGCTCAAAACATTGTGCTGATGGATGTATCGAATAATACAGGGGTCATTGAGATATTTAAAGTTAACTTTTATCATTAAAAACATGGAAGTTATAAAAAAAAAATTAAATTCATTTGACCTCCAATATCTCCATAACTGGAACACTTAACTGAACAATTTATTATTATGTACCGTTCGGCTTTACACCCATTATTTTCGGGATGAAAACATAATTACGTTGGCCACATTTATTTATATCTCTTGTGTATTAAAAGTTGTAGTTTGAATTGAAAAACAGTCTTTAAAGTTATAGATTTTTAATTTTATACCTAGACCTCTTTCACGACTGTTTTTTTCATTACTTACCTATTTGACGAAATGAGGGTGACCCAATTTTTCTGCCTTATCTGGTTAATGGGGTGATATTTTGTTTAAGCTTTATAAATGCGTACATACATACAAATCATTCATAAAAGTAGTAGTACTCGGACTGTTTACTTGTTTTAATTGCGTAAAGTTATAATTGAGTAAAAAATAGTAGGTACCTAAGTTGTTTACAAATAAAACCATTGCGTTTCCGATTTAGATGGAATTTTAATGTCGATGTCGGTATAACAATACGCCTGCTGTTCGCTATCGTATGACGGAGATTTCCATGTAGTTAATGTTTTTTACGTTTTAAAATTCCTATGTGTTTTCGTTAGTCCACTGGTTACTCTAGTTATATAAAAAACTATGTTATTGTCAACTTTTCGGGTTGTTATTAGTATTTTTTGTCGTTAACTATTGAATAGTGTTGAGTTCTGTCAGCTCAGTTGAAGGTCAGTTAAAAGATACAACATAGTAAATTGTAAACAAAATAGGTATTTTTTACATGAATAAATACAATACAATTCAAGTCATAAATTAGACGAAGTTAGGTAAGCGAAAAGGATACGATTCACAAAATGGCTTAAGTGCACCGAACTGTTGCTAAATATCGATATCATAAGCCACATATACATGCGGGTTGATACAAATGTTGATAAAAATTATAACCTTTTGTTATTTGCTTGGATCTTTTTACTATCGATATCGATATTTAGCATCAGTTTGGTGAACTTAAATCAATTTCGACTATGTTGTGGATTGGATCCTTTTCGCTTAACTCTTCACGTGACCAGAGGGCGGGCCTATATTGTGGCCAAAGAATCAGCATTGCCATCCAACGTGGCAATGCTGCCAGCCTTCTGGGCACTTTTCCTGTTGACAGCGATGTGGACGAATTTTTGGACGCCCTGTAACCCTGTACATACTTGTGTACACATTTTTTTAATTATTATAGTTTTTTAGTTTGTAAATAATTTAATTATCTTGAAAATAAACTATTATTTTCGCTTAACTAATTCAAACTCGATTAGAGTTTAGAGCCCGTTTTGAAATATAGGCTCGTCCCTGTTACATGTTACTTTATTACTGGCAAATGTGTGTCCTCTATAGGGTTCGCCAAAGGGTTAGGTATACCTCTGTCAAACCCTTCGAAAAACCAGGCGTGAAGTTGTCGTTTTTAGGGTTCCGTACCCAAAGGGTAAAACGGGACCCTATTACTAAGACTTCGCTGTCTGTCTGTCTGTCTGTCTCCAGGCTGTATCTCATAAACCGTGATAGCTAGAAAGCTGAAATTTTCACAAATGATGTATTACTATTGCTGCTATAACAACAAATACTAAAAATTAAAAAAATATATATTAAGGGGGGCTCCCATACAACAGATATGATTTTTTTTTGCCGTTTTTATAGATAATGGTACGGAACCCTTCGTGCGCGAGTCCGACTCGCACTTGGCCGGTTTTTTATGAATATTTGTAACTGACTTATTATTTATGCTGTTACTACTATGTGCCAGTGTTTTCATAGAAAATAAGTACTCTACTTCAGGGAAAATTAAATAATAAAATTTTTCGTATTTGTCTGTTGTCTGTTAGTTTATTTCTAAGAAAACACTGATGTTTACCTGTATACAAATTACTGCGAAATTCATTCCGTATTTTTTTATTTTATTTTGAAGTTGACACAACTGTGGCTGACGCAATTGGGTGAGGCCATATAAATGCGCCGAAATTAAAAAGAAAAATTTCGTCGTTTTCTTTAGAAATTGAAAAAAGTTTTTGGTAAAAAGAATCTTTATGGCCACCCAGAAATACTTTCAGGGATTACCTAACGGTGGGGGTAGAGGAAACTTATTTTGAGATGTTCTAAAGGATTTATTGCGTCATTTACGAGTATTCTTTTCCTTCTCTTTCCATTGAACTTTTTTAGAAATAAACTACGTAAACGGCTAACAGAAAATTTCTACAGCTTACAGGATTTTTTGCAACACAAAGTTTAATTTTAAGTGAGTTTATTTTTCCGAGTGCTCAAGGAAATTTCAAAACGCTTAGTTGACAGTTCCCGTGACCCAAGGGCTGGCTTTTATCTTGGCCGGAGGCTTAGCGTTGCCATACAGCGTGGGAACACCGCCAGTCTCTTTAGGACATTACCAGTTGACAGCGCCAGCGTTGAGGAGGAGTTTCTGGCGCCATTTTTTAGTTTATTTTTAAGTTAGTTACTTTGGGTAATTTTAATTTATGAGTGTAAATAATATTGTTATGTTTTGGATTAATAAAATTGCAGTGAAATAAAATTCCTCACATTTTAAGGTCTATGGGAATTTAACCTAAGTATATAGTTTTATGTGTAAAATATTTTAAGGTACTATTTTATAATGATTTAAGTTTAATTACGCATTAGGTATTTATTAATGTAAAATTTTAATTATATTTCCATGCCCTAAAAAGGCAAAATGTGATTAATTGATTAGTGCCTAAACCACCATTTATACATCTGGTAACACCTATATTTTAAGCAAAGTAAATGATCCTTTAATCTTACCTAGCTATCTCTTAAAAATACCCTTTACAAGTTGATTAAGGACCACAGGTCTTAAAGAAAAGCTAGGCAAAGAAAGGCTTGGTGTAAGAAAAAATTCTCAAACTTTCTCTTACCAGTTTCAATGATAACCCTAGTATTTATGGTCAAGTTATCCCATCCTATGTGGACGCCATATTGCGCCATCCCATCCTGTCGTTTGTTAGAGTAATTACTTGACTTTTAAGTAAATATTTATTACAACCATTTTTATGCAATAGACAACAATTTGAATGAAGTTAGAACCGTCAAAGAAAACAAAGATAAGAATTCTAACTTTTGACAGTTCTAGCTTCAAGCAATTACTAAACTACAGAATAAAAATCGTAGTTTTACTCAAGTTCACTTTGACTTGTTTTCATAGATATATGTGTAAGTCTCTATGTTCTATAACATTTAGTCTAGGCTTATAGCTCCGGAGACTTATGGAAATAACATAACATCACGCCTGTAATCCCCGAAAGGTTAGGCAGAGGTGTACCTATTAGTACACCCACACTTCGCCAGTTATGTTTAAGTCCCATGTAATAATGGCCTGCCTAATGCCATCAGCCGGGCACAAATCTGGAGACTTATTGTCTTACAATACGTTTTTGGACTCAAATGATATGTATTATGAGTATGACAGAATAATAAAGGTACCGTCAATTCTTTTGTTTACAAATAACACCACAAAATGCGCTGGCAATTGTTTTTCATGAATAAATATCAAGTAGCTACTTGAAATTGACTGCATATTGTATTATTGCCCCATAATTATACAGAGTCCTTGAATACAATGGAGAACTTTCGACGTAGTATGCTCTTGTTTACTTCCATATTTCCTTTTATCACTTCAGATGTGGTTTTCAGATACATGTTTGGATATTAAATTATTTGTAGCTGGCGATCTACTCAACAAATTAATGTTCTACAAAACACACAAACTCACGCCTCCCCAAAGGTTTGACAGCGGTGTACCTATTAGTCCAATAGTACACCCACATTTAGCAAGTAACGTTTAAATGCCATGCAATAAATGGCGAGCCTTTTGCCATAAACTGGTCACAAATCAACGAACCGTGGCAGCTATTGACAAATCCCTGATGGAAGAACTAATGAACACTTTGTCAGACCTGGGAATCGAACCCAGGACTTCATGCTCAGCATTCGCGCTTGCGACCACTAGACCCAAGACACAGTACCAAAGTCATTTCCCATTCACATTTAATGGCCTTATTATTGGCAACTGTCTTTATGGTAGCTACTGTTTGCTTAAATACAATTGGCTAAACACTTATATTTGATTTGATATCCATAATTCATACTAGACGCGACAAATGGCGCCAAGTCCATTCAGAGCTAGGTATGTTTGTATGCGTAGGAGTTGAGATCTTCCTGTTGTTCATATAGTACATAGGGCTATAAATTTTAATTAATATGTCGGTCATATGTTGTGGAAACATGTGTTAATGCACGTGCTTGTACGAGAGCGTTGTTTTTCGTTAATATCGTGAATATTGCGTTTCTGCATTTTTGGGAATATACGTACGTACTAAGAAAAATAAGCGCTGAGCTGCGCCGACCCCAAGTAAATTGAGATGAGGGCAGGAGAATGATGGTAATTGATGATGATGACGTACTTAGAAAAAATTAAAATAAATTGGTTTCAAATTAAGAACATAGTCTTTAAAAAAAATGCAGGTTAGTCGATTTATGATTGAGAGATATGAGCATAGACTATACTCCGTACGCTGTAACATGGTGCGTATGACAGTTTCAGTAACATTTCATTTCACTCTTGAAAGTTGCCGCGATTTACAAATTATGACTTAGTATTTCAGCTGTACCACATTCGTAATATATTAAATCATTAATAACTGTAGTAAATTAATTTAAACCCAACCAGAATGTCCACAAATAAAATCAAATTGAATGAAAAATTAAGCAAAGTGTTATTCGTATAACGTAACGCCATAGACGTATTTAGTGATGGGATGTACTGCTACGATGGAAAGTCGATATTTTATATAATAAAAAACGTATATTGTGTGTAGGTCAATTTTTTATTGTTAAAAGCTATAGACCTTCCAGATATGAGTTTAGATGAATGCGCCATAGAGCAAAAATGTTGTCACAAAAAAAACATAAACCCGATTTTGATTATTTTATAAAGGTACAAAGATACTTATGTAGCCATAATACATTTATCGAGACAAGTTTATACACGTAGTTACACTGCACAACTGAATAACACACTAATTTTCGTAACAATATTAAAGAGAACTAGATCTAAGCTGCGAGTATCGTTATCGAAAAAATGAATTGCATAATGTCACATCCCTAGTCATGTGGTACTGACAGACGTCAACTTCATACAGGCACCTGTCATACGCACCATGCTATAACGCACGGAGTATAATATAATATAAAATGAGAGATATGAGTCCCTTAATTTTACAACTCCTAGCAACTTACATCGATAGACCAGTAGACCAGTCTGTGAGCCTATTGCACAAATGCGCAGAGTAAATGTTAATTAGAAAGAATACGCTACGTGAACGTACACTGCGATTTCGTGCTATCCATTGCAATGGTGTGAATTCATTGTACTTAAAAACAAAAAAGCATCATAAATCATAATCTTATTTAAAAAAAAATCCACAGACAAAATACAAAACATAACATCATCTTAGTACACGTAATCGATCATTGAATAGTTCAAAACAATAGTTTCGATACAAAACACTTTCAATGTCAACTATCTCCGTTTACCCCACGCGCGCTGACCCACGTGGGTAAACAGAGGGGCGTGTCCACTGACTCACGCGCACTTATGTAACTGAAAACTTAGGTTGTTCGCACACAGGAACATGAGTCGAGTCGAGTCACACGCCGCATCCAGCTTTCCTTCTATACTAATATTATAAAGTTTTTAGGTTTTGGATGTAATAGGTAATCTTCGGAACTACTAATACGATTCCCCGAAAATTCTTTCACTAATGGACTAGCATTATCCTCGAGTGTCATAGACTATCAAAACTTTCGTAAAAGATTATTTCCGACTATAACGCGAGCGAAGTCGCGGGCCAAAGCTAATTAAAAAAAAATAGAGAGTGTGCTCATATACTAAGGTCGTGACACGGTGAGCGCCGCGCCTTAAGCGCAGTTTTTGTAAACACATTCAAGGTTCAATATCGCGCGATTCTGGCGTATGACACGTCAAATGCGCAACAACAAATGACGTAAAATTCAAAATGGCGTCCGTTCTAGGTTTGGTGTTGCAGAAAGAAACCGGCACTACTGGCAGCGAGTTTTAGTGGATTTGTAACCATGAGTTGACTAAATGAGGCCTCATTATCATGGTAATTAAGTGGGTGTGTTGTTTCTTACTAAATTAGGCACGTTTTTGAGTAAGCTAAGTCGCTCTGTATAGTATTAAAAAAGGCTATATGCGACGTTAATAGCGTGGTCAATATCCATGGGCAAAATCTCTATTCATTATCACCAACATTGGCTTGGTACCCTTATTTTAGTTCTGTGTTTTCCCGCCTGCACAGATAAGTTGATTGAAGCATATACATAGGTCTCGTACGTTTTGCTGGTTTGTGATGGTCTTATTAAGGCTTTACCCGCCATTTTTTGTGTCATCTACCCATCCGGCTGCTTGTCTGCGAATGCTTCTTCAATCATCTTTCGGCAACCATTGCGTAAGGCCTCTGTTCCACTCCATCTGCTATCATCATGTCCAGCCAAGTAACCTATCTTCCACAAAAGATATGTACTACCGCGTTCACTGACGGACGGCCAATTTTCAATCGTAAAACACAGGGCATAAGGGTGAAAAGTGGTCGACCGTCAGTGAGCGCGGTAGTACAAGTCTACTACATAATTATGAAGTCTATATCAAGTTCTTATTACACTGTCACATGTAATAATCCAGATTTTCTGCAGAAACCATACGTAGTCACATTGATTAAAAAATAATGCAACAAAAACCAGAAATGATTAGTCTAAAAAACAACCGGTTATAATTTATGAATGTGTTTACTACTGCTAGTCACGTGTGCAGTAAAAAAAAGGATTTAAATAATATGAATAATACTATGTTCACTGTTTACGAGTCACGACATGCATCCGGCAAGATGTCGCAATGAACTCAAGGAAGTTTAGGTCAAGAAACTGAAGAACTAGCTTAAGATCATGAGGAGCAGATAGAAGAAAAGACAGGCCTTTGCTCTGCTGAAGACCAAACGGCAATACTGGTTTAATTGGTATCACTTTAATGCTAGACTACTGGAAAGAGCACGACTCTCGTGGCATACATAGGTCATGGGTTCGAAGTCAGACAGTCAGTCAGAATGACGGACGGTGGACGCGGTGACTGAGTGATTGGCTGTCAATCCCCGCACGGAACAAATATTTGTATGCCCTACAGATAGTTGAAGTACCTAGGCGACAGACCTCTGCTCGGGTGAAAATAGAGAAAATGAATTTTCCCAGATTTGAGACCTAGGTAGGTCGAGTTTTCGCGAAACACCCCCGTAAAACCCTATTTGCAACTTATATCGAAATCCTTAGAGCCGTTTTTACAAAAATGTATAAATATTTAAATATTGCTCATTTCATAGCTAGTATATGATAGGATAAAATACGATTATTCAAAGGAGCGAGTCACAATAATATTAAGATGCCAAAAATAAACACAATCGGGCAGACATTTCTTCAGAAATTCCAATCAAAATTCACCAGCGTGTACCATGGGTTGGTGGTGAATACGAAAACACATCGGTTGGTGGTTCGTATTCTAAAGACGAAACATTCAAAGAATCGTACATTTGTATGAAAATTAACTATCGATGTGTTTGCCCTTGGCAGTAATCAGTGGCACATTGTTTTGTAGCTACACTTGATGTTGATATTGTACGGTTTTACATACATACATGAGTTCTAGTTTGTTGTGGACGGCAGAAACTAGAGAATTCCAATTCAAATTATTTATTTGTGAATCATAGGTACAATATAATAAGATCTAATTCGGATGTCAGGATCGCTATTTTTAACCTAATAGGCATATAAATTTTGGATACATAAAATTCTAATTTAAAAATTTTCATGCAAATTAAATTATATACTATTATTCATTCAAATTAAATCATATAATTACCCTTAGATAGAATTTAGCTTAAATAAAAAATTCCACGTGTAATGGACGATTATTTTGTTTCGGCCAAGTTCTTGATATTATTCGTTTTTTAAAGTCACACTCGCAACTGTTTTGTGAAACATGAAAACCCTTGTTTTATCGACACTAATGTTATAAAAAGGAAAGATTTGTATGTTCACACAAAAACTACTGGACCGATTTCAAAACTTCTTTCACCATTCCAATGCTACATAATCCCTGAGTAACGTAGGTTATATTTATTACTAGAAAAAAAATAGGGGGGAGGGGGAAGGGGAATTAGGGGAAAACCACCCGTCCACCCGTGCGAAGCCGGGAAGGGCTGCTAGTGTTTCATAAAGCAGTTTCGTCGACCCTCGAGTTGTGACCCGTGACGACAATTGCCCAAGAAATGATGTTTGTCTACAAACAAGGTAGAAGGGTATAAAGGAAGATTCTGAAAACAGACCTTCTACAAGCCTTTTCGTAAAGACTCACTTTCAAGATTTAATTTGTTTGATAATTTTCCAAGTTTATTAAATAGAAGAGGATTAATTTGAATGTAACTCAACCCGTGTTGGAGAATTCACGGGTCGACAGTTTTATAGTGTATTATTTATGCGACAGACAACAAACTGGCTCGATCTGTAGCTTTATTAGGTTTGCCATTTACAAACACAAATATTAAATAATATTGTTTAGAGGCTAGTATTTTTGTTTGATAAATACCTACTTTAACGTCGCTCCATGAGAATTGGTTGTTTATTTCTGGTTTAACTTCATGTATAATAGTGATACACTTGCGAACTTAACCACAAGGCTTTGAGATTGATCGTATGTGAATTCGTATGAAAGTGTTTTCACAGTGAACTGGGGGTGTACGTCAGAATTGAGATTAAGACAATTTGCCTTGCGAGCTTTAAATCTCGAGATGGCGGGATGGGAGTTGTAGCATCGTATTAAGCATAATAATGAGCCCAAACGAAAAAGTACTGGGTAAGCGACCTTGATGCGCGTGGGCGTGGCCTAGCAGCGACTAAAAATAGACACAAGAAATTCCCTTCGAGCTTCGACATACAAAATATACGAAACAGTAACTACTGTATCGCACAAAGGGACACTGTCAGTCCTGTTTTTGTGAACAACAGATTCTCCGTGTTTCGTAAAATGGTCTGGCTGTCATTTGTAAATCTTTGAAAGTTAGAAGTCCGAAAATTTATGTGCATCGCTATCACGGTCTTTTTTGGGTCAGATAGGTAGTCGCTCCATGTCAAATACTGGAATGCAGGCTGCATCCAGTTAGACTGGAAGCCAACCCCAATAGTTGGGGAAAGGCTTGGCAGATGATGTTTTTTTTTATTTATGTATTCAACTTTCAACTATCATTATTGATGGATCATACAAGATACAGATCAGGAACTCATTATAAGTTAGAATAGAATCTTTTTCTTCATCCAACAATGTTGTCGCTGCTCAACAGGCTCACATTAAATATCTTTTTTATGGCCTCTTTAAATTAATATTCAAGTCAGAACCTGGAAAAAATCTTAATGATTCCATAAATTAATCCTGTTTTCGCTTGGCATCTACTATGTATCTATGTAATACTGGCGTATGCCCGCGGCTTCATTAGCGTGGACTTCGGTAATTGTCACACAGGATCGTACTAATACCGGGACAAAAAGGATCCTACGTGTTAATCCAGGTTATATCGCGTGGTGTTTCCGCACCGCTTACATAGAACAGGGCGAGGTGCAGCTACTTCTTCCTATCCTGACCCAGGTCATTTTCTATACTCTATACGCAGGGTTTCTCAAACTTATGGCTCCACGTACCCACATTAAAGTTTCCATTTGACAGCGAACCCCTAACTCTCCTCCTGTTGCTTAATACTCAAACTAGAATTTACTCTCTCGGTCGTGACCATAAATGCCTGCCAGAGAGTACTTTGTTATGCAGCCACCATAACGTAAATCTTGTCGCGAACCCCCTAACGTCGAATAGCGCCCCACTTTGAGAAACCCTGCTCTATAGGATAGACTCTATCCTTATGCTTAATATCATCGAAATCAATTCAACCGAAGGCGTGGCAAACAAACTCACTTTCGCAATTATAATGTTTGTTATGAAATCTGTATTTATCAATAAAGACGATTTTTTACTCTATTTCTCTTTTTATGTTACCTACTAGCTTATATAATGTGTAGGTATGTATTTTAGCAGCGTTCAAAACAGTCACGGTCAAGGTTATGCTACTTCGTGTGAATACAACACATGTAAGTGTGTATATGTACTTATATGTAGTATGTATACCTGTGTATAGAATGTATACAAATGCGTGACTAATATGTTCTTTTGCTTGCTATTGTTCTGTGTTCAGCAATCATGATTTTCTTTTCAACGATTTATTTAACGAATTTAAACTGAATTTGTCATCTTTCTGGTAATTACTTCTATTTTTGTGATACGCAGAACATAATGTGGTTTAAATATGTACTTAGTTTTCGTTCATTATGTGAACATCTGCCGTGGAAAATTCAAAGTATTTTCATACTTAATTTGTTGTTCAGGTATTTTATTTTACAATGTTTCGAGAAGGAATTTAGTAAGTGAATTTTTGAACGTTTCCCGTCAGCTGAAATTGTATTTAAGAGTTCTTTTTATAGCTTAATTTTTGTAAACCTACGCACAACTCGACTCGACTTTCCTATCACTTTTACAGCTCCGGAATCTGGAAGGCCTGAAAGTGATAATGATGATGATGACGGCAATAGGTACTCTTGTCCCCTATTACATGGGACTTAAGGATAACTGGCTAAATGAGGGTATACTAGGAGTGCACACCTCTTTCTAAACTTAAGGGACACAGGCATGTCCACATGATGTTATGTTATGTTCTTATTTTCTATCATATCTAATAGCTACGTAGTTAAATCTAAAATTAACTGAACAGCGCGTGTTTCAGATCAATCATGAAAATGTCAAAACATTTTGATAACGCGTAAAAACAAAACAAACGTTGCTTTGTTTGTAAACTAAAAGGCGAGTTAAGATAACTCTGAGATTAATTCGCTATCGAACGTAAATGCAACATTATTAAATCATAATTTAATGGAGTTAGGTAGGTTAACTTTTTACGGTCATAACGATCTGGGAATCGGAAAACAATGCTAAATAGGCATAGGTATTAATAATAGGCATTGGTAGTTTTTTTTTACTTACATTTTTTTGTTCTTTTAATATTAATGAGTAGAGATGGGCGTATACCCGGTAAAAACCCAAGTTTCGGGTAAATACCCATTTATACCCATTTTTACCTTCCCGTTTTTAATTTATACCGGGTAAAAATTAAAATCAGTTTAGTTTAAACTAATAATTGTATTTTTGGAACGAAGTTCCATACGGCGCGTTGCGAAAGGAGGCTAGACGGAAAAAATTCAGACGAAAAGTGTGTACGACACTTTTACCCGACTGCGCGACGCAAAGGAGGGTAATGTGTTTTTGCTATAGTAAGCTATTGTAAGCCGTGCGGCGTGCGCATGTTATAGAAAGCAAGCCAGATATTTTCGTTTCGTCTTTGGTCTGTGGATGGGTGAGCAAGGTTAAGCAACGACTGCCCAGGTCTGCCTGTGGATGGGTGATCCAAGTTAAGCAACGGTTGCCGAGGTCTGTCTGTGGATGGGTGGTGGTGATGATGATGATGATGATGATGATGGCGATGATGATGATGATGATGATGATGGCGATGATGACGATGATGATGATGATGGTGGTGGTGGTGGTGGTGGTGGTGGTGGTGGTGGTGGTGGTGATGATGATGATGATGATGGCGATGATGATGATGATGGCGATGATGATGATGATGGCGATGATGACGATGATGATGATGATGATGATGATGGTGGTGGTGGTGGTGGTGGTGGTGGTGGTTTTTTGTGGTTCCATCCGGGTGTCCCTTGACACCTCTCTAGTTTTTTAATACATACTTGGTACTTTGATACACAGAATTTTATAATTTATTTTAATTTGAGACCGTCGTTAGCACAACATACGCGGACATTATTTTCTCATTAGAACAACAGTAGAGTATAGCACTATAACAGACTGTTCAATGAGAGACGACGAGGCGGGGAGGGAGGGTGCATTTCATCAACTAGCAAGACCTCCGCCATTTTGTTGCGCACGCGCCGCGCAGTCGCGCTTCTGTTCTGTTTTCGTGTGGCAAACTTCCGAGTTATACGAGTACGTTTACAATTTATATTCAGTTTTTTCAACGGAATTGTGTGTTCAGTCACAGATTTAGCTAATTACAAAGCCAGAGATGGATTTTGGAGAAAGCGCTTCATTTGGGAAAAAGTTGAAGATATAAGTCCCGTAACATGGTGGAAGGGACTTTGCTCGTCTAAAAACCTTAGCAAAATAGCAGTACGCATTTTAACTGCCCCATGCTCATCGGCAGCAACAGAGCGATCGTTCAGAAAGCATGGCAGCATACGGCTCCCTAGTTTGGTGGCCCAGGACCAACCTAAGTACAGACCAGAAGGATCTCGAGAAGCTACAAAGATTTGCCTGCAGCATGAGAACATCACCCACTGCCGCGTTACAGGTAATGCTGGGGTTACCACCTCTACACCTCGTCGTAAGAGAAGGGGCGGCCCTAGCTACCTTCAGGCTCGGAAGTAGTCGGCACCCTAAGTAAGGATTCCAGAATCAAACATACGCGCATAAAAGACGATGCAATCAAACAACAGCCCATGATGGCATCACCCTGCGACAGAACCTTGAAGACCCACTGCTTCCAAAAGCACTACAACATAGAGCTCACAGCGGAGATGTGTGACTACTCAGGTCGAAAAGAGCTAAGGATCTACACTGATGGATCAAAAACCGACGATGGGACAGGTGTTGGAGTTTTCTCCGACGACCTAAACATCAAAATATCCAGACCCCTGACCAAGCGCCTTCTGCGTCTGGAACTCTGGACCTGCGACTGGTGGCGGGGACCATCACTGGACACTGCTCACTAAACAAACACTTCCACACCCTAGGTATCACTGACAGTCTCCTGTGCAGGGTGTGCATGGAGGCGGAGGAAACGGTAGCGCACGTACTCCTCGAGTGCACTGGCGTCACCCAGATCCGCGAGGAGACTCTTGGAACACCAAGATCTCTTACGGATGCCCTGAGAAGACCGGTAAGTTTGATCTGCTTCTGGAGGGAGGTGGGCTGGATGGAGTAACGGCCACCATGGCTCACGCACAATGGTCCACTTTAGGGACGAAGAGCGGAAACCAAAATCCCTAACATAGAACATACCACAATCAAATTGTAGGATTTTAATATATTTTTTGAATTGATGATTTTACTTTAAGTTGAGTTAAGTTAGTAACTTTAAGACGTGTGCAATCAGGACAGAACTCAATGTTTGTTTTTTATTCTAAACAGTTTACTTTATTTGTGTTGGTTAAAGATTTAAAAGATATTAACTTGTTTTCATTCAAAATCAATATTTTATCTTCAATGGTCAAGGTCTAAATTAACATGGTAGATCGTAGTATTGATGACGAAGCCAATTAAATAATATAAAGACAGTATTCATTTCATGACAGCCATTTAAATAATATATAAAGACAGTACTCATTTTTTACCCGGTATTTTTTATTGATACCCGGTAAAAAAGGGTATTTTTTCTTTTTTACCTTTTTTTACCTTTCCTTCCAATTTTTACCTTCCCATTTTTTACCCACCCGCCCATCTCTATTAATGAGTGAATCTTTGAGTTTTTTTATTGAAAGTATTTAAATAACCTTTGTGCAACAATAGAATAAACCAGGAATACCTACATATTTAATGAATGAGCAACTTGCGTCGACACCCTTGCGCCATCCCATCTTCCTAGCACAGTGGGCTGCGCTGGGGCGGTTGCTGCAGGTGCTGAAAACCTCAAACGGCGCAAATACAATAATTTAATTGGTAGTTATGTGTTTGAGCTGTTTGGGGTTGAACCACTAGGGCCATGGGGTCTGAGTGCTCACCTAGTTTTTCGGGAAATCGACAAGCGGTTGGTCGACTCTTCACGTGACCAGAGGGCGGGCCTATTTTGTTGCCCAAATTGCCATCCAACGTGGAAATGCTGCCAGCTTTCTGGGCACTTTTCCTGTTGATAGCGATGCGGACGAAATTTTGGACGCCCTAAGCTGTAACAAGGGTTACAGAGCGTTCAACTTGTACGTTTCTACTTGTACAAATTTATTACTATTATAGTTTTGTAGGTTGTTAATAATTTAATAATCTTTGAAATAAATCGTATTAATGAGTTGCTTCCACCTTGCTTTAGCTAAGTGGCTACAATATTATTTTGAACCAAGGGATGAGCTACGAGTATATATCCTCATAATTGTTTCGAGTGACGACGACGACAATAGAGTACCTAGGATGGTTTAGTTTAGACATATATGGTTAGGGAATCCGTTTTATTCTAGGCAAGCGTGCTCTACCCTAGGCGGCGTCATCGCTTCACATCAGGCGAGTTGCGGCCAAACGCAAGCCTATTAAGTTTAAGAAAAAAGAAAGAAAACTCCACAGTTACTCCATAGTTACTTCATGTTTCTCTTGAAAATCTTACTATTTGTTTTTCATCCATTGCCTTGTCGTATGTGTGCCAATATCTCATAATATCTCGTCGCCAACAGTCGTCTATCATCAAGACGTTTACCCCAGTTTGTACGTTTGTACCTACACACCTGACTAATTAGCTACAAGATAAACAAGATGGATGACAGGTTCAATGTCTGTCTTATCAGTTCAGAGAAGATTAGGAGTGTCAATAAGGAAAAAGTTTTGAGAAATGAGTAGCAAAAAAATTACGGAAAATGCCCATTTTCCATATTTTTTCTTTATAAGCTGAAAAACTAGAAATCTGTACCTTCTTGGTCTTTTTATAATGTCTTTACAATGTGTGTTTAAACTTTTATTTTGTTAACTAGAATGACGAATTAATTTAGTTTTCAAATTATATGCATTACATTTTTTTTATAAGTAATTCTGAGATGTGAAAAGCACAGCACGCAGACTATTTTAATTTTGTTCAATATTGTTAAAATTCTTCTTCTTTTTCGCGTGTCGATGGATTCAAATAATACCCGACCCAGTATGTAGCCACCAGCACCACTCCTTCGATGGCTTCGCTTAAATTCTGGAAGGTGGAGGTGGTTGTGCAGGATGGGCAAGAAAGGAGGTGCGGCATATTCTGCAGAGGGGCTTCACACTGGCAATGTATTCTTGCCGAATGCTCGACTTCCTGGTTTCTATGAACGAGCGAAAACATGAACACTATAAATAAAACTAAACTAAATTTAAAATAAACATCTGGCTATTACATAGGAATAGTAGATTAATAATTTTTAAACGCAAATTTCTTTCAGAAATAAAAATTGACATCTAGAAAAAGCATGAACTTACTTATTTGTGTCTTTTTGTTAATGTAATGACCGTGATCGGAATAGGTAGATCTAATTTACCTAAAATTCGAGGAACAGACACAGAAAGAGGAGACTTCCGACAATATTTTGTTTTTCCGGGACAATTGTCCCGGTTTTCGGGACATCGTTTTGAATACATTAAAAAGGAATGTTATTAATAGAGATAAACATAGATTTGAATTCCTGATTTTATTTTACAGAAATGACAAAAATACGAGGTAGATATAAGTTGCTAAGTTGTTGTATTTCATGAATTTGATAATCTACAAGGTTTGAATTTTCGCGCGACATCTCATTTTAGGTGCACGCTCTCGCGCTCTATGACGTCATTTTGAGGGGTAGAGATGGATTTTCAAGTATTAGCTACCGAACTTTCCTACATCGTCATATATGAAAAAGAATAGACTTCAATCTAAGTTAACAATTTTTTTTTTTACGTTAATATGTTTTCTACGTATAAAAACGTGCCCACTGAGTCTTTGTCAATTCTGGGAAACAAAATTAGGAATTCAATTAAATTCTTAATATCATGAATTTTTAATAAACATACATTGAAGTCTCAGGACAACTGTCCAGGAAAAAAAATATTGTCCTAAGGGAGTCTCGACTGGCTCTGTTCCTCGAAGTTTAGGTAAATAAATTAGCTCTACCTATTCCGATTACTGGTAACGACCTAATGTAATTGAATAAATTATCCGTTTATGATTCAGTTGAGGTATTTTTCTATCAAGAAAATGTTATGGCGTGTTTTCGAATGATATAAAACTTAGAAGTAGGTATTCTTCAACTTTCTTCTTCTCTAACCTTTGGCCACCCAATGCCGAGTGTAGGTCTCTTCCAATCTCTCCACTTTTGGCGGTTATTCCTCAACTTGGCTTTACAGGGTGGAAGGGACACCGACGCTGAAGCGGTTCTCGTAAACGGTTCGGATGCAGTACACCATGAAAATTTCTATGTGGGGGGGGGGGGGGCTCAGAATGACGTACTGAATACGTGGTAACCGTTTTCGCGTCGGTGTCCCTTCTACCCCGAGTATTAATCACAAAGTAAATGCTGCAGTTATATTAAAACGAGAGCCAATAAATTTTTCGCAATTTGGGGTTACTCTGGCCCATAAAGATTAGAATGATTCGGAGGTTTATAGAATCCCACATAGTTTTATACGCGTGAAAACATAACCTTGTCATTTCTGTACTGCAGTCGGTAAAATAAAAATAACGTACCTACGTACGTGTTATTTACCTACCTAGTAGAAAATGATGTAACTTTTTCTAATTGTTATTTCATGTAATTTATTTGAATTCGAAATTCGAGTTAGCTACTGCGCAGTTTGGCGATAGTAAAGAAAATAACAATACTTTAAGTATTGTATAAGTTTTTGAGTTGTTTCTTTTAATGAATTTAACGGCCATTAGGTAATTGAGCTGGTACAAGAGTCTTAAGTTAATAATATTTAACCTACACATATTAAAGACGGTTTAAAAGAGTTGGTTTGTTTATCTTACTAATATTATAAATGCGAAAGTTTTTGTGGATGGATGGATGGTTGTTTGTTACTCTTTCGCACGAAAACTACTGAACAGATTTGGATGAAATTTGGCACATAGATAGTTTATAACCTGGATTAACATATAGGATACTTTTTATCTCGGTAGTATGATCCCGTGGGACAGTTACCGAACTTCCCGCGGGTTCAGTCTGCTGCAATAAAATTTTAAATCCCTACCTATACAAAGAGTTATTCAAAAACCGGTGCCAAAAAAAAAACTCAAAGGAATTTTTATTCTCCCTTTTACCAATTGAAAGATAGATAGCCTCTGCACTTTTTATAGTTAAACAAGCTTATAGTAAAAAATCATTTTTTTAAACATGTTTTTAATTATAGTTGTGCTGTAATTTTTTTTTCGTATTTTTCTTTGCCACCCTCTTAATTGATACCCATATCATAGGGGTGCTATAAAAATAACAAGTCCGGTGTCTTTGGTAGTCCGCCATATTGGATTTAGAATGACGTCTCTTAGTTAACCATGCATTGTCATCAAAACTATAAACGTGCATGAAAAAATTTCAGCTCAATAGCTTAGGAATTACTGGTTTAACTTGTGTCACGCACTATAATCCTAAATATAATAACAATGCATAACAATGTAGGTACCGAAAACACGTGAATTATCGAGATAAGCCGACTGATCGCTATTAAAAACACACAATATATACTATTATGTACCTACACATATAAATATACTTTATTTATACTCCGCTAACTAGGTCACACGATTACCTCTATGAATCAAACATTTGTGAAGTTAAGGACAAACTTATTTTAAATTCATGAGCCCCTTGCCTTCAGGAATGGGTGAATTTTAAAGCAGTTCCAGACGTGTTATATCTTAGAGTTGTTTGTGTAAGTTTTACTTATACAGAGTGTAACAGAATAAACGCAAGACCTCTCGTGTGGTGTGTCGGACCATAAAACTAAACAACTTTTGCTCTACGAGTTCATGAAACTCTCAAAAAAAAATCAACATGTATGGTAAAACTAAAAAAAGTTATGAATTGCCAAAAGTTATAAATAATAATAATATCTTGGGACAACCAACACACCGCCAACTGATCCCAAACTAGGCAGAGCCTGTACTATGGCAACCAGACAACTGATAAACATACTTATATATTTCTAAATACATACATATTATAGATAAATTACACACACAGATACAGAACAAATAATCGTACTCATCGCACAAAGATTTGTCCTGTGTGGGAATCGAGCCCACGACCTCCGCTCCGTCCTAGCAGTCAGGGTCACTAACCACTAGACCAACAGGCCAGTCAAACAACAATGTTTCAGTTTCATGGCCCGAGACACCACACGGGAGGTCTTGGGTTTACTTATGTTACACCTTGTACAAACGACGCTATATTGACTACATAATATAGTTAATTAAGGGTTCTAGTAACTATGTAGTTTGCTACATTGAAAACTTGTGGGCAGATAAGACATCCGTAACATTTTTTTCATCCTCACTCATATTAAAGTAAGTTTAGTCTGTATGCCTGTTTATTACCTTGTAAGTACGACTATAACCGATCGTTATGAAAATTGGTTGATAGGTAACCTGGGACATAGAGGGAGGGACAGAGGCTACTTTTTATTCTGAATGGCAGACGAAGACGATATTGCAGAGTTACTTATAATAATAATATTATATCATTTATTTCAGACATAGACTATCATACATATTTAACGCTTATACGGGGTGGACGGACACCGACGTGAAAACGGTTACCACGTACTTATACAGAACATCATTCTGAGCCCCTCCCTCACATAGAACATACAACTCCATTCCGGCTTCCCTTTGAAAAATGGCACAGTCAGTATTCTATACACAAATAATATCAAATCACATTAAAGATAATTATGTACTCCGGCTTACCTCTTGAATTGACCCTTCGCTACTACCGTGTAGGTATTGTACTTTTGTGGGAAACAACAGATTTTTTATAATAACCGATGAAAATTTTCTATGTGGGGGAGGGGGGAGGGGTTTCAGAATGATATACTGAATACCTGGTAACCGTTTTCACATCGGCGTCCGTATAGATTTTACTTTTCTTTCCAAGTAAATATTCTGATTCTTTGCGGGAGAAGTACTTAAAATGATTGTCCAATGAGTACTAAAATAAAGCAAGGAGAAAACTACCTGAGTCATGATTTATTGTGAAATCTCAGTGTAAATCTGTGCATCTTATTTTAGCAGTCACACAGTGTAATGTGCGTTGGTCTAATGTCTCTCGAAATATACTCACGCATAATTCCTACAAGAAAATATAAATAAAATGGTGGGTTCATTATACTTTTTATTTCTTCATTAGTTTATTATTGGTTCTTTCTTTCTTTATCTATGTTTTCTTATTTTCTTGCTTACGTGGGAGTAAGGAAAGGTATAGAGTAACAGCTGGTTTTATTCTACAACGCAAATTGTATAATAAGATTGCTTATTGACGAGGTTAATGTTGTTTACTATGACTTAGTTAGGTACTTAGAGCTGTTAGTGTTATATAATTAATATGCCTTTAGTGAATTTCAGCTGCATTTTAGCTGCACCCGATTTGACTGGAATCCGACCCCAACATATTATTTAGTTGGTAAAAAGGTTAGGCAGATGATGATTGTCCTTATCCATTTTTTTTGTGATATTCGTGACAAAAATTGAAGAGTACCTATCCTTAGATGCTTTGGTCATGTGTACCTAGAGGATGAGTGAAAGTCGACTAACACAAGGTATAATTACAAGGCAAATGTGAGTGACAGTGCCGGGAGGGGACGCCCTAGAAGGACATACACTGACCTTATTGGCGAGGTTCTTCAGAAAGGTCAGATGGGTTGTACTGGCAACCGGCGTGCGAGTATGACCAGATGCATGAACGTGGACGAGGCAAAAGGAGTATACATGTAAGAATCGAGCAGGTGGGTGGTGTTCTGTGGTTTCTGCCTACCCCCCTGGTAAAAAGGGGTATGTATGTTTAGAACACATGACACATAGATTCAGTAAGTTTCCATAGTAAGTAATGAAAACCTAACAACAAAGTAAATTAATAAAAAAATTCAAATTGCTTCGAGAAAAGCAACCGGAATGTCTATATACAAACATGACTGCTCAGAACTCTAACTGTTAAAGTTGATAATAAAATATGTCCTAAAATGGTCCTCCCTGGTCTTTCTCCTGGCCTGGACTTCACGCTCCTGGATATTTATGGCTATTCTTGAGGGTTTGGGAAAGGTCCAAAATTAAAAAAAAAACGGCCTTGTCAACTGGTTTTAATGCTCATTTCAGTGCGTAGTAGGTAATGTTCAATGTCCTTCGAAATCTTGCATAACAATCATAACATATTATTAGTAATGAAGTGTTATCGTGAACAAATGTTATTAAGTGAACATACCGATTGAATCACTCTGGGATTCATTCGTCTTACTGCAGGTGTTAGGAGCGAGGCGCAATCGTAACATTTCGACACGCGTTTGTTTTACCGAATTACTTTCTGTTTATTCTACTGAAAACTTTACGTATTTTTCGCTTTTTTAATAGTAATTGCAGGCCTAAGCAGTGGAGAACCTCACGTCCCAGCCGAATGCGGGAGAAGCACCGGGCGTCGGGGGCCACGTCGTAATGGCTCTCGGCCACCGTAGGCGCAGGCCTGTGGACGGTGAGTAATGGGTTAGCTCGCCGTCCGTCCGTCTTATGACGACAGGCCGTGTCGACGGCGCGTTCGTGTTCCACGCGCGCCGTCGGCGACAAGGGCCGATGCCTGCCAGGGGTGCGGGACTGTTCGAAAGAGATACAGCGGCCCTGGAACATAAAGGGCAAAAGAAGGAACATGGGTGGTTTTTAGTCAGTAAAAGTCTGACACTCCCTTCCGCTCCGCCCAGAGCGGGAGGAGTCATTTGATAATTAACCACCCGAAAAAAAAAGGCCTAAGCAGTGGGACACATTTCATGACAAGCTAAGAGTAAAAATAAATAGTAATGAAGTCCAGCCACGTCCCTGAACCTATGAATACAGTAGGTAATTATCATCCTCATATTCCCATCCTTGTCTAACGTTATTTGACGTTGGTGCAGCACGTTTTTTGTTCCAGTACCAAAACGAATTTTCCCAAATATGAGACCAAGCCAGATCGATTTTTCGCCCCCGTTAAACGGTATATTGCAACTTTCATCGAAATCGTTATAAGTAGAGCCGTTTTCGAGAACGCGATTAAACAGATACAAATATTGCGCATTTTATAGGATGCTTCCGTGCCAGCCGTCACGCTACCATTTACTCCTTTTATTTATTAGCAAAACTAAAAGTGATTAAATTATGATGATGGATGAACCTAATAATAATAGGTAGTTAAAATGTTTATTTTAATATCGGTTTGGCTGCTAGCCACGGATTTCCACTTATTGTTTACTAGTATGATTATTTTCAGGTGCTCAGTTGAATACGGGATTGGGCTGGGCTAGTGTTAATGACATACACACATACCCATATCTTTTAAGGGCTTTGGTAAAAAAAACTGTTAGCTTAGATTGTATTTCTGAATAAATAAATAAATACCCGTACATAAATTCACGTCTTTTTTTTGTAGGCCTAGGCAGAAACCACAGTACGCCGCCTGCTACGACCCACACACACACACCACACACACACACTACACACACACACTACATACACACACACACACACCACATACACACACACACACAACACACACACACACATACACACACATACACACACACACACGTTACATACTTCTTTTACCTCGTCCACGTTCATACATCTGTTCATAGCACGCCAGTTGCGAGTACTACACACCAGACCTATCTGAAGAACCTCACCAATAAGGTCAGTGTATGTCCTTGTACGCGTCCCCTCCCGTCGTTACCACTCACATCTTTCTGTAAATATCTTTTGTTAGTCGCCTTTCACTCATCCTCTCCACATGACAAGCCATCCAAGCATACTCTTTCTATTTCTAGTTTTCTTTTTTTTTACGTTAATCAAGTTTAAATATGTCTGCTTTTTCCCTTCTGCAATAAATCATATCATAATAATAAATATTTATATTGTATTAAATTTAAACTACATGTGATTCGGGGTGAGAGCCTGGGGATCCGTCACACAGGGTATCCTAGTATGGACGCCAGTCTCTCACAAAGGAACATATATTATGCATTTTGTTATAATGTTATTCTTACAATTGTACCTATTATAACTATGTGAACCTTTGTGAAGAGAGAAAATAAAGTTATATTATTACTCTTTTCAATTTTGTCACTACATCTTCTTATAAACCGCAACGTTCTCGTATATCCTAATCACTCAATTAATCGTATAACCTCATTCGTCAGATAATGACATTAATTTAAATAGACTCCTAAAGGCTCTCTCTCTTCGGGGGCACGCGTCTGTAATGCAACAATCCAAGATTCCATTTTCTTAGAGAAACAGATGAAGAAGCGCCGTAATACATGGGGGTGGTGGGTGACCCATGGAGTAGTTTCAGTTTTCACAATTTTCCCATTACTCCGAATATTTATTATTATTATTTTTTAAATAAATAAATAAATATTTTTGCATGGCATGTCAGCCGTCAACCAGCACTCTGCCCGCGTGGTTTTTTTTTTATTTTTTATTTTTTTTTTTTTTTTTTGGGGGGGTGAGAAATCATCAAATGACTCCTCCCGCTCTGGGCGGAGCGGAAGGGAGTGTCAGACTCTTACTGACTAAAAAACACCCATGTTCCTTCATTGGCCCTTTATGTTCCAGGGCCGCGGTATCTCTTTCGAACAGTCCCGCAGCCCTGGCAGGCACCGGCCCTTGCGGGCCCCTTCCGTTGCTGACATCTCTTTGAGGCGCGCGTGGAACACGAACGCGCCGTCGACACGGCTGCCCGCGTGGTCATTTTCCGTTTTAGCACCTCCCTCTCATAAAGAGGAGGCCTATGTCCGAGCAGTGGGAACTTTAGCAGTCGGAACTTTACGGACACCAGCCCGTTATACAATACAATACAATGCCTAGATAAGACTAGGACAACTGCCTCATTAGTCGAGTGGTCCCAAGCGCGACTAACGAGCATGAGGTCCTGGTCCTGCCCGACTTGGGAATCGAGATACCCGGGTCGGGTAAAGTGTTTTTGGGTTTTTGCATCAGGAATCACTCAGTGGCAGCCATGGAGTCTAGATTTGTGCCCGGTTGATGGCAATAGTAGTCCAGTCAAAATAGACATTCGAGCTTGCATTAATTCCCAACAAGCTGGATTTTTGTGCAGGCCTTGAATACGTCATTACAAATGATATGTCAAAAGTCCCCATCGATCCCGCTTGTGCGTTGTTTTTTATTCGAGGTCAAAGGTCACAAATTTGCGTTTTTTACGTATATCTCTGAAACAACGAGAGCTATCGAAAAATGGTTCAGACAAAGTTTGTAGATCGTAAAATTGTCTACAAAAAAGATCTCAACACTTTTCTTCTACAAAGCATCGCTTTCGAGATATCGTGACTTCAGACCGCAGGAAAGTCGTATTTTCGACTATATGCACACATTTCCGCACCTCCTCTGAGGTAGTGTACACGGGGCTTTTTTTTTAACGTGGTTTCTCCAGTAGGAATATAATATAATAATAATATATTATTATGATTCTATTACCATACTTTAACTTGAGTTTTGACTTAATTGTTCTATTATTGATCGATGGTTCTTCGCAAATATCTTTCAATTCTTGTATTGAAAATTGACAATCATCATGATTTTCAATAAATGCAAATATTTCTTCCATCGCTGAAGTAATAGAATCACTTTCAGGACGACCGATTTTACCTCTACTAATGGGTTTCAGAAACGAAGTGTAACAATCACTGTGGTACTTAGCCTCAGCAGCAACTAAGTCATATTCATACTGAATGCGGGCAATGACACTTCTTGCTAGCTCATCAGAACGAGTCTGAGCTTCCTTCAAGATGGTTTTCTTGAAATCAAGGGTTGAAACTTGAGACACTCTTCGTCGAAGATGCTGCGCTTTTTTCATTACAGCCGTTTTATCTACTTCATTGCCACAGAACAAACAGTATTTTTTTAAACAAAAAGACGATTCATTACCTCGTGCTCTAGTACGAGGAGGACTAATCCCAGATGTGGTAGCTATCTACGCCTCACGCTGTCTTTTAGCTACAGCGATGCTGCTCTTCCGGGTGTATGCTTTACGACACAGCTTATGTATCGTTACAGATGTTTTGTCCTTCAAATATTCATCGAACCCATCACCCCTTTCAGTACTTGAATCCATTAAAGTCTTTAGCCCACGATCAACAACCACAATTTCACTTTCAGTCAAAGATTCATTGCAAATAAAGCAAACTTCTGACATTTTTACAAAATTTTGTAACGGTACTGTTTAAAAAGAGACGACACGTCTATTGATATTCACTACGAAAAACCGTTCAAAACTGACTGCATTTACTAGAGCTATGTCCTTCGGGAAAAGCAGGTATACGCTGATTTCGACCCGAAAAATGGAGTGTCGCAGGCAGATGTTTCTCAAGGCCAACCGCCCAATAGAATTAGGGATGGACGATGACTCACTCAGAAATGTATATTTTTCACGTACTTGTGTGCATGGGGCAAATAAAACTATGTTCTAATATTTTTTGTTTAAATGGTTAACCCGATGATGCATACTGGCCACGTATGAGTGCTTATTCGTATTTTCTATGTTTAAAATAGCCATAATTCGAGAACAGTGCACCGTAGAAGAAAAAGTGTTGAAATCTTTTTTGTAGACAATTTTACGATCTACAAACTTTGTTTGAACCATTTTTCGATAGCTCTCATTGTTTCAGAGATATACGCAAAAAACGCAAATTTGTGACCTTTGACCTCGAATAAAAAACAACGCACAAGCGGGATCGATGGGGACTTTTGACATATCATTTGTAATGACGTATTCAAGGCCTGCACAAAAATCCAGCTTGTTGGGAATTAATGCAAGCTCGAATCATAATTTAGTCTATTTTGACTGGACTATAGGCCCCTCAATTACATGAGGCTTAAACATAACTGGCGAAATGTGGGTGTACTATTAGGTACACCTCTGCCTAACCCTCCGGGGATTACAGGAGTGATGTGATATGAATATATTTGTTTGTGGTAAGCTGTAGATTACTTGAATGAAGGAAAGTGGTATCTCCTGAAAAATCAACCTAATTTTAATTTCCTTAGAGACATATTTTGTACTTTAAAAACAATCACATTATTTCCGTTTGGTGAGATATGGAAAAAGACGATCATTCTATAAACACAGACGGATAATGATTTAACTGTCAGATAATAAGTCTTATCAATAACTGTTATCCTTGAAAACGTTCGCAGACAAAATATTACTAATGTTATCTCTATATGCTCATGTTTCACCAAAAATAATAATGTTTACTCGCGATTATGACATGACATACTAGGAAACCAACATGGTTTCCCTGCGTATTTCTCTAGATCAGGATTAGAGTTGATTTCAACATTGAAAATATTAAAAAACTGAAAGCGATCAGCACATTACAGCATCGCAGTGTCAACATTGCTTAACGGATTTGGATGTGACATATGAGCTAGACCATGATTAGGACATACTTGAGGCTTTCACGAAGCCGACAACCAAGCATTATGTTCATCAAACTAAGTAACTTTAACATTAAAAAAATGTATTAAAAAAAAAACTTGTCATAAAGTTGGAACCCCCAATATCACCGTAACTAGAAGGTCCCCAGGTGTGGTCTAGAACAAAAAAAAAATATATAATGAAGAGGAGAACATTGTAGTTCCTATGAGATAATTTCAGAACCCCAAAGCTAGTTGTCACTTGTTATATAAAATCATACATACATAACAGTTTATTTTTTAGTTGGAATACCTAAGTACAAAGATCAGCCAGAACGTCGAGTATAATCGAGTTGACACGGCTATTTTTTGCGATGACAATTATCGTGCAAAAACGCAAAAGGAATGATATACCTACACACAAGGTTAACGGGTTCAAAGAGTTGAAGTACCTAGTATATTTATTAACATAGATAGGTACCTTTCAGTTTATTTTGAGTACTCGTAAGTTAAGGTAAATCTTCTTCTTCTTCTTCCTTGTATCCTCATGAGGGTTGCGCTTACTATTTATATAGTGGTCGTCATGTGCACCATAGATCTCTCCAAGTCGCTCTATTTTCCGCTATCCTTAAAGACGTCTGCAGGTTGGATTGGCATACCCCTACACGGTGTCGGACTGTCGGTCCATCGGGTTGGTGATCGCCCACCGCTCGTTTTTCCTTCCACCTGGCCGACGACGGCTGAGTTTTTTAGAGGCTTTCGTCTGGCCACACGAGCGAAGTATTGAAGGAGTCGCCACATGCAGATCAGATCGCTCACAGACGGGTTTTAACGTTCAGAATCGAAACATTGGTGCGGCGCGTCATCAATCAGTTTTTGATTAGAGTTTCATGACAAAAGTCATTACAAACGGCATAGTCTATGAAACACGATAGATTAGTTATCTTTCCATTAAAATATACAGACGATGATAACAGCTGTTGTTAGAATAGGATAGTCGATTTGGATTTTAGTTTGCCAACAAGATGCTTACGTGTTTATAAACACGGGAACCTTCGTTTCATACCTATGTATTTTAATAGGAAATTATCGATATTAGAACTAGACTTCCTGTATTTTTGGTGATGACGAAATATGTTTGCGTTCGCGAGTTTTATTTATTTTCATTCTGGGTGTCAAAAGACAAGACAGGGTTCGAAAATGGTTCGAAACACCTCACTGCGTTCCAAAACGGGCACAGAGAACGTTGGCAAGAAGGCTGCCAGGCTAAAATGGAATAGGACGAGTCACATCAGCCGCATGCACGATAACCCTGAGCAAAAGTCGGCACACGATGGTTGTCGTAAGACGGACGTTACAGCGCCGCCGAAGCCGGCCAAGAAAGAGCAGGCGAGACGATCTGGACGCGTACCACGAGGGCTGGTTCGAGGAGGCAAAAATAGACCATATACTACTAGATAGAAAAATATACCTACCAAGTACCTACCTACCCAAGTACATAAATACTTGCAACGTAATTATGTACTTAACAAGTTATAACTTGCAACACGTGGACATCTTAAGTTTCTGTCAACATCCATGGGAAAAAAAATGTGCAACACACTCAGTATCATGTACTGACAGTCATACTTTTTAGGGTTCCGTATCCAAACAGAGCAAGCTAACAGAACTCAATAGAAAATACATAATATCACGCCTGTAATCCACGAAGCGGTAGTCAGAGGGTGTACCTAATAGTACACCCACATTTCGCCAGAAGTCCCATGTAATAGGGGGCGAGCGAGCCTATTGCCATCAACCGGGTACAAATTAATCCAGAATCCGCTGCTGCTACTGAGAAATTTCTGATGGAAAAATACACTAACAATTTGCACTACCCGGGAATCGAACCCAGGACCTCATGCTCAGCATATACGATTGCGACCACTAGATCAACGAGGCAGTCTCTATGGACTTCACTAATAACTCTAATGCCTGTGTTTACTGACACTAGTTAATGCCTAGCTCCCTAGCTAGCCCGCACTTTTGATTTTAAAGGTTCAGCTCAGTGCATAGAGTTGAAAATTACACAGCATTTCTTTTAAATGTGTTAGCAACAAATTATGTTTATGTAAATTAATATTTTACTTTGTATGTCGCTGACATTATCAGCAAAAAGTCCTTGGAGTAAGAAATAATTTCCATTTTCATAAATACATAAAGCTTTAGAAGTTCTTATCAGTATTTCAGTGATTTTGTTACATTATATTATTCATTAAATCTAACAAAGGAAATTATGTTAAGTAGAAATATAACACAAACGTTTTAGTATTTACTTACTTTCAAAGAAACGGTAAGAATGGAACTTCATTGTAATGTAATTGCATTGTGCATTCAATGTAACGCACACATTGTGATGATGGATTGAATAGTACGGGTGGAGGTATTTAATGTAAAAATCTTACATTAATAAAAATTAAAAAAAATAACTTGTGAAAAAGTTGGAACGGTTTGATATCTCCGTAACTAGAAAGTTCCCAGGTATGGTCTAGAACAAAAAAATGATCGCAATACATGACGGGGAGAACAAGTGCCTTTCGGCTTATTACACCCCCTATTTTATTTTTGCTTCTTCTTCTTTCGTGTCGATGGTAGGTACGACTTGTACGACATTATTGCCCGTGTTGTTATATTATAAGTACCTACAATCAAATGACAGTATCTAGGAGGTATAATTATTTAATTCACTGTTAGGGTTTTTCCATCAGGAATTTCATTATGAAGTAGCAGCCACGGAGTCTGGATTTGTGCCCGGTTGATGGCAATAGGCCCGCCCGCGCCTTATTATATACATGGGACTTAAACACAGCTGAAGAAATGTGGGTGTACGTGTTAGGTACAACATCTCTGCCTAACCCTTCGGGGATTACAAGCCATGGTTTTATGTTATTTTATGGTATGTTTGGAGTACTTAAAATGAATGAACCGCCTCTCATTACGCACTAGGCATATGTTTTTATTTTATGGGGTAATGAGCCTTAGACTGCCTTACCCCTCGAGAAAAACAGGTTACAACGAAAGTAATGTTACGTACCTACTAAACCGCAGACAAACCATAAACAAACCGTTCTCCCACATAACAGCACAGTAAATTATTTACTAAATAACAGGCCAATCTTGGCCCAACATTCGAGGCTACAGCCAACATTGGCAACAACGCTCTTGACCCATATATTCACGTATACAACGTTTGTTAGGTCTGGCAACCGCGTGGTACTGCCACGTGGTGCGAAGAGGTTATGTCGATGGCCTTCAGGTATAAAATATAGTAGAGGAATGCACAGTGACACATAATAAGAATATACGGAATAGAGTTAAATCTCAGTCATGTAGGTTTATGTAGTAAATATGAAGTATAGAAAATTGGAAAATTTAGACGTAGGTACTTAGATTAAGAAAGAGAGTAACTCTAACTGTATCCCATCCTACATTGATAAACAGTGGCGAAGGTTCCATACAACTCGATTCCTATCGGCTTCCCTTTGAAAAATGGCAGTCAGTATGCTATAGACAAATAATATAATCACATTAAAGATATTTACTCCGACTTTACAACAGTAGCGAAGGGTAAATTTTTGTAAGAGGTATCTTACAAAAATTGACCCTTCGCTACTGTTGAAAAGTATTTTGAATTTGCATCTAATTTTGTGACAGAGAGCTTGAATTTATTCAGAAAGGGTAGGTAAGGTGTAAAGAACTATGAAAATTGAACATCAACAATTTTTGGCAACCCTAAATAAATATTTATTTTAATGAAAGATGAATAATATTTTACATCATAATATCTAGGTAATGGGCATCTACATAAGTAATTAAGTATAACTACTCACATACCTATGGATTTTTTGTAAACATTCTGATCCACCGATTACTATAAATAACTTATCATACAAAATTAATAATCGATTGAAGTTAACCGAGAGAAATCGAGCTGTGGGAACATCGATTATAATTACATCTACATCGAAACAAGTTACTCGGGAACTCGGAAATCGATCAATATAATTACACTTTAATGAACTGTATCATAGTATATTGGAAAATAAATAAACGCTGTTCATTTCGCTGGAAATCTTCGCGTACCTAGGTATATCTATGTCATTAGACCATTAATATAATATCTGGTAGGTACACTTTTTGTGTTTTAAAATGTTTATATTCCGCTACGGACTGCTGGCTGGTGGAACAAGTAGAGGCTTCAATTTGATGATGACCTTATGCAAGCCCAGTCGCCGAAACCAACAACCCAAGACAGATTGTCTTAGCGAAGAAAAGTGAGAAGATTCGATAGTGAAAAGTGACTTCCTTATCCCATTCTTTTCCATGTTCTGGATAAAGAAGAGTCAATAGTACGTACCTTTTTAAAATCACCAGTAACGTATGCGTCCCATGTTTCCATAGGTACCTACTTACATACTCTTTTGTCTTTAACCGAGAGAGATTCATAGATCTCTATTAGGTAACATTATTAAAAACGTGTTGTAATGACGAGACTCTAAATTAATTCTGGAACGGCTAATAGGACCGTAGAACAACTAAGTATGAAAGGTATCTGAAATGGTGGTTAAACGCAAATTAGATTAAGGTTGTTGATTCGTTTAGAAAAATTAACCTAGGTATTATAAACTTCTAAATAACAACTCACATTTTCTTACATGCTGGCCTTGAAAATGCATTTATCAATATTATCAGAAACCGGTAAACTTGTTTACAAATACGCCGTACCCTACTACTAATAAACTTTCCATTTTCCAATACCTAATACACCGACAAGTACCATATTATAGTGAGTAAATAATAATGGAACGCAATAATCTTCTTCCTCAATTCTTCTTCGCAAGTTGATTTTGTTCGAGATAAACATTTTACGAATATAAATTAGTCGACATCGCCATATCGACTGAATAAACTACGCACAAAACATCGTGTTGAAGTGTGGGTGGAATGTACGATAATCATTACGTATGCCTGTGTGCGTTATCATAGACTTGGTGAGTTTGTTATTGAGATGGGAAAAAAGGTAGAATATGGAGGGGATTTTATTGTAAAGGTTTTTAAACCGAATGAGGTAGTGGAATGCACTTTGAATGTATGCACATCATCTGCTATAGGTACCTTTGTTGGGGTAGTCTTCTAGTATAACTGGATGTAACTGAATACCAGTATTTTACATTGAGCGACTGCCTATCTGACCTCCATAATCCAGTTAAGGTGGCCAAACTGAAAACCTAGACTGAAATCTGGCTGAATGAATTCTGGGCTGAAATCCTGAAAAAGCAGTCAAAGGGTAGAGACAATTGATTAAACTGAACCCACGTTCAGATAATCTCTGTACCCTTTGACTGCTTTTTATGGCTGAAAAAAAATGTTATTCAGTTTCCAAGTCTCTGTTACCTACACAAATATATCAACAAGACCTAAAACAAACCTGAAAATAGGCTTTCAGTAAATAATTTACACTTTTGCGATATGTATCTTACCTACTTGCTAACATAAGTCATAGCGTTATATCATTTAACAATACCCCAAGGTCACCCCAACACAAACCTGCCTCAACAAAGTAACCTATCTGTAACATAGTCTATGCATGTTTTGATGTGGCCCGTTCGTGTGAAGCGTGTTTACAATACACAAAACGCGCATGTGTGCGTTTAGCCAGTAAACGTATTTATTTTAGGCATCGGCTACAGCCGGTTCAGTCCTCCTCGTCTTTTTGATCGACCAACAGTGTCAGTGCTTTGTGAAATTATTAAAAAAAAAACTATTTGGAACCACCAACATGTCGGCATCACCTATTGCGAGGCAAGCCACTAATGTCCAGGCCATTCCTTCGAGGAGGGTTCTCATCACCGACCCTTCACAGATGCCTGATGTATACTCCAGCACCCCTGGAGGCACTGTCTACTCAACCACTCCTGGAGGTAATTGAACTTCTTAATTCTTGGGTCATAGACAATGAGGTAATGAGATGACCTCTTTTTTAATCTGTGATAGCATAGTATAGGCTGAATATTCAAATGGGCTACACTTAAATATGGATGAGGCTGGCACAGGAACGTGGAGATTGGCACCAGAAAAGAGCGGCCTGTAAGTACCCAGCAGTGGGTGAATTCAGGATGAAAAGAATGAATATTAAAAAAACCGGCCAAGTGCGTGTCGGGCCACGCAGAATGTAGTTGCCCATCAAAATATACGGATTAATAAACTGATTCGCTGAATTTAATTTATGAACATTGAAGTGTATTATTACAATAATTGATAATACTCGTATAATGTATAAATATTTGTACGCCGAAAACGATAGAATAATTTCGGTCCGATTGGCCTCCGAGCGATGATTTTTACTGTAAAAATAAAAAAAAAACAAACTTACATTTGCATTTGAAAAACTTGTGTCCCATAAATTATGTTTAGGAAAATATGTTATTCAAGTACATTTCATAAGTTGATCTACTATTATACTCGTAAACTTAGTTTTCCTTTTAAATTCGTTATAATACCGCGATTTTTTCACACACCCAAACCCAACCGTTTAGCTGGTAGAGGGGGGACACTTGATTCTAACAAAAATTAGCACTTTAAAGCTTAATATTTCACAAAACAAAATCCCTTAATCGAAAAATTATTTGAACAAAGTCGATATATTTTTTCTTTAAAAAACATTGCGAGTTTGTTCAAGTAATTTTTCGCCATCGTGTGGGATGTCGTTGGATATTCTTTATCTCTCTAACGACATCCCACACTATGGGGTAGGTACACGAGAAAAAAAACCCCACTTGACGTGTACAGGAGAAACCCTAAAAAATACTTTTCGAGATTTTATTTCACCTTTTTGTCGGCGTAACTAATCTGTATATTAATGCCAAATTACAGTTTTCTAGTACTAAGAGTCTTTGAGATAAGCTGCGGACACACAGACATGGCGAAACTAAAAGGGTCCTTTGTTGACTACGGAATCCTAAAAAACAGTTCAATAAATATGTCCTAGCCTTAAAGTTCAACAGCCTAACAAGTTACAATCACTTATAATTAATTATACAGACAGGCTAACAATAGAGACTAAGCATTATGTACACAAACTGCCAAGCGACGTTAAAACAATAATATTGTCTTGCCAACATTTGCTAGGATAAAGGGAATTGTTCAGAACTATATAACATAACTTTTGTAGCCAGTATTCAGTACCATCGTCTCTCATGCATCATGAGTTGTAAAACTAATTTTAGCAGCGTCAATGAACTCGATATTTAGTTTAATTGTCGAGTAGTTAACCTTGGTAGGGTTTAATCAGTTCAAAACTTCAAACATTACGAGAATTAGTATTAAATTACGCATCAGTATGAATTAACTCTTGTTATTGTTATTTAAGAATTAAAAACAATGAGATTAGTTTGACTAATTATGCCTATACTAATACGTTGCTGTTAAACTGTTTAATAATAGATAAGCAACTACATATACCAAAACGAACCATATAACAAAAAAGAAAGAAGAAAATATATTTAATGTGAATGGATTTTATATGAAGTCAAACATTTACAAGCGCCTACAATAGAATAGTAAACATAGATCGTGGTGAAACATCTTATTGTACAGATTCTTCAAAAATATTGAAAAAACCAGCGATATCTTTTAATTAACATTTTTACAAAAAATCTTCCACCGAAGCAGGATTAGTAATCTATGAAAAGATATAGAAGCACACTGAAGGTTAGCTACATCAAAACATTTTAATATAATCTAGCTACCAGGAATGCTACTTTCAAACAAAGATAATCTACGCCTTTGTTTATGTAACTCTTCTGACTATAAACGACGTAAATTGTTGTTTATGTTATCACATAAAACATAATAATATTAAACAACCGCAAATTATTATAGTCATTACACAGCCTACACAGTTAGGGTATAGTGGGCTTTTGCAATCTAAACTTTAGACGTCAATTTAGTTTGTAAACTTACTTACAAAATTCAAATCACTAGAATATGAGCAAGTCTGAAATTAGGGACAAACTTAGGGCAACTCCAGAGACTACACCTTTGTGACTGCTTCATAATTACCCTAACTAAGCATTTCTTAGTTGGGTTAAAATTAGTGTTGAGATCGGCTTCCTTTTCTAGAATTTAAAGATTTTAAAAGACCCTCTAATAAAATTCTTCTTAACTGAGGAGAAGAAAAATAGTAAACTTAAATAGGTTTATAAGTGAACTCTGAAAAAAGTAACTCTGTCAGTACGCCCCCGAACTGTGAATTCTTCCGAGGCCCAACAAATTGAGTGTATGTTCTTGTAAATTCTGCCTAAATGAAAACATAATCCATTGAGCTAAACGTAGAAACTTCCTAACCTAACTTTATTAACGAAAACGTGATTTCATTACGTAAACTTGCCATGTGGCGATAATATTAACTGTGTTATTCGACTTATGTAACCATTTGGCAACCAGTCGAACACAATCGAGTGTTTGTTTGAGATAATGGAACAACTATGTCCACCTTTATCCGTTTTCTTTAACAGTGGGCCATACTTAAACTAATGCCTTATTAATACACGGTTGGAATTTCAACGTTTGCTTCAGTGCAGAGAGTTGACATTCCAATTCCCATAGTGCAATGATATTTAGGCATTTACATCGTATTAACCAGTAATAACTGGGTTGTGGGGTTCAGATAGGCAGTCGCTCCATGTAAAACACTGGTATTCAGCTGCATCCGGTTAGACTGGAAGCCGACCCCAAGATAGTTGGGAAAAGGCTAGGCAGATGGAGATGAGTTATACTTAGACGTTTATTTAGGTGAACAGTGAAAACTAGCATAGTATGCGTCCGCGCATACTGGACGCATTTTTAATAATCTGTGGAAGTTTCTAGATAAATAATACAGATTTTATATCTGGTTTGAATTTTAATATTGTTTATCTTGTCTGTATATATAATCATCATAAACACATTTACATTCTGCTGTTTATTAACAATGTTTTACCGATACCTACCTAGTTATATGACGTAGGTATTCTCCGATTTCGAATACCTATTACGACGAAATGTTAGGTATTCGTCGTCATTTCTACAAAAAAAAACCGTATAAATAAACATAATATTATGTAAATGACGCAAAACACCGATGCTTATTATTAAATTCAAGGAAAAAAAGATAAACATTAAAAACACACCTAATCGTCGATAATTTAAAAACCAATTTCAAAACATCTTTTTTTCTAAGTAAAATCATTACGTCTTTTCATTAAAAAGTCGCAAAAAAGTCAGGAGGTTTTAAGATATTGATAGCGAAGTCCTCATCAGCTGAAAGAAAGCGCTTGTGTATGCTTTAAGCGGCTTAGGGATCATTAGGAACCAACTTATCTACTGATACAAAGTGACGGAAAATGTCAGTAGACATACGCTTTTAATAATAAAGTAAAAAAAAATGGGGACGTAGAGACAATTTATTTGGTTTAAAATACGGGTGAGGCCAAACGAGCGTAATTATTTGAGCTGTGAGTCGCGTAAAATGAGTCGAAGTTTTTAAAGTTATTTTTGATCGCTCTTCCAACTAGTAATACTTAGATACTAGTCCGTGGCTGCTACTGAGAAATTCCTAATAGAAAAAATCAATAACACTGCCCGACCCGGGAATCGAACCCAGGAGCTCATGTATTTATTCATTAGATACTGATACCGATATTCTTAGCCAGCATCATCCCACTGGTGGGCAAAGGCCTCTCCCGATGACTTCTAGTTGTTTCGGTTCAAAGCCAATGGGACCACTGGTCGCTGGTCTTTCGCCATCTTCTACGAGGTACGCCTTCCGGTTGTGTCGGGGCTCCAGAAAGTGGCTATTTTAGCCCAAAGCTCATTGGGCATGCGGCAAACGTGGCCAGTCTAGTCCCATTTCAAATTAGTCCCATTTTTAACCGACTTCCAAAAAGGAGGAGGTTTCTCAATTCGACCGTATATATATATATATATATTTTATGTGTGTTCGCGGATAACTTCGTCGTTTATGAACCGATTTCGATAATTTTTTTTTATTTATTAGAAACAACCATTGATATATTATATATCAATGGAAACAACGTTAAAAAGATGTGCTTCTAATTGGTTTTGCAGTACGATACAAATATGTTAAAGAAAAATGGCATAACATAACATCGTCGTGCGGAAATCTCGAAATAGAATTCGAAAATATTTTCGTCGACACCGCGGGATTGTTTTCGTAGTAAATTCATTAAATGTTATGTGTTATGTCTTGTGACATAACAGTTTGAACGTCTTTGAACTTCGCGAAATATTTATGAATAGAATAGAACACAGGTTTCCATGTAAATAAAAAAAACGCTTGTTGATTTTAATTTAGTTAATGAATATTCAGTATACAGACCATACGGATTCCCTACACAATTAGCACCATTATTTGAGGTTTTTTTTTCTTACTTTATTAAACATGAAAATCCTAAAAATCATCTTAACTGTAGACGTTAAGACCCATGCTAAGTGGAAGCGAAGACCCGTGTTATCACAATTACATACATCTAAGTCTTATGAACTTTATTAATAAATCTTCCGTTTCTCTCTTTCCAGGTACGAGGATAGTATACGAGAGATCCTTCATGATGTCGCTACGGCAGTCACCGATCTCACAGACCCCACCGAAGTGCGCCTTACCAGCCGCACTGCTAAAGAACCCTAATTCCGTCCCGAATGTCATACAGCCGACCGCCGCGCAAAAGGCGCGCTCCAACTCAATCTCCTTCGACGAGTCGCAAGAAACCTTCAGTATGGATCTCTAATAGGTTAAGCTCTAAGTCATTACAAAAAAAAACTTCTGCTTATTTGTACAATTTCATGATGTAAGTTCTACAGTTCTTTCATGTTATTTTACCTCTGGCATAAACCTTTTGGCCATGAGAATAAAGGTGCCTGCAATATCAGAGGTTAAATAATAATGAGGACACTATACCACGTGTGCGCTTACTTTATGTCTCTTTTCGTACTAAGTGTCAGTTTTGTTTAAATACTTAGGACCAGATATTAAAGTAGCAACTATTTTAATACTAAATCCCCTAAGTAGTTATTTTTAAGTTAGCATTAGCTCTTAAATGCGTGACTGAACATTATAATAGCGTTCAAAACGCGGTCCTTTGCCACACCCGCCAAAAGTACAATAAAAAAAAAAAAAAATACAGATAAAAAAATCTTATAAAAAAATAAATCAATTTTTAATGGAATGGATGCGTTCATTGTATGAGACCAAAAATGTATTTATTGTTGAAAAAAATGTGGCAAAAGATAAATATTGTAAATAATTGTTAGTTTTATGCGTGTAACGCACACTGTAGGTGCTTAGTATTTTTATATTAAAAGCAGTGCCAATACATGGAAGTTAATTCTAGTGACATGATTTTCTTCTTAATGGTGTTGCTGACATTGTTATGAAATCTCAGATTTTTAATATTGTCTGGGTTTTACGATATTAATTTTTATTTAAGAAAGTATCGGTCACAGATTGTTGAAATCTTGTAAGTCAAATTGTATTATTACGGTAGGAATCTGAAAACTTAGGAATTAATTGAAGTTTCTATAGTGTGGGCTATACAAAGCTTTCTGCGATTCTTTGCAGGATTTTTTTTAAACTTTCAGGTTTTTGGGAAGACTGCATAGGATAGTCAGTCTGACTTTATTGACTTAGTAGCCCTAGATTAAGGACTTACTTACTGAAATGTTGTTCCAAAGCATTTAATTAGGTGTCTGTAAATGGATACAGTCCATTATATCTCTCTTGTTAAATGTAAGTGATGTTCCAGCTCGGTGGATGCTTTCAGTATACTTAGTGTGTGTGAACTATGTTGATATTGCGTTATATACGACTGCCAGTAAAATAATTGTGGAAATAAAAATGTTTAAATTTTATTTTGAATGTTTGATTGAATTACTTAAAGAATAACACCTACTTACACTTCTTTCTTAGAAGAAAGGGGGGAGGCCTATACCCAGTACTGGGTGATTCCGTGCTGATATGATGATGATGATGATGACACTTCTTTCCTTCAATCAGGACATCAAACCTCTCCAGCTTACATGTCCGAAGCCAGGATCAACCTGATTAGATGCAGAACAGTAAATAATACAAAATAGACCACGGCTTCTCACTGACGATGCAGCAATGAATATCGGCCCCCGCTGAGTCCAAGCAATATTTCTTATATTGCTTGGACTCAGCGGGGTGGGGGGGAGTAACAATTAACACTCTAATTCAAGAGGAATTCCTCCGATTCTCTCGATTCAAAATACGTCTATTGCATGGGCTTTGCCCTCTCCCAAATGCCTGTTAGCCCATTTACGAATAACCTATGATAGGACAGATCGTTTGGCAGAATTTCCATCCATCAGCACAATGTGTTGAGTGAGTTACATTGACTCCTACCGTAAGAACATAAACGTGATTTTGCACCCCAAAAAATAGTCGTTTCCCAGCAATAGTTTTTGTGTAGAGTTTACTTACTTAGCTTGATGTACATACATAATGCTTGGTTAATGGCTTCGTGAAGGGTCCTGTATACATAACGACATAGAGAATTTCTTAAGCAACTATATGTTCTAGTCTATGTATAAATGCTGAGTATTAACGTCCTCATCGTGGCTTCAAGTAACGAAACTGACAATGTCATGCTAAACTTCTCTTTAATGCGTAATACATGCGGTTTCAGTCCTCATTCTCCTAAAACAGGCTCTGTTGCACTGAAGACAAGCTTTGTTATTAATGAGGCTAGCTAAATGAAAACCCGACGCTACCAATTGCAGCTTGTTACGGATAGGAACTAACGAGGTCCTAACTGATTCGGAATCAAAACGGGCGCCTGCAGGGTTTTGTTGAGAAGGATGCATTACCGTACAAAGTAGCCGTACAAAGCTACCTCGCCACGGATATGTGGGAAGTTCATCCTTATCTTAATGTAAGTATCAGAAAGGGACTAAGGATTCCCAAAATTACACCTCCTGAAGGGGTTAAATAAGAGATAAATCGGGCAATAGCTTGTTCATAAATAAATAGGTTAGCGTCTCTACTGTTAAGACTTATTCATTTGTTTTTTTTTAGTACTTTACTTCAAGTCAAGAGGGGTGCAAGAAAAAACTACACGATATCACCTTGCACCCCTGCGCTAATGCGAAATAAGGTTTATTTCGATTTATATAGGTGTATTTGTAATTGATACCAAGCAGTTTGATTAAGAGCATAAATAATTCATTATGTACACATCACACATAGGTGAAAACGTTCAAGTATTATCAGAAAACCATGATTTCATAGGTTGGAATAGCCATATCGGGCCCAAGGCTATTCAATCGGCGACGCAGTTTTATAGCCAAAGTAATATGGTGTTGCGGTAGGTCATAAAGTTGATGTTACGATAGGGCAAAAGTACTTACAGTACCTACCTATACTGTAAATGGCCTTGGAAAAGCGTACTTTATACATCTACAAAGATTGGCTTAGTTTTGAAAACAAGATCTGAAAGTTAACAACTTTCCTTGTTAATGCTAAACCTACACAATATTCAATAATGTATTAATATTAATTAGTATCTCAATAAAGAGTCAATATTGAATATTGACTTTTTATTGAGGTACTGATTACTGTACCTACATAATAAACTATGGAATAGAGAGGAGATCGTGGCTTTTAACAGCCACTCGGTTCGATCTTCAGGTTAAGCCGCGCTTGCCTAGGTTGGTCCATGGATGGGTGACCGCCCATTACATACCGAGTTTCCTCGGTGCCCCGGCCCGGCTGTTATTTATAGATCTTTGACAGTCGTTACAGGTAGTGTGGCCCGTATTGTTTTATCCAGTACTAACTGGGTTATGGAGGTCAGATGGGCAGTCGCTCCATTTAAAATACTGTTATTCAGCTGCATCCAGTTAGGCAGGAAGCCGACCCCAACATAGTTGGAGAAAGGCTGGACAGATGATACTAATAAATTATAGAAAACTTCGCAACACACAACTACCCGGAGCCGGTGATTGGGAGTCTCATTTCCCGTTACAACTAGTGGAGCCACGTCTTAGCCAGACTCGACCTGACTCTTCCTGAAAAACAGGTCTGTATGATGTTACGTAAAATCAACATCACTCAGCTTGACCACAATTAGTTGCCTCTGCAACAATTAAACGGGAAGAACTACATAATAACATAACGAAGAAAGTCAATCCCATGAACGAATTTAGTTTGGCAAAATAGAAATGGGTCGACATGGAAAAAAATATACAAGTTTAAGAAATAAGTTCCACATTTATCCACCAGGTGGCGCAAGTTTCAGTTCCCTTGTAGTAAAAGCCTTGCAAATCACTTCTCTACTGGTCGAGCGTGACGTCAGAGGTGTGACTGATGTCGACTACACACGCAATCAGGGGTTAGGGAACCCGGCGTTGTGTTAATGTGGCTTTAAGTATCTTGTTACTATTTTGTCTGCAATTTATTTACACTTGAAGTAGGTATCTAATTCTCAAAAAGGTAAATAACTATGTCTATCGTTTATGTAGCCACCCGAAAACCACGATTAGATAAGTTAGATATTCAAGCAATGGTCTAGGAGCGATGTTTTCATCATCATCTGCCCAGCCCTTTCCCAACTATAATGGATTCAGATTTATTTATTTATTTATTAAAACTTTATGCACATAATGTACAAAGGCGGACTTAATGCCTTGGGCATTTTCTACCAGTCTACCTTACGGTGATTCAGAGACAAAACAGTTGGTGCAACAGTACAGAAAATTACCAAAAATAAAATATAATAATAAATACATATACATACATACAAACCAAATATACAAAATATAGAGAGTTAAAATTCATACAAAGGTAAAGAAAAACAACAAATTAATTGTTAAAAAAATATTTTTTTTTTTTTTTTTTTTATTGATATTGAAGTTATTGATTTAGATTCCAGTCTAACCGGATGCACCTGAATACCAGTATTTTACATGAGGCGATGTGCTATGATTACCAAAATATATGATGATCATCATTATGATGGTGACCTTTAGATCTAATTTAATATAAATGTATAATTATGGCTTTGTGCTCTTTGAGACACTGTGACAAAATGTAATAAAATCCGGCAGTGGAGTTATTATGAGCAACGTGTCTATTATAGGGAGGTTATATTCTCTAATGGGGATACCATTACCATAGCCGTGGTTAGGCAGAAGACGCACTGGTTCTGAAAGCATACTAATTTGTTTTACCGGACATTCTAAAGTTGAGGTTTGAATACTTACCGACATAAATATTTTTAAGAAATACCTACTAAAAATCTAATTAGTAATGATAATGAGTTACGCTATCGCCGTAATTAACCTTCAGTTTTACCGTTAAATTACGCCCTTAATAATGCATTATTATTTTAAGCAAATCACTGACTAGCCATAGTAGCCACGACATCTATTAATTCAGTTATGAAGTACAGTGACTGGCGTAGGCGTCGTAGCGATCCACGTAACTAGGTATACCTATGAATGTCTACGAACTATGCCTACGAGTCGTAGCTTCGTAGGCAATTTGAAAAAATGCTACGAATAAAAGGGTTGGTAGATAATATAACTTTTAGTTTCGATTACACAGAGTTGTACGTTTCCTCTCTCTTTCTCATAAAGTGAGATTTTCGTTGTATTTTCATTTTATTGTGGTGAAGCTATTTCACATAATTATTCTTTACTTTCTTAGTCATGACTTTCTTTTTGAGATTTAAATCAGAGGGAAATATTAACAAGGAAATTAATATTGGTTCTACACCCGGTTAAAATTATCAGCACACAAAACGTCAAATCGATTTCATTAAACATTTATAAAAGGAGTTACCACAAAACAGTTTGTATCACATTTTAAAATAATAATATGCACTACAAATGACATTTGCAACTGTCCACTGTCGCATGAAAAAATAATTGAAACGCCATTTATTATTAAAAGAAAAAAATAAATTTTTAATGTGGCATCGCTTGCATTTTTCTCACGAAAGCAGCCAGTACTATAAAAAAATTTAATAAACATTCGTTTTAATTAATAAAAAACTTATTTCTTTTTCCTTTATCCATAGGTCAGTGAACCCTTGTTTTGCGGTATCTACGAAGCACAATTCCATTGATATTGTGGTGAGCAACTTTAACCTTTAAGGAAGGTGTGAATAAGGTTGATTTTTATTTGGTAAGGAAAACTTACCAGCCCCTTTTTCACCCTCTCCCTTTGACGTTATAATCTGTCTGGAAATAATCGGTTCTGATATTTGCCACACTGTTCATTTCGTAACGTTAATACGATTAGATTTTTTTTAATTCGCTAACGGAGTATGTGATTGAAAGTTTAGTAACTAAGATAAGTCAAATCATACTATTAATATTATACATAATTATTGTGAAAATCTGTCTGTTATTTATTCATGTCTTAACGCGTAATGGCTGAACGGTTTTTTATAAAATTTGGCATAAATGTAGCCCACGCCCTGGGTTGGATATAGTATACTGTTTTATCCCAGTAGTACCTAGCTTCTCGTGGGATAATTTCCGACATCCATACGGGTGAAGTAGCGAGGAAAAGTTAGTATTTCATAAAGGTTTCTCAAAGTGACTTTCTAAGTAAATATAAATAAGGGACGTTGGCATTTTCAAAAGTTTGTAAAGGAGTTTTATTATTTGTTAGGAGGAATGTTTGCTCGCAACTTTTCAGCTTGATTTAGGGAGCTATATGAGATTTTATAAATATTTGTTTTGTGCGTCATACTCATAAGTCCTATTGTGTGTGTAGCAAGGTCAATATACCTACTCTGATCAGTGCCGGATTAAGCCAGCGCGGGGCCTGTAGCAAATTCTACCAAGGGGCCCTTAGACTGTTTTAGGTTAGGTACTTATCGAGTTTATGGTATTATAATAAAACAAAACTGTTACAAACAAACGTTTCTTGATTTAATTTGGGCAAATTTATAAATAATGCTGTTGATATCGACTTCTCGGAGTAAATCATTTTCAATATTCATTAAAGTGAGGTGATTAAGACGTTGTTGGCTCATCGTGTTCCTCAATTCATTTTTAACACGTTTTAATGTTGAGAAAGATCGTTCACCACTGCAGTTGGTGATCATGAGAGACAAATAAATGCGCAAAGCAATTTCAACGTTCGGGAAACAAGATTGTAAAGAATTTTGATATAACAGCTTCGTTATTTTTTTTTTTCATCTTTTGCCTTACGCTTTGCACTTCCTGAAGCGTAGTGTCGGCCAGTATCTCTTGATCTGCTGCTCATATTACCTACGATTAATCAATTTTTTAAATTAATGTTCAGAATAATCAAAATCGAACTTGACGCAGCAGGCAGGATCGCAGCTAACGCTCCATTTATTTTACGAGAAAAATCCGACCGTATTTAACAAACCACATAGACTCTAAAAAATATTTAGGTTAGTACATATTACAAAATATTCTAGATACAAGAACATATTTAAAAAAACTGTTCTGAATAAAATCATAAAATTTCTTCGATAAAAAACAATTACAAAAAGACGTCTTGTTTTTAACCAATTTTCATGTATTTTCAATAGTATGCATGCATGTCAATACGCCAATATTTTAATAACATTAAGTAAGTAATTTTACCTATTACGATACGAAGTAAACGTATTAGCAAAAAAATAATTTAAAGAAAAACAAAAAACCCGACTGCGTAATAACTAATTTTAAAAAATACGTGAAAAAATAACTTAAATAAAAACTAAAAAGAAAGAAACAAGCCCAGTAGTTTAGAATTCTGTTAAGTAATACTAAATAACTACACAATTGAAATAGTTTTATAATCGATACACACATAAAACAAATCATAAATTCTAATGCAGAACAGAACGACTGACAGTCGGGGCCCATTCAAATTTTACCAATCAAATCTTCCCGAGGCAGGGGCCCCGACTGTGAGTCGTTCTGTTCTGCATTTTTCCTCCTTTGCGTCGCGCAGTCGGGTAAAAACCGAAATGGTGCTTACTGTCTTTGTGGGTCTGATAAAAATCAAACCTACGACCTGGCCCACCCGTATACAGTATAAGTATCATAAGTATGTATATCCCTTCTTAAGAAATAACATAATAAACACTTGTCACTTTCCATGCGAATGGAGTCACGGACATCCAATCAGATAATTAAAAAAAAACACAATTAATTGTTATTTTATAAGGGTGGCTACGGTCAGATCTTTCAGATCGTTCATATCGAAAGTACCTACTATTATTATCATTCAAACGTAAATATCGATCATTCCTCCTCGATTGGTAATCAATATAACCCTTTTCAAATCGGTCGGGTTATTCTTATTACGACTAGCACGGAGAAAATATTAGGGAATTCCCCGTTTTGTTTAGCAGTATTGCCAACTTGCGTGTACTGCGGTGCGAAACATGATTTTTGGTATGACCAGCAGATAGAAAAATAAAATTATAGGTAGTTGATCATTTTGATGCAAATATTTTCTTCTTAGTAATTGTGACTAAATCTAATATAGTATAAATAATACTTTTTTATGGTCAGAAAACGTTGGTGCGCGGGGCCCCCAAATGCGCGGGGCCCGCAGCATTTGCTACTCTTGCTTCGTGGCTAATCCGGCACTGACTCTGATTGTAGTAAAATGTTTGGTTAACGAAATACCTACTTTTCTAATCCTTAATGGATAACATTTGGAATAAAATCATTAGGAATTTACAACAAAAGATACTGTCCAAAATCGTTGAAAAGAATACTGGGTGGAAGGGACACTGACGCGAATACGGTTACCACCGGTATTCAGTACATCATTCTGAACACCTACAAAGATTTTTTTTTTAAATCATCTATTCCATACATTTTGACCGTGTAGGTATTGCACTTTTGTAGGAAACAGCAGATTTTTTTTTTTTGGAGCTCAGAAAAATGTACTGAATACGTGGTAACCGTTTCCGCGTCGGTGTCCCTTCCACCCCGTATACTTCGTTTGTATTAAAATATTTGATTAATAAAATAAATACTTACCTACTTTTCTAAAACAAAATTGAATTTAAAAAAAAAACTTATACCTACTGTCAATTACGGGATATCTTCCATGAGCTTAAAATTATGAACAATCACGGAAGATAACAAGTGACAGTATACGTTTAGTTTTGACCGTGAAAGCCTTTAACAGTGATACTGTCTAAAACCGCATGAAAAAAATATAGAAACGCCATTTATAATTCAAAAGAACAATTTATTTTTAATGTGGGATCGCTTGCATATTTTTTTAAAGAAAGCTGCCATAAACTAGCTGAACTTTCGCCTTTTAATAGACAATAATTTGTAGATTTATTTAATACCAAATTACCATACCTAGTGCGTTGTCAATATAAAAACTTAAAATAAACAATCGTTAATGAAATGTATTGAAAAATAGTAATATGGCGGCGTTAGTTCCGATTTAGTTACCTACAGCTATAATCATAGTTGTCCTGTAAAGACATAGAAATAAACGTTTTACTCGTCATATGGAACGCAACCACGTTGCATCAGTGTTTCCGCATGTTAGCTTTAACTAGGGCAAAGGGTTGTTCTTGTAAAGGGGCCACCCTTTGCTACCCGGTCATAATTACATAGGTGGTGGAATTCTACCGGGTGCAGGGGACCCTCATACGTTTTATGCAAAATATTTCTAACTCAAACTCTAAGCATTTATTTCAAACTTGCTGTGTCCCGTATTTTCACTTGCTGCTCTGCTCCTGAGGGTCGTAGCGTGGTGTTAAATAGTCTATAATCTGCGTCAAGAATTGGGCTATCAAATGCAAAAATAAATGTTGAAATCCGACTCGTACTTCCAGAGATTAGCACGTTCAAAACAAACAAATTTTAGTATGATGGCCAGTTAGGCTGCGGCCCCATGTCCACGGCGCGGCGCCGGCCGCCGTGTGACGTTGCGGCGCCGCCGCCGTAACACGGCACGACGTCGTGCCGCACCACGGTACCGCGAACGGTGCGCCATCCATTGCCCCTTTCAGTCGATATTTCGCAGTTGATTCGATCGACTGAGGGGCAATGGATGGCGCACCGTCCGCGGCACCGTGCTGCGGCACGACGTCGTGCCGCAGCACGGTGCCACGGACGGTGCGCCATCCATTGCCCCTTTCAGTCGATATTTCGCAGTTGATTCGATCGACTGAGGGGCAATGGATGGCGCACCGTCCGCGGCACCGTGCTGCGGCACGACGTCGTGCCGTGTTACGGCGGCGGCGCCGCAACGTCACACGGCGGCCGGCGCCGCGCCGTGGACATGGGGCCGCGGCCAGACACTTTTGAATTGTCGAAACTAAAAGATGAAGAAGGGCAAAATACTGTAAAAAGACTAGTTGCCCGTATCAAAGCGTAGATCTATAATTATGGGGAAGAATGGGCAAGACGCTACATAGACAATCTTCACTATACCTACTTACTACCCGTGCGCGATAAGTTGGAACCTGAGCGCGGTGACGTCACAGTGGCGTGTTTGTACCTTAGTAAAAAAATAGCGATGCGAACGGTACAATACAGGCGCCATCGGGGAAGTGCGGGGAAGCGGGCGGGGAGTCGCATTCCTAGAAGGTCCCAAACTCCCAATCCCAACATAACAGGCACGGGTAGTCAAACAAAGGTATCAGTGACGCCTTGCAATCAAACTGGTAGTAACAATAAAAATTACGGTCTAAATCTTTACTGTATCTTGTCATAATTATCCATAATGAAACACGATTTTGCGATAGTGTGAGACTAAATAGGGACTTTTACTCTACGAATAAATACACGACCATTTTTTTAATAACGACACGGTTTGAAACTTTTACTTTTTCACAGGCAAAATTAAATAGTTTTATGTGGTGATGCCAGTTTCATCTTTAATGTAAAGTATTTAACGTTCTGTTATACTGTTTGTTTGTGTTGTTGTATTATGTTTTTGTAACACATACTGTACATTTTTACTTATTGTTTTATAGGTATATTAGCCAATTATGTCCCACTTCAGGGCAAAACCCTTTTTCCCTATCCAGTGCTGTTAATCACCAATCCTTGTGTAAAGAGTCGAGTTCGTCCCGTCATCTCCTTCTGGGCCTGCAGCGTTGTCGTTTGCTGCTCTTTGGGACTGTGTGGTTACTGTAGCACATAGCTCCCCCGGCATGCGATAGATGTGGCCAGCCCAGTTCCATTTGAGCTTGGCAGCCGTGTGACCTACATCGGCAATTTGAATTTTGGAACGCAGTATCGAGTGCCATAAACGATCAGTAAGTTTATACAATTCTAGTACTCATTACTATTAAATAGAATGAAGGATGTAAAGGCTAGTGCTAACATTCTAATAGTAAGCCATTTACTTTGTCCCAAGAGGCCCCTTACAAAAGAGTTGTAGTAACACAACACGAAAACAACTCGTTTTGCTCAATTGTTTAACAAAGGGCAAATTAACATAGTTTTTAATTAATGTGCTGATATCAGGCAAACCACAAGCCATGTGTATTGATTGTTACACAGAAAACGCGCGCTTTCTATGAAGAGTTATTAATGAAATTAGTGAGACTTGACAAAGCTACCACTTAAATATCTTCAGGTTAATTAATCCACGTGGCGAGGTGTTGTTTGCTCAAGGTTGGTTGCCCTTGATAGCCAGTGTTTATAATATGCCGACTGCAGCAAACACGTGTCTTGAATAAAATGTTTCCTTTGACAGCAAAATTGTAGCATCGTGCATCAGTATTTAAAATACTTCTCCTCCGAGGACGGCGTCAAAGCTCCACCCATTATTGTCAAAAGATTCATAAAATTAACGAATGATTAAAAATTAATCTTCGATGGTAAATAGGATTAGCTGTGTATAAAAATGCAGTCGTTGTGATTTATTACATTTGTAATTCTAGACATCTATTGTTTACAAAACCTAGGCTCAAAATATCAGTAGCGTTGGTTTATGAAAAACTGGAAACTTAATTCTTGTTGTAGCTGTTTATAAAATGTATCCAGTTAATTAAATTAAGTTATTTTAATGAAATAGAAATAATTTGCCAATTAAACATAGAAATTACGTAACTAAATACATTTCAAATCAAGATTTAGAGATAGAGTTAAAGAAAGAAACATGACAAAAACGATTAAATAAATAATGATTAAAAGTTAACCATATAATAAATAAACGTTTTGTTGACGTCACTAAGTAAGGTATAGAAACTGTTTAAATTCTTAAATATTTAATAAATATAGCAGAAAACAATACTGAAGAAGAAATATATTTATCATGGATAGACAATGTTTCCAGACACAGTCTCTTTTTATTAAATTATAAGTATTAAAAACAAGCCACTCAGACAGCGACAGCACCCCACGCTCCCTTCTTGCGAAGGAAGTGAACGATCATCGAGGGCTGATGGTAGGTCTACCATCGCCCGCCTCACGCTCAGGGAACCGCGCCACATCTCATCAACGTGACTTGTGAGGACTCACATAGTGTGAAAGTCTCGAGAAGAGCTTACTATAGAAATGATCCTATGAAGTAAGGTCTTAATCCGAATTTGTCGAACCGAGGAGGGTCATTCAGCCGCGGAGAATCTTAACACCGCGATGTAGGAATGCGCGTCATAGGGACAGCGCCATCTAGTAGCGCGTTTTGGAGTTCGCAGTATAATATAAAAATAGATGATGTTGTGCTGGCGAAGATTGTGTTTTTGTGATACTGGTAAAGTTTTGTTACAATGTGTCTTGTAATTTTATTATTAAAACCTATTGTACGATGATTTTTTTCAAGCTACCTAACTCCAATCATAGAATTAGTATTTGTGTCTAATAATCAGTAAATGGGTTAATTTGATGGACTTCCCCTAATCAGATTAAATAAGACAGTTTTGGTATTAAACTTAATCGGGATTAAATTAATCTCAGAAGAGTAATCGTAATTACGATTAATTAAAATGAATAATTAATGGCCAAATATTATTTTCTGTTTAAATACTCACTATTATTTTAAAAAATACTTCATCTATTTAGTAGTATTTGGTTTTCCTGGGTCTCCCTTGTTTGACCGAAAAGAAACTTGTTTAACCGAACCTCGGGGTGCCCCTGACGTCGACCGTCTAGGGTTAGCGTTTCCGTCAGCAGGTCGACGGAACCCCGCTGCGCGGGGCTCCTATTTCTGTCTGCAAGGTTTACAGGAACCTAACTAACCGAACCTCGTTGTGCCCCTGACGTCGACCGTCTAGGGTTAGGGTTTCTGTCAGCATCTGTTAAATTTCAATTACGTTATATTAAATCAATTTGTGTTATGTCTTCATTCCAAAATTTTTGCCTTTATATTTTTTGTCATAACAAATCATTTGACTAAACGTTTATTGTCTTAATTTTGTTTGCTGTAATAAATCATTTGGTTAAAGACCAAAAGCCTTAATGACATTATCCTTAGTAATAATCTGCCAAGTAAACATTTGACCAAATGAAAATGTGCGTACTAAAATTATTCCAAATATTACATTGGCATAAAAAAAGCTTGCTAAAATTTGTTTGGGTAATGAAAACTTGGCAAAATCTTTTCGGCAAAACGGCAGGATCCCGGTTTGGGTCTCCCTTGTTTGACCGAAAAGAAATTGCCAAATTATCACTTCCCAAACAAATTTTCGCATAATTTCATTTGCCAAATTATTACTTACCAAAAAATCTCTTTACAAATAATTGTTACGAAAACCTATGTTTGGCAAATGAACGTTTGAACAATAACTTGTTCACCAACTAGTACTTTTACCATTTTTTATCTAGTCAAATATTTCAGTTGGTATAACATATTTTACGCAAAATTAAATAAGCCAAATATTTGGTGTCGTCAATTTTAAACTTACCATTTCAGTCAAAAGCACTATTAACTAGCTGGAATCTCCTATTTGGATTCGGTTGGGGCTCCTATTTCTGTCTGCAGGGTTTACAGGCACCTAACTAACCGAACCTCGGGGTGCCCCTGACGTCGACCGTCTAGGGTTAGCGTTTCCGTCAGCAGGTCGACGGATCCCCGCTGCGCGGGGCTCCTATTTCTGTCTGCAAGGTTTACAGGAACCTAACTAACCGAACCTCGGGGTGCCCCTGACGTCGACCGTCTAGGGTTAGCGTTTCCGTCAGCAGGTCGACGGATCCCCGCTGCGCGGGGCTCCTATTTCTGTCTGCAAGGTTTACAGGAACCTAACTAACCGAACCTCGGGGTGCGCCTGACGTCGACCGTCTAGGGTTAGGGTTTCTGTCAGCATCTGTTAAATTTCAATTACGTTATATTAAATCAATTTGTGTTATGTCTTCATTCCAAAATTTTTGCCTTTATATTTTTTGTCATAACAAATCATTTGACTAAACGTTTATTGTCTTAATTTTGTTTGCTGTAATAAATCATTTGACTAAAGACCAAAAGCCTTAATGACATTATCCTTAGTAATAATCTGCCAAGTAAACATTTGACCAAATGAAAATGTGCGTACTAAAATTATTCCAAATATTACATTGGCATAAAAAAAGGTTGCTAAAATTTGTTTGGGTAATGAAAATTTGGCAAAATCTTTTCGGCAAAACGGCAGGATCCCGTTATTTTTGTAACTAGGTATTTAAAAAAATAACCATTTAAGGGCCTGAAAATTTTCCTCCAACCTTGACTCTTAAGGTTAAATACCTAGTACGATGTTTCGTTTCTTATTTTAAGCTCATGTTAGTAAATAATTAAGAAGCCGATAACAGTTAATCGTCGGTAGTTACTTAGCTACTAATACATGCTTCGACATTGTAATTATCAAGGCCGTTTTCATTAACACAAGGCTGAATCTAAATAAAACCCGAAATAAAAGTGTAGTCGGATTGTCAAAAATCGTCGCGAAGACAGAATTTCCGACAGTGCAATTAACGGCTGTTATAATACCCTTAACGAAGCCGAAAGGCACTTGTTCTCCCTGTCATTGCGATCATTTTTTGTTTTAGACCATTTCTGGGAACCATCTTGTTACGGAGATAGTTCAAAGTTCTAACTTATAGTCTATGTTCTAACTTCTTTATAAGTTTTTTTTTTAAATATTAGCAAGTTTTTAGTATGTGTTATTCAATGCATACATCAGCACAATGTTTTGAGTGCGTTACATGGAGTCCTACACGTAAAACGTGATTATGCCACCCCAAATAAAAGTCGTTTCCCAGCAAAAATTTTTTGCGAACAGTTACCTAATTTGATGTACAGAATGCTTCGTTGGCGGCATCTTGTATATGTACTAGTCATCACATACAGCATCAAAATCTATTCCGTGAAATAATAAGTTACAAAATTCACTAATTACAAACTCTCGCTCATTTCAAACTCACATTAACTTTAAAAAGCTTGGGCTTGTAAGAATTGACGCAAGCATGTAAGGTTCTTGTAAAACATGCAGGAAAATTGGTCGTCCATCACATTGATTAATGATATGTTCAGCATTTCAATGTCGCATCTACAATTTGTCACGTTGCCTGTCTCAGGTGCATGCCCTTCGCAAAGTAATTCGTAAGACCTTTTTATCCACTTATTTATTTTTATTGTTTATCAATCTTGATTCATAATTTGTAAGCGAATTTCTTTAAAAAAAACTGCGAAAGAATCGGGTCAGTCGTACATAAGTTCCTTATGCTGTTTCAATGACTAATTCGACGTCCATTATAATGTATTCTTAAAAAAAGAACTGTTGATTGTAAAACCCGGACGAGCACGACTCGCGGTCGATCCCCAGGTTAGACAAAATCTTCTTCTTAGCGTGTCGATGAAAATCTTAATTGATTCAGCCCATTTGGCGAGAAGTTTTGCACTTTCAGTAGTGTCCATCTGCTCCTGTACAGTGCAAACAACAGGACAGTGTAACAGCACCCCACAAATACTTGGAAAGAGCTATAAAAGGTTTTACTGAAAGAAAGTTTTCAATCACAATTGGAGTCTGAATTTCGGCAATGCGCCAGTGCAATTCCCTCCCCTCCCTCTCAATTATTGAATAAACCTATTAGATATTTACGGACCCTTAAGGTTCCCTTAAGCTCTAGAACAAAAAAAAAATAAAGAAAAGGATACTCTCTTATGTATGTACACCATTCAAATTACAGGGGGTCTAAAATGGCCGCTTTAGCACAATCATAATATGATAATAATATGAATGGTCATAGACGTACCTACCTACTATTAAGAGTTGTCACCTTGTGACTATTTTACGAATTTAAATGTAATTCATATAATTATCCTATTATGATTCTGCTAAAGCGGCCATTTTAGACCCCCAGGTATTACAAAGGAGAACTTATAATAGGGTACTAACAATGGGTCTTATCGCTGATCTATTCAAGACAACCTTTAGCTGACAATTCAAGGGTGGAGGAGTGACAATATACTGAATGCACATGATTAAACACGGTATTGAATAATTAAGTCATAAAAAATCCTTCCTAAGTATCCAAAAAATAGGTTTCTTACCAAATATATGTACATAGGTACATTAAACCCTATCCAATCATATCAAGAGTAGCCCCCATCAATACCCGAATACGATACAATATTGACACACACGCGTGGCTAGGTAAACATTGGCTTATGGCGCAGCACCAGGCGCCTCTAGGGCTTCGCTAAAGACATTAGGGACGACCTCGCGCGGCCACGGGCAAGCGGCGTGGATTCGCTTTGATTTCTGCTAATGAATAACCTTTATTTGACTGTGGTTGGGCAGGTTTTGGTTCTGTAGGGTTTTTTTTTTGATCGCTTTCGATTTTTGTTGGTACTGTAAGATACCAGTATATGAGCTGGTAACCAACTTTAGCTAAATAGCCTTGAGACGGTTGAACTAAGATAGTTATTGGAAAGAGTCATATTTTACATGTCACACTTTTTCAGACGATTTTCCGTTGCGGTATTGAACATTGGAATTTGTATCTTGTTACGACTAGCTGAATGTATGAATTTACGCTGGGTAAAGATGAAACCATTGCCGTTCCGTAATCGGTTTGAGAAGGCCTGTATTACCTATGCCGTTTGGCTAAAACAAAAGTAAGTTGATCTTCGCGGAACCCTAAAAACGACTACCCTGTTTCAGAAGAGGCCTCTCGGTTGTCAGTCAATATTACAGTTAGGTATTAGGAATCGCCGAAAGGCGAAATCTCTAGCTTTTGTTAATTGGTGTACTCATCTTGGTTTAGTTACTCATCAGGCGAATGTACAGACGCCAGCGCATAAAACTACCACAATCTGTCAAATTTCTTTAATAGATTTTCAACTTTATCGCTATAAGTTCAAGGTTGATTTGGAAAATTTTACGTTTTCGGGTTGCTTGATGTACTGGCGTCTGTACATGCCATCATACTATGCCATGGTTAGAAGTATTACGAGTAGGTTAATCAGTGTGAGTAAATAAAATAAAGTACATATTTTATTTCAGTTTTTTTTTAATGTTGACCACCCAAAGGTTACGACACGTGTATAATATACAGTTTGTAAACAGATCCTTCACCAATCCGTCACCCAAGCATTCTGTACATACACACTAAGTAATTCTACGGAAAAATTATTGCTGGGAAACGACTTTTTTTTTTTGGGTGAAAAATCACGTTCTACGGTAAGACTCAATGCAAAGCACTCAAAACATTGTGCTGATGGATGCATTGAATGGTACAGGGGTCGTGGAGATATTTAAAGTAAAGTTATAACAAACTTGTATTACAAAAAAAACCTTGTCAAAAAGTTGGAACTTTGACCCCCAATATCTCCGTAACTAGAAAGTTCCCAGGTATGGTCTAGAACAAAAAAATAAACGCAATGACGGGGAGAAAAAGTGCCTTTCGGCTTCGTTAAGGGTATTTTAACACCCATTATATTTATATGTAGTAATAGTATAACATAATTATCTATTCCCAATGCGTGCAAAGTGTTATTGGGTTTTTCCTTCAAGAATTGCTTGTTTTTACCCGGTTGATGCCACTAGACTGGCACCTTATTAAATGGGACTTAAAACTTAACTGGCGCAATGTGGGTGATCTATTAGGGACACCTCTGGTCCTCTGCTCAACTCTTCGGGGATGACAGCCGTGATATTATGTTACTAAGTATATCTAACTATCGACTATTTTCTGCCTAGCCAATAAGTATCATAAAGCCACAAATTCCATCAAAAGGGAAAAGCTTCGTAGTTCCCTTTAATGGCATTTTATGGCATTACTTTAATGGCATACGAACAGCCATTCCTCATCATGCCATGGAATAAAACGAAAGCCTTATATAAGGTGACGCATCGCTCAAAGAATTCAGCGTCTGACTACGCGATTAACATGAAGATGTAATAAATTCACTATAGTAGGTACTTTCAGTACGTAGGTCTGTTATGATGTTTCATAGATATACCTGGGTGAATATTTGAAGATAGACATATTCAGGATTCGTAAATTAAGGTCAAATAATGCTTCCAATTACAAGTTTTATGGATTTAGCCTAAAGTTTATAGTGCAGATTAACGAAATAAATCAAACGCACAGTATTTGAACTGCTAAATAGGTCTGAATCTGAAGCTGAAAATTTTCGTCGAACGGTGATGAGATATGAAACACACGGTAATTAGCATTTAAAAAATGGTAATTATGCTTCGTGATTGGTAATTAGAAATAAAATGAATAATGTACTTGAATCACATATTTATTAATTATTTAGGTGACAGTAAATGACATCAAACTTTAGCTGAGTTAAGCGACGTGATTTATTAAAAAGAATACTCTAAAATCAACCGGTTTTCCTAAAAATCAATAACATTATCTGTCTAGTAATTAAAATAAAATCAACTAGAACACTAGTTCAAAACTCAGTGTAAATAGAACAGTTAGACCTATACAGGGTTATTTGTAAAACACCAGCAACCTCTTAAGAGGTCATTGTACTCATCATTATGAACAACTTTTACTATGGGAACAAACCTGAAATCGCGAAAAAAAAATCTGCTGTTCCCTACATTTATGATCGATTAACAAGCTGAACAGCTGTTTTGTTCTTTGGTTAGTGTTCTTTATCTCTCTCACTCGGACAACATCACTAAATTCTCTTTTTTCTTACTTAGATTTTTTATTTTTGTTCTTTGTTTTTAACGTATTCCTCATTGCTTCTCCAAATAAAATTTTCTTCTTAGCTTCTTCTACTTTGGTTTTATCTCTAAGTAGTGCTGTTACTTGAGAATTAGGACTCTGCAGTCGTTTTTTCAGTATTATAATTATTTTCTTATACGCATGATTTTTTCGAATATAATAGAATCCCTCTCTGCAACGAAAAAATCATGCGTATAGGAAAATAATTATAAGACTGAAAAAACGACTGCATTTCACATTTACCTATTTCTTTTTTGACATGAATTGTCTATTTTCATTAATATGATCTTCGCTGTCACTGGGACGTGGTGTATTTTCATTCATGTTTAATTCCTTCCTTTATTAATTTCTTTTTGATTTTTTTTTCTTAAATTTTCTCTCCATTTCTTCCTCTGTAGCCTTTAAGCTCTTGGCGTCATTTCTACAATTGAAAAAAAACATAGTGGTAGGTGGGTAGTCAGTATGTAGGTTTATTTTGTTGCGGAAGTGCCAGTTTACACCGAACGATCAACAATCGATCACGCGTTGGTAGTAACAATTCGACCTTAGGCTGGCCTAGCGAAGTAAGGAGTTTCAATATAATAAGAGGCCAGCTTATACTGGTACTAATTACCATTTTCAATTGCTCATCACCGTTCGCTAAAATACGAACGGGAAAAATGGTAATTATATAAATGGTAATTAGGTATTTGTACACTTTTTCACATTATACGTTCTTTGTAGAACTTAAAAAATTGGGAACTTGATCAAACCAAAGAGTATCCTATGGCGACTATTACAATGCATAAAAATGATAAATAAAAATATTAGACTTACCAGGGGAAACTCGAACGGTAAGGAGATTTTTGTTTGCCAAACACAATTTCTGGGCGATTAAGGTAGGCTAGAATTGGCGCCAAAACAATTTTTGACATGTGACCCACACGAGTCGAGACGCGGAACGGAGCGCGACCGCCGAGTTACCTTTACAGACAGCAATACACTACGCAGAAAAAAATTACCCTGCGACTGTGTGAACAAATGGTAGTGAGTATAAAGTGTTGGGACAACTTTCAAAGTCGTAACAAATTACCTAAAAGTGTTCTTTATTGTGTATAGTTTTGCTAATTGGTAAAACATGTGGTGTACTATATAAATTACTTCTTAAAAATACGATCTTTAGGGTATTTTTATAACTTTTTGAGCATGAACTGCAAAAATTCGGAAATTGGGACACGAATGGTGATGAGATTTGAGGAACGTTTATGAACATAACTTAGTTGTTTATAACAATAGGAATATATTATGTACATCTGTATATAGTGCTGGAACTATGTTTTACGTGAAGTAAAAAAAACATAACTTTATATCTAACTAAGTAGTTATTTGGGGAGGGCCGCGTGATATGCACATGTTCAAATAATCACCCACCTAGTCCAACTTTCGGGTCTCCCTTGTTTTACCGAAAAGAAATTGCCAAATGATCACTTCCCAAACAAATATTCGCATAATTTCATTTGCCTAATTATTGCTTACCAAAAAATCTCTTTACAAATAATTGTTACGAAACCCTATGTTTGGCAAGTGAACGTTTGAACAATAACTTGTTCACCAACTAGTACTTTTACCATTTTTTATCTAGTCAAATATTTCAGTTGGTATAACATATTTTACGCAAAATTAAATAAGCCAAATATTTGGTGTCGTCAATTTTTAACTTACCATTTCAGTCAAAAGCACTATTAACTAGTTGGAATCTCCTATTTGGATTCGGTTGGGGCTCCTATTTCTGTCTGCAGGGTTTACAGGCACCTAACTAACCGAACCTCGGGGTGCCCCTGACGTCGACCGTCTAGGGTTAGCGTTTCCGTCAGCAGGTCGACGGATCCCCGCTGCGCGGGGCTCCTTTTTCTGTCTGCAAGGTTTACAGGAACCTAACTAACCGAACCTCGGGGTGACCCTGACGTCGACCGTCTAGGGTTAGCGTTTCTGTCAGCAGGTCGACGGATCCCCGCTGCGCGGGGCTCCTATTTCTGTCTGCAAGGTTTACAGGAACCTAACTAACCGAACCTCGGGGTGCCCCTGACGTCGACCGTCTAGGGTTAGGTTTTCTGTCAGCATCTGTTAAATTTCAATTACGTTATATTAAATCAATTTGTGTTATGTCTTCATTCCAAAATTTTTGCCTTTATATTTTTTGTCATAACAAATCATTTGACTAAACGTTTATTGTCTTAATTTTGTTTGCTGTAATAAATCATTTGATTAAAGACCAAAAGCCTTAATGACATTATCCTTAGTAATAATCTGCCAAGTAAACATTTGACCAAATGAAAATGTGCGTACTAAAATTATTCCAAATATTACATTGGTATAAAAAAAGGTTGCTAAAATTTGTTTGGGTAATGAAAATTTGGCAAAATCTTTTCGGCAAAACGGCAGGATCCCCCAACTTTCCCTTGCTTGAAGGTATGACGAGTTCTAATAGACTAAGTACCATAAAGTTCTTTTTACTGGACTACGGAGAAGCCAAAGAGAAGGGTTATGATTTTAGCAGTCTTATGTATGTATGTTTGTCACAATGTTTCCTTATTTATTCAAACTTTCAAGCGCCTTTTAATTATGTAGGTAGGAAAACTTAAAAAAAAACCCTATTTCATAGGTATCATACTTACTCGTTCCTTAAAGAAGTAGACGAAAAATGCTAGCGATGCCGACCGAGTGCATTAGGTGCAGCACATAGGTACATAAATGGACGTCTGGCACATTCAACCTCTTTCACTGGTACCGCGAAATGAGCTATTCCTTCTTCATATATAATATTTTGTTCGAACCAATATGAGAGAAGAAAATTCCAGACATTAACAATTATAATCTGACTTCAGAGTATCATGGCGGGGGAATGGAACATACTACTTTATGGGGCGTACATGAAATGAACCACTTTTAGAAGGGGACCAACACTGGTTTTTTTGCCAGCCTAAGTACATTGTTTCCCACTGCTGGGCAAAGGCCTCCCCTTTCACCTTCCATACCTTTCCCTCCTGTGCGATCTCCAGCCATGTTAGCCCCGCAAACATGATCAGATCATCACGCCACCTTCACCGAGATCGACCTCGACGGCGTGTGTGCGGTGTTCTTCCTCAGGCGGCCAATGTATGACGATCTTTGCTCATATCTCCGGGTGCATCCGTGCCACGTAGCCTGCTCCCTCCCACTTCAGCCTGGCTGTTTTTCTCCAACATCAGCTACTTGAGTTATGTAGCGCAGAGTGGTGTTTCTAACGCGATCTGTTCGCTTAACACATATCAAGCTAGCTGCTCTCTAATGCTCGCTGGCAAATCTTGAGTTCGGACACTATAGAATAGTAAAACAAAAACATTTTTCCGTGCAAATGTGCAATATTTATCACCATCAAAATGTACAGCTTATACAAAAACACACGAGTACTAGAACATAACACACGCCACATAATATAATTTTGTGTATTCGCATAGGACTTTTCTTTAGAAAAGTTCAAACCTTTTAAATTTAAGAGTCTAAAACCATCCTAAAGATCGTCGATGACAGCATTATACCCAAATTTGATGAGGATACAAGTCCTGGCGAGGCATTTTATCGCAAAAGATTAATCTCCAGATTATATCTAAGCTTTGTACTGACTGGAAAAGCCGATTTATTTACGCTCTTCTAAACTGGGGATCGAAATTAGAGGCCCAAATGTTTACGGACGGATTTCGTGTTATTTTTAAATTGTCATCAACATCATGTTGTTGACTTTATACCAATTAATTTGGGCTCGGCGCCAGTACATGTGTTTTTGTGCTATGTTTGTCTATGAAATGAAACGTCATACTATTGTTTACTTCCGTTCTTTATTCATCATCTTTCATACAATTTATTCATCTTTTCAGAATCAGACCTAACCTTCTTTTCTTCAAATAGCTGTTGGACTTTCTAACTTCCATGCTTAAAACTTTTCTCATAACATGGCCCTTATAGTCCTACGCTCCACATGTTGTACATATTTGTAGAAACCGCATTCAACCTTATTTTTTTCTGCAGACTCTCAATTACGTAGGTACCAGGTTTACATGACAGCATAAGAGCTCGTTCAGCCAAAAGGTTTTAATTGCCTCGCGGTTGTAATGAAAAGCCTCGAGGTCGGTCCCGATTCAACCCACATTGTGGAACATTGGGATCTCCAAACACAGCCCATCAAAGGTAGCAGCCGTAAGGGTGATTCGATTATAGTCCCGGAGTGGCCGCACGCCGCATTATTATGTAACATCCGCAATAATCCCGACCTGCCCGTCTCCTGTTCCAACTAATGTACTTTTGCAATTGAAAAATGACGCAGTTTTATAGAGTAGCGCTGTTTGTAGAGATGGGCGGTGGTCGCAGTGTCTCGGTGCTTGTGTAGCAGGCTACTAATGAGTGTAATTGTCTGTACTGTGTTCTATCGCACGTGATCGATGGCAGAGTGGACGCGCACTCATACGTATAATTGCAATTAAGTGCATGTTCATAGAGATGTATGAATTAATTGAAATCAAATGACATTCCAATCAAGTTATAATGATAGTGAATTGAACTGAAGTGCGTAGTCGTCACTTATACTCTGCACTGGTAATGGCGACAGCTCCGGTGAGAGACGTCGGTTTTAATTGGAATTAATAACCGATAAGTAATTCCGTGGTGTCGGGGGTTTGTTTACCGGGGCGGGCGGGAGCGCGGGGCGGGCGGGCAGGGCGGCGGCGTCAGCTGGGTGCGCGCGCAGGTCGATAGCGGGCTCGCGCGCAAGCGCGGCGCTATCGAGCCCACACGGGCCGCCACTACCGCGCGCCGCACACGTGATGCATGCGGGCACCTAACGGTCTCACGCGCGCGGGCCTCATGGGCACCGTGCTGAGCTTCAGCCCGCGCGAGCGGCGCCCGGCTCCCGCTGCGCCGCCGCCTGACCGTGCCGCGCTCGCCTACTCCTACGAGCGCCTCAACAACGCCAAGAACCGCGAGAACCGCGAGCTGCCGCGCGACGAGCGCCGCGCCACGCTCGACGATGCCGCCAAGATTATATCCGAGAAGACTGCGCTGGAAAAGAACCTGAAGAAGCATTCGCTGTTTATCAACGCGCTTTCGTGGAAGCGGTTTTCTACAGCTAATAATAATAAGAAGAAGTTGGAATGCAAGAGCAAGAGTGTGGCGACGTTCCGCCCTCCGCTGACGGACAACGCGCCGCTGGACCGCAACAAGAACGCGCACGTGCCGAGCGGGTACGCGCGCCCGCCGCCGACGGCCGCACCACCGGACGCCGCGCGCGCCAACGCGCTCAACAACAATGTGCTGTGCTACGACAAGCTGGTCAGCGCGGCCCCGCCCGCCGTGGCGCCGCGCAAGACCGTCATCCAGGCCTCCACGTCGGAGCTGCTCAAGTGCCTGGGTCTGTTCTTGCACACGCGATGCCACCGCCTGCGCGACTTCCAGGCAGGGGACGCCGTCATGTGGCTGCGGACTGTGGACCGCTCGCTACTGCTGCAAGGTTGGCAGGTAAACACAACAAACCCTACTTCTATCAGTACACCAGGTTCACCAAGAACACGCACCAGATGGCAACATGGATGACAACAATGGACGACGGCAGCATTAATGGCCGACGCTATGACGATGATGTAGCTATGCATTACAATATTGCGGAACTTTATTTCCAACAAAAACCAATCCCAAATCTATGTACACAGATTAGATTTGCATTGATTTCTTAACTATTCGTTTAGGTTTTGTATTTGTTGATGCTTTTGCTACAAAGCACATGGGAACCTACATCTCCGTCCATGACACGGTTGCAGTGACCCTGTCGGCTGTCGACGGCTTCCCATGTTTGTTCCATTTAGCTGATTCATACTGCACTGCTGTCCTTGCTTCAATTACTTGGCGAGATACAGAGTGTTTGCGACGGCCATACCGTTCACAATTCCACATTGTAATGAAAATGAAACATAATCATGGATAATTATTATTAATAGACCCTAAAATGTCACGCAAACCAATTCAAATAGTTACCGTAAATTCTGAACTTGAAAAACAATTTCATACATTTTTAAAACGGTAATTACTGGCCTTCGCCTTAAATATCAAGGCTATTATACTCACTTAAACCAACGATTAAAAATACATGAATTGTTTCACTTTCTGTTTTCGTTTTTCCTCCTCGAATATCGATTCTACATCGTCAATGAATATTAAATGAGACAGACGCCATTTAGTAAAGAGCATTGCATTCCTATAGGAATGCACCTTTTTTTTACCTTCCATGGTTATCCGAAGCGACTGCTTTGAGAACCCCTTCTTTAAATTATTTATACCATACTTTCGCAAAACTGCAATAAAGATTTCTTAGCCTCAAGATAGACCCACCATTTTCTCGAAAACGTAAACAATTTATCCTTGCAAGTAGCTCGTTCTACGCAATATGCTAAAAGCCGCATCTAATATTCAACGAAACATCGCAGTACACTTTATCTAGTGGTCCGAATCATCACAAACAGTTGTAGGCGCTCCATTCAATATAAAGGGGACCATGGCGTACGTCAGAAAATCGATTGAACGTTATGGCATCAAGAATTTTATACCCGTGCGTCTTTCTATAACGATTTGGGCTTTGTTTAGAGTGAGACAGCGATATCCATTGAGTATTGCTGTGTTACTCGTTCACGACGGTAGACGAATTTTGAATTTGGAGTTTGTGCAATTAGATGTGACGTAAGAGGTAGAACGTTCATTACTTTGATTTCACCAAGCTTGTTCGAAATGTTCGGGACATTGGAGGGTTGTTAATTTTTTTTGTTTATTTGGATTCGAGGGTGTTGACATTTTGCATTTGAGAACGAAATTCATCTTCATGTTTTCTTATTGTTGTCTAAGAAATCCAATAATAACAAAACTAAAATAAAATAAAACTTTCGATTAACAAATGGTACTAAATAAATAAAGGACCTAATTTCAGCCTCAATTTGGTCCTGAAATCGGAAAATTCTCTACGATTCTGTGTGAAAGGAAAAACCCAGACATCAATAAACCCCATGGCCGGTATGTAGCCGCCATGTTGTCATTTCCGCAAAGAGGTGGAATGTTACGACTCTCGTACATATTGACAAAGCTATAGGGTTATATACGAGCATTATATCACGTCAGTAATGCCCAAAGGGCTAGGCAGAGGAGAATATATAGCACACATACAATTTACGAGTACCCCAAAGTAAAAATAAAATTGGAGTCGTTTAGATTAATAATAAATTGGCGTTCAAAATCAAAATATTTTATGTAACATTGGCCTACTTGGCACTTACAAAACGTCAGAAGGAAAAGTTGCTGGTTGAATACCTACATAACTTCCTCCTTTTTTTAGAAATCGGTTAAAAATAGGTGAACGGTTCGGATTCTTTGTTTCCTATGGAGAAGAACCGGCAAGAACTCCATGTTTACTCTTTTAAATAATAAAACCTTACGAATGTCATAATAATGAATACCTACTGCATTATATGAATAAAATAATTAATTAAAAAAAGTTTTTATGAAAATGTAAACAAGAAAATTAGGTTATCTATGGACATTGAACGCTTATACAAAGTTTCGTGTCCGTGCTGTTAATCGTCGAGGAGTTCCCTCGTGAGAAGGCGATCCTGCAGGATCAAGTCATGATTGTCATAAATGTGTATTGTCACCAGATCCAAAGGTGTGCGCAAAATTTCAGCTCAATCGGTTAAAGGGGACTGGCTTGAAATTCAGTTGCCAGACTTGAATAATAGACTATTGAATACATCCTTTTATCAACTAGTTAAATAAAAGCTTATAAAATACTTATTAGAAGAAAGAATGACCGTTTGGATATGCTTGGCTTCAGCCAATATTTTTAATAGACAGTTTTATCTCCTACGTAACTGTGATTGCAATGCGATTTCATTATTGCCCAATAAAGTAATCAATACTCAACCAGGCGTTGCAAATAGATGTGGCAGTGACTTCTTCTCCTATGGTTTTAATTCCGCAAGCTCACTCTGAATAGCCTTCACACTCTCTATCAACGCAGGCAATGCACCATTTTAGCTGACAGACGTTGAAGCCAATCATGATGGTCCCCGAATTCTCTGGTGATGCCTTCAAACAACCAGTTTTAGGACCGGCAACCGGGGTAGCCTTGACATTGCCATGTCGATTTACGCTCGCCAAGTTTTCTACATCCAGCCTCTGTTCTCCCAGCACAGGGAAAGTCGAATTTCGCCTTAGTTTACCTTAACCGAAGAACCAAAGGCGAACTAATCGCCTTTAGTTCTTCAATTGCGCCATAGATGCCGCTATAGGACTTTTTGTATGTTTTTTTAATTATGCCACTTTTGTTTTACAGGTTAATTTATGCTTGTACTTCCTCAATTCATCATTACAGCTGTAATTAGATCTTTTCCCCTGTTCTATTTAAAGAAAACATTATGATTAATCACGTTGATGAGTCTATTTCATGGCCGGCGTAGTATTTCCGTATCGATCGATATTTATTCGACTGGCAGCAACATACCATAGCATAATGACAGCCAGATTACGATCGCGTGCAGGCAATAAAACCTTGATAGATGACAACCAGAGAATAAGTCGATAAGTTGTCGGCTGTTGGGAAATTGTTTGATACAAAGAGAATGTTATAATTAATTTTTAATTTTAATGACAAAGGGTTTCACATAATTATGTCCAAAATCTACTGTTATGTGACATTAATGTAAATGTAGCTGGTAAAATATCTACAGACACACTAGGTTATGCCCGCGGCTTCACCCGCTTGCCGTTTGGTAATCGTCCCATGGGTTTGTACTGCCGGAAAAAAAGTATTCTATGTGTTAATCCAGGTTATAAACTATCTGTGTCCCAAATTTCATCAAAATCTGTTTAGTAGTTTTAAATACACTTTCAACCTTTTTTGTTGTAGTTAGATATTTTAGACACCTCATTCTTTTTTTGTTTCTCTTTTGACAGAACAGTCGTGGTCATGATGAATTATCGAATAACAGGCGTAGTCGTAGACAGCCACAAGATTCCTCTCCATCTGGTTCTGTTAGATGAGTGGCTGACACATACATACCCTTCTGGAATAACTGTGCTCTGCATTGCTAAAAAGTACTACAGCGCCATCCGTGACTCCAATGTAGAACTAACATCAAAATTCTGAATTGCGCTATTAAAGTTATCCGCGACTACCAACGCAACCTAGCGGCAGTAACCCGCCAGAGGCAACACCCGTCTGGTCGGAGGATACTGCCTTTTTAACTGGGGATGAAGAACTGTACACCCTGTTCTTCATCTCCCGAAATAATTACAAGCATGACTAAAGAAATCTTAGTATAAAAATAATAAAACCGACTCCAAAGTAACACAAAAAAGTAAAAAATAACTTTAGCTTCAGAAGTCGGTGACTTTTATTTGTTTGATATGGTTTCTTTTTACCACCAACTTCTGAAGCTAAAGTAATTTTTCACTTTCTTGTGTTTTTGAAGTCGGTTTTATTTTTTGCAAAAAAGTTTTTTTACTTTTCCATTTTTTTTTGTAATATCCTATACAAAGGTTCGCGCACTGCTCCAATGATCCGATGTATACATATAATTATATGTATATAATATATAGGTAGGTAGGGAAATTATGTATATAATATAATTTACCTACCCTTGGAAACGAAAAAAGAATACCAAATCGGTTCAGGCGTCTTTGAGTAATCAGTGAACATACATAAAAAAAAGATTCCGACGAATAGAGAACCTCTCCTCTTTTTGAAGTCGTTAAAAAGAATCCATATATCTTTTTCTGCATATAAAATATATAAAATATAAGCAACTAGCTTCCGCCCGCGGCTTCGCCCGCGTGATGTGTTGATAAAAAGCAGCCTATATGTTAATCCAGGGTATAACCTATCTACATACCAAATTTCAACCAAATCGGTCCAGCCGTTTATGCGTGAAAGAGTAACAAACATCCACACATCCACACACCCATTCTCACAAACTTTCACATTTATAATATTAGTAGGATTGGAACGATATTGAACTACACATAACTAAATCGCTTTTTTTGTATTTTTCAATAATCGTAATAATATAATACTATATAGTAATCGTATCTTAATTATGGCGATACAAAATCCATATCTTTACAATTATTTGTATTTTTCAATAATCGTAATAATATAATACTATATAGTAATCGTATCTTAATTATGGCGATACAAAATCCATATCTTTACAATTATTTTTTTAAGAAGTTGGTATTTAAGTTAGCTTAACACTACGTTCATTTGAAAAAGATATCTACGTCGAAGTCCCTCTAATAATGATAATGACAGAAATCGCCGATCGCGATTCATTCGTCCAGATTCCATTACGGTATTTTTCTTCATCGATGTTAGTGATGTGTAAGGAAAGAACCACTGTGTTACTTGCCCACAACCTCGTGCATGGTGGATGAGACCTTACTTAGCCATAGGGTCGTCACATCAGGAAGTTTGTGACTGAAAAGTTGCGTGTTAATCGGTTGTCGTGGTATGGGTACGTGATGAGAAGGATTGAGGAGAATGTCGTGAGGAAAGTTTTGATTATGCATGTGGAGGGGTATTAGACTAGACGAAGACCAAAGAAACGATGGATGAACAGTTTGAAGAATGATATGGTAAGAAAAGAGGTGTCTGATAAGATGACAAGTAATAGAGAAGTATGGAAGAAGAAGACATGATGCGCCGACCCCAAATAAATTGGCATAAGGGCAAGAGAATGATGATGAATAACAATATAATTTTATTTTAATTTATGTCGACATGAAAGAAGAATAAAGTTGTTATAATGACAAGAAAATTCAAGGATCTTCTTGTCTGTTGAGTACTGGTATATCCAGCCTTTTCAAAGCTACTCCACAATTCTCAGCCCTTGGCTTTTTACGTCCAATCTCCGTCTTTAAACAACTCCGTCTTAGGGCCTAAAGAAACTGTAGTTAGAAGTTTATATAAAACTAGACTCAACCCAAAATAACAAACAAGAACCCACTTTAAATGCAATTATAAAGGGTTTACCAGGTTTACCAGCAAAGTATAGAACTATATGTATAAATACTAAATATCATAACACAACTCAATTCCCCCATGTAATATAGGGTGAAATATAGGGCCAAATAATATAGGGCCTATTGCCATGAATATAAGATTCAGATAATTTATTTGTCCAAAACTTGAGTAATAAACTACGATTATATCGCAGTCATGTTTTGTAAAAATAACAATGGTTCCGATATTGGTTAACCATCACAGATCTGTTTTAATTAATTAAACAACGGCAATATTTAACAATGCAACTAGCCACAAATCCATACTCCAGGCTTTTAGAAAAAAAAAACTCATTTTTTTTTTTTTTTATGTTGCCCAATAGAAGAAAATATTCTCTTTACATGTAGATACAACTCTCTTCTATGTGATGGTATAGCCTCCTTCCGGGGCGGGCGGCGTAACGATCGTAGACAACTGCTACGGGCTACGAGCTACGAATGCTACGCTCTTTACGTAGCGCTCTGTAGCACTCTCTAAGGGCGATGTGTTTGTTTGCTAGCTAGTTCTGTTGGTTAATTTGAATTAGAGAGGCTTTATAGTAGGTATTGTGATATTTTAGATATTTTAATTTGAACACCTCGTAGATCGAGTGGTTGCAAGCGCGACTGCTGAGCATGGGGTCCTGGGTCGGGCAAATTGTTACAGAGTTTTTCCATCAGGAATTTCTCAGTAGCAGCCACGGAGTCTAGATTGGTGCCTCGCTCCCTATTACATGGGGTTTTAACATAACTGGCGAAATGTGGTTGTACTATTAGGTATATCTCTGCCTTTTCCTTCGGGGATTAAAGGTGTGATGTTACGTTATAAAGTAGGAGAAAATCACTTTTAATTTATTAGTGTTCGAGACTGTTCGTGAATTCCAACACACCTAAAAACTTTAAAAAAGCCGGCCCAAATTACATCTTCACTACAAAAACATGTTCCAATTCCCAAAACATCTAATTCACATGATCTAGTTCGAAAAAAACACACGCAAATAAAATGACAATCAAATTCAAAATAACATACCTAACAGCTTATGCAAACAAAGTTTTTCATATTGAGATTTAAGTAGCAACTTAACCTAAATTCTGTAGGGCAATCTAGGTCTCTCCAAGGCGCTGACACGGTTTGATTTAGATCAAGTTCGTAAACCAGGTCATTGTTTTAATTAGAAACGTAAATGTCCACAATTTCGGCAATAGTGATCCCATTTCGGCATTAACTAAGAGATTAGTTTCGTTCTCATGGTATGTACATTATTTTGGACTCGTGGTTCAAGTGTGTCCAATTTGTTCACACTTCGCAGTCGCTTCAAAGAATTCGATTTGTCTCGTCGTAAAAAACACAAAAAAAATTGTAAAGTTACTTTCAGAAGTCGGTGAATTTTGTTTGTTTCATTGACTTTTTGCCACCGACCTCCGAAAGTAAACTTATTTTCCAGTTTTTAGTGTTTTTCGATTATTTTTTTGCAAAAAAGTTTCCATTATAATAAAATAAAATCATTTTATTTCGGACAACTAATAGATCCATAAATTGTTAGTAACAGGTTAGCACATAAACACTATTGTTAGTAACTTAACTAAAGACGAATTAAAGAGAGGACCACCCATAGTAATACTAGGGTATAAGTCTTCTCACAAATTGCCTTATGGTGGAGGAAGTATCGCCCGCCACAGCCTTCAGGATACTATTGCGACTGCCTCTTATTCTGCTCAGGAGCGAGGCCGTTTTCTTGCAGATGATGGCATGAAACCCATCGGTATGGGTTACCGCGAACATATCAGAGGCACTGCAAAAACGAATTTTAGTTTTTGGTTTAACCTTTTTAGATGTGATGATATCTTACACAAATCCTTGTCAAGTATCAATTTTACTTAAAATAAGGTTCTTTAATCAAAATATTAATCATTTACAAACTACAAAACTATACTATTAAAAATATGTACAAGAAGAAAAGGGTTACAGGGCGTCCAAAAATTCGTCCGCGTCGCTGTCAACAGGAAAAGTGCCCAGAAGGCTGACAGCATTACCACGTTGGATGGTAATGCTGATTCTTTGGCCAAAAAATAGGCCCGCCCTCTGGTCACGTGAAGAGTCGACCAACCGCTTGGCGATTTCCGATATTCTACATTATAACTAGAAGTTATAATATAAGCACATACATCATCCACATAGACGAAGAAGAAAATTGCATATTCTAGATTCATAACTCATAAAGTAACTTAAAGATGCTGGCCGAATACATCACCTTCTCCTTTTTAGAAATCGGTTAAAAAGCCGCCAGTGTGTATTGAACGTTTAAACTGAGTTTTCCGAGTTCTGTCCGTGGATGAGTGACCATTGGCGATATGCCTCTTTAGCAGTTGTTACGGACCGTATTCAGAACCTAAGTTTAAACAATGTGGTGGAGGTCTTTACAGTTGCTTCATGTAAAATTCAGCTCAACTAGAAACTACCTCCAAATGTTTGGGATAAGATCTTCTTTTTCGTGTGGTTAGTGCCTAATGTCTAGCCTGGTGTTAGAGTTTCTATACCGCCCATTGACCGCAGACTTAGCTTTAAATGCCGTCGAGAAATATATCTTAGGCATACTGGTTTAGTTTCCTCATGATGTTTTACTTCACCGACGCAAGTGACAAGATATTAATGGGATAAGATAAGGCTAGGCAATGATAAAAATCTATAAGATAAGGCTAGGCAATGATAAAAATCTATAAGATAAGGCTAGGCAATGATAAAAATCTATAAGATAAGGCTAGGCAATGATAAAAATCTATAAGATAAGGCTAGGCAATGATAAAAATCTATAAGATAAGGCTAGGCAATGATAAAAATCTATAAGATAAGGCTAGGCAATGATAAAAATCTATAAGATAAGGCTAGGCAATGATAAAAATCTCCACTATTTCGTCACGTAGTCATACTATTCAGACATTTTGTCCGCCATTTTGCCCTGAATTGTTCCCTTTGACCATTATTTAGGACTCGTTCAAATGTGTCCAATTTGTTCACACTCGCCATCGCTTCAAAGAATTGGATTCGATTTGTTTCCCATTTTCCGGGGAGAATCTAATTTTTGGGCGTTAAGCTTAAAAGGTCGGGGTTTCGAATTCCAACCCCATTTGACTTTAGGGGCGAAGTTCGGTAGTGTCAAATGACTGTGTTGTTTTAATAGTATACTGGAATTGTTTCCGATTATTTATAGAAATAGGAGATCTTTTTAAAATACCTACCAAAGTAACCTTACCAGGGAGCTACAATGGCCGCTTTAGCTGAATCATAATAGGGTAGGTATTATTATGAATTACGTTACCATTCGTAAAATGACAATTCTAACGTGATTATCCTACTAGCTTTTTAGTGGCTTTGTAGTGTTAATTTGGAATTTGACAATTTTAACTCGTTTTATAACAACATAATTCAATCTTGATTCGAGACACGTGGACACGTGGCGCCATCTATTATCATAAGAACGTTATTGTTGTTTTCCTCGAGAACAATACTTTTTTTCGGGATGAAAGGTACCCTATGTCCGTTTCTGTACAACTGACAACGTATATGCAAAATTTCAGGATGATCGGTTCAGTGGTTTAGGCGTGAAAAGGTATAAACCAGCAAACAAACTTATATTCGCATTTTTAATATTATAGTTAGGATTAGGATAGGATTAGGATTATGATTCAGCTAAAGCGCCCATTTTTCTTCGCTTCTCCTTCGCTATACTTTTCTGATTAATTTCGTTGCGGGATCCAAGACACTTACCTAAATTGTTTCTCTGGGACTTCGTCGAGCTTTATTGTCTTAGCGCTTTTCTGGTGGTCACCACTGTTGATTCTGGCTTTCAGGAGTTACAGTGGTTTGGGAATAGTGTGGCGGGCTTGTCCCAATAAAAAAATACTCCTTTTGTTTCATCTAATCATACATGCACGCCAGTTGCGAGTACTACTCACCTGATCTTTTGAAGAACATGACCAAATAAGGTCAGTGTATGTGGGTATTATTAACCTTAAAAGCCATTTAGACCTTCAAAAAGTATAGAAAGCCTTGTAGAAAATGGCTTGGTCCAGATTGCTAGAAACGCAGTGAATCGTAGTTTTATGGCTGAAGTTTGGTGTTTAAAGCAATTTACGAAGATCGAATAGCATTTCACTTTGCGCAAATAGCATTTCAGCATCAAGGTTTATGGTTTAGCTTAACTTTTAACAGCATAGATAAATATTCGCTTAGGGCGAATTTCACCAGTGATTCTGAACGCAATCAGCCCCATTTAACTGAGTTCAAGAGCTCAACATTACTATAAATTATTATCACTGAAAGCACTTGAAAGCGGTTTACTTACAAGTGCTTTAAAATATATTTTTCATTAACTGGAGCAACCCAACATCTGCGTTATTGAAATTAAAAAATATAAATCACTGCGATTTTGAAATTAATTTTACCTAATGAATTTCTTAGAACATACCTACTTCAAATTTTTCGGGGAAAAATCTTCCTGTCCGAAAATAATGGCGTGTTGAGTATTAAAATAATACGTTAACCGTAAAAAAGGGGTGGTGAACCTGAGGTGTGGAGTAGGTACGTGATTCGTGAGAGTATTGTTTGCACGAAACTAAAAGAGGTCCTATTTAGACAAATGGAACATAATATATGTCTACAATAAACCAACCTTTTATAAAACGCTTACCTTATTTATTTTCTGAATATTTTAAGGTTTATTAACCTTTGCAAAGCATAACCATATTAGCCTAATTACGGGAGGTACCGTTAATCTGACCAAGTCATTTTATACCGGTTGATAATCATATCAAATTATAGTTTAACTATAGCACAGTTGGGATTTGCCCACTGCTCCAGAAGTGGGGGAATCCAAAGTTACAGCATATCAAAGTTGTAAAAAAAAAACAAAAAAAAAAGCAATTTCATACCGCGCCAAAACCTTGGGACTTTCATTTGGATGATCAATGAATATTAAACAACTACTAGAAATGAATTTCATTCGGTATGAAATTGCTCGTAAAAACTGCGCGCTGCCACCCGTACTATAATAAAAACCGGCTAAGTGCGAGTTGGACTCGCGCACCAAGGGTTCCGTGCCATCTATATAAACGGCAAAAAAATATGTCTGTTGTATGGGAGCCCCACTTAAATATTTTTTATTCTGTTTTAGTATTTGGTTTAGGTTGTTGTTATAGCGGCAACAGAAATACATCATCTATGAAAATTTCAACTGTCTAACTATCACGGTTCATGAGATACAGCTTGGTGGCCAGACAGCGGAGTCTAAGTAACAGGGTCCCGACGTCCCGTCATACCCTTTGGGTGCGGAACCCTAAAAAAGAAGGAGGTTTTCGACAAGTATTTTGTTTTTTTTATGTTTGTACACCAATTACTCCGTGATTACTAGTCCGATTTACGTAGTTCTTTTTTTTATTCGATAGAGAAAGTCCACGCGGTGGTCCCACATAAATTTTATTAACTTTTCTTCTGTACTTTATGTATTATCTTCTATAATACGTATTTTTTATTCTTCATCATGTTGATGATCTCTTATTATAAAAGAGAAAAGAAAGAAAATGGGTTCATTTGTCAGATGCCACAAGTGCACACAGCATTAAACAAAATAACTTGAGAAAACCGGCCAAGTGCGAGTCGGACTCGCGCACGAAGGGTTCCGTACCATTATAATTATCTATAAAAACGGCAAAAAAATCATATCTGTTGTATGGGAGCCCCCTTAATATTTAAGTTTTTTTTAATTTTTAGTATTTGTTGTTATAGCGGCAATAGTAATACATCATTTGTGAAAATTTCAGCTTTCTAGCTATCACGGTTTATGAGATACAGCCTGGAAACAGACAGACAGACAGACAGCGAAGTCTTAGTAATAGGGTCCCGTTTTACCCTTTGGGTACGGAACCCTAAAAAAACGAAATTCTTGTCATATTGTGTTCATTTTACATTGTAACTAGAAGATATTTTTTTAAGATTTAAGTTACTTGAAGTAAAATTGGTGACAGCAGTGGTGATTAAATAAATTACACAAAGTAACCGGGGCCGTTACCGCATACCATAAATCACCTTAGCTAACACTTTAATTGCAAATTGTCCGTTTTATGGCACCTTAGCCGTTAAAATACGGTAACTTACCCTTTGAAATGTTCACGATCTCTGTCGTAGTGACCTCATGTGGCGAAAAGTAGCAATTACCACTGGACGGTGAAAAACTATGTGGGCGAAGAAATATGTAGGTAATTTAGGTGTAACCTGACTATTTTCGGTGAATCGATACTGCTACGGATATTCGTAGCCATTCGTAGCACTGATCGGACGAATTATCGTAACCGTAACGCCTACGCGGCCCAGATTCTGGCACTTGTGTATAATCTAATCATTTCTGTAGATTACGAGTTGATCACGAGCTAGATTTGACATTAGGCAATTATTGTTCATGCTTTTTTGTGATTCGTCCGACTACAAGATGGACTCAGTTCATTTTAAGCTGAAATGACCACTGTATATGTTGGTTGATAACTTTCATCCTGGGTTTTTTTGTTTGTAGTTACCAAATTAAAAACAAAGACGGTTTCCGGGCTCCACCAGCTCGGTAACCGTCTTTGTTTGTATGAAATAAATGTAGTTTTGTAAATTAGATTTAGATCTCCAACAAATGATATATACACAAATCATTAGGTACCTACATGTAAATAATGGGCAACATATAGTATTTCGTAGGTGTACTCCTTCTTGCTGCGGGACTGTTCGAAAGAGATACCGCGGCCCTGGAACACAAAGGGCAAAAGAAGGAACATGGATGGGTTTTAGTCAGTAAAAGTCTGACACTCCCTTCCGCTCCGCCCAGAGCGGGAGGAGTCATTTGATGATTTCCCATCCCAAAAACAAAAAAAAAACAAAACAAAAAAAAGGTGTAGGTACTCCTTCACTTATTTATTTTGCACGCACAATAAAATGAACAACTAAGCTAGGTACTAATAATATAAATGTAGGCAGTTTAAGAACTTAAAACACAGTGACTATTATGACAGTCGCAACCTTTTAAAAATCGAATTGTAGGATTAAACAGGAAAACGACGTAATTATAGCTCAGAGTAACAACTTTATAACTAGCTTCGTTAAGTACCTAACCCTGAAACTTGTAAGGCATCGACATTGCTGAAGCGAATCGACAGAAGCGATGAGTCACAACTCAGTAATTATATAACAACTTCACCGCGTCGCCGTTACACTTGTAAGTCAAAACAAAGACAAACTTACAGACTGTTTACTGTTTTCATATTTTATATGAAAAGGGCAGACGGTCAGACACCTAACGTAAATAACTCGACCTTTAATCTACGTACGCAATGTGCGATGTGTGACCAACCGATAAAATTCAACCGAAAAAACACAATGGGGTTTATTCATAAAGACTACCTTGTACATTAGGGGAGAAGCGCCAGGGTAGCGCGCGAAATTCAGATTTTCTTACGCTGACCTGCAAATTTCAAAAAACTTAAGAATATTTGAATTTCGCGGGCTACCCTACGGCTTCCTCGTTATGATTAACGTCTGCTTGAAAATACGTTTAAATGTTTCTTACCTATATGCAGCATTTATAAATAAACCCTGGAGTAACGGGAAATGGTTGCTTTTCATTTCGATCAATAATTATATGGAGTACATCCCCAAACCAGCCCACAATTTTGTCAGGGAAGAGCTATATTAAAACACATTCTCATAGGATTCTTATTCGCTCTCAAAAATTAACTGTGTCTACAGAAAATCTTCGAATCGTCTCTAACACCAATTCTTTTCGTTTCCAGGATGTGGCGTTCATAAACCCAGCGAACGTGGTGTTCGTGTACATGTTGGTACGCGAGCTGGTAGACGGCGAGCGGATAGGGCGCCCGCAGGAGCTGCAGGCCGTGGTCCTCACCTGCCTCTACCTCTCCTACTCCTACATGGGCAACGAGATCTCCTACCCGCTCAAACCATTCCTAGTTGAAGATTCTAAAGATAAGTTCTGGGACCGCTGCCTCCTCATCGTGGATCGCCTGTCTTTCAACATGCTGAGGATCAACTCGGAGCCCGGATTCTTCACCGAAGTGTTCACGGAGCTGAAAGCGTGTGGGACCGCGATCGAGAGCCCACCCCCTGCGCCTTCACACCCCGCACCTGCGCCGCCCCACGCCATCAGCGCCGCCTGACACACGGAGGTCGCCGTCCTTCGGTTGGCCCTCACTGACCGCCCCAGTCGCGTTTGATGTCGGCTCCTGACAGTCCAAGATCTTGGTCAATCGTCCAGGTTTGAGCGTTACAAGTAGCAGCATGTTTGTTGAGTCGTTTAACGTTCACAGTCGTGTTTGAGAGTGAAGACAGTTGAATAGTCCAAATTTTAAAACTGTCCCAAGTTAGCCTAACTCAAATTATAGAGTCGTACTGCGTCGCTAGTATTTCATTACTTTTAGGCCAGAATATACTTCCACAACGTCCATGTGCGCTAGTGAGTTCAGGTAGTAACAGCTTGGTTTTGTTTATTCAGAGTCAGGAGTGCAATATAATCTTGTGACTTGTTATAATGACTATTAATTTACTTAACTATTTAAGGATTCCACCTGAATTATATATAACTCATTAGTTTTAGTCATTACTTCCATATATAAAACCAAAGAAATCCACGGTGTGATTGCTCAAAAACGCTGACTTAAATAGGTACTAATTAGAAAATGAAAATTGCTACGATTGACCAAGATTTAAAATGTCATTGCAATAGATAGACGAGTGAAAGGTATTAAATATACGAATTATGTGTGTACCTTCATAATTCAGTATCGTGACTTTGAAAATTAATTCAAAGGATTGTGATATCTAGTGGAAAACAGTTTATTTCAAGACATTTTAGGGACCGGTGACATCTGATAAGATGATATATGTGACTGGGACTGACAGCATAAGCCGTCTATTAGAGAAGTCAATGTTTGTAGAGGGGATGGCGTAAAGAAATTATCTAGCCTTAGAGCCCTCGAGTATTGGGTATTCGACAAATTTCCAATAGTTCGTGGTAGTTAGTGGTTTCGGTGACCAAGGCCTGATGGTGCACGCGTACTCTCGAGTGAGCAGTTGGTATGGCCAGACATGGCCGCTTAAGTGCCAGTGCATTATTTCAAAGACCTTGGTGAACTGGTGGCTCCCAAGAACTGACCACGAGTGCCTCACACGTCGACGCACGAGGGTTCTGCAAGCTGTAGCATGAAAGACTGTTGATGTGGTATAATCTGAGAACAAACACACATTCACAGTTATATTTCTATTTCAAAGTCAACGGCAGAGACCGAGAACGCAACGAGCGCCTCTCGCCGGTCGTCGTTCAGTTGTTGACGTGCATCGCTCTTGTCTGTGGTGTTTGTTGTGACACATTGTAGTTGATGCACTCTCTTGTCTGTTCGTATGTTACGTAGGTAATTGTCTGGTAATGTTATTTTCTCGTGCCGCAGGACCAAGCGGTGTTTTAGTCCAATAGAACAGCGGTTAGCTAGTAAGTTAAGAGTTTCGTAAACGTAGTGAAATGAACGTATTGCCATATAGTTAGATGATATTAGAGAAATGTCTGGCAGGCGGGAGGATGCAATATAAGCGGGAACTCCGTCGTAATATATTCCGGTGAACCCTTCTATGAAGTGTACGTATTTAAATAAAATGACCGGCTCAAAGCGGGACGACTCGATTGTTATTGACGCGATGAAATGTATTAATAACAAATAGGTCAAATTTTGCGAAGGATTAAGCATTTTGTACAGTAAAATCGAATAAAATAATACATCTAAGTCTTAACTGTTAGCATAGTTTAGACAAATGGACGGCAGGCTCACGTCTGGGTGGCACTCGGTCCGGAACGCCATAGACAATGTTTAACCTTAGGGTCCTTACCCACTACGCGGTCATGACCACGACTTTTGGCTGGACCGGCCGCTATCTTGAACAAAACTGGTCGGACGCCCAGCCGTGCAACAAAACTTTCTTCTCGGTCGGAGTTCTGCGGCCAAAACTTGTGGTCGTGGCCGTATAGTGCGCGATGTCCCTTACACATAATGCATTCATCAATGTTCTCGTTAGATTCGTATTTAGGGTCAGTTGGAGGTTTTTGAGCTTAGTTATGCAAGTCCTAATTATCCAGCTTAAGTTAAGCTCTCTGGGGGAATCAGGTTCATAATTGGACAGCCTAATCAGCGCAGTTAAAAATAAAGGCCAAAATACAATGGGCCACACCGAGTGCCGTAGTTAAGATAAATTGTTTAGTCAAGTGAACGTCTAAGGGTGATGGAGTGTAAGTAATTTATAATATTAAATAAATAAATAAAAAAAAAGAATCTCATAATACGTTCCAGTCATTAACGAATAGGTAAAAGTAGTGTCTGTGATTTATTGAATCTTAGCTTTGCGTTTAGTTGTTGTTATTTTTATGTTAACTTTTTTATTTTTTCACAGTTAATTGTTACGATATTTATTATCTGCCTATTATTATTGTATAAGACATTATTATGGTTAATTTATTTTGTTTGGATATTTCCTTGAATCTAAGAAGCACGATATGACGCCGTCTGTATGATATACAAAGTAAAACATTTGAAAAAGCACTAGTATATTAAATAATTGGATTGAAATGCTTTTTGAGAGTTGACGAGACATTTGAAATTGATATTATTGTTATTTTATTTAAGTTATTCGTTTTTTTATATTTAGCGTACAAGTAGATGACACGTTACTTTAATAAATTGATCTCGATTTTAGTGATGGGTAAGATTTTTGCCGTGGCTACATTCCAATTACTAGGTAATACATAAGTCAGGTATATAAGGTCTTGTGACCGATACAATTCACTAACGAATTTTGAAGATCTCTCCTAAGTATATAATAGTGTAACTTTGGTATTGGACGTGTGCATGTAACATTATTCTGAAGGTATACCTGGTCATATACCTGTTTAAACATTATTCATGTAACTCACGTTTGTTAATTAATCTATTGTAAATATACCCAATTATTAAAAAAAAACTTTCGTATAATATAATTCTGGTGTTTTATTTGATTTATTTTATTTACCCTTAGTGACCTCGCGGTCTACACGGCCACTACCACTTATTTGTCGTATACCTGCTGCTATCATGAACAAAACAGGGGGTTACTATGACGTCTTAAAGGCTACCGTCGGACGACCGCTTGTGTGACCAAGCATTCTTCCTGGTCGGAGCTTCTGCGGCCAAAATTCGTAGTCGTGGCCGCGTGTTGTGCGAGGTCCCTTAGTTTATTCGAACTATACTATACTGAGAAATCTAAATCCTAAATTGAAGTCGTAAATTGGGATTGAGTAGATTTGATAACAATCATAATATAAACAGGCAACAGTTTATGCTTCACTAAAATATTTTCACTAGCAGTTGGTAGGAGCTACGAAGTACCAGGAATACGAGCAGTCTATTGATGAGAGTGAGGTCCTGGGTTCAATTTTCAGGTGTTGTCGAATTTTCACATCAGGAATTGCTCAGAAGCAACATGGAGCCGGGATCTTTATCATCCTGCCAACTGTTTTGTTTTCCTCATTTCCTGGCCTGCTCCATGCCCTGGTAACTAAGAACGTTGTTTTTTATTGCGAAAAGCGCCATTTATCCCGCAAGCAAGAAACTTTTTATTACAGGGTTGCCACTTGAAATAAAACTTGTTAATATTGTTATTATTCTTTAATTAGTCCAGTTGCACCAAAAACATATTTAACAACCAAACTCATCATCATCATCTTCCTGCCCTTGTCCCATGTTATTTGGGGTCGGCGCAACACGTTTTTTTCTTCCATTCTCCTCTGTCAACCGTCATGCTATCATTTATTTCTTTATCTTTCATATCATTCCTCACACAATCCATCCATCGTTTCTTTGGTCTTCCTCTCCCTCTCCATCCATCAACGTTTATATTCATCACTCTTTTAGTCACATGCGATTCGTCCCTCGGGTCCCTCCTCATCACATGTCCATACCAAGACAGTCGGTTCCCTTTCAACTTTTCTGTAACTGGCGCAACTTTTAAACTTCCTCTAATATACTCGTTCCTTACTTTATCCATTCTTGTCACACCACACATCCACCTCAACATTCTCATCTCCGCTACATGCAATCTTTTTTCATACATCTTCTTCACAGCCCAGCATTCCGATCCATACAGTACGACAGGTCTAATCACGGACTTGTATATTTTCCCCTTTAACTTGCGGGGCATCCGTGGGTCGCAAGTTGTTCCAGTGACCTGTCGCCATTTCATCCATCCTGAGTTGATCCGGTGTGTTACGTCTCGGTCTACTTCGCCATCCCCTTGGACAAGCGACCCGAGGTACCGAAAATCGGGACAGATCGGTATGGGCGTTCCGGCAAGAGTTATGGGCACAGGACTGGAGAGACCGCTGAAATCACAGAATAGGTATTCTGTTTTGGTCCTACTGACTTTCAGGCCAACATTCTCCAGTCTTTGTCACCACACCTCCAATCTGCTCTGGACCTCTAGACCACTCTCGGCAACCAACACAATGTCGTTAACAACCAAACTCAAAGAGTATAATAATAAAGGAGAGACGCACTTATTATTATTAAGTTAGTTCATTGCTTGGTGTTTAGAGGGCGCTGATCGGTAACTAAACCGAAAACGTCAGTTGCCAGTCTATCTAATTTTATTAGTCTATGGCCTGCTCTGTTTCACTCCTGGGCAAAGGCCACCCTCCACTCTTTCCATTTCTCGCGAACCCCACGTCCTCTAGTTCTGACGGGTCTTGTCCAGTTCATCCCGCCATCTCCTTCGTGGTCTGCCGCGACCCCGCCTCACTATGTCAGGATATCATCAGTTTCCTGCTAGTTTGGCCCACAGTTTGTCCGACATGCGGCATGTCCGACATGTTCTGCCAGGTCCCATTTGAGTTGGGCATCATTCTGAGCCACGTCAGGTATATTTTTTTTGGAGCGCAATATTGTGTTTCAATGTGATAATTAAAACTCAATGGCCGAATTTTTACTGTTGGTAGGTAAGTATCGATACTGTAGACGTACAACACCACAACCTTTTGGAGAATACCTAAAAATAGGGCCGTAGCCAGGAATCAACATATAGCTTGACAATGACTTGCAAATTATGCAAGTAAGCAAAAAACGTAAGAAAATTGAATTTCGCGGGCTACTCTGGCGGCAACTATGTTATAACACTTTGCCTGACCCGGGAGTCGAACCCAGGACCTCTTGCTCAGCAGTCGCGCATGCAACCACTAGACCATCGAGACGAAAATGTGCTATTTATAATCAAAGTAATTAATTTGTGACTTAATAACGAAAAAAACTACCAAATGGTAGGAAAACGTGTCGCTACTAAAAAGCCCACAATCCAAGAAAAAAGTATACTTTTAGCTTATGATTTCTTCTGACAGTTGCTGTCAACTTTGACACAAAAACAGTGGATAAAGTTTTGAATTTTCAATTTTGTAAAAACATTTTTATTTTACGGATGCATTATAGCTTAGAAAGCCATTCAATATTGATCAAATAATACTAGAAAGCAACTAACATAAGACTTGCTACTTAATCCTTTTGTTGTTATAAGTTATACCGGCAAAATGGGTGACTATCCAGATCCCGATGAAGAATACGAGTTGATGTACGCCGATGAGCTGGAAATGCTTAAAGAAGATGAGGGGGATGCAGGTAATATTAAAATCTTTACCCTACAAAAACTATAGGCTCTAAAATTATCATTACATTCCTTGTAGGTTAGTTTTTAGTTCTAAAGTTTTGATTTTGCAAGCTGTTTTTATACTAAATGTAACGATAGTTATGACTAAATACTATACTGAGTGACATTTAAGGGATTTAATCATTATCTGGCTAACATTTTTTCCAACTATTTTGAGGTAAACCTCCAGTCTAACTAGATGGATACCAATATGCGTGAAGCAACTACCTTTCTGGGATCCAAAACCCAGTAACTGGGTAATACGATACTCCTTAGTAAACCCCTATAGAAGTAAAAATGGAAACTACTAACTTAACCAATACAAAACTTTCCTATTTTCAGAGCCGAACATCATCAAAAAAAAAGTTCTACCAGCTAAACGCAGTCTGGATTTCTCAAGTCCTATAACCAAGAAGCCAGTCCCCACTACCACAGACCACGTACCACCAGCTACCACTACTATACCCAACTCTATAAGCACTGAAAGCACAGATATCTCTCTCACACCAAACCTTCTACCTCTAGAAGATCTAACTCCTGTCTCAAGTAAAAGAACAGCAGATGAACTGTTTGGGGACATCGGAGACATAGACTTCAATGAAGTAGAGTTACCAAGCAAGAGACAAAAGACTGATGAGGAGAATGATATGGACTTGATTGAGAAGATTCTGGAAGGGAGACGGTTGAAACAGAGTCTATTGGAGCCCAGCGGGAGGAGGGTTGGTGGGAGATCTGGGTATAGGGCTAAGGATAATTTGTCCCTTGATATACCAAGGTAAGGTGCTTGGTGTTGCGTTCTATGAAAACTTTCAACATTACAGAACAACATAACATTCTGGAATGTTCATGAAAATGCAACAACTTTATGTAACATGTTTATATGACACAGTAAAAACCTAAAAGGATAGTAACAATACTATAAAGTATTTAACTCAAAATTCCAACATAAAAGTAAATGAATTTACATTCCCTGATTTATTTTATACTAATGTATATTTAATTCTCCTCTACTTTTTACCAATTTAAACCAGTGAGCTAATAAAGGGTAAGGGTTTTTTTATAGCCTGTACTGTCCCACTGCTGGGCAAAGGCCTCCTCCAATTTCTTCTAAGGATTATTTCTTAAAAAGTATTGTTATTTTTTCTGCAGCTCAATATTTCGAAGAATAAAAAAAAGAAACTTTTACTTCATTATTCTACTTCATCCATTCCAGATGGGCCTTCCTTCCTCTCACAAACTCAGAGGGAGACCGCGTGTATGTGAAACTAGAATCTGAAGAATCCTGGGAGAGTTCCCTGGACACGGGAGCTGAGCAGATGTCTTTACATGCTTCATATGCCAGCACTTGGGTGGAGGCTAGGAAGATTGTAAGTAGAGCTGAATTTGTTTATTCTTTGGCTTATAAAAGGGATAATAAGATGGTCTGAAGATCAAAAAGTAATTCACATAGATACCGGTTTTAAGGACCTATTGAGAACTGAGTTTGTGTGCCAATGTTCTGATGCAATCCACTGTTTCATTACGAAATCATCATTGTCTGCCTAGTCTTTTATCAACTATGTTGGGGTCGGCTTCCAGTCAAACAAGATGCAGCTAAATAACAGTATTTTACAAGGAGCAACTGCCTATCTGACCTCCACAACCCATTTAGTTCAGTATTACAATACCACTTGGTAAGACTGGTTGTTAGATTTTTGGGCCACTAATAATGACTATAATACTAAGTAATGTAATGACTGTCAAAGGTCTACAAATGATTAGGAAATTAATTGTAGATTCTGAGGAATACTTAATATGTAGATTCCCAAGTAGACTTAAGCTCTGAAGATTACTTTTGTAAGTGTCATCATCTTCCTGCCCTTGTCCCATGTTATTTCGGGTCGGCGCAACACGTTTTTTTCTTCCATTCTCCTCTGTCAACCGTCATGCTATCATTTACCTCTTTATCTTTCATATCATTCCTCACACAATCCATCCATCGTTTCTTTGGTCTTCCTCTCCCTCTCCATCCATCAACCTTTATATTCATCACTCTTTTAGTCACATGCGATTCGTCCCTCGTCATCACATGTCCATACCAAGACAGTCGATTCCCTTTCAACTTTTCTGTGACTGGCGCAACTTTTAAACTTCCTCTAATATATTCGTTCCTTACTTTATCCATTCTTGTCACACCACACATCCACCTCAAAATTCTCATCTCCGCTACATGCAATCTTTTTTCATCCATCTTCTTCACAGCCCAGCATTCCGATCCTACTTTTGTAAGTGTACAATCAATAAAGACTAATAACCAAATGTTTGTTTTCAGTCAATAATTGAAATTGTAAATCCCATCTGTTTATATTTGGACAGATGATATACTTATTACTTTCTAAATTTTCCAGCTAGAAGCTAAACAACAGCAGCTGATATCAGAAGAGGCTGCTTCTCAACCACTTCCTGACATGGATGCAGATATCAACAACAACATGCTGTGGGTAGACAAGTATCGGCCACAGTCATACCTAGACCTGTTGTCTGAAGAGCCTGTGAATAGAGCTCTGCTGCACTGGCTGCATTTGTGGGACAAGGTAAGAGATAAACGAGGATTCCAGCATTTAAATTTAAAAATATATATTTTCCTTTTTGAGTACTGCCACCTTGACACTTTGAATTATAATGGAGAACCTAGCTAGATATTAAAGATGTTAAGTACCACAATTTCAAGCAGTGTATTTTTAAAGCTCCTTACTTCTTAGCATATCGATGGCAATCTAAATTGTGCCCAGAACTGAGCCACTAGTTTGGTGCTTTCGGTAGCGTCCATCAGTTCCTGTATTGAACAAACAACAGGACACGCAGGACAAAGCTCCACTGTCAGAAAGATAATGTCAAGAATGGCACCTGAAATTCTGGACCTTTTGCATGTGAATGGTCAATAAGTCCAGCACATGATTATCAAAATGTCTTGATTCTTGTCTAGAAAAAGTTTTAATATCTAGCAGATTAACCATTCAGACCTATGTAGTAGAAAAGAAAATATATAACACAAATTCACAAAAAAAAAATCCACAGATAGTCTTCAAAAAAGAAGTAAAGACCAAGGAACCGCAACAACGCACCACCTTCAGTAAGAAAGCTGGCCAGTTCCAGTTGACCAACAAGTGGAAGGGCAAGAAGGAGGAAGAACCCGAGATGGATGAGGATGGCAGGCTGCACCACAAGGTGGCGCTGCTGTGCGGCCCGCCCGGGGTCGGGAAGACTACGCTCGCTCATTTACTGGCGAGGATAGCTGGTAAGTTTAATCATTTCCGTGACTTCTCTGCTTAGATTTCATTCCATCTCACTCCTATTATTATAGTGGTCGAAACTTGGGGGTGTATTTTTTTTTTCGCAGAAATTTAGTTTACTTTACTTTCCGGTCCATAAACTATACTATGCTAAATATCACGTCACGATCTGTGGCTCTACTACGTATATGAAGAACAAACTTAGGATAGTATAAGATTAGTAGATGGATAAGGACGGCAGGCCGCATCACAAAGTGGCGCTACAGTGTAGCCTACCCGGGGTCGGGGCGACTATGCTGGTATGCATCTTCTCAGGCATCGTGAGTGCGTTCACAAACATTTAAGTCACATACACAAACAGCCATATACGAAGTCATTTTATATTAATTGGCTGTTAAAATCATGATATACTTAATCAGAATCCCTTCTTAATTAATTTTTTCTAGGTTACAGACCCGTGGAACTAAACGCTTCGGATGAGCGCAGTACGGATGCCTTCCGAAACGCCCTACAGAGTGCCACGCTCATGAGATCAGTGCTGGACGCTGAAAAACGTCCCAACTGCTTGATATTAGGTAAACACTTATATTATAAAAGATTCACGTAATTCCATTGGCCCTGCCTTCACCAGATTTCAAACTTTACACTTAATTTAGTCAATGAAGGTAACTATCGTCATTTCAATGGCTTAATAGTGTTTTTAGGGTTCCATACCTCAAAAGGAAAAGACGGAACCCCTTATAGGATCACTCGCGTGTCTGTCTGTTTCTCCGTCTGTCACAGCCAATTTATTCTGAAACTACTGGACCGATGTGAGTTGAAATTTGGTACACATAATATGTAGGTCGGTACTATATGTGACAAGAAAATAGGTGTCTGATGAGAAGACGAGTAATAGAGGAGTATGGAAGAAGAAGACATGCGGCGCCGACCCCAAATGAATTGGGATAAGGGCAAGATAATGATCATTTAAGTCGGTGACCCATAGACGGATGTGTAACGTAAATTACTGAATTTTAAAATGGCCGCTTTCGGGAGGTAAATTAGAAAATGAAAAAAAAAAATTGCAAACTATATTGTGTTACTTATCAAATGAAAGGGCTCATTGAGCATCTCAAATATAATTTTAAGATAAATACATAGTTTCGAAGTTATTTAAGAAAATAGGTGTAAATTGACCTCCCCTTAACTCCGAAAATACGGGAACAAAAATTAAAAAAAAAAATAGGTATTTGCCTATAGATTACTGGAAAACCTATAAAAAAACCTATAGTAACCTTTAAAACAACTTTGCGGAACCCTCTCCACGCGAGTCGAACTCGCACTTGTCCGGTTTCTTTTCTTGTTGTATGAACACGGACTTTATGAGAATATTAACCAAAAGACGTAGTCAAAATATTAGCCAGTCATCAGAATGGTAAGGTGGACCAGACTTAAGATCAAAAAAAGGATCTATTCATTTTATGTATTGGTCTAACCATTTTATGTATTTTATTTGCAAACAAATTGGAGTTCTGGCAGCAAGGTATGTACCATTTTCTTATTGTTTCAGTAACATACCTGGTTTACACTCAAATAAACTGAATTATTATGTGACACTCTCATCATCTGCCTAGTCTTTTTCAGTCTAGCTTTTCTAGTTTATCTTCCAGTTTAACCGGATACAGCATAGTATCAGTATTTTACATGGAGCGACTGCCTATTTTGACCTCCACAACCCAGTTAGTACAGGGACTAATATACCCCTTGGTAAGACTGTTTGTCAGACTTTCGGGCCACTGGCTACCTGTTACGGCTGTCAAAGATCTACAAATGACAGCCAAGACCAACAACTTCATGTGCTCTCCGAAATTCGGTATGTAATGGGTGGTCACCCATCCAGGACCAACCTAGGCTAGCGCGGCTTAACCTAAAGATTGACCCGTGCAGCTGTTATTATTAAGCCACGAGCTCCTCCTATTCTGTGACACACTACACATTTGACAGAAATCGACATCTTATCCACAATTACAGATGAGATAGACGGCGCCCCCCTCCCAACAGTGGAGCTCTTGGTACGCTGGTGCACGGCCACGGCGACGGAAGGCAAGAAGAAGGCCAAGCAGCAGCCGCTGAAGAGGCCCGTCGTCGCCATATGTAACGACCTGTATGCTACGTCACTGAGGCCTTTAAGGTAAACTAACTGTATTATAATTCAATAAATCATAGCCGCGCTCAAGAGCTTCCAATGTGAATGTTTTCATAAAACGGATGACACTGACAGCTCTTAAACGCAGTTAGATGTGGTCATCGGGTTCAGACTTATTGGTGATATTCGCCATTAGTCTACTAACTTTAAATCGCAGCCTTGTGCCGTTTTTCTTTTGCCTCTTATCCAACAGGCATTGGCATTTTGGCCAGAATAAAATGCTGAGGTTATCTTTGTTGCTCTGCGGTCAGTGTGCACAACTGAATCTTGACTGGAGTTAGGGGTTCATAAATAATTCCAAGAGTGGCGATATTTACTGTATGTCCAGCGCTTCTGGGGGGGGCAGCTAGTGCATACTACTGCGTCATGAGCTATTCCTAAACGACGACATTGCTTGCTTGGTGGTTTGATTGTTGCTAAATTGATGATTATTTTCTTTCCAGGCCCGTAGCTCTGATCGTGCAAGTGGGCGGCGTATCAATCAGTCGGCTGTCGTCTCGCCTGGCGCTGGTGTGCGCGCGCGAGCGGCTGGCGGTGAGCGCGCACGTGACGCACGCGCTGGCCGCGCGCGTGCAGGGCGACGTGCGCGCGGCCATACAAGTGCTCAGCTTCATCAAGGCGCGGGCGAAGGCTCAGGTACTATCTACTGATTGACTGCTGAATTATCAATAACACACTCTACTAAACTCATGTAAATTCTGTGTGATTAAAATGTAGCGCTTTGAACACACTGCTGTAACGACGACTGTAGTCCCTGTGTTTAGCAAACATATTCCATTGAAAAATATCAGCTACATGTTACACCAATCCCAAGTAGCATACGTCAGAAGGGCAAGAAGTTCATCATCTGCTTAGCTTTTCCAACGACCCACTTAGTACTGTGTGATATGAAACCCTTTGGTAAGACTGGTTGTCAGATTTCGAACCACTGACTACTTGTACTGACTATCAATGACAGCCAGGACTAACGACTTAAAGTGCTTTCCGAGGCACGAAGGACACCTGGTATGTAGTCACCCATCCGCGAACCAACCTAGGCAGGCGCAGCTTATCTGAAGATCGACCTGAGTGGCTCTTATTATTTAGTGACGAGCTCTTCCACACGTCAAGGACAAGGGTGCGAAGTTGTTTTTTTTTTTTTTTTTTTTTGACTTGAATGTGCCCTGGCTGTTATTAGTGTATGTCATGCTCACTCAAATGTCTCGCTGATGGCTGATCATGACTGGTCATCTCTTGGTTGCCACGGCTTATTTGAATTAATTATTTAATTTTTTTGAATTGTTCTTTTCTTTGTTTTTACTATGGACACTTTTAACGTGCACATCTTGCTACATCGCTCTCACATAATGTACCATCTCAACATGAATGATGTAACCAAGGTTTTGTAAAAATATTCTGATTTAAAAGAGTGTCCATGGAGTTTCTTGCCCGTTCTTCTCCATAGAGATCTACGTTAGGGAATGGGCAACTACAGTACTTTCACAGTTTTTATGCCTTGTGACTGGGACTGTAGCTACATTTCATTGTTATCTTTGTTTCGACAGTTCAAAAGTGCCTGTAACGGGCCTACTTGAAATAAATGCTTTGATTTTGATTGGAAATAATACTTATAATTTTAAATTTGTCTATATCTTTTCAGCTTAGCATGGAAGACGTGGAGAACGCAGCAATCGGCACGAAGGATTGTAACAAGAGCATCATGCAGGCATTGCAAGCTATCTTTACTACCAACGACAAGGATCCTGGAACTGTTCTCAAGACTATACAAGCTGCTGGAGAATATGACAGGTACGTCAAAAATATTGCTAAGTTCGTACTGGAAAGTGTCCAAGTTATTATTGGTTCTGTGCGAAAAAGAGACGGAACTATTCAGGTTTCAGCACACCTTTTTACACTGGGATGATGTTAATGATGACAATGTTTGATTGTTTTCGTAAATTTTGTCAAAAATAGATTTTATTAGTTTCTGAGTGTCAATTAGTCATTATCTTCTTGTTTTGAACATTCAATGGCAACATGAAAACGAGAGTTATTCTATTAGGTGGTTCAGTTTTTCGAATGTTGGTAAAATTGTCCACTTTTAACCTAAATATTTCCATCCATAGACTAGTAGACGGAATATTCGAGAACTATCTAACAGCCCGAGTGGACGGGCGCCTGCTCATCGCCGTGGAGACACTCTCCTGGCTGCTGCTGCATGACGTCATCAACAGCTGGACCCAGCGTCACCAGAACTACTCGCTGTACGGCGCGCTGCCGCAGTGTATAGCAAGATGCCACGCAGCGCTCGCGTCCAGGACGCCGCAGAGGCTGAAGTTTCCTTGGCAGGCTCAAGAGGTTAGTATATAAAAGATATTCCATATTTTGGGTCATTTTGTCTGCTTTCTAGTTCATTAAGCTTGCTGGGTGATTTTGTCCTCTTGCTATGTCATTTTGTTCACTAGCCAGATCGTTTAATGCACTTGCTAGATAATTTCACCCGCTGGCTAGGTAATACCGGCCAGATACTGCTAGTCCTCTGCTACGGCATGACGTCATCCTCAGCTGGACGGTACGTCAGCAGGACTACGTTATACGGTGCCTGACGTCGTAGGTGGCAATTTGGGGATTGCGAAGCATACATCAAAACACTTGTCATGCAGATTATACTTGCACTACATCTTAAATTTTCAATTTAATAAGTTTGAACGTTTATTTCAAAGATAATTAAATTATTTACAATCTAGAAAACTATAATAGTAATAAATATGTACAAGTAGAAAAGGGTTGCAGCGCGTCCAAAAATTCGTCCGCATCGCTGTCAACAGGAAAGTGTCCAGAAGGCTGGCAGCATTGCCACGTTGGATGGCAATGATGATTCTCCAAAAAATAGGCCCGCCCTCTGGTCACGTGAAGAGTCGACCAACCGCTGGGCGATTTCCCGAAATATCAGGTGGGCACTGAATAAGTTGACGCAAGGAAACTTGCATCAAGTTTTTAGTGCATTCACAGCTTCGCATTTTGAACGAAACAGAGCTGCTACGAAATTAGGAAAATAAACTAACTATTGGACCCCGGGTTCTTGCGACTTCTAAGTAAAAGAAGGAGTTCCAAAATTGGCATTTAAATCATTTATTAACCTGTTTTGTATCTTCCACAGATGTACCGCAAGAAAGTAGAACTAGAAAACATAGTATCATCAGTTTTACGTGGCAGTTCTCCTGCAGTCTGCAGCAGTCGTACGGCGCTGCAGTTGGATGTACTGCCACTGCTGCCATATCTGTTAGCACCGCAGTTAAGAACTGCCAATGTGCAGGTAACGTCAACTGCCATAATCGCGAAGGGTCCGTTTACACCTTGTATACACGCTCATAATATGAGCGTGTATACAAGAAGCCGGCAATCAAGCATTCTGTACATCAAACTAAGTAACTGAACGCAAAAATTATTACTGGGATACGATTTTTTTTTTTGGGGTACATATTCCTGTTTTACGGTAAGACTCAATGTAAAGCGCTCAAAAAATTGTGCTGATAGTTGCATTGAATAATACGGTGGTCGTGGAGGTATTTAAAGTAAAGTTATAACATGAAAAATTTGTATTAAAAAAAGTACATGTGAAAAAGTTGAAACTTTGACCCCCAATATCTCCGTAACTAAAACGTTCCCAGGTATGGTCTAAAACTCTAGAACAAAACAATATCGCAATGACGGGGAGAACAATTGCCTTTCGGCTTCTTTAAGGGTACTTTTACACCCATTCTTCGATTTAAGTTATCTTCACTTCATCTTAAGTTATGGCTGGAATATTGAATCGACCCAGAATTTGGCAACGAGGTAGACAGTTATCGTCTAATTTATAAAAAAATATGTACTACACCATTTTTTTAATGTGATTTATTGTGGCACAGCTATGCAGTGAGAGCGAGCGCAAGTCGTTACGTACCTGCGCGGGCGCCATGTGCGACTACGGGCTGCAGTACATACAACAGCGCACGCCGGACGGACTGTACGCCTTCGTGCTCGAGCCGCCCATCTATAGGATCGCGTTCTACGGTCTGTACACATAGTAGTCATATGAGATGTATACAGCAGTAGCGAACATACATACATATCTGCTTTAATTTTTCAAAGGGAAGCCGGTAGGAATCGAGTTGTATGGAAATTTCGCTACTGGTATACAGTGGTCTACCCATTGCAGTATATACAACAGCGCACGCCGGATGGACAATATTACGGCTAGTTTGTGCACGGGTATTCCGGGTAAACTTGTCGTAATATTGCTAGCGGGATAGATATTAAACTTAACGGTGAATAAACCTGCGATAAATTTCTCTAAAGAACAAAGGCAACAATAAAATCCTCACCTCCAAACGCCCTTCTAAGCCCTCTCTCCCTGTTCTCCACCTACTCATCAACGTGCTTATTCCCCTCATTATAAGTATTAAAAGCTATTTTAGCATAAGCACTATCAGCTATGTACTAAATAAGCGAGCTGGAACTTATCTGGACGTATTGAAATAAGCTTTTTAAATCTTCTATGTGTACTTGCAATTGCTGTTTGTTATAAATTGAATATACTATGAATTGACATCAGGTACTGAAGAGAAGGTGCGTCCACCGCCGGCGATCAGACAAGCGATAGCTCGAGAGCAACAGCTTGAAATTATCCGACGGAGTGAGGAAATGGTGAGATATCAATATGAAATGAATTGCTGTGATAATAAACAACAAGAACTTCCATTTTATTTTCAGGCTACTTTAGCCCATAGATATATACCTTACAGACTAACATACATATGATAAAATACAAATTGTGTTAGTAAATAAATAGATAATAATGTTAGTAACACTACACTTGTGCATGTCACTGTGCGTACATGTGGCACTTAATCGTGGAAGCGACGGAACACCACTCCCTGCGGCCAAATGTCCTCCAAGACGAGGTGCAGATTACAGTAGGTATTCGCACCACGCACGCCTTAAAGTTGTAGTGGCAAGCAACTGCACTCGCCACGTACTTGGTCTTCTGACGCACGAACTCCACGATATCCTCCGCCGTAGTGGTGTAGTGTAGGCTGGAGATGTAAATTCAAATTCATTTATTAATTTTGTGAACATAGGGTAAAAATATACCGATGTTATACATATAAATAAATGTTGGTCCATACTATGTCCCACCAGAAGGCATACAAAATAGCGCAAGTAATCGAAAAACCCAAAAATATAGTTAAAAGGTAAGTAGATTCACAACACAATTCATGCCAAACACTAAACGTTAAATAATAACACAGGGTACGGTGATGCTTTATAAAAGTGTTTAGTCCATCCTATGCTTCGCTGAAAGGCATACAAAATATTGTCACTAGTAAAGTCAAAAATAAAATTCATTATTAAATTAAAATCACAAAAATCTTACAAAAAATAAAATACTATGTCAGCAATATTACAGTTGTCAAAATTAAAGTAATTCAAATATAGTAAAAAATGTCATGAAAAAATACAATGTCATCAAAATTAAAACAATCAAAAATAAATTAATTATGTACACCGGAGAGTTCGGCTTCGTGACACGAATAGACACGTTGGGATCCGATGGAGCCGTACCGCAGCGGTTCTTATTGGAACGTTGACGGCGCTTCCTCCTCAACACCGTCACAAAACCATCGTCAGCCCGAAACGGTGCCTTTTCATACACGGGGTTCCCAGCGGGAGCAATTATGCCCGCAACTACGCTTGCGAAATCTCCAGGAACACGTTGAGATTTTGCAAGCGCTGCAGAAACAGGCAAATAAAATATTTACGTAGTATTTAGTTCAGTTAAGTATAATCAATTCCCACTGCTGGGACACAGGCCGGCTTTCCTCCTTTTGGGAGAAACTTCCATAATCCACTACATGTTTACTTAGTGCGGGCTGGTAACGTAAATGATGACATTTTGTGAACAGTGAATAAAATACTTTTTTTAACTTAACTTTTGATCCAAACCACGACGATCCACTAAAAATCTTCAGCGAGTGCTACGACCGCGTAGCCGCTTCGTCAGCTACGCCGTAGCCACTACATAGCTCGAATTTACAAAATACAAGGTGTAAAGGGACCCTTAACGAAACCCGTCAACCATGCAGTCTGTACATCAAACCAAGTAACTCTAGGCAAAATGATTGTTGGGAAACGACTTACTTTTTTGGGGTGAAAAATCACGGTTTACGGTAGGATTCAATGTGACGCACTCAAAACATTGTGCTGATGGATGCAATGGATAGGGTCATGGAGATATTTAAAGTAAAATTATAACTTTAAAACTTGTGTTATAAAAAAAGTTGGAACTTGGAACCCCAATATCTTCGATATAAGATTCCGAGGAATGACGGGGAGAACAAGTACTTTTCGACTTCATTAAGGGTACTTTTACACCCATTATATTGTAACAATAAATTTCTTTTCTTAGGCAAACAGAGTGCCTGCGAGAAGTAATGCCACCAGTACTCCAGCCACCAAGTCACTGGCTGACAGGACAGAGGCATCAACCAGCAAAGAGGCGCCCTTACCAAATCACTTACAACGGTTGCAGCCGAAAGCTGTCAAGAAAAATACTCCGCAAGTAAGTTACTTTAAGTATCCTTGGGTCTCGGTTCTGAGCATGGAGCACACATGGCTCATGAAGTTGAGAGCTGGTATAATTCCACTTGAGCATTAAATTTTGAAGTAACATAATCAGCCTATAATGTTCCCACTGCTGGGACACACGGCCCACGGCTCTATGAGAGGGAATGGGCTATTTTTGCGCTCACAGACTACCAGCACCATTAATTTAATTTGTACTGCCGTCTCTAGACCTTATGGCGATTTTACGTTTATTTGAGGAGGAAAGTAATTAATTACATATTGTTATTTTTATAATTGCGGTAAATAGTGCCACTACCTACAGCATACACGTTTAATTATTAGTTTTTCTTCCTCTTTACAATTAGGACCGGTTGTTTTTGAAACTGGCCACCATTTTTTGGATCAGCGCGTTTTTTTTTGACTTGATGATAGTTAAGCCGTTTTTTGATGTGTATGCATCCGTTAAGTAGACGTGAAACAACCAGCTCTTAATATTTCTTAGGCAACAGCCAATATGGTTTGTTAAAGAAAATTAAGCTTAATGTTAACCACTATAAATATAACTCGCGATAACCCATAGAAAATCAATTTAGGTCAAGTTTAATCAGTTCAATCATTTTAACAAGGTGTAAGCTTGACATGACAACGTGATTTACTTCGTCGTATCTTACTATTGTTAATGCGAAAGTTTGTGAGATGTATGTATGTGTGGTTTGTTAGTCTTTCACTCAAAAACAACTGAAAGGATTTGGATGAAATTTTTCAATTAGATAGTTTAAAACCTGGATTAACACAGGATACTTTTTATCGCGGTAGTACGATCCCGTGAGTCAATTACCGAACTATACGCAGGCGTAGTCGCGGGCATAAGCTAGTAAGTTTATAAAAGCAACTTTCACTTCACCACACCCCAGTCCTTTATCAACCCTTTCTAAAAAAAACCATCCAAAAGTAACCTTACACGTGGCACCACAAAATTCTTGCAATTAAAAAGCAGTATCAAATCCGAGCGTGAGTGTTCCGTACACAAGCCGCTAATATATTCCATCAGACGAGTAAACTTCAGCTGTTGGCGCGCTATTCAGGCGTTAACGAGTTCTTTCTCTACGGAACCCTGTTAGCTGTCGTATTGTGCTAGAAGATGATATTTTGATTTGGGAAATGAGGTTTCTATTGCTAGTGATATAACGAAGGCTAGAAATATGAAAGGTGGGATATTTATAACTTCTTAAAGAAACGATGTGTAATTTTTTTAATAAAACGCAATTATACGCTACAGTCAGAGTTTGAAGAAGGGTAGGGATTTTGCCCACACACTTTTGATTGACGATACAGGCTAACCTGTATCGTCAATCGTCAATTTTCAATATCCTGTATAATAATCAAAATATGCTATACTAGGTTATGCCCGCGTCTTCGCCCGCTTGGAGTTCGGTAATTGTCCCACGGGATCGTACTACTGGGATAAAAAGTATCCTATGTGTTAATCTAGGTTGTAAAATATCTGTGTGCCAAATTTCATTAAAATCCGATTATTAGTTTTTGCGTGAAAGAGTAACGAACATCCAGACATCCATACATCCTCACAAAATTTCGCATTTATAATATTATAGTAGGATTCAAGAAAGCGGTGGATTTTTTACTTTTTTGACGCCAATCAATTTCATCCGATGATGCGATAAAAATAAAATTATTATAAAATAATAAAAATACAATCGCTATATCGTTTACTTCCCTTCGCCTTTAATTTCATGTGCAAATTTTAATGAAGCTCCCAATAAAAAAGCTCTCTTATTTTTAACTAATTCAAACATTATTATAATGTAGTATAAGTCTATTTTCGTAGCACAGAACATTGTCTATCACAAGTAATAGGCACGACTACGGGGAAGCACTCCGCGAATCTCTCCTAATTAAAACTGTGTTTGCTTAATCCGCATCGCGTATTGTGAGAGCGTGAAAGCGCTTCAGAGCAACTTGCCATAGATTAGAGTAAGCGAAGAAGAGACGTGTCACGTGCTTCATATTTAAGACGTGACAGACTTTTTCTAGTAAAAAAGTTAAACTTTGAAGCTTCGTTGGAAAGTCTTCCGATTTAAAAACGCTATTTTCTGAAAATTACTTAGAATTCAGACGTATTTTAAGTGTTGCTACCAGTATTTTTTTCTTTTTAGTGAGACTTATAAAACGTCGGTGTGACGTCTTAGAGGCGTTTGTGAGAGATTGGCCAGAGAAAAGAGTGCAGAGCTATGGGGGAGGTGTTCGCCCAGCTGTGGGACAATATAGTATAAGGAAAATATTTTTGATTCAACAAAAGATGCAACTCAATTTAAACCATACATAGACTGCAGTTAGGATAGTGTTATGCATAATTATACAGTAGGCTTTTAGGCAATATACCCAGGGAGTTTCTGGCCCTGAAATTTTCGTAATAGGATAGTGACAGTCTCATTACAAAGCTCCTAAAACATCGTGTATGGAAATAAGCAAGTAAAAAGTAATATTAAGTACGTATTTCCGATATAAATTCTAAAGTGGCTGAAAAACATGTGATGAAGCATGAACTACAATACTCCAAACTCTCATCAATATACATATTTATTGCATTCCACAATAGAACTTGTGAACTTTGAAACTATGTAAATTCTGGACTTATTCGAAACATAAATTACATCAAAGTACAGAATAACACTCAAACAACAGCTTCGGTGCAGTGTACCTGTGTCTCCGTCAGTATATTTTCTCACTGAGGCCCCACAGCTCTCAACACAAACACTGTCACGTCTACCTCACTTTATCACGTCTAAACACGTTCGTAGCGCGAAGTCACGTAATCACAGCAATCTCGGAGCGAGGGCTCGCACAAAAAGAAATAATTAACCCATCCGCGTCGCTGCACTTGTCACGTCAACTCGCAGCTTTTAATGTTTCCCACTGTCACGCTGCGCTTGGTAACACGTTTGGTGTTATTGTGTTTGTCGGTATGTTACTTTTGTTTTGAAATATATTCTTAATCTACGAGTACCTACAGGTTGAAGTTTCCCTTGTCACGTCAATTCGTAGCTTTACGTTGGGTATTACTGTGTGGAGAGTGTTAATTGCTTTAGTTGTGAAATAAAAAAAGCGTCGCTGGACTTGTCACGTCAAATCGCTTGGTAACTTAGACACCGTAACAATAAAGAACAAAAGTTGTTGCTATTCAAAATAAATAATAATGAAAAATATTTTGATTTGGACCAAAAGTTACGACGCAAAATTAAAAATATGAGGCAAAGTTAACGTCAAAACTTTTTAGATATATCAAAATAAAATATCCCTTTTCCAAAGATAGTCAAGTTGTTTTTTCCTAATTATAAATCTTCCATTATTTAAAAAGCCCGTCAGAAAAGAAGGCGTAAATCAAACATTTTCTTAAAGGCCTCAGTGTCAGAACTGAAAAGTTATCATTTTTTAAATGTACGGCTTCGGAAACAGCGATTTTGGTAGCGGATCGGATTTTTCATTGAAAACTGCCATTTGATGCCAATAAATGCTTATTGTGCTAACAAAATCAAAATATTTTAATATTTATTTAGTTTATTCAATGAGTTTGAATCAGTAAATATTAAATCAAATTAACATATACTTTGCACACGAACCTGAACAATATGGTCATATTAATAATTAAGAACTAATTTCACCAATAACGCGATCACTACATCTAAACCGCGTTTAAGAGCTGCCAATTTCATCATAGCTATAGAATATTGACACGAACAGGTTTTGATTGTGGTTTTGCTATGCTGATCGGGTTCAGTTTTATTGGTTAAGTGCTGGTGAGTGGACTAACGAACCAATATTGCATCCAACATTGGCACATTTCACAAGAAGTCGCATGCTTACTACCCCTACAGTAATTCCCATTAAAGTCTCAACTTAGTTCCGTCAATACCCCCGCTGGACCGACAGCCTCCCCTCAACCCCCTCTTCGTAAATACAATAACTAATCACAATAAAAGGGTTGCGGCTGTCTCTATTAAAAACTCGCTAAGAATATCATCGGGGGTGGTTAGGGTTAACGCACACTCGTTGATGTCTTTATTTCCACGCAAATTGGTTAGGTTTTTTGAGTAATTTTAAAGTGTTGGGTCTGAAAATGATTGTCGGGTTACAACAAATATCAATCCTAATAATATTATAAGTGCGTGAAGATGGATGTTTGTTACTCTTTCACGCAAAAACTACAGATCGGATTTGGATGAAATTTGGCACACAGATAGTTGATAACCAGGATTAACACATTGGAATATTTTTTATCCCGGTAGTACGATCCCGTGGGACATTACCGAACTCTACGCGAGCGAAACCGCGGGCATAAACTAGTACTTAAAATGATGGACAGAAATTGGAGGAAAGAAAGCGAAAGGAAAACTATTCCTCTTCTTCTAATATTCCTCCATCTTTTAAATTGAACCTTAATGAATATACATTAAACAATATAAATAAAATTACTTTATTTTGGACTGTCTGCCAATGCAATGTCTTTTATGGAGGTTTCCGCCCCTCCTCACTTCATCAATCCAGCAGAACACCTTCCTCCTGGACAGGAACTGCAGTGGCCAAGCTGGAAATCTCTTAACCGTTTGCGGGCCCAGGCTATAGAAATATCTAGCCAAATGGGGTAGCATCGACCCGTTCCAAATACAATGCCTATGTGGAGCCCCTCTGCAGGGTATGCCCCACATCCTTTCTTGCCCATCCTGCACATCCACCTGCACCTTCCAGGATTTAAACGGAGCCAAGGAAAGAGCTGTGCAGGTGGCTATTAGTGGTCGGGTATTATTTGAGTCAATCGTAACGAAAATGAAGAAGGTTTCTGTGACACATATATTTGAGAAAGAGCTTGTGTAAAATATTATAGTAATGCCTAAACGAACATGATCACAAATAATGCCTACAAACTGAAATTACTTAATTGAACGACAATTGATACTACTTTTATTATCAATGGTTTTATCAAATCATGTTCTTGAATCAACCCAGTGTACGTCCCACTTTATTATTATGATTTTTCGTCCAGTTTTGCTCCCGCTAATGGCGTTGCGATGCCGGCGGCCGTCGATTCATCCCGTTCATTGCGTCACTTGCTATCCCTTCTGTTTTCATTATTTATTTACCACTAGCGACCCGCCCCGGCTTCGCACGGGTAGAGTAGAGTAAGACGGCTTGACTTTTTCCGACATTTCCAACAATTATCGTCATATTTCAACCAATTTACGCAAAGCCTTGACAAATTATATACCAAAACCTTCCTCATGAATCACTCAATCTATTGATGAAAACCGCATGAAATCCGTTGCGTAGTTTAAAAGATCTTAGCGTACACTCAGCGGGAGCGACTTTTTATATTATGTAAAGATAAAGAAGTCGTAATGTCGTGTCATCACACTCATCACTTCTTATGTTTAGAGATTGGGAATGGCATGATACCGGTTCAAATTCATTTTTGGCAAAAACTGCATTCTCCTGAATTAAGACCCTGAATAATAAATTGTCTGTCAAATAATCGAGCCTCAACAGAGTCATAATCAAAATCATCTGCTTAGCCTTTTCCCAACTAAGTTGGGGTCGGCTTTAAGTCTAACCGGATGCAGCTGAATACCAGTATTTTACATGGAGCGACTGCCTATTTGACCTCCACAATCCAGTTAGTACTCGATACACCTTGGTAAGTCTGACTGTCAGACTTTTGGGCCACTGACTACCTATAACGACTGACAAAGATCTACAAATGAAAGTCGGGACCAATTGCTTAACGTGCTTTCCGAGGCACGGAGGAACCCGGTATGTTAAGATGGTCATCCATCCACAGACCGACCTAGGCAAGCGCAGCTTACGCTTAAAGATCGATCTGGTCGGCTGTTATTATTTAGCCACGAGCTCCACTTATCAAATATTTGCGTCCAATTGAGCCAGTTTACAGCAAACCATAGCCATTATCTCTTTAAATGCTCCAACTATACCCAATTGCAGTTCCGGCATAATAGAAGAGTTTCCAGTTCTGCCACAAAAGTGGTTAAAAGCGATAGTTAGCAATTAGCTTGTAGTGCGGGCTGACGCGGGCACTTAGCCGCTGCGGCGCCTAATGTTACTCGTAGCGTGGTATTTATTGCGATGTTATGTTATGTGTGAATGCATGGGTTTCTGTTCGGATAAAGTAGGTATTTTGGGGGTAGTTACCAGAGGTGCGTGTTCACTGAAATCGGAAAATGGGGCTATATTCTCTCAGTTAAGGAAACATACTTCTAGGACGGCCTCAAAATGATTTTGTGTTAGTTACTTAACAGTAGAACAACGTGTGCTTAATTATAAGCTCACAGCAGGTCAAAATTGGCAAATAGTTTCAAAGGACAGAAAGCATGGAAAACGTTAGACAAGGCCAAGAGGCACATTAAACTCCGAGATATATTGTAACCCCGGAAATGTAAAGAATATCAGTAAAAGTGACAAACAAAGGACTTTTCAAAATAAAAGGGATATTGAAAAACTAATTTATTGAGAACAATGTCCTGGAACGGGTTTATTGCCATAAGTGTTCTCATCTAAAACATTAATTTCCTCGATCTACTACCGAGACAGTTCTCCTAGTCCTTTTTTATTATGATATCAAAAAATCTATGAGAATTCATATCTACTTTCGTATCGATGGTATGTAACATAACACACACATACACACAAAACACACTTCTGGGACACATGCCTACTCTCTGCTAGTGCTAGGGAGCGATTATGACAGATGGTCACATATTGTAAGTTTGGTTATAAGATAATCCTGAAGAAAATTTATGAAGATAAGCTATTTAGCCACTACATCCAACTACTTATTCTTTAATCGAACATCCCAACGATGAAGATAAAACAAACCCGACAAAAAAAAAACACAAAAACCCCATTCGGCGAGTTTATTAGCATCTATTAGAACAAGCCCCGACCTTCCCATTACACTGGCGAGCACAAAAATGTGTAACGCCCACCTAATAAATTTACCGGCAGTTAAGTCGCGCACGCGACCCAAAGTGGATGGTTAGCGGGATCCGTTGAGTGCTTTGTACGGATTTTATGTTCCGCGATTAGAGGCATTTGATGCGATACACTGTAGTAATGGCTGGGTCAATTAAATGGACTTGTAGTGTAGATTTTGCTGTTGTACGGTAGTTTGTCGGGGTTTGAATGGAATTTTTTGTAGCACTGTTGTAGAGGTTTGTTTGATTGTAACACTACAGACGCTTGGATCTTTTTTAAAGTTATTTGAAATCATTAGGGTATTAGGTTGACATCATCCAGCGAATGTTATTTTGATTAAAATTCATAATTAACAATTGGTACCGCATAAAAGTGCTACTTTTATCTTTATGCACTTTATTTTAAACTGCTACAGACTTGCCGAAATATTGTTTTCCGTGAAGTTTTCATAGGTACTCAACTCTTCTTGAAGCTTTTCCAAACCCATCACAAATCCATAATAACCGATAACACAATTCATTCCCAACTAAAACGGAAAAAAAATCTTGTTACATTACGTCTGATAACTAATGTCAGACATTAAGCACTCGACTCGCTCGTAATAAAAGCAATAACACTCCGAATAGGAAAGAGTGCCTCTATAATGCGTTGGGTAAACGAATATGTGGGGAAATTGCTCGGGAGCTCGCGTAGATGCGATTGAGAGAGCCCGGATACGGGCAATCATCAATCTACCCCCTACATCGTAAATCACGCGTACAATGGACGAGGGAAGTTCTTAAGAAGAAAAACTATAGGTTTATATCCTTCCGGGGTTCGGCCAATCGGAAGCCGGCGCGCTTGCCCCCCCCCTGCTCCCCTCCGCGGGAAGGGTTACCGAGGATTGTGTTAAGGGGAGATTCGGTGTAATTGGTCAGTGATGAGCGTCGAGACGTTTTGGTTTGAAAAGTTATAGAAATGCATGATATTTCCATTAAAATTACGAGTAGGTACCTAATGAAAAGTCAGAAATCTGCTGCATGATGCTTAACATAATTCAGGAGTACCTAAAACATCGATTAGTTTTTGAAAACTTAATCTAAAGTTGAATGTGGTGTCAATTTTAGATTAAGTTTGGTCTGAAAAAGTCTTGAAAAAGTCTTTAAAGATTTATAGACTTCTGGAAATGTAAGACATTACATTTCCTGAACTCGATGGCCTGAACATAAAGGCATTATCACAACGATAGTGGTTCAAAGTTATTAGCTAGCAAGCTCAATGTTAGTACCTACCAATCCTAACTAAAATGAAATTGGTTCTGCTTGGAAATAGTTCAATGCTTGAGCATCTATCCTGATGACAGTCCTAGGATATAACAAAAACATATTTATTCAGATTGCAGTTACCATTCCTATGAAACAAGCCACCTAAAAATACTGAAACTTTTTACATATAAAACAGTTCCACCCAAGTGTCTTATTCCGGCGTCGTTTACATTGCCCCCATTCCCCCTAGTCGATCCCAAGTTATTCAGTTAGGGGTGAGATTTTTCCACGTCCGTCGGCCGCTGGCGAACCGTTCGTCATCCGCATGGATTACTGGTAATCCTCCAAAGGCGATAGCGTAATGACTCCTGATGTGACGGCTTCATTCCAATTATTTATATTGATAAGGTCGTGGTTTGGTTTGGGTACTCGGTTTTTCGGTTATGTAAGATTTACGGTTTTTTAAATTTGCGTTATTATTTTGTGAAGAACGTTTTTTTGAAGTTCGTAATTTTGAAGATTACTCAACTACTTATGGGCTAGAATAGTCATTTAAGGATAATTACTAATTTACAGTTGAGTGATTGCAGGCAGTGACAAAACCTTGTCTAATCGTTAATTTCCTGAATATAATCCATAAAAGTCATCATTCAGATCCAATTTGTTTGATTAGGACCATGAAAAAAACTGCAGTCAAAATAATACAAAACCGAATCACCTCTAATTACGTCACAGAATTAGATTTCCCCAAAGCATATAACATTTGAACACAATTTACTTTTTCGAACGAATTCATTTGCGGCTGGCAACACGTTGGAAAATTTGAATTTAGAACGCGTTCGGGGAGCGCGGGCCGCCGCGGCAAATTGTGAATTAGACCGCCGCGGGCGCACCGCACCACCGCTTGTTAGCTAGTTTTTACGCTGGCAACCCCTTTGTCAGGGAAATTGCATCAATGCCGTATTGCACTGTGTAGTCGGTTATTTAGACCGCGCGGAAAGATTGCTATGATATTCTTTTTTATTGCGGTTTTCAAATTCGCAATTTTTGTGGTTGTGTTTTTTTTTAAATATTCTATTTTATTTCTTGACTGTTTTATTTAATGTGAAATTGTTGCATCGTAAAGTATTATTTTAAGCTACTATAAATAACCGCTGTCAAAAAGGAAGGAAACCAACCAAGTCATACATCCAAAATTTGGAAGACAAGCTACCATCCCGCATTGCGTGCTGGATTACAGCCCACTCCCTCTTGATAAGTAGATGTTCCAGCTGTGGAAACATCACGGGCATAATAATGTTAAATAAGACACTATTATTTTTCGAAAAGATACATAAAAGCATAGGCCGATACGCACAAAGATTTGTCTTCGGAATGTTTTTTGGAACTCAATAATACCGTTACTCCTCTCGATTGCGACAATGCTACTAATTGCCCTGAGGGTAGTGGGCCGTTCGTTTTGAACATTCAAATGATATAATATACACGCCCTAAGAGGGAGCTGGTATCCTGCCGCGATGCAATCGTACTGCTAATGATCCATGAGCATTATTATACAGATTCATTAACAGTTGGTTTATAAAATCATGTTCTTTGGAGATTATTGAAAATATAAAAAAAATATTTTTCCTTTTTCTGTTACGACCATCGATAAAAACTGATATTGAAGTAAACTATTTTTCAAGTTAAAAAAATACTGTTGTGTCTTCTGTGCTTCGTTTGAATCAAAATTTTTGCATGCAGGTTCGTCAATATCAGTTGAGTTCTGGTTTATTTGACTGCATATGCCTGTGATATACAAGTATTTAGGTAACAACTTTACCTAATAAATCCTCTGTTATTACCTTTTACCACGCCCAACTCATAAAATTCAACTGAAAATCGTCCTAAAGCGGAATTCGTGGATTAATTGCGAGAAACACACTCATTCATTATCCCTCTAAATTATTTATGAACATCATAAATAACACTGTAATTTTCATTTCACTTCGCATTACAAGGATTACGTTCCATTTTCCCTGTTCCCCTTTCTATTATTGTAACTAATCTTGTCACTAAACCCTAGTCCGATTATCTGAACGCAGCAATAATGCGGTTCCAAATTTAAACACGCGTATAATTTTCAAAAGTGGATGCCATATGTGTTGCCAGAGGCGAAAAGTTTTTTTTGGCGCCACTGAGTCGCACCCGTTCGGAAACGCGCTACTGACACCCGTTAAACGAGCATTAAGAACACAAATGTATTCACGAGTGGGGTGAGCGGATAATAAACGGTTTTATTGGCTTTATCCCGTTGTGTCTGAGCCTGAGCCAACAATGTTACTCGGTTTCTTTTTCGGTAAAGTAATTTGAATATTTTATTAGAGAATTTTTGGCTGATACAGCGGGTGAGTTCGGATATTTTTTGTTGGAAGCTAGTCTTACTGAAAAAATATTTTACTGTCATCGTTATAATGACTTGAAAGTACATTACAGGACCAGGTTTTCTTTGAAATCTACTGATTCATTGTTTTGCATAATTCGAATCTGAGCGTTTTGACAATCTTTGCCAAGTTTATACATTCTGTGTTCAAGTATTGCCAAGTCTGCGATCAATAACAAAGTTTCAGCCATCCTCAATCCGTTTTATTCAAATCTTCCACATATACTCCAGATATTAACCCATTAACTATCCACACAGCTTAACCAGAATAAACACTATACCCGCCACCTCAGGCTAAAAAAAACACATTAAAACCGCACATTTGTCTCTAAAGCTGTGCGGTAATCATCTTTTGTGCGTAGAACAAACATGTGGCATATTGCGGAGCCCTATCTGATTAGCCAAACAATTTGCAGAGCACCCCCCTCCAACCGCGGCTTTGAGTCAGTACCCGCGAGCTAAATGACTTGACGCAGAATATAAGGGTTAATCGCTATGTTTGAGAATGGACCTCCTTCATGTGTTTTTTTTCTTTTATGTACTTAAATTGAAGTTTGGAACTGGTGTTTGATTTTTAAAGAAGATTTGTGGATTCGACCTCGTTGGTCGAGTGGTCGCTAGTGACTGCTGAGCATGAGGTTCTGGGTTTGATTCCCGGGTTGTACAAAGTATGATTGGATTTTTCCATCAGGAATTTCTCAATAGCAGCCACGGAGTCTGGATTTGTGCTCGGTTGATGGCAATGGGTTCGCCCCCTATTACATGGGATTTAAAACATAACTGGCGAAATGTGGGTGTACTATTAGGTACACCTCTGCCTAACCCTTCGGGGGTTACAGGCGTAATGTTATGTTATGTTATTTGACTACTTAAAACCTATACATATAGGTACTTATATGTATAGGTTTTAAGTAGCTACGAGAATTCCTTTTCCCAATCAACACCCCGATTGCGTAACACAGGTTCAATCACAATCTGAAGTGATTAACTGGCCTAATCCATTGCTTCAAAATTCGTCTGCCTCACTGAATAACCCAGTGAATGTTGTTGATTTTAAATAAATAAAAGGCAATTCGATTTTAAAGAGTGTTTACCTGAAATACCTTGATATCACGATAACAATAACTGTATTGCACAAAACAATTAATCTTCTTTTGAAAACGATGAATAAAAAATAATAGCAATCATGAAAGGGTAATAAGGCAGCTTTTCTCGGAAACTGTGAAGAACTACCATCTTGGTGCCCTACACAATTTCCAAGAAAAGCTCCTCGTCCGTCAAGAAAACCTTTTCTTGGACCCGTGTACCGCAAGTACAAAGCTATAAAATAATTCCTGGTGCATGAACGACACTCTTCATTGTCTTTATAAACTTAAGTCAGGGATACACAAACTAGTAAGTTGAAATCGTTACCAAATACAAGGTGTAAACAGACCCTTCACGAAGCAATCAACCAAGCATTCTGTACATAAAATTAAGTAACTCTATGCAATAATCATTGCTGGGAATTGTGTTTTTGGTGTGAAAAAATACGTTTTACGGTAAGACTCGATGTAATTCACTCAAAGAACTGTGCTGATGGATGCATTGAATAGGACGGGGGTCGTGGAGGTATTAAAAACTTATTTAAAAAAAAAATTGTAAAAGTTAACACTTTGACCCCCAATATCTAGTAACTAGAGGTTTCCCAAAAAAAAAAAAATCACTATGACGGGGAGAATCTTTCAGTTTAGTTAAGGGTATTTTTGCACCCATTATATAATCTCCTTTCGTATCAATGGCAATAGAATTACTTGGGCCCACTTTTGTGACAAAAGTCACCCATTCACGGACCTACCTAGGCAAGCGCGGCTTAACCTTAAAAATCGACGCGAGCGCATTTTATTATTTAACCACGTCCTCTCCATCAGGCACACAGCACACACACACACAGCTTGCCCCAAAACATTTTCGCTTTTAATATCCTCAAAAATTCCTCCCACATTTTCTTAAAATTACGTCTTAATCCAAGTTATTGACATTGATAAGAGATCGATCACGCTCCCCGGAGAGTATCAATATAAGTTTAAGTTTAACAAATCGTTCGAGGCTGAATGTAATTTGCGTGAGAGCATTGGCTTGCCTACGTTTATTATGTATTTACGAACATTGGTAAGGTGCTGCTATATTTAAGCGGGTTTTTTCTTGGATTGGAAGTTTAGGAATCAAGTATTTACATAAGAAAATTCGTGGTTTATTGAACTTGTGGATAAAAAGTACTGAATAGTCAGAAAGTCATATTTCTTTTGGGCACTTATTCAATCAAAAACTCTGAAGCAAAACTTCATGAGGTAAATGTCTTAGAACAATAAAATATTATAGACATACGAGTGCGACACCCACTCGCACTGGGCCTGCGTGGTAAGACCTGTGTCCGAGCAGTGCCTATAAAAGCAGGAATGTTAAAAACTGATCTTGTATAAATATTATTTATTGCGCTACTTATTACTACTGCCTCATTGGTCTAGTGGTCGCAAGCGACTGCTGAGCATGAGGTCATGGGGTCGATTCCCTGGTCGGGCAAAAGGTTATTGGGTTTTTCCATCCGGAATTTGTAAGCCACGGAGGCTGGATTTGTGCCCGGTTGACGACAATAGGCTCGCCCTCTATTACGTGGGACTTAAACATTTCTGGCGAAATGTGAGTGTACTATTAGGTACACCTCTGCCTAACCCTTCGGGATTACAGCGTGATGTGATGTTATTAAATAGTTTGGTCTGTGGCAATCGATCTGTTACAATTACAAGTTTTCTACGAAATTACTCTTTTTCATATAGAAGTTGAACTTCGCTATCAATTTTGTTATTAATAATGTTCTACGGCAAAATAAAAAAAAATATGTATCGAACATTTTCCCGTGATCTCACCACACACAAACAAACACCCTTAACAAAATCATTTAAAACCAAACCAAACAAAAACAGATTGTCTAACAAACAACAAAGTGTAACACAAAGTAGAACATGACTCCCCCTAACGACAGGAACCTCTCCTGAATACTTTATGGACTTAAAGGCTATTTAGCTGCCCTGTCAACTGTTATTTTTATTGTCCTTTCCTCCCACTATGACATAAAACCTCTATTGTAACGATATCAATAAGGCTTTTGGTAGAACAAAGACAAAATGATGTATTTGTTTGGTGGACATAAGTGGTCTTAGTTGATATGTTATGTTTGGCGATTGGTCCTTGTTTTATTAAAGGAATATCCCCACCGCCAACGAGAAAGCGATTCGCTATGTATGGATGTTGACACCATTAAAAAATAATTCCAAGACGGTTCCTCTAAAAAAACACTTTATTTTAGACCTGAAAACGCCATTTATTTTCAGGTAATTGCTAAATTAGATTTTTAGTTGCTTTGAAATCAATAAATAATTGAGTCATTGAGTTGACGAAATACTGACGTCACAGCGTGCTATTGCCATACAAAAAAGATCATAAAAAGTATGTCAATTGATTGGTGTGTCAACTACCCTATCCACTATTTGCTCGCTCAATAAACATAAAAGGTGGAAGTGACACCGGTGTATTCCCGTTGACCCCACTGCCATGGCCCCACTGGTGGGGCTAACGGGAAAAATCAAAACCGTCGTTTCTTTGGCCCCCCTACCTTTTTTTTTTACATGTTCCTTCATTGGCCCTTTATGTTCCAGGGCCGCGGTATCTCTTTCGAACAGTCCCGCAGCCCTGGCAGGCACCGGCCCTTGCGGGCCCCTCCCGTTGCTGACAACTCTTTGAGGCGCGCGTGGAACACGAACGCGCCGTCGACACGGCCTGCCCGTCGTCATACGACGGACGGACGGCGAGCTAGCCCATTACTCACCGTCCACAGGCCCGCGCCTACGGTGGCCGAGAGCCATCACGGCGTGGCCCCCGACGCCCGGTGCTTCTCCCGCGGCGGCTGGGACGTGAGGAGGTTCTCTCCCTCTCACGTTCCGCCGCCTCCTTCGCTAGCATGACTGCTTCGCAGAAGGAGGCGACGGCTTCCCATTCCCTCTCGCCCCGGACCATGGCTTGAACCAGGGCCGGGCGCGAGAGGTCGCCGCCGCCAATCGCCGCTACGAGGACACGGCGCTGCTCCTCCCAAGCGGAGCAGACCTCGACGGTGTGCTCCACCGTGTCCTCCGGTCGATCCTCGCAATTGTAGCACCCGGGCGTTTCCTCCCGCCCGATTCGGTGCAGGTACCTCCCGAAACATCCGTGTCCGGTGAGGACCTGCGTCAGGCGGAAGGTGAGGGCGCCGTGGCGCCTCTCAAGCCACTCCTCAAAGAGGGGCCCCCCTACCTTGAGGTCAGAAAAATGAAGGAATGAAAGAAATCATAATGATGTCAGTGGGAATTAATTGACATGTCGATCCATACAGTACGACAGCTCTGATCACGGTCTTGTATTTTTTCCATGGCGAAAAACGGGAAAAAAGTTCTCGTTTGTGGCCAGTGAGGTATATATATAATATGACACATGTTCGCCAAAAAGTACCAGGCTGGCATGATCTCAAGGTGGTATGCATTTTAATAATTCTGGGTATTGGTACGGTCTTCTAGTAATAAATACCTTGGACACCAGCCCGTTATCCAATACAATACCTTCTTGGATTCATGCCAGCCTAGTACAGTTCGTAAGGTTACTGCCCATTACTAGCACAACTACTACTACCGATCCCATGCAATGTTTTTGAGTAATATTTTATTACTCAAAAATACGGTGGAGCCAACGGAAACAATTTTTAATTATTGTAATCAATCCGCTGGCCATGGGCGGTGCGGTCAACGGGAATACACCGGGACACTGAATACGTGGTAACCGTTATAGCTTCGGTGTCCCTTCCACCCTGCATAAGTGATGGTGGTCTCGTATCAGTAAAGAGAAACAAAGATTAATAGTTGAACACTGACTATTCGCACTGCCGGCGATAACTCTCTCTCCACTAGCTGGTCGCAGAGTTATCAAAGAAAAAGCCTTGCTCAGCGGCGCTCGCTTGGCGGGCAGAAAACTCGCGAAGACACTCATGCTTGCTTGCAGTGACTGAGCGCGAGTAATCACCCGTCGCACTATCGCACTCGTTGCTCACCCACTAGGTTCTAGTTACTAGTTCTACTCAATTTGCGCTAATCGACGGCGGCGAGAGAAGTGTCTATGGCTGACGTTGTTTTTGGCGGGTCGGACCGCATTACAAAATCCTACATCACTTTTGTATATTTTGTTTGAACCATCACTCCACTATTAAGCGCGCTGGTAGTATTCGTTTTTGTATTGAAATGTGATGCACACTGCGGGCCGACGCCGCTGTAACGTGCGCTCAGCTTAAGAAAGCATTTATCACAAAAGTTTAACTGATTAAATTGGGAAAATATTTGCCTTGAAACCAAGTCAAAATCGACTTCGTAAGTACACATAATCTTACCATGAATAGAAATAGCCTACTTATTTATTTTAAAACTAGTTTACTAGCAATCATAGATTCATACCATTACCTATGCTGCTACTCCACCCAGTCCAAAGTCTACTCTATACAGGGTGGTTGCCGCTACACGAAAATGGACTTAGGACTTAGACTATCATAATTTTTCGTGAAATTTTGATCAAAATGTATGGGAAAAGATTTTTGCGATTTCTGACGTTTTTAGTAGGTACTCTAGCCTGGGTTGATCCCGTAGAAGTTTTTGATCAGTAGGTATTAGAAACAGGATCGATTGGCATCAATAAAATGTTTTGTGTAAAATGGCCATTTTCATGCTAACTGAAATGAAACATGCTAACTAAATTTTTTTTTGATCTGTGAATGGATCAATCATTGGATCCTAAGATCATTTTTGTGTCGTTGCAACGGTTAAGGTAGTTCCCTTTACTACCTCGCTGAAAGTTTCTACCCTGTATATGTGGGCCATTAAATAAATATCGAATAGGTTAGCGTTTTAGGCACACGATGTATGCCCGCCATTACGAAATAAATGGCCAATTTGTATATAAATATATATCTGCCAACGTGAAATATTGTATTGGGATATAGTGGGCGTATTATAGGTATATTATGTAACAGGCTTATTATACAAAAGTAAATAAGAGTACTTTGTAATAGGTCTGACATGGTGGTAGGTGGGAAACTAGATAAGACGTAGTTTTATTTGGCTTCTTCTTTTTCGTGTAGTTAGTGCCTAAACTGGTGTCAGAGTTTTATGCCGCTCATGGGCCTCTGACTTGCCTTCACATGCCGTCGAGAAATATCTCTCAGGCTAACTGGTTTCCTTCGCCGAAGCAAGTGATAATTATACAATACGCACATGAATTCGAAAAATCAGAGGTGCGTGTGCCTTGGGTTCGAACTCGAGACCTATGAATTGGCAGTCCGACAATCGGAATTGCTGTTGAGATTCCGAGAGGCAGCAAGAGTTGGTAGACTGGAGCCTGTTACCCACACAAGTTTTTTCCCCGCAAAAATATACGGTCGTTAGTGTAGCTCGTATACGGACACGGCGAATCAACCGTAGATTTTCACGGCAAAAACGTGTGAACAAGAAGTTTAAAGGTGCACTTCTTAAATGAAAACGCTTCTGTAGATGTCGACTTTGCCGCCTATTAGTGTTTCGTCAGCCGTCAAACAAGCATTCAGAACATCAAACTAAGTAACTCTATGACTTTTTTTTTTGGGTGAAAAATCACGTTTTACTTTAGGACTCAATATAACCTGGCTGTTACCTTATGATCTAGCCTACTTAGGCACAGTTTATGATGACTTCGCGTATACGTTTTGTTTGCCGATACTAACATTAGTATTTTAAGTACATTGTTACTAACACGATATGGACCAGGTCTGAAATAAATGTTTATTATTATTTTTATAACGCACTCAAAACATTGTGCTGATGGATTCATTGAAAAGTACGGGGTCTTGGAGGTTTTTAAAGTAATGTTATAACAATAAAAACTTCTATTCAAAAAACTTGAGATAAAGATGGTACTTTGATCCTCAATATCTCCATAACTAGAAAGTTCCCAGGTATGGTCTAGAACAAAATGATCGCAATAACGGAGAGAATAAGTGTTTTGCGGCTTCGTTAAGGGTACTTTTACACCGATTAAAAACCAGCCATGACGCTGCGGTTTCTCATTGCGATTGGGCTACGTTACCTCTGTGTTCGGACTTTTTCGGAAGAGTACTTTTAAAGCTTGCTGGGCATGTAACATGTAAGGGACCGAAGGCATGTGATTAACACAGCAATGGTAAACATTGCCATCGTCAGCAGGCCAATACACAGATCTAAGTCAATGGCGTCTGTCAATTATTATGCGGAGGTATTTCAAAATAGTTGAGTGTCTGCTACTAAGACATATTCAGAAGCATCATAAATAATCTATCATGGGAAAAATCAAGATAAAGTTGTAAGAGTACTTTTGTTGACTTTGGCGCGTGACAAAATAGGAACTCACGCTGCGATTTTGATTTTACCAAAATGTTTACCAACAGCAACCCCGTAGCTACGTCATAGAGCGTCAGATACCCATGCAGCTCTTTACCCTGAATTTAACAACCAATCCCATAACGCCAAACAAAGAACTCTAACAAGCAATCATACCATAAAGCCGTTCAAACTCTTTTCTATCTCATATCGGCGGCAGTCGTAAACACAACCTCTTCTTTATCCGCGCTCTATTTACGATACAGAACAAATAAGTATCGGAGGAGGGGCGAGAGGACAGGGAAACAATGAGAAATGACCGGCGGAAAATTGCGCGGATTCTGAACGCAATCCGAGTGGGGACGACGCGATCGCTGCTTAAGGAAATGTTCAGGGACGGAGTGGATGGGACTGTTTTTTTTATGAAAGATCTTTTTTTATGAAAGGTCTTTTTTATGAAAGGTCTTTTTTTTTGTTATTGTTTAAAGGTTTTTTAATCGAACCTTTTTATGCTGGTATATCATAATACCTGCTTATTAACGCGTAAGCGCCAGATAAGCCCGCGAAATTCAAATTTTAACTTACGTTTTTTGCAATTGGCAGGTCAGTGTCAGGCTTTATGTTGAACAAAATATGATTCGCGGTCGTAATACGAATGTATTTACAGAATTATAATCATTAAAATCATCAATACAACTCTCTAATTTTATTTAATACCATTGAATGACTATTTCATGAAAAAGTTATTTAATGGGATTAAATTAATCAGCATACAACCTGACACTGACCTGTAAAAAATTAAGAAAATTTGTATTTCGCGGGCTACCCTGGCGCTTCCCTCTTTTATGTCTAAATAAAGGGCAAAGGCGTCTAAACTTTGAAAGTAAATATGAATTGAAAAATTCACATTGATAATTGCCCAGAGTTTAGTCTACATCATCGGGCATGAGACGCAAGGCTTTATCCACTGGGTCAAATTCTTACAGGTACTGCCTGGAAGTTTTGTATCCGTCAGAATCGCGGGTGTATATCTCGGGGATGCCAGAGTCTGAAAGTCACCGCAGACTTTCACACTGGCATCCCCGAGTTTGGTATTTTTCTGAAAACTTTCCTGAAAATGACTCTAGACAACACATCGGGAAATCTCAGATAGTCTTGGATACGACTCGTAGCCCCATGTTCCTCCCCAAATTTTTATAAGTCCTTAACTATTAAACAGCATAATAACCCCTCAATTACGTAATCCATGTTCCATGATTGGATTCAATCGTGCCATACTAGCAGCAAGGCCCAGTGCAAGTCTGTAGTCTAGCCCGAGGCGTCCCTGTGTTGGCGCGCACTCTATTTTCCTATTTGCGCGGCAGATTGGCTCTGATTGTATTGTTTGCGGCGGGGCGGGGCATTGATACCCGGGGCCCGCACCCCCGCACCTCAGTTCACCCCCTGCCGCCCCACAGGGTGCAGCCGAGCGGAAAAATGTTATCTACAACGTGAAATATCGCATGTTTGCGATAAATATTTGATAGGAGAATGGATTTTTAAATTTGTTTCGTGCGGACATTAGTTTTGTGGTCGGTTCTCCGGAGGTTGGTACAGTTTAGGTTTTATTTTGTGGTGTGTAGTTAGATATATGTAGGTGAGACACGAGGAGACGTAACCTACATCCAAGAGCAGGAAAAACAGGGTGCGGGCAAAATATGCGACAAACTGATACTGTTAGTCTGTGTCATCCCACTTCTGAGCAAAGCCTTCTCCCATGACTTCCAGTTGTTTCTATCTAGAGCTAATATGGACCACTGGTGGTTCGTTTCGTCCAGCTCGTCCCGCCATCTTCTACGAACTCTGCCGCGATGCCTTCTGGCTGTATAAGGGCTCCAGAAAGTGACTATTTTGGCCCACAGCTCATTGGGCATGTGGCAGACGTGGCTAGTCCAGTCCCACTTCTGCTTAGCTGCTTTTTGAGCAACGTCAGTAATTTGTGTTTTGGAGCGCAGCGTGGTGTTGCGTACATGGTCGGTTAGTTTGACGCCTAGAATGCTGCGCTCCATTGCACGTTGGCAGACCTTGAGTTTTGACTTTTAAATGTTTGTTAAAGACCAAGTCTGGGATCCCTAGGTCAAAATGGGAAGAATGCACATGTCCATGATTTTTCGCTTTAGTGACGACGGACGTTTTCCCTTTATAAGCTCCTTCATGGACCAGGAGCTCTTCCAGGCATTTTCGGTTCGTTTTGTGACTTCCTTGTCTTGCCTGGACCAGAAAGAGACTAACTGGACCAAGTCGATGTATTCATGGACATATTGTAATTCTTCACCATTCACTCTGATCCTATGCTTAGTGGTGTTTGACAACAGTTTGGTCTTTGACATGTTCATCGCACGTCGAACCTCAAGGCTTGCATTACTGAGTTGGTTTAACATTAGCTCTAGTTCTGCCGCCGTGGCAGAGAATACGACAATGTCCTCACCAAAGCGAATGTTTGATAACCGCGACTTCAATACCGCTTCTCTCTCAACTAGCCGATAGCTTTTTGAACACTTCTTCAAGACCACAATTAAAAAGCTTAGGTGAAACCGGCTGACTTAGCATGCGATAATCCCTACACAGTTTACATGCAATCTGGGCTCTTATAGATCAATTATTATAAGTACCTAACACACTTTTTTTAACGCTGTTGAATATAAAACAAACATCAATAAAATACCATGACCACCCAACATTTCTTTTAACATATTTTTTCCTAAAAAAGAACCTCAACAAACCCCTATCATAAAAAATCCTTTTCCCATAAAAACGATATAAAGTAATCAAAACAATACGTCCTCCCGTAGTCCCGGTAATTGACAATATCGACACATCTGTAACAACCTCCTGTGTAAGGGTAACACCTCCTGTATAAGGTGACACCGCCGGTAACTTTTATGAGTGCGAAATTGTGTTTATGCGACGTTGGAGCGCGATTTACTGCCGCCCGCGCCGCGTACGCCGCGTAATCGGAAATATTGCACGGGAACGAAGTTAGGGTGTGCTGTGAGTTAAAGGAAATAGCGGGACTGATATGAGATTCAGCATCTGGTTGTTCCTTGTCTATAGGCCAGCGGTCGCCGAAGCCGGCCCGTGGATTGGTGACCATAATTGGTACCCCAATGAAGCCACATTGGGGTACCAATTTAAACAATCCAAATGTCCTTTATTTGGTATTTGTTCATCGTGTCGTTTAGCTCCTCGAGTTATAAACATCATTTACTTACTTGGTAACAATCATTGGTGATTACGTAGGTCCGTGAGTCGGAAGTAGTAACCAGGAAATCTGACAATCAGTCTTACAAAGGATGTGCCACGCAATAATAGGTTGTGGTAGTTAGATAAGCTGTCTCCGTGTAAAAAAAAAACTGGTATTCATCTGTATCCGGTCAGACTGGAAGCCGACCCCAACATAGTCTCAGAAAATGCTGGCTAGATGATGAAAATAAGCCACTCATAACTCAGTATGTTTATGAATGCGCCTTAGGAATGTCTTACACGCCTAAGCTCATTCTAAGTGTTTAGCACCTTCTTCCTGTTAACCGCTCTCGCTTATGAATTATACCACACAATGTGACAGCGGCCGCATCTGGCGGTTTTGTCGATAGTTTTACTATGACTCTATAACAAACTAGTAATTGGTTTGTATTGCCAGTTGATAGTCGATACCTTTTGTAATATCGCAGTTTATGAGTGTAAATGTGTTTGTTATTTTTATTTGAGCACTCTTCATCATTGAATGTGTGTTGACAATGTTGATTTTTAATTTGGAATACCTTTTTCATATACCTAGTATGCTCGTAATGAATAAATTAATCTATAAAATAGGTAAGTAATACTTAATGATTTATTCGTAAAACTCAGTGGTAATGTTTTTTGAATTATTAAGTAGTAGTTATTAAGTAATTATTTAGGTATCAGTTCACTGATTGAGAAGATGCCTTTGTAAGACAAAAGCAGGTATATTGTTAGGGCAGAGCCTGGCAACGTCTAGTGCCACAGTCACAGTTTAGAAGAATTAATATTTTTGACTCATCTAACGTATACTTCGAACGCTATGAATCAATGCTACTATTAACTCTGCGACGCGGATGTAGCACTCAACTTCAATCCAAGTATTCTGCAGCTTCCTTTGCATGAAACTATTCTTCCTTCTTTTTCTTATAAGCCTCATCTCGTTAGCTCATCTCGTCAGTTTCCACGTTATACAAGTGTAGGTAGCAAGCAAGTGTTGTTTACGCGGACGACGTCGTTAACGAGGCTGCGGCGAGACGCCGACGACACGTCATACGTCATTATCTTTACGAGCACTGAGAGAATGAGGCTAAACTACAACAACACACTGCTAAATTGTGCTGATGGTTTTGAGTTGTTTTGTTTGAAAACCTTATAAGATCAGAGCTTCAGATTTTGTACTGTCCCTAGGGTTCGACCAAACCGGTATTGACAAATTGTAAATACAGGGTGGAAGAGACACCGACCCACAAACGGTTACCACGGTTTCATTGGAATTTGACCGAACATAGTTGGTAGAGTTGAAAAAAAATCCTTAGTGAAATATCAAATTAAAGTTTGTATTGAATGAAGTACGTAATTTTTGCTGATGACAAATCCCGTCGGGACACTTTTTGTGTCTTCTAACACACAAATAATATATTAATCTTTTTAAACTATATCAGAAGGGAACTAATTTTAGAACTGTTATTTAAACATTCGAGAGGTTATTATGATCAGTTGAAAAAAACAATGGTCAGTTATTTTTTTCATCGGCGGTTGGTTTTGTGCGACAGTAAAACATAGACAGTTCGTCTTACAATGTCAGTACTAAAAATACGTAAGCAGACTACTAAATAAATGGCTAGTCAAAATTTTGGAATGGACAGTTAGATAAATAGTTCGGCAGTTCATAGGGAGTGGAGACACCTGGACTTTGGGCACCCCGACTTATGTTAGTTTACTGTAAACCCTGCAGACAGAAATAGGAATCCCGCGTAGCGGAGCTACGATGACTACGCTTTTTAGGTGAATAACTGCCCACTCGTAACTGCCCATATAGTTCTTTTACTGCTCAGTACAATTATTAAATAATCCATTTTATTATTTTTTACGACTCATTTTTGTTTACTTTACTGATAAGCTTTAACTGCCGAAGTTGTTAATTAAATTAAATTAAAAATTTCATAATGTATATTTACATTATGTAATTTTTAACTTACCAAAACTACTATATGCAACTGCCGCTTTAAAGCAGTGCCATACCAAAACAAGTGTTGTCACTAATTGTAGTGCAACACATAACACTATGTGCAACAAAATGCGGTTTTATTTTTTTAACTGTCTCTGAAGAGTAACACCCGCGTAATGACGACTGTTGAGGACAAGACAAAGGTGTAGAAAGGTAAAGAAATGTGTACTTATGTGTGTGTGTGTGTGACAAGTAACGTTAGTGTCTTTGTGGCAACAGTTGTTTTTTACTTGTCACTAACTGGAGAATCTCATGAGGACTTAGTAGTGGATGATAGATGTGTCTTCTTTTAAAAATAGGATGTGTGTGTGGGAGCCTCAAAAGCGTGTTTGTTTTGGAATGCGTGTGACTTAAGCGCTGAAGACAATTACAGTCCATAGCATGAGCGGTGTTGTTAATACAGCACTGTTGGAAGTTTTTAATCTGACGAAAATAATTATGTAAAATTTCTACGCCGAGTGGCACAATATGAGACCTATGTACTTGTCTTTAAGAACCTTCTGAAATGATTTAATTGACTTTTTGTTTTTTCTTTGTTGCAGGTACACAAGGATTTCTTCGGTCGTATAGTTCCACTGTCACAAGTACAAAGAAACGGTAAGCTTGTTTTTCTACTTACATTTATACCAATAGTATTTTTTTTCTATAAAAGTATTAATTAATTTGATGCCTGATCTTTGCACATTGAAAGATAAACAGCCTGATGGGTCATTAGTTCCTTGGACTGCCCTTGGAAGCTAAAAAATCTTTAAACCAGTTAGAACTTAGGGGATCAATATTGCTGGGCTGCGGGACTGTTCGAAAGAGATACCCCGCTCCTGGAACATAAAGGGCAAAAGAAGGAACATGGATGGTTTTTAGTCAGTAAAAGTCTGACACTCCCTTCCGCTCCGCCCAGAGCGGGAGGAGTCATTTGATGATTCCCCATCCCAAAAAAAGGGGATAATATTGCTGGCAATTGGGTACTGAATACGACATGTTAACTAACTCCGACATATTTGGAAATGGAATACTAATGATAATTTAAATTCCGACGGCAAAAAAATATGAAGCTTGTCTACGTCAAGAAATGGATGTCTTTTTGCTGAACGACGATGTTAAAACATTTAAACCGATTTTAAATACTTACAGCATTTACACTTGTAAAAAAACCTGCCTTGTAACTTTCATCTCAACATACCTCTCTTAACAATTGACTCCCAACAATATGGTTATGAGTCAATGTGTGTGTGACATCACACACACAACCAACCCATTTAATACCACTTCCCCGGCTTATCACATAAAGTTAATCACACGTTCCTCTATTATTTTCAATTACTACCCCCGTTACACCCCCGTTTCTGCTCAAAGGGTTGTTAATATTCGTTTGGCCGACAACCGAACATAGGCGCACCTGAACCTCGGGATGTAATAACGGCCGCCTCGCCGATTGTCTGACATTGTGATATTAGTACAGTAATCGCGTCACGGATGGCGAAATTTTAATAGATTGAGAATTGTTTCAGTTGAGTAAGGCTGGGGTACAATTGGGATTTAGATGAATTGTTGAGTGTGTGGTTTTATATCGTTCTAATGCGTGAGCAACAAAAGTCATACTCGTAATAACCATGTCTTCTACGGTGATCACCAGTTTATCTATACAAATAAATAGAATTGAAGTGTCTGTTTGTAATTTTTTTTACTGAATGCATATATGAAATATTTTTCTTTTATTTTTTGTCTCTCTGCCTGCTTGTTCCGGCTAATCTCCGAAACGGCTGGACCGACTTTTACTGGTTGATACCTGATGTCATAAGGAGTAACTTAGGCTACTTTTATTTTAGAAAAAGATTACGGTACCTTGCAAAAAAATTAAAACCCTTGAAATTGTTCACAAAATCCGATTCAAATGGAGAAGTAATAGTTTTATAAAAATAATAATGTCACGCTGACGAAGATCGCGAGCAACAGCTAGTTTGCCATACAAGGTGATAGTGATATATCCCTCTTAACTTGTATCTTATGTTCTTTTTACCCGACTGCTATGGAAGGGTTATGTTTTTAACTTTATCTTATGTTCTTTTTACCCGACTGCTATAGAAGGGTTATGTTTTTAACTTTATCTTATGTTCTTTTTACCCGACTGCTATGGAAGGGTTATGTTTTTCGCGCGTATCTTGCACGCTTGTAAATTTCTTTATTACCTTGTATCTTCCAAACAGCTGGATGGATTTGGACAATTAACGTATCGTTATATTCGTCTTAAACACCCAAGAGTCCGTAGGTATTTGAAAAAATATATCGAAATAGTAATACGATAATAAAAAAATAACCAAACCTATCGAGTAGGGTTTTAAAGGGTTTTAAAAAGTGATTACAAAAATATATACACTTTTATGTACCGTAAATTTAATTCGGAATAATATAATAATATTTGCAGTCGAGTTTTTGATTTTTTAAATTATGTAACTTATTTTATGTGGTTTTATGCTCTACTGCTGATTCCTGTTTTGTAGCAAACATTTTCCAATAATAATTTAGTACTGAAACATACCACATGGTAATATTCTTTAGATTCCCTGCTGTTATCTCAGTAAGTAAAAGTAACTTTGACTCATGTTTAGCCATATTTTCAGGTTTGTTTTATAAGAAAATAAGCTCTGATTCTGATATCATTCTGTCTGCCCGTCTCTTCTGTTAGACGCTTGTCTGAAGATTGTTTAAATCAAAATTCGTATAAAAATAGACACCACGACTTTATCAATCCTTTAAACACTATTCAAACCCAAATCCCAATCAAAAGACGAGTTCCTTCCATTGTGAATTCATCCTAAAGTGGATCGTCTCACCCCCCTCCCGACCCCACGCCCCCTTACACCCCCTCGCCGTCACAATTCTCGTTAAGGTGACTGTTTAATAATCTCAACGCGATTTGTAATGGGATTGAGCTGAAATTCGCAGGAGTACTCCCTAAAGCTGTATTATTGTTTCCACAACTGAGTACCGTCAGTGAATTTGATTTTATATTATCTATTCAAATTTTGTGCTGTGTTAATATTAATTTTGGAGGAGTTGGGTTTTAGGTGCAGATTTCGATTTTAGTCTGTGGACTAATGATTGTTGACAGTATTTATTAAATTTTCAACTACTTTGACTGAAATTTTGTTTTAAGCGGTTATAAGATAAAAATATTACTAATCATAAAAAACGGTATTTTGTCTAGCTATATTTAAAAATCTTATTCAAATTCTTAAAACTTGTTAAAAAAAAAAATGTCTTCATGACCAGAAAAAAATATACTGTATGCGCAAAAGTATAAATTTCCGTACAATACCTAATAGTTTTATTGTTCTACAAATGGAAAAATAACTTAAAGCTAACTTCGTATTTAATTCATTGTAAGCGCTACGAAACGTCTACGTGCATCCGTAGCCGGTGCTACGAACTGCTACGAAATCTGCTACGAGCTACAACTCGCTACGATTTATCGTAGCAACGTAAACATCTTAGTGCTATTTTAATCTTAACGGAGTCTGGCTGTGTTTTAAGCTGATTTAGTGTTATTACTTTAGTATTGATTTCATTTTTGGATGAAATGAGTTTAATGGTGTTTTAGAGTTCCGTATCTCAGTCGACAAAAAAGGATAATTATTATGGGATCACTTTGCTGTCCGTCTGCCAAGACCCTTTTTCTCAGGAACGCGTGGAGGTAACAAGCTGAAATTTATATCAAACAGTCGAGTCTGCTTACCCTTGGAGCTCAAACTAAAACAAGCCAACCAAAACATAATTCGTCTGGAATTCTTACTGTCCGTACATTATGATACAATACGAAGTTATAATGAGTCCCTGTATAAACTAATTGTTCGCAGTGGTGCGCAGCGGCGCGTGAAATCGACTCGCTGTTTGATTTGCGCCCACTTTGTATTACATTGTTATAACGTTGTAGACTCAATGTTAAATGTTAACCAGTTATGTTGATTGAGGGGTAATTAGTTTGGGTTTATTTTAGTTACATATCTCAGTAGCAATACCCCTCGTTGATGGCAATAGGCTCGCCGTCTATAACGGGGGACTTAAACATAACTGGCGAATTGTGGGTGTACTATTAGGTACACCTCTGCCTAACCCCTCGGGGATTACAGGCGTAATGTTATGTGGTGTGTTTTTCGTTAGATTATGTCTTTGTTCGGTGTTAAGGTCGTAAAATGTGACTACAAGTGTATGTGTTACTAGCTGTTGCCCGCGACTACGTTCGCGTGGATATTTTGATGTGAATGAGTGACAAAAAAAGTAGCTTATGTGCTATTCCAGACTAATCTATCTCAGTGCCAAATTTCATCCAGATCCGTTTAGCCGTTCTGACATGATTGAGTAACAAATATCCGTCCGTCCAAATCTTTCGCATTTATTGTAGTGGTATAAGTACGTTCACTGGCAGATATATTGTATGTTGTTTTATATTCTTAAAGGTTTAGGTATTGATGAACTAGCTGTAGCCCGCGACCTTTGCCCGTTTGAAATTATTATAAAAATATTACTTCTCTATTTGAATTGGGATTTGTTAACAAAACATGGGTTTCAATTTTTTTGCACGGAACCTTAATATTTTTTCTAAAATAAAAATAGCCAAGTTACTCGTTATACCATCAACTATCTGCCAGTAAAAGGCCCGTCAAAATCGGCTCAGCCGTTTCGGAGATAAGCCGGAACATACAGACAGACAGACAAAAAAAAATGTTAATAGTACCGTATATACTTTGATATGCATTCAGTAAAAAGCTATTATTTTGAAATTACAAACAGACACTTCAATTTTATCTATTTCTATAGATGTATCGAGGATAATTTTATATTCTTACAAGATGTGCTCCGCGATCTTCGTCAGCGTAAAATTAGCGGTGTGAAATATACTTTATGACCTATTATCATACCCACCAAATTTACACAAAAAAAAATTCATAAAAATTGGTCGAGCCGTTTCGGAGAAGTGCGACCACAAACACCGTGACACGAGATTTTTATATATAAGATAAGCTACTGGGAAATGATAGCCCAATCGTGTTGTCAGATTTTTTGAAAGATGTCTAATGTTGTTAATTACAAAAACTAAGATAATTGCGCTTTTTCGACTTGTGCGTTAGTAACGTCTAGACACACTAAAATATAAACACCATCAAATACAACAATCGTCTCACTAGTTTCTCTTTGAAGCCATTAAGCCCTTACCAGACCAATCAGGCCATGACTAGGCAAAGAACCTATCAAGTAGTTATATACTAACACATCACACCCTGGGAACAAAAGTGACCTAACCCGAAATTTGCGTTTTGTGGGAAATATCGAAATTGTGTTTGTGTTCGCAGAAATGAAAGAGACGAAATGTTTTTATTTGTCCTTTGCTAGCACGATACCGTCACATTTTGATTTACTAGTCGATAGCCCATGTTAGTAGGAGTTTTATGATATTTAACTCATCATTCATTTGCCTAGCCTTTTCCCAACTGTCTTGGGGTCGGCTCCCTGTCTAACCGGATGCAGCTGAATACCAATATTTTAAATGGAGCGACTGCCTATCTGACCTCCACAACCCAGTTAGTACACTGGGTAATACGATATCCTTGGTATGACTGGTTGTCAGACTTTCGGGCCACTGACTACCCGTAACGACTGTCAAAGATTTACACATGACAGTCTGGATCAACGGCTTAACGTGCTTTCCTAGGCACGGAGGAAACTCGGTACGTAATACGGTCACCCATCCACAGACCAACCTAGGCAAGCACGGCTTAACGTAAAGATCGACCCGAGCGCCTGTTAATATTAAACCACGAGCTCCTCCCATCCACACAAATGAAATTTAACTCAATTCGCCGTAATTTTGAGTTCAGTCACTTTGCGACTGTGCGACATGTAATAGGTACTAACATTGAATGAATCTCTTTGTAACTCTGTACATAGTACGTAGGTAGGGGGGAGGCGTCTCGCCGCAGTAATTAACAGCAGCAAATATCGCCATTGTGTCTGAATACCGCCCCGCCGTATACGAGTAGTACCTACTGTCGCTTAATAAATGTCGCCTTATTACATAACACACATGCTAAAAACTACCTACTTCATGTCGTTATGTGTCTTTATGTATATTGCTAAGATATCATTATAAGGTTTCCGGGTATATGGTTTCTTACTGGCAGGTTTTATGAAAGTTTCTTTTCTTTTTCGTGTGGTTATTGCCTGTGGGAGAGGAAGGCCAAAGAAAAGATGGATGGATTGTGTGAAGACTGATATGAAAGAGAAAGGAGTAAATGATGCCGTGACGTCTGACAGGGGAGAATGGAAGAAGAAAACGTGTTGCGTCGACCCCAAGCAGAATGGGACAAGGGCAGGAAGATGATGAATGCCTCACCTGGTCTCAGAGTTTATATGCAGCCCATGGGCCTCTGACTTGGCTTTACATGCCATCAAGAAATATCTCTAAGACATGCTGGTTTCCTCATGATGTTTTCCATCACCGAAGTAAGTGATACTATGCACTTGACTCCGAAAAATCAGAGGTGCGTGTCTTGGGTTCGAACTCGAGACCTACTTGACGGTCACACCACTACGCTATCACTGCTATATCTTTATGAAAGCTGTTATGATATTATTATCTAGTTTTTTTTTTGTGATTGGTTAAGCAACGACTGGGTACTAAGCAAAATTTCAAAAATAAGTTGAATGTAATCGTCATTGTCATCTTCCCGCCTTTTCCCAACTGGGGTCAGCTACCAGTCTAACCGGATGCAGCTGAAAACAAGCATTTTACACAGAGCGACTGCCTATCTGACCTTTGTAATATACAAAGAAAGATAACAAAATAAGATGAAAATTTTATTTCTCTATACAACGTGTAAACGGACCCTTCACTAAGCCGTCAACCAGGCATTGTGTACATCAAACTAAGTAAGATTACAAGATTAAGATGAAAAATCACGGTTTACGGTAGGACTCAATGTAACGCACTCAAAATATTGTGCTGATAAATGAATTGAATAGTACGGGGGTCGTGCAGGTGTTTAAAGTAAAAATCTTCCATTAAAAACGTACTTATTTAAAAAAAAAAACTTAGAACTTTGTTGTTTGTATGTTGGAACTTTGACACCCCATATCTCCGTAACTAGAAGGTTCCCAGGTATGGTCTAGAACAAAAAAAATATCGCAATGACGGGGAGAACAAGTGCCTGTCGGCTTCGTTAAGGGATTTGTTACACCTTTTTGAATGGATATCAGTTTTCTATGTAAACCGAATGCCATTCATACCTTTGCGACCAGTGAATCATAATGAGATTTGGCTGTACTAATATTTTATATCGTCCTGTACAGACCCAGTTGCCGACGTCATATCTTCAAGCAGCGTATTTTACCACTACCAAGAAGGCTTCAACAATGCGGTCCGGAGGAACGTGCGCGTGCGCGATATATTGTAAAAACTGTAGTGGTCTATAATGCGGACTTGTGTAGATCGATCAAGATGGAACAAAATGTAGTAAGTAAAAGAACAGTAACAAATTATGGTCAACCAGAGTTGTGTGCTATAATCGAAATATAGTTGAACTAGCTGTGCCCGGCATGCGTTGCAATGCACCTTTTTTTTACCCTACCCTACCCTACCTACCTACCCCCTTATCACTTAGGGGTATGAAAAATAGATGTTGGCCGATTCTCATAGATACCGGATAAGCACAAAAAATTTCATCAAAATCGGTCAAGCCGTTTCGGAGGAGTATGGCAACGAAAACTGTGACACGAGAATTTTATATATTAGATTACAAATGAACGATCTTTCTGGTAATGTTATTTTCAAGGGTTCAACTTGTTTTGTTAACTGCTAACTTTTCTAAATAATTCAAACATCTTAATTTGTGAAGCATAAAATATATATATATAACATGACGCCTATAATCCCCGAAGGGTTAGGTAGAGGTGAGCCTAATAGTATACCCACATTTCGCCAGTTATGTTTAAGTCCCATGTAATAGGTGAGCCTAAAATATCTATTTTATAATATAAGAAAACTAAACACCTATAATGATCCTGGAAATAAATAAACAATAATGCACCAGTACTTCAAAGTGCTGTAAATTGTAAACTTGTGTCGTTTGTCTGGCTACCACCTGAGATAGTAACTTTGAACATAAATCTTTAATGTTTCTGGCTATTGTGTATGCGTTACACATTTGTTTAGTCAGTCCTTCACTTATTATTTAGTTTAGGTAACAGTTATCAGAACTGAAAGGTTGCCTTTGAACATATTTGAGGTTATGACGACTCATGTAAAGGTTTTATATTATCTTTCTAACATCTTAATAAAAAAGTGTTAAAAACCTTTGTTTCTGCCTTTTTGCTAAAAGCAGCATGTAACAGTGTGTGTTTTAAATATTCTTATTTTATATACAGACTTTTAGTGAAAATATCTCAAAAATAATTGTATTGAACGAAATATAAGCACCATTGTCTATCTTAATTTTTCAGTAAACTGTTATGTGGTCTTCTTGGTTCACGTTTTGTTGTTAACTGTAAGCGCAGCAAATAATTGTAATAAAAATAAATGATCATCTTTCTTTATCGTGTGGTTAGTGCCAAACCTGGTGTCAGAGTTTTTATCGCCCATGGCTTTAATAAATGTTCATGAGAACATACTTAATAACATTGTCGAGTCAATTCTTATAATCATTACATACAATATTTATACGAACGTCTCATCACTCTTAACATTTGTGTAACTTTTCATTTGCAACTGAACATAACTTGAGGGAAGTTATGTTCAGTATTCCCATTCCTATAATATCAACGCACTTAGCGGATATTAACAAACTCTTTAAAACATTCGCTATAAAAGACATTTTATTAAAAACTTCCATCATAAATACATCAGAAACATAATTTACGATTCTTGTTACCGTTTCGTTGTCAAATACAAGTGATTAAGTATTAAAGTTGTACTCACAACTTGAAATTGTTGTCAAGTCGAAAAGTATGGAGTAATCCTGCTAGCGAGTTGTGCTATTATTAATGAGAGAGTATTTTTCGTGTTCTGTAACGTTTTTCTATTAAGGTTGAAGCGTCAGGGTATCCCGCGAATCGTACCGAATCATTAATTCGAATTCATTGAATGATTTTTTCATGAAATAGTCATTCAATGGGATTAAATGAACTTAGTAGGTTGTATTGATGATTTTAATGACCATAATTCTGTAAATAAATATGTGTTACGGTCGAAAATCATATTATGTTCAAAATATATCCTGACACTGACCTGCAAAAACGTAAGAAAATTTGTATTTCGCGTTCTACCCTGGCGCACGATAAATCTTTAGTAAATCTCATATCATCATGTGATTGATTGTGGTTATTTCGTTCAACTGATCCCGACAGCCAATAAGAGCAATAAGATGGGCTTATCATTAATTTAATCTGGAATGTATAAACAAATAGCCTTTACAAGTGGCTTCGAATGGAATCAAGACCAATCAAATAGTTCAGTTGCATCAACTTACAGTCTAGTGAGGATTTGCTCGAATTATTAGATAACTGGCTGTTGCACGCGACCTTCATCCAAGTGAAATTATTATAAAAATACAATTTTCCTTAATGCAACATTCTTCATTAATGCTCCGCTCCTATTGGTCGTAGCGTGATGTTATATAGCCTATAGCCTTCCTCGATTAATGGGCTATCCAACACTAAAAGACTTTTTCCATTCGAACCAGTAGTTCCTGAGATTAGCACGTTCAACCAAACAAACACTTCGGCTTTATAATATTACAAATATTATTATGTTAAAGCTTTACACACTAAACTTGTAGGAAATTATGTAAATAGTGTAAGTAATTTTGATTGTAAGTTAAGGAAGGAATCAAAAAGGAAATAAATGATTGAAAATCAATGCTTTTGTTTTTTTTTGAAGACTTTCATCGACCTCTATTTTGATTAAGTCCTTTAGGGAGCCACGGAGCAAACTAACAACAGACGAACAGATCAATCTTCAAGGTTAAGCATTACTTACCAACGGCGTTCCGTGGATGGGTGACCAATATGACCATCCATAACGTACTGAAATCACGTTAAGCCATTGGTTCCACCTGTCATTACTAGATCTTCGACAGTCGTTACAGGTAGTCAGCGGCCCGAATGTCTGACAACCAGTCTTGTCAAAGGGACGTGATTTGTGGAGGTCAGACAGGCAGTCGATCCATGTAAAATATAGGTATTCAGCTACAGCGGATAAAACTGGAAGTCGACCACAATATAGTTCAGAAAAGAGACGTGGGTTCCGCATACATATCGCGCCAAACTCATTTTACATTGATTATGCACTCTCAAACTGCAATTATATTTTGTATCATAAGACTGCCACTAACGTCTGTCAAAATCACAGTGATATTTCATTCTCGTTAAAAAAAAGGTCGCTGATGTCAGAAATTAAATATCTGTTAAAGGACTGGATACCTATTTAGTCGCAGACATTAATTTGACGGTTGTCGAACTCTCGTTTATGCATATCGGATAGTAGACCTGACCGCTTTCAGTCACGGCGGCCAATCACAGCGGAGATAAGCCGTCGGTGCAGGAGATATTATAGTTCACAAGTGTGTGCGCAGATACAAGTGCTCTCTTCTTCCTTCGGCCGGAAAGAGATCAGGCCAACGTTTTAACGTGTTTTCCAAGACACGGTGGTAACATGCCGACAACTTCTAAACTCCGCCTTGCTGCTGAGAAACCAATGGAGAAACCTAATAACACTTTGCTTGACCTGGGAATCGAACCCAGGACCACGCTCAGCAGTCGCGCTTTCGACCGCGAGACCCAGAACGTCACAGACATTTGACGGTGGCCGAACGCGTGACGCATGCTTGCGTGCGTATTGCGTAGGTATGCATATCGGATAGTACCTTCATAACGGAATCAGCCTGTAACGTTATCAATGCAGATTTTGAATTTAACCTTCAACATTTTATGGTTTAAAATCATTCGGAGAAATTTGACAGGTAGTGGTAACTTGATGTGCTGGCGACTGTACAGCAAAGTATTTTCTATCTACCTATATAACACTGCCAAAATGCTTGCTGAACCGAGCCTCATGGTATGGACGTGTCCACTCACCGAATGAGTAAGCTTTCCACAACGTTGATCGTCTTGCGTTGGTAGGGAGATATCAACCTACTATTAGGGACCTCGCGTATTATGCGGCCATGACCACGACTTGTGGCATGACCGGCCGCTATCTTGAACAAAATTTTTCGCTACCAAACTTTCTTCCTGGTCGAAGCTTCTACGGCGAAAAATTCGTGGTCTTGGCCGTGTAGTGCGCGAGGTCCCTTAGGCTGGGCATAGTACGCTGCGAAACTGGATATCCAGAGATTTGGAAGTTACTTACACTCAGCAATGAGGGGCCTTAGGTTGAAGAAGAGAAGAGAGAGAATACGCTGCGGCCTGCGCAGACGTTCAAATACGTAAGTTATATAACATCATAAGCTGCGTCTACGTTAGGCGAGCCGAACACTATGGGGCCGTCTCCACGAGCGAGAGAATCGCGACGATATTATCGTCGTGCCACGTATTTCTATACACTCTCTTAGAGGCCGTCCGGCCCCTATCGGAGCATGAATTCGCTTAGCGTAGACGGACTTAGAAGCCTCGACCGAGCACTCCCGTCAAGGGAATTTGTGTTCCACTCGTGTTCGGCTCGCCTAGCACAGACGCAGCTTTACGTTGATGACAGTGCTGCTAGATCACAAATGAGAGCCTTAGTACACATTAGTTCCATAGGACTGTTCCGTACTATTCCAAACAAAATGCTTATCTACTTAGTCAATTATTTTAGAATTTTCTTTGGGTGTTTCCACCGACCTACAGGCGTCAATACCTTATTTCGTAATAGTGATGTTTAGGTAAGAGAATTGGGCTTTATTCCTTGTAACCTCCATTATCTCTTGTAACGTAATGTCCTATTAATAGGCTGATAGTTGTTTGAGCGATCTTTGTGTTTTTCCACAGAACTTACGAACATCAGTGCCTTTGGATAATTCGTGTAGAAGGATTTATCTGGAATCAAACACCAGGCTGCACCATCAATCATCTAGTCTTCGACTCTTTGAAACAGGGCATTTAGACACCGGACCCGGAGACGGGAGGATCTGATAAGTTTCTCCAACTCCTTTCAACCTTACACTTTTGTAGTTATATTATCGAATGCATGTATGTGCGGATGTCGGTTGATAGGAGACGTTCACGACCGTAATTCGATAGTAATTTCTTAATGTTAAAAAGAAGTTTGCATACCTACTTCACTTCTTTAACTTTGTATTTAATTTAAACTTACTTACCTTAACTTTGACCAAGATTTAGCACCTGATTCTAGACCTCTCAGAGGTGAAATTGTTCGCCGATATTGAAAAGAAATTGCTATTCCATGCAAAAATGCAATAACTTCAAAGTCAAAATGTATGGAAGAGCTAATGAGCGAGTTTATGGCCCGAGTAACTCTTAGACTCTGGATTTGCAATTGCAATGACTTTCTGGGTACAGTTTCAGAGTACAAAAGAGGCTCCAAATAAAACGAACAAATTATCATTACGTAATATTATATTTCGCAATAATTAAAACAACTAATGGTACATTTCTAGTGGTATATATGTATAACGCATGTACACGCCCGCGCCGGCAATTCCACGGGTTGTGCATAGTGCAGTGTTGACCGTCTCTTCTCTATGTACAGATCTGACGCGGGCTAGCTTATGTATAGGTATTTATATTAGGTACTATTACATGTATGTATGGAAAGGATAGGGAAATGGAATGTGGCAAGATAGTTGAGGAATGTATCATATGGAATCGTTACAACTTAAACATTTTTGAAAACTTAAGTTTTAAATTGAGGAAATGCTCTTAAAAATAGGTAAATAAATAGGAAATCTAGAAATTCCAAGAAATATTTTGCTAATTATCCCAAAAACTGGTAGCGATATTAAAGTTAAACATAATAACACGTTTGGCCACGTATCGTAACCACAGCGATCAAACACGCGAGTGCGAAAATAACGCGTTCAAATGTCTCTAATTTGTTCGTAAAACCGCGTTGAATTTGTCTAACAAAATGAACACGCTGATCGCCTTGGTTAGGACGCCGCATTTAAAAATCAGCATGATACCATTTGGTCATTTAGATACATGAAAATATGTGATATCTTATGTATAATAGCTTAATTACATAACAAATGGTTTCCACATTTTTGTGTGTCTTATCAATACTTATCTAGACTATTTAAACTGTGATAGCTATATACAATTTTGTGATCTACGTACGTACGAACATCGAACTTTTAAACCTAAATAATAATTATATTTATTTACAATTTACTTAAGATTAAAATAAAGTGAAAATAAATATTCACAACAGTTGGTCGAATACTGTAGCGGTGATGTAAATTATTTACAAGTTAAAAAATTTTTTTTTTTTCTGAACATAAAAATAAAGTTTTAGAATAAAAAAGAAATGGCACAAATCAATCAACAATATCTAAATAAATTCTTTTTTTATAATATATGGATTCATACATACTGAATAAACATTTTTATGTTAAAAAATTCTTGAGAAGTTATATGGCACTAATTTTATTATTGGCACACAATCTGTTAAAATATTAGTTTTTAATAATACTGTCGATTAAACATACCGGTTTTTAGGTACTAGATATTATGGCACATGAATTCACAATGTAGCTTACATATAGGTACAAGGCGTAAACGGACCCTTCACAAAGCCGTCAACCAAAAAATATTGCTGGGAAACGACTTTTTTTTGGGGGTGAAAAATTACGGTTTACGGTAGGACTCAATGTAACGCACTCAAATATTGTGTGATGGATGCATTGAATATAGTACAGTTGTCATGGAGAAAGTAAAGTTTTAACATTAAAAACCTGTATTAAAAAACAAACTTGTGAAATTGGAACTTTGCACTCGCTATATCTCCGTAACTAGAAGGTTCCCCGGTATGGTCCAGAACAAAACAAATATCGCAATAACGAGGAGAACAAATGCCGTTCGGCTTCGTGTGAAGTCTTTTTACATCCATAGTTTTCCTTAAAATTCATGGCACTAAAGTGATGTAGAATTGTTGATGGTTATTATAAAACATGGGTTGAACTGCTGTCTCCAACTCTTTAATGCCAAACACTTTGTTAAGGTGAAGACGACCAATTGCGTTGATTTTATATTATTGCAGGTTAGTGTGGCATTTAGCAGTGTTTAAATGGTAACACAAAGCATTGACTGACTGTCCCATCTATTAACGTAGCTGATGAAACTTATCCTTAAGTTTTAAAACATCACGCTTGTTATATCCTAGCGTTCTCCGAGGTTTTTGGGACAGGAGCTTGATACCATCCACATTATCCCAGCTAAGTCTACATCACGCTTGAATTTCAACGAAATTACCCTATGCACCTTCTTCTACTCATGGTGTTTAGGCGGCTCATGCGCCTGCGACGTAGGCGGGTTATCGTGAGGCAGTAGCGGCAGCGGTGGCAGCGGCAACGGCAGCGGTAAAGGCAGCAGCGCTCGAGACTGGAAGCTGGCTAGCTGGTGCAGTAGTGCAGCTGAATGCTCGTGAGCCTTGCGTCGGAGTTCTGCCACGCTGGATGAACGAGCCTCTTCTTTGGGACAGCAGGGGCAGGGTGTGCCCCAACCTGAAGGAAAACAGGGCTTGTTAGTTATGATTTGGGTGAAGGTTTAATTTTGCACTACTCCTCTCAAAGCTGGTTTTTGTAAAGTCAGATCTGAGGAATAATTATCGCAGAACAAGAGCTTATGCTTAGAAAATATGTCAAACTGATAAAATGTACCTGTCTGATTAGTTATTTAAAAGTTAGCTTAAATAATTTAGGTGCTATAGTTTACTTTCTAAAGAGCGATCTTTCATACTAAACTATTCCCAGAGACTCCTTTGCGAGTAAAGGCGCATACCCACCGCGGCGCACGGATAGGCTACGCACGTGTGTGAAGCTTCGCTTTGCAAGAAAATGTATGTGATTGTGTCTACTGCAAGCCACGGACACGCTATGCATCTATTGACGTCATTAGTACATGCGTAGCTTGCTCGAATAAGACGCTCACATAGCTCAACGCTGTCAGTGCCATGCACGCTGTGCATGCGGTACACACTATACACGAATATTATCCCACGACTATGCCGCGGTGGGCCACGCACGCTACAGTTGTACATAGTTGTGGGTGTGTAGTGTGTAGGTATTGCAGTAGAAACGTAGAACCACGTTGTCAAACAAATGAATCCACGTAGCTAAAATACTTCGCTTTCCCGTGCACAGCATGCGCCGCGGTGGGTTTGCGCCTTAATACTATGTTCAAAAATAGAACTTTCAAAGCTTGGTTTTGTTGCTAGATAACCAATATGAACGTCTTTTTAGAAATACTATTTATACACTTAAAGGGTTTACAGAGCATACACAGTTGCTGTTGGCAGTCCGGTTTTTAGACGGCCAGCGATCATCTTAGCTGGTTAGTAGCGCTTACTCTTTGTGGTTCAAAGAATCCTAAGAAAAAGTAAAAAAAAAGAAAGAAGAAGAATCCTTTGATAATTTACCTTTTAGTGGGAAGAACGGTTGCGACAAGTGGTTGAGGTGTTGCGAGAGATGCGACAGATGCGGCGGCAGGAACAGAGGCGGCGGCGGCGCCGGGGGCGGCTCGCCCGCGCCTCCCGGGGACGTGCGGAACGCGCCCGTACTACGACAAGAGAAGCTGATGTTAGTTACATGTGTTATTGAGGTGTAGGTTGTAGGTTGTGGTGGTAGGTTAGCATGATACACAAGTATGACCAGAGTACCTACAAAGAATACCTAGGTAGATATAGCGACATTCTGCAAGCCTTAATAGTGATGCAAAAGAAAAAAAATATGGGACTGACACAAGGAACCAACAAGCTTACATTACCCCTGTTTTAAGTTATTTTAGAACCAGAAATACAAAATGGTTTCAAAGCTATTACCACTTGTTTATGGGAGAAGCGCCAAGGTAGCCCGCGAAATTCATGATTTTAATGATCAAAACTCTGTAAAGCTGTATTTGTCACGGTCGCGAATCATATTTCAATCAACATACAACCCGAAAATAACCTGCAAATTGCAAAAACGTAAGAAAATTTGAATTTCGCGGGCCTCCATGGAGTTTCCACCTTAAACCCTCGGGAGTAAGTAGTCAATTCTGCTATCTTACTTGCTGTTTAAATGGGTAGATTTCTTACTACATTTGTGACTTTCAAGTTAACTCGTGTCGTCACGAAATAAGAAAAAATGATGAAGACAAGATTCAATAGATCTCCATACAGAATTACCTATCACCGCAAAATCATGATACCTATGTCATGGTATCCCATCATCGTTTATTTTATCCGCGCTGCGCTTTAGATAAAATTATCTTGTAGCCAATATATTCTGAGTAATATGTGTGAACAAATGTACACAAATATCTAGTTAACATTCAACGCTAAAATAAAAAATAAAAAACCAAAATTACATTAGCTAGGTACTCCGAAAAAAAAATGCGATACACATGTGCAATTTGATCAAAAGCGTACAAATACAATTCACTTAAAAAATCAACCTTTTTGAATTTCCATACGTCTAGATAAATAAAATGTTTTATTTAAATAAGTTTTACTCTGAAAGTGTGCGTCATCGATGTGAGAGGACTGCCTTTGATCTCGCAAACACAATTTGTGGGCAGTCGAGCGCAGCCGATTCAAGACGAGAGCGGGGTGACTCGACGCCTTCCAATACTTGCAAGAACACAAGTAATAAGGTTGATTCAATGGTATTCTAATTTTGGTTGTTCCTCTGATGTAATGATCATCATCATTACCCTGGATACTTCTCTATTTCTTTGACATTTTTACTATTCAGGGAATTTTAATCGACTCATTATCATCTGCCTAGCTTTTTCCCAAACTACATTGGGGACGACTTCCAGTCTAACTAGATGCAGCGTGATTACATGGAGTGACTAACTATCTGACCTCCATAACCCCTACTGAGTAATACGATACACCTTGGTGAGACTGGTTGTCAGACTTTCGGGCCTTTGACTCCTCGACTGTCAAAGATTTTAAACCAGTACGTGCACGTATAACGCTAGTTCTATTTGTTAACAAATCTACAGGTTACTTTGTACAAACAACTAGCTACCCAGCATTCATTTTCAAGTCTCTATATGTCACAGTAACCAGTTATAAAGAATATCTGATGGACACTATATGAAGTCAATCCATGGCGGTCTATCAGTCAGGGCTTTTCTGTGCCTATCTGTTTCACGAGATTGAGTGACAAACTTACACTATAACAATATCAGTTAGGTAAGACAATAATAATGTCATCTATCTTAGTAATGGTACGAGGTGTATTTTAATTAGTTTTGGAACTAAAAAGTAGTTATTGTACACTCATAATTATGGAACCAACCCTGAAGTTGCATAAAGTCAGCTCCTCCACTATGCATTAGCCGCAACTGCCGATATTTTTCGTGATTTCTGCATTTTCCGATAGTAAAATAAGTAATGAATTTAAGTTGTAAAATAGATATTAAATTACTGTTAACCTACCATGACCCTGTGACTTTTAGTTTCACTAGGTTCCAATTAAATACAAAACTAAAACACATTGCATGATGTCGCTTACAGAAACTATTGCAAAATTCAACGCTAGGCGGCGCGGGCGTCGGGGGGAGATGGGGCAGACAGAGACAATGAAATGAACGCTGGGCCGAGGTGTCGCGTCGCTCCCGCATTCCCTCAGTGCATACTTGATGTACCGCGACGGAGGACGGGACGAGGCATAGGCGCAAGCGGGAGCGCCGTAGGGAACATAGAGCCTCGTATGCAAACGTTGTTATAATTGTTGAAAAAAATCACTTGACAAAATCTTGATTTAAGAATGTATTAGAAACTTGTATGTACGAGCATCGCCACATGATATCAATTGTTTTAGTTTTTAACTGAACAAGCGGTTGCTAATTCACCGATTTATGTACATTCGCTGACTATGCTATTACGCCCGCCACAAGTCACCTACTTTAGGTATTAATACATGTTTATGTTTTACCTAATAAACTGTCAATCATTAACGGACACAAAACAGTGATTTTATTTCCTGTACACATCCCGTGTGATTCGTCCACCTACCTACTACATCTCAGTGTGCGGAGCTACTGCCCGTACATTGTAGATTAGTCCCCACATTTTCTTTTTAACATTCCAAGTTTACTCATTTAGTTTTACATTTTTTTTCTCTAATTATCTTATTAAGTAGAATTTTAACTGAATTCCGAGTAATTCTTAGTAAGGTTAAACAAATATATAATTAAAAGAGCAAGAACGATTTTGGGAATGTCCATATTAATTTATCAATGCGGCTTGAGCTATATCAATGGCGCTTAAAAAGAGCTTAAGTTATGTCCATACAATAAGAGCGAAAGAGACGTCAGTCGCCTAGTCTCGCTTTAATTGGATGAGCACACTCAGTTACAAAAGTTTCAGCTGTCATCGCAACAAACAGTCTACCAAAATCGCTCCCTCTACCGCTCATAGCTCGCACATCCTCACACAAATTCCCTCTGGCACTCGTTCAATGGAATCAAAGGATTTGCGTTCATTACCGCCTCTAATAATTGATGTGCGCCCGCGACACTAAAAGCGTTAGTGTCGGACCGTCGGCTACTTGTTTGTGTCATACATCGGTATTGGCACTTCAATTCATCGGGTGGTGGGCTTTTTGGGGGCTGATTTTTCGCTTAACACTCACTTTGAATTCCTATGATGTGATATCTATACATGGACTGAACGTACCCGTCACGATGCCCTCAACTAAGCATTCTTTGCATCAAAATAAGTAAGTCTATGCAGAAATAATTGCTGGGAAATGACTTTTTTTGGGGTGAAAAATCGTTTTACGATAAAACTCAATGTTACGCACTCAAATAATTGTGCTGGTGTAGGCATTGAATAGTAAAGGGGCCATAGAGGTATTTAAAATAAAGTTATAATATTAAAAACCTGTTTTTTTTTTAACTTGTGAAATAGTTGTAACTTTGATCCCAATATCTCCGTAACTAAAAGGTTCCCAGGTATGGTCCAGAACAAAAAAAAATATCGCAATGACGGGGAGAACAACACACCGTGTTGTTACACCCATCATATCTTGATTTTTGAATTTGTCATAGTAATGGGGACGATCGTTAAAAGCTCATTGTAGATGGCACGACCATAGCTAGGTCCCAATCTGACCAATGATGTCAAGCCATTTTGAAAAATAAAATGATGTTGCCAGATTTTCTAACTATGGCGATGCTTGGAACCAGCTATGCTAGCGCCATTAGTTCCACAGTTGCTACCCATTGTCGTTGTTATTTTAAAAAATCCTTTATGTACAATTTAAGTGGTACTATATTATGTAGATTCAACTCGAGATTACCTAATAAGACTAGGTGCAACCACAAGCAAAGTATATTTATTATGTATTTTTGAACATTGAACCTAATTACAAGCGCAAATATTCTGGCATAAAATACCTATGGAAAAACAAGTCTTGGTTTTCTTTGTTACCTAAAAACATACCAATACAAACTGAGACCACAAACTGATCACCTAAAAACTGCAAACACAACGAATCACCTCTAATAATATTTATAGATTTGCGCCCGCGACACTAAAAACCTAGTGTCGGTTTTGGCAATTCGTTTCATCGGGGAAACTCACAGTGATTGTGTATCTATTTGACTTTACAAACAATTGGAAATGTTTACTTAGTTTTCCTTGTTCTTTTAAAAAATCATTCATTTACGCACTTAGGTTGTTACCACATAATATAGATCAAACACATTAAGACTGATAAGACTAGTGTTGTACCTAGTCAAAGCAAGCAAGATAGATTTGTTTTGAAATGGGAACATTCAAAGTTTTCGTGATTTCTGCTCAACTTGAGAAGGCTAAGTTTGCTGGAATATGAGTTAGCTGAACAGCATCATCTGATTACAAGTACCACTACCCTGGCATTAAATAAAGTTCGTATTGTTAAGAAATAAACATAAATATCATAGGTAACATAACATTACTCTTGTAATCATTGAAGGGTTAGGCAGGGGTCTACCTAATAGTACACCCGTATTTCACCAGTTATGTTTAAGTCCCTTGTACTAGGAGACGAGCCTAGCGCCATCAACCGGGCACAAACCTAGTCTCCGTGGCTGCTACTGAGAAATTGCTGTTGGTAAAATCCAATAACAATTTTCTAGACCCGGGAATCGAACCAAAGAATGCTCAGCAGTCGCGATATAGCAACCACTAGACTAACGAGGACATAGTTTAGTTATAAACTGATTTCAATATAATTAGATCTCACTCTAGTAAAAAAAATCAAGTCTACTTCAGCCAACAGTCACAACCAATCAAAACCAAAATTTTATTTAAACAACCCTTACACTCACCCCCTAAGAAAATCTTTTCCATCCACAGTCTTCAGTATCAATGATTCTCCTTGCAGCCCAATTCTATTATGTACATCGGGGGTCAAGTTAGGATTGTGTAACGAAGCGCAGCTCTATTAATTGATTTTAGAGGGCGGGGGGAGGCAGGGGACATTTTGAACATTTGGAAAATGTCCTCCTTGAGTCCCCAGTAATATGAATATTCAACTAGAGTAGTAGCGGCCTGGTTGGAACAAAGAGAATTAATATTACAGCTAATAGCGTTAATGTTTTGATTAAGACACGCCTGCTGAAATTGAGTGGCATGTAATATTCATAAACGATGTTAAGTAGTTATTTGTAGGTGGAGGTTTGTAGACGCTGATGCTGCGCGTGTTGGGGTGTTGGGTGTGATTATAGTTTGGATTACGCAGTAACTAGCTTGGTTTTGGTAGGGGCACAAGAATATCCTTGTATCCATGCTGACACGATAGAACAACAAAATGGGCATCAATAAACTACACTACCAGGCTGCCTGTTCATTAGAGCGGCGAAGAAAAGAGACGACCGAAGCTGTTCAAATTATGACCAATGGAATTATAGCATTTTAATGAGCGAAGTGGAGCGTGGTTTTGATTTTATGGAATTCTATTGGTTAAAATTTGCACAGTCAGCTTCTCTTCTCTCTTCTCCGTTCCAGTTGACATGCAGCTTCAGCAAGGAGGTTATCAACTAAATGAAAAGTAGGTATAAGTCGACTCACACAACACAACTTAAAAAATATAATAATGGGTTCATTTATGATTGCTTTATTGTACACCAGAAAATACATGTAAAAAATTGATAAAAACACCATAACATATAAACACCTAATTGAAATTGCACATAAGACACATTATAGAAATTAATTAAATCAGCTTTCAGCAGCTTGATTAGGCTTTAGAAAGGTCCATCCATTTATTTCCAACAAACTGAGGAATACCTAACCGCCTACTATAATAACCGATACCCATCATCATATTTCCACCGTCTAACTTCGCCTAAACCAAACCCATCTAGATACCTAGCTACTATGCAGGAACAGCTCCTGTAACCTATATTTAGTGTTGTGTGACGGCGCGCGGTCGTCACGGTAATGACGCCGTTCAATTATTCATGCAATTAACTGATTATAGCAACACTCCAGCCACCCCCCTCCCCTCTCCCTCCCACCGCCTCTCTCCGCTAACCCCCGCGTAAGTAGGTAACTAGTAGATGTAGTGATATGTAGGTATATGGGCATGTAAGGCTTGTGATATTCTTCATTGTGAAGGCGGGTTTGTCAGCTAAGATCAGGGGTAATGAAAAGTTTTATTTTTAAAGATTTCAATTTTAAAAATCTACGTTGATATGCGTTGAAATCTTTTATTAATTTCTAACCTTATGTCTATATACCTTCAGCTGCACAACGAACGGTGAATAAAACTAGGTATTTCATTAAAATTCTATCTTTAAATTAAAACACCAATTCTAAGGCATCGAATTCTGAACAAAGCACAACCACTATCATAAAATCTACTCCCGCAATAAACAGCTTTTTATCTGCTTCATCTTCATCACCATCCAGCCTAAAGACGACCATCCTTCCCCAAGCTTCGCCACATCTAATGATCGTGTGCTTCTTCTTGCTTTCTACATTCACCAGACTAACTAACACATTAAGCTAGTTATGTTTAAGTCCCATGTAAATGGGGGCGAACTTATTGCCATTAACCTGGCACAAATCCAGACTCCATGGCTGCTACTCAGAAATTCCTGACGAAAATAACTCAATAACACTTTACCCGACCCGGCATTGAACCCAGGACCTCATGCTCAGCAGTCGCGCTTGCGATCACTAGACTAACGAGGCAATCCAGACTAATCAGCACCAGAACTCAATATAACTCCTAACCCCAAAGACCTAATTCCACAAAATCTACTAGGAGCACATACACACATGAAGCTGACAATATGACCATAAGGCCGTCACCACCCGGTATCAAATAATTACTGTCAATTTATCACCCTGCATTATTAATTCTTCATTTGTGCAGCAGTAAGCGAGGTAAGTGTGTATTCAGTTAGTAGGCCGAACTATGTTCGTGTCAGTTATTCATGGGGACGTGTCAGGCATTTCATGAGGTTAATATCAAAGGCATAGACAATCAAATGATAGAGAATAGAGATTAGACACACAGGCACACGCCTGTCTCTATCTAATCTATGTTCTCTATGGAGCTGATTTTTTAGTAAATATGTTTTGTGAAACTATTGTCATATTGTACCTATCAATTTGGGGTCTCTGGCTCAGAAATGTTGCAACTTGTATAAAGAATAACTAACAAAAAAAAAAGAGATAGTTAAAAAGAGGTTAAATTTGTAAGTTTTGATGTAATCTTCGGAACTACTGGTTTGATTCTGAAAATTTTTTTACTTGCGGTAAGCTCTACTATCCCCAGCTTTAATAGGCTACGTTTAAAACGATTCCGTGGGTTAATTTCCGTACATAATGGGAGCGCAGTTTTAATAGACTTAATGTATATTAAAACACAGTACACGAGACAGTTATATAAACTAGAACAGAAAGGTTTGATGCTACGCGCTACGAAAGCCCATTTTTCGGAGCGCGTAGCGCGGAGGTGCTACGCCTGGTTACGTCACGCGTAGCTGCTAGCGTAACTACCTCCGAAGATTAAAAATAAATAAACAGAAAGAAAAAATAAACAAGACTTATTCACATTTACAAAACAGAGTAACCACACAAGTCGTATACATTTAAATTAGCTAATTTACAGCGTTACTCGCAAAAGGAAAATATTAAAGCATCCTAACACTCAATTTATGTATATCTTTAAGGAGCAAATTTAATTCTTGTGCGAAGGTGGGAGGCGGGCCGCGGAGAGGAGTCTAATTGCCAATTTTCTCTTTACGCCATTTTTTTTCAGCTTTTAAGGAGAAAAATTCGTTAATGCATATTTAATAGCTGTAATCGTCTCTCCCTCTCAAGATATTACAAGCCACCGACTCCCTCTTTTAAATACAGTGGTATGTTTTTAAATTGTATACAATTTGTTTATTTAGTCATTTATAGTCTGTTCCGAGAATGTTGGTCAGTTGTTTTGTTTTTGAGAGATTTTTTTCAATTATGGCTATGATATTGATAGGATCAAGGAATAGAAAATAACTGCTACACACTCATATTGGACTTGTACAGAAAAATTAGTCTTGTTCTAACCGCTTAAGTCTCATTTTTTGCGAAAGACCCTGACTTACAATGACACCCATATCTATAAACAAGTCAAGTGATTACTTGAGTGAAAGTAATAACTTAAGATACAATTTTTTATCTGTAGTTCAGAAATTGCTTGAACTTAGAACTGTCAAAACGTAGAATCCTTAGCTTTGCTTGTTTAACGGTTCTTACTTCGTTCAAATTATTGTCTATTGCATAAAAATGTTTGCATAAGTAATTACTTAAACTCAAGTAATTACTTTAATTTGTTTATAAACAAGTGTAACACTAAATAAGACTTGATTTCATTTACTTTACTGACGCAAGTCCGTCAACGCGCTTTTGAAATGGGTTATAATCAATATCTATACTTGATATTAGAGTGGAAACGGACCCTTCACGAAGCCGTCTACCAAGCATTCTGTACATCAAACTAATTAACTCTACGCAAAAATTATTGCTGGGAAACGACTATTTTTTTTGGGGTAAAAAATTACTCAATGACTCAATGTAACGCACTCAAAACATTGTGCTGATGGATGCATTTAATATACGGGGGTCATGGAGGTATTTAAAGTTATAACATTAAAGACTTTTATTAAAAAAAGATGTGGAAAAGTTGGAACAATGTCTCCAGAAATAGAGGGTTCCCAGGTATGGTCTAGAACAAAAAAAATGGTCGCATGACGGGGAGAACAAGTGCCTTTCGGCTTCGTTAAGGGTACTTTTACACCCATTATTTATCATGTCACCACTGTAATATTCACCCTTAACTTATTAATTGATATTACTCTTATTATAATTGCTTATTGGATTCACCCAGTGAATAACATTAAGGGGTTATAAGAGGTATCGATATCCCGTATCAATCACCTTACCCGGTTTGAATATTTTCGAGTATTTTACTTCACTGATTAAGCTCAAATACACATTCAGTATTAAATCTGATTGCTTTTATTGGCTGTAATACACAATAAACTTTATCTGATTGCCGGCTAGTTTTGTTTAAAAGTATTCGAGCACTTATTATTAAAACAAACAGCATAAAAACTGCAGTTGAATGATTAAATTTTATAAAAATTCGATTGAATTAGCATTGTGAGTACGAAGACTAGGTTTTTAAATAGTCTCAGCTGCATGATGGACTTTACATGGAGTTGCTGCCTATCTGACCTCCACAGCCCAGTTATTAGGTAAAGCGATACCCCTATTGCAGACTAATCTTAACTTCATAACACAGTATCCTTGTAGACTATTTCATCATCATCATCTTCCTGCCCTTGTCTCATTCTATTTGGGGTCGGCGCAACACGTTTTTCTTTCTTCCTTGTAAACCATTTATTTCTTCATAATTCTAATAGCTTTAAGAAGCACTGTTTTAAGCTTTCACGGTTTTAAACTAAAACTGACAGACAGATTGCAGATTTGTCTACTCCTAACAATTTATTTTCCATCCACCCGCATTCTCCAGTCAACCCGCGATCATGGCGCTTGCAACAGCGTCAAAATATCGGGAGCTCAAAATCATGAACAATCACGGAAGATATCCCGTAAGTGACAGTATAAGTTAAGCTTTAAGAAGTTCCATGGAACCTAGCTCAGCCTCACCATTCCCTCCCAATATTCTAGAAACATAACCCATTGCTGACATCCCTCCAGCAACTATGTCTCAAGGGGTCCGCGCCTCCGTGGGTCCGTGATCATTTTCTTTGAGTCCGTTATAATGCCGCATCTCCTCATGTATAATGCGCGCATATAAATTTCAATTTTAAACCGGTCGGGTTCAAGTTTCACCCATTTGCGGAATTACGTGTAGGGTAGACCGGGGTAATCTGGTAATGCGTTTGCGACGCGACCTTATAAATAAACAAGCTTTCTTTTGCACTCGTCTTGAGTTTTGCGCACTTTTTTATTATTATTATTTTTGCTGTATTATGTAGAGAGTCTGAAGCTGCAGTAAGGAGATTCGAGCACTCACATAAAGTAGACTGAACTACTAAAATAAACAGCTTTGTTTCAAATTATGACTTTTGTTCTCGTTTGGCGATTATACAATTTTGATATTTTAGTACTTTTCAAAGGATTATTATTCCTTTTGAATTTATTCATAAAAACGGATAAACATTTATAAATGTCTGCTTTAACAACTGCTTACTTATCAATTACGTAACATTTTCAAACTTTTTTAATTTTTTGGCTTCAATATTTACCTAATTGTCACTCAAATTAACCGCAGAAAACATTTTAAAATAAAAAAAACGATGACTTATTATCAACCCTCATTTTAAACTTAAACAAGTATAAAATTAAACAAATACTTGTACAAGTGTATCTAATGTTAATTGACGGACCATCAGCCCCACTTGATTGCAACAGTTGTACAACCACAGTCAACCCTAAACCGCTCGGGGTTATATCAGAAGTCGATAACAACCCTAATACGAGGGGGTTGAGAGGAAAAATATAGCGGCTTTGTACTGGTGATTGTAGCAGTCGGGTTGTTGAAATGTTGAATACTGGGTGTTTTTTAACTAAATTGGTTCACTTTTTTTTTAATTAATGTTTTTTGTTGTACTCACAACTTTCAACACACACACACACACTGTTATAGAATACCATTTTTTTGCATAAAAGTCAACTATAGAACAACACAGGTGTCACAAACTTTTCTCTTTTAATAATCAATGATCTACAAGTTGTCAATGTTGTATCTTTAACTGCAGTTAAAGTAGAGACACAAACGATCGTTGGGTTTTACACAGGGTTAATTTTTAAGACGTAGCAATAAGGCCAGGTACCTTAACCGTTATAGTTTCATTCCTCATAGTTCCATACCTTCTATACTCTGTATACAACGTGTGAACGGACCCTTCACGAAGGCGGCAACCAAGCATTCTGTACATCTAAGTAAGTCTGCGAAAAAGTGATTGCTTAAAAACTTTTTTTTGGGAATTATTTTTTATGATAGGACTCAATGTAACGCACGCAAAACATTGTGCTGATGGATTGATTGAATAGTATAGAGGTCATAGAGGTATTTAAGTAAAGTTATAACATTAAAAACCTGTGAATAACTTGGACCTTTGACCTCCAATATCTCCGCAACTTGAAGAGTCCCAGGTATGGTTCAGAACAAAAAATGATCGCAATGACGGGGAGAACAAATGCCTTCATTAGGGGTCTATTTACACCCATTGCGTTTAAAAAAATCACATCTAATTATGAGTACTTACTTGCTAAACAGATATTATACTTATTTTAATACTTTATTGCACACAAAATAAAAAAATATACATACAAATTGCAATAATATAACTTATGTACGTACAATGGCAAGTTTTACCCGAAATTGGGTTATCAAGCTACTATTCCATTATTCGCTACTAAAACAGAAATAAAATATTATACCTATTACTTTCCAAATATCCTCAATTCCCTAGTAAGTCTCGTGAGCCATCAATCGGTAGTAATCCGTCAGAAACAAATAATAACATTTGCCCAAATCCAACGCCGCTAATGTAGCCGCGTCTCCCCGCGGACTTTAAACTGCTTACTGCTGGTTTAAAAATCCCCGACCTCCCCAATAGAGCTTATAAGCCGTTCGGTAAGAGCTCCTTTACAACAATATGTGATTTAAAAAATATATTTTGCTTGCTATTATTTATTTATTGAATTTTTGAAGGTTATTTTAAGGGGTTTTTTAAATCTAAGATTTTTCTTACTTTCAATATAGAATTCGAAGTAATCAATCTAGAATTTACTGTTGAAAGATCACTACACAATCTCCCTATTGCAAGTTACAAACCATAGGTGTTATTTCTGGTGATTAACCGCTGAAATGATCTGAGAACACCAGGCAGATTAGCGTTTGAGATGGGCATTAAAGGAAATAACCATACAGATTAGAGTGAACCTGTCCAAAATTAACAGGGGACATGGAGTCAACTTCGTCATAAAATTACTGCAATGGATCTTAAAACTCAAGCTCCTGAAGTTCCCTCCCTTCTCATAAAGTTAACCATAACTAATACTAATAAAACACCAAACATATTAATCTAATAAAGGGGTTATTCTCAACTGCTCAACGAAACTGTGGGGCTATTCTCATAAACGGAATCGAAACTCATTCGTTCACATTACGCATATGAATTGAGACAGCATTATGTCGTTTGACTCATAAATTTCAATGAGACCATCGCGAGTTATCAAATTAGAAAAATTAAAAGTGATAAATAAAGTCCAATTAAGCGTTATTGCGTAAAAAAGGCATAAATTAATGCGTTAGTCGTGCGTTCCGGCGGGAAAACATGTGACGTATGACAAGTGACGTAGTGATGTGACTGAACGTAACGTTACGTGATTTTTTGCGAATTGTTTCATGATTCGATAGTTTGGTTAATTCTTGTGTGAGTTTTTGGGGTATTGATTCGCATAGAGCCACGTTAATAATTCTTTTGAAACTAGCTATGCAATTTATCAAGTTTTGCATAAGGTATTGCAAAAGATTTCTGTAAAATGCAGCCCAATTTAAGTTATGATCAGCTAAGTTTATTTTTCAATATCAAAAATATACATTAAACAGTAAACTAGTATGTTGTGTTAGTATCTAATATGAATTAATAGGCTTAAACTTAGGTACTGACCTTAAAAAGAACCGGTAGTAAATACTCTGTAAAATAATCCTTCATGAACTTTAGAGTTTGTCGGTAGGTAGGTACTATAGAGACCTAAACCTCTATGGTGATTTAAGAAGAATATCAGGCACGTTATAAAAAAAACGAAATAAATACGAGCTTTGAAATAAGAATAAGAAAAGTTGAAACAGCCTAGGCGTCCGTAAAAGTGTGACGTAATGTAAAAATATGATTTCTTTCCAATACTTATCCGAGTTCAACCATCTAAAGGCCTTTTATTTAAATAAAGTAGGGGTACTAGCTCGTGAACTGGTATCTTACAGTCCTATTCACGAAGCTATCCACTTCAATGAAAACACTGCACTAGTACTCACATAATTATTGCCATATAGTATGCGCGTAATAAAGTGTACATTACTCAGAGCGGTCGTAAAATTAGGTTTAATAAAATGCACATCTAGCCACTTAGAAACTAACGCTATAATGATTCGCGAACTAACGTCAGTGGTATGTCGTGTTGTTATTTGACTTGCTATTCAATCGAGCATCGAGCTTTTATGGCTGTTAGTTCTTCATATATTTAATTTATCAAATATAGCTACAAGCGATAGAAGTGCGAAATATAGTATAACGAAAGTCATCTCTTAAGAGAGGTCAAAAAGTCAGCTTTTCCTATGTTGTCTATGTATCCGTTAATCTTGTTAGTTTTTTAGTATGTATTGTTCAAATCTTGCAACTGAATTCCAAACCGATTCCCCCCTACCGATTGAACTGAAATTTTGCTCACACTTTTGGTTCTGGTGACAATGCATTTTCATGATAGACATGGCATAATTCTGCAGCCAGGATCGCCTCACGAGAGACCTCCTAAACGATTAGTAGAACGGACACGAAATATTGTATAGGTACGCGTTCAACGCTGATAGATAAACCTATTTTTTATTTTATTTTATTTGGCTTGTTTTTTATATATTTTTTTTTATATGAACTAATTTTAGTTGCTTCTTGGGCTAACTAATTTTAAATACCATGCTGAAATCATGGTAACGCGTAGGCGTTTGTGAAAGATTTGCTAGCAAAAACCGCACGGAGAGTAATGTGGAAGGCTTTGGGGGAAGGCTTTGCACAGCAGTAGGACATTAAAAAAAAGTGTTACAAAAACATGTTACTGCCCGATGTTTTGGTTCAATCTACAAAAATGTGAAATTCATATCCTCACTTGTAAGAACACCAAAAACATCGACAGCAGGAATGTTATTTCCCATCACTGTAGCGCATCACACGTGTTCTCTAATTACGCGCTTAAATTGTATTAATTAGTGCGCGCCTGAAAGGGTTCCGTCACAATTAAATGGCATTTTAGCTGTACGGAACCCGCCGTCATTGTTCTCAGTGGATATGGGGGTCATTAGCATAATTTTAACTTTATTTGTTAATTATTCTTGATATGATATCGTGTTAATGGGAATTTGATATTAATATGGTGAGGCGTTCGTATAGTTTATTTGAGTAATGTTGTTAATTTAATTCATTGAAATAGATGTTATTTCAAAGGAGATTTGCATTTTTGACAGCACTAGCTGGTTTCGGACCAATCCTTCGCTGGACGGTTGGCAAAAAGCAAGTTTTTTGTTATTAGGAAATGTCTAGGATGTGAACGATATAATTTGGTCCACAGCTGAAAAATTCTGGATATTATAAAAAAAAAACCTCAATTGAATGACGATTATGTTGCGTGGAAAGTTTTGAGAATTAATGTGATAAGCTATAAGAGTATTGGAAGACAAAAGAAACAATGGACGGACTTTGTGAAATATGATACGGCTAAAAAGGGGTGACTAATAGAGAAGTATGGAAAAAAAAGACATAATGCGCCAATCCAAAACGAATTAGTTTAGATTAAGGCAGGACAATAGAAAATGGTTTATTATCGAAGTAAAAAAAAAGTATTACATAAGTAGGTACAATATTATATACAAGAGATGTTACAAATGACTTAAAATATTACCAAAAACTGGTTAACATAGTTGCTGTTGCTAGTAAGCCCAAAACTAGACAGTTAGTCTGTATCTTGGGGCTCGGTATTTGATTTCCAGAGTAGAGGCTAGAGAGGTGATAAGGAATATGGTGGAGCCAAAATGTGTGTGCCTGTCTGGAGTGGTGTGTGTTTATATCTATGTGTGTGAGTGTGTGTGTGATGTATGTCTATTGGTGGTATTTGTACCCATTATTTGATCCGAATTAGGGCATGATATTTATACTAATTGTTCCGACTCTTCATAATAATGATGATTATCAATGACATAGTAGGTAAAATAAAACCCAAATCAATATATAAAACCTCTTACATAACCATACCCTCCAAAACGACGAACAAATTCACAAACTACTATATAAAACCCAAACCGATTTATTCAAGAAGTGGAATATATAAAACTAAATTGCATAACATAAAACTTGAATTATACAGGGAGGAGGAAACTCGGAGCGATACTAACATCAAAAGGGGCTATTATGAAAAATCGTAACACGTTTACTGGGCGGACTGCGCTACATTATTCATGAGTGAAATTGCTCCTTCCCCGCTACCTGTGAACGGAACTGTTATTTATACTCGTTCCGGGTAATAACTGTTATTGGGGTGTAAGCCCCGCCCTACTCGATGTGCTAAAGTTAGGTTATGTGGTTGTTATTTATTGTTTTTAGGTTTTAAAATGTTTTTTTAAGTTTAGTTAACGGAGTGTAAATACAATAGGTACTTAATACTAACAAAAGATTTAGATTTTTCTAAATTCAAGTCCTTAACGTTATAATTAATCTCAATAAGATTTTAAGACTCAGTGATTTGTTGTGAAGCGAGCGAGGAGCTTTAAAGCCACAAAACATAGCATCATGCCTGTAATCTCTGAAGGGTTAGGCAGAGGTACACCTAATAGTACACCCACATTTCGCCAGTTATGTTAAAGTTCTATGTAATAGGGAGCGAGCCTATTGCTGGGCACAAATCGTTCTAGGTTCCGTGGCTACTACTGAATAATTCCTAATGGAAGAACGAATAACACATGTAAGTAACGTTTATTGAAAATTTGTGTGATTGTCAATAGTTGTAAATGTAATCCAACTAAGTGAATGGCATGGCACTATTTAGTACTAAGTAGAAAGGTGAGAATCATTTTAGCACGCCTTGCCACTTCAGCTCTTCTTTCACCAAATTTTCAAAAACAATGTATGTACATCATCAACCTAGCGTTTTCCCAACTATGTTGGGGTCGGCTTCCAGTCTAACCGGATGCAGCTGAATACCAGTATTTCACATGGAGCGACTGCCTAACTGACCTCCACAACTCAGTTAGTACTGCTTAATACGATACCCCATGGTAAGACTAGTTGTCAGACTTTAGGGTCATAAAGATCTACAAATGACAGCCGGGAACAACGCCTTAACGTGCTTTCCGAGGCAAGGAGGAAACTCGGTATGTAATGTGTGGTCACCCATCCACAAACCAACCTAGACAAGCGCGGCTTAACCTGAAGATTGATCCGAGTGGCTGTGATTATGGAGCAACGAGCTCCTCCCATATAAAAACTACAATATTCCTTAAATCCACGTGCTCTTTGAGTCTCTTCTTCCATCTTCCCGCTATCCCGCCATCCCGTTTTCCCGTCATAAGCAATCGAGTCACGCCCCGCTGCGACTGTCGCCAGCCTAACCTGCTTACGGCGCAAACACTCGTGATTGCTAACGATACCGACACGGCGACGCGACGATACGGGAAATTGAATCTAACGTTTTTCTCTAAGGGAGGATTAGTTAGCTTTGTTCAGAGGTTTGTGTGCTCTTTGGTGGGTTTAGTAACGTGATTTTTAGTAACATAACACAACATTACGGCTGTCTCATCCCCTTAGGGTTAGGCAGAGGTGAACCTAGTATATCCGCGTCTTTACACCCACAAGGGCACGGCTTGTGGGTGTAAGATTGTTCGTCGATTCAGATTAGCCAATTTATTATTTATTTAATCTTCATTTATAATAGTGGTACATAGTAACAAAAGGCATTTTCTACCAGTAAACCTTTAGGTTAAATAGGGCAATATTGTGATAGGGTACAAAATTTTCTTTAATTTTCGAAAATGTATATCTTATAAAGGATACTAAAATAATTTATTCGCTTAGCTAGATCATTATCTGACTAATCTTTTCCTAACTTTATTGAGGTCGGCTTCCAGTCTAATCGACTGCAACTGAATGCCTAATTTTTCATGCAAAGGATGCCTACCCTACCTTAAAACCAAACCTAGGTCCCTACTGTATAATAATCTGCTACTTTTTACCAGTTCAAACTTCGGGAAGCGCTGAAGAGTGAGCATTTTGAAATTTGAATCTACTGTTTTCCTGTGACAACATAGTCCGAGTTTATCATCTTCTCCTGCCCTTATCCCAATTTATTTGGGGTCGGTGCAGCATGTCTTCTTCTTCCATACTTTTCTATTACTCGTCATCTCATCAGAAACCTCCTTTCTTGCCATATCATCCTTCACACAGTCCTTTTCTTTCTTTGGTCTTCGTCTGCTCTTACACCCCTCCACATTCATACTCAACACTTTCCTTACGACATTTTCCTCATTCCTCCGCATCACATGCCCTTACCAAGCCAACCACACAACTTTTCGGTCACCGACGTCACTTTCAGATTTACTTTCCTCTCCTATCAGTTCGGCTTTATATCTTTCTAAATATTTAATTCTCGGTATTCGCTGTGGTATATTAGGTACGTGTTGATCATGTTATATGATGATGATGTTATGTGAGGGTTAAACCAGTTGACATTTACAAGCTAAAATGAATTTATTAAATAGCTCTAGTTGTACAATGAGTTAATTGATAGTTACACAAGGGGGAACGATGAGAATGCTACGCTACAACATGATTCCTCAATCTGTTGGCTTAAAATAATCAATGCTTGTTTCTGTTTCTGGTTTAAATAATCACCGTTACACGTAACAATCAATGATGTCTTAAAACTAGATTTATGTTTTTCATCTGACACGTATTGCGTGAGATCGTCTTTTAAGGGAAGAACCACCAGATTACAGAATACAATCACGGCAAAAATCTTCGACATAAAACATTCCGACGATCAATATCCTTGATCCGATTATCCGCGACGACACAAACAGCGCGTTGATTATAAAAGAGGAGCACCAACGAGATGAGCCGACTACGCAGGCACAGGCGCCGACGACGCGCAGCCGACGCTCACCGTAAGCAAAAACTCAATTATCATATTTTATACCTCATAATACTTACGAAAAGATATTCAATTATATAATTTTTCCTCTGAAAAGGGAATCCCTTTTCATTTCTCATTTGGATTTTTCTCTTAAGCAATTACGAGGCAGCCCGGGGGAGCGCGAGATTGGCTCCGCGAATACATTTGCACGCCGGACGCGCCCGCTCTAATTTATCTTTTAACAAGGAATGGAATGTTATGTTAACTTATGCGCCGAGCACAGACCGCGTTAGCTCTGTTTTCGTTTAATAAAAGTGTGTTTCGCGGATGATTTTATGAGTTTCGGCGAGTTATGAATTTGTTTGTGCGCGGAATAGAAATGAGCTCATTTCGTGCTCCCCGCCCGTGTGTTGTGTGGAGATTATTTATCTATTATTTATACAAGAGCTTTATGTATAAATAAGTGATAAACGTAAACCAATCTCAAAGATATTCCATTAGATTAGCATAGCTCAGTGAAACTCCAAACATAATTTGCGAGGAAGGACATTATGTTTGTAACAAACGAAGTTCTCGCTCGGCACGTCGCTCAAGCGGCTCGGCTCAATTCGATTCCGACAAGCGGCGGATCGGATTCGGGCGAAACTCGTAATCGTATCGCGCGGCCGGGAACACAAATTATTCGTGCGCCGAAACTGGCTAACTTCGTGAACCCCATAAAGGAGGTAGAGAACAAAGCGGAACCACAATTGGCCGTGGACCCTCTACCTGAGTCGATGGAAGTTTTAAAAATGGCGGCTCTTTGAGAGCAAACTCGATAAGGGCACGCCCGCGGGACGCGTAAATACAATTTGCAAGGAATCGCTCGTGCCTTTGACGTGAGTCGCGACGTACGAGGCGCTTGTTTGCGCCAGTCGCTCCTCTCTGATACGTGTACGATCTGTCTACGACTATAAGTGAAAAATCTAATCTAACTCCGATGAATATTTAGCGTGCTCTGCAAACTAAGCTAATGCGATATCAAATCAATTTGTTTATTTGGTTTGAGAAGTCTGGCGTACGGGAGATGTCGACAATATTGTGTTCGCGAGATGTTAGACTTAGAAGTTGTTTAAAATATTTTTTTTTTTTTCGGAGTTTATTAATGTAGGCAGTAAGTACATTATGATATGATGAATCTCTTCGTCTTTTTTCTTTTCTTGTCTTTCTTTATCATATTTCAACTCCTACACGTAGGTGTAGTTTTGTAAGCCCCCTGTACCCGATTAGGTATACAACTAATCGGGTAGAGGGGGTTTACAAAACTGACTTTATATCAGCCATAACGATGTCGATGATGAAAAATTTCATAAGATTATTGTTTAAACAAAACTAAAAATCTGCTGTAGTTTGACGACATTTATTTCTCGCATTCTTCTTAGCAAACCCTTTTAATTGATACCCATATCATGGGGTGCATTATAAATAGTCTATATAGTCTTTGGGAGTCCGCCATACTGGATTTAGAATGACATCACTTAGCTAACCATGCATTGTCATCCAAACTAAATCTGTATGCAAAACATTACAAACATTAAAGCAGTATCTATTTTCCCCCTGTACTGCAATAAAAACGCAACTTTGAATGAACGAAATTCGAGAGTAGTTTTAATTTCTTATTCGACGCCACAATTAATTAGAAGCGACTTCGACTTCAAACAGATGTGACGTAGCGACTTATTTGATTGATGCGATACTAATATTGTTATTATGGAGCTACGGAATGAGATAATTAATGGCTTATTATGAACTTTTGCGTAACTTAATGATTCAATATGGTAATAAGATTTTGTCTGGAAATGGGAAATCAATGCGATTAACCTACAGTTTTAGACATGCTAATCATGGACACCAAAACCTACTCCAGTTTCTTTTGAAAACTCAAATTCGACCATTTATTTTAATTAGACCATTACTGGCACTTTTGAATGTCAGAAAAAGAAAAGCGAAGCTACAGTCACAGTCATAAGGCATAATAACTTGTGAAAGTACTGTAGTTGCCCATTCCAAAGCGTAGATCTCTATGGAAAAGAATGAGCAAGCAACTCCATCGAAAAGTTGAAACTAATTTACTTTTCCTAGAAATAGATCTTTGCTGCTAATATACTTACTACCTTACTGTTATTAGCTTCATGCTCGCCGATTCAGTTTCAAATAATACAAATGTCTAGCGAAAGTAATTTAAGTGTAATTATCAAACTACAAAACATGACTCTAAAAGAAGGGCGATTACAAAATCCTTAGGCTATATAGAGGGGACTTGCCAGGAGTGTAACTTAAGCAATAACAATTACACTCTATGTTCGTCACCAGTATACCTAGACGCACACGGCACAACCCTCTAATACTTACATCTAACCTTACAAAGCCCGTAGGTATTCACGTTACCATGACAACAGTTTACCCTCCCCTCCACCGCATGCATAACACAACAAAACTGCACCTTATCTTGTGACATATAAAGTGTAAACTTGTATGAAACGGATAAGGGGTAAAAAGAGTTGGCACAACATGCGAAGGTGAGGTCGTTAGGTCCCCGTGTCGATGTCGCATCGTCTAGTGTCGTTAGGGTAACAAGCCGGACTGTGAACTCAGTTTAGTTTAGTGTTCTGCCAATATTTAGTTTATGAGTTAACTGTGGATTGCGTCCTTTTACTGTTTGTAGTTAGTGTTGTGAATTGCGAAGGTTTCTAGGTAATTATTTAATTAGTACACCAACAGCAGTACATACTAAGAATTAATATGAAACAATAAAAATAATATAAAATTGTTAGTATGTACATACATATGACTATTACAGGTTTACGCAGCATTCGCCATAGGATGGGACAATAATATAATGTTCCCAAATCAGTTTCTAGCTATTAACTGATTCATCATTTGCCTACCCTTTTCCCAACTATCTTGGGGTCGGCTCCCTGTCTAACCGGATGCAGCTGAATACCAATATTTTACATGGAGCGACTGCCTATCTGACCTCCACAACCCAGCCAACCAACTTATTATTAACTGATTAAACTACATTAATTTACAAAAAAAAATATCAAAAAAGAATTGGAAAATGAATTTTTTTTTTATCATTCCGGCCCGACTCATTCGGGTCAAATGTCTTATGGAAAGTTTTGAGTATGAATGTGGATGGCTATAAGAGTAGAGGAAGACCAAATAAACAATGGATGGACTGTGTGAAGGATGATATGGCTAGAAAGGAGGTGTCTGATGAGATGGCGAGTAATAGGGAAGTATGGAAAAAAAAGACATGCTGCGCGCCGACTCCAAATAAATTAGGACAAGGGCAAGAGAATGATGATGATAATGATGATGTTAAACCTGATAGAGGCCAAGAGTTACATTAAAAAAAAAGTAGAAAATGTTTTGAGGTAGAGAGCCTCATGATTCTTTTAAATTTGCCAATAGAAGAAGTCTGTAAAGCAATAGCTGGAACCGTTTACCATAATTCGCTTTTCTTATTTTTTATTCTCATCATCACACATCTTTTTCCACTGAATACGCTACCTATGACAATAAAGATATAAAGCCCTCGAAAAAAATCAAAAGCTTTAAACACAAAAAAGAGGGTAAAAATAATAAAAAAGAGTGTTTAATTACCCTCGTACCTTTTTACCCGCATATGGTCAGTGAAGGGTTGCCTACCGTTCAATCTCAACCCGTCGTCGATCAGTGGGCTATTTAATTTATATTTATAGCCACTTGAGGCTATGGCTCTATGAGTCTATGCGATTGTATGCAGGCGTGTCTAATGTGCGTAAAGGGGTATTTTATGTTCCATTGAATTGTACAATTGGTGTTTTTGGGGAAAGTTCAATATTCATGTGTTTGAGTGTTTTGATTTTTCTTAATTGTTATGTTTGAGTCAAGAAGGGCTTAAAAATAGGTACATCAGTAAGTTTTAAGTGCAAGAATTGATCTAGTAGTGGTTTTTATGGGATTGTGTATTAAGAATTATTTGGAATAATTGGTACCGAGAGAATATGGCTTACTAATTCATGGCTCTGAAAAAATATTCAGTACGAATTATAACCATTTATTTATTTTCTTTAAAAATTTATGTACACACTAAATATAGAAAAGAAGAAAGAATATAATATTTACAAATACAAAACTAGCAAACAAAACATGTACAAAACAGTTTTTTTCTGCCTATTCATTAGTATTATAAAGGCGATTTCACGCTGTCGGGTGGATCGCTGCGGCACGCGCGTGTTATCGCAAAATATTGTCAATTGCCCGCAGCGCACAGCGGGAGGGAAGCTCATTGTGTGTCGTTCGGTAGTAGTGGTTAGTGTGAAAACTAAAAAGTTTTTATCTCACTACCCCATAGATTTTCAACTCTTCATTTTTAAACACCATAGTTTTTTTTTTTAGTGAATAGGAATAGGCCCAACGTTTAAATGCAAAAAATAATTTAAATTACAGGTGATTTCTGCAATAACAAGACCGTTGGTTAGGAACACTGGAACCAATAAGATAAACTTAGTTGTTGATTAGCAAAAAAGAAGGTTCTGGTGAGTTAAGAGAAGCATATACCATTAAACGATCGAGTATTTCTGCGATACACATCAAGATAATTCTATTAAGACAGCATTAAATGAGTCATTAAACGTAATTTAGTCTTCGCAACAAAATCAAGATCCAATTACGGTACATTTAGCTTCAATAGCCCACTTGAGCACAAGCTTGAGTCGCGTGGCGTTCGTGCATTTTGTTTATCCACCAGATTCGACTCAATTTAGCGTTAAGTGATCGCCTATTGCGACTGTAGGGACACACCCTCGGCTTTCCGCTTTTTTAATCGCGTCGCGACGGGTCGCCGCGATTTATTACGGACAGTGTGAATGTGGCCTATTGTCCGAGCGATTTTTGTTGCTTGATTGAGATCGGTTCCGCTATTAAAGCGATGTTTGTGTGACATTTTTATAGTTTCGTTTTGGATGGCGGGCGTATGGGAGCGTTGATTTATAAACGATGCCGTGATGTATGGACTATTAGTGTTAATAGGTTTTTAAAACACTTCCAATAGAGAAGTGTTTAATATTTCATGTTGGTGTATCTTTTGATTATTCAATAAATGTCTAAGGGAAGCTTAAAGCATAACTAAATACTTTCTATCTAGACCTATGAAATGTCTACTGAGTGAATCTTTAAATACTTAGTGAATAACAAATTAAATATGGATTACAAACCGGAGATCGAACAGAGTAGCGAAGCATTGGAGAGGAGTCTGCCCATTTGCAAGGTTGGGCGAATGTCCGCTGATAAAGAAAGAAAGGAAATTATAGAGTTTCTGTTAACCTACATTAATACAAGGGAGGTAAGATCACATATGAGTCAGACAAAGAAAAAATTGAAACATGAATGAAAAAAATCACTGAACGTTGATAAAACACAAATGAGTGAAGTTCAGTTTTGACAAATATATAGTTGCGTTTTTACTAAGAATTTAGAAAATATGCCCTCTGAAAACTTTGTATTTTCTATTTATGGTGTTTCTTGTCCACTGAACTGATTTCTGGACACTATATTGTCCAAGATGAAATCCCGTCGCTTGTTTCGGTGTCCAACGGGTACATGTTGAATATTATGTATTTTCCTTTCTAACCACATTTACTCGCTTCAACGCATTTTCTACCCTTTTCTGTGATAAACAATACATATTTTTGCCGTAGTCAGCACTAGTTTTCGTTTACTAGATTGCGAGTAGTTCGCTTTCAAAGTTCAGTGCCCTCGTGTTGTCTTCCGTGAGCTCAGGTGTTGTACTATTAACTGAAATTTCTTTTTGTACCTAACTATACGTGATTGTAAACCATTTTTCAGATCTTTTTTTAGATTATTCAAAATTGTGACTACATTCCGTAGTTTCTAAATACCTGTACGGAAAAAAGGCGTGATTATAAGGTAGATATAGGCACATTAGTTTGGGTACCTAGTTAATCCAATATTTTATCACCAGCGACCCACCCTTGCTTCGCACAGCGCCATCTATCGGGTCCAAAACTATATCTAATGAAGCCTATATTTTAAGTTAAGCATCTAGCAGTAGAGCGGTGAAAACATGCAGTAGTTTTTGCGTGATATGCGTACAAACATACGGACAGAAAGACAGACAAAAATTCTAAAAACTGATGTTTTGGCTTCTGTTGCTCTAATAAAGACCCCCAAATATTTATTTTTCAATATCTTCAATGTACAGACGTCGGTTTGTTACAATTTTATTATATGTATAGATATCCGTAAAGCATTGTCTTTGTTTATACGTCGAAAAAAATCCTAATAAAACCCTTCACGACAACATGACTATGACACCAAAAATAGCAAACGAAACTGAACACAAACGGGTTGAGTCAACGCAGAACAATAGACCGGCTCTGCTGTTCATGTTCATTAATGGTATTAATTAATGTTTAATTGAGCCAAATAGAGTATCAATTTAGCGGACGGCAATTGGATCATGCATCCCGGCACACTATGTACTTGTGTGAGTAGTAAGTAGTGTGGTTAAACGTTGTTTAGTGATGTAGGATTGTAGGCAGGTCGGTGTGGGATTTATTTGGGTTATTAAGTGTAGTAGGATTTGGTCTTTGATTAAGATTATATTAAGAAGTAAGAGATTTTTTTTTAATTGTTTTTATTGAAATGTTGTTTTTTTTACTTCTATAACTTTTTGATCGTCTTTCTATACTCAAAAAATATTATTCCTGTATTTGGTTTAAAACATAAACAGACAGTTGTCTTAGGAGGAAATATGCCAACAGTTCCATACATTTTTTAAGCATGTTGTGGTTGTTTTTACATTTGAAAAGATTTAAAAAGCATAATATGATAACTCAGTAAGTTTTAATTACGATTGAAAGAGGTCTGTGAATTCGTAAGAATTTCCAAAAGTCGCTCAGTGCCAAGTCACTTAAAAAAAATACGCTGGAATTCGACATCATAAGATAGAAGTATCTTCCCTCTTTTAAACATCCTATGCTATCAATTCCATTCTGTCCTATCTTCCCTATTCTCAACTCTACATACCAAGGAAGCTGTACATGTGTACAACGTACCCACAACATCGGGAGCGGAGTGCGTCTCATCGTTTAATTACGACGTTAATTGCTCGAATTGACTTAAACAGACGCGCGATTAGTACCGCGGCAATCTACGACACTGTGGGCGAACCTCTGTAATTGGACCTTAGAAGTAGGTACTGCAAGGACATTATGTTGCCTTCTGGGGTTTAGAATATAATGTTAATTGATTGTTGTGTATACACAGAGGTCTTCCTCTGTGTATACAGAACACGTGGCTAAATAAGAAACCTAAAGGTAACCAAAAACCACCTAACCACGACCACGACCACACCAACACCACGGCCATGACCACGGGTTAACCTAAAGGTAAAGCCGTGCTCATTTAGGTTGGCCCGTGGATGGGTGACCACCCATTACATACCGAGTTTCCTCCGTGCCTCGTAAAGCACGTTAAGCCGTTGGTCCCGGCTGTCATTTGTAGATCTTTGACAGTCGTTACAGGTAGTCAGTGACCCGAAAGTCTGACAACCAGTCTTATCGAGGGGTATCGTATTTACCTAGCACTAACTTGGTTCTGGAGGTTAGATAGGCAATCGCTCCATGTAAAATACTGGTATTCAGCTGCATCCGGTTAAACTGGCAACCGACCCCAACATAGTTGGGAAAAGGGTAGGCAGATGATGATGATGATTGTTGCGTATACAAGGTGTAATAAAATAAACGCAAGACGTCGCGTGTAGTTTCTCGTACCATGAAACTGAACAACTGTTCTACGAGTTCTTGAAATTCGAAAAAATAAATAGAACTTTCTATAGGAACTGACGCAATCAACTGATCAACATGTACGGTAGAACTAAAAAAAGTTATGAATTTCCAAAAGGCATAGATAGAACAATAGCTGTTCAGTTCCATGGTCTGAGACACCACACGAGTGGTCTTGCGTTTATTATGTTAAACCCTGTAGATTGGAAAAGATTATGATCTGACCCAGTACATTTCCACCTAATGTTATTTTTTTCATGTGTACGTTGTACTGGGAAGTTTTCCGCGATTTCTTCACACTAGGAGATGGAGAAGGGCTGGCCCTTTGGGGAGACAGTTTTATGTAATTTTGACGTACAGAAAGTGATGTTTCTCAGCCAAAGCTAAGATGCCCAGAACAGAAATGAGAATTAACGAGTTTTGATTTAACTGTGGGTGCTTCGTTGGTCGCTGAGCATGAGGTCCTGGATTATTGGGTTTTTCCATCAGCAATTTCTCAGTAGCAGCCACGGAGTCTGAATTTGTGCCCGGTTAATGGCAATAGGCTCAGCCTTGGGATTAAACATAACTGGCGAAATGTGGGTGTACTATTAGGTACACCTCTGTCTAACCCTTCGGGAATTACAGGCGTGATGTTATGTACATATGATTTAACTATCCAAATCCGCTTGAAAAATCAATCAGTATTTGTTCCGGCGATATATTAATGCTTTAAAACTGAAGATTTTCACGAATGACTTTACTCATTTTCTTTGGCAATCTTTGTGTCCTCCTATAACAAAACAGCAACAACAGCATCCTACCTCTCGCCATACCCACCCAACAATAGCCGTGAAACACACAAACACAAAGCGATTTGTCGCTCGACACAGGATTAAACAAGGCGAGAATTAGCGAGCCCGTCGACAATGAGCGCGTAACGTATTTATGTCGAATTGTCGCCGACAATCGTATTGTGCGCTGTCATGTCGCAGGATTTGATGCCGGAATAATACTGTTAATGAATTAAAAGCAATTTTGCGTTGGTAATAGCGGTTGGCAAAATGTGTCGGATTGGTCTTACTGAAATTTGGAACACGTCATAGAGGACAGTTAGATACTAGAAGAAACAAGAAAAATCTTATATTTCATAGTTTACGAATGTAATAGGTAATAATGAAACCAATCCAGAAACTCGATTGTGGGGATCAGATAGGCAGTCGCTCCATATAAAAGTTGCATCCAGTTAGACTGGAAGCCGACCCCAATACCTTTGGGAAACCGATAACCAGATAATGATGATAGGCAAAAGCGAAAAGCGGTCTGTAGGTTCTTAGGAAAACAAGAAAGGTACTGAGAACTCCATGAACCCCATCCACAATGTACATTTACAATGACAATACGGTAGCTCCTTTTAGCATAATCAGCCTATAATGTTCCCACAGCTGGGACACACGGCCTCCTCTCTAGAGACGGAATGGGCTATAATCCACCACGCGGGCGCAGAGCGGGTTGGTAGATGTCACATGTCTTCGAATTTTTGATTCCAGGACATGCCGGTTTCCTCACGATGTTTTCCTTCACCGTTCCAGCTCCTTTTGCCGGATGCAAAATTATTTCCGATATAGAAGCTCAAGGAAATCTAGCTAGACAATAAGAATATACGAAGGTAAATAATAATATTCGATATGAATTCGATTATCCAGTAAATATAAACATTTGTTACTATCATCGTTTGCCTAGTTTTTTTCCCAGCTATGTTAGGTTGCTTCCAGTCTAACCGGCTGCAACTGCATACCCATATTTTACATGGAGCCACTGACATCCACAGCTCAGTTATGAGGCAACACGATTCAGTAATCATCAAAAAACACACTTTCCAATCAGTATCAAACCCGGCGTGCTGACAGCGAACCCTTCAACTGCCGGTGTCGGGTACAAGCGACCGATGTAAATCTATTTGTCATATTAATGTGGACAATTACGGCGAATGCGGGCGGCAACCCTTGCGCGCGAAACCGCCGCGGGGTTCATTACACCGCCCAATTGTACCACATTGCGATGTGAGTACGGGTTCAAAGAGAGATCAGAAGGACCGGCTTTTCGTTAAGTTTTTTTTTGTTTGCTTAGTTTCTTATAGTTGCTTTATATTATAATCCAAGTACTATTTATTTTATTTTATTATTCAAGTAATCATATATTTACGCTGTCTTGGCTTCCGTACGTTTTGATCACTGAAAACCAGTGCTGTGCTGTGGGCCCCCCATAGCACAGTATTATGCTGAGATGTAGCCTGCTTGTCGCAATCAAGACGTGCAAGCTGTCAACATTTTTTGTTCCGTTCTGTCGTATTTATAAATATTTGATATGCGTTACGTTTTTTTTTTCATTTTTTTATGCACGTGGTGTCTGCGACATAAAAATATTTTTCTTTCTTTCTTTTGGGATGTTTGTACTTGCAACAATATTTTGTTTTTTGCTTCGTCTTATGTTTCGGTTGTGTGTAAGTGTGAAGTAATAATCTGCATCTGCAATCTGTGTTGTCTGACATTACTGTTATTGTAAAATAAAAACGATTTACCATGATAGGCAATCAGTTCTGCAGTCAAAAATTAAAGCTATCATTGTTCTGCCATGATGGTTATAGAATCTGCTGTTTGCACATCCCAAGAGCTGATGGATGCTACTGAGTTACTGAATTTAGATTGTCATGATTACAATCATGGGATTCTATATCTTCTTTTCAGCGTGTCGATGGCAGTCTAAATTGAGTCACTTTCAGTAGCATCCATCGTCATCAAATCTAATATTGAAGAATTTTCTGAACATTGATAGGGTTTCTTATGATTTAAAATCACAACGTAGGCAATCGAAGTTTAACCCTAAATTGGTACGGTGCTGCGAGTCTTGAACATTTGTAAAAAGTTAAAAGTAAACCTTCTGCGGGTATTTTTTTCGTGACAGAATGACAGAACATACTGATGGCGTTTTAATCGCATCTAATTAGATTTGACGACGATACTGTTTTAAAAAAATTACATAATAAAAGCGAGTTTAATTAGTTTTGTCATTGCTCGATAGGATTAATTCGGTTTCGTGTATGTGGTCGCCAAATTATTATTTTCGCTCGAATTTAAACGATTAAAATACAAATGTAACGTAGGTAACTTGTATTGTTTTATTCAAATTCACTCTTAGCATGTTTTTAGATCCATAACTAAACTTCACACTGTTATAATTAGCTTTACTAAAATGGGTAATCATTAAGTATTTCTTCTCTACTTCTTTTCGAATAAATAAATTCGTCGCAAAATAAGCTGTTCCGTCCTCAAATGTGCAGGAGTAAGGACACATTGGATGCTCCAAGAAGTGGTCCATCTTCTAGTCAAAACCACCACACTCGCAGTGGGTGTATATAATTCTAGTCATCAGAAGAGGGCTTTTACTCAGTAAGTCATTTTTTCCATAAAACTTATTCAAAACCTCCCGAAACAAAACATGATATTCAGGAACCCAAACATATCAGTTTCAGCTTACATTGACATAATTGAATACAAGTAAGAGCTCAATTGATTCGGCGTCGCTCGTGATCGTTCGACGACGGTCGGCGTTGATACAATTATTATGATAATTCATCGCGCGTGTGAAACTGTTGTGTAATTGAACGTGCTCGGTTACACAGAGGATAAAATATGGATGTGGCCGATGTGGTATGTTTTGTACCCGCGAGTAGAATTTGCAGTGTTGGGTTAATATTTTTTGAAAAATGTTTCAATATTTGTATTGTGTGGTAAGACCACACAATACAAATATTGAACACGTAACAAAGGAAACCGTTTCACAATGAAAAAAATAAAATCCAAAAGTCGTGTTTTAAAAGTTGTTTCAAATCAAATTATATTATTTTTTTATTTCCAATTGTAGCCCACCGGTAGCGGGAACAGGGTCCGCTGTCAGGTCAGGGCTCCAGAGAGACGGACCTCTTAACAATACTATTTTAATTATTACATTTTTAGTATCGATTTTAAGATTTTCTAAAACAGGTAATACCTAAGTAAATATAACTTTGCAATCCCCTGAAACTTCTTTGGGCTTAGGGACCTACATTTCGCCAGTTTTATTCAAGACCCAAAAAAGATACACATACCACATTGATTTCCCACCTCCATGTCCCACCGCCTCCACTAAACAATTGATCGCGAGCGCACGCGCCGGCCGCCATTCGTTCGAAATTCAAACAACAGACGTTACAGTGATAGCTAAGAATGTATGGTTATTAGGGTTACAGTCGCAAAGGTCACTGACACTAACTTTGACTGCGTTATTTAAGAAGCGCCTAAATTAGGTGGTATATTGGGAAGGACTCAATTGATGGCGTAATTGAAATATTAGGTTATCAGCTGACTGATTGGCAGTGATCACATTTAAGTTCTTACTTTTATTCTTCCTTGTTTATTTTATATTTGGTATATGATAACATGACATAGGCATTTACCAGAGAAAAGTAGTTTAGTTTATTTATTGCGAAGTCATTTTGAAGTTTCATAAATTGCTAAATTAATTAATTAATTGTTTGCTTTTGCCCACGGCTTCGCTTTCGTTATGTACAGAAATTAACTCACGGGATCGTTTTAAATATAGCCTATGATACTTAGGTATAATGCAGCTTCCCGTTAGTGAAAGAATCAGCTGATCAGCATTACTGGAGGTTACTCCCTACATACAAACTAACGGGAACTAATTTTTTGAACTGCTATTTAAACATTCGAGAGATTATTATGATCAGTTGAAAAAAATAATGGTCAGTAATTTTAGACTAATTCCGATTTGTCAACTGCCTACTCGTAACTGCCCAGTTATTTTACTGCTCAGTATAATTATTAAATGATCCGTTTTATTATTTTTTACGACTCATTTTTGTTTACTTTACTGCTTAACTTTAACTGCCGAACTTTTTAATATACGAGTATACGCATTTTGGAATTTTTAACTTACCAAAACTACTATTATACTCGTACAACTGCCGCTTTAAATCAGTGCCCAAAGTAACAAACAAATTAATACCTCTTTATAATATTAGTACCTATAGATTACTATAGATTACGAAATAAGACATGAAACTTTAATTTACTGACCAGTAGATAAATAAGATAGTTGAATACGTGTAGATCGATCCGCGTAATTATTGCATTTTGAAATTACCTACCTTTTTAAATTAAATTATTTTCAAAAGGAAAAAGGCGCACTTAGTTTTAAGAAAGCTCATTACATATTCCCCTACTCATTTATATATGTAGTAGGTACTTACTATTAAACATACTTTTAGTGATATACACTAAAAGTATGTTGTGCTAAATTGCTATCCATCCCCTCATATAGCAACACACAAACACTATCAACATTTCTAATCTCTAACAGTACTCTCTTGCCAAAATCTACCTCTATGTAGAGCAAGTTCGATAACACACAAACACTTACAGTTCAACGTTGAAAACACTACCAAAGTATAGAAAAATATTAAAGTCATCAGGTATTATGGCTATTGTTAAAATCTTAATTTTACCCTCTAACTCTACATTTTCTCTAGCTAACATTTTTTTTTTTGGCTTGAAAATTACATGATATTTTTATTTCAAAGATAATTAAATTATTTACAAACTACAAAACTTTAATAATAGTAACATTTGATTTTTAATTTAAAACAAACAGATTCTGTCAAGATTTCTAAATCTTTATCCCTATCTTTTGCCAAAAATCGTCTCTACATAGAGAAGAGTGTGAGAGTGCGATAACTCTACACAGCGGCGCTATAAGCCGGGCTCGACGCTACATATCGCATTAGACTGCATCCGGTCCAGCCGGATGTGGACCTAAGTCCCGTAAGGCTCTCAAGCAGGCTTTGTAAGTGATTGGAGTGGAGGGAACGAATTTATTTTGTTACAAATGTTTCATATTCTATTTCCAGGAACTAGCAGTGGCGAAGGTTTCAAACTACTCGATTCCTACTGGATTCCCTTTGAAAAATGGCACCAGTCAGTATTCTATTGACAAATAATATAATCACATTAAAGATATGTTCTCCGGCTTACTTCTTAAAAAAAAATTATACCTTCGCTACTGGGAACTAGTTTTTACTTTCAGCTTTGCCCGCGTCGTAACGGGACATGCGTTACCTCACGGGTATATACCATCATCTGCCTAGCCTTTTCCCAACTATGTTGGGTTCGACTTCCAGTCTAATCAGATGCAGCTGAATACCAGTACTTTACATGGAGCGACTGCCTATCTGACCTCCACAACCCAGTTAGTACTGGGCAATACGATACTCCTTCGTAAGATTGGTTGCCAGATATTCGGGCCACTGACTATCTGTAATGACTGTCAACTATCTACAAATGACAGCCAGGACCAACAGATTCACGTACTTTACGAGGCACGGAGGAAACTCGGTATGTAATGGGTCACCCATCCACGGACCAACCTAGGCAAGCGCGGCCTAACCTGCAGATCGACTAGAGGGGCTGTTAATATTCGATTCATCTCGAAGTCCAAAATGTAATTCATCACCACGACAAGAAATCTAAAATTAAACATCTTCCAAAAGTATAACTAACCAATAATGAAGTTAATCAATACTTAACTAATTACGCTTGAACTTTCAAGTTAATTTCTCAAGTGAAACAGAGTTAACCCGAGATCATTAGTATTGACAATTAAACTTGGTCTGATTCGATTAAACTCAATCTTGCGAGTTTGACGGGACCGAGTAGGTATAAACTTGCGAAATGTGGCGCAAGTTACTAGAGGGTAGAATTTTATTAATTTACAGAACATAACATCACGCCTGTACTCGAAGGGTTAGGCAGAGGTGTACCTAATAGTACACCCACATTTCGCCAGTTATGTTTAAGTCCCACTTCATAAGGGGCGAGCCTATTGCCATCAACCGGGCACAAATCCAGACTCCGTGGCTGCTACTGAGAAATTTCTGATGGAAAAACCCAATAGTACTTTGTCCTACCCGGGAATTAAACCTAGGACTTCATTGCATGCTCAGCAGTCGCGCTTACTCATACAACCACTCGACTAACGAGGCAATCATATTATTATCTATGGTGTTGTGTTTAAGCGCATAAATGGCAACGATAATTAATAAAACGTCATAAGCTTTGGGATTTGAGGCTGTGTCACTATGTTATATCACTCCCAACAAAACACTTACTAAACTCCCCTTTTCCAACTTTAAACGGCCATAAAAACAAATAGAGTAATCAATAACAAAATACGATCAATTCAATCGACCTCTAATTGACACGTCTGTGATATGCGTTAGTCTGTGGCCTACATACCGCCTGCTACAACAAATTAATTTAAATGGCGGCCGTTGAATCAATGTCAATCAGGCACTGATGCTGTGCGCCTGATTTTGATATCAATGCACTTTATTTGGGAAAGTTTTCATAATAATATGGTTAGAGTATTATGTTGCGGTTTGAAATTAAACAACTAATGATCAATGATCTAATTAAAAATCAAAGCATTTCAAGTAGGCCAGTTACAGGCACTTTTGAACTGTCAAATACTACAATAAAATGAAGCTACAGTCCCAGTCACAAGGCACAATAACTGTGAAAGTACTGGAGTTGCCCATTCCAAAGCGTAGATCTCTATGGATGAGACTCTTTTAAATCAGAATATTGATACAAAACCTCGGTTACATAATTTATGCTGAGATTGTACATTATGTGAGAAGTAGAAGACGTGCACATGAAGAGCGTCCAGAGTAAAAAGATTAAATCGACCGTTCGAAAATAAGGCAATTAAAATAAACCATGGCAGCTAAGAGATGACCAGTCCCAACTGACAGCGCCCATTCACTAACATGACGCATGGATCAGCACCATTCAGTTCAATCAGCTACCAGTCTAACCGGGTGCAGCTGAATACCAGTATTTTACATGACGCGATTGCCATCATAACGCCAAAACTCACTGGACCACGCAATATCCTTATAAATAGTGATTATCAGACTTTCGGCCTACTGACTTCTTCTACTCGTTACGATTGTCACAGACTGCCAAATCTTTGATGAATTTTGATAGTCATTCAAAAACGCGGTATGGATATTATGTGATGCGGAGGAATGAGGAAAATGTAGTGAGGAAAGTTTTGAGTACAAATGTAGAGGGTATAGAAGGAGAGGAAGACCAAAGAAACGATGGATTCACTGTGTGAAGGATGATATGGCTAGAAAGGAGGTGACTGATGAGGTGACGAGTAATAGAGAAGTATGGAAGAAGAAGACATGATACACCGACCCCAAATAAATTGGGATAAGGGCAAGAGAATGATGTTGATGTGGTAATCATCCAGAATAATAACGCTCTGGGCTTTTTCATCGCTGAATGATAGAAGAAAACCATGGATCTATCCTTGCTCTCTTAAAAACATTGTTTGAGATATTTACTAACAACAAAAAACGACGAATAACATAATATAACATCGCGCCTGTCATCCCCTAAGGGTCAGGCAGTGGTGTACCTAACCCACATTTCGCCAGTTATGTTAAGTCTCATGTGATAGAGAGCGAGCCTATTGCCATCAACTGAAAATTCCTAATGGAAAAACCCACACTTTCTCCGACCTGAGAATCGAACCCAAGATCTCATGCTCAGCAGTCGCGCTTGAGACCACTTGATCAACGAGGCAGTCTTGCCGAATCTCTCGTCTTTATACTTTAACACCACAATGACAAAAAACCGTAACCTCCATTTAACCAATAATACAACGATTACTACCTTCATAACTAGTGGGGTACCAACATGATAATGCTTGAGTATGGCAACACAACCGCAATATAATTACGCTTGATTAGCGCGGGGCGGGCAGCGCGCTCTTAATTCAGTAATTGCCTTCATAAACTCAACTCGTCATAAGACCACCGAAGATGGTGTGGATGGAAGTGCAGAAGTTCTGTTTGAAACAACTCCATTAGCAAGTATATATTCAGATCCTAAACGTAAAAAAATAGAAAAAATCTATTGTTGTAGGATTTAGTATTATCCAACAGTTTTTAGGGTTAGGGGGCAACTGGCCTCTGGTCCGTGGCCCACATTACACAGAAGCGGAAAACTTGGCTGAATGCATGGGCCAGAATACCATGGGAAAAAAGTATCATAGTTTTGCATGGAGGTTAATGGTTGGTCTGATAATACCAACCAACCTTATATGGGGTGGAAGTGACATCGACACACAAGCGGTTACCACGTATCTCCACATGGAAATTTATCATCGATATTAAAAAAAAAAACACTCGTTTCCTACAAAAGTGATTGTACTAAACGGTCAAAATGTGTAGAACACCTGTTTGTTTTTTCCCAAATGAAAATTTTCTATGTACTGAATACGTGATAACCGTTTGTACGACGATATTCCATCCGGTCTAGACACTGGAGAGGCCTGTAAAAGCACCTACAACAATGGTACAATCAAAAGAAAAACAATCTTTCCCTTGACTACATAAGATGATGGCATTAACACGTGTCCCGTTTAAATCCGTCACCATTGCGAGCTATCTTTCCAATTCAGGACACTGTACTCATATACACACGTACGTCTGTGCAAAACTCACACTGAACTCAGACAAACTAAGATCAAACTCAGTGAATGTCAAACATCCGTCATGTGTGTCCGTCAGTCGCGGTGTCACCAATGCGTTGGACCGACCAAGTAAAAACTGCACTCAATGGTCCACTCCACGAATGTACAAGAAAAGCCACAGTAAGAGAGGAATGGCGACGGATTGTGAAGCTTGCTACCACCCCTGATGTGACGACCACGACCACTCTGCCAAGAGTGTGACGAGGAAGAAGAAGAAGAAGTCGCGGTAAGATATATCGTGACTGCACCTTCTGCATATTTCTACTTTGTGTTAGATGACACACTCTTGCGTTCACTTGTTGTCATCACTTGTAACTTTTGTGTATTTAAATAAAGCATTACGTAGATTAGTTCATTAAAACGGTTAGTGGCTGAGCTTAGATCATAGTCGTTTTAATCACAGGGAAAATTTATACTATAATGTACCTACTGTAAAGTTCCATGATAAAAAGTTGTTTGTTTACACCAACTCTAGGAGGCTAGAGTTTTTATTAAGGATAAGGCTAATTGGTTGATCGCACACAGAAATCGAATGATTTAAGCATTTTTCGGATTCATGCCCGTATTGTATATTATCACTTGCTTCGGTAAAGGAAAACATCGTGAGGAAACCAGCATGCCTGAGATATATTTCTCGACGGCATGTAAAGCCAAGTCAGAGGCATAAAAACTCTGACACCAGGTTAAGCACACGATAAAGTAGAAAAGTGGAAGTAGAATAGACACATGCGATTTACACCCAGAACAACAGAGCTCTGTGTCTACGGTGAGCTCACAAAAGCCATATTCCATCAATGAAGAAAGTGAAGAATAAAAGAACATTCAAAATAAATAAAGTTGCACTGATCTTAAAAAAAAAACAATATTACCAGATTCGTAACTAAACCACTACCTCTTTCGTCAAGTGGTCCCAAGCGCGAGTGCTTAGCATGGGGTCCTGAGTTCGATTCCCAGGTCGGGCAAAGTGTTATTGGTTTTTTCCATCAGGAATTTCTCAGTAGCAGCCCCGGAGTCTGGATTTGTGCCCGGTTAATGGCAATAGGCTCGCCCCCTATTACATGGAACTTAAAAAAACATAACTGGTGAAATGCGGTTGTAGGTACACCTCTGACTAATCCTTCGGGGATTACAGGCGTGATGTTATGGTAACTAAACCACTGCCATGTTACCTAAGAGAACCACAATGTTCTTATAGGTGTTGGGTACGTAGATTCAGATTGTTACAGGTACTTACTGGTCAAAGGGCGAGAAGATGTGGTGCGGCGGGCGCTGGTCCATGGCGCCGTCTCTAGAGCTGGCGCTGCCCACTGACGGAGCTGGAGATGGACAGCTGGCTTCAGACCTGGAGAGAAAATTAGAGATTTCACTATTGTGAGTAAACTGAACCTACTAAGTTCTACTGGTAGTCTGGAAAGTCATAACGTATTTTAGTAAAAATACATAAAGAAATCTAAATAATAATATTTTTTTTTCAGACAGTATGGCCCATATAGTCATCACTACATATTATAAAACAAAGTCATCCGCCGCGTTGTCTGTCCGTCTGTTCGCGATAAACTCAAAAACTACTGCACTGATTTTCATGCTGTTTTCACCAATGGATAGAGTAGTTCTTGAGGAAGGCTTTAGTATATAATTTGTCAAGTTCTTGTATACATTGGCTAAAATATAATGATATTTGTTGGAGGTGTCAGAAAAAAATAAGCCGTCTGGGAGCTTTCAACGAAAACGCTGTCTAAGCCCTTTGAGATATAATAAAATGATGTATGGTGGAATTGTGAATCAAAAACTGTTAGTAGGCATGATTATAATTTGAATATCAAACATTATTATCATAAGTTAGTTTATCAAGCTTCATGCGTGACATGTAGCTTGACAAACCTACCAATTGTAGGCCCATCCACTTCCGCAAATACCTTCAGAATGCCTTTTCTGCTTTTCCCCCATTCTGCGTATGATTGAGGCAACGTTTTTTTCACATTATCGCAAAATAAGCAGCTGTATGAGCATCAGTGAACATACCTGACGCACTGCAGTAAGGTGGAAGCCCGAATAACACCCCCTGCCTAACATTGATGGGGTGGCAAGCTGTAGAACGAAGCCAAGAGCTCAAATGTCCAAAGAATCTAAGAAGGTCAACAATACCTTTCATGTCTCGGCGATCTATTCGGCGACCTGTTCGGCGACCGGAGTGGGGAGCGTCGTGGCGAGCCGGGGGTGACGGGCGGCGAGGCGCGGGGTGAGCCTGCTGTCCCGGACACCGGCGACGCCTCCGCCGAACCTCGGGACATGCCACATTCTGATGAACCCTATAGAAAGAGAATTGGATAAGTTGGTGGTACTTTGATAGACTGAATTTATTTTAGAAGTAAAGTTTAAATGTTCCCAAATATATGTACTGTTATCTGAAGAAGTGAATTTATCTTATAAAAGCCCTCCTTAAAATCCAAATCCTTAAAGTCCTTGCGTTTTTTGTACATGCGTAAGTTATACATTTATAGTCCAGACCAAATTCAAAACCGCTTAACCATTTCACTATTTTAACCATGTAACCCAAGCACCGAAAAATATACAAGACAATGTAACAACTCGGCAAGCTTATCAGCGTCAAAATAAACAGCCCCTGTTATCGCACCTTATCATCGGCGGGATCCCTCTTAGTCAGCACGTCGCCCTCTCGCTTCCTCTGCTCCTCCTTCAAGCGCTCCGCTTTCCTCCACTTCGCTCGCCGGTTTTGGAACCACACCTGATGACAAGACAAATAACAAGTTCAGTTTATTAGCCTACTACTACTATTACCTCCTACGATTTTAATACTGTAATAATTTATTTATTGAGTTAATGTTCAATTCTCATTGCATTGCATCTGGGACTATTCTTGGCAGGATTTTGTAGCACGATGCCTACTTTCGCACTATGACTATTTTTTTGTACTTTCAAGTAATCGGTAGCACGACGCCAAAATTTTGAAACCACCATACTTTAGATCGGACGATGGCTACTTTTCAGATCGGCCTTACCAGGCCACATAAAGGCGTTTGAAAACTGTATTGGAGACGAAGGGCCTCTACCATCGTCTTCTACATTGTGAAAATGTTCTGAGATAAATTGCAAACAAAACTTAAGTTCACGAAGCCATCAGCCAAGCATTATGTACATAAAACTGAGTAACTCTACGCAAAAATGATAGCTGGGAAACGACTTCTTTTTTGGGGTGAAAAATCACGTTTTACGGTAGGAACCAATGTAAAGCTCTCAAATCATTGTGCTGATGGATGCATTGAATAGTACGGGGGTCACGAAGGTAGTTAAACTAAAGTTTTCACATTAAAACTTGTTTTAAAAAAATAACTTTGACCCCCAATATCTCCGTAACCAGAAGGTTCCCAGGTATGGTCTAGAATAAAAAAAATATCGTAATGACGGGGAGAACAAGTGCCTTTCAGCTTCGTTAAGGGTACTTTTACACCCATTATAAGGAGGTAGCAGCGGTGGAATTTACCATGGTTTATTATTATTATTCCTTTATTTATTTTTGTAACATAGTATTTACATTTTTAAATATTTTTAGTAACAAAAATTATAAAAAACAATTAAAAATATAAAAAATAGTAGCCCGGAATAGGGTCCCGATGCCGGTGATTATTATTATTATTAATAATAAGCTTTATTAGTTCTCACATTATAAAACCTTAAGATTAAATAGTTACAATATTAACAGTGATCGTAGCTTTATAGTCACAGTACGGATCGCAACTGGCATCTTAGCTAGATTACAAAGTAACCTGTGTTAAAGATACCAGTCCCATTCCCTTATAAATAATATCACGAATTTCAAAGTTTTTTTTGCAAGAATTCATTAACAATGTGAGAGAACAAAAAAGAAACAAAAAAGAAATTAAAACTAATGGAAAATTTTCTTTGTATGCATGCGCGTGTGAGTGAGAGTAATAGATGTGTAAGTGTGGGTGTAAATGCGTTTAGTTATGTGTGTATGTGGGCGTGTATGTGTGTGTGTCTGTGTGTATTGTTGTATGGTAATTATACTACACCATTGTACTTAAGAGGTTTTCCGTCTCTTGGTAGGTCAGCCCCTGAAGCCATTTATTTACTAGATTTTTACATTTGCAGCTAGATAGTTGATAAATAGAGAGTATTTTATTTAATTTGTTGTACAATGTAGGTGCAAGAAAATAATTGAACCTCCTGGAATGGGTAAGGTTGCTTTTCCTAGTTACACAAACAATGTCTTTACGTCTTTTGGAGATTTTTTTGTATGGGGTCGCAGAATGCTGAATTAGGACAGTTTTTGCTATGAAGAGTTGCCTTACAGTCAACACTTGACAACTTTTGTAAAGTTCGGCAGTAGGAAACATATAATGTTTAAAGGTGCTTACTTTTAAGATAGCTCTCTGAGCTCTTTCTAATTTTAACAGCTTTGTTTTTGGCGCACCTCCCCAGGTCGATATGCAATAAGTCAGTAAGGATTGGCAAAGTGCAAAGTAGACCTGTTTTAACAATCGTGCATCAGCTACGTGACGTAGGGTTTTAAAAATGTAGATTAGTTTTCTAACTCTATTCTGTAATAATTCAATGTGGAGTGAGAAAGAAAGACCATTGTCCAGAGTTAAGCCAAGATATTTGGTATTGGTCACTTGAGCCAATTTGGGACAGTTACAGATCTGGTCGTCGGGAACAGCGCACGAATGCGCGACAAGGTATAAGGAGGCTGGAGGTTGGGTGGTTTGACGGAGTGAGAAAGTCATATAGTTGGTTTTGTCAGAATTAAGTGTCAGTGAGTTTCTAGCCAACCATTCCTTAATTATATTAAAACCATATTGAGCTTTGGTAAAAACCTCTGGCCATGTGTCACCACTAAATGAAAGTGCAGTGTCGTCTGCGAACGCCGTTATCTTGGTGTCGTTTAACTTAATCTGGCAAAGGTCATTTAGGTATACGAGGAAAAGAGTCGGCCCGATCACACTCCCCTGCGGTACTCCGTATGTTATTGGCAGCTCATCACTTACATAATTATTAATTTTAACACATTGGGTTCGGTTATGTAGATAGTCCTTTAGAATAGATTCACCTCTTACGCCCATTTTTTCCAGCTTGTGAAGCAGGAGGGGAGTAGAGACTGTGTCGAAAGCCTTAGCCAGATCTAGGAAGATGGTTAGGACCTTTTTCTTTTCGTCTAGGTTTTTGACTATATAGTTAGTAAGATCCAGGACAGCATTAGAGGTGGATCTATTTCGTCTAAAGCCATACTGAGCGGTTGACAATAAGTTCTTGTCTTCCAGAAATTTTATCAGTCGTTTATTTATTATGCGCTCCAGGATCTTAGATAGTATAGGCAATACGGCTATCGGACGATAATTGGCGACACAGTCTTTACCCCCACTCTTGTAAATGGGATGGATAAGTGACTTTTTGAAACACAAGGGGAAAGTAGTTGTTTCGAGGCAGAGGTTAAAAACGTGAGTTATGACGGGGATGAGGAGGTTTTTATATCGCTTGAGCAGAGCTGTAGGAATGTTATCCCATCCCACAGCACAGTCAGATCTTAAGGAGAATAGAATTGATTCAACTTCGCTGCAATCGGTTGGTAAAATAACAAAGGAGCCACAAGAGGAGTTGTCGGGGACATGGACCTGGAATTTTGAGTGGGGATTTGGAGGTTTTATTTTGGTTGCGAGGTTTTTACCAATGCTCGCAAAGTAGTCGTTTACTTGATTGACAGAGTATTCAGGGGAGGCAGAAGTGAGTAGTAAATCAGTAGACGAAGTTTTAGATTTAACACAGTTAGTTACACGTTTTATTACCTTCCAGATTCGCCTATTATCCGTGCCAGCGTCTGTTAGCTCCTTACGATCATGGTCTCTCTTAGCTTTCTTTAATATTTTGTGACAAAAATTTCTGTATCTTGTGTATGTTAACTTTAAGGTATCATTGTTCGGATTTAGCATGGTTTCTTTGTGCATATTATCCCGATTTCTCATGCAACGAAGTAAACCAGGTGTCACCCACGGTTTAAGTATTAGTTTACGATTTGGTATCTTAACCGTGGTTGAATTTTTATCTATAGCACACTTTAGGGTGTTAATTAACTGAGCAGCAGCTTGATCTGCGTTTGTAATGCAATAGATCTGATCAAAGTTGATATCGTTCATCTCCAGGTCAAGGGTTTTATAGTTGATTTTATTGAGAATAGGGCGATTGGAACCTTTAGAAGATTTTCCTTTGTTTTTGAGGCACAGTAGTACACTGTTATGGTCCGTAACAGATGAATCAAGTACTAGGGTTAGCGCTTCGTAGTTAGACTTAAGTATCACGTGGTCTAAGCAATTAGGGCCACGCGTAGGAAACGTATGGGCAGGCAGTAACCCATGACTGGCTATTAAGTTGAGGTAATCTGAGGTACGAGTATCATTTTGGGTATGAACGATATCAATATTGATATCACCAATTATTGTAACATTTTTGAATGAGGATAGTGTATTCAGAACTAAGTCAAGAGAAGTTAAGAAGTTTGTCGTATTATTAAAGGAGGGTGACCGGTATATACAGACGATTGCTATATCGTTACCTATTTTTAATACCATACAAGTGCCTTCCATGAAATCTATCTCAGAGACTGTGTGTTCCAGATGGTCCTTGAGGAACACAACTATGCCATCATTCTGATTTTTAGGTTTTGTAGTATGATACATTAAGTAACCATCTATGTTAGGTATCGTTACGTTGTTTTTAAGCCAACATTCCGTTAGAATAATCGCTTCACAGTCTATATTAATTCTATGTAATAGGGTAACAAAACTATGGAAATTGCGATTTATGGATCTTATATTCTGAGTTAGGATTTTAAAGTGTTCATTAGGATTTAATATGGAGGAATTACAGTCATCTGGGCTACATAAGCTTAGCTTAGCTATTATTGCTTATTTATTTCAGAGACAGTACAATAAAAACATTAAAAAACATAACATAAAAAGTTAGTGTGTTAGTAACGCAAAAATGTTTCTAAAAATATGTCAGTATATCTAAGTGATGCCTATGGCTGTCCTTATCGTGATTCTGGAAAGGACAGTCAAAACGGGCAGCAATCACATTTAGAATCCTCAGTTGTGATTTTTTTTTTTGCAACAGGAAAACATTTTATAAGTACTTACTGCTGCGTGTTACGAAGTAATCTTGTCATTTAAAATGAAAAGTGAGAATTTTTTACCAAAACCGCCATTTGTAAACCTAATAAAATTTTATTCCCATCATAAATATTTCTAAACCAAATTTATAGGCCATCTCAGTAATCCTCAATAGGCGAGCTGTCGCCACGGAACCCAGTAACAGCACATCATTACCACCCCATTTTGTACTCGTTATAACTCCAAGCTAACAGATCACCCAACCACTCTATCGCATAAGGGCAACCAACCACCAAAACAACCAGACCTGTAAATGAGATTAATGTCTTTGCTACGAGAGATCTTGGTAAACTGGTCACGTCTTAATACCTGCCAATTTAACAAGATCCCCACTGTCAAACAAATTGTTAGTACAGCAGTAGATCTTGTTATTTTGGGGTTTGTAAGCCGGTTAGCAAAATACGTCAGGGCCACATTTGCACTGCAATTTTCGCAATTTAGTTTTAATAAGCTTCGTCGGGTGAGTGCTGCGAAATCTAGGGGTGAGTGGGGAAGTCGTGGTTGTGGCTGTAGGCAGAAAAGTGTGTTATCGAAAAGAAGTTGTATGTGTTTAAAAAAAACGAAGCTGTATAGTACCCATTTTTGATCATTTTTAAGTATAACTATAAAAAATAAACAAATTTAACAATTAATTTTAAGTATCTATATGGGCTGCAGGACTGTTCGAAAGAGATACCGCGGCCCTGGAACACAAAGGGCAAAAGAAGGAACATGGATGGGTTTTAGTCAGTAAAAGTCTGACACTCCCTTCCGCTCCGCCTAGAGCGGGAGGGATCATTTGCAGATTTCGCATCCCAAAAAAAAAGTATAACTATATACTAGTAACTATTGTATCAACTATTGTATAAGTCAAGTTTATAGCCATAAAACAACTAAAAATGTTGGAGGAAAAACCATTGTAGTTGTTTTTGTTGATGCTAAAAGCCCACACTGTAGGTCATTGAAACGGTATGCCTTTGCATAACTCTAAAAAACAAAATAATCACTTCGTTCTATTTAAATTATAGAAAAAAATCTGAAAATAAACTAAACGCCCTGTCTCCTCCACACACTTAATCTCTGACCCTCTAAGAGCGCCACAGTCCCTTAACACCAGTAAGCTAATTTCGTTAAAATAATAATCTACCCATAATCCCGACCCGCCCTAATAGTTTTTATCTCTTACGAGGGTTGAATTAATATTTGAACGTGTCGAACACCCCTGTTCTACCACCCCTGTCGAGTTTATTGTTATTACGGAAAATGTACATTGCGGTATTTTTTGGTTATTAATTTTCTTGCAAAATTGAGGTCCTGTAATGGTTGTTTGAGGGTTTAAGGATCTGGCTATTATTTTGTACCTAACTAACGGTTTCAAAGTGATCGTACCGCTGAGTGTGAGCTTGTAACTTGCAATTACATATGTGTAAGATTATCTTCAGAATTTGCAGTGGAAAATTGTGATTCAGTTTGTTTCTCCAGCGCTTGTGCCTCATCAGTACGAAGAGAGACTTTTGCTTTACAGTGTAGTATGAATTTAGTTTTATTTTGTCTTTGGAAAATCAGGTTTCGGGTATTCTCAGACCTTACGTATACCTACTTATTAGCACGTGATTTTTAAAGAAGGTAATTCAGCTATTTCGTACCAGGTGGCGATCTAACTATGCCTACCCCTGTGAGAAAAAAGTGTGAGTATATATGTTTGTAATTTTGTAAACTGCCCCAATTCATACAACAGCAAAAATCCATCACCAACAACACTTCACTAAATACACCTAAACACAAAATTAGCGACGTCATGGTTCACAAATCAATTCACCCCATTAACATCATTGTAGCCCAAAAACACATGTCACTAGTTCCAAACCAGCATACAATGACCTTCCCCACTCTCCTCCATTCATAAACATGTTGTATTATCTGGGGATCCGATAATATGGCTAGGAAGGAGGTGACTGCTGAGATGACGAGTAATAGAGAAGTATGGAAGAAGAAGACATTTTAGGAGCTCGTGGCCAAATAATAACAGCCGCTCTGTTTGAACTTCAGGTTAAGCCGCGCTTGCCTAGGTTGGTCCACCCAATACATACCGAGTTTCCTCCGTGCCTCAGAAAGCACGTTACGCTGTTGGTTCCGGCTGTCATTTGTATAGCTGTCTCTGACAGCCGTTACAGGTAGTCAATGGCCCGAAATGACAACCAGTCTTACTGAGGTAGATCATATTACCCATTACTAACTGGGGTGTGGAGGTTAGATAGGCAGTCACTACATGTAAGATACTGGCATTCAGCTGCATCCGCTTAGACTGGAAGCCGACCCCACCATATTTGGGAAAAGGCTAAGCAGATGACCGCAAATTCCAAGCGAGTTCTTTTACAAAGACGTCTATCGTACAACAAACAGGGGTCAATAATAACTGGCAGGGTTCCTCTCATTAAGGGGTGTGCACACTAGGGGTGCAGTAATTACCTTCTGTTACCAAACGTGGATTGTTTGCCGTCCTTTACACGGCGCATTGAGTGCGCTTGCGTTAAATAATAACAAATATTATTTGTGTGAACTACGCTTAAGGGCGACCAGTTTAATTACTTCTTTTGTTCAGTACAATAGGGATGAAGGACTTGTGAATGGGTGACATTGTGAATTGGTTTTGAAGCGTTGATGTCATTTAATAATGAGTTTGGAGAGGTAACGATCTGATGGCTTGATATCTTCATTCAGCAATTTTTTCTTTGCTGTACTTATAATAGGGTTATAAGAACTTCTCATGACGTTATGTCCGGTATAGAAGTTCAGGATCAGGTAGAAAAACTGCATATCGTCATCATCATTATCCTGTCCTAATCCTAATTTATTAAGGGTCGGCGCAGCTTGTCTTATTCTTACATACTTTTCTATTACTCGTCATCTCATCAGACACCTCCTTTCTTGCCTTATATAATCATCCTCCACACAGTCCACCCATCGTTTTTCTAAGCACAAATAGACTTAGAATTATTATTGTTGAGAATAGAGCGAAGTTGGAACACCCATCCAACTTCGCTCTATTCTTCTACTTTTAAGTTGCTAAAGTAACATTTTAAGTCTCCAACTAATTAATGAATCCACGACTGCATTTCACGATGTTTTCATTCAAAAAGAGATGACACAGTATTCAAACCAAAATTGTATTTCAACCTTAATTTCTCTAGTTATAAAACACATATCAAAGCAGACATGATGTTGAAACGGAATTTAATTTCAAACGCAAAAAGTTTTAATTCAAACTCGCCACTTACCACGTAACTTGCATGCATTACCTACTTAAAAGTTACTACCCCTAATTGCGTCACCACGAGTAATGTTTTAAAACACTTCATATGAGGAGTTTACGTAAAAGTTAACGTTAAAGACTCGTGCAAATATGTTAAGGGGAAAACGTGAGGATGGCAGAAATTCAGATTTTGTGATGTTTTTTGAAATTTTTAGGTTAGTAACGGATTGTATGTTGACCGTATAGAAAAGGAAAACCCTTTTTTATACGTCCATGTTGACGATTGATTGATTTGTTATCGTAAGAAATATGTGTTCTTAGACTTATAATTATTAAAATCACCAATAACAGTCTTAAGTTCATATCAATCTAAAGAATTACTATTTCATGAAGGCATGACATTTGTCATTCATCTTAAAAAAATGTATTTATGATTATTATGATATGGTCGAGTGGTTGCAAGAGCCACTGCTGAGCATGAGGTTCTGGGTTTAATTCCCGGGTCGGGTAAAGTGTTATTGGGTTTTTCCATCTGAAATGTTTCAGTAGCAGCCACGGAGTCTGGATTTGTGCGCGGTTGATGCTTGCCCCTTATTACATCGGGCTTAAAAACATAACTGGTGAAATGTGAGTGTACTATTAGGTACACCTCCCAGGAGTGATGTTATGTAAGTATTGCATATTTTTTAAGATCATAAACCAATCAATCATCAACATACAACCCGTTACCGATCTGCAAATGACAAAACACGTAAGGAAATTTAAATTTCGCGTATACTCTGGGTGCTTTCGCCTTAACGTGAAAGTTAACGTTAAAGACTCATGGAAATATGTTAAGAAACCGCAGCGCAACTGTTTAAGTAGCGGGGAATGTTTTCGCGACTCGTTCTAAGTGACAGCTCGTGTGTTAAGGGGAGGTTTACGTTAAGTGATTACACGGTACGGTGGTTTGTTTTTGGTTGTCGATGTTTTTTAACGGTGACGGTAAAAATGCGCATAACAATTTTGTTTGATGGTGAATTGGCTCGCGAAGCATAAAAGATTTCGATTACTTTATACTTTACAGGGTGTGTTTTCTTTGTTAGAATAATTTTGTTCGTTTATCATTTCATTTTGGAAGAAAAAGTATTAACATTAGAACATGAACTTTTGTAGGGATCCTATTCAGTGATAGGCCAATTAAAAATGAGATTGTAGATATTTGGTTTTCTTTAATCGCAGAAAATGGTTGACTTTTTTCAAAGTTACTTTGCTGCTTGCAACTTGAGCTGGTTATGTTTGTTAAGTATTTCCCATTAAAAAACGCACACCCAATAATGTTATATTTGTCGCTTTAACGCCCATTAGGCGAATATAACACCTTTTCAGCCTCTAAGATAAAAAACGTTTATTAATAAGATGTTAAAACCACACCCTTAACATCTAAGACCCCGCACACACTGTCGGGGTTGTCTCACTGACTTTATTAAAAGACCGTAATGGCGGCGCCGTCATACGGCAGCTAATTTGAGCAACTTGCCAATCTGCCCTGTACTCGATCACTTAGCGGAGCGGTTAAGTCATTACTTAACTTTGAACGACAGTTTACGTCATATGTTAGGCTGGTTACTTAGAAATTATGTTAACTTATGTACTTTAAAAAAAAACAAATAGGGATTGAACTCGGAAAAAATACACTCGGAAAAGGATTTACAGGTCTAGTGAGCATAACTTAGAGCTACTTGCCCCAAATATCTTTAAATACATATAACGCGAAATCATTTATAGTATGACCACTTTAAGTGTGCAGTTCAAGATGGCGTTGCCTGTCATGAAAATTTGCGTCGATATGTCAAACTTGGTACATTTATTTCAGTTCTGTGCTTTCCCGCCTGCACAGGTAAGTTGGTCGAAGTGTAAAAAAACATTCCTGTCATCTTCAAAGGATTTGGAGAAGCCGTACAAAGTTTTAAATTAGTTTAGTATTAAATGTGTTAAGTTGTTTGTGGTGCAAATGAGCCTAAGAGTAGGTCTAACCTTTTTTCGTTAGATTTTTTTTAATATGTCTCTCCCTGAAAACGGGTCATCTTGCTGGCTGGTAATGCTTTTTCAATACACTTCCTCGAAAACTGGCTCTAATCGCACTGCGATTAGGTTCAACATGCATTTCACACTCGTAGCTTTTTTCATTTAAATTGAATTGAATTGAATTTTCAATTTTTATATTAGGCTGTTTAGCGGCTTATTCATCCCTGTGCTTCTCCTTCAACTTAAAAAAAGGGGAAATAAGCAAATTAAATCATAGTTTCCTAATATTCAAGACAAAAACACTTTTCGTTGTATTATTTTATTTCCTCGAAAGTGTATTGAAAAACGTCGTTTGTTACACGTGGGCATTTGTTATTGCAGATCTCGGCTCCGTAACATGGAACGAATTCTGCCTCAGCCGCAATCACAAAGTTTCCCCACTTGTATCAAAATGTACTATTTCGGGTATTTCTGTTTTATTTTTATTTAGCTTTAAATTGTGCCTACACTACTTATTGCTTCTTCTTGTTACATCGATGAATTTTTTTCAGCTACGTTCACGGTAAAATGCAACAATCGCTCTATAAAAAAACTGTTTCATTGTATATTAAGAAGGCATGAAACACCAAATTAACAAACATACTAAACCTAATACCTACACTCATAAGCTGAAACAAATTAATCCCATATACATTAAAATTAACATAATAAATAAGCGAAATATTCCCAAAACTGATTACATACAATCTACTTATCTACAAACCGACTGATGTTTCACGTGGTGTGGTGTTAAGTTTTTCATCACATGATTAGGGGCAAATTGCCCCCCTTTGCCACCCCTGGGGATCCGGCAAATCTACCGTTATCCCCACTAAGACCCGAGGAGCTTTCTTAGCTCGCGGTTCGACGATGTGTTAAAATTTGAGGTGGCATTTTATCCTTATTATCATTGAAAAAAGAATTAGGTTATTGCATAAATTCCAACTTTTCATACGTAAAATATGACTTCGTGATGAGTCAACTTTAGAAAAAAATCTCCGGTTTTCGAATTACAACATAAAATAGAAAATGATCTTTATCCCACGTGTATATTTGTGATACCTGCGTGCTCCCACCGACACGTGGCGTTATGAAACACGTTGAAATCTCTCTGAAAACTATTTCTCCCTCTTTTTACACTTCGTTGAAATCTTTAAAAAATAATTTACGGAAAATAATACATAATTATCTATAGAAGTTAGGGTAACTAAAAAAACTTGTGTATTAGCTACTCAAACATCTATCGATGTGTTTATTTTTATATAGCGTTAACAAAAACGAATTTACCAGCACGGGAAATACGACTACAGACGCCATTTTAAGTCCAAGCAAAACATTACCACATTCAAAAAATCACTGCCAAGCCACAACAAAAAATGAATAAAAAAGCTTCCATACCTAATTCCATTTACAAAATACCGCCTCCATGTTTAATCCGTTTCGCGGTCCAACCGCTGTGTAATTAGATTCCATCGCAGAGTGGTGTAATTCGCGCAAAATAGAAGACATATCGCAGATAACATGTTTACAAGAAATTATCTGAGGGATCATATCGGCTGGATTAACTTGCAGTCGTGTGTAGTTGGGACTTTAGTGACAGTTGTAGTGCTACTGATGTTGAGTGTTTAGTTTGTTAAGTAATTTTGTAGTTTAATCTGTGGTGTCCTTTGGTAGGTTGAATGAGAAATACAAGCACACTATTTGAAGATGGAATGCTTTTTTTAATTTTTACTTCTTTTTTTATTTCTATAAGTACAGCATCCACGGGTAGAATTGGCATGCACACTCACTCACTATACCTATAATAAATAAGGACCTAAAGTTCAATTTGCAAAAAGTACCGTTATACTGTCTTTGGGTCTTTGGTCAATATCAGTGGCGAAGGGTTAATTTTTGTGACAGTTAAGCCTGAGCAAAGAATAATACTTAGAAGCGTGATGCATGCAGTTCAGTAACTCTTCAGTAGTTAGTTTAGTAGTCGTTTCTTATACAGTAAATATTTGAATTTTATTTGTGTGTTGGTACATGGTCAAATAAGTAATAGCATAAGTGGGTACCATTAGGATCTGCTAATTATAAGTTACACTTAAATTTTGACGAACTCCAATTATTCTCATTGTCAAAACTGTATCATACGACAAATATTTGTCAATGGTAATTTGTCCTGCATGACACGCGCGCACGCACCGAAGGGGTTGACAATGAGGGTTATAGTCCTTTTAGTTTATTTTACTTTACTCCTAACGACAATCTTATTCCAACGAAAATAAAGTACACTTTGAATTTGACAGACAACGGGAGTTACAATAAGGGTTACACCATTACGCACTTGTACTAATGCCGTCGCACGAGTATAGTGTTGCGACAAATTGTATTAATTCCTCATTTCGTGTTATGACAGATGATATTAAAACTGTAAGTTGTAGGAAGGCTTTAGGGTTGTGTGAGTCAGGGATAAGAGGAAGATTAGTTCATCAGACGAGTTGAGTATTAAGCACATACATATCATAAATATGAGCTATGCAGATTCAGATCTTCGTCATTATCCTCTACAGCCCGACTCCGACGCCTCTCTTTTTTTGTGCCAACCTCCACGCTGCTGTTCCAGCCTCATCCGAGTTTTACACGCGATGGCAACAATGCTACAATGATAGGCGTCAGACGAATACCATTTTAGGGCGAATTTCACAAATAAATCTAAACGCGATCAGCACATCTAAGCCGCGTTCAAGGGCCGTCAGTGTCATATTCAGTCCAATTCTCAACTAAATAAGTCGTCATAGCGTACCTTCTTACACAAATGGTTCTTTTAAACTTGATAAATCGGTATTCTAAACTTCAAAGTTCAATAAAAAAGTCAATCAAGTAAGCTTTCGCATTAAATAGTTTGAAAATAATAAATAACTATTCTATAACTGTCTAGATTTACGCTCACCTTGATCAAAACCGAAATAAGAAATAGAACGGCTGTCACTGCCTTAATGCTTATAGATTCTTAAAATAACTCTGGATCGATTCGTCCTATCAAAATATAGAAAGCAGAAAATTCTGAGAATATTTCTACGGTTTACCTACACATTTACCATACTAATAGGTAAAATTTGTTTGTAAGTTTGTGTGTAGGGCGCAATCTCCGGAAAGAATGATCCAATTAAATTTTTGGTGAATAAATTATTATTATAATTCTAAAAATTCATTCACTGGCAGAAAGCTACATTATTCGTGGGTGCTATAAATGGTGGCTATAAATTATATTTATACCATGCATATTAGCGATCACATTTTTTGCGGATGAAATCGCGGGCGAAGTACTAGTATTAGGTATGTAAGGAAAGGTTCGGTCCGACCGCTACGGACAAAGCAGACGTAGTTTCAGACACCGGACACTGACCAAAACTTCAATAAAATTATATGAATTCAACTTCGTATAAAACGTCGTTCGTCGTTTCGATTCGTTTCATGTTTAATTTCGTATTTTTTTGTACCCACTGATTACTTTACAACTACAGTACTTTCACAGTTTTTATGCCTTGTGACTGGGACTGTAGCTACATTTCATTGTTGTCTTTGTTTCGACAGTTCAAGTGCCTGACGGGCCTCCTTGAAATAAATGCTTTGATTTTTTATTTTGATTTTACCATTTTCCATTTCAAACATTACTCGTATTCACTCAAGCATCATTTAAATCCAGCTTCGAATTGTATTTTGTCGTAAAATGTGACAGATTTCATTTTCACCCTTGATTTGATTTGAGTAGGAAAATGATTGATAAAGTAGAAAGGTATATAGGTACAACACAGCAAGTGCGTGCCGCGTGAAGTCGCGGCTCGAGTGACAACAAAAAGAAAATGAAGATGAGTGGAAACATAGGAAGGAGTGTTTGGAGTGGTGCCGCGACAATATCAGATCGTGCCTATACATGTTTCTCTGTATACAGGGTTATTTGTAAAACACCAGAAACCTCTTAAGAGGTCATTGTACTCATCACTATGAACAACTTTTCTATGGGACCAAACTTGAAATCGCGAAAAAAAATTAGCTGTTCCCTACATTTATGATCGATTAACTCGTCAAAATGTAGGGAACATTTTTTTTCGCGATTTCAGGTTTGGTCCCATAGTAAAAGTTGTTCATAGTGATGAGTACAATGACCTCTTAAGAGGTTTCTGGTGTTTTACAAATAACCCTGTATATTGCCAGTTCGGTGAAGTTTTTAAGCTGGTTCTCTTGAATAAAACAGAATAGCTGCTCATCCATTTCTAAAAACTACAAGTCATCATCATCGGCCTAGCCTAGCCAATTATGGTGGAGTCGGCTTCCAGTGTAACCGGGTCCAGCTGAATACCAGTATTTTAGATGTAGTCACTGTCTGTCTGACTTCATAACCAAGTTTCTGGGTAACACCTATGCTCCTTGAAAAGAATGGTTCTACTGGTCTTCTATCTACTTCTAAGTACTATAAGCTCTTCATCTTCTGCATCGTTTTCCACATTGGGGTCGGCTTCTAGCCTGACCGTATCCAGCTGAATATTTTATCCTATCTGACCTCCACAACCCAATTAGTACTGGGCAATACGAAACCCCTTAGTAAGTGGTTGTCAGACTTTTGGGCTTTTAAAAAGTTCTGGCAAGCAGCCCAGTTTTCTATTAAGTTGCATAATCTTTTAACCACGGGAGAAGAAGTCCAAAGAAAAGATGGATGGATTGTGTGAGGAATGATATGGAAGAGAAAGGAGTAAATGATTCAGTGACGTCTGACAGGGGAGAATGGAAGAAGAAAACGTGTTCCGCCGACCCCAAAAAGAATCGGACAAGGGCAGGAAAATGATGATGGAAGCCATTGTATTGTAATTACCACTGATCTAAGCCCTCTGGAAGTCTTTCAATCCAATGATAATGTAATGTTTCAAAACTCTGACACCAGGTTAGGCATAACCACACGATAGAGAAAGCATAAGAAGATACCTATTTTGGCCAACTCTTGACCAAAATACCTAACAACAACAGATGATGATGAATCTTTTAACCACGTCATGGGAAGTCACGCAACGTTGTGTCGTATGTTTTAAATTTTTTCTGTAGACAAGAGTTCGATATGACGCGTCGTTAGCTTCGGTCGCACGCCGGTAGGGTTGCGCCGTGAGCCCCGTGTACGCCCCCGGGGTTTTGGCTAATTGGCTTTATTATAAATATACAACACTATTTTATGTTTTTTGTTGTTTAATAAACATTAAGGCTAATTGTTGTGGAATAAATTAACTGATATAGACTAAGGATTATTAATTTCATTAAAATTATTTGAACAAGTTATTACATGACCTGGCTGGATCAATAGATCCAGCCAGGTCATGTAATAAATTGTTGGTCATATAAGTTAGGTCATATTTTCGAAATTACATAAAAAAGACTACTATTTACGTATAATCATAATGAAATAGATCACAATAGTTTTGAGAAAATGTCTCTAAGAGCAGAAAGTGATCCATGTCTGAAACAGTGAGAGAAAGTTTAAAATTGAACGCGTTCACAACTAAATCGTATTCTACGAGTAGAGCCGTCAATTTCGTCATTGAAATGGAATTTTAAAACTGGAAGCTCTTGCAAGAGATTTTTGTTTATGCTGATCACGTTCACCTATATTGGTGCAACTCGCCAAAAAGTTGAGCTACGATTATAAGTCACATTATATTTTGTTAATCACAAGGTCACAAGTAGGTCTAGCGGTTACAAACGCGACTGCTGAGCATGATGTCCTGGGTTCTATTCCCGGGCAAATTGTTGTTGGATTTTTCCACCAGAAAATTCTCAGTAGTAGCCACGGAGTATAGATTTGTGCCCGACTGATGGCAATAGGTTCACCCCCTATTACATGGGACTTAAACATGTGGATGTACTATTATACACCTCTGCCTAACCCTTCGGGGACTACAAGCGTGATGTTATATTTATGTATTAATCATAAGTAACTTTTCAGTAGTAAATTTTATCACAAAAATGTTCCTAGGTACTCACATAAAACATAAACCAATTAAAAAACTTCACATTGTAAACATAACCAAACTCAACAATTTACTCCACCACTCGAACTAGAAACAAATAATAATTAAGTAGGTACTCGTTACTGGCAACCCTATACACAAGTATTTTGAGTACCATTATAAAGCTGTGTTGTTTACACGCTTGACAACCCTATTGTTTTACAACACGAGTGCTTCTACACGTCACTGGGGGAGTTATAATTTTTTTCGAGTGATTCTTTTTTGTTTTTGATTTTTGAATTCGGATCTGTAATATTTGTTTTGAGGAGATGTGAATTTTGAGAGATTGAGAATTTATCAACTGTTTTATGATTGTTGAATGTCTTCCATTGGAATTGGCAAGATGTCGCGCAGAATCGGGATCCATGGAAAAAATGGAGGGAGTATGTATCAACTGTTGGTTGAGTATATCATTAGCTATACCTAACAATAAACCGACAGAAATTTAGGGAAAGTTATCTACAGGGCATGAATGACCAGAGTGCCTACACAATGTAACATTTTAGGCTAGCCAAAACAAAATATTTCAATCCTATTGGAAGCCATTGTATATAGATAAGGTAGGAAACGAGTATATTAGAGGAAGTTTAAAAGTTGCGCCAGTTACAGAAAACTTGAAAGGGAATCGACTGTATTGGTATGGACATGTGATGAGGAGGGACGAATCGCATGTGACTAAAAGAGTGATGAATGTAAACGTTGATGGATGGAGAGGGAGAGGAAGACCAAAGAAACGATGGATGGATTGTGTGAGGAATGATATGAAAGATAAAGAAGTAAATGATAGCGAGACGGTCACAGGACGGACAGAGGAGAATGGAAGAAAATAACGCGTTGCGCCAACCCCTAGTAACATGGGACAAGGGCACGAAAATGATGATGGGAGCCACTGTATTGTGATTGCCACTGGTCTAAGCCCTCTGGAAGTCTTTCAATCCAATAATAATGTAATGTTTCACAACTCTGACACCAGGTTAGGCATTAACCACACGATAAAGAAAGCAGAAGAATACAGCTATTTTGGCCAACTCTTGACCAAAATACACAACAACAACCAATAATACTATTTGGAGTAGGCTTCATTCATCAGACGGTTTCAGATAAGTGAAAATAATCTGTACCCACCTTTGCCATCAGTAGAAGTTGTGGTTAAGGTCGTGGAGCTTCGAGGAGTTTTCGTAGACAATAATTAAGAGCTGAGGATTGATTTCTGTTGTGCATAGTCCTTCCATTGCAATAGCTTCATCATCATCTACCCAGCCTTTTCCCAACTATATCGGGGTCGGCTTCCAGTCAAACCGAATTTAGCTGAGCTGAATACACGTACCAGTATTTTACATGGAGCGGCTGCCATCTGACCTCCACAACCCAGTTAGTACTGGGTAAGACGATACCTCTTAGTAAGGGGCTGTCTCCACGAGCGAGAGAATCACGACGATATTATCGTCGTTGCCACGTATTTCTATACACTCTCTTAGAGGCCGTCTCCACGAGCGAGAGAATCGCGGCGATATTATCCCATACAAATACGTAATATCGCTGCGATTCTCTCGCTCATGGAGACGGCCCCTAAGACTAGACTTATGGGCCACTACCTGTAACGACTGTCAAAGATCTACAAATTACAGCCGGGACCAATGGCTCAAAGTTCTTTCCGAGGCGCGGAGGAAGCTTGGTATGTAGTGAATCAAGTGAATGGTCACCAATCCACGGATCAACCTAGGCAAGCGTAGCCTAACCTTGAAAATCAACCCCTGCGACTGTTATTATTTAGCTACGAAGCTCCTCTTCACATTTCACTTGCAACAGCATCTTTTAACATATTTTCTAGAGTTATATTGTTGCTCAATTCGTAATCTATACTATCTGATCTTTTAACTAACAATGGCTTTTATTTATTTATTTAACAGTTTATGTACACACTAACATACAGAAAAGAAGAAAGGAACAGAAAAAAATAGGTACAAAGGTGATGCAAAGGTGGTGGTGGTGATGTTTTCCTAAGATGTAAAAGTCAAAGTTTGGTATTTGTTGAATATATGTATGTCATGTAAAATGGTGTCGCTGGTAAACATTATAGGTACCTACAGAGATCTCAATGTATTACTGTTAACGGTGTACAAATAAGCAGCAATAAGCGCCTATGGCTTTAAGTCCTCTGTACTTTGTGCTTGAAGTGTTAAATAAATAAATAAATGTCAGAAAAAACTAAAAATAGTTCCATACTTTTAATAATTAATTAATAATAATTTCCCAAAAAGCGTCAAGACATTAAAAATAGCACAATATCCCAATCACTTATGGGATCCTACTGCTACTAGTACATTCGCTTGGCGCCGCTCGTTCTCACCCGCCCCGCTGTAATCCAATATGGCCGACAGCTGCTCCCAAAAGCTTCCTTTTTATATTTTTCGGGCGAATTATCACCGACACTCTGCAGCCGGACGAGGATGCGAATCAAATTGAAAGCCGACTCAATTATATTACCAAGCTCTTTTAGGGCTGTCGAAGATTGTGTGGTGATGTTTGACGTGTCTTTGTGGAGAGGTTAAGTAATGTGTCACGAACTTGGGGCAGTCAGGGTTGCTGGACTGCTTATCATGATGATGATGAAAGTACTTAAGGTCGAAGTTCGAATTCTGATAAGCAGATTATTTGCATGGATCATTGACTATATCCATTACAGAACAGTACTTCAAATGTTTTTGTGTTTTTCTTAAAACATCCAAGAATCATTAAGTATCCATCTCTGTGCCTTCTGTTAAATACATAGTTAATTAATTAAGCGTTCCATCAATTTCCAACCATTCCGATTCATTCAGCAAATTCCTATACCTAATCCCCCAGTCCTCTTCACACGCGACACCCCTTAATCCCAGTAGCACGTGCGACAAGGTGTGAGCGGGGGTGCGGCGCACGGGCGCGGGGTAACAGCCTCATACCGTAATACCATTCCGAGATGAGCGACTTAAACGCGTTACAGACCACCAGTCCTACCTGACCTTCCCTCCCCCCGCACCACTCACATATTCCACTGATATTGAAACAAACCAATGAAGTATTGGAGTCCAATCTAACATGGACGTACGCGTTCAATTCTCAACTGTTTTGGTGGTTTTGCCAACGAAGTGGAGTAGAGTGGCTTTTGACAATGGTAGTTAACTAATGGAAGTGGATGCTCGACGCGGACAAACGAAATTGGATAGATATTGTCTTACGTGGCTCGTGGCTGATGGCTGGTGGTTACGTCGATCGGCTGTGTTATGGAGGAGTCCAGTCAATGCTGACGTTTGACGTTTGATTGTAATTACGTTGATAACTTTAGAGTTGGCTTCAGTTGCAACTACGGATGGTGAGTGGGTATTACAATTAAGTGGAGTACGTAAAGGGGTTCTCATTAGATCAGACAATGCTGCAGTCAAGTAAAATTTAGGGTAGAAGAGTTAAGGTGGAAGAGCCAGGGTTGCCAGCGAAATTCAAATGTTCTTACGTTTTTTGCAATTTTCCGGCCAGTATCAGGCTGTATGTTGAACAAAATATGATTCGCGACACGTATGTATTTCCAGAATTACAATCATTAAAATTCAACCCCTAAGTTCATTTAATCCCTTTGAATGACTTTTTCATGAAATAGTCATTCATTGGGATTATATCAACACCACCTGACACTGATCATGCAAATTGCATAAAACAGAAACAAACAAATTTGAATTTTGCAGGCCACTCTGGCGCCTCCCCCTTAAATAATTAAATTGCACGAAGGTTAGGTATTTATGGCTATGGTTGACGATGGTTCAGAAAACTTCCTGGTGTGGTCCTGTGGTATCACTCTCGAATAGTTAGGACTTCGTTTTATCTGTACAAAAATAAAACTTATGGCCTGACCTGCTGATTGAAATGAAATGTCGTTGAACACATATTTTATGAAACCAAGCACCCGATAGCATTTTCATTAGATAAAAATGAGTATCTTACATACAAACATTTATCACTTATGTTACACGTTTAAGGGATGAATTTTAGCAAATCCATTGCTAGAGCTCACTTTTGTTCAATATGGAATTCTTCCGCAAAACGCAAGTTTTAGACCCAGTGACGTTGTGTGCGATTTCTGTCACTGGACGGAACTAATTGAATTTAATATTTATAATAAGAATAATAATTTAATGGGCATGTGATGCGTAGGAATGAGCAAAATGTCGTGAGAAATTCAGTATGAATGGTGGATGGGTATAAGAATTGAGGAATGGATGGATGGACTGTGTGAAGGATGATATGGCAAGAAAGGAGGTGTCTAATGAGATGACGAGTAGTAGAGAAGTATGGCAGAAGAAGACATGCTATGCCGACCCAAATATATTGGAATACGGCCAGGAGAATGATGACGATGAATAAGTAGAGAATAAGCTAAAAGTACCAGGAAATCAAAGTCCAAAAAGGGCTTATGGACAAAAATCTTCTCTTGGTATTTTATACGCACATCTTACAAACATAAAACAAGGTATCCACCAAACACTTAACAGGCATTATGATTCCGCAGATACGTGCAATAAAAGTGTGGATCCCGAGCGACAGGCAGCCACTAAATTGTGGCTGTAGCTTCCGCAACGACGGAATTGGCCAATTTTTATTTGGGTATAAATAAAACACGAACGGTAGCGTGGAGCAATTTGGCTAAAACAGGTGCGGTATTGCTCGGTTCACGGAGAGTACATTCTCGAGCAAAAATACACTCGAGAGCAATGAATCCGGGTCACTTAAAGAATCCTAAAAATCTCGGAAACTAAAAATGCTAGGTTAATGCAATAAATTGTATTTAATAGACAATGTAATACTCCTTAAATAAAGGTATTAAAACTTCTTAGTTATTGTAAAGTTATATCATAAAAAAATCAAATTTGAAAAAGGGCCACTTTCGAAGATGGAACTACGAAATTACAGCATTTGGTTTTGCTTTTGTTTGTAATCTGTCATTTATGTGGGTACATAAACCATGTTGATAGTGCTCTATATTCATTATTCAAGCTGAAATTATGTCGCTTACGCCTGAAGAATGCACCAGAATACTTACAATGCTAGAAACCGGCCGGACTCAGCGCGATACAGCCAGGACTGTCGGTGTGTCGCTGTCAACAGTACAAAGAGTTCTCCGACGTTACGAAGAAACTGGTTCTAACCTACGCAGACCAGGAACGGGCAGAACCAGGTGTACCACAGCACGAGAAGACCGATACTTGGTGAACACCATGCTTCGAAATCGCTTTCTCACAGGAACTGAACTCACAAATCAGTTTCGACGCCTCGGAGGAAGTAACCCAAGTGCATGGACAGTAAGACTGCAAACGGCCCTAAACTGGAGCGTGGGCATCGTATTTCAAGACTAAGATATGCCCAGAGCCACGTAAATTGGAGTATTGAAGATTGGTCAAAAGTTATGTTCTCCGACGAATCAAAATTTATGCTCTACAAGCACGATGGAAGACACAGAGTGTATCGAAGACCAGGGGAAAGATTCAAGCAAGCATGCATCGAAGAAAAAGTAGCCTACGGTGGTGGGTCTGTACTTGTGTGGGCCGGAATTTCTTCTGAAAGTCGCACAGAGCTGGTGATCATAGAAAACGGCTCTTTAACTAGCGTAAGATATGTGGAAGAAATCCTCAATGATCACGTTGGTCCATATATGGTCAATTTAGGTGAGGATGCTATATTTATGCATGACAATGCCCGACCTCATACAGGTAGGATTGTGAATGACTACCTTAAAGAGATGAACATTACTCGTATGGAGTGGCCAGCGCGCAGCCCGGATATCAACCCGATCGAGCATGCTTGGGACGAGCTAGGCAGATGCGTAAAACAACGAAATCACGCTTCGTGAGCTCAAAATTGCTCTCACAGAGGAATGGGAGAATATTCCCCAAAATCGTATAAGGAACTTGGTGTACAGCATGCCAAACCGCGTAAACGCAGTAATGGAAGCACGAGGAGGCAATACGAAGTATTAAAATTCAAGAAAATCGTAATAAAGTTCAGAAATTTCATGTTTCCTATTTTTGTTTTAAGGAGAGATCAGCAGTTTTTTTCTTTATGTAATTTTGTGTTAATAAAATGTATGGCGACTCATATTTTTTTTACTTTCATTTAAGGAGTATTACATTGTCTATTAAATACAATTTATTGCATTAACCTATCATTTTTAGTTTCCGAGATTTTTAACATTCTTTAAGTGACCCGGATTCATTGCTCTCGAGTGTATGTATGCATTTTGTATGTCAATAGCAATTTTCTTTTCTTTCTTTAATTTTCTTTTTTAGGCCTTCGTCAGACCTGTTCAAGAACAGAATAAGGGGACATTTCCTGCCAACGCTATCAATATGTATTTTTATAGGGTTTTATGTGTATGTATTGTATGGATGAAGTTTAGTTTATAAAATTAATTAATTTAAGACTTTAATTCTACTGCACATAGGCCTCTTTTGCAAATTTCCCTTGCGAAATAAGGTTTACTGTGAGAAAACAATTCTTGGTTAAGCTCGCCGTTGTACATAAGCTAATTTTTTGTGCAATGAAGAATAAGAATACGCAATTTTCTTGTGGAATAATGATTGTATCTTGGAAATAAGACCTTTTAATGATAGCAAAGGTTCTAAAATACTATGTTCGTAACAACAATCATACAGAAGGAAACAATCACTTTCAAAAAGTTTCTAAGTGTACACATATTCTCGCTCGTGGCTGTACCTACTGGTTTGCTGTATCGGGGCGCTTTGGTACCGAACCAGGGCCGGCAGTCTCAACATAGATGCATCGTTATTGCAACCGAATTTTTTCGTTCTTATTAAGCGATCGAAAGTTTGCGACAATGTCGGTATCTATGTCGAGACTACCGGCCCAGTTATGTAAACTGTTGAAGTCGTTTTGAAAATGGGTTGAATTCGAGATATCATCTTCTACTCTGTAGAAGAGTTCTCGATATCCTGTGCACTTTTATATCAACAATTTTAGATAGGTACGGGAATTCTAAAGTAAATAGTTCCACACCAAGAGCCGGTGTCCGTTTTAAATCTATAAATAAGCTCTTCTTAAAAATTCATCGCATATTCTTGAAAAACAATGATTGACAATCGGTTGTCGTGGTGTGGGCATGTGATGCGGAGAAATGAGGAAAATGTCATGAGAAAAGTTTTGAGTACAAATGTAGATGCCTTAAGAGTAGAGCAAGAAAAAAGAAACGATGGATGGACTGTGTGAAGAATGATATGGCTAGAAAGGAGGTGACTGCTGAGATTACGAGAAATAGAGAAGTATGGAAGAAGAAGACATGCTGCGCCGACCCCAAATAAGTTGGGATAAGGGCAGGAGTATGATAATGATTCTTGAAAAACATTATTAAGTTCATATAACCGTATCTTATTTACTTTCAGCTGAACTGAGGGCCTAGGCAAACTAACATTATGTCTAGGGAAAATTCGACATTATAAATATTAACGTACGGTGACATATCTACCGAACGGCTTTTATAAATCTGATGGTAATTGGAGGAAAACGAAACGAATTGACAGTCAGCTTCCATTCTAAACGGAAGCAGCTGAATACCAATAGGTACATTACATGGAGCGACTGCCTATTTGACCTCCACAACCTAATTAGTACTGGGTAATACGAAACCCGTTGGTAAGACTGTTTATCAGATTTTCGGGTCACTGACTTACCTGTAACGACTGTCAAAGTTTTTATTTATTTATTTATTACATCTACAAATGACATCTGGGACCAACGACTTAACGTGCTTTCTGAAATTCTGTATGTACTGGTCCCCCATCCACGGACCAACCTAGGCAAGCGTGGCTTAACCTGAAGATTGACTCGAGCGGCTGTTATTATTTATCTCTCCTCTCTTCCAATATCAAATTAAATAGTTCCATAACAGAATGAAGGCATAACCTTCGTTCATTCGGATCAATTTCCAAAAAGGCTTTTTGACCCTCGTTCACGTCCGGGTTACGAAGCACTCGCATTACATTCGGTCTCCAGTTCAATATCATTCACTCTCCGGTCTCTGCAATGCACGCTGGCGAAAAAATAAATCGAAAATGAATTTCGGTTTGCAAACTCTATATTGAATCTAAATGGATTTTTCTCTCGAAGTTTTATGAAAATTGCGGTAAAGTTACTATTAGGTTTTACTTTTAATCTTCTTTTCCATTTTTTATGCTTGACTAGATGCATTTTTGATGTTGAACCACCTGGGTTAAGACAATACTTTTAATCATAGTAGTCAGGGCATTCAGACAAATGCCTGCCAGGCGGTCGAAGCCGCAGGTAAAAGCTAGCTTTCATATTATGCATTCAATAAAAACCTGTTATTTTTTTATTACAAAATTGAAATCAATTTTAGTTGTTTGTTTATCATGTCATATTTCCGAGTATATCCCTTATTTAACTAGTTACGCTGTCTAAGGCAATCGCCATTCCTGAACGATATGAGGCAGGCGACGTTTTTGAACGTTATTGAGTCGGACAGGTTAGACGTTGCGCGGTGGCGACGCGCATAAATTCAACATTTTATGTAGAACTTGAGGGTCGAATGGAAATATGATTTTGTAAGGTTAAGAGGAGTGGATTGTATGTGAGTATAAGTGTGTTTGGTGGTAACATAGTGGTAAGTAATTGTAATATTTTAAGAGGATCAAGACATAGTGACTTTTCCAACATCGTTACCGCTAATGCAAAAGACAGATAATACATAACATAACATCACGACTTGTAATCCCGAAGGGTTAGGCAGAGGTGTACCTAACAAGTTCACCCACTTTCCCCAGTTATGTTTAAGTCCGATGTAATAGGGGTCCCGAGTCTATTGCTATCAACCGAGAAATTCCTGAGGGAAAAACCCAATAACACTTTGCCCGACCCGGGAATCGACCTCATGCTCAGCACACACGTTTGCGACCAGTAGACTAATGTGGCAGTGTACATGGTGTAAAATAATAAACGCACAACTTCTCGTGTGGTGACTCATACCATGAGAAACTCACTTACTCAAACAGAACAGCTTTTGTTATTTGACTTTTGGAAATGCTTAATATTTTTACCATACATGTTGATCGGAGTCGCATCGCAGCGTATCGCGTCAACTCTAGAAAGTTCAATTTTTTTTTTTGCGAATTTCAAATCCGCGAATAACAAATGGTGTTCAGTTTCATTGTCCGAGACACTACACGAGAGGTTGTGCGTTTATTATGTTCCACCTTGTATATTGGATTAACGCAAGCTACGGAATACAATCCTGTTGATACAGCTACAGAAACTGGACACTGATGGAAATGTCAAAAATGCATTGGATTAACACAAACTACCGAAAAGTTTAAGTCAATGCTCTTGGAAGTCTTTGTAGAAACAAAACGCTTTGAAACCGTTTGCCATTTGCCTAGGCCGTAACCGGTCAAGTCTACGTCATCATTCTCCTGCCCTTATCCCAATTTATATGGAATCGATGCAGCATGTCTTCTTCTTCTATACTTCTCTATTACTCGCCATCTCATCAGACACCTCCTTTCTAGCCATATCATCCTTCACACAGTCCATCCATCGTTTCTTTGGTCTTCCTCTACTCTTATAGCATCACATACTCGATATGCTCGGTAAGTGCAACTAAATATTGTAATTTTAAGGGTGTGAGCCTGGAGATCTGTCATACAGGTCTCGAACCCAGTATAGACTCCAGCTCTCACAAAGGTTTGAATCTGCCTGTCAACTGACAAAATTGTACCTTTTTGAGAGAAATAAATTACTATTGTATTGTATTTTATTGTATTGTATATTTTCCCCACTACATTCTCCTCATTCCTCCGCATCACGTGTCCATACCACGATAAACAATTACTACACAATATACCACACGGTCGAGTCTACGTTTAAGAGGTAAATCACGAATTCTTAACAAAACCTCACGCCTGCCATTCCGACTAATGGTACGGTACACCCACATTTCGCCAGTTACGTTAATGTTCCATAAAGTAGGGAATTTTACATAGATAGGTAATAATGTAATGAATTATTTGGCGCAATTATTGCGGAAATAGAACCCATACAGGTATGTACAATTAATACAACTAAACCAGCTTACCATCGCGCGATGTGTTAGGAATATATTATTCATGACTGAATCTACGTGAAACCCGGTTACGAATCAACACCGTCATTAATTACGATGCTCACGATACAACTAAGTGCATAGTTGAGTATCTAAATGACAAGGAATAATTAAATAGATTTGTACATAAATCCTAGTATCGCTTTCCAATCGAAAATACGACTGTTTTGTTTTTTATAAACATTACACTGAAAATAAACATGATTTTTCATGGCAACACTTAAGGATTTAAGGTAATCTCTAGATGTGCTCACACCGTACTTAAGTCACGTGAAAAGTTTTTATTAAGAAGACCTTCAAAATCCTGCATGGAACAATAGATACATACGGTTTTTAGTATGAGTGAGCGAGACATTACTATTGAAATTACAACGAAATAGTAACATTATATTTTTTTGACGAAGTGGGGCGAATCTTACAATTTATATCTTTGGTAAGACTCTCAAGTAACCTGACACCAGATATGAGTTGCTGTGACGATCATAAATTCTTTTGATCAATGTTTAACGAAGTCTACCGCCACGACTCCTGGCTGTGTCAGGTCTCCACATCACAGCTCATTGAGCATAAGGCAGACGTGGCCAGCCTTAGTCTCAGTCATACGAAAAGGCCATTGCCCAGCAGTGGTTTGACGCGGGCTAACAGTATCAGCTAAGGCTTATGGTTAAAGAATAATAATTGTGATTAATACTAACCTGTACTCTAGCCTCAGTGAGATTGATCTTGAGCGCGAGATCTTCTCTCGTGAACACGTCGGGGTAGTGAGTCTGCGCAAACGCAGTCTCCAGCTCCTCCAACTGTAAGATAAGAAGTGTTAATTGTTGCGCTTTCATGAGTTTACTGTACCCACCGCTGCTATAAACAAAAGGGGCGCTTCAACGTATAAACTGCAAAGAAAAATAAGCCTTCTTAAACAAAACAGGCGTTTCTAGTAAGGCTCAATATCCCATTCTCGTTCCTAAGATGCGCCCCATTAACCTACGGTGGCACCAAGGAGGGTAGGTAATTAGGTACATCTAGACAAAACAAGTTTGCAGCCAACAATGTGTTACAGAAAGGCAGAATCTTTATAATGAACAGTAATCCGTAGGTACAGAAGCTCCAAAGCTAACTGATTCATTAATTTAACGAATTTCAAATGAGCCGTGCCCTTATCTTATCAAATACACCTAGCGGAGTATTGGGTTACATTTTAGACGTCATTAAATAGATCTTTAATGTAATTTTCTGACATGATTTCTGATTTTAGTTTTAGATTATCGATTTATTAGACTAGGCATTCATGATCCTTTGCGCAAGATGTTTATCTACGCTACTACTTAATAACCACGCAACTGTCCACCAGTTCAGTTTAAAAACTGAAGGTAAATAAATGCTCCAGTAAATAATTATTTACCTGTTGCAGCGTGAATGTGGTGCGGTTGCGCCGCTGTTTCCGGCGCACGAACGTGTCATCGTGTATCGCCGGGTGATACGAGTAGCTTGTATCTGTAACACAATAAACATATTAAATGAATATTTGATCAACCTCACTGGGCCCTAACACAGTGAGGCGGGGTCGCGGCAGGCCACGAAGGAGATGGCGGGACGAACTGGACATGTTCCGTCCGAACTGGAAGGAGGACGCGCGGGTTCGCGAGAAGTGGAAGGAGTGGAGAGAGGACTTCGCCCAGGAGTGGGACAGAGCAGGCGAGGAAAAAAACAACTAAGACACGCAATTACCTATGTGTTGGAAAGAAAATGTGGTGTTATTAACGTACAGCGGTGGTGGCAGAGATACCATAGACTTGTGAGCTGAGAATTGTATTTTCGATGACCGAATGAAACTTATTTTTTTCTTAAAATGATTTTTGCTACATGAGTGTTCTAAGCTTAAAGGGTGTAACTGGACCCTTAACGAAGCCCAAAGGCACGTTCTCCCCGTCATTGCGATCATTTTTTTCATTCTAGACCATACCTGGGAACCTTCTAGTTACGGAGATATTGGGGGTCAAAATTCAAATGTAAGATTTTTACTTAAAACACCTCCACGACCCCCGTACTATTCAATCCATCCATCAGTATAATATTTTGAGTACGTTAGATTGAGTCCTACCGTAAAACGTGATTTCTCACCCAAAAAAAAAGTCGTTTCCCAGCAATAACTTTTGCGTAAAGTTACTTAGTTTGATGTACATAATGAATGCTTGGTTGACGGCCTCGTGAAGGGTCCGTTTACACCCCGTATATGTACAAAATATACGACAACTTCCATGTGTAAAACATACTTTTATTTACAAAATTAATTAGTGCAAAATTAACCGTCCCTACTAAAGGAACAAAAGCAATCATGATCAACTAATTATTTATTTATTAAAACTTTATGCACATAATGTACAAAGGCGGACTTAATGCCTTGGGCATTTTCTACCAGTCTACCTTAGGGGGATGCAGAGACAAAACAGTAGGTGCCATTATAATACAGAAAATTACCAAGAATGAAATATTATAATAAACAATAATAATAAAATAAAAAAATAATTAATAATTAATTGCACAGACAACTATTTCTCTAGAAAAAATAACTCAATGTATCCATTACTAAATCTCATTCAAACAATTCAACATTCCAACGATTAAGGCTCCAACACACTGTCTCCCCGACATTTGCCTAGACAATCTGTAGTAGTACCAGGAAGTGCCGGGCCATTACCCGGGAGTGCCAGATCGCCTCCCCAGCATTTATTATAGCTATCTGAACGCATGTCCGCGGGAATTGATGAGGTGGAGACACTGTGGGGTGACTAGGATTTGTGCGGAAGTAGAGATAAAGTTTTCGTCTGGTATAATATTAATTTTAATATAATATTCAATAAAAAGTCTGATTGCTAGTCTAGGTGCCCAGTAACTGGGTTAGGCAGACGCTTCGTGTAAAATGCTAGTGTTGATTACTAGCATTTTACACGAAGCGTCTACGCGTACTTTCAGTTAGACTGTAAGCTGACCCCACCATAGTTGGGAGACGCCTAGGTGGATGATGATTATATAAAATGAAAATTATCTTTTATATTTTTAGCAAATCTACCAGAATAATGCTTCTTCAAAGTTTGGCAGTGTATACTTATATTACAGGAATATGTTCAAATAGACATGATCTCCAGAAATATTTCCTTTTTTTAGGGTTCCGTACCCAAAGGGTAAAACAGGACCCTATTACTAAGACTTCGCTGTCTGTCTGTCTCCAGGCTGTATCTCATAAACCGTGATAGCCAGAAAGCTGAAATTTTCACAAATGATGTATTACTATTGCCGCTATAACAACAAATACTAAAAATTAAAAAAAAAAATTAAGGGGGCTCCCATACAACAGATATGATTTTTTTGCCGTTTTTATAGATTATGGTACGGAACCCTTCGTGCGCGAGTCCGACTCGCACTTGGCCGGTTTTTTAAGCTACACAATATTACTGCTACTACTTACATGTCGAAAACTGGCGTGCTACGCAAGCGCTACGAACTTCGTAGCACGTCTACGGTTTTCGTAGGCATGTTTATTTTCAATCTGCTTTGCAGTCTTTACAAGTCGGTGATTTTTTTTGTGTTATATATTTCTTAACTTCTGAAACTTTGGGTCAGGACTAAACTCACATACAGCACGGTGGAAACTAAAAAAATATTTAAACAAAAATCTAATGACTCGATTTTTCTTGTTTTTTTATTTAAATATATTTATAGTTTTTTTTCATTTGTTTTTTTTTATCTTAATAATCACATTGTAAGAACAATTCCTCAATAAATGGTCACCCTACAATGACGCAATATATCGGGTGACAATCGCTAGGGCTGTCCACCCCAGCGTTTCTATTATTCTTAGTATAATGTCGTTGAGAACATTACTTGACGAGAATTGCCCCTAATAGCCCTATTACTGGCGATGACTTTACTTTTATTTGTGTGTGATAATAGATTTCGAGTAATTATGCGTGTAGTTTAGTAAAAGCTACCGGTTTTTTGTATTGGATTTATTGTTTTACTGAGTAATGGAACCGTGTTTTTATAATGTTTTCACATAAATTCTTAAAATAGTCATAGACGTACCTACTATTATGAATTGTCCCCTTGTGACCATTTTACGAATTTAAACGTAATTCATATTATTATCCTATTATGATTCTGCTAAAGCGGCCATTTTAGACCCCCAGTTGAGCATAGTTAACAGAGAAATAGTTGCTGTTTGAACATGTGATCAGAATACAGTAACAATTAGTTTTTTTTTTATATGACAAAAATAAAAACAAATCAGCTGTTCCAAACATTTTGACCCAGTATTCAGTTATGTAATTGCACGTTTGTTTTGTATGAAACAGACAATTTTGGTAAAACAGGTCTAGAATCATAATTATGCTGATTTATGGTTTACCGTTTGCTCGTCGATGAACTGTTTGAAATTAGTACCAAATAAAGTTGTTGAGGGATTACACCCTTTAAACTACAACAACTTTATATCACTAACAAGGTTATGGCAGTCCATTCTTAAATAACAATTTCATAAACACAAATAAACTAGTACTTAATGACAAAAACCTAAAAACAAAATAAATAAAATTATATAATATATTGCACCTACTGTTTTGTCTGTGTTGCATCACCCTAAGGTAGACTGGTAGAAAATGCCCAAGGCATTAAGTCTTTTGTACATTATGTGCATAAAGTTTTAATAAATAAATAAAATAACACAATTTTGAAGACCACTCAACCTGTACTAACCACGGAAATCAATTCGCTAATAATAAAAGTAAGCATTAAACTTATGTCGCTCGACTTCAAAGCAAGGCACGGGAGACCTAATGGACTGGATTAATTGCTCCAATTTGTACCGTTGCGATTCACTCAGCGAATTTAATTTGTTATTCGCTTATAGTCACGAATTTGTGATGTCACACACATTTGTGACGGTTTTATTTTGAACGAGTTTTGTACGATTAGAGTTAGAGTTTTGAACGATTTATTTGGTTTTGAATTGTGGAAATTGGAGTCTTCTAGTTTCATCAATAAAACTTGATTGATGATTGATGGATTCTTTGAACCACACGGCACTTAAGTTCTCGTAGTTCAGATTCTAACACCCTGTTTAGACTTGAACAAAAAATATTGATGCAACAAAATAAAACGCAATTCAAGTGATGCAGCAAAATACCGTTGCATTACGCATTTGGCAATATATTAACTAATTTTTGTGATGTTTTACGTTCCAGAAACGTTATATTCTGGACCAAATACAATATATTTATTTATTTTTTCCTTCTTTGGACACGTTACCCGCAACAATGAATACATGGAGCGTTTGGTGATTCAGGGTAGAGTCGAAGGCACAATACCACGTGGTCGATCACCAACCCGATGCACAGACTCCATCAAATCTGTCACCAACATCCCTCTGGCAGAATGTGCTCGCCATGCGTCCAATAGAGACCGGTGGAAAAGGATCGCGAATACAGCGACCGCAGTTGTGGGCCCATGAGTGGTCATGGGGAGTTGCACACAGCACCACTCTGTCAAGAGTGAACGACTAAAAAGAATTTTATTTTAAGAATGTATCTAAAATGGTAAACTGAATGGGTGATATATCAACACCAGCCCAAACCGCTGGTCCTAGAGACATGAAACTTGGAGGGTGTATTCTTTGTGAAGAGTAAATATCCACTAAGAAAGGATTTTTGGGAATTCCACGCCTAAAGGGGTAAAATGGGCGATGGAAGTTTATACGAAAGTCCGTCAGTTTTGAAGTTAGGATCTTCAAATTTTGTATTTATGCTGACGATTAAAAATTAATTTATACGAGTCTCAGCGTTTTTGATAATTCTACCCCCGGACGTTTAAAAAGGGAGATGAAGGTATGTAACTGATGACTGAACAAAAATGTTTGTTACCGTAACCTTTTCATCAAATGTCTCCTCCCGCACTGGCCGGAGCGGAAGGGAGTGTCAGACTTTTACTGACCCATTCATGTTCCTTCTTTTGCTTTTTGTGTTCCAGGGCCGCGGTATCTCTTTCGAACAGTCCCGCAGCCCTGGCAGGCATCGGCCCTTGCGAGCCCCTCCTGTTTGCTGACATCTCTTTGAGGCGCGCGTGGAACACGAACGCGCCGTCGAAACGGCCTGTCGTCATAAGACGGACGGACGGCGAGCTAGCCCATTACTAACCGTAGGTACGTAACCTGGATTAACCTATAAGTTACTTTTTAATCCCGGTATTATGTTCCCGTCGGATATTTTTCGACATTCACGCGGGCGAAGTCGCGGGCAAAAGGTTAAGGTTTCTTGAAAATAAACCGGTTTTAACAATAAGACCACCAATTAGAGTTTAATCATTGTTACTGCATCGCCTCCAAGAATCTCTGTTTTAATGGTGTTCCAAATTAATAATTTCTCTTCTCCTCATAACGTCGACTACAAGTCTAGAACATACAACTATCAACTTAATAACATTTATTAATTGGTCCAATTTGTATCGTTGCGACTCACTCAGTGAATTAACTTTTATTCGCTTACAATCGCAATGTGTGTTCGGCTTTACTCTAGTTTACAAATTGTTTTGTTTTGTGAGTCATCTTTTTAGTTATAGGTACTAAAGTTATTAACACTTTCACCGTCCGCAAAGCAGACACAATAGCTAAACAATCGCCCTGAACCATATGTGGTTCATGGGACAGGAAATGGGTTAATTGACTGAGTAAATTACTAGATATTATTTATATTGTTACAACTAGTGAATGCTTCATCTTCTTCTTCTTCTTCCTGCCCTTGTTCCATTCTACTTGGGGTCGGCGCAACACGTTTTCTTCTTCCATTCTCCCCTGTCAGACTTCACGGCATCATTTACACCTTTCTCTTTCATATCAGTCTTCACACAATCCATTCATCTTTTCTTTGGCCATCCTCTCCCTCTCCATCCATAGTGAATGCTTCACCAACGATATTTAAATAAAACAGCATAACATCACGCCATAATCTCTAAATGGTTAAGCAGGGGTGTACCTATAATAGTACTCCCATCCCATATTAACCCAGTTATGTTAAAGTCCCATCTATACAATTAGGAACGAGTCTATTTAATAAAGAAAACTCAAGAAAATTAAGTCTGTATTTCATATTTTCATTAACGTACAACCTGATACTGACCTGGAAATTGCAAAAAACTTATAAATTTGATTTACATTCCCTGTCGCTTTCACCTTATTATGATAACACTCACTTTACGTAAATTATTATTTAATTATATCGTAATTAAAACCCACAATTATTAAGAAGACAGCACCCCCACCGCCCAGATTACACAGATTATAAATATTTTCATTAATTCAATGTGAATAATTGAGCGCCCATCAACTTCGGTGTAGAAAAATCCCTCCGCAACGGAAATTAAAAAGTGTTTCACATCCGCCGGAAGTGGGTCCGGTCTGAGCTTGAGTGCAGCGGAAAAAGTTGGACGAAACCGGGTGGATTAACTAGCTTTCACGTTTAATGGAACGCTGGACTAATAATAATTCGATATTTATAAGTTTTATGATTGTTTGGGAAAAAAAGTCTTTTCATTTACTTGTGACAACAATTAAGCCTTCTACTACACCTGCAGTCTAGTCTCACCAAGACGTAACGCTTTACCTAGCAACTGGGGACAGACACTCCATGTAAAATATTTATATTCAGCTTTTTCTGTTTAAACTGGAAACTGATACTCTAAGCATTTATTTCAATTGGACCATTACAGGCACTTTTGATTGTCAAAAAGACGAAGCTACAGTCCCAGTCACAAGCCATAATAACTTGTGAAATTACTGTAGTTGCCCATTCCCAAACCATGGAGTTTCTTGCCGGTGCTTCTCCATATAGGAAACGACCAACCCGAACCGTGCACCTTTTTGTCGACGTTTTATAAGTGAACATGTGATGTGAAATAAAATATTTTGATTAGCGTAGATCTTTATGGAGAAGAATGAGCAAGAAACTCCGTGGCAACCCAACATAGATACGAAAAGGCTTGGCATATAGTGACACTTTCAGATAGTGTAAGGTACCTTTCTATACAGAGTAAATGACATGTGTAGACTTTACCTTACAGGCCTACATCAACAATTGCGAATTAAGTGCCAGGGAAACCCTCCCATATAATATTTTTGTGTGAGAAAGCTCAAAATGGATGTAAAAATACCCTTAACGAAGCCGTCAGGCACTTATTCTCCCTACCAAAAAAATGATCGCAATATCATTTTTTTGTTCTGGAACATACGTACCTGAGAACATTCCATTTACGGAGATGTTGGAGGTCAAAGTTCCACCTTTTTCACAAGTTTTTAATGGAACTTTACTTTGAATACCTCCTTGACCCCCGTACTATTCAATGCATCCATCAGCACAATATTTTGAGTACGTTACATTGAGTCCTACGACAAAACGTGATTTTTCACCCCGAAAAGAAGTGTTTTTCCAGCAAAATTTTAGCGTAAATTTAATTCTATTCTGCTTCGTGAAGGATCCGTTTACACCTTGTATTGTCAATAACGAGTCAAATTTGTACTAAAATTGGATACACCATTTACGTTTAAACAAAATTCAAATGCGTTTATTTATAAAATTACTTTCAGGGTTTTTTTTCAGTTAGCTGCCAACCAATTATCTAATGTTATTAATAATACCTAAAGTTAATATAAAAAAACCTAAATAGTTTTTAAAATGCAAATATAAAAACTAGCTTTCATACGAGTACCTGCCATTCTGACGCCCAAATTGCTAAACTAATATAAGTTATACTATAACTGACAAAGTATAATATAATATTACACAATGTACATGTAAAACAGTTATGAAAGCTAACTAATTACCACTACGAAACGAGAAATTAAGTAGCTTTCATGTGAATTGAAATACACTCGTAAGTCGTACCTGACTTGAAATTATTACATTATTCTACGCTAATTAGATTCCTCATATTTAATATAACATAACAATATAACATCAAGCCTGTAATCCTCGAAGGGTTAGGCAGAGGTGTACCTACATTCGCCGGTTACGAGTATGTTTTAAGTAAGTGTAGTAAGTCCCATGTAATAGGGGGCGAGCCTGTATCAACCGGGCGCAAATTCAAACTCCATTGCTGCTACTGAGAAATCTCTGGTGGAAAAACCCAATAACACTTACATTACATGTGTTTTCTTCCTCATATTTCATGTGGTAGAACCACTGAACCATTTAACTGTACTGTTAACATATAAATGTATGCAAACCTAACCTTTACTTTATCGTTGGTCTAGCGCGATTGCTGAACATTGGTACCTACGATTCCCGGGTCAGGCAAAGTCTTATTGAGTTTTTTGATTAGACTTTTACCATGTTAACCTGGATTTGAGCTCAATTGATAGCCTTAAAGTTCCCTCTTAATACCCATGTAATTACTCGGTTAAGTATATGTACTTAAACTAAGGAGGTATTAGTGTACTACACATCGCAGCCTAGCTTACAAAACCTAACCTTTCAGCCCGCTAGCTAATTAAACACACATTCTCATACACCGTAGAATTAGTAAAGGTGATCGTCGACCGCACCGCAGCGCGTCGCGTCGCGCGCGCGTCGGTGTGATTGCGCGCTAATGAGCGCCCGCCCCGACATCGCGCTGGAAATTGCCTTATACATTTTTAATAGATTCGTTTAAGCCGCTTTTTTATCCACTAGCGTTTTTATCCTCAGCGCTTTAAAACATCCCCTCCCCTCCAACCCCCTTTTTAACCACCCCCGCTACCCCCGCGTAGCTACACCCGCAATACGTTAATAGATTTTAAAAATTAATACTTTTACACAATTACCGACGGACAGACTGTCATTTTCGAGGACCCTAATGAAATAACGCTACTTTCATAACTCTATTAAGGCTCCTTTGATCGCCGTTGTGCTAAGTAAAAAATTGTGACGCTGAGGGAGTAATCAAAAGTGACATGATACTTATTAAGTTAGTCGAAATAACCGTGTTAAAGCGACCGGCGGCGCGACTCAAAAACTATTTTATGAATAATAGATGGCGCCGCCGGCGACCAATCCCCGGGGAGCACCGCCCACCGGCGCCCCCTGGCTGCGCCCCCTTCACCCCCGCCGTAACCCCGCGACACCCCCGGCCTGCCTTCTCTATTCATTAGCACATTACCACCCCTTAGGCACGCGAGTCAGTTGGGGTAAGAAACTGATTTTTTGCCTTTTGAAGGTTTTTTCTAACCCGTTCGCCGATTCGATAAGAACTTTGATGAGTTTCGTCTTAAGTGCTGTTAAAAGAATGTACGTTTTCTTAAACTCCTTTTTTAATTACTGCAACAAATACTTATTAAGTGGGCGATTTTCGGCATCAATTATTAAATAACGTGATAGAGATCAAGAATAGAAGAAGAGTCTACTTTCAGGCTGATTTTTTTTGTTCTTTAAACAATGGATATTTTGTCCATTTTCTTTTAATTTAGAAAAAAGTACGCAAACTTTTCGTTCTCATAAATTTATGGACAATTCCGTGATCCCTACTTAATATCTTGGACACAATCTCGTAGACTAAACATAACTGAACGTTTTTCTCCAAGACATTAGTGTCAATATTAAAAGAAAACATACATATTCTCTTTGAGAAAGTAACTGTCTGCCGCGGATAGAAATAATCGAGGTAATTACATAAGCAGAGTTCCTCCAATTATAGACAAGAGATGTTACAAGTGACTTAAAATATTTGCTAAAACTAGTTAACATAGTGTTGTTGCTAGTAAGCTCTAAACTACACAGTAAGCCTGTATCGTGGGGCTCGGATGATTTGAATATTTGGCACAACATAGGAAAAATCTTATTTCGGTATAGGAGTACAATCCCATAGAATAATTTCTGACAACAACGAGGGCGAATTCGTAAGCCAAAGCTAGTTCACACATAAATTCCAAATTGAAACATATCTAAAGCACAATTAAACCAAAGTTCCATAATAAAAATAAAAATAGTAAATCCTGCAATCTCCAACCAGTATCAATAACCGTTATCGAATCGAAGGAAACATAACCGAGTTGTAAATCGGTAACGAGACAAGAGCTTTAACTAAGAATAACGCCATTAGGCTGGGAGCCGGCCCGCTAACTGAGTTACACAAGTTTGTGCCGATAAGTGAAATCGACGCGACTCCTGGACTATGAGGTTATGCTGCCACTTGAAACTTTCAATTTTAAGTCGATTTACGGACTATAAACAGCGAGTTGGTTTAATTTTCTGCTCTTAGTTAGTTTATGACAGAAATTATTCGATCATTAATGTTAGTTGTTTTCTGCGAGCCTAATTGTCTAAAGATATATCGTTATCTTCTAGAGATAACATACGATATGATTGAATATGTAAGTATGAGTACATTGGTATCAGAATATTTAATCGACTTACAAAAAAGGAACAGATAAATACTTTATTGAGTTAGAGACTATTCGCAACCATAGCAGCTCCTGAAAGACAGTCAACAGTGGCAATTTAAGTTTTTAAACTGTCATGGTCACTAACATTATAATTAACACTAGAAACGGGATATTTACCATGTCCACATGGTCCATGTCTACATGGTAAATATCCCGTTTCTAGTGATAATTATAGTGGCAATTTATTGAGTTAATGGCGATTAAAGTTCATGGAAAGCCAAAGTCAACCTTGAATGAACTACTAATCTGCCTGACCAGAGGCCTGGCTTGATCCTCACGCGTTGCAGTGAACCTACACAAGACATAAGCATCCTAATAATGGGTGTAATAGTACCCTTAACGAAGCTGAAAGGCACTATTTCTTCCCGTCATAATTGGCGTCGGTGATATTTTTTTGTTCTAGACCATACCTGGGATCCTTCTACTTACGGAGTTTGTGGGTCAAAGTTCCAACTATTTCGCAAGTTTTTTTTTTAAATGCAACTTTTTAATGTTACAACTTTACTTTAAATACCTCCACGACCCCCGTAATATTCAATGCATCCATCAGCATGTTTAGAGTGCGTTACATTGAGTACTACCGTAAAACGTGATTTTTCAAACCAAAAAAAAATTGTTTCCCAGCCACCACTTTTGCGTAGAGTAACTTAGTTTGATGTACAGAATGCTTGTTTGACGGCTTCGTGAAGGGTCCGTTAACACCTTGTATAATTATGTTCGCTCTAACCGGTACAGACAGTTTGAAAACCGTCTGCGGACGGTACACTTGCGCACGCAGATGTTAGACCTTATCTTTCAGCATCCGGTGACCGGACCCGTTTCAGCAATTTCTCTGTATCGGTTTGGCCAAACCTTAAGGCTACAACGTATGAACATATATTCAAAACTGTAGCATCAGATGCTAAAAACCCCATTGGCCTCTCTGCCTCTTCATCATCATTCTGCCAACTACGTTGGGGTCGGCTTCCTGTCTAACCAGATGCAGCTGAAAACCGGTATTTTACATGCCTATCTGACCTCCACAACCTAGTTAGTCCTGGTAAATGCGATACCCCTTGGTAAGCTTGGCCTCTCTGCCTCTTAATAAGAAAAAAATAAGTTAAATCGTTAGGCTACTTACAGGGGTGTGACGCTGTGAAGGGATACTCCAAGGTCGGCAGGCGATGTTGGTGCGGTGGCAAGCTCGGCGGGCAGTGGTAGCAGAACAGGCCGCGTCCGCCACCGCCACCGCTCGCCAGCTGGAACAAATAAAGAAAATAGCAGTGAGAAACAACAGGTTGTACATCAAAAGTATAGCGATTCTAATACACAGCAGTTTTCCAATTTTCCAAAATTGATTTGACTGTACCTCTGGGATATGGTTTCCTTCCACCATATTAAGCTACCTCTTTTCCAAAAGGCTAATCCATATAATACGGAGTGAAAGGGTCACCGACGCGAAAACGGTTAGCACGTACTCAGCATATCATTGTAAACCCACCCACATCAAAAATGTTCATCGGTAATTTAAAAAAAAATCAGCTATTCCATACATTTTGACCGAGTTGGTTGCATTTTTGTAAGAGACAGCTGGGCTTTTTTTATTTTAAATTAGCGATGAAAAGTTTAATATTATTATATTTATTTATTTAATTAGTATTATGTTTCTTTAACTCAGGTACACAAATATGCACCCGTAAATATGTAAGTATCTTAGGCCAGGACACTACCTAACATACCTGTTTTTTAATCTTATATTCTACGATATAAAACGAAATTCAAGTCGAAATTAGAATCAAATCAATCCGTCCTTCATCAAGATTCACGACTGAGCATCGTGCTAGAATGTCATAGAAAGTCATACAATCAGAAACGCCGACAATCGCCTCGCATTCAGGACAATATCACACCAGCAATTACAACGATCTAATACTATCGGCATTAACATAGAAATGACACCGCGTAATAATAAGGCGACGAATCCAATCCTTCTGCGTATGCGCAATGAATTTAAAGTTAGGGTGGGCACACACTAACGGGGCCGCGTGCCGCGTGATCAATTGACGTGCGGTGTGTATTCAAAGGAATACAGATAACGAAACGCGCAAACGTTTCTGACCCGCGAAATAACATGCATAGACTTATAGATCGCAAAAAAAAAATAGCGAATGAACCTTACCACAGCCTCTTATAAATAATAGGGTAAGATAAATCTAGTTTTCAATTAATTTAAAAACTTTAATTGACTATTTTTTACCAAAATTATGAAATTAAAAACCTCAGTAGCCATCAGCCATGAATGGACACTAATGTTAAGACCATATAAAGCACCGTAAAAGATTGAGATGTTAATCGCAAAGAAATCAATCGTGCGATTTTCTACAACCTGCGCGGTTAACAAATCTACGTGTTCTATAAGATGTGCGCGCACCTTTACAACCGTATGCAATTGTCATGTGATTGAGACGGCATTCGCTTGTGATCATAGGCCGTTACTTAACCCTTGGTATCGCGGTCTGATTGTGTATTAAGTGTGACAATTGTGTCACAATTGTCAGATGAACAGGTGAAAACGGAATGTTTCAATAGCGCGGCGCGTCTCATTGCACGTTGGAGAGGTGCTGGTAGCTTACCCTGCTATTAAATGATCTGCAATGTATCGATGTGGGACTTATTTTTAATTCAACAGGAATGAAATTCCACCGCCTGCTGTTTAAGTTACCTAACAAGAATAAGTGTGAATGAGAATGCGTAATACATATTTCATAATCAGGCTATAATTTTTCCATTGCTGAGACATAGCACAAACTTTTGATGTTGGCTCATTGTATGTATCTGTACTTATAATAAAATCAATACGTCTACGAGTTCAGAAATACAAGTGTGATGTTAAACAGATTCATTTAGTTCTCATAAATAATACGACGAAATTTGACAGACAGCAATCTGTCTTCAGTTATTGTAGATGTTGTGAATTATGGTACACATCGGTCACACTTGTGAGATCTATCACAATAGTGATCTATCATCATTTTGTTTTTAAATGGATATGCATCAACACAAAGTTATCTACTTATTTACACCTTATTAAAAAGATATCGATGAAATATTATCATAATAAAATAGTTGAAAAAAATGTTGTTTGTAATAGGAATTACATCTTGCTAATTTTCACAGCTACTTTTGCTTTGTGACAAATTCGACATAATATTACAATTACTATACTTATTTTGGGACTTCTTGTGGGACGTCAAAAGAAAAGGAAAATCGTAATTTTTAGTACTGTAAGCTTAAACCTGATTTAAAAAAATATCCTGCAGACTATACAGTAGAGGTTTTATTTAGATGGCTAAGCCTACCGACCATTAGGATTATTTAATAAATTCCTGGTAGATTTTGAAGATGTACAGACGCCAATCACATCAAGCTAGTACAATCTGTCTTTCTTTAATAGATTTTCAACTTTAAAGCATTAGGTTCACGGTTGATTGGGAAAATTTGACAATTCATATTCATATTCATATCTTTATTTGCATTCCATAATGTGTGAAGATCTTACAATGGGCTTAAAGCTAAGGTACAATTACGGACCCTGTAGGGCACAGCAAAAAGTATAAAATTTATTAAAGTTTAAAATTTTGAGTAGCTTGATGTGCATCTGTACGTTGTTATTTATTTCGTATTTTAGCAGTGAAAGTTTAAGATTCAGCTCGAGTGATTGCGCCATCCGCATGTAAAATATAGTTTTTCTAGAAATAATTAGCACACCTTTTATTATAGTACCTAGCTCCCGGAAATTATAATACTCTACTGAGTTAGCAAATAAAAACTCCAGTCATAGGCAATTTTTAGTTCTGCAAGAGCGCGAGCGCACTGTGGACAGCAGTAAGGACGTGCTGGCCATAAATCAATTTATTTCGATGAATAAATTGCCAGTCGCAGTGCAGCGTGTGACATTGCGACCGCTGCAGCAGGTTGGTAGATGTGTCATCATCAGAGGTGGGATATATTTTAGAAATAAAAAGTTGTGTGACATTTGAAGCCTACTTAAAACTGTAGAAGTTGCATTAAATGCGTGACAACTACAAAAATAGAGTATAAAATATCACGATGTTTTCAATAAAAAGAGGCGAACGAATCAAGCTTATGAAACGTCTTATTAATTAAAATAATAACTATATTTTCATAATGTAATCGAATGGTGTTGGTAGTCTTGGTGTTGTGATGTAATGTATTATTCTGTATACATATCACATTTTGTGTGACGTTACATTTCTTTAACTGTTGTGGCATAGCCGCATTTTCGATTAAGTTAGATGACTCATTTAATTTCGATGCCGAAATTTCTGGTCACACATTTGGACCGACCGTTGCAGCTTGGCAGATGTGTCATCGGATGCAGAGGTGGGATAGACTTTTTGGAAGTAAAAATGTTTATGACATATGTACCTTAGAGAACAACCACCATAGAAAGCCATCGGATGCAGTCGATGTGGCCTAAATCGGCTAGGTGGCATCACCATCATCAGCTTAGACTTAGAGAAACTTAAGATTCCGTCTAGCGGGTTCCTGCGGACAAATTGAAGACGCGGCTCCGGAGATGGGACTCTAATGTATAACTGAAGTATCTGTTAGCGTCCGTTGTCCGCAGTTGGTTCGCAATCAGATCCTTATTTATTGATTAGACGGAATCTTTAAGGATTGTTGAGAGTCTTATAATCTTAGTCTCATTAAGACCGGTGTAAAGTTATGTCAAACTTAAACCTTGAAAAATGTATGGTATGATAGAACTTATGTTCAAAAACCAAAGATCGAAAAAAAAAATGTAGACATAAAAAAATTATACACATTATGTGGGATTCTCTGACTCCTGCGATAGTTGCAATTATGTTGCAGGAGAATGTTAATTATGGTACAATTTTGTTTTCGAATTTTGACGCAGAAGATAGCTACAAAGCCAGAGACAAAATATGAACCTTAGCTTTAAATGAAATAGATCAGCATAGACTAAAGTAAACATGCATAAGTTTCGTTTCAATTTAAATATTACCTTATTATAAATTATCATGATGTCATATTCTTTGGTATTAAATGTTTTTATTTAATTTATAATATTACTTAAATTCCACTTCACACAATTAATTTATTTATTTATCGTTAAAAAGTAACCCGTTTTTTTGATGAAATTAGATTAACTTTAATTACTTAAATCGTTTACTAATCATAATCCGCACACCAACATAAGTTTATTTGCGAGAGGAAAATGGCAATGAAATTCAATTGCACATACTCGTATAACTAGAGACCCACGTGTGGTGCCGTCGGTATAAATGACATTAATGGAGCAATGAATCGGCTAAACGATGCGCGGGCGCATTCGATGCTGCGACTGACGTCAGCACATTGTGCTCGCAGCGCTGATTTTATGGACAAAAATAATTTTTTTTTTTAAAGTTTATTTTAGATTAGGAAAGACCAAAAAATATATAAATATCTACTGAGACGACGAAGAATAGAGAAGCATTTCAGACATGTCATACTGCACCGTTCCCAAATATATTGAAATAAGGGCAGATTATGATATTTTGTTTAGACGTTTCGCTTCTCTCTCATAATAAATAATAACAAAAACTTTAACTAAAATTACTTTACATATTAACATTAAATTTATACAATCTTAAATCCTCTTCTAGATTCACATTATTCATTCCATGAAACTTTAATCCCCTCAAATTAATATTTAATAATTAAAAATTTTCATAATATACAACTAAACCATCAAAGTTAACATGAACCCATTACCGTTTTAATCATGTTATGATAATTAATTCTGTTAACGCTAAAATGCGTAGAAACTGACGCTTACTTATAATACATTAATGCCTGTTTCACTAACACTAAGAGACACCCAAAACTAAAGTCTAAATAAAAGCGGACCGTGAGATTTTGAGCAGTCGGCTCAGAGTCGAGAGTTCAAATTCCAACAATGCATTCATTTCGGTATACCTTAGTGTTAGAGAAAACAGACATTAATGAACTTTCTATGATAATCTGGGTGGGATTATAAAACATCAGACGGCCAATCTACTTAACGGTCACACCTTTTCATTAAGGGATAACATGGAGAGGCTACACACTCTAAGTTTTCATGAAACCCGACTTTGTTGAGATAAAATCTGAAATTTACTTTAACGTTGCAAAGGTTGATTTTTACAGCTTGTAGAAGTAACGAAAGGGCCTATACAAAGCGTTTCATATAGTCGGTGTCAGTGCAGGACCTTGTGTGTGATCTACATTTTTTGGCGAAATATAGTGACAAAACATTGAAATAGCTAACACACACGCACGGACAGTAAACAGACCAAATCTAAGACCTTGGATATACTCGTTGGTTGCAATTTAAAACAGTTTACAGTTTCTCCTGTAAAAAAGGATATTGTCATTTACAAGGTCCTGCACTGAAGCCGACGTTATTTCTAATGACCTGGATTGACAGAAGCTTTCCGGAAGAAGGTTATGTCAGTTTTGTTTTGACATTACCTTCACCGATGTCGCTAGTAGAATGTAATTTTGTCGGAGCCATAAAGATTTGTCGTCCTGTTTAAAAAAAAACGGTGAACCAAATCGTTGTTTTCGAAAAAGAATACAAGTATTTCCCCTTATATTGGTTTTTCTTTATAAATATTCGTGTGGCACATAATTATATCAATTCTTACCTCATATGACTCGAATCAGAATAAAACATAGCAGTTACTTTATTTTATCAAAAGTACTTTCCTGTATACATTTTTGTCCACAGCCCAGTCCGTGGCGGCGCACAGTGTCGGTGCGTGTATTGGCTCGTCCTGTCTACGCGCGTGGGGTCCTGATACACTAATCCTATTTATATTGTCGTGCCATTACCGTATTACACCCACCGGCCACCGCATCCGCGCTGCAACCATAACCTTCGCATTGTTTTTTGCAATATTTTTATGAAAAAAAAGCTAATACTATACCCAATTTTCATTAACTGACAGCGATTTGGACAAATTTGTGGACGCCCTGAAACCCTTTTGATACTTGTACATTTTTATTACCTACTTTTACAGATTTGTAGTTTGTAAAAAAGGTAATTATCATGAAAATAAATATTGTCATACATCACCATTTTACTGCCCTTATCCCAAATTATTTGGGGATGTTACAGCATGTCTTCTTCTACTTCCATACTTCACTATTACTCGACATCTCATCAGGCACCTCCCAATTTTTATTGGTAATTATAAATTGATATTCTTCAAATTATGGACAAAAAATGTACGAATTAATTACAAAAATCTGCAATAGGTTAAATAATGAATCAGGCTGTATTTTCAGTTACAAGTTTTTCACATAGAATTTAAATTCAGGTTTTAGTTTTAGACCAGATGGTATGACCATAATGCCATGGAAGTTAGGTAGGCCTTTGGTGTGGGACGCAACTTGCATCGACACCCTTGCGCCACCCATCTTCCTAGCACAGTGGGCTGTGCTGGGGCGGCTGCTGCAGGAGCTGAAAACCTCAAACGGCAAACAAATACAATAATGTAATTGGTAGCTATGCGTTTGAGCCGTTTGGGGTTGAAACACTAGGGCCATGGGGTCCGAGTGCCCACCTAGTATATCGGGAAATCGCCAAGCGGTTGGTCGACTCTTCACGTGACCAGAGGGCGGGCCTATTTTTGGCCAAAGAATCAGCATTGCCATCCAACGTGGCAATGCTGCCAGCCTTCTGGGCATTTTTCCTGTTGACAGCGATGCGGACGAATTTTTGGACGCCCTGTAACCCTTTTCTTCTTGTACATATTGTTAATACTATAGTTTTGTAGTTTGTAGATAATTTAAGTATCTTGAAAATAGATTAAAAGAAACTAACAAAAAAAAAATTTTAGTTTAGACATTAACCGAAAACCGAAAAGATACCAAAAAATTTAATAAAATAATTAAAGAAACTACATGAAGTAAGATTATGAATATTTAATGATTTAGTATGCAATGGAATCCTTGGCAAACAAGTGTTACCCAATCATGTTGTTTGCAACAATTGCAATCATTCTCAACAACCACAGATTTACGCCTAGGTCAGAGCGTCAGAGTAAACTGACTATATCCTGAATCCTCTATTGTCGCATTAACAAACAAGAAAACTACTCGTCGAGATTTATAAACGGTGCATTATTTAATAATAGACTGATCCTGAACCCTGATAAACTAAATATCTCACTTCCAGTGGCACAGCGCAAACACATTTAAAAAAAAAACTGACACTTCAGTTTTTTTATATTTGTCTGTGCCCTTTTCACGCAAGCAAAATCACACAGCCACTTACGTCATTAATATAATAGAATTTTAAATGCAACGAAAGGAATTAGCATTCGAATTTCAAAAGTTTGTTTTTTTTCTGTTGTGGTAAAAGCACTTCATTTCGCATTCCCGTCTTGTCGAGGTGAGATTATCGTCACTCGCACTACACGGGAGGAGGGAAGAGGGTCGTCGTACCATTGTGAGTTGCCGCCAAATGTGGGAACTGATGATTTATCTCGTATACCTTTTCATGTTTATTATATTAAGAGCTTATTTTAAATCTACGAGACGGATAATAGAGGACCTTGATATTGTTGAAGTTGTTTTAGTGGTCTGAACGCTTCGTAAGTTTGAAGACTTAAATGTGGAAGGAAGGAATTCACAATGCCGTAACTAGAACGATGGTTGCTCTAAAAATGAGCACTTTCAGTAAAGTACTTTTACAATTAATTTACCTCGATCAGCATTCAGCAGCAACCTTATTGTAAAACAAGTAACATTTAATTAAAAGTATCTAAAAACCCGACTACAAACTGTATTATGTACATGTTTAAATTGAAATATACGCAAAAATCATTAACTTTGAAATCTAAGTACTTAGAACTTTCGTGGGGCAAAGCGAAGACGCGAGAGATGTAGCGGAAAGATGTGCAAAATTCGACTAATCACAGAAGAGACGAGAGACGTGATGTAGATTTCAATCAGTGTGATTGATCGGTTTTCACACTTCTCTCCACTCCGGTCGTCTCCACTTTGGTCGAGTCAGGGCCATGCTGCCAGTCTTCTGGACACGTTCCCGGATGACAGCGATACGGAGGAGTACTATAAGAGTCTTTATACAGAACGTGGGAACCGTAAATAGCTGTCAAATATTTGCCTCTTTTAATTAATTTGGCAATATTACTGAATGGAAATAAGAAATATGACTAACTAGTGAATTTGAATAGTAATAATGAATTGCAATTAAAGCACTACATTTGATGTTGTAACAGTTTTAGGTGTAAAAAAGACATTTGGAAAGTTTCCAAAGTTTTTTACATTTAAAACTAAATATTCGGTGTTACGATATCAATTATTGCATTTCATAATCAATATTTTAGTTCACTAGTTAGCCACGTTTCTTATTTCCATTGGATACAATAATATTACCAAATTAATCAAAACAGCGAAATATTTGACAGCTATTTCCGATTTTACCCATTTTCTGTATAAACGCTCTTAACGCCTAAGTGTCCTATTGTCATCGTTGTACTTACTTTTAGTCTTAATATTTTATTGTTATTTTAGATCTATTAGTAGTTTGTATACAGTGTATAGTCATTATAAAACATTAGTACTCACTTGTACCCAAGACTAATGACGTAAGTACCAGTAAATCGAAGCCAATTCAACTGGTCTACTCAAAACATTTTATTCCAACTTAAAAACTTACCCCAAGGATTATTTTAAAAGCACTCAATACACGAATCGTTTCAATGTAAACATTGCTTCAGTTCAATATCGTGTTCAAACACAATTTGCTCGGAAATCCTATTTGTACCGTTTAATTTGGAATCGACTACGATTTAATCAATTAATTAAAAGTAATTAAGTATCGCTATACCTTTAGTTGTTAATGTATTAATTAGTCTTTGCTGAATTATGTTTATTTTATGTTTATTTTACTGGTAATGTGGAGCGAATGAGTGTATGATTTGTTTTATTTTTCGTATTTTCGCTTGCTGTTTTTCTTTGGACATCATGTTTTTAAAACTCAAGGAGCAAGCGGCTGTTTCCGTCTTTCCAATGTTCGAAGTTTTTTAATCAAGCGTCCGTAAGACGCTTGATTAAAAAACTATGTGGATGTTAATTAAACACACCAACACTTTGAAATTATACTTCCTATTGTTTGCAGGAAGCACTGTTAGCAAACTCAAACTCAAAGCATTTATTTCAATTAGACCATTACGGCACTTTTGAATGTCAAAAAAAAAACAAAAAGAAGCGAAGCTACAGTCCCAGTCACAAGGCATAATAACTTGAGAAAGTACTGCAGTTGCACATTCCAAAGCGTAGATCTCTATGGAGAAGAATGGGCAAGAAACTCCATGGACACTCTTTTAAATCAAAATATAGTTACAAAATTTTGGTTACATCAAGATATTTTCATCAAACTGCTTTTTAATAAGGTCAAGTATGCTTTTTGACTCCCAAAATGAAATAGACTTAAGGTTCGGTCGGTCAAACCGGTAAGATAAAATGCACACGCTCCGGACACCGCACACTGGCAGATACTATAGAATATAGTATAATGGGTGTAAAAATACCCTTAACGAAGCCAAAAGGCACTTTTGACCCCGTTGCGATAATGGTTTTGTTCTAAATCTAGACCACAACTAGGAACCTTCTAATTACGGAGTTATTAGGGGTGAAAGTTCCAACATTTTCACAAGTTTTTTTTTAAACTAAGCTATAACTTTACTTGAAATACCTCTATGACCCGTTTACTATTCACTGCAATCAGCACAATGTTTTGAGTGCGTTATCTTGAGTTTTACCGTAAAACGTGATTTTTCACACCAAAAAAAAGTCGTTTCCCAGCAACAATTTTTACGTAGAGTTACTTAGTTTGATGTACAGAATGCTTGGTTGACGGCTTCGTGCAGGGCCCGTTTACACCTTGTTTATGTCAGTGTCCGGTGTTCGCAATTTGTCCTTACCCGCTCTTTTACAAGAAAATGCTTGGATTTTATAAAAATGTTCTGTTATGTAGTGTAAATTATGCCGAGTCCGACGTTAAATGTGTAATGAGTAAAATTTTAGTGAATTGGAATCGCGATGCCCGTCGAAGTACCCGTTATTGAATTTTACTGAAATTCATCTGCGCTCAGGGTTGTCACGACCGCAGAGAAGTAAGAGAAATCACTATTGTTTTTAAGACACCATTAATAAAACTATTGAAATAATAGTAAATTAGAGTGTTGTGTATTTTTATAAAGCTTCGACTTTCGTCTATTCATATTTCAATCTGAATAATAGGTACATATATATATATATATTTAATTATGATAATTAATAATGAATTGTGAATTTTCTAAGGCAAAGTAGACTTAGAAATAAATAAAGTAAGGAAATACAGCATTAAAACAAAAACATGAAAAATACCTAGTATCCATGGAGTCATAATATACGTACTAATCTCCAAGCGATCCAAACCTCCGTGCCTCGGGAACCATGTTAAGCCATTGGTCCCAGCTGTCATTTGTAGATCTTTGACAGTCGTTACAGGTAGTCAGTGGCCCGAAAGTGTGACAACCAGTCTTACTAAGGGATATCGTTTTACGCAGTGTTGTTAATTGAATTGTGGAGGTCAGATAGGCAGTCGCTTCATGTAAAACACTGGTATTCAGCTGAATCCGGTAAGACTGGAAGCCGACTCCAACATAGTTGGGAAAAGGCCAGGCAGATTATAATTCAAACGATCAAAACACAATAAACAACACACAACCCACAACAGAACGACATAAAAAAAAATAAAAAAAATCAATTCAATTGATACAAATTATTTTACGATTCGAACCCGCTTGCCGTTAACTAACAATCAATAATATTTAATCACAGTGCTACTGGCTCGTTCATTTGATATCGAACTTTTACCAATTGTAATGGAGATCAATTGAACGGTTTAAATTAAGTATTAATAGTGGGCAATGGTTCAATCGGGGTGCGACAATCGAATCGATGTAGGAAAAATAATGGTCTGGTGGAGTTGTCAAAGATTTTGGTTTGGTTTAATGAAATAGTCGAGAGTGTTTGTTTTGGAATACTAACTATTCAGACACTACACTAACTACTACGATACTAACTGTACATGTTTGAAAAGCAGAAAATAATTAAAGGGCGTCAAAAATTTCGCATGGCAAGGCATGAAATAATCATTCAATGGGATTAAATGAAATTATTAAAATTCTACCGGTCAGTGACAAAGTCAAAGAAACCAACAAACAAACAAACATAAGTACAAACAAACAAACACAAGTACAAACATAAGTATCTTTTAGCAGTTAACTACCATGGTGCCCAAGAGCATAACTTAATTCACGTAAACAATAACCATAACACACAATCTATGGCTGCCGACCGATTCAATGTACCCAGAGTCACTAATTACTTTAGTGACAGAACCCTAAATAAACGAATACCATATCTATTGAACAGTTTGTCGGCAGACATAAGGAGTGAAACGAATAAAAATAGTTTAAAAAATAAATTAAAAAGATATTATTTATAAATGTGTCTTGTAAAAATAATAACTAGTTTTAAGTACGTTTAATAGAGACTCGATGACCCCACAGTCAAACCATTACTACGGTTTTGTGGGGCTTAGTTTATAAGAATACTATATTCTTGAATACAAATAAATAAATAATAAAAATACAGGGTAGTATTGAAGATTATAATTCTGCAAATACATACGTTTTACGCCGCGAATAATATTTTGTTCAACATACAGCTTGACACTGACCGGCAAATTACAAAAAACGTAAAGCTGTGTCTATGCTAGGCGAGCCAAACACGATAGGAGCACGAATTCGCTTAGCGAAGACGGACTGAGAAGCCTCGAGCTTAAGAAAATTTGAAATTCGCGGGCTATCCTGGTGCTGCTTAACCAAAGTAACTTTTCAGTAGGCCAAAATAAATACAATTTCTTCTTAATTTCAAAATATTTGAGCAAAGTTTCAGATTCATTCAATTGACGGTCTTCTTTACATTGCTTTTTATTATGGATTTATATAACTTAAATTTCCGGCTTTGCTCGCCTTATAATCATAAATTATCCCACGGAAACGTTTCACATATAGCCGGGAATAATTTAGATTCCCATTAGTGAAAGAAGTTTCGGAATCGGATCAGGAGTTTCGAAGATTACCCCCTACATACAAACTAATTTTACCTCTTTAGAATATTGTCTAATAAGTCTATTCTGTCCCACTGCCGGGCAAAGGCCATGGCTTTCCAATTTTGTTTGTCATTTGCCTTCTCAGACCAATCCGTTAAAATTACGAATAGATTATTCTTAAACATTTGATAGGTTTGAACTCCGTACCCAAAACATCTAATAAAATGTTAATTTGTGATAAGCGCAGCCCTATGGCCACCTGTCAGTCATAATTTGCGTAACCGGCTCTATCTGGCCTTTAATCGGTTTAAGCGACGATACACACTCGCTGCTACGTACTTTTGATTCAATATTATGTTTTTTCTGGTACGTTATAATGTAATTTTGGGTAAGTTTGTTTTTAAGTTCGATTGTTACAAGGTCTAAGGGTGAGATCAAAACTTAGTATTGGTCCACGGAAAATAGAAATATGTTTTTTTTTTAAGTTTAGCTATTATGTACATTGAATACCTAAGTAGTTTAGTTATGTCTAATCTAATTAGAATAATATCACGCCTGAAAACCCTGAAGGGTTAGACAGAGTTATGCCTAATACCACATTTCGCCAGTTATGTTCCATCTAATAGGGGGCGAGCCTATTCCTATCAACCGGGCACAAATCCAAACTCCGTGACTGCTACTGAGAAATTACTAATGGAAAAAACTCAATAGCTCTTTGCCCGACCCGGTTATCGAACCCAGGGCCTACTCAGCGAACGCGCTTGCGACCACTAGAATCACGAGGCAGTCTATTAGAATAAAACAAGGGAAACGCCAAAAAAAACACTCATAAAATCTCGCGTAAAATCTCATAGAACACTAAAACATATTTTTATTTGACAACAATCAGTTATTGTATAATTCTACACGGTCTTCATTGCAAAAGTTAAGTTCTTGTTTATATATTCAATGACTTTTTTTCAAAAGAATCATGTAACTGGACTCAAGCTAATTAATTTCACACCTGAAGAATGTGTTTGTCAATGTGACTCAGTACTAACTGGGTTGTGGAGATCAGCTGGACAGTCGCTCCATGTAAAATACTGGTATTCAGCTGCTTCCGGTTGAACTGGAAGCCTACCCCAACATAGTTGGGAACACACACACACACACACATCTGAAGAATGTGTTTATTGTGTATATTTTTAACTTGTGTCATGAAACAATCGGATGTCTTCATTGGTAGCAACCCTAACCGTCGGGCTTGAAATGCGACACTTCAAGTGAACCTACCCCGCGAGTGCCTGAAAACTTTCTACGTTATAACAGAATCGACAAAATTATGTTGATTCAATTATTAATAATTCTAAATGCAAGTTAAAACTGCGTTATCATCATATTTCGTTTCTTATAAGAACACGTTGATTGTGATATTAGTTTATGGAACAAAAAAAAATACAAATGAATGTCGTAAATTGTATTAATATAAAACCGGTTTTCTCCAAAAATGGGTCTTAACTAATTTTGGTCATTTTGTAAAAGTTACAAACAATTCGTTATCCAAATGCAAACATTTCAAAAAATATGTTTTCGATACGACCGCATCAAACATGACAGATATCCTGTTATATTTAATCAAACATCAAACAACACCAAAGTTCACAGGATATTCAACACATCCTCTGTCACCAGTATCCTTAGCCTAACCAATATCCTTTCACCTTCAAACTCTCCCAAGAAAACCGTGTTACTAAGAATAATTCGCCCGTCTATAGTACCCTTTGGCCGAGCAATTACGTGCAATTATCGAGAGGACGCCGCGACGCTACTCAATTGGCGTCGATACCGCTATATCGAATAAAGGCAGCTTACTGCTGGCCGTTTGTGTGTTTTTTTTTCTTTTGTATTTTCGGTTATCGACCTTTGTGGAAAGTTTAAGAGAAGAGAGAGCCATGTGAAAATTTTGTCGACATCGATATGCAGAGAAATAGGGCGAAAATCAAGAAAATGTCCATAGTGTAATTTATTAGTCTAGGTACAATATTCCCATCGCTGGAACACAGGCTTATCAATGTTCTTGCTTTTGTTCTCTTACTAGCTGTTGCCCGCTACTTCGTTCGCGTGGAAATTTTGACGTGAAAGTGTGAGAAAAAAAAGTATTTTATGTGCTATTCTAGACCTCGAGAGTCTATCTCTGCCTATGTGGCCTTCAAAACTCAGGTAACGCTGATATTTTATTTTATTTAGTAGGGGACAATAAACACCTACAATATAAAATGTTTACAAATAACAATAATATATACATATTATGTAGTATTAACAATATTACAGCCCACTACATTATACATTACACACATACACACACATGCATTACATACATATACATACACATACACATACATTATTACATTACATTACATTATTATTTATTTGAGTTATTTATATTATAATAAAACCCGGTACCCCTTGGTAAGACTGATCGTCAGTCAGAATTTAGGACTTTCGACTACCCGTCACGATTATCAAAGCCCTTAAAATAACAGTCACTTATCAAAGTTTTTTCGTTAGTACAAAACGTTGCAACAGATCTATACAAAACCATTTTCGGCACCAAAAAGTCGGAAACACACTGCTCGTCTTTTCAACACCAACTTTGGCACACAACACAACTCAAAACACGAAACTAAGCGCAAAGTTAAACCAAAGCTCAACTAAGTTCACCCAAATGCCTCTAAACTAAATTCGGTTAACCAATCAGTATAACGGACTATCAGTTAGACTAAATCTGAAAATTGACTGGAAACTAATGACGGCTAACAGGCTAACTGTTTCAGTCGAGCCGATATAGTGATCGGTTGGCCGTCGGGCTCTCAATCCAATTACTACTCATTATGGACCGTTCGAGAGGACTGCGCTAACTGATGAATTTGTCCGATAGCGTATTGGTAGATGTCTCAACTCATGAAAGAACTGATGAAGGAGTTTTTCAGCTGGAATTTAATATCGTTGAGGATTCCAAACTGTTGACCGAGCTACGGTGCAATGTTTTGTGATTTCCCTAACCACATACAAAATTGATACATAGTTACATATACCTAATAAAATTATAACAGGCTGATGTCTGTACATTGAAGATATTGAAAAAAATACACATGGAAGGTCTTTATTAGAGCAACAGAAGCCAAAAAACAGTTTTTAGATTTTTTGTTTGTCTTTCTGTCTATATGTTTGTACGCGCATCACGCGAAATACTGCATGGATGCTTAACTTAAAATATAGGCTACGTTAGATATAGTTTTGGACCCGATAGGTGGCGCTGTGCGAAGTATGGATGTCTCGCTAGTACTTAAATAAGATGCTGTAATTGCTTTTCTTAGGCATAAAGAGTGTTAGAATATCAATTATTTAAAACAACTACGTTTTCAAAAAAAATAACTGCTTCTTCCAAAATCCGACAAGACATTTTATTTTCGTAGCACTTTCGTAGGCGTTTCGTAGCACTGCTACGCTGATTTAAATACAGCCAAATATTCTTTATTTCGTCTTATATACATTCAACAATCTTTATATACATATTGTTGTGCAGGTCACAGCCAGATAGTGGTTCCATATGAATACTAGTATTCAGCCCCAACAAGTTAGACTGGAAGGCGACTGGAACACGGGTAAAGACTAAGCGGATGATGGTTTTTAAAGTAATGTTATTTGCCAAACAACACTTCTACCTTCTATAAACAACGATATTTTTAAAACCAATCGCTAGACGATTCAATCAGCAATTTCTACATACCTACTCGAAGCTATATAGCTCATAGCGCCACAATAATTGCCCGGGGCGCCGTCCACGATTGCATATCAATACAATGCTCATATTTGTTAGTAATTGAGCTTATTGCTCGAGAGGAACGTTATTGGCTTTTATTGTGTTAGGAGGCAACTGATTGAGACGAGCGTCTTGCATCGTGACGTCGGTACGTGCCAATTGATTATATTGATTAAGTATATTGTTGTATGCACGCATAGGTTTAATGATATGGCAATACTTTAGGCCTTTATTATATCTTGAAGACTTCATCATCTGCCTAGCCTTTTCTCAATTAAGCAGAATATCAGCGTCAGCTGCATGCCTGACACATGCTGAGCTGGACCCCCATTGAGACGCACACCGCACCTTGTATACTCGTTATTTTATTTGAAGTATGTCGTGGTGTTTTAATACTTCTTTAAGTATATATGTTTTTCTTTTTGTATATTGGCACCTTTTATTTGTATAGGTATGTAGATATTCATGTAATTTGTATTCTTTAAATATGCATCTGTGTGTTGTGCTGTCTTTTGTGTGCACTATCAAACTATGTTGGGGTCGGCTTCCAGTCTAACCGGATGCAGCTGAATACCAGTATTTTACATGTAACGACTGCCTATCTAACATCGACAACCCAATTAATATTGGGTAATATGATACCCCTTCATTAGACTGGTTGTTAGACTTTTGGGCCACTGACTACCTATAACGACTGTCAAAGTTCTACAAATGACAGCCGGGACCAAAGGCTTAACGTGCTTTCTAAGGCACGGACGAAACTCGGTATGTAATGGGTGGTCCCATCCACGGATAAATCTAGGCAAGCGCGCCTGTTATTATTTAGTCACGAGCTCTTAAAGACTTAAAGACTAAAAATCCTTTCGTGCAGACCGTGTAGTGTTAAGCGATGCGAAGGATGTCCCCTAGACCTTGAAACGGTGGCTGGGTCAGGCCTGATGCGGAGAAGGTGGAGGACGACGGGATTTTATGCAGCTAGGGAGAGGTCCCAAGTCCAGCAGTTGACTGCAATAGTCTGAGATGATAGAGTTTATCTTGAGTTTCAGAGGCAGGTAGCAAATTGTAAACGACAGTAAAATATGTATTAGTAGGTACACGGTGTTTGGAGCCACATCCAAAATCCACCGTTTTGACCCAACCTCATTTTTCCAGCGTCAGATATCTTTTATCCATAGAATAAAATTGACGCTGGACTCTTTAAATATGGAAAACTAATAAAATACAAAATTATTTCTCGAATAAATATAGTAGCGTTAGAAAAATCAGCCCTATATGTGAATACAAGATATTGCCTGTGTAAAATTTTGATTGATTTGTAATATTAGTGTAGTGGTCAAGTTGGGCAGTGCACGTATAGTTGTTTACAGGTATAAGATTTCTTATGACTAACTAGGACGTAGTAATATAATATAACTAATAGCTAGTGAATAACTCGCACATAGAGACAGGTATCTCTCACTATTAAATGATTGAAGATTTTTTAAACACGTTTTGTGACTAGTGGTGCAAACAGGCTTGAATCTTTTAACACAAAAGAAAAATTACTACGATGATTTTCTCAATAAAAGTATCTATATTGGTCTTTTGATCCGCCGTTAATATAGATTTGTCTATGAAACTAAAAAGCCATAAGTTTTATTTAATCAAATAAAAGAATTCTATGTGTGTTAAAATAAATGCCAATTTACAAGTAAGACTCCCGCCGCCCGGTTTCGTACCCCAAAGTCTACGAAATAAAATGCTGTGAAAATTTTCACGAAATTTCTGTACGGTCTATTTTATTCTAATCATTTCCCATGATAGCGGTTATATTCCTTTCAAGTATCGAGTGAATACACATTAGCAATAGTACAATTATTACGGTTTTATAGATACAGCCCCGTGACAAACAGACAGACGTCGGAGGTTTAGTAATAGGATCCCGGCTACGTAATAAACCAACCTAGTTTTTAAGTTTTAAAAATCATATGAGTCTAGTTTGCGATTACGGCAATAATTTGTGAAGTTTTATAAACATCTTTTAATTACTTACTCCTTTATTGTACGTTGCTTAATGCGGCACAATGTTAAAAAAACGATTACCTTTACATCCTCTCAGTTAATTTGAATTATAGATGATTTCTTTTGATTACGATGTTAAAATAATAAAGAATATAAAATATTATTGCTAAAAGTGGTCCGTGTGTTAGAAGAATGCGCAAAAAGTTTCAAAAAAATTCTTAAGTGGCTTAAATTCTACAATAAAAAACCGCACGCAATAATTAATTTAATTCATAATTCAAGTAATTTGTCACTAAAAATTTTTGACTAAAAAAATATGAAAAACAAAACTACTGCTTTCGCAGTAGGTAGTTATATTTTTCATTATTTTATTCTACTAAAAGAAAATCCGAAACATGGAAGCGAAAATTTCCGTCGGAAAGAAAAGTTTTGAAACAAAAAACTAACTTTCAAAACCACAACAAAAATAAATCAAAACTTTAATTACCTTATTAGCGTCCGAAAATATGTTGTCTTATTGTGGGCGGGAACTTTTCCCGCCGAACTCCGCGTGCGAAAAAGCGCGGTCACCGCGCTGTCACTGACATTACGTTCGGAAACACGTACGAGCACTCGCGAGCCGCACCACGTCGCGACTGCCGCCACTACGCCGCGGGTACTGCCAAGTCACTGCCAACTGCGAGTAATCGCTCTGAAACCGCCCTCGGCAAACAAAACCCCACCCGCCGTAAAGAGCATTTTAGCACGCGCGCCTCCCCGCTCCCGCGCCCTGATTTAATAGCGAGCGCGGGCACTGATTCACTTAACCGAACGCAACTACCGACTGCCTCTCTCTCGCTCCCGCTCAAACAGTAATCCACTACGCGTCCTCTCTCCCTTTCCCCCACGTTCGGATATTCAGCGGAGGAAAGAGATGGTGCCGCGGTCGCGGACACTTCTTTCTTTCAACTCGATTTGCATGCGAGCGGGGGTCGCTCCGCAAACTTTATGTCCTCGTTTCGTAAATTATTTATACGTTTGGAAATACTTTTAACGGCATGCTCGGCTGCTGAAAAAGATTGCTTTAAAACGAGCCGAATTAAGTGAGTGACCGGTGTTACGGCGGGACGCGGCGACGCTAATCACTTTAATCTTGTTCACTCAAACGCTCATGATATTAGTTTCGTTGATTTTTCATGTGGAAATTCGCAATGTTTTTCAGCGTTTTTATTTTTTGATTTGTGTTTTTAAAGCATGTTTTAAACTCTCTCACTTTTTCAACTTTACTGCGTTTGTTTTTCAGAATTAACCACCTCACCTAAATTTAAAGCAAATCAATCGTGATAATGATGTACCTAGGTACTCGAAGTTCGTCAACTTAATGCAACTAACTGTGTGTAATTTTAATTATTTAAAATCTGCTCGTATACCTAATAAATAAGTATCTTGTCTGATCAAAAGTTATATCATTTACCTCTATTTATGGCGTTCAAGAACTCTTAGTCTTGGTGGAGTTCTTGATGTTTCTGGAGACCCAGACCGTTCAAGAACTCCACTTACATCCTGCATCTTTATTGTTATTTTTTCTACAAGTGATATTTTCAGCACGGCTGTGTCTGCAAATGATTCATACCACTCAGCACTGCTCTCAATCATCAATTAGTTTAATCTATTGCTAAATGATGGAAAACCCATCTTCGTCAAAGCAAAAGTACTTACTCACTAAAACAAGCTGTACTTCGTTGAAAATTTTCAACATACTGCAATCAAGCGATTATTTTTGTAAAATTAAGTAGGTTCGCGGGAAATAGACTAGTTGAAAAAGGGCTTTGCGCAGAAGGACAGAGGAGGCTAGGAACAAAAAGAAAAAAAAAACATCTTCCAAACTTTTTTTTTTTATTTTCTGAAACAGTCACTAAACTGACATCCGGTTTCTGAAGTATTTCGGGAGACTGAATTTTGTAAACTTGTCACTATACTTTAGCATTAATTAAGGTGATTATTTCGGAACTTTTCGAAAAAACGGACAAATACATTAGTGCGTTAAATTAAAAAAACCAAGGCTAAAGTAGAATTACAAGTTCTCATCTTCAAATTCTCCATTTAGACAGGGTGTTAGTCTTCTTAAAGCACGGTCAACGGTGTGGACAGGATACTTGAAACTGATAGATATTTCAGTACATTACCTGCACATTCAGCATAGCTAAGTTTTCTTCAGAAATGTCAGGTGCGTACCTAGTACTCGCAATCGGCGTGCGCGTATGACTAGATGCATGAACGTGGAAGAAGCGTCGAAGGTGGCCTTTTGTGGGAAAAAGGCGTGTGTTTATATATATAGTCTGAGTTTATATTATATTATCTGTCAAAGTAAACGGTTTAAAGACCCACCTTCGCAATCTGTTCGTACCAGTTTGACAGAACTTTTACTGTTAACGAATCCACAATCAATTTCACGAAAGCGGATCTTCAAATTATCTAACGCAACGAGTTTTCCACTCAACCAGTTGGAAAGTTTCGTTCAGAAATAAAGCCCGTAATTTATCTATCAGGGTAGTTAGCTAACTACAGTCCTTTCACAGAAAATTTACCACCGATTTTGTGTCACTGTCCAAATCAGAGTGATCTTGAATTTCGATAAAATAAGGCTACAATTAGGTTGTTGCAATGATGGCCTACGATACTGAGACGTGATCGCTCACTATAGGCCTAATAAGAAGGCTCAAAGTCACTCAAAGGGCAATAGGAAGGGCTATGTTCGGACTGCTTCGAGTTCCTCTGCAAGATCAAATCAGCAATGGCTCCTCATTTCTAAACAGCCGATATCCATCCGCGAAAGGACCGGAGGTCCGTATAAGGTCAGAGTTAGCGACATAGCCAAAGAATTGCTAAACGTAGTAAAAAAGTGGTGGTGGGCCGGGCTCTTTGCTCGTAGAACAGATGGCCGATGGAGCCGAAGAGTTCTCGAGTGGCAACCGCGTTCCAGAAGACGCAGTTGACAAATCACCCACAAGGTAAATCGACGACTTGGTGAAGGTTGCGGAAATCCGCGGATTGAGACCAGCGCATGACCGGTCGTTGTGGCGATCTTTGGGGAGGCCTATGTACAGCAGTGGACCTCTTTCGGCGGGAATAGATGCTGATGATGATAGACTGACACTGACAAGACTCAAAATCGCAATGATCGTTATTCTAGTTTTTATAAAGTTGTTTTTGGAATGCTGTCAGAAGTAAAATTAACTTTGAATGGACTGTATACATAGTTGAGAGAATTCCGAGCACAGCTAAGCTATCCAATTAGTTGTCATTGTGTTATCTACGGCCAAACTTACTTCTAATGCCGTCCGTGACCCCTTTACTAAACTCTGGAATCGTTCGGTGCTCGGTTACTGGGACCTACTATTGGTTAGTTGGGAAGCTGGTTCAGGGTTTATTTTCTTTTCATGGGGCTAATGAGAAGAAAAGCGAAGATTTGTGACTTCTATTACACAGGCCAGAATGTTGTCTTCTTTTCCAGTACTGAAATTACAAGTATGGAAGATACGGTCTTGAAAATTCTTGGATGTATAACAGGAAGTACTCACCAGCTCATCAAGTTACTACAAACTGTCGAAATGATTTTAAACCATAACATTTTGATGGTTTAGTTCAAAATAGAATGATAAACTTGATACGCTGGCAAATGTTCTTAATCCAGTTCTAAAAAGAAGGCGTTTTCATCAAGTCTGTCAAGCTGGATCGGCTAGGACGAGTTTCAGCCGATATTTCTTCTTTTTCCAAGGGCCGCATCTGTATAAAATTGCAAATAAGCTGCTTAAAATTTATCCACTAACGAAAATTGAATGCAGGTGTAAGGTCTCAAAATGGCTCCTAACACTTATGACGATACGGAGAAATTGTTGTACAGTTACAGAGAAGTTTAACACACATGCACTACACACACACCCAAAGCATCACAAGCACAACTCGTATGTATCCACAAAACAACTACACCCACAATATACACTCACACACACAATCACAAACTTACTAAAACACCACTTCCTACTCTTTAGTTCTTAATTATTATTTCATTTTATTGTTCATTTGCTGTAATTTCCCTGCTGCTGTTATTTGTGTCCGTATATTAGTTTTCAATAATGTATTCGAGATAAGGAGATCAAGAGACCCGTAGCACAGGTTTTACTAAGTATGGGCTCCTATCTCCCATCTTCAAACATTTTAATACTTGTGTGTACCTACATAGGAATACTTGTGGGAGAAAAAATAAATAAATTTATTATTTCGTTTATTCATTTTTTTACATATTATTTACATTTTTAAATATTCAAATATAAAATAAATTAAATATAAAAAACATTTAAAAATATAAAAATAGTAGCCCACCAGCAACGGGAGCAGGGTCCGAGCTACCGGTGGTCAGGGCTCTTGAGAGATGAACCTCCTAACAATACGCGCCGTGTCGAAGTACTGCTTTCTGAATCAAGCCCTTGATCCAGCTGCCAAGCGAGAGCCTCTTCAGATGTTGGTCGAGGCTATTGTATATTATATTGTATATTGTTGTAGTATTAAGTAAAATTATTTCTTATTACTGTACCTTCTATTGTGGGTATTAACATTAAGCCTATCATATCATAGGTATAGTTTTCATTACTAGGCCACGAGAACTGCTTTGTTCGTCGGTAAAGATCTCGAAGGTTCTTCGGTGTTCCAGTTTTCTTAAGATCTTCAGGTCTACAATCGGTCTGACGGATGATACACATGGAAATGAGTAAATGGTGGATATTCCTAGGGATTTGTTAATTTATTTATTATTATTTACTAGCGACCCGCCCCGGCTTCGCACGGGTGTATGTAGGTATTATACATATAAACCTTCCTCTTCAATCACTCTATCTATTAAAAAAACCGCATCAAAATCCGTTGCGTAGTTTTAAAGATTTAAGCATACATAGGGATATAGGGACAGAGAAAGCGACTTTGTTTTATACTATGTAGTAATTTACCACAAATTATAACACCATTACAGACTCGTCCAATACGATGCTATAATACAAACAATATAGAAAAACATACAATATAAATACACGAAAAAGAAAAAAAAAACGTACAATATAAAATAAATAAGATAATAATAATACTCATTAACTTTTGCTTACAGTATTTGCCTTTCGACGACCATAATAACTATGCCTGACCTTTCAGAATTTTGAAATCCGTTTAACCTCTCCATGTTAGAAGAGTACCTATGTAGACAAAAGTTGAGTATAAAATAAGAAAAACTGTTTTGAATTTACTGAACTTTTGCACCTACGAGTATAAATAACTACATGACTTTGCGGTTCCTAACGTCTGTGAAGAAATTCGTGAAATACCAAATCATTAACCTTGAAACAATCATCTAAGTAGGGATATTCCTGAAAAGAGTAACTGACGAATTGATCTCGAGAACTCGTAGTAGCGTCTGTTTTCCTGTAATTGGTATAACATCTAATTTACTCATTTACACCGATATTCGTTACGAGCAAATAAAATTATTTTCATTTCTAATACGAGCTAGTAACTACGTGGTTTTCTTCCATAAAATAACTAGATACCTACTCAGACATTTAATGCTCTTTGCGAAAACCTTACAAAGTTTATAAAGAAACAATAAGACAACAATATTATTATCAAATATTCTCGGACGATCCGAAATAAGCATCTTAATACTTTATAAGCAATCGTTTCTACGTCTGATTCTTTAATCAGAGCTCTGATTCAAAATTTACTTGTCTTGTATACTCTTGCGCAATCTTAACTTTGCGGCTGGCGGAGAGAAAATCGCAGGATTTTGAGTCTTATGAGCGAAGATATAGTTGGTAAGATTGCGAGCGTGAAGATTTAAGCGGTAAACAAATCTTAGGCAAGGTGTAAGTGACAATAAAACGGGAGCTTAGCTCTCGGGGCCGTCTTCAAGTTGAACGGCGTCGGCGGCGGAGGGGAGGGCGAGCGGGGCGCCGGGGAGGAGCGACTATCGCCGTCCCTCTCTGGCCGCGAGTCGTGCTCATCCGTTTTATTTCTTGTTTGTCCGCAGCGCCTTCCCAGTTCGCTACATAATTTATTTTGAGCGGTACATTTAAAAAATTGGCTGAGCCGCGTACGAGTTTAGGCGGTGAAATGGAGTTTGCTGGGGTGGGTGGTGTTACCAAATGAAAATAATATGGTAAATGATTTCATTTGAATTGGCGTTTTGGCGTAATCGCCCGGGACAAGTAATGGGCCGTAGAAAGTCCCGGCCCATTGTCCGCGCTGGCTTCATTTACTCTCTGAATTTATTTTGCTAGGTTTCTTGCCTTTTATCGTCGTTTATGTCGAGCCCATACATATTCAGTGTCTCTGTATCCTGTCTGGTGGATGAGAACTATGTTCCTTTGACACCCTCAGCTTTTTATTGGTTTGGTGTGATTTATAGATTTTGTTTTATTGTTTTGTTTTTTATTTATTTTGTTTTGTGAGTCTTATTTTATGAATGGTCCTTTATCTAACCTATGTGGGAAAGAAAATGATCATCAAATCAATGATTTCGTTTGTTTTTTTTTGCCGGCGGAGCCCTTGGAAGAATAATTAACCTGAGTAATTTTGGAGTACAATTAAGAATTAACCTATACAAGGTGTAAACGGTCCCTTCCCTTCAGGAAGCCATCAACAAAGTATTTTGTATATCTAAATAAATAACTCTACGCAAAAATTATTGCTCGGAAACGACTCTTTTTTGGGGTGAAAAATCACGTTGATCGGTAGGGGTAGGACTCAATGTAACGCATTCAAAACATTGTGCTGATGGATACATTGAATAAGTAGTATGGGGGTCGTGGAGGTGTTTTAAGTTAAATTATAACATTTTATAAACTTGTATTTAAAAAAACGACTCTTTTTTGGGGTGAAAAATCACGTTGATCGGTAGGAAACGACTCTTTTTTGGGGTGAAAAATCACATTGATCGGTAGGACTCAATGTAACGCATTCAAAACATTGTGGTGATGGATGCATTGAATAAGTAGTATGGGGGTCGTGGAGGTGTTTAAAGTTAAATTATAACATTAAAAACTTGTATTTCAAAAAAAAACTTGTGAAAAAGTTGGAACTTCGACCCCCAATATCTCCGTAACTAGAAGGTTCCCAGGTATGGTCTAAAACAAAAAAAAATCGCAAAGATGGAGAGAACAAGAAGCTTTCGGCTTCGAGTATTTTTACACCCTTCATACTGGGTGGAAGGAACACCGACGCGAAAACGGTTACCACGAGGAAATTTATCATCAGTTAATAAAAAAAATCTGCTATTCCATACATTTTGACCATAATTTTGACCGTGTTTTAATAACCGATGAAAAATGTGGGGGGGCTGAGAGTGATACTGAATGGTAACCGTTTTCGTGTCGGTGTCCCTTAATTATTATCGTATCGTACCGTATTGATCCTAAGTAAAAGTTACGAAGAGTTACCTCATACACTAAAGTTAGTCACTTTAAAAAGAAAATGAATAATTATTGCATATTACGATAATTACACATAGTAAAAATTTTTGTAGGTACTCTACCACAATGCTGTCCTATTTGACCCAAAGGTTGACTGGTAGAGAATGCCTTGTGGCATTAAGTACGCCTATGTACCACTCTTGTACATGAAGTTTAAATAAATAAAACCTAATACTAAACTAGGCTGTGGTGGAAGTTTCCGCATCCGCGTAGCCGCTGGCACATGCACTGCACAGAATGCTACGCAATCACTAACATGACTAAAAAATGACTAGCAAAAAATTACCAGCAGTTGATTATTTGTGTTAGAATTATTCTCCAGTATATTTCATTATCTTACTGTATATTTATAGAATCTAAATGATAAACAACAGACTTGTATCGATACTCTTGCGCCATGACATCTTCCAAGCTCATCGAGCGGCGCTGGAGTTCCCACCTTTGTGGAAACTATGTTTCGAGCCGTTTGGGGTTGAAACTCTGGGGCCGTGGGGTCCGAGTTTATAAATGCCTAGTTGACGCTTCCCGTGATCCAAGGGCTGGCTTTTACCTTGGCCAGAGGCTAAGTGTTGCCATATAACGTGGCAACGTCGCCAGTCTCTTGAGCATACTATCAGCTGACAGCGTTGAGGAGGAGTTTTTTGATGCCCTTTCATAGTTTGTTGTCAGTTTAGTTTAATTATTGTAGTTAATTTAATCGTTTTTTTATTGTTATAATGTACAATAAATAGTTAGTTTATTAAATAAAAAGAGCTTTCTATTACAATTGAAAAAACAACAGATAGATAAGTTCTTGTGAGCCAAGCTAGAAACATAAGATTCCCGATTTCTTTTTATTTTAATCCTAAGTAAAGCATTCTTGAGGATGACACATCCAACCTACAGAATAGTGAGATTGAGATACTATTAATTTAGCCCCACGTTGGGCGCCAGCGTAACGAACATATTAATAACTAGCTCATGCTCGCGGCTTCGCCCGCGTAAGTTCGGTAACTGTCCCACGGGGTCACACTACCGGGACAAAAAGTATCCTATGTGTTAATCCAGGTTATAAACTATCTGTGTGCCAAATTTCATCCAAATCCGGTCAGTAGTTTTTGCGTGAAAGAGTAACAAACATCCATCCATCCATACTCACAAACTTTCGCATTTATAATATTAGTAGGATAATACAGCATGTTGCGACTGGGTTAATAAAAATCTCATCAAAACTCTAAAAACTATTCTATTCTAACCTGACATTCTGTTTCAAAACTCATCACTCGTTCTGCCTTGTAGTTTAATGGCATACAGACCACGCACCACCAAGGAGTCCTTAAGCATCGCGTTACACATTTACTTACAAAGGATTTTTTTATTTAAAATAAGTACGCCAACAGTACATACATTTTACACTCAAAAAATAAATGTACACAGATTAGGGTTCTTATGTAGGTAGGTACAAATTACAGGTGTACACAATATTATCTTAAGGTGGCGCCAGAGTAGCCCGCGAAATTCAAATTTTCTTTTGAATTTTGCAATTTGCAAATCAGTGTCAGGTTGTAGGTATGTTAATTGAAATATGATTCGCGACCGTAACAAATATGGTTTTACTGAGCTATAATCATTAAAATCATCAATACAGTTGTCAGTACATTAAATCCCATTGAATGACTATATATATAATGAAAAAGTCATTCAATGGGATTAAATGAACTTAGAGGGTTAGATTATAATTCTATAATTACATACGTATTACGGCCGCGAATCATATTTTGTTAAACTTATAGCCAGACACTGACCTGCAAATTGCAAAAAAAAACATAAGACAATTTGAATTTCGCGGCCTACCACCACGCCAGCACATCAAGCTACTACAATCTATCAAACTTTAATAGATTTTCAACTTTATCGCTACTGTTTTAGGTTCAAGGTTGATTGGGAAAATTTGACAGTTTCGGGTAGCTTGCTGTGTTGGCGTCTGTACAATAAAGCTAGATAATAAATATCATCGTAAAGGAATAGAAATGAAATGGTAAATTCTTAGTCAAAAAACAATGATTCATCTAGTCAAGGCAATAAAATTAACTAAAACAAAAAAATGGCAAGTTTGATATATTTTTCTTACAATCGAATGAAAAGTATCATTCTTAAAATATGTATTCATAAGATAAATCATGTTATTTTATATACTACTGTACTCTACAAGGGTTCAGCATCAGGGGCGTGCCGTCCATACAGGCAAATAGGCTAGGCTCAGCCTAGCCTTAGCCAAATTTATTTATTACAACAAATCAACAATCATGTAATAAAAAATACAAAATATTAAAAAAAAAGTTAAAACTCCTGTTATAACACTTATAGCAACTTGTCGCGCCCGTGTGACGTCACACGGGCTCACGCTACTACTCCTTAGGCCACAAAACGAACTGCCTTCATTTCTCATTGACTCATTGATGAATTTACGCACACTGGTGCGGATTTTCGTGTGTATGAACGGCACACATGTATAGATTATGGGCGGTAACTCCGTCGTAAGGAGACCGCCAGCGCAGTTCTGAATGGCTGGCCTTCAGCCAATCAGAAATTTTGTTCTAGAGTCTAGAACAAAAAAAATAGTCTAGAATCTAGACCATTCCTCATTATTCCTGGGAACCCTCTCTATGGTTATTGGGGGACAAAGATACAACTTTTTCACAAGTGTTTAATGTTATAACTTTACTTTTAATACCTCCATGACCCCCGAACCACCGACCCACGAACATTGTGCTATGGATGCATTGAATACCTAGTATCATTGCATCCATCAGCACAATGTTTTGAGTGCGCTACATTGAGCGCTACCGTAAAACCGCACCAAAAAAAAGTTATACAAACATTTTTGCGCAGTGTTACCTAGTTTGATGTACAAAATGCGGCTTCACGGCTTCGTGGTCTGTTTACACCTTGGTATGTTACTAAGTGTAAATCAGTTACAAGTCTTACATCCCCGTCAACCGCTGGTCAATGACCGTGTGAAATCACTCCTCACGTTTTTTTATGGCCATCATCAATCACCTCGCACGCTCCTCCACCATCCGAAAATAATTACCACAATGTCATACAACGAAAGAAAGAAAGAATGACTTCGCAAAACACATAATCTTTCTATAATACTGGTGTAATTATATCTGTCTATTGTGAGTACTACCCCTAATGTTGGGGATTTTTTTGTACCCCTCGCCGCTCTCCGTGATTTATTGAAGAAAGCTTTTAAACCCTTGCGGTGTCCATTGTGTCTGTGGTTCCATTATACTCTGGATTACTGGTTGCGATTTGGTCTATTAATTCGATGTTTTTGAGTAATAGGTCGTTTTGTTTGTCGTGGTTTATAAGGTTTGGAGGTTAGGGTTTAAAGTGTCAAAATAATGGTTTCAAAAATAATGAAATAATGATTCATTTTAAGAAGCATTTTTTCAATTTACCTCAAGTGCGTATGCGGCGTCTCCCCACACTCCACAGACAATGGCCCACCTTCCATCTTGCACCGCATGCCCTATCACCTGCGCTCTTGACGATTTATTTACTGCATCAGTGAGCGGGGTTCGCGTGGCTGAGTTTTGGGCTAAACACATTTGAACTTCTTTGATCTTCTTCTTAGCCATCGCTAAGAAGAAGATCTCATACGCTAAGAAGAAGAAGATAGCGTTTTTATTAGGCTAGTCTGTACCATCCAAAGATCTTGGGTGGAGACAGCTATAGGTACATAAATAACATAACATAACACCAGGCCTCTAATCCCTGAATGGTAAGACAGAGGTCCACCTAATAGTACACTCATTTTTCGCCAGTTATGTTCTTTTGTGTTATGTAAAAGGGGGTGAGCCTATTTCCATCAACCGGGCACAAATCCAGACTCCGTGGCTGCTACTAAGATGTTCCTGATAGGAAAACCCAATAACAATTTGCTCGACCCCCGAATCGAATCCAGGCCCTCATGCTCAGCAGTCGCGATTGCAACCAACTAGACCAACGAGCTAAATAAGCATGTAATTTAACATAACATAACACCTCGCCTAGAATTAGGCATGACCAGAGGGTTTAGGTACTTGCCTACCTGTACCTGATTGGGCCCTATAAGAATTTAATAGCACTAACAACTAATATAGCATACTTATAAGGTCTATCAGTTACTCATTATCGCCTGTCTAGCCTTTTCCCAACTATGTTGGGGTCGGCTTCCAGTTTAACAGGATGCAGCAGTATACCAGTATTTTACATGGAGCGACTGCCTATCTGATCTTAACAACCCAGTCAGTACTGGGTAATACGAAACCCCTTGGTAAGACTGGTTTTCAGACTTTCAGGCCACTGTACCTGTAACGACTGTCAAAGATCTACAAATGAAGGTCAATCAGTTAGTAATCCACAAAAAATGATATACCGAAATGTGTACACAATATTATTTAAGTTTGGAGATGATCTCCGAAAAAAAAATATTATTAACCTTTACCGCGTGCCGTTCTTATGTTTCTTAGACGCGGACGAATTTTGCAATTTGAATGACTTTTTCATGAAATTGTCATTCAATGGGATTAATGAACTTAGAAGGTTCTGTTGATGATTTTAATAATTATAACTCTGTAAAGCCATATTTGTTATGATCGCGAATTTAATTTTAATCAACATACCACCTGACACTGTCCTGCAAATTACAAAAAAATAAAGAATATTTGAATTTCGCGAGCTAACTTAGCGGATCCTCCTTAAACACGACCTTACCTTTGCGATACTCGTACACTCTCATTGTTTCTAAATAGGAGTACAAATTATATAAGTTAAAAGCCTTACGTCCGTTTCCACTAATACTAAGCGCCATCTAACTGTGTGTGCCATTTCTTTTTTTTTTTTTTGTGTGCCATTTTTGTTTTCTTTTCATTTCTCGTGGAGGCTATGTGACTGCACCCATTTCTCAAATGGAACATAATAAAATAGTAAAAAATATAATATAATAAAATAAAAATATATATAAAAATAATAATAATAAGGGCCTCACCCCGCGCTCTCCTTGGCTAAAGAGAACTGGCGAACCTGTAGTATTTGATACTAACGACCGCAGGGAGGTATGGCAGAGTAAAGAGCTTCACGGACGTTTTTTCCAGGCGCTGCATGGGCCCGATGTAGACCTATCAGCGTCCGTAGCCTGGCTACGTTCCGGGGACCTCTTCGGTTTTGTCTGTGCAATTATGGATGAAGTTATGATGACGATGATCGCGAAAAAAAAATCAGCTGATCCCTACATTTATGATCGATTAACTAGTCAAAATGTAGGGAACAGCTGATTTTTTTTCGCGATTTCAGGTTTGGTCCCATAGTAAAAGTTGTTCATAATGATAAGTACCTCTTAAGAGGTTTCTGGTGTTTTACAAATAACCCTGTATATATAATATTAATTTGTATGGCAGGATCAACGCTACCATCTGACGTATATGATGATACAAGAGCCTGGAATGAAATGAACTATCATTTATCAGCCTTTTTTGGTTCCTGTAACACAAGCCTCCTCTCTGTGAAAGTGGGTAGGCCATAATCCACCACGGGTGTCCTTGCCCAGTGAGGGTTGATAGATATCACAATATATTTCCGAGTTTTTGGTTCTAGGACATGCCGATTTCCTCACGATGTTTGCCTTCGTCGTTTGAGTGCAGTGGTGATGAAATAAATTTCACAAATTAAAGACAAGTTTAAAAAGCAGGTAAAGTAGTGTAGGCGTTGGACACGGGGTGGACCGCAAACACCACACGCTCGAATTGGCGAGAAGAAGCCAAACACCGAAAGAATTAGATGGAGAGGGGAGAGGCCTTTGTCTAGGAGTGGAAATATCCAGGTTTATAAAAATTGGCAGTGTAGTGTAGCGACATCTATCTCGCGACCTACGAACTAAAAATCCTGCATCGCGCCATCAGTTATTATCCTTAAAATATCTAACAACCCGACAAAAACCGTCGGGCAGTAGCCCACCAGATACAACACCCGTCTGGTCGGAGGATTCTTCCGTTTTAATGGAGCGTGAGGAACTTTACACCCAGCTCCTCATATCTCTGAAGAAGGATCTCTGCAGTTCATGAAGTAAAATTCAGCATACAAGTTCTACTCTATCAGTTCCAAATACTCTGTCAGTTTCAGTTGAATAATTTTTTTGGTTAGTATAGTAGGTAGTAAGTTAAAACTGGCACGCGCTCACTCAAATCTGAACAATTTTTACTCTACTAAGCGAATACTTAGGCCGAGTAGCCGACAGAGTGTAGTAGAGTTGAGTGATGATGGATGGGGGGAAGCATTTCTAACCCATATGGACTTGGTTGTTCGAAATAAAGTATTTGAATTTGAAGGCGAGTGGTAGCTTGGCCGCGGCGCGGCACTAGCTACTCTACACTGCCAATACTGTCTATATTGGTATACTTAGTTAGTATTCTATGATGCTACTATGCTGCTTACACTACCTGTGGAGCAGCCCTAAGCGAGTAGAGCTAGCTAGGATAGTTTTGTCGCTGGGCCTAGAGCATCACGAGTCTGGCGAATGGCGATTAAGTCCTCGCTGGTAAACGCTACTTGCGTTTGCCAGCAATGAGTGTTCTGCCCGACAACTCGTCAAGCGAGTGTCGCTGAGCGAGTACTCACTTTGATTAACTCTCTTTTACTCACACGACGGAAACTAAAATCTTTTATTGTTTCTTGAACGAGTAAATATTGTCGATAGCTATACTTAATGGCTTGTCTGTCGGCATCGGCGGCGAAACAGGTATGGTCTATCCCAAATTCTCAATCTATTACTATTCTTTATGGGTAATGAGTTTGGTGCAAGGACCTTAAATAAAACTGGACCGATTACTGTCTTTCAAATTGAAAATAGTAACAAACTTTAACTCTTTGATTACCGATAGATTTATGGAAAAACTAAGTGGATGTGAATAAAATTAGGCACACAGATAGTTTATAGCCTTTTTTTTCGGATGGAAAATTATCAAATGACCCCTCTCGCCCTGGACGTATCGGAAGGGAGTGTCAGACTTTTACTGACTAAAACCCATCCATGTTCCTTCTTTTGCCCTTTGTGTTCCAGGGCCGCGGCATCTCTTTCGAACAGTCCCGCAGCCCTGGCAGGCATCGGCCCTTGCAGACCCCTCCGGTTTGCTGACATCTCTTTGAGGCGCGCATGAAACACGAACGCGCCGTCGACACGGCCCAATCATTACTCACCGTCCACAGGCCCGCGCCTACAGTGGCCGAGGGCCACCAAGTGGCCCCCGTCGCCCGGGGCGTCAGCCGCGGTGGCTGGGACGTGAGATTGTCTCCCTCTCACGTTCCGAGATAGTTTATAGCCTGGATTAACACATAGGATACTGTTTATCCCGCCAGTTCGATCCCGTGAACAATTACCAACTCCACAAGGGCGAAACTGTGGGCATAAGCTATTAATAAACATAATTACTTATGTCTGTTATTATTAAAATAATCAAAATCATTTTCACACGGTATCAGGGTAAGTATACGCCAGTCTCTCATAAAGGAACATTTACTAAGCATTTTGTTAAAATGTTATTCTTACAATATATATTATATAATTATGTACTTAATAAAACTATGTGAAGAGAGAAAATAAAGATATTGTATTGTATTTTTTATTTAAAATATATTCAGCTTTTTAAAAAAAACGGACTAACTTCGCAACTTTAAATCACTTTCAGTTCCGAATTTTGCAAGCAAGCAATCCAGTTTACATGCCTGAGTAGGTAGTCAACTTACTACCCATGGGTGATTTACTTTGCAGCTGTAAACAACTAACGCTATCTATCGCAAAATTATGGGATTAACATTTAACGACGAATGTGATGCGATGATGCGATTGATGTCTTGTCATCGTTTTGTGTCGAATTTAATTTCGATTTCACGACTATTTTTATTTTTCATTCCAAAAAGTGGATTATTTGTTTAATATATAAAAACAAATGCAAAACTGGCTCCATCTGATTTCTTACGTTGACAATGTTAACCATATTACTGTTATTTTATCTGTATTAATATTTTTAGTTTCAAAGACATTTACATAAATCATGCTTAGTTTTCTGCATATATTTCAATCCTATTATAAGTGATAGTTTTTACACTTTTTGAAATGTAATAAATAGTAAGTAATTAAAATGACTAAAAAGCCATTCACCGGTCAATAAATAACTTCTATGTTATCTGTATTCACAAGTTGATATCAGCGCCACCTAACAGATTAAGATTGTAACTAGATGTCCTTCTCAGTAAAACAGTTTCAACGTTTGCTTTCTTTTATCCGTGATTCAAAGAAATTAATGTAACTTAGTGCTCCAAACGTATTCTTAAATAAAATTATATTTTTACTTATCATAATTGTATGGCAATTACCAACTTTTAGTAGATATTTTGTACATAAATCCATCAGTTCATAATTACCGCCAATCCCCGGCGGCATTTCGGCCATTTTGTGAACCCCGCGACAGGAAGTGAGTGTTATAGGTGCTACGCAGGCGCAAATTGACCTTTCGGTTGAAGAACCCGTCGGTCACATGTGAGTGTCGATAAATATCTTAGTTTTATCGTGAATCCTTAATAAATAGTTGTAGTTATTGTTTTCGTAAGTATTTTCTATGGTGAATATAAATTTGTGCATATACGGCGTTACCGCGTTGTGGATTTTGTGTAATTTATGAAAATGTAATGTGCCGCGGCGCCGGCACGTTTGTCAAATCGCTATTTTTTTTTCGTTATCTCCGGATTCGCAATAAAGATCAAGTTCACATTGTATTGCGTATATACGTGTTTAATTTGGTGTAGAGGTGATGAAACGGTTTGTGGTTTGATTATTTTGTGTGTTAATCCAGTATAAGACATGCTCAAGATGTCTCTCGTAAACCACATGTTCGGGCACCACACCATCCACTCCGTGTCGTCACCACCGCCGCGCGTGAGGATTGATTCCATTCAGTTACTTTTGTTTTTGCAACATACCTTTATGTTATCGTCATTATTCGTCACCTTATGGTGGATGTCAAGTACATCCTCCCACAAAGGTTTTTCATCGCACCGCTGTAGGTGGGGTTAGGTCGTGTCAAAATTTTCAAAAACATACATATATTAGTCTAGACAGCTTCCACTCAATATTATATTGTATGTGTTGTGTATAGGTTATATTTATACCTGTGTGCCTATGTATGACTTGACATATTTCGAGCTGGAACTGCAGCTTATAAGTTGCTTAGAATAAGCATAAATCATTTATTTATTAGTGTAATTGTTGATTTCAGGACTTTTACTCAAGTTTTTAACAAGTTTGGTGGGTTGTGATAAAATGTGTGTGGTTTCCAGATACCTAGTTTCTAGTAAGACAGATCTTGTTTGTGATGAATTCACTGTCTATTTAATAAAGTCTCATTCTAATCAGACTTTATTAAATAGACAGTGAATTCATAATTGAAAGCAAGGCAAGTGCTGCCAATATGGAAAGGCAGACAGATAGGTGTATGTTTGCAACTATGTTTCACTGTGATAATGTGATATATTAACCTTTGCATTGAAGGAATTTTGTTACAAAAATGTCAGTGATAAAGAATTTTTGTTTCATATGATAGCACTCAAGTTATATTGCGTATGTTTTATTGAAACATTTCTAAAAGTAAGTTATTTCTTGTTGCTGGTTATAATGTTTCTTTGTTCATGCAGTATCCAAACAATGTAGTCTCTAAATTGCCCTCTGAGCGAGTTCCTTATACACCAAAACTGAAATGAAGACGACCCTTTTCTACTACATTAAAGGAAAATGTCACTGCATTCTCTTCTATTTCCCTGTTTGAGACATTTCAGTGAGTAGTACCAAAATGAAAACCATCTGTTGAATGGCATTGATATCTGTCATGTCAGAAACACATTGGAAAATGAACTTAAATTCTCTTTCATGTTTCAATCTAATAATTCATACCTAGTATGTTGATCATCAATGACTTTCACACTGAAACAAATCAAATCAGATTCCAACAAGCAACATGTTACAGTAAACAGGTTTTGTATCTTTTTCACCAGGTTTACTAATATATTTGTCCACTTTTATCATCTCGCTGGGCACTTACATAAAATACTGTTTCAGCTTGCTTGGAAGCTAACATCAATATAGTTAAAGGCTAAGCAGATGATGATTTTCTTTGAAAAGCCATTTTTGACTGCAGGCTGTCCTAAAGCAAGACCTGTATAATGTTTATAGAAACCACATTTTCATTTCTGTTACAGCAGTTGAAGAATATTAAAGTATTGGTGGAATTAATTAAATTCCTTGGATATTTATGTTAATAAGGTGTAACACTTGGCCTATTAACATATTTAGTTCATTTGAAGCTTAATATCCTCCTTAGTGCCATATTTTCTTGATGGAATCTAAAGATATTTATGTCACAGAAATAATTACATAAAATGAATGATTAATCTTCTAAAAGTATTATAGAAATAATTAAAAGGTATCAAATGTGTGTTGCTCTGCTTCAATTAATATCTAGGATGGTTCCAATAGCTATAAGCCTGAGTGCACTTGTTTATTGAAAAAACAAAATGTTTTGTGAATGTCATCACCTTTCATGCAAGGCATGACAAAGATAAAATGTGTAATCTTAGTGTAACTAAATTGGAGATCGATTTTATTATTGTACTATTTCATCTTATCATCCTCAGTGTGTTACCAGTGTCAGTGTGTGTGTGTGTGTGCGTGTGTGAATTGTGGAGGTGAGATAGGCAGTTGTTACATGTAAAATACTGGTTTACAGCTGAATCCAGTTCAGAGGCCTGAAAAGGTTAAGGTGGTGGGTTGAAAATCGTATTGTGCCAAATAATGAGTTGTGTTACTTGACTGAATAAATAATAATAATAAGCAGTTGATGATCTAATCAGCCACATATTCTTTTCATTAATCACATGTATATGAGTCATAACAACCTGAGCCCATAGAGTCGCGAACTCGGTCCCATACCTAGTTTGTGCTGAGGGTACTCGGACATCATATCCCAGGCCCGACTATGCGTCCCATTTCACAACTGTGATCTGGGATCACCGTACAGGACCACATGTGTACAATACTACCATTATTATTAGTAATGTCAGCGAGCACCCAATTGGCGCGCAAATAAAATTAATAAAATTATGCTATCAAAATAATTCCAGTTTTCACTAACTCTAAACAACACCTAGTTAAAGAACAGTATTGAATTTTTAATGATTGGCTCAGTGCAGTGCAGTGGTATTTAGGGATTCATGTTGGTGCCCCTTAGTATGTGTTAAAATAGGCATATGAATGCTTAAGACATGCAGTAGTCTAGCATAAAACATCTCATTCTGATGGCAACAAGTACTTCTAAGTGTTTGCACAAATCAGCTGTTATCACCATAAAATTTCATCATTTATTTATTAACCTGTCCTAACTAATTTATCACTGTCTTCTCAGCTTCTTATTGGCGAAAGCTATTCATTCTCTTGCAAGGTTTTCACTTTTCAAATGTCCAAGAGTTCATTGACATGCAGGTCAATAACCGTGTGCTAATTTTTTCGTCGCTGTGTGAATCATGGTCGAGATTTAATGCCAAGGTTCCATTGGTTAGCATAGCTTTTTATTAACTGTCTATGGTCAGCAGTTGAGAGAAGTGTCAAGTTCAGTGTCTTGCTCTAATTTACGCTAGGTTTTCGTGTCCTGTGATTAGATTTCTAGAAAACCGTACGATTCACACTTGGTAGGTGGATCTTTCGTTTTCTGCGGAGATAAAAGTAATTTATTGATCTTTGAACTAGTTGGTAATGATAAAACACGTTTGGAATTTTATGTGCTAATATCGTCACGTATTTACTTTCAATATCGACAGTAAAAGCAGATTACTACAACTCCATCTTTATTTTTCACCAGATCACTCCTGACCGTATCTAAAACTCGGCACACACCACAATGGCTGACATCGAGGACACACACTTCGAGACCGGGGACTCCGGTGCCTCCGCCACCTTCCCTATGCAATGTTCCGCCCTGCGCAAGAACGGTTTCGTCATGCTCAAGGGTCGCCCCTGCAAAATCGTCGAGATGTCCACTTCTAAAACCGGAAAACACGGCCACGCTAAAGTTCACTTGGTTGGAATCGATATTTTTAACGGCAAGAAGTGAGTACTTCTCTATTATTTGATTTATTCATTAATTATGTGTTTTTTCAGGATTCATAATGTAGACTTTGAATCTCAAGGTTATTTGTAGAAAATAAGGGCAACCACGTTACTTTTTAGTATAGGTAAAATAACTAGGTATATTTTTGCATCCTAGCAGCTCATGTTTGCTTAGGATCATTCTCCAGAACAATCGCCAAATTCTTCAGTCAATTGATTTCATTATCAAAGCACCTACCTTCATTACAATCTTGCTATTATCACATTACACTTGACCAGTAACCACTATCAAGTAGGCAGGGTCTTATCAATCATGCTTACATTCATAGTGCTGTCAAAACCGCCACCCGAGCCCATAGAGTCGCGAACTCGGTCCCATACCGAGTTCGTGCTGAGGGTACTCGGACAACATATACCAGGCCCGACTATGCGTCCCATTTTACAACTGTGATCTGGGATCACCGTACAAGGCCACATTTGTGTACAATACTATCATTATTAAGTAAATATAGGGTTTCATGCTTGACACATCAAAACGGAATTTCGAAAATACCCTTACTATCTCAACCATAGTCAATTAAAATTGTTTTGAGCCTTGATCTTTTGCCTCTCTGATGGGCTGAAATCTTACAAGTGTCGCCACAAATATGTAATAGGTTATTGATACTATCAAAAAAGTTCTCCTACACAGTTAATTAGCATGTTTAGGGGACTATTAAATCGCAAAAATAGTTCTTATTACATTGGTAACGGTAAAAAATAAACAGTTTTTAAAGAGAAAGCTATAGCAACACGTGGTTTATCGGGTCACATGACCGCCAAAACCACGTGTGCCACTGCCAAGAACATTGATGATAATGTGTTGACGAAATCGAATCGGCTCTTGGCTATGTTACGACAACAAGAAAATAAATTCATCCTCTTTTATGAAAATTAATTTAAAATAACTTGCAACATTGTTAATCCCTCTTGATGAAATGGGATGCCTCTAATTAGCTACTGAAGCCTTAGGAGTAATTCTTTGAACCGCGTTGCTGCGCAAAAACCGCGAGCTTTCATTTTTTAAACTTTCGCAGTTTGTTCACATAATGGAGACGGTTTTCTGTTTTCCGTAAGCTTTTTCTAACTCGGGCTTGCGGTTTTCTAGAAGCATAAAATATCAAATACTCAGATAACCTTTTTAGTAAACATTTCTAGAGTCATCATCATCTTCCTGCCCTTGTCCCATTCTATTTGCGGTCGACGCAACACGTTTTCTTCTTCCATTTTCCCCTGTCAGACGTCACGGCATCACTAACTCCTTTCACTTTCTTAACATTCCTTACTTTATCCATTCTTGTCACTCCACACATCCATCTCAACACTCAAACCTTTCTAGTGTAATGTGTTATAAATAATTAAACATTTATAATGTTTGCTTCTCATAAAATACCCTAATTGTTGTTTAATTTTTGCGTATTTACCTCTTAAGACTATTTTTGTCTGACGCTATTGATTTCTCGTACTTGACTAGATAATCGCGTACTTTGTGTTCATATTTAAACAGGTAAATCTGTTGACCTTACACTTGATAGTACATACTTATTAATAGATGACATTTCGGGCGATTGTGCACTACAAGGAATTTTACTGTCCGGCAGTCCGATTTTTTACGGTCCGATATGGCACGCCATATAATGTGTATACTAGTTTGTGCACTATACGTAATTTTACCGTCCGACATTTTACTTTTCCCCATTCCGGAACGGTTTTTTCCGGTCCGAAAAGACAGTAATGAAAAACGTGTTTAAGCTTGTGCACTACGTCCGTTTTCATGAGCGGGCGGGGCCGGCGCGGGGAAGGAGGGTGCGCGTGTCGCACACACAGGACGCTGTGCGTTTCGTTGGCTTGGCCCTTCCCTCACCTTCTCGGCGACCTGCGCCCACGACGCACGGCTCCTTCGTTTCATTCGGATAAAAGCGACTACGAAGTTTGACAATTTAACTTAATCGATTTCACAATCATGTACGACATTTTTACGCTAATTGAACTTGTTGAATCCAAACCATGTTTATGGGATAAAACTATTGATGCATACAAAAACAAAATTATGAGAAGCAATGCATGGCGAGAAATTTGTTTATTCTTCGAACCGGAATTTGAGGGATTTGATGACAAAAAGAAAGACGAAATACGTAAGTTCTTATATAATTTATTTGTATTAAATTTTTGACATTTGCCATGGCACAGATCCTACGGGACTTGAAAAAAAATCGGCGAAATTATTTCTTATATCGTTAGCTGTTCGTCCCGCCTGGGCATTATTGGTAGCGACGGGAAGATCTTGCAAACCGTTGTGATTAACACGTACGAACATGTCGTTATGTGTGTACCCATCTCTTTCACGAACAATATTGTGTAAAACGACGCATGCTTTGACTATGTCTTTACTCAATTGTTTTGATACGTTTAGTGGACGATGAAGTATGCGCCACTTATTTGCCAATATACCAAAAGTACATTCCACATATCTGCGTGCCCGAGACAGTCGATAGTTAAATATCCGTTTTTTTATATCAAGATGTTTTCCACCATAGGGTCGTAACAAATTGTCACTAAGTTGAAAAGCTTCATCGCCCACTAAAACGTATGGCATTCTGTTGTTTAGAGAAGAATGCAGAGGAGTTGGATTAGGTACTTGTAATCTTCCCTCACTCAATAGCTTATAAAACCTTGTACGCTGCAAAATAGCCGAGTCACAGTCTTTTCCATAAGCTCCTATATCGACAAACACAAATTTATAGTTAGAATCGGTCACTGCTAGAAGCACTATGGAATAATAGCCTTTATAATTATAATTCATAGACCCGGCAGAGGGAAAATTCTCAACTCTTATGTGTTTTCCATCCACGGCACCTAAGCAGTTTGGGAAGTTTGCTCTAGCTTGAAATTCACTCGCCACTGATTTCCAGTTGTCTGTATTCGGTGGTGCAAGAAATTCACTGCTTAATTCATCCCATATTGTACGGCATACTAAAGTGATAATTTCACTTATCGTTTTAATACCCAAATGGTAGCTATAAAACATATCGGTGAAAGTATTTCCACTGCCTAAGTACCTGTAACAAATACATACTTCTATTACTTTTTTGTTTCAGTTAATACTCTCACCCATAAATGGAATAACACGAGAGACTATTTCATCAAATCTCTGAAAACGAAATCTGGGCAATCTCAGAAAAAGCAATATATTTACCATAAACACTTGCTATTTTTATTAAAAATTATCAAAGAAGATTCGACAACCTCTAACATAGTAAAATCCTCTCAAGATAGTGACAACGAATCCAGGCCGGGTATATCAGCGACCCCCGAACCAGTTTCTACGCCAGGGTCTTCTCAAGATGATTCATCTGCATCCATAATTCGTCCTACAGCGTCACTAACCCAGAACCGTAAAAAAAGATTAAATCCAGTTGATGTGGAGATATTGAAGGCAATTCAGAGTCATGGGCCACGACAGGATGAATTTAAAGATGATGATAAAGCATTTTTGATGTCTATTTTGCCAACTATTAAACGCATAAGCGAAGATGATAGACTAGAGTTCAGAATCGACGTGATGCAGCTGCTTCGCAAATATACGAATCGCATCCGAGCATCTTCGTTCAGCTCTGCATCATCATCGCCACTGCCTCCGCTATATGCATCTGTCAACTCTCCAACTAATGAAGTTACCCCGTCGCCGCCCCATCTACCACAAACAGAACATCAGATGATAGCACCATCGATCTACTGTCCCTCTGCACCATCAACGTCACCACCTCCACCGCATGTTACGTCGCCTACTTCACTGCCACAAATGGAAAATCAGATGGCAGCATCTCCACTCTCTCTTGCGGAATCAGTGCCGCTACTGACAATAACTGAGTTATTGCAACAAGACTTTGATAACTTTTAATTTTTATTATTAAACGGTTTAGCATTGTAACCTGACTATTATTTGAAATATTTTTTGTAACATAAATGCCTACCTCGTATTCCTGGATTGAAGAGATATAAGTGTAAACAGAAAAAGTATAATTTTCAGTATGAATTTGGCTGTATCAATCAAAGTCACCTTATTTATCTAGAATATATGTATGCAAGTGTTTATTATTAGCTACGAAACTAAAAGAAGGGCCAACCCTGCAGCAGTAGGTATTTAAGTCTCCAACAGGGCGAGAGTTCTGGTTTTACTATGCTCAATAACTCAATAAACATACTGTATAAATACTGTACATGTACACACTTACCTTAATGTTACAGCAAGCATTTCATTTGGTGGTACACACAGCCTTAATTTTGTATCTTGTTTCTTGATCCACGCGCTTAAGCGGTATAGCAAAAAATCATAAGTACTTGTAGACATCCGATAGTAGTTAAAAAAAATTCTTTCGTCCTGTCTCAATTTATTGTGGTTTACGTAAAATGACCCTGTCAGGTACCTTTCACTTATAAGGGGGTGAACCCAGAATTCTTTTTGTCTTCTACGCCTTCGCACGTAGAGTAATAAAGCAAGCAACTGCCGACGTTCCAAGAAACTCATCGTTCAGAGTAATTTCGCTTGCGTGGCGTGTAGTTTCAAAGACAGAGCTACCCTAAACTGAGGCGTATTATCCGAGTAAAGACGGACAAGTGCACAAGCCAATCATCCGTGTTTTTCATGCCACTTCGGACCGTAAAAAATCGGATGTTCGGACAGTAAAATTCCTTGTAGTGCACAATCGCCCTTCGGATAAAACATTTCAATACAAGTTTATTTTTACCCGACTGCCAAGGAAGGGTTATGTTTTTCGCGCGTATCTTGTATGTTTCTTTGTACCTCGTATGTTCCAAATGGCTGGCTGGATTTCGACGATTACAGTATCATTAGATTCGTCTCAAAAACTCAAGCGTCTATAAGGTGTTTAAAAAAAACAGAATGACGGATTTTTGGCGCTAAATTGTAAGTCGTTAATATATATTTTTTCAACTAAACCTATCGAGTAGGGTATCAAAATGAAGGAAATTAAAAGGAGATTACCATTATATTTATTATAGGTACAGAATAAAATTTGAACTTGATGACAATGCCAGAAAATGTTACTGACCACACTTAAGTCGTAAATCATTAGTTCATTACAAAGCGATTTTGCTGCAAGCTTAATCACACTGTTGAATCACTGTTTTCATGAGGATTAGGAGCTGTTGATTCAGAGATTCTTTAGCATAATCTTAGATTATACTTAGTTAAACACATTTTTTAGCTGTTGTCTCTTTTTTAGAGAAGACTATAAATGTTGAATAAATTATCCTATTTTTCAAAGCTAATACCAATAATGTTTTTACACGACTTAAAATTTCTCTACGCATACGTTCTCACTGGCGAAAATGCACATAACACGTGCTGAAATCGCTCTCCTCTTAGTTGAATTCTCATCACACACATGGTTTTCATATAAAGGTTTCGCCAGTGGAAAACCACAGTTTGGTACCATACCACCTTTATTTCAGTAACTACTACTAGCTCAACACTAACCTAAACCCAATTTCATATACCGTGCTCCCCTTCACCAGATACGAGGATATCTGCCCATCCACTCACAACATGGACGTGCCCCACGTGAAGCGTGAGGACTACCAGCTGACTGACATCTCCGACGACGGCTACCTTACCCTCATGGCTGATAACGGCGATCTCCGTGAGGACCTCAAGATCCCCGACGGTGACCTCGGCACCCAGTTGCGTGCCGACTTCGATAGCGGCAAAGAGCTGTTGGTGAGTACTGCTGCATCATCTTTTAGTAGTAGCTTAGAGCCTTGATTTACCAGCTCCAGAAAGGCATTGTTTATCTTTTAAATTCACAAATGGTACAGAAATTGTATGATATTTTCAGTAATTTTGTTAAACGAAGATTATGCCGAGTAGTGAAACAGGCTTTGATTTGTGACGGTAATCGCCGGTTTAAAAACTCCCTACCCTGATTTTTTTAGGGAAGAAGAGAGGATACGAAGTCATAAGGAGATATTCAAAGTAATCGTACCATTTCTATTTCTTCTTGATTTAACTTTGTTCAGCGTTGTATATCTTTTTTGATAAAAACAATGAACTGGGGAGTTTCATCTCGAAGAATAGTCTTTTATTGACAGCTTTCACGCAAACTACGTCTTTCAAGCACCAGTAGAAATAAATACAAAAAACATTTATTTATTTTACATTTCATCATAAGCTCCCCATTTCTTTGAAGTTTTTTCCAGACTTCTCAATTGACCCTCGCATTTTAATTATAAATTGATTTCAAGAAAGTTGCGTACCTATAAGGAAAAGCAATCTCACCGTTCTTGAAACATTTTCACCGCCTCTGAAGTGGCTTGACATCTCATACTTGACCTTTTAGACGCTTTGTGTTTTCCCCTTTTCAGTTTTTGCCAATTAGGCTCATTTCTTGGGACAAGAAGTTTTTTGTCCGTATATTGTAAGAAAAACCATGTAGTTATGTTCTGTTATTTGTAAACGTCTTCCGGTTTTGGCAAACTTTCTTATAACATCACGTTTGTAATTCTCGAACGTGGTAGAGGTGTGCCGATACTCGTTTATTTTCTTAGTTATACATTTAAAAATTCCATGTAATAGGGGGCGAGTCTCTTGACCTCAACAGGGCACAAATCTAATGTAACAGAGAAATAACTGAGAAAAACCTCGTGAACCACGGTATCTCGTCCGACCACTTTACTACCGACGGTGTCATTCTATTAACTGAACAAATAAGACATACCAGAAACAAATAAGACACCATAATAATAGCTTAGAATCGTGTCTTTGATAGGTCATTTCGCATTTTACTGCATTTATTACGACGCTCGAACATGACAAGTTGGAGCGATATTAGTTCGTGACTGATGTTTCGCGAATCTTAATCCGGAATCGATATCACAATGCCAAACAGATAAGAAATTGTGAAAATTTTAGAACTGAAATCCGATCCACCTTATATTTTATCTAAAATCACTGGGCCACACCGCCAGCAGGCGAGCTGGTGATGTGACCTGCGCTGTACTTAATACTGCTACGTTGACGGTTCCTTATTTAGCTTTGTTTGTCTTGGTTTATAAATCACAAGGTAACATGAATCCTAGCCACAAAAAAGGCACGACGTAAAATATATTTATAATTAGGATTTTTGTATGTATTTAGGATACCTTCATCCCAGACATAGCCACCAACCCACACTGGACCCGCGTGGTGGATTATAGCCTACTCTTTTTCATAGAGAGGAGCCCTGTGTCCCAAATATTGGGAACATTATAATCTGATAACGCATTCCAAAAAAATCATCTCACACGTACGGGAGAAAACGCGTTAATCTTCTTAGAACAAGCGTGGCGGCTTTATGGTCTTGACTCCGAACAATGCAACACGTGGCGATCCGATTTGTAAATACATAAATATCTGTCTGATTTCTGAGATCATAACATATTACGTAGCATAATCTTTAGTATGTACTTAAGACTGTTTGTTGTGTTAACACGTAATAGTTAATCTCAATATGACAAGATTGATTTATAATATTAAAAACTGATCGATATTACCGAAAGGATAATCCCTGAGGTGTTTTACCCTGTGTGTATTCATTGCTACAAAGATTGATCACGATTGATCACAAACAGTGATAGGGGTGTTAGTACATTTCATATCACATAATGAAGTGGTGGTCTAAATTCAACATTAAACTGTCACAAGTGCGTAAAGACCTTTCTGTGACTGTCTCACGTTTTGCTTAACCGTTTTGAGGTGATTACTGTACAAGTGTACATACAGAAACAATTATTTGGGCAAGTTGGGCCGCGAATCTAATTATCGAGTATAGAGTCTCTGACATGTTGCTATAACTTGTTGGTGCTAAATCCACTCGTACATAAAATCTCTGCCCCGTACCCTGGGCTAGCATCTATTGCTAGCCATATGGACAGTTGGGTCTTGAGTACAATATAAATTCGCCTACACAAGAGCGTAGGTTGGATTCTCTCCTTAACAATTAGAAATGACTCGGCTAAAAATTGATGTTTGCGAAAGATGACACTATTTGCATTCTGTTATGATCTTAAGTCTCTCAACCACGTGTAGACAACGTGGTTGGAGAGCAGCCAACTCGCTTCGTACTTCTAGAGCGCGATGAAATTGCCGGTTGAATTTCCAATCAACCTTTATGGGCAGGGAATTACTTCGATGATACCTAGTCAATATTGATTTACATGTAGGTAGAGACCAATTGCCATTTAATGCAGCTTCTGTGTGCTTATGTATTCAGATATTTCTGTAAGCTGAAACAATAAATATTAATTTATATTGCCATAACTATGGATGAAGGAACTGGAATTAAACAATGTCACGACCAATGTCAGGTTAGCAAATGTAGTTGCTTCATATGTTTATTATGCGACTTGTGCAGGGCAGGCTGAAAAAACTTCGGTTTTGCTTTTAAATCGTGTTTCGTTTACCTATAATAACTTGGGTGGACTTGCAATAACCCAAGAGTTACAGTTATATCGTACTGCTAAATGCACCGCTAGCTCGCTCTACAAACTACATCTACATACATTACTCAAGTCTTCGCATTCGTATCGATCACCGCAATCAATTATTCAGAGTATTTTGAACACTAAAGCGCTAAAGTCATGGCCTAATGTCACTTACTATCGTTTAGAATCGATAACGGTTTCCTTACTTTACATGATAAGGATAAGATTTAGAAATTCTATTTGCAGTCTACTTTATTATTTAATCCAATATTTATGTGTTATATTAATGGTTTTTCTAATCTACTGTCATATCTTGCTGCCTGATCAATGATTTTGATAATGTATATATGTGGAATTAGGTTTTTCCTTATTATACCAAATATCCTTTTCCTGTTGTTTACGTTGACGATAAGGCTTATGGGCGTTTTGGTATAACCTAGGTCAGTTATTTCGTCTCGTTGCGATTTTCGTAAGTTATGTAATGGAACCGGTGTTATTTCGAAAGCAGATTGTGACTATCGCAGTATGATGTCATGCACATTTGTATGATAATGCACTTAGCATTATCATACAAATGTACAGAAGCTCAATTTTTTTTTCGTGAAGACTGATTATGTTCCTAAAGAATCCCGAAACATGTCATTGAATCTTTCCATTCCAGGTTTTTTTTTTTGTAAACTATATGACTAATATGTTCAATTGTCTTGTTTCAGTGCACTGTGCTGAAGTCTTGCGGTGAGGAGTGTGTGATCGCAGTTAAGGCAAACACAGCTCTCGACAAATAAACCAACTCAGCATTTATAGGGATATACATACATATAATTTTTTTACAATCAACAGCTCTTACATAAATGTAAAACATAATACTATGTATAATTTAACATAAAATATTATGGTGTGACGTGGTGCTGGCTTGTTGCCGTCCACTCCTTGCCCGGGGGCATCCAAGACGATATGGCATTGGTCTCATGGTCTGCAAGCCGAACCAATGATGCGGTCCCATTGTTGTAAGGATAACATTCTAGAGATAATGTGTCAATTTTCAATCGTGTGGGGTCTCGAGTTGTTGTGCTGAAAACTTGTCGCCATTCTTACTTTGTCACTAACTTGTGAGACCACAGGGTTTGGCTTCCGAGTTTTTACGACAACAAATTGTTGGCCGACCAGCATTACATGTACAGCGCACGATTATTGCACACAGATACGTTAATGTAATGAATTACCCGTGCGTGGGACGCTGATGCATTAATTTATTTATACTTAAGTGTAATAGTGTGCCCCCGAGTGGAGTGCGACGTCGGCAGGCCGCCGCGTGCGACCGGCCGGAACTTCACGTTTGTTTTTGTTTTGTTTGTTCTCTTTTCGCTTACAACGTCTACTAAACGTTAAAGTTACGTTGCGCTCCGCGACCCGCCGAACCATTGTTGATCGACATCGGTGTGATAAAATTTCCCGTGGTGGATATTAAGAGTTAATAACGGTATATATCCCAAAAAAAAGAGATGGACACAAACTTGAAGTTATTACCATATTTTAATGCTAAATTAATGAATACATAAAAAATCGAGAAAATGCGCAAAAAAATAGAAATAAAGAAAATTCTTGAATGTGGTGTGTGATTGATTAGTCCTCTACAGGCACGCGTCGCGACGACGTGCCGGCGACACGCACGTGGCGCCCCCTTCATGTGTAACACTTGCCATCTGTTCAAATAACTCCACAGACTTGTGGTGTGCATTCCATGGCGTGCAGTGTTCTGCTCCTCTCGTTTAACCGTGACGTGCTAAATCAATGAAGACTGACTTGAGAATGTCTCCTGGTTATGAATATCTTCAGGCAAGACTGACGATGCATTTTGTAGAAGAAATAGTTGATTTTATAATGTAAATTTGTGCTCACTCGGCCTTTCCTTGCTCTCTTTGTTTGCTCATTTGAACACATGAGATGTTACACATTATCGAGTGGCTTAAGACTGCCTAAATTCCATGTTTTAAATGTAGTGATTCGCGACGGCCACTCTCTAGCAAGTGTTGCCTTCAAGGGCTAGACGGAGTACCATTCGTTTGTATGTTAGTGGACTTATCAATATTCTTTTAACATCAGATTGTCAAAGACGATATGATATACGAAAATTAATATAAGAATGTAAGGTAAGGCCCTATAGGAGAGATATTTTTTTATGCATTCAAAATTCGTACATCGCAGGTTGTAGACTAAAAGTTTAGGCTGTTTATAGACAACAGTTTATGTTCACTGTACATTTTTTTTTCGAAATTGCATAATCGTTATTGTTGGTAAAGTTTTTATACTAAGCAGCTTGTAATCAGGTTTTTATTTTATAAAAAACCTAAAGTATATATGTAAAGACATCGGGAGGTGTAAAATAAAATACTTTAGTAAAAAGATAACATTTCTTTCTGTAAAGATAAGCTGTTGTATCCCAATGGAACCTTGAATCGATGTATTCCTTCCTTGTTGGATATATCTTGTAATATCCGAAGCTTAGAATAGCGTTTGCGGATTAAATGTGAATTTATTCATAGCCGTTAGAATTAATTAATTGGTGCACGTATAAGTTATTATTAGGAATTGATTCTCTTGCACACATGGTCTGTTGCTTACCTTAGGGCAGTACTCAGTAGATTCTGTGAAGCGAGCTATATCACTGGACCCGGCATTATTTTCTGAGCTTTCTGTTTCACTAAAGAGTCCGAGGACTCACGTGCCACTCCTGTGTATAGCTTGTGTGTCAAACATATTGCGCTGTGCGAGACGGTGGACTGCTAGGTCGTTATCATTAGACCTTGTGAAGAAGAGATTGTTTAAAATTGTAATGATCCAATAATCTGCGGATTTTAATTTAGGAAACTTAAAATTATTTTTTATATTGGGGCGTAGGACAGGTTGAATAACTAATGTGACGGTATTTAGTGCTAAAGTTCTGTATATACGTAAGATTGGATAGATCGATGGATAATGGACACTAGTTAAAATATTTCAATAATCCTCTCTTGATGCAGTTCTATGTTTGTCATGTTGTGTGAACAAACAGTACCGAATTAATCGCAACGGCCAATAAATAAATGTAAAGCAGTAATAAGTACCTATTTAACAGTCTGTCGAATTAAATCTGTACAAAATGAAATATCGTGAGTTGTGATTCATAGCACCCTTTATGTAGAATTTTATTTAGTTTGTTTTTACATTTTTAAGTTCTTTGTTATTTTATTTTACACCCGTAAATTATTTAATTTAGAATATTACAATCGGCTAATACTACGATTAGTAGTTATATGGGCCAATACAATTAACTCGACGGTAATTTTAAATCAATTTCAAGTTCTTTACGATGTTGCAACTATAAAGTCGCAGTAGCAAGACAGTTTGGCCGTAGTAGGATGTCCGTCAGTGTGTACAGTCGACAGCGCGTCAATGGTAAACGCTACTATTACGCCTGCATATCTTAATAAAGGCGATTTTCGTGAATAGTCGCGTTACCACTGACGTGCGGTTGACCATACCTGCGCAAACTCAATACCTACCATGTACGAAACTTCGTAGAAAGTTGCGATCAGTTGCTAGGTGAAAATATTCTATTAGCTGCGCCAGTAGCAGTGACACAGCTGCATGGCAATGCGAGGTGAAAAGCAAGAATCTGCGTTTTGGTGCAAAGTGATGCCTGTTTCTTTATAACGTGTAGATCAAACAATTACGTCGGCCTATCAGTACTCTGCTATAGGTAGGTCTCTTCAAAACCGCGCCACAACTTTCGGCCATCCCCACCTGTATCCAGTTTATTCTGAAGACTTCGAAGTTCGGCGGTCCGTCTCTGCTGCTGGGGGAATTATGGTCCAAGCCCACAAATGAGTAATTGATAAAAATAAAAACTGAATCACGCTCAATAAGGACAACACGATGTAAGTATAAGGCCTCTGCCTCGAATTTTTTGCGGGCGGCGCGGGAGCGGCAAAATCTTATGCGTAAAATCAAATGGACCGGTTCTCGAAAACAGCGGCGCGGGGGCGGGCAACGAGCGGTGCACTCCAGTCAAAGGAGCGCCGCCGCCGCCGCCGCCCCGCTGCCCGCAAATTTCGAGGCAGAGGCCTAAAGCATTTAGAAGATACAAAGAAGATGACTTGGCAGTACCTACTGTGGCCCTCACATAAGTGAAGTGTGGCTTAGGTCAGTATATCCTGATACTCGAGAAAACAGTATAGGTAACAGCATGTAACAAATACAAAGGTATTTACACCCCTCAAAAAAAGGTGCGAGTGTTGTGTCCTCGGGCAGCAAGAGCGGTTTCAGACTAACGCATTGGCTTTACGGTGCCTAAAACCATGTGGCATTAGCAAATGCGCGGGGATGGATGGGACTTGTTGGAAACGGGTCTGTTACACGTTCGCCACATATTTTGTGCACATCAATTAACCATACGCGCATGACTACTGGCGCTAATCGAGGGGTGTTTCGCTAGAATCGCGTGCGTGAATACGCGTACACGACTTCAAAAACAACGACCATTTGCGCGCCTCTAAAATACGCTAGTCTGAAACCGCCTTTAGTTTCATCTGTCAGTTTCGACCAAAAGGGCAGTTCTGCCATGGTTGGTATAGTTAGTAAGAAATAATGTGACGCCTGAATTGATTGCCTACAACAACCGTAGTTAGTGGGCACTGCTTGAAGTAAATAATAGTTGAAACTAGTTTTAGACCCAACCTTCCCTAGTCTAAGACCTGGCACACATTGACGATGTATATCAGAACGTTCGGCCAGTCGAGATAGGGGGCTGGCTGCTACTCCAGTTTTTAGTGACGATTATGTGACGCATAAAGATGCCAGCCAAAGAATTTGTGACAGAACAGTTCGAAAGTTGGAAGCATTTATTTATGGCCGAACGACCTGATATCAGAACGTTCAGCCAACCTGAATCTCTATAACTGAGGACCTTAGAGAAACTTACTGAATAAAGATTTTGTGACGATTTGGTCGGCATGGCATGGCAAGGAAGTTTTAGGTAGGTAATGAATAAAATGCCTCGTTGATCTAGCCGCATGAGGTCCTGGGTTCGATTCCAATGCCACCGGTCGGGCAATATCTTACCTATTTAGTTTCACCATCAGGAATTTCTCAGAAGCTGCCACAGAGTCTGGATTAGTGCCCGGTTGATAGCAACAGGCTGGACCCCTTTGTACATGGGACTTAGCCATAATTGGCGAAATACTATACCTCTGCTTATAACCCTTACAGGGATTACAGGCGTAATGATGTTATGAATAAGAAAGAGTGACAATAACGTTGATATTTCAATAATAATGGTCATCTAGGTACAGAATAATGCCAGTACCTATCGTATCTACCACGTCTATGTTGGTGATATTACGATACCATTACTTATTTATGTACCTACAATAATACCATTACAAGAATTTGTGTAAGCTGTGGTGGCAGCCTTGTCTCGAAATCTCTCGGGACGCTTTGGCAGTCTTCGGAATGCCGGGAGGCACGACGCGCACACGCGTCGTCATTCGCTTAGCATCGTTCATAACCAGCAGCACGCCTGATGACTTCGCGGCATAGCACCTAATTTAAGGATAGGTACCGTAGTAAACTTACTTGAGGGGATGCCGAAGGTTCCTTTGCCGGGACTACGATATCGCTGGACAGTTCTTTCACCAAGAATATAGACAGTTGCTGACAGACGAACAAGAGGTTTTACCAATTCTTTTGGATGTGCGAGTCCTGTTTCGAGACTTTATTGAAATCTCTAGGTAGGTACCTAACAAAAAAAAAAGCAAGCGAGTCGTTATGCCACATAAAACAACTAAGCCAGATTTATATTATATGCATGCTGTGTCTATCGCTATTGCTTGTATTACCTATTAGGATAAACCATAGACTAATATATTATATTAAGAGATAAACAGTGTAACAATTCTAGATAGGCCGATAAATAAAATAAATACGAGTATGCAGGATTCCAACATTTTGAAATTGGAACGAGCCCACAGAGAATGGTTCTTAAAGTGGCCCGCTTTCTGCCATATCTATATCCTACTGTGGACTTGTACAAACATTTCAAGGTTCCGACAGCGAGACAACTATTTGTTCTACCTATACAGCGTGTAACGGAAGGGGGGTATCAACCCTGAAGGAAGTGAATGTGCTCATGAAACTCAACAACTTTCCCCAAAGAACATAGGTCGAAATATGAATAAAAATCTTGGACCTCCCATAGTAAATCAATCAGCTGGTAGTCAGTTTTGTAAGGGAGGGCCAAATTTTTTTTTTCATATTTCGACCTAGTTCTTTGGGGAAAGTTGTTGAGTTTCATGAGCACATTCACCTCCTTCAGGGTTGATACCCCCCTTCCGTTACACGCTGTATATTGTTCTTAAGAAGCACTCTTCTATAACCTTTGATCCCTTTCTATATTAGGTAAACGTAGGAAATATGCTGTTTGCACTTCAGCTAAGGGTTCGAGAACGAGCTTCTCTCAAACATTTTATACGTTCTTAGGTTCTCATCTGTATAGCAAGATCAATGAGTGCACCACGATCTATCACCTGTCAAAGAAGGCTTGTAGGAGTAGGTACTCTAGTAGAATGGCTCCTTAAATTAGATTATTAATATGCTTCATCTGAGGAATTACTTTCCCATCCCAAATAATTCCACCCTGCCAGATTCCCCACACATAAAGCACATATTTTTTCTATTTGCTCTCGTATTGTTTTTTCTTTTATTTTAATCTAGCGTCAATCATTGTTTTTATTTTATCATACTTTCATGTTTTTTTATCATACTTTCATGTTTATGCACTTTGCCTTCACATTTTAAATAAATTATTTAAATATATTATGTAATCTGAATACTGTGTGGTGGGATCCTAGTGATCTGATATACAGGGTTTCCTAGTGCAGGCACCAGTCTCTCACAATTCACAAACTTATGTAGTTTTCGTAATCTTAAACTCTTTATACATAATAAGTAATGTTTGTGAAGAGATAATAAATTATTTTGAATTGAATTGAATGTGTACCTAACGTTAGGTTTACACCGAGCGCTCATACTTGGCAGCTTGGGCCTCAGATACCGAAGCCAGGCCGTAAATGACACTGAGCTACCGACCGACATAGGTACCTACTAAGGTACCTATTATTTTGACGAACTATTTCGAAATAGTACCTAACTGTTAAGTGGGCAGGCGCGGCGGTCCCAGGTAGGGGGGTCACAGGGGTTATGCTTATGCCTCTATTACCCTCCCCAAAATCATACACGCCAAATTGACAAACCTTAAAATAAGTACCTTTTTTCGGATATAAATTATTAACTTAAGTACTGCTTATTGTAAAATGCTAAAATTTTCCAGCTCACTAAGCTCGCTTTTCATCCTGCCCTTTAAAGTTAGGTACTTTGGGCGGAGGCGAACTGCTTGAATTTTGAAGCTCTCTTCTCTCGTTCTTGCATTGTATTAGTACCAAGAGCGGATCAAGAGGGGAGGGGGTCATGGCTGTGCATTACAATCACCCCGCCCAGTTTCTGAACTCATTGATTTAAATAAAATAAATAGAGGACCGGCTCTCGCTTCGCTGGCTCATTGCGTGCTCTTTATCTTACAACTTGAAAATCTAACTATCTCAGGGGCAGGGCCATAGGCAGGGGTGGGTGAGGGTTTAACCTCCCCAAAATCTCCGACAGCTATAAAGAAATCAACCTATCCGAGGTGAAATGCTAAAGAGTTCTGACTCGCTTCGCTCGCCAATACACCCTATACTTTTTCAATTCTGCAAGTTGACAGGACCCACCTATATTCATTTCTGCTTGCATTTTCCAGCTTGCTTCACTCGCTAATACATATTGTACTTTTTCAATTCTCGTTGTGTTGACAGAGTTCCTCCTATTCTCATTTCTGTACAAATTAACAATAGAATTGGTGCTAAAATTTTCCAGCTCGCTTCACTCGCTAATACATCTTGTACTTTTTCAATTCTCCATAAGTTGACAGAGTTCCTCCTATTCTCATTCCTGCATGAATGAACAAGAACGAAAATAATTATGTGACTCAGGTTGGCTGGACAAATCTTCAAAATAGCTTGCATTTAACTAGGTCAATAGGTCACTTTATGTGACGGCTAAACACCCTTATTTCAGAATTTGTGACGCTACAGAATCTTAGATAATCGATCGAGAACGTGTCCAGCCATCTTGAAAAACCACTTTTCGCCGGTCTCTCAATCACGGTAACGGAAGTGATTTTGACGACTTTTTGCATATCAACGGGCGTCACATAAATTTGTGACGGGCACCGAGCTAAAAGTTTTGTGATAAGTACAGTGGTTTAGTAGAAAAATGCAAAAATCTGTGTCCAGCCATCTTGAATTTACGTATAAAACTTATGGCTGGCACTTCCGAATCTCAATAACGGGGGCGTTTTCGAATATGGTTCCTTTACTAATACTTGGTGACGCAATGTGTGACAGTAATAACGTTTGCTTTATGGCGTCACATGTAAGGGTTTACGAGAAATCAATAAAAACTTAATGTCCAGCCAACCTGAGTTCAAGATGGCTGGACACATGTATCTCCACTGCCTGATGATCTACGACCTTCAAAATGTGTTCAAAATGTTGTGACGGGGACGATAATGATAACCGACACCCCCCCCCCTTCCTCACTTCTACATTTTTGTCTTCTATTGATTTAAATATCTACAGTTGTTCGTATTAGTATCATCAATTCACGGATTTTCGTCCATTAAAGAAAACACCTTAAAATATACTTGTCCTACATAAAACCTACAATATCGGTTACCCTACTGCAGTGTTTGTATGGGGAAATTTAAATGATCAATATCTTTGAAACTACGCAAAGTTTCTCCGTCACAATTTCAGGTTATCATTATCGTCCCCGTCACAACATTTTGAACACATTTTGAAGGTCGTAGATCATCAGGCAGTGGAGATACATGTGTCCAGCCATCTTGAACTCAGGTTGGCTGGACATTAAGTTTTTATTGATTTCTCGTAAACCCTTACATGTGACGCCATAAAGCAAACGTTATTACTGTCACACATTGCGTCACCAAGTATTAGTAAAGGAACCATATTCGAAAACGCCCCCGTTATTGAGATTCGGAAGTGCCAGCCATAAGTTTTATACGTAAATTCAAGATGGCTGGACACAGATTTTTGCATTTTTCTACTAAACCACTGTACTTATCACAAAACTTTTAGCTCGGTGCCCGTCACAAATTTATGTGACGCCCGTTGACATGCAAAAAGTCGTCAAAATCACTTCCGTTGCCGAGATTGAGAGACCAGCGAAAAGTGGTTTTTCAAGATGGCTGGACACGTTTTCGATCGATTTTCTATGATTCTGTACCGTCACAAATTCTGAAATAAGGGTGTTTAGCCGTCACATAAAGTGACCTATTGACCTAGTTAAATGCAAGCTATTTTGAAGATTTGTCCAGCCAACCTGAGTCACATAAATAATTTCTTAATTTCGAGGAAGGGTGCAAAAATGTTGGAGCTCGCTTCGCTCACTCTTGCGTCTAAGTATCTACTGTATAACTCCTGAATGAATGGTGAAAAGAAAATCTAACCTACCCGATGTAGTGCCAAAATTTTCGAGCTCGCTCTGACATTCTGCGTTCTTTTCAGTTTTTCCATAAAAACTGACACAATTTGTGAAAGCACTATCAAATTCGAACTGGTTGCAAATACGAGCTCGCTGCTCTCGCTTTTGAATCGGCACCAACAAACGAAAACCTAACATATAGGTGGTGGGAGTACAAGCTCTTTTCGGGAAGCAGCTGAAGATGCACCCCCGCCCCCCGGAAATATTGAACCCATTTAACGGGGGGCGATCTGTATTTTTTATTCAGGTAACCGTTCCAACCAAATTCCTGGCTACGGCCCTGTGTGACCCCCCCCCCCCGCAAAGTCTCAGGCTGGGACCACGCCTGAAAGTGGGTAGAGACGCTAAACAGGGAATCCTATAAAAAATAATTTATAGGAATGGGATGCCTATAAAAATCAAAAACAAGATTTAGGTTATAAAAAAGATTATAATTCTTCATCGTCTGTAGACTCATCTGAAGATATTTCTATGACCAGAAAAGGATCTTCAATATCAAAAACTTGGCTTACAAAGCCATCACCTAATTCGTCTAACATACTTTGAATATCCAGTGGTTCCGTTTTAACTGAAACACCTTCTGGACTAATACTAGAATCACAGTTTTGTTCAATACCAGTTGAATTGGAAATAGTGTTTTGTTGTATAACACTTGGTCGATTATTTGCAGTAAGGTCTGTATTTTCAATATTATTTCTACTTATAGAAATCATATCGTTTTCTTTATCGCTTGTTGCAGTATTGAAACCGACAGTTGTTTCCGTAATTGTTAATTCTGTTTCAGGATTAACTTTCTCCTCGATGTCTGAAATGCTCGTTGTTTCACATTCACTCATTGAGTCAGAACTTGAACGTCTTGTATTAGCAGGTAAAACATCTAAATCTATCTGTTTGTTACTAATATCATCATCCATTATTATACTTGCTTGTATTAAACTTTGATTTTCACTTTCCTGTATTAAACTTTGATCTTTATTTGTGATCATGTCTTTTACAAAATGTGGGGTTGTTGGAGCACTAACTAAATAAGACAAAAGTATAGGATTTTGTGCGCCCGGTGCTGCAGTTAGTGTTGGAGTTACTACTAAATTACTAACAAATACATTATTGGTATTCGAACTTTGCCCCACATAGCTGTTGTTAGTGCTTGTCATAGTAGAGGATACATTTAGGTTATTTGGTATTATGTAATATAAATTAACGTTACTGCTTGGACAAGGAGTCGTCGGCGTCTCAGTAATAGTTTGTTCACTTTCACATTCTAAATCACTAGAATCTTTGTCTGAATCAAATTCCGCCATATATTGAGGTGTTTTGTTTTGCTCCATAGCCACGTAACTGTAAATGGAATGTTTCAAATTGAATAAAGATATTTTCATAAATCTTATAAAATGAAAATCTAGTCTAAGTCATAGAAAAAAAGTAAAAGTTCAAACTGGACAACAAGCAAGTGAAGTCCTAAAACACTACCTTAAGCGACACTTTTGGAAATATTTGTCAATTGTTACGTTGTGAGCCCTTACTAAATAAGTTAAGTAAATAGTGAAGAGGGAAGCTTGAGCAGACGATACAAATCAACATAGTTGAAATATATGGACAAATGCCTAAACATATAAATAGTTTCAAATGCCTAAGACAAGTTAAAGACTTAGCAAGTACACAAAATTGTCTGCGTCAGGATGACGGGGGCAAAAGAGCTTTTGGAGGTCTGAACAGTAACACGTTTTTATACCTATTTGGGCAAGACAGGACCAGACATCAAATAATGAGTACTTTGCTAAAGTGGGAAGGTGGCCATTCATTCTGACATCAGAATAATGCTGAATAATTATGCTGAGGTAACAATGAGTTACTTTAACGAAAAGATGAACTAGTTATAACGCCTACAACTAGGTGAAATCAATCAGTCAGGATGACTGGTCTAAGAGAGATTTTGGCGGTTTGAGCAATACCAAGTTTTGCCTTGCCTTAGGCTAAACTGTACGCACTGACAGGTGGCTTGCTTAACGCCTAGAGCGTAGCGAGTGGCGAAGTAAAACGAACGTGCTAAAATTTTCGCTAGCAAGTACCCAGATGTCACTCTCCCAAAACCTCTCTTAGTCTAGTCATCCTGACGCAGACCAAACCTTGTACCCACAACAAAACTTGCCCTTTAAATAACATAATTTAACAATAAATTGATTACTATGTTGTACTCACCTATCTAAAATCTGCTCTTCTTTTGCTCTAGCAATTCGTTTATTCTCTTCCAATTTAGCTAGCAGAAGTGGATCTTTTTCAGCAGGGTCGTCGGTTTCCTCTTTGTTACGTATTAAACCCAAGAGATCCCTGTACTCTCGCTTCTGCCGCCGCTTGCGCAACGCCTGCCCGCATTGACGGAACAATGCCACGGCTGTAACAATCGTTTTCAACATTTAAACACGTGAAAAACAACCTGTAAGATCTTTTTAGAACCAACATCTTTGTACAAAGTAGAAAAAGCTTGTTTATAACCCTCAGAATGTTTTGCTTCCTACCTTCTTGCATAGTCTGATGATTATTCCAGGCAATATTATCAGCCAGTTTCGCTTCTACCACACATTTTAATACATCAGAAAAGTCTGGGAATGCTACTGCTCCTGTCTTATCAATCGTCCTATTCAAGAAATCTTCCAACCTCTTAGCAGGTCCAGGTGGGTGACCTTTAGTGACTTGCAGTCGAATCTCTCGCCGTTTTACTATTTCTTGACTGTCTCCTGTTAATTGACAAATCTTCTTGTAGCATGCCACAACATCTTCTTTATACCTGAAATAACAAGTGTTCATTTTAAACTGCTGAACATAGTGTTCAAATTTAATAATCTATGCGAATTATATGAAGCAGCTTTCTGGACTACAGGCCTCTTTTGTTTCTACCTCATCCACTTTCGTTTTGAAACTCACCTTGAACATATATAGTATGCAGACCCTGAGCTTTCAGTTGTCACCTCTGCCTCTTCTAATTGATCAATACATTTTTTACAAAATGCAATACGCTCCTCAAGACATACAATTTCTTCTTCTTTAGATAAATTGCGTAGAATTGCTCTCGCTTCAACTGGACCTCCCGGTTCAGCTTCACCACACGGTTTTGCTCTACCTCCCGGTTCAACTTCACCTCGTGGTTTTGCTTCACCTCCCGGTTTTGCTCCACCTTCCGGTTCAGCCCCATCTTCCGGTTCAGCTGTAGGTTTAGTTTCTGACAGAACCTGTATACGATTTTCTGGTAAAATCCGTAGCCTGTTCTTGGGAATCAGAAGGTCATAATCCATTTCGTTATCTGCAGATACACCATTTTTGTCATTTTCTTCTAATGTATTTTGTAGTACTTTATTTTGTTTGTTAGAATCTGTCTCTATTGTTGCTTGCATTAATTTATTTTGTTTGTTAGAGTCTTTTTCTGTTTCTGGTATTACTGTATTTTGTTTGTTAGAGTCTTTTTCTAATGTTTCTGGTATCACTGTATTTTGTCTGTTTGAGACCTTTTCTAATGTTTCTGGTATCACTTTATTTTGTCTGTTTGAGTCTTTTGCTAATGTGTGTTGTATTACTTGTATTTTATTTTGTGTGTTAGAATCTGTTTCTATTGTTGCTTGTATTCGTTTAGCTTTTCTCTTATAAACTTTTCCAAATTTATTTTGTTTCTTAAGGTTTTTTGCTAATGTTGCTTTTATCACTTGATTTTGTTTGTTCGAATATTTTTGTAATGTTGATTGTGTTGCTTTATTGTTTTTGCAAGAATTTGCTTCTAATGTTTCTTGTATCATTCTACTTTGATTACTAGAATCTCTTTCTGAAGTAGCTTTTAATACATTATTTTCTTTGTTACTATCTTCTCCTAATGTAACTTGTAGGACTTTATTAGATTCTAATGTTTCTTGTGGTAATGTGTTTGGATTATCATTTCTCTGGGCACTAGGTTCTGTTTCTTCTACAATAATAACATCATTTTCTGAACCAGCTAAATCTGTAGATTCAGTTTCAGAATCATCTAAGTCTATAATGTCAGTCTTTTCAGTTTGTGCGACACTCCTTGTTTTAACTCTGTCTCTTGGATTGACTTTTCTTTTGTTTGCTCTTCCACCAAATCTTTTGGGTGTGGTGTAATTTCTTCTATTAATTTCAGGGATTGCTCTTATTTTCACATTTTTATTTTGGTTTTGATTCATTCCTTTACTATTACTAGGTATATCTGCAATGTTAAAAATTACAGATGAATGTAGGTACACAAAAATTTACTGAAGACAGATTTAAATCTTATAAAAAAAAAATGTGCTGCTAGATAAAATGGTACAAATTACTGCTAAAAGCTATAAACCAACAATAGAAAAAAAAACCAGTGATACTCTATTTAACTTAAGCTGCTTATACATTGATGATTTTGTTGCAACAGTTTGACCCAATGCAGTGTAATGTATGTGTGTGTATGTGAGTGAAATCATCATCATCATTATCATTCTCCTGGCCTTATCACAATATATTTGGGATCGGCACAGCATGACTTCTTCCACACTTCTCTATTACTCATCATCTCAGTAGTCACTTCCTTTCTAGTCATAATCATATCATCCTTCAACCCAGTCCATTCATCGTTCATTTGGTATTCTTCAACTCTTTTATAGCTACCGACATACTCCAAACTTTCTTCACAACATTTTTCTGAGTGAATTCTGCCCATCATAATCATCACACTCAGTCTCCAAACCCGCTCTCAGAATAGACTTCTTTAGCATGTCTATTAACCTGATCTAATGATCTACAAGTGGCTAGATAGCAGTAAGTTAAGAAAGTATTATTAGCAGCGTCGGTGTTCCCAAGTTCATATGACCCCAATGTATTTAAGTCGCAAGTTAATAGGCTTCTTTTGGGTTAGCTCGTTCCATCGTCGACCTCATCTCTGTCCTCAGGACTAGATTGAGGTCAAGAGCCTACCCATTTAATATATAGAAAAAGCAGCACACGGTGTACTGCTAAATAAGTAATCACTAACTACCCCACTTTTTATTTAAAGTTCATTCCGTTATCTGGAAGATATTGCTATCAGCAATAGGGCCGCCATTGTATCCCTAGATTTAGCAACATTGTAAAAGAGTTGTATCACAATTTGGTTTACAATAAAGTGTGCTTGCCCTGATTGTCTAGCAGTTGCAAGCGCGACTGCTGAGCATGAGGTCCTGGGATCGGTTCCTAGGTCGGGCTGTTATTAGGTTTTTCCCATTAGGAATTGTGCCTGTTTGATGGCAACAAGCTGGTCCCCTATTATATGCGACTTAACCATAACTGGCGAAATGTGGATGTGCTATTGGGTAGTCCTTTTCCTAACCCTTAGATATTACAGGTCATCACCAATTCATCATCTGCCTAGCCTTTTCCCAGCTATGTTGGGGTCGGCTTCCAGTCTAACCGGATGCAGCTAAATACCAGTATTTTACATGGAGCGACTGCCTATCTGACCTCCACAACCCATTTAGTGCTAGGTAATACGATACCCCTTGGTAAGACTGGTTATCAGACTTTTTTTTTTATCTACAAATGACAGCCGGGACTAACAGCTTAACGTGCTTTCCGAGGCACGGAGGAAACTCGGTATGTAATGGGTGGTCACCCATCCACGGACCAACCTAGGCTTAACCTAAAGATCGACCCGAGCAGCTGTTCTTATTTAGCCACAAGCTCCTCATATTACAGGTGTGATTATGTAATAAAGTGTAATCTATCTATCTAAGGCAATAGCAACAAACCTATACTATCTGATTGCGAGTCTTTCTTCTTCAGGTCAGTAGCTAGTGTAACAAACGGCACTTTTCTTCTTAATCCTCCTGATTTTAATTCCTCACACAATGTCTTGATATGCAGAAACTTGTGATCCGGATCTTTCATCAACTGTCTGTAAGTATTCTTTAACAATGTTCTAAATGCATCCGATTCCTTAAATCTATTGCTTGTGTCTTTATACAAAGGCAAAAGTGTTTTATATACCACTCTATTCATTCCTGTAGCATTTTCCATAGTTAGACATCGTGTTACAATTTTATCGATAAGCCTATTATTTTCAAGATGATATAGAAAGGATTTTTCTTCTTGCTTATTCATAATTCTTGGAGCTGTTTCTATTCTGGTTATTATTGGAGTTTCATCATCTAGAACTATTGTTTCTTGAGTTGATACACTTGGTACACTAAGTGTTTTATCATGATTAATGTTTTCTTCATCTTCATCAACTATAACAACAGGTTCCTGAAACATATAACATAACATGTAAGTTAAAGATTGCAATTAGATTTTGTTTTTATTGTCAATGACGTTTGAATACATGTCTTACAATGGTTCTTAAGTGACCATAAAAGAATGTGAAATAAAACATATTGTGTCATTCATTCTGAAAATCATGTCTATCTTTCCATGCAGGGGTCACTCTTCTCAATGCATGTAAATGTTAACAGTTTTTCGCATGACTTGTGAGGTGGAAGAAAAAGTATCAATAACAAATTTTTGATAGAAAATAAATAACTTGAGTATGAAAATGATGTAAATTGATTCCACTAAGCTAAAAAATTTGTTAAATTCTTATAATGGTTTAGTTTCATGATTATTAAATTATTTTCAAACTTTAATAGTAATAAAAATATGTACTAGTACCTATCTAAAGGGTTACAGGTTACTGGTCCGGTACCGTCCAAAAATTCGTTCACATCGCTTTTAACAGGATAAGTGCCCAGAAGGCTGGCAGCATCGCCACGTTGGATGGCAATGCTGATTCTTTGGCAAAAAATAGGCCCGCCCTCTGGTCACGTGAAGAGTCGACCAACCGCTTGGCGATTTCCCGAAATACTAGGTGGGCACTCGGACCCCATGGCCTCGTGTTTCAACCCCAAACGGCTCAAACACATAACTACCAATTAAATTAACGTATTTGCGCCGTTTGAGGTTTTCAGTACCTGCAGCAGCCGCCCCAGCGCAGTCCACTGTGCTAGGAAGATGGGATGGCACAAGGGTGGGTGTCGACGCAAGTTGCATCCCCCACCAAAGGCCTACCCAACTTCCATGGCATTGTGGTCATACCATCTGGTCTCTTCCCATCGACGCGTGCCAAGTCATTGGGTTCTAAGACAGCTGGCACCCCGGCGGTGGCAAGAGCACGACGGATGAGATTATTAATGCTAGCGTGCCAGGCAATCCGACCTGCACTCTTACTGCAAGAAAGGTCATGGTGTCCAAGGCAGTTGACTGCTTCACCACATTGACACCGATGCGCCCAATCGCAAATATGTAGCGAGCCGGAAGGTTGTGTCACCTAACATAGTGCCTATATTAGGTGACAGTAGTGCCTGAAGCCAGAGGCCCGAGAGCCTGCAGAGCGGCTCATCCTACTGTCTCTAGGAAAACGGGTTCACGGGCCGATCCGTATCCGGGCAAGCAACTTTCCAGCCGACCTCTGCATCGCTCAAGCACGGCACTTCCGAGTCAACCAGGGAGAGAGGTAAAATCTTCCTGGTTAGCTTCTCAGTGCTGTGGGCAGAGGACAAGTACACTGCTGTAAGCTTACACTGGAAATTTTGCGGACACCGAGGCCACCAAAACAAATTGGTAGGGTGGCTTGCAGCCACGCTCAGTCGTCCAGGGCCACATTAAGAATGGATGTTAATGTGTTGCGAATAATTTGGTCAATTTTGCCCAAACGTTGTGGTTTATTCCAAAGTGTAGAACAATGGACAAAATACACAAAATTTGGACCAAAACAGCAATATTTGTTAAGGGTAAATGCCGAATGTATATTAATTTTGGAGAGGCTATCTGAAATTTCATTAAAATGTTTGATTTTTTCATCGATTAAAGATGAAAAACTTTCTTCTAAAATAGGAAAACCTAGGAGGTGAAGGGAACTTTTTTCTAAAATTTTGATTTGTTTGTAGGTAATATCAGAGAGGTAAATTTCGCACTTTGAGTAGTCCAGGCCAATAGATTTAAATTGATGTTTGAGAAGTTGTAGGTCATCCAAAACATTGTCAAAATCATTCCATCATTAAATTTTGAATTTAGTTGTTGAATTATGGGATAAACAGCCAAACAGAAAATGACTGGCCCGAGAGGGTCACCTTGTTGGAAATGCACTACAGATTCTAACGTTTTAGAATCTGTTGTAAAGTAATTTTGAAGGGTGTCTATAACATTGCCACATAAAACATAAATGCTTTTTTGATTTCAGCCAACAGCAATTTTAACATCAACCTTGAGGATGACCTCACGTTTCTTTGAGTTTAAAAAAGAGGATAAGGCATGTACAGCAACTTAGTTTTGGTTTCAGGCAGGGCTGTGAGGCTTCACAGCCCCGCCTGAAACCAAAACTAAGTTGAAGGGGCTGGAACTTAGTTGCAAGTGATTCACTATACAAATTGCAACATATCTTGGCTGCCATACTCCTGTAGGTGTAACCGACGGCAATGGGACGAATGACGAATTCTTATATATAGCATTACAAAGTAGGTACAAGTTATGTGTACAATTTTAGCATTATCTACTCTGTTTTGTCTTGTTACTAGTTACAAAAGACTAATATCTGCCAATCTTAGATTAGACTACAATGTCCTACTACTTGACGACTAATCTAGTTCTAAGTACACACTGGACATCTGTTGGTTAATTTATTAAGTTATTATAATGTGCTTGGTAAGGAAACACACGGTAACCTGAGTATCCAAGTCTTACTTTGAGTATTCATTCATCTACTTTATATCCATATAATATGTATAACTCAAATCCACAAAGAAATGATAAAAAATTAAGCCGTGCGTAAAGGGTTCCATTATAGTGCCTGAAGTAGTCTATGATACCTTTGATGATGAATCGTCCACCATTACAACATCGTCGTCGTCTGTCAACACAGGGTCTGCCATTATATAGGACACAATTAAAAACCTAATATAGGTAACAAAAACTTAGAAATTGGTATCCTGATTTCCATCACCATTCGCCATCCACCTTTTTACCAAGACGGGACCAAGTGGCAAGTTTACTTTTCGCTGATTTGACACTTGTTTCTTATCACTTTGACGTTCAGATATTCGTTCAAAACGGTAGTCTTTGTCGGTATGTTCACGACCACGTTCAAGACATTAAGGCACAATACATTCAAAAGTGGCCTTAATTAAATAAATGGTGTAAACTTTGAAAAAATTACGCGACATAATAGCCATATTATATTTATTGCGTTGAATATTTGTTTCATTTTTTTGGGTTTCGTAGCCAAATGGCTAAAACGGAACCCCTAGAGATTCGTCCTGTGATCCTGTCCCAAGACTACTATTATATCCTGTCCGTTACTACATACGAGAGTAGACCTCAGAGTATAATAATAATAGGGGAGGTAGACCTACTCTGAGTAGTGGTGCAACTGGTGTGTACATCCTACATGATAATGAGTTGACAGCTTTTGGTTTGAATAAGATTGGATATTTAGTTTTTGAAATATGTGACTTTTTCGTGACTCTGTAGCTTTGTTTTTCATTACCATACTATGAAAAATCAATGTAGTTTTACCGTTGACTATATAATGACATATGAATGAGCGTTAAAAATATTGTTATTCTATTGTTTGGTGCTACAGAACACTTTGTGCGCGATCCCGGCTAGCATTTAGCTGCTTTTAGGGTTCCGTACCTCTAAAGGAAAAAACGGAACCCTTATAGGATCACTTTGTTATCCATTCATCTGTCCGTCTGTCAAGACCCTTTCTCTCGGGAACGCGTGGAGGTATCAAGTTGAAATTAACGATATACTCAGCTCTAGTCTCTTGAAGCTGTGAAAAAATCAAACTTCAAAGTTAACGTAAAAAAAAATACGGCCGTTTATGCCGCAAAAAATGTGTATTTCGACACTTTCAAGGGAATCAAAATTTATAGGGTACTTCCTGTTGACCTAGAATCATGAAATTTGGCAAATAGCAATATCTTACAGCATATTTAAAGGAAAAAAATTGAAAACAGTAATTATGTAGTTTAATAACAAAATACCTACAAGTTTATACGGAACCCTCGGTGAACGAGTTCGACTCGCACTTGGCCGGTTTTACGGCAGTAGCAAAGGGAATGGAATCAATCACCCATATCACATACTGGTAGTAGGATAGGTAGTTGTAACACGAACGAATGTATTTGTTTTTTTTTAATGTATTTTAATTGGAATGTACAGGAATAATTTTTGGGCACATGTTTGCTGTGCTTATTTGAAAATGTCATCTCTATGACAACATGATTGTGTTTAATGCACTGTTAGTCATTACATTTTGTTGAATCGTGACTTCATAAGTAAACATAAACATAGTTGCATAAAGTATGACCACTTTAAGTGTTAACTGTGTTCAAGATGGCGTTGCTGGTCAAGAAAATTTGCATCGATATGTCAAACTTGGTACAGACGCCAGCACATCAAGTGATCAAGCTACCCGAAACTGTCAAATTTTCCCAACCAACCTTGAACCTAACACTTCAGCGATAAAGTTGAAAAATTTTTAAAGAAATCTGACAGATTGTAGAAGCTTGCTTGGACGAAATATGATTGAATCTTTGACATTTTTTTACTGACATCTGTTATGACAATCTAGTATTTGACAACTATATTAGTGATATTTTATTTTGACCTCTGTTAAATTGTGTTTTTTTTCTTTATTACATGACATCTAATCTTGAATTACTTTTGCTAATTAGCACCTAAAACCTAAAATAAATTATCAATTAATTAATTGATAATTTATTTTAGGTTTTTAATTTTTAATATTGTTTTAATTAATTGTCATTTTAATTTTTACTTTAAAGTACAATGGATATGTTACAGTAATTTAAAATTCCAGTTCTTCCTATAAAATTACACAATTATTGATAAATTGTTTTTAAATTAATACATTTTGTTCATACTTGTACGCTTCACAGCAAAACATAGAGAATCTAACTAACAATATTGTAACATCTCACACACCGTGTTTTTACCTACCTATGTTTACAAATAAAAGTTTCTTGATGTGCTGGCGACTACATTTATTTTTATTTTAGTTCTGTGTTTTCCCGCCTGCACAGATAAGTAAAGTTGGTAGAAGTGCACTATGTTTACATTTTATCGGAGATGATCTGCAATAGGTTTTTGGGTTAGGGTAAAGTAATAAAATACTAAAATGCGGATAAATATATATTTAGAGAGGCCAATTAAAATCTATTGTTATTATGTGAAATAAATTGCAACATTAAAATTGGCTTGTTGCATTGCCTTAACATTATTATAATAATGTATGCTGTATCTCTTACATAAAACCTTACAAGTTAAAAATACGTTTGTTTATAAACTACAATCAAAGAAAATACTAAGCAATGAAATGCAACTGTAAATGAGATGGATGATACTTGGGCGAATTTAATTCCAAATCTATACATGATGAGACATTTTTTACATAGTTTACATGCTTACAAGTCCAATAATTATCTATGAAGAAAAATATATAAATATAAGGACTATTTTGTTCAAAGCACCATACTGGCCGCATTGATTTATTTCTAAATTCAATACACTATTTTATTAATAGACGAGAAATATATTTTTTATATTAAATTATCCTTCATAAGTTTCCACAATTTCGTAAGTTTTTCACATTTCTTTTCGTGAGCGATCCTTAATTAACACAATTTACCCAATATCTCCACCTCATCTGAAAATAAAAGTTTCAAGAATTAATATTTAGTTATACAACTACAAGGATAATATTTAGTCTTCAGTACACAAGGATAAATTAAATTAAATGGCGAAACTTCACAGTTGTGATGGATATCTAATAATGATGCGTTATCAGCTGTTGTTGACCTTGTAATTGACTGTAGTCATTATCTGCCTAGTCTTTTCGCAACTATGTTGGGGTTGGCTTCCAGTCTAACCGGATGCAGCTACAGCATTATTTATTTTTAAAATACATAATTTTACATGAAGCCACTGCCTATCTGACCTCCACAACCTAGTGAGTACTGGATATAACAATACCCCTTGGTAAGACTGGTTGTCAGATTTTCGGGCCACTGAATACTTGTAACGACTGTCGAATCGAAGATCTAGAATGACAGCCGGGACCAACGGCTTAACGTGTGTATGTAATCGATGGTCACCCATCCACGGCCAAACTAGGCAAGTAGGCGTTCACCTAAAGATCTGCTGTTAGTATTTAGCCACAAGGTCCCCTATTTAGCCACAAGCTCCTCTGACCCAATCATAGTTTAATCAGTTACCTATTCAATTCAATTCTTTCAAATTTTATTACTGAATTTAGATAAGTTATGGTATTTTTGGCTTACATTATACTGTTATTGAGTTTAGCAGGAGTTTGGATAAGGTCGCAACCTATTACATTTTAGACATAAATAAAAATGGCAAAATCTTGGTCCCTTGCCTACCTCTTCAGGGATCAATGATGATGGCAGATGATATTTTATGTTTTATATAATGTAACTCACGTAAACACGGCGTTGCACACTGGCAGGCGTCTTCTCAGTCGTCGCGCGCGACGTGCCTGCGTTGTAGCGCGACGGCTAGGTCGTGCTGCAGCGCCGCCTTGCGACGCACCACCTCGGCTGGCACCACTGATCGCAGGCCGTTCACTATGTCCTTCGTTTTACCTGTTTAGAGAGCAATGTTAGTTTACAAAATCAGTATATTATTTCAAGAGACTACATGGTTACTATCATGTGTTTAATTATTAATTAAACACATGATAGTAACCAAGTATTTAATTAATTTATCATGTTGTTAAATGTTGTCATACCAGAGTTAATACTTCGGTATGAAAGGACAGTGTAGGCCAGACAACATGTGAGTTGGTGGTTGTGTTAAAACCAAATTAAAAAGTTAAAGCCAAGTTTTTGTTTTGAACCACAAGTAAAACTTGGCATAAAGGCGCTTCCTCATTGGCCTGTAATGTCAGATTCGAAGATTCAATGTTCTATAAAAACAGGGTGCTGGGTTCTCCTCACTCACTGATGTATGCTCGAATCTGAACTTTTACATTACAGGTGAATGCTGCAGGTGAGAGAGCGCCACAAGAACAATGTATATGACTGCCCAAAAGTTGTAAAAGAAAAATCCGACAGATTCTCCTGATTAAAATACAATGCATAATTAACTGCATTAATCTACAGAATATTTAATTTTATCAAATTTGATAAGCCATGCCAATGTGCTCTTTTTAGTCCTCTGTTGAACAGGTTATCTAAAAGGCAAACAGGCAAAAAAAAAAGTACTTCAATGTAAACAATAAAGTTGATAACTAGTAATGATTAAGATCAATAATCATTTATTCTAATCAGGCTTAGAATCACCATTTTTTGAATACCAAAAATGACATAAGACAGCAGCCAAAACTGGGGAGAAGTGGCAGAACTAATTTCCCAGCAACACATCTTTCTGGGAACTTAACAGATCATCAAAGACTAAATGAAACTGGTCTAGATGAAGCTCTGCAATGACATCAATGGTCAACTGACTACAGTGCCCACTTCCAGTCATATATGCTTATGTTCTGTGCAGTCAGTTGATAGTATTGATGCAGTTATATTTACAGCCGCCAGCACATCAAGCTACTACAATCTGTCAAATTTCTTTAATAGATTTTCAACTTTGTCTAACGCATTAGGTTCAAGGTTGGTTGGGAAAATCTGACAGTTTCGGGTAGGTTGACCTGCTGGCATCTGTACATCCAAACTGCTATATTGCAGTTCAAAACAGACTGTCTGAATAGCCTCTTTAAATTTTTTGAGTGGGGAAATCCTTATGGTCCTCTATCTGGGGAGAACGGATGAATATACAATCAGTTAATCATGCAACAATGAGTAAGGATGCCGAGAGATACTCGTATATTCGTACGCACTCCCGGCTAGCATTCATTCATTACCAAAATAGATGTCGTTGAGCGTGTTCCTGATCTTATTCTCCATGTCCTCGACCATGCGGCCGATGTTCACGATGTGCGGCGTTACGTCGCTCACTGCCGAGTCTTGTTCCGCCTGAAATTGTCAATAAATGTTTTTATAATAGACTGCAACTTACAGAGGGCATATAGAAAAACATTACAAAGGATTGTGAGGCTTGGATTTGCAAAAAGTACGGGAAGGTTTTATCTCAGAAGTGAGACAAAATGGCGTCATATTGATATTTTCAGTCGTACTATCCAATTGTGAACTAAACCTTGCTTTCACATAGCTGTGGAATTTTCAGTTTAGCGTGCTAAACATTTCAGTGTGGGTCCTTCATACAGTTAAATGATGTTTCCATATCTATCGCTTATGAGACTATGATCAAGGAAATGCAGCATTACCACACACAGTGTGTTATTTTAATATATCTTGTCTTTATTTTTTTTCAGTAATGTGTTGTACCAACCCCAAATAGAATGGGACAAGGGCAGGAAGATGACGATAATGCCTGTTGTAGTAACAAATTCTTGAACTGTTTTTTTATTAGCAAACAAACTAAATAAAAAGTGTATGACTCTATTAAACTCTTGTTCCGTGTTACTTCCAGTCAACTACCCATTGGTAAGACTATTTGTCAGATCCGAGCTTCGATTTTAGATCGAGATTTTTGATTCGAGATCAGAGCTTGTGACTCTTAACAATTGCCAAAGGTCTACACCTGCCAGGCAACGGCTTAACGTACTTTCCAGGCATGGAGGAAAGTAGTATGCAATGATTGTCACCCATCCATGAACCGACCTAGGCAAGCACTGCTTAACCTTGGAGGTCCACCCATGCGGCTGTTATTATTTTCCCCTGTCAACATTCATACTATAAGTTGACCAATTAACACTTTTTATGACTGTTTAACCATATTTGTACCAATATTTTTAAATGGTTAGTCTGGTTAGTCTCATAATTTCAGGTGCATACCCCAGCATAACAAACCGTTACATTAGTTATTTGTCGTAGGTCTCAAGTTCGAACCCAAGACATGCACCTCAGATGTTTTGGGTTCATGTGCGTATTGGTATAATTATCACTTGCTTCGAGGAAGGAAAACATCTTGAGGAAACTCGCACGCCTGAGAGATATTTCTCGACGGCATGTAAAGCCAAGTCAGAGGCCAATGGGCAGCATAAAAACTCTGATACCAGGTTAGGCACAAACTACACGAAAATGCAAAAAGTTAATTGTGTACCTGTCTAGTAAGACTGCCACCAAGGTTCATGGTCCCACTGCTTTCCTTATTGGTCTGCAGCCACAACATGGCCGTGGATGTGAGTTTGTAGTGAGCGTTGCGGCCGGAGCTCTTCTCTATCACTTCAACCACGTGGATGGAGTCCCAGCATCCTTTGATCTTTTGGGAACCGTCACCGGCTTTCTTTATCAATATAACACCTGGAAGTTTATGTAGTATAGTTACAAATGTGTCTGTAATGTGACGTGTCTGTTTGTGATCTTCTCAGACGTAGGACAGGCAACAACAACTTAAATAAGTGTTTGTAAAAAACAATTTACAAAAGAATTAAAAGGCTTTAAAAAGTTTTTCCGCATTGCTGTCAAAGGAGAAAGTGTCCAGAAGGCTGGTAGCATTACCATGTTGGATGGCAATGCTGATTCTTTTCTGTTACATACATGTTTATTATTGATATATATTTTTTATTTTAGTTCTGTATAGTAAATAATGTATGTCATATTTTATGAGAGAGTTAATAAATAGTGGTAAATATTTACAAAATAAACATCACATAAAATGCTGGATTGTTCCTTTCATTTAGGGTACAGCATGTTTCTCTATACTTTTCCTGTGGTTGTCATAACCCTCCTTTTATGCATTGTCTGTTACACTTGGATAACAAGAGACCTATCATAGTAAAGATATAGGTCATTCCAAATTGAACAAGGTGGAGCCACAGTATGTGTAATGTATAATTACAAAGTTAATACAACATAACATTACTCTCATACCAACTTGTTTTGATGGTTGTAATAATAATCACTGTGTTTCCTGTTCCTAACCTATATTTGCTGTCAATGAGCTACTAACCAGCAAACCCGTGATCCATATCCCACAGGTACACAGAGCTGACGCCACCTTCGAAATACATCTCTCTGTACTGGTCAAAGGCGTGATTCGCGTCGATTTCTAATTTCCTGAGCCTCTCTGAAGGCATTGACCCATCTTCTAGGGGAGGGTCGTATGTGTTTGACCATGGTGATCTGTAAGAGTCGCCGTCGCGGTTGTAGTCGCACAGCAAGTAGTCCTTCCCCGTGCTGCGGTCCTGAGCAATCTTGAGTGGTTGGTCTACCGACGATAGCAGGTCATCGCACATACTAGGCACCAGATCTATCAAATCTGTCAAGTTTTTCTCAATCTGCTGCGGAGGCAGCCTCCGCATCAAGTCCAACGCACAATCCATTTGTTGGTCAGTCTGCAATCATCATAAAACATAGCACATATTTATTAAATTCCGTTAATTTTGGTGCATTAGTCATCATAACAAATAGTGTTATTAGAACGTTTAAGCACTTCTAATAATCAAAAAGACAACTTACCATGATTAAACGAGAATACAGAAAATGCAAATAAATATGTTAAATTAATTACAAGTGGTTTTACTGTTAAAATTGTTTTATTCCAAATATTAGGAAATCCCAGCCCGAATTGATAACTTGACGTAATTTGACATGAAGAGTTTTCGTTCGGAAATTTTATTTAGGTTAGTATTTCACCGTGAAGTTCCTGCTTGTTTCAAAACGTATTTTTCTGATATTCTCACATCTCAACAGTTTTACTGATCAAATCAAGCAATCGTGATTAATGTAAATTTATGGATTGATCGTTAATAGTACAAGTTAATCTTATTGCGATAACTACTATTTAGGGCAGCTTGAAGTCTCAAGTTCACATTGTTTTGGAATTTAAGTACTTTTGAACGATGTTCACTTGAACTTGTTTGCTTTTAAGTGCCGGAAACAGCTGGCACGTCACTATAAACTTTACAATGGAATGTTGCCTGGGTTGTGAGACGCCGGTATACCTATTTCACTCTCTCTTGTATAAATTCCTATAGGATGAAAGAAAGCGTCATCTTCAATGAAAACATGTAACTGTTTCCTGTTGAATGTCAGTTTGTGAATAATGTTGTGTGTGTCAAAGTTTTGTTGTTATTACATATAATTTCGATAATTACCGTGTATTACATAAATTAAGACTTTTATCAATGGGATTGTGATCCATTTTTGTGCTATCACTGAAGGACATAGTTACGTGAAGTGTGAATTCTCGTAAAGGTTTGCATTGTGTACTTAATTATACTTATTCAAATGATTCACGTTACGGGAATGTTATCACAGTTATTATTATGAAGGTTCTATTATACGCGCCTAAAGGGGAAGTTGCTGTAGCGAGGCCGCAATTAGCTTTTGTCAGTAAGGTACCCAGTATTGCAGAGATTGCAAATATGTTAATCCCATTTGCACTAGGTTATGAGTAAGTTGTGGCCTCTAGAAACCCTACGATCGTTGCTACTGCATTTCTTTGTCACACACCGCATTTTTTTAGTAAATCTAGAGACTTTTTGAGAGAAAAATAATCAGAAAACCAGTAAAAAGTTTTTATTGATCAGTTAATAACTCTATAGTTGAGAAACAATAGGGCTTTGTTGTAGTAATATAGCATTGTATTCAAATATGTAGCTGCACCTACTATGTAGTGTTCCTGACAAGAACATTTGAGTGCGATAAGTTTGAGTATAATCTATGGACTGTCTTGTTGGTCTAGTGGGGGCAAGCGCAATTACTAAGCATGAGGTCCTAGGCTGTTCAAAGTCAGGAATTTATCTGTAGTGGCCCAGGGTCTGGATCTGTGCCTGGTTGATAGTAATAGGTTCACTCCATATCACATGACACATTTAAATGTAACTGGTGAAATGTGTTATAATGTGTCCTACAAGTACTCATCAACTGAACCCTGCAGGGCTTACTGCATGATGATATATTACATCCATAACTACGCTCATGATCTAATTTTAAAGTTGATATCAGGATGTTTATGATAAAGTGAAGTACTTGAAACAAGTTTGAATAGGCAGTTTATCAACATGAATTGTTGATGAAGCTGAAGCCTTGAAATGTCAGCATAAGATGTATGAAATGGAAAATGATTTGACAATACAACTGTGTAGTTTAGAATAGTTAATACTGGCATGTAGGTAGGTCATAATCTGGTCTTGTTTTTGACAAAAACTAGGTCATAATACACATACAAAACATTTACATTTTGATTTGAATTTTGATTTGGATTTTGATTTGAATTTTGACTTTGATTTTAATTTTATTGTGGTTGTTATTTTGTTTTTGTATTTTATTTAATTTTTGATTTGAAATTTTTGCTTTAATTTTATAATAGTTGTGATGTACCTAACCATATGATCCAAAGTTGATTGAAATAAATTTATTATTATTATTTATTAAAAATTGCGATTTCTGTGGGTGTCTTAAGTATACAACAACATTACATAAAAATATCTGAACCTATGTAGTAAACAATTTCTGGGTCATTCAATTTAAATATATATATTCATTGTAGAAATCAGCGCTATTACATGTATTTAAGGCTTAAAATGAAGCCTGTATTCTCCAATAGGTGTATCGTATAACCACAACTGCACATCCAAAGCATGTAGTGTCCGCAACTGCACATCCAAAACACGTATTTTCATTATTTATGGGTGGGAAAATCAATCATTAGATTGGGGGGCTGGTGTGGACCCCAGCTCCAGGGAAAAGGCCAGCAACGCCTTGGTTTTACTGACAATTCAATATTATGACATCTTAGGATCGTACATGTTTAATATACATTTCTTAATTTCATCAGTTATGTAGACCCATTTATTAGGGGGCGAGCCTATTTGCCATTAGTCAGCACAAATTTGTAGATAGATTACTCTGCTACTAAAACCCTGTAATTGTAGTTAATAGTCAGATAATGTTAGTCAGCTTAAGCAAACAATTATTTGTTTTAAAACTTAGTACCTAGTTTCATAACTTTGTTGTACGTGTTTACTTGCATAAGTGAGGTGTTAATTTTCAGTACTTATCATGATTTACCGACACTATGAGTACTTCCTAATTCATAATAGGTGATAAATAATAATAATTAGAATAATAGTTTCTTTAGAAAGTGACGGAAATCAGGAATTGAGGTTTATTTAATCCACAACTGGGTTTTGTTGATAACAAACCAGATGGAAAACTTTATCATCAACGTTATTATTTCATCCAAACCATAATTTAGATTGTACTTAGTTATTTTTTAATTAGGTACATACTTCTAATCTATACAAATAAATAAAATTGAAGTGCCTGTTTGTAATATTAAAATAACAGCTTTTTACTGAATGCATCTGAGAATAAATACAGCACTAATAACAAAAACATATTTTTTTATTTTATTTTTGTCTGTCTGCCTGTTTGTTCCGGCTAATCTCTGAAACGGCTGATCAGATTTCGACGGGACTTTGAATAGCAGATAGCTGATGTTATAAGGTCTAACATAGGCTAATTTTATTTTAGAAAAATAATTAGTGTTCCGTGCAAAAAAATTAAAACCCTTGAAATTTTTAACAAAATCTGTCCATTAATAATTTAAATATTATTAAAATTATTTCACACAAACGAAGGTCGTGGGCAACAGCTAGTAGTAAATAAAGAAACGATGGATAGACTGTTTAAAGCATGATATGAAAAGAAAGGAGGTATCTGATGAGATAACTAGTAATAGAGAAGTATGGAAGAAGATGACATGCTGCACTGACCCCAAATAAATTGGGATAACGGCAGGAGAATGATGACTAAATTCTTACAATTACTTTAATTTAATTCATCTCTTTCAGTGTCCCTGATTTTTTATAACTTAAATAATACTAATCAGATCAATATGCAAAGTTGAGCCAGAGATTTTTCCTGGTTTTATTGTGTTAGTATTCAATATCCAATGATAATACAATGTTTCTTTTATCTTTTCCAGGCATAGCATTAACCGGAGAGTGACATTAAGCCTGTCATGATGCCGACCCAACTGGTGAACCAGGATAACCACCAGAACGATGTGCGAGTGAAGACAGTGTACAACGGTGATGTGATGATAACGTACATCAATCATAATATCAACTTTGAGGAGTTTACTCAGGAGATGGTGGCGATATGTCGCTTTTTGCCTGATCAGGTTGGTATACCGTCTGATATTTTAATCAATTATAATTAACCGTTTTCACCAACACAAAGCTATACTAAATAAAAGAGCACTATTGGATATCAAGTTAGCAAAGGAAGCCTTCTCGTGTTTGCCCTTGTCTAGCAAAAGTGATAGTGAGCTGTAAGACTCATGGAAGAATTTATATTAGAAAAATAATCCCTGCACTAGGCCCACGCTGCATGCGGGCCTGTGGATGGTGAGTAATTTCCCACCATACAAAAAAAAAAAAAGATGCCTGTGTCCGGACAGTGGGAACATTGACAGCGGATTAAGCTATAATGACGGCAACGATGGCGCAACAGCTAGCATATAGCATGGCTTAGCAGTTAAGTTACGGATCGTGGATTCAATTCCCACTCATAGAAAATCTTTATTGGGACATTGTTTTAATTAAATTTATTTTCATTTTAGGTGTTCACGATGAAGTGGGTAGACGAGGAAGGCGACCCATGCACCATATCGACGCAGCTGGAGCTGGATGAGGCGCTGCGGCTCTACGAGATCAACAGGGACTCCGAGCTAACTGTTCACGGTGAGTTTTATGATAATAAGTTCGATATACATACCCATGCTATGATGCTGCCGGTCAAAAAAGTATCTTTGTGTGAATAAAACGTTAAATAGCGTTAGCTTTTAACTACAAAGAAATTATTTTATCTTGGTCTGTGGATGAGTGATAATTTATTACATACTAAGACCCCTACGCGCCTCCCAAAGCTCGCTAAGCAGTTGGTCCCGGCTGTCATTTGTAGGCCTTTCACAATCGTTATGGGTTGCAGAAAATCGAAAGCCTGACCACCAGTCTAGCCAAGAGGTACCGACCGTGTGACCTAGTAACTAGACTGGAATCATATAAGTAGTCGCTGGATGTAAAATACTGGTATATATCATCATCTGTGTCCAGTTAGATTAAACGGCGTCCCCAACATCGTTCAGAAAGGGCTAGGCAGATGATACAGGATCTGTAAGAATTAAACCTGAATTACTCTCATACTTGTACGGCTGATAACTGAGGTACCAGATACGTATGAAAAACCCTTTTACACGTTAAATCCTACAATATTGTCATTAGCAGATAACGTTTTGTTTACTCACCTTAAAATTCTGATAGCCTAAACAAACACATACAGCCAAATCCCATGTTATCTCTGATTGGGTGAAAACAAAATGCAAACAGCCAATCAAATCAACCGACAGTACCTTAAAATTAATTAGGCTTTTAGCTTTTAGATCTCAGACTTGAAGATAAGTAATCTTGAAATCTCAATTGATTTCAAGATTACTTATCTTCAAGTCTGAGATCTTCAAGCGTAAAGCGCTTTTATGAAATGAAATAAAAAACGCTTGATTAATTACAGCGCTTTTAGTTTAAGTAGGGACAGTTTGTCAGCGTCTGTCCCAGGGTTTTATGGCTTTAGTAGTTCGCGCTTAGTTTGATAGATGGCGCTGTCGGCGTTGAACAGTACCGCGGATTGTTTATGTCGTCCGAGTTTTAATATCTTTGAAGAGGTTTTAAGCTTTTGAAGTGAGGAACTAGTTATATATTTGTTAGAGTTATGAACCAACTTAGATGGAACACAAAATTGAAGCTGTGGAATGTGGAGTAAAAGTTATATGAAAGCATCACTTAATAACGTGTAAAGTTCTGTAACTCCCGCCTGCCTACTCCTGTACTGAACAAGTGTATCATGCTACTATTACTCAGTCATATAACATAACATCACGCCTGTAATCCCCGAAGGGTTAGGCAGAGGCGTATCTAATAGTAAACTCACATTTCACCAGTTATGTTTTCAAGTCAGTTATGTTTTGGGGGGGCAAACCTATTACATTATTAATTGTTGCACTGTGTAGAGTTTAAACGCATGTTTTATTTTTTGTCTGTAAATTAATGTAAACAATTGTTGGTAGACCTAATAAATAAAATAAAATAAAAATAATAATTCTACAAATTGTTTCGTTGACTGCACTTGGCACATAGTACCGGATTAAAGTTTCGTGACCTCGGGTTCGATCCCAGCCTAAGGATTTTCTTTTTGTCAATTTTAAGATATTTGTGTTTTTATGGAGTGGATATTTAGTTCCTATATCTATATTATATCTTTATCGTGAGACCAAGTCGGCCTATATTTTTCTGAATATTTTTTCACAAAACCCAACAGGCCAAAAGGGCGCTTATAATCTATTGCAGCACCCACAAGCCACAACACAACTGTTACAAGCTGTTACGTTTAACAAGTTACAAGTAACAAGCGCCTGTAACTTCTGATAATTTCACAAAACAGTGCCAAATCACTAATCATTGCATGAAACCGATGCGCATTATAAGGTCACTAGGTCCACCATTACAATTAATATGATAGGGTCACTCTCGTTGTGGAGCTATGTATGATATTGAAATCGGGCACAGTTCCAACCACAGTGGCTTAATCGCCTTAGTGACAATTTATACTATCATGTTTTGTCGTGATAACTCAATCTTTGACCCTTGGAGGACGTAGCAGTGGTTTATCTGAAGTGGTTGGGATATGGGATTTTCGCATACAAGCCTAAAAGCTTGGCTTGCACTTATAACCTATAACTCTTCATGATGGGGTTCAGAACAGTCTGCTGGCCTTATGGTCTTGCCATATGGTTGGCCCCTATACCATATTCATTTTCCTACCTCTATCTTTTTATACAACAGAAGTGGCCCTGTGGTGGCCTCAATTACGCTTGTAGGTCATTGGTTCAATCAAACACGTGGCCGCCACTTTGTTTTTTCTTAAATTAATCTCATGTCCACTGCTCCTAAAACGTGTCCTAGAACCAAAAATATAATGATTTGTTACATCCTCCAACCCGCACTGGGCCATATTGGCGACCCTCTCCCACTCACCGACAGGAGACCTGTGGACCATCAGTGAGAACTTCGGAGTCTGATTACGATAGATAAAGGAGTAATCCTTTCTCCGCTTTTTCTAACAGAGTTACTCGTACTTAAATGTAAATGTGTTGCACCCTGAGCATTCAGCTCTGATACCATATTGCTGACTGACAGTCTAATAATTTGATAGCACCTACTAATATTACAGTTTTCTTTAGTAATTTAAAAATATACGTTGCCTTGTTAGAACCGCTCTATGTTACTAACACATCCGGTTATCCTTCGTTAAAATTACTCTGTACTTACTTACTAGTTCCGCTCAACTTATTTCAATAAAACAACGCATATGTAGTAGTTATAAAATAATTGGATAATAACTCTACTAGCAGTAAATTATTGTTTTAGTATGGCCATAAACATTACAACAGACGGCTTAATGAAATACTTAAGTTATTAAAACTTATTGTTGCTAGTAACTTACATCATCGCCATGGATTTTGCAATAAAGTGCAAAAATTATAGTCAATCAATTACCATTTTTATGACGAACTCTGTTTCTGATCTCAAAAATGATTTCAGTCTATGAAAACTCAAAGAAAACACGAAGTTTGGACGTCGTTTCTCTTATTATCATAAATGAATAATTTATTCAGCAAATAATTTACGGCCGTATGTCCGAGCGGGGACGTGTTTCGTTGGTTGAATACAAAACGTTGTGGGGGGGTTTATCGGGCGAATTGTACCGATGACGATTCGGTAGCGTCACTTATCGCGACATTTCGCACAATGTTTACCCGGCCGGGTGTACTTTTGCTATAAAATTCTTATCTACCCGCATTGCGAATCCGGGCGGCGGCCATTTCCATATTCAGATTGGCGTTACGTCGACAGCGATATTTCTCATTTTTTTGCCGTCCGCCGCAGCGATCAGACGTATCCAGTCACGTTTCGCGGATTCGGAAATGTGATAGCTTTGTTTCGCTTTCTGTTATTGTTTTCTGTACCTTGACACTATAGCGATTTCAGACACGGAATAGAATTTTGAAGAATTTGAAGTATAAATTCGACCAATGTGCCGCTTTATTTTCAGTTATGACGTGCTGCAAAATACCTCGTGATTTAGAGGCGACTTCACAACTAAAGTCAGAATATGATACATATATTTCGGATGCAGATGCAGTATTATAAATGGGAGTTCTGTCTCCTACAATTCATTAGCCAAACTCGTAATTAATACAGCGAGCGGGGCGACTAAGTCTCCACACATAATCGTGGCTAACAATAATACATTCATGTCGCAACGAACTTGGGAGGGCACCCTGGCCGGAGTCCGGAGCACACGTCCCGGAGGATTTAGTGAGGCGTCCGTGTAACTTGGCGTACGCTCGAAACCGTCTGTAAATAAAACGGAAGCGGCCCAAACTTGTATGCAAACAGGGGCGGAGGAACTTGCTCTAATAAAGTACAAACATTGCGGGTAATTTTGGCGCCCAACGCGGGCCACGGTTTGCTCGTCCCACCGCCTGTAGTCGGTGCACAATTAGGGATATTTTAATTAACTTTGTGAGCGTTAAAAACGACAATTCAGAATCCTATTCTGTTAATTGGATATGTGGCCCGCCCTCGAATGGGATTGCTGTTGTTTCCCAAGGGATATTCGTTTAATACGTCCGCCCGCCGTTAATTGATATTTCTGACGATGTAAGGTGTGCCTGATTAGTGCCTGTTACATTTATTGCGGAATCAAACATGTCAACAATTACTTGAGTCAATTTCGCTAAGTCTGACAACCAGTCTTTAAAAGGATTATAGTAGTACCCAGGAACTGGTTTGTGGTGTGGAAGCTAGATAAGCATTCGCTCCATGTAAGATACTAGTATTCAGCTGCCTCCGATTAATCTGAAAAGTCTAGGTAGATGATTATGATTTTCGTTTGAAAAAACTTCTCGAAAAGGTCCAAATTAAACAGCTTTGTTAACAGTCGTCTTCGTAACGGGATGTAAGATAACAAAATGAGGTTTTCGGCACAGGTGGGACAACCACAGGCTCGCAAGATGGCGCGAACTTCCACCCTAATTAATGTATCCCAGTGTAATTTCGCGCCGAGCAACTTTCCTGTACCGCTATATTAAATTCATAGTAACATTGTCTGATAGTGGCATTCTGCGAAGTTTGTCTTTACTCACAAGTTGCGATGTCGGGCGTATTAATTAACGTATTAGTGATTAAACACGTATTAATTGATAAGCTTGTAACTTGAACATTCTTTAGTGTTTTTTTTTTCTATAACATGAACATAGGACATTATACATTACAGTTTTGCATTGTTTTCGATATGAAAATATACGTGTCATATGTTTTGCTTTCAAATCCGAGTGTCCCCTAAGAAGTTTCGGGAAATTCCGAAAGAATTCAGGAAAACATAAAAAATATATATTACTAGAAAAATGGTATAGTAAATCTCCACAAATTTGGTCGAATATAATGTGCACTTAGGTGTCAAAGGACTGAGTGAAGTACCGGGCGTCGGGGGCCACGTGGTGGCTCTCGGTCACCGTAGGCGCCGGCCTGCGGACGGTGAGTAATGGGCTAGCTCGCCGTCCGTCCGTCTTATGACGACAGGCCGTGTCGACGGCGCGTTCGTGTTCCACGCGCGCTTCAAAGAGATGTCAGCAAACCAGAGGGGCCCGCAAGGGCCGATGCCTGCCAGGGCTGCGGGACTGTTCGAAAGAGATACCGCGGCCCTGGAACACAAAGGGCAAAATAAGGAACATGGATGGGTTTTAGTTAGTAAAAGCCTGACACTGTCTTCCGCTCCGCCCAGAGCGGGAGAAGTCATTTGATGATCACCCGTACCAAAAAAAAAAGGTGTCAAAGGACAGCTTTGGCACTCGTACTAGGATTACCCTGTACGTAATACAATTTGACTTAGAAAAAAAATCTGTACAAAAATAAAACACTGCCAATTGCTAGGTTCTGGAAAGAACATAGCTGATAATCCATCCTTACATAAAAATGTAGTAAGTACTTTATTCCTTACAGACCTACCTACATACAAAGTTGAGGTTATAAATTTTAACAGCAACTGAATGATACAACAGACATATTTTATTAGAGGCTAAAGTGACTAAATTAACTATCGAATCTACTATTCTACTGTACCTATAAATTACGTCGCATTTGCTTCAATCGATCAACTCCGCCTATCACAGTTCACTGTTGGATAGCAGAATATAGCTTTGTTATCACAATCAAATTGAAAAAAAAAATAACCGACTTCCAAAAAAAGTCTAATATAACCTTACTTTCGGAATTCGGTGACTTGTTTGTTTCATTGACTTTTTTTGCCACCGACTTCTGAAAGTAATTTTAGACTTTTTTTGTGTTTTTTGTTGCAATAACGTTTTTTTTGCCCGTTTTTGTTGTAGTATATATCTCACAATTCTTGTCATGAATAAGTTTAACATTGTGACTAGAAGTTAAGCACTAAGAGACCATCATGTCACTAACATAGGCTAAGAAGAAAAAATACGTATTAAAGGAAGCTAACTCATAAACTATTCAAGCAAAGTTAATAAATTTAAATGGGACCACCGCGCGGGCTTATTCTATCAAATGAAAAAAGAATCACATAAATCGGCCTAGTAATCACGGAGTAATCGGTGTACCTACATACATGAAAAATGAATTGGTGGTGGAATACATAACCTCCTTCTTTTTAGGGTTCCGTAGATACCTCAAAAGGAAAAAATGGAACCCTTATAGGATCACTCGCGTGTCTGTCTGTCCGTCTGTCACAGCCAATTTACTCCGAAACGGCTGGACCGCTTGATTTGAAATTTGGTACACATTTATGTAAGTCGGTGACCCAAAGACGTAGGTATGTGTAACGTAAATTAATGAATTTTAAACATGGGGGCACTTTTTGGGGTAAATTATAAAATGAAAAAAAAAAAAACAAGTTTTGCAAACTATATCGTGTTACATATCAATGGAAGGGCTCATTATGAGTATTTCAAATATATATTTTTTTAATTTTAAGATATATAATTTTGAAGTTATTTAAGAAAATCGGCGAAAATTGACCCTCTTAACTCCAAAACTACAGGGTCCAAAATTTTGAAAAAATACAAAAAATAGTTCTTTGCCTATAGATTACAGGAAAATCTATAAAAGGAAAGAAGAAATCTTAAATTTAAAACAACTTACGGAATTTAGATGATTCCAACTCGCACTTGTCAGGTTTTTTAGAAATCGGTTAAAAAATAACGCTAGCGTTTATAACGCAAAGTAAGAACTAAAATCCTGCATCACGCTAATAGAGTTATCCACGATATAAGGAAACACAACCGTAGGGCACTTAGGGCAGTAGCCCACCAGACACAACACCTGTTTGATCGGAGGATCCTACCTTTTCAAACAGGATGAGGAACACACTCCTTCACTTCAGAGGTATGAGGATCGTCTCATACCTCTGAAGCCTCATTTCCTTAAGAATTATTTTTGAGTTGCTCAAAACAATGTATCTAAACAATTTTTGTGGGCAATGAAGAGTGACATTATAAAATGTAGGCGATTGTCTATTTCAATTTCAAATATTTAATTGGCCTTTGTTTAACGGTAGGATATTGTGTAATATAAAGTACCTATTACAACAGATGTCAATCAAGATGTAGCAACTAGATGTTATACGTCGTCTCCTAGGGGAAACAGTAGCTATTGAATAGTCTAGATTCTATTCCATGGGGTTTTTCATTTATTTTCATTTGTTTACTGACAGATGGTCAACGAATGCTTTTGTGTACTAGCTGTTGTCCGTGACCTTTGTCCACGTGGAATTATTGTAAAACAATCTTACTTCCCTATTTGAATCGTACTTTGTTAATAATTTCAAGGGTTTTATTTTTTTTTGCAAGGATCCCTTTAGGCTTTTTTTCTAAAATAGCCTATAACATCAGCTATCTGCTATTAAAAGTCGCGTCAAAATCGCCTCAGCCGTTTCAGAGATTAGCCGGAACAAACTGAAAGACAGACATTTTTTTTTTTAATTACAAACAGACACTTCAATTTCATTTATTTGTATAGAAAACAAGACTTGTTTCTTAATTTATTTACTTTGTGAGGACTTTAATGTGGTGCGTCTAACTTTATCATCGTAGTGATTGCTCCTTGAATCTCCAGGAATCAATATTCCAAACGCCAGAATCAAGAGATTATGTTTTTGATCTGTTGCCATTACATAAGCAAGATGGATCTAACGCGGTATTCCAGGAACATGTAAATGATTAAACTGTTTTTCTACTTCAGAAAACTACACGTTCTAATATCCAATCATAAAATTATATTCTAAGGAGTTTCGTACCGTCTTCAACTACAACTTTAATCAGACTCGTAACCGTAAAGCCTCTATATACCACAAACTTGTACACTTAAAAACTGTTTTTATTACCCAAGGCACAGAATACATAATCGAACAAGTACCAGGAAGCATCTTAACAACTTCTGGAACTTCCAAGAGTTTGGTTGACCTCATTTGAGAACATATTTAAATGAAACAATAACAAGTTTATAACTGGGATGGATTTAAAACACTTACAAACATAACATAGCATCACGCGCCAATGGGTTAGGCAGAGGTGTAAGTAATAGTACACCCACTTTTTGCTAGTAACGTTGAGTCCCATGTAATTGGGGGCGAATCTATTGCCATCAACCGGGCACAAATTCGGGCTCCTTGGCGAGAAATTCCTGATGGAAAAACCCAATAGCACTTTACCCTACCCGAGAATCGAACCTAAGACCTCCTGCTCAGCAGGCGCGCTTGCGATCACTAGACCAATGAGGCAATCAATTAAAATAAAACAAGGAAAAGCCATGCAAAATCTCATAGAACATTAATGCAAAAACATGTTTTTATTTGACAACAATCAGTTATTGTATCATTCTACACGGTCTTCATTACCTAAAGTTAAGATCTGGTTTAAAAGCCATTCAAATGATTATTTTTCAAAAGAATCACCCGTAACTAGACTCGAACGAATTAATTTCTTTGAGTAAATACTTGCCCGACCGAACCCAGGACCTCATGCCCAGCAGTCGCGCTTGCAACCACTAGACAGTAAATAAAAAAGTTTATTACTGAGATAGATTTATGACTATGTACATAATTATTTATACCATGGATCGCGGAAGACGTGGGTGTAATTGGTCCAATAGGCGAGACTGCTCTGTGTTCTATGTTTGTCCCGGTCAAGTCCCCTGTCAATTATGACGTCGCAGCTTTAAATTGTACGAATGATTAACTTGAATTGGACTGTGGGATACTTACTGGTTAAAAGGCAACGAAGATAAATTATGTCCAGAAAGTTGCTATCAATAGAACTTGGATTAACATGTACCTAGGTGGATAACCCAAATAGATGTAGGTGGCTACGTAGGTACCTACATTGTTCATACTTCCTGAGACCAGAAAATGACGATTTTTTAATGCTTTTCCTTCTATTTTAATCCACATGATTCAGTATCGATGCCGACCTAATTTTTAGCTTTAATCCGTGTTGCGTCTTTCAGCACTTAATGTTCGGAAAAACGATGGGACCAACACAAACATGTCAAGTTATTAATGTAAGTCGGGCAACGTCCGCGAGTGCGCCGGCGCACCAGTCCCGTGACGTCACGCCGCCGCCCGCGCCAATTCCAACTCATAAAAATTACGATCCGGTCTCTACTCGATATGATTACCAGCGACCAATCGCGATGCCTCACACGCACTATACTTATGAAGTTATGATCTACAAAACCTCCATTTGCAGTACCGTACTGCAAATGTTATGAGGATAGCATTAAGTTATGTAAATCTCGGATCAGTTCATCTCATTGTGGGCTGCGGGTGATTGTTCGCCGCGGGTGTCTGTTGTCGTTTCGACGGCGGAGTGGTGCGGAGGTCGCGCCGGCTAATTGACTCGGCCGGCGGCCGCAGCGGCCGCGGGAAACAGTGGCATTGTGAAAACCGGCGCGCGTACGCGTGTTTTTCGCGCGGCGACGCAACGCGCCATCTGTGCGCGATCTCCCAGACGGATAATATCGCATGCGCGCGCGCCGCACCGGTGACAATTTCGCATTTCGAAATCTCCGCGCGATTGCAGCGAACGTTGTTCCGTTGCGCTGCCGGCCGTAGTATTTACGCGTTAGTACAGTGGTTACGTGAAACTTGCGGCTAGAGTGGAAGCGATGACCTCGCCGCCGATACCATCGTCCGGCTATAATGTTGACAGTTCGACCGATGAGGTGGTTTTGTGTTTGTTTTTCGTCTGTCGATTACGGTTGGATGCAATTTTTTGTGTGTAATAGTGTGGGGCATTCGCCTCAGTTTTTCCACGTCGCACCTTGTTCTTTGTTTATCCGTGTGTGGCGGTGGCGCCCGAGATAACGTCGCGTGCGGCTGACCCACATCAGGCCCGGGTTTGCACAAGGTGTGTGCGGATATTTCGAAATTTCACCCGTGGAGGTAGTGCCGGCCGGGCGTCGTTAAACACGCGCCGATAACACCGACTCCTATTTGTGCACGTGTTTGTTTTGTGCCCGTCAACTTGCGATATGTTTCCGATTACAATCGTCCGTTTGCAAATTGAATCGATATCGAATTCCGTCGTGATCGGCTGTCTCGATGCGTGTTATTGTATTATCTCGGTAATGGCGAGCAACAAACAAAGGATTTCTCTATTATATTATCTGGCTTACCGCTGTGGAGAGAACAGATACGACTGTGTACGAGACTTGAATAAAGCTAGACTCTTTGTCCGTCCCACAAAATAAGAGTAATATAATTGACCTCACCGTGAGCGCTAAAAGTACAAAAAATGATGACGACACGGTGAGACTGCGGAGTTCGGATTAAATAAAACATGTCTGTAGTGTTGTTCGCATTACCCAACTGGACACAAAGGATTAAACATCACTTTTGAACGTATGTTTTTCAACTCGGCGACACTTAGCGAGAGAGCTTTTGCACATTAAATAGTCGAACACCCTCATAACTGTCTGTTTATTTGTTTATTAGCAGAAATAACTCACTGATGATATGACACTGAAATAGCCCTTTATTTGTTTGCCAGTTACGCGCCAAATAATTTAAGTTGTTGTCAGCTTTTTCTCAGCTTCGTTAGCTGGCTTTCAACCTTAATGGAAGTTGCTGATTATCCTAAATTACTCCTGAATTATTTAGTGCGTTCTAAAGTGTATTTTCAAGTATCACAAATGTGGAAACTGATGAATTTCCCGACATTCTCCATCCATATTGGAAGCTTAGAAAATTGATTTACTTTATCCTAAGAATGTTGACATAATGCGAAATATAGGATATCGGTGTCGGTGTTAGTTTAAGAGCTTTCTGACATAAAAACATGCATACTATCCACAAAGGACGCCTTCAGCTAATCGATTTACGGCTTTATCCTCGCGTTTATAAGGTTTAGTGTTAACTACGCATACAGTGATTTAACATATTGATAGGCCAATAGCCTCCCTTTTGAAGCCTTGATCTCTCTACTCGGAATATTTCGGTATGACTCACGAACTATGCTGTATCTACACATGATACAAATGCTACAATCAGAGTGAATTGTTTGTGCGATAACCAACAGTATGCAGTTCCAAATAAAGGTGATAATTCCATGGTTTTGTGACAAAGTTTGCAGTACTGTTTAAGTTATATAGCTAAACAAGTTTATGTAATGGCGACATTGTAATCATATTATGCGAATTATTTGTTATAACAGTAGTCGGCCGAGATAAGGATTATTTTTTCCTGTATGTGGACGTTGTGAGTGTAGGTTTTATGTGCCATAACTTGCGTACCTAGATGTAATAAATATGGAGCTATATAATAACTTCGTGTCTCGCTCTCTTAAGAATCTTCTAAGAAATATTTTTTTCTAGAATCTTTAGATCTGCTAAGTTTCAAGTTAATCGGGTCTTGAATCAGAATTTTTCATACAAAGTTGGTCATCCTATAGCTACGATATGATTTGAAGGTCTCAATGTAGATTTTGCTCCATACAAAATGAGCCTTCTCCTTTTGTAAAGAAAATCGTGTGCATTTAACTAACTCAACTCTTCCCTTGTGTTGTTAGATGTGATAGAGATTACTTAGAAAGTGCATAGCAGTAACCCTTCTAATATTTAAATAGATAAACAAACGATCGGCTCTGATCATCAATAGAAATCGAATATTAATCAAGAGGTTTTCTATTTATTTAATTCAAAACTATGTTTGTAAATATGGCCCGCTATACTATCACCTAAAACCAGATGTATGAACGTGGACGAGGCAAAATGACTATGGAATGATCGTAGCTGGTGTTCTGTAGTTTCTGCCCACCCCCATGTGATAAAGGCGTGAGTTTATGTATGAGTATGTATAGGTATGTATCAGTTGCGAAGGTTCCATACAACTCGATCCCTACCGGATTCCCTTTGAAAATGGCACAGTCAGTACCTATTCTTTAGATAGACGAATAATACGTAGGTATAATCACATTAAAGATATATACTTCGGTTTACCTCTTACTAAAATTTACGCTTCGCTACTGGTATGTATATATATGTCTCTCATATTTATTATCCGTGCTAAATCAAAGCCAAAAACAGGATAATTAATTCCAAATTTTATAATAAATACCTAAATGCGTTACAGTTATTGGCAATTAATAACTAAAATTAACAGCAGAAGTAGTACTAGTATCTACCAACTGTTACAAAAAAATCCTCATTTACTACCTACCTACTGTTCCAACTCTGTGTGCTATAATAAGAATAAATAAATCGTTAATTTATAAGGGGACATTTACAATAAAATATCTTAACAATTATTATAATAGAGGACTGTTGTTCGGACTAGGTTGAACCTTAAGGCCCTTCGCACATGGAGCTACTTAAAAAGAACTAGTCACAAACTTAAATTACTAACGAGTTGCCTGAGCGTCACAGCCCATACATGTTCAATGGAGGTTCGCACACGACGCGACTAGTTACTAACTGGTCAGTAACGCGTTGGCAACCGATCACGCGCGACGCGTCGTACCGGTCACCACGCTACTGGTTTCCCGAGTTTCTTTGATTTTTGTTATAAAAATGAATGAGCAAATATTCAATTTGTGAAGGAGGTGGAAAAATACCCATGCATATACACCATTATTTTTAGGCCGTTCTGGAGCCGAATACCATGAACTCGATCATCGAACTCGAAACGATTGGGACTATTTTTTTCAAAAAATAATAATAAAAAAAAACACGAAACAACAAATTTAATGTTTTTTTTTTTTTGTGCAATAATGAGAATCGATCGATGAATGAATTTTTCAATGGGTATAGTTCGCATGTGTTGCCGATCGTGGATACGTTACACACACATATGCATTTGAGTTCTCATTATTTAAAAAAAAAACGTTAAATTTCTCGATCCAGTTGACATGTTTACCACTTGTTAACCGTGTGCTTTTGTAAACAGAAATAACAGAAGTGACTGAAACCTTACAACTTGAGTAGCGACGTGTGCGAGATACAATTTCTAACTGGTTTGTAATCGTAATTACTGATTGGTTCAGTCATTTTTGAGTAGCTCCATGTGCGAAGGGCCTAAGGCTACAAAGTGCATAAGTATCTACTTCATATAAGGTACACCTCTGCCTAACCCTTCGGGAAAAAGCGTGGTGTTATGTGCTACACTTACAGCAGACCAATCGATCAAAAACTACCAAATAAAGTTACCTATAAGTATCAGTAACATACATTCGTCCGTTTCGCAACTGTAAGTGCACTTTCACTCAAGGCCGAAAATAACCAATAAAATGAGTGGGCCACTGTGTAACCGGTTGCAGTAAGTCAATCATACGAGCAGGAATTTGGTACAAGATAGTTGTACATTGGTATTTTTTGGTACCGTTATCAAGAATCCCGAAATAACGTAACATCACGCCGGTGATACTCGAAGGGTTACGCAGAACTATAAGAATAAATTTATTAAGCCATTTTTACAAACATTTTCGTAATCTAACTTTGCGCTATGAATAATCGTAACAAGTTAAATTTTAACATAGTTAGAACACAGAGGGCCCCAAACTAGGCTGCTCCTGTATCTTGGGGGCCAGAAACCTGTAGGTATTACACCCACATTTCGTCAGTAATATTTAAGTTCTATATTATTATATGGGGGGAGCTGGAGAGCTTATTTCCATCAATCGGACACCATCTAAACTCCCAAGTTGTTACTAAGAAATTCCTGATGGAAAATGCAACGAAGTCAGATACCAGTATCATTTATCTAAATGAAGCCTCCGAAAATAATAGACTATTTAGCCTTATTTAGAACGCAGTTGGTCTGCGGTTTTCCTTATTCGGCTCCAGTCTAATAATCTACACTTAATAATATTATAAAATAATATATAAAGATTTCTATATTTGTAACGAAGTAATAAATAATCAAAAGACGAATTTGGGCAAATTATATTGAAAATCACAATAATTATAGCAATAATATATTTTTCACAACTACATAATATCATAAAAACAAATTAATGCTATCACCATTCCACCCAAAATTAAAATATAAATATGACCTATGTTAATATTTTAATTCGCCGATTGTCAGCAAATCCTTTGACGATGCAACAGTTTTAATTAAAATAATGGCCGTTTAAAGTTGTCATAAGCGTTGCTTTAAACGTGTCAGTTTCAATTTATTCAGATCAGTTTTAATTGTACACGTCGTATTAACAGTCACGCTTGGAACATAATTATGTAATTAAGAATTATACTCGTACTATGTGTAGGGCTTTTACGCGGATATGAATCTGGGCTTAGATTTTTTTTTATACTGTCCTCTCCTAAGCATAAGTGATTTTCACACGGCTGGGACAAACAGGCTTTTACTCTATGAAAGGGAGTGGGCTGTTATCCGCCACCCGGCCCCAGTACGCATTGGTGGGTGTCACATGTCGAACTCCGAAGTTATGGTCCTAGGTCAACCCGTTTTCTAATGATGTTTTGCTTTCTCATTTTCGGGAACAAGTGACGATGAAAAACATCCTGTACAGCCAAAAATTTTCACGTTATTATTGTTAATGGCTTTTTTTTTGTAGAAAAAAAAAAAACATATTTTTAAACTGATAATGCGACGGAAGATAGATGTCTTTCATAATTTTCCACTACAAAACTAGAACCATATTAAAGTGTCCACGACTAGATTAATCCTCCCAAAAAACTATAATCCTCAATAATAAAATAATACATCAAAAGTAGTCTAAGTGAGACACAAAAACCAACTACCAACATAATCTGGACGACAACATCGCGTTACGCACTCGACCGCAACGGTCAGTCACCTCTCAACCTGATTTATTATAAAAACCTCTTCTTTACAACAAAACCAAGGACAATACAGCAATGTTGGCCCACTGGTAACGGCCCCAACTTAGCAGTTCTAGGTCGTGGGGTTCGAATCCAGGCAGGCGCATTACTTTGTGTCATTTCATCACCACAAAACGGTGAAGGAAAACATCGTAAGGAAACCGGCATGTGCAAAAATACCTATGTGACGTCGACCAACCCACACTGGACCCGCCTTGTGGATTACCGCCCACTCCTCATAAAGAGGAGTCCTGTGACGTGGCAAATTTTTTTTTTTATCGCAGGATAAGAAAAAAAAATCTGTTCTATCTTCTCTTCTGTCCCAATCTTGGGCAAAGACCTTCCTCCACTTCTCGCGAACCGCGCGTCCTTCTTCAATTGGATTAAGACAGAACGTAGTTAACTTACTGTAAACATTGTACTACGACTTAGTTCTGCATCACTTGTAATGCGTGCGATCATGTGTCACTTTCCCGCTAATGTTAATTCGTCAATGTTGAAGCGAGATGGCGAAGCCGTTCAGAATCTAGACTTGGTTGATCGAGAGAAAGTACGTATTGTACGGGTGTAAGTTAGTTATGTGGGTAAATTGGTGTCCTATGTTAGTTGTAGCTTAAAGATTGGATGTGAAAATCTTGTTAGACTTTTGATCGAACTTAAACAAGCGCGAACTATGGGGTTTTTTAATTGGTATCTACACTGAAGAGATAGTATAGAGAAAATTAGAATAGGCTAGAGACCCGCTTTGGTCCTACGATTTTTGCAGAAGTAGGTATAAAATGCCTTTAAAATCAGGAAGTTTTTAAGAGGAACTTATTATTTAACACTATTGACTCAACACAGGAGTCGCAGATGATTGCAGGTCTCGCTCTCCCGATTTTCGACGTACGTATCCAAAGGGATAGATTTTCGATAGTTATTCGAAAGCCAAAATCGGTATGGACTGGTGATCGGTATGGACTAAAAATGTGCTGAATATACGTAAATGTGGATGGATGGAGACGGAGAAGAATACTAAAGAAAAGATGGATGGATTGTGTGTGGAATTATATGAAAGAAAAAGGAGTAAATGATAGCGTCACCATTGATAGGGGACAATGGAAGAAAAAAACGTCTTGCGCCAACCCAAAGTAACATGAGACAAGGGCAGGAAGATGACGATTATTTGAAAGCCAAAATCAAGACATGTCGATACCCAAACGATACCGTATTACATACCGACACGTGAACACAATAAATTGCTACTCATTATAGTACATGCATCGTTAGTCACGCTTCAAAATACATTATGTAACTATTGATATACTTATACCGCATTTCTCTTGAAGTGTAAAAAATAAAAATAATTAGTTACAAATTATGGTCTTACACAACCTGTACGAAACTCCATTACTTATTTTATACGATAAATATCGACCAATTATTATCGCGATCAAACATGTATTTCACAGTTTATTTTTTACGTAACTTGGCATGAGATCCTGGGTTCGGATTTTCCTGGGTTGAGATTTGGATTTTGCAACAGGATTTTCACAATAGCTCCGGAATCTGGATTTGTGACAATAGGTTCGCCTCCTTTTACATGGGTCGACATAAGTGACGAAAATTTACTACAGTTACGCATCCGCCTACCCCTTAGGGGATTACAACCGTGATATTATGTTTTAAGTAAGTAACTGTTATTTCATCTTTGATGAAAAAGATATAAATTATAACTATTTGGTGTAGCGTAGTAGAAATCGCGCAACAACAATGTTTAAAATGTCACTCGTGTGAATTTTCACACAGTTCTAAGTTATTATTATATTTTAGATCTTTTGTATCGCCGGAACAGGAGTCTTATGCGCATACGCGGCACGTTGAACTTTTTGTCCGTTTATTACAGTTTTTTGTTAAGTAAAAAACGAAATACTAGGCATATGAATGAGCTAAAATTATTATGAATACACCGTGATTATCACAATCTTTGTGTGAAACTTTTAGGAAGCAATTTGAACTTCTTTATAAAACCACAGTAATTTTATTGTGGACAGTTAGGTAGTGCTGATCAAAGATTGATTGACATCAGTGCCGTTATTCTAATTTAACGGCTATTTACTTGTAGTCATTAATCAACACGATTATACCTACCTAGTATCAGCACAGCACTTTCAATTGAAATTTTCTGATGAAATTAACACTGAAGAAAGGAAAAAGCGGAACCCTTATAGGATCACTTTGTTGTCCGTCTGTCTGTCAAGACCCTTTTATCTCGGGAATGCGTGGAGGTATTGAGTTGAAATTAAAACCATATACTCAGGTCTTCAGTCCCTTGAGGCTGTGAAAAAACTACAAACTTCTAAGTTAACGTAAAAAAAGATACGCCCGTTTATGCCACAAAAAACGTATATTTCGACAATCTGCAATCAAAATTTTTAGGGTACCTACTTACTACTTCCCGTTGACCTTGAATCATGAAATTCGGCAAGAAGCAATGTCTTACCGCACATGTAAAGGAAAAAATCTGAAAACCGTAACTATGTAGTTTAATAACAAAATACCTAAAAGTTTATACGGAACCCTCGGTGCGCGAGTCCAACTCGCACTTGCCTGGTTTTTTTGACCAAAATACTTTCAACTGAAACCTTCCAAAGAAATGAACACTGATAAAACGGTATTTTTCACCAACTTTCACGTTCTTTATGTACTTCTAATAAGTGTAAAGAAAAACCGTCATGGTGGCAGGCTGTGTTGTAATGTCGCTCGTACGCCTACACAATCTAATAGGGCAAGGTCGTGGTGACCATTAGTGCGCCATTACCATCATATATAGTGTCAAATTTCGACGTCCTGTAGGTAGTTTTTTTTTTACTGACCGGAATTTCAAAGCCTCGAGTAGCTAAATATAAGTCTGGAATCACGGCAATTTACTCTAAAAATCATTAATAAACTCACAGTTGTGTGGTAATCGGTTGTCGTGGTATGGGCATGTGATGCGGAGGAATGAGGAAAATATCATGAGGAAAATTTTGAGTATGAATGTGGAGGGGTATAAGAGTAGAGGAAGATCAAAGAAACGATGGGTGAACTGTGTAAAGGATGATATGGCAAGAATGGAGGTGTCTGATGAGATGACGAGTAATAGAGAAGTATGGAAGAAGAAGACATGCTGCGCCGACCCCAAATGAATTGGGATAAGGGCAAGAGAATGATGATGATTTACTAACAGACAACACACACTAAATCATTGGGCCTGAAAGCATGAAATTTTGCACAAAAACTCCTATAACGTAGAAGGAAACGTGGAAGGTAACATGGAAGGAAGGATGTTTACAAATTCTCCCCTTAAAATGGTTAAATGGGGAAGTATGAAAAGTATGGAACCTTATCATTTTGACGATGCAAAAACCCAGCGGGTGCACGGCTTGTATTCAATAAATTGACCGATATCAAAGTACTCTTTCAACATAAACTACTCAAGAATATTGATGACGTCACGGTCATCATAACACTTGCAGTTAATGTAATCATTTAACGCGACTACGCGACGCTGGACCAGTCTTTATTAGGGCGTCGACGCACCGGGCGGTCGTGACCGCGATTCCACGGGTTCCCGTTAAATAAACGCGCGAAAGTCATGCGCGATTTTCTGTGAACCGTTGCTAGGCGACGGGGAACGTGATAAATAAATCGACCGATGAACTGAACACTTGAAGCGTAGAGAAATTCTTTTTTAAATTGATTATTTTCAGGTCTGCTTTTGAAAGATTTCTTATTGAAACTAACAGTATTAACACGACAATGCACTCTTAACTTGACGATACTTTAAATATTTCTTGCGGAAATATTTCTAAGAATCAATTGCGATTTGCCCATACATAAGTAGACTAGAACAAAGGCATTGAATTAGTCGCGGAGTCGGCCCGTGCATTCTAGGCCTAAGACTTCGCGACCATAATTGGACACAATTGAACGGGACCGTTGCTGATTTAGAGCCAATATGGCCGCTTCAGTTGAAATAACAATGCCTATTTTAATATAAGGAACTATTATTATTTAAAGGCGTCTGATTCTCAATTTCTAACCGGTGTTTACCGGTTCAATAGATGTTGATGTTTATTTAAATTACTGTAATTGTTGAGCCCTTTTAATGGCTAATGTCTGGATTGTAGATCGTAGGTTCGAAGCTAAGGAGACGTAGGGAATTTATGTCATAACTTGAGAGTAGTCTCTCAAACTAGTGTAGGAAAACATCTTGAGGACACCGGCATGTCTTAGAACCAAACATTCGTAGATCTGTTACATTCACCAACCTGCATCTTTTTTCCCTATTTTCCCTCTCCCGGAGACGAGCCCAGTGTCCCAACAGTGGAACCTTCTTAGGCTGATAACGCTTGTGCTTAAACGCTAAAGCTGATGTTTTCCACATTGCGTCACGATTCGTACGTGTTATCGCACGAGTACATTTAAGTATGAGAACGTAAATGGAAGGCAGTGCGTGCATCATACAAATGTATCATGCAACAGTTGTCTAATGGAAAATGCTCATGTTGGTCTTTTATTATTAATGTTTCACGCACTCTTGGGCAGATAATATACGCGATAATTCTTGAATGTTTGACATTATCCGCTCTCAAATCTGTCCAATATGGATTTCTATAAAAAACAGCTGTTGTTGGTTGTTGCTTGTCCAGATCTCCTCGCGGATTAGCATCAGGAGTTTACGACCGAGTTGTCCCACAGAAGAACTGCCATAAAATCGTCATAGCCGCTAGTGATTTGGCATTGAGCCTAGTGTCATTTTCTGAGTAATACCTTAGGTTATTGTCCCCGTATATTTAGGAAATTTCTTCATGTTTAGGGGATGTTTCTTTTTTTTTTTAAACTTTAAATAGTATTTCCACATGTTTCACTTCTTCTTCTTAGCGTGTCGATGGCAATCTAAATTGTGTCAGCCCAGAACTGAGCTACTAGTTTGGCGCTTTCAGTAGCGTCCATCAGTTCTTGTAGTGAACAAACAACAACAAAGAACAGCACCACGTTTACATTCCAGACCCACCCACCCTCCAAAAAAAAAAAAAAAAGGCAGAGTCATTAATGAATCTCCACCTGAGCAGGTTTTCCTTGCTGCGACCAACCTGGGTCCGGAGTCTATTTAAAGACTTCCAGGTCAGCCATGGCAACTCATGTCCAGGTGGGAGATTTTCAGCAGTCGGAACGAATGGGTTAGGTAAGGATGCACTACCTCGCCACAGCTTTAGTCACATGTTTTACTGATGAATTAAAAGACAGGCTCTTTGAATTCTAGTTATACAACCGCCTGTAAACGCCCTTTACTATCGTAAATGTGGTTATTCTATAAATAAACAGGTTTATTCTGGGTTCTCTTCCTTTGTACATAATTACTATTTTGTTCAACCCAAACACTACTGCGGTTTCCCATAAAATTAGCGTTTGTCTCATCACACCTGTGTACCTGTGTTTGATTCTAGAATAGTTTAATTTTAATGAAGTCGTGGGTAAATGAGAAGACGAAAACAAATAGAGATATCTTGGGAACAAGTTGTTACATGAAATTAGTAATTTAGCTTATCTTGAACTCATTAGATAACTGATTGTTTGTTTATTTGTATAATCTTAAAAGCTGGAATGCACGTTTTAAATTGCATTTTTATTATGTTGACATTTATAGTGTTAAGGCCGTGCTGAATTTTCATTTACCGGGTCAGTAAACACGGTTGCCTATTGTCTTAGTGTTTTACCATAACAAATGAAGATCACTAAGAAATGTAACTAAGAATAGAACATTCTTGTCAATGTATCCGCATTGCTGTGCCGCCTATCCAAACAGCACTTCAATTCGTTGCTCATTTTTCTAAAGCAAGGATTTTGAAGATAATTCCTGATTAATTTCTTCATGTTTTGGAAAAGTTCCTCTATTCTGAGACGTAAATAGCGCAATTTCGGTTGTTGTCAATCGTCAAAATTAAAGATATTGAAACTGTGATTGTCTTATGCAGATCATTGCAGATAACCGCTCCTAAGGACCAAATCTCTCATTAATCATTGTCAATGAATGTGGAACAAACTGTTAATGTTAGTGGCTGAAGCAGTGAGAAGTTTTTTTTCCCTATTGACCTAATCGGTCGTCAGATCATAAGCGAATAAAATAGCGTGGTGGTGGAACAGCCAGTGCTGCAGCTCCCACTTAAGGTGAAAGCGCTAGGGTAGCCCGCGAAATTCAAATTTTCTTACGTTTTTTACAATTTGGAGGTCAGTGTCGGCTTGTATGTTGATGAAAATATGATTCGCGACCGTGACATGTATGTAGATACACAATTATAATCATTAAAATCATCAATACGACCCTCTAAGTTAATTGAAACGCATTGAATGTCTTGAATTTGATGAAAAAGTCATTCAATGGGATTAAACGAACTGTATCGATGATTTTAATGATTCTAACTCTGTAAAGCCATATTTGTTACGGTCGCGAATCATATCATTTGGTTAGCATACATCCAGACACTGATCTGCAAATTTCAAAAAACGTAAGAAAATTTGAATTTCGCGGGCTACTCTGGTAGCTACAGCAATCATTACATCTTCTCATTTTGCCACAACATTTGGTGTTTTGCGATCATCATCTTGTATTCCTCTCGTGGCTTTCTGACGAACTGTCTCACGGTGCGTTTTCAATTCCTGTCTTTTATAAAGACAACTTTCTTTGATAGAAAAGTCACCTTATGGAAGTTGGGTTTAGCAGAGGAAATGAGATGAATGTCGTGACGAAAGTTTTGAGTATGAATGGCTAAAAGAGTACAGGAACCAATGAATGAACTGTGTGAAGGATGATGCAGCTATAAAGGAGGTGAGGAGGTGAGATGCAGAAGTAAAGTATGGAAGAAGAAGTCTTGCTGCGCCGACCCCAAATAATTCGGACAAGGGCAGGATAATGATAAAGTCGGGTTTAACAGAGGATCAAATCTCTCATTATCAACCAACAAACGTTTTACAATAAACTGTTTACATTATTCGTCGAAACAGTTCGAAGTGTTCGACATAAACAATTGTAAACACGAATCAGTTCATTTCTGTTGTTACGTAAGTTGTTAATTTGGAAACGTGAACTTGTAATTAACGTAATTATTGAGTTGGTACACTGCTGACTTTATGTTCTTACTGTGGCTTTCTTGTCTGTGTGAGACGATTGTTTACGCGGTTGTAGGATTTTGTTATCATGAAATTCGGTAAGTGTTTTCTTTGTGTGTGAAAAGAGGTTTAGGTAAAAGATGTTGTGGCTAAGATCCATTTTGTGCTAGATTCGATTCTAGGATCAAACTGAAAATGCTTACTAGTAAGTAAAGATGAATTATTTTTGTGTTATCTACGCTTTTCAAGTATGATATTGTATATATGAGTATCATTAGGTAATCGGTTTTTCATAACAACCAGAATTTATTATTGTGTACTTAGTTACTAATGGGTATCTAATATTTTAGCAGAAAATAAGTACTAGTGTTAATTTATTTGTTATTCTTTTGGCAAAATAAAGATTATGATTGTAATCCGTCTTTAACGGCACTGTCTCACTGCTGAGAGTCGTACTTTCATACAAGTCTAAAATCTTGGCTTGCCCTTTTAACCTATTTCTCTTCATAATGTTAGTTATGGTTTCTGAACAGTCTGCTTGACCTAGGGACTTGCCGTATTGTTGGCCGCTAGCCGCGCCATTGGCCGGGATTAAGATCTCTTCTCTACGAGAGGCAGCGCACTATATATTCGATTTTTGATTCTAGGCCGAGCTGGTTTCCCAGCGTTGTATTCTGTCATAGATGAAAACAATGATGAAACAAACAATAATGTAAACTTCAAAACTTTTCCTAATGATAGATCTAAGAAATGATCTCTTCATACTAATTGCGTTAGCCGATGCGATATTTTGTATGGGAAGTCTTTTTTTGTTCCTGGGAAACTTTGTCTAGGTTCATGGTCTGAATCAACACCTAAGAGGTAACCCAAGTAACACATAAAAGCATTATATCGGCCGACTTACAGCATTTCTGTATCGTTTTCGCATTTTGAGTTAGTTCTATGATAGCATTACAAACGTTTATACGGCTACTGTAATGCTAATTTGGGCACAAATTGTACGGCTTTAGATCATAAATAAGTTCACAAATAGTTGTTTAATTGCATTACAGGCGCATTATATTAGCATTATTGTGACCAAATAAGTTGCGAATCGCATTATAGAAGCATTATTACGGTCAATGAAGTTGCCAATCGCATTACAGAAACATTATACTAGCAATATTATTGATAATGAAGATGTTAATTACATTACAAAAGCATTAGAATAGCATAAGATTGTTCTAAAAGCATGATTGAGGCTATTTAAGTGTTCACAGGTAGAACTTTAATCATCATTGCAAAAACATCTCTAATACCATGGCACAAATGTTATAATACAATTAACGTTGTAATTTCACTACTTTGTTCAGCAATATAATATGGACGAAGATCGTCAAAACTGAGTGACACCATACTTGTATTTGCATTAAAATAAAATTTATAATACTGGCTAAGTTTTTGACTTTTTTGTTATTTCATGCCTATTTAAAACGCTATTCATTGAAAATTTTCACGCGCCTTCGATATTTTGTAGTTTTGATATAAAATGTTATATAAAAATATGAATCAAATAATCAAAACAATTTTTTATTCCTAGTCTAGAATGAATTTTGCATAATTAACGTAATAGTATTGATTGGGCAGTATTAAATTAAGTTAAATCATTATGATAAAGGTCTATTGCTATTATAAATAGGTTCGAATGATAATATTTTTTGGTTATAAAATATTTTCAAAATGGCGTGAGTCTACAATAGCCCGGTGAACCTGTATAAAGGCCAATTAATGCCGTCAGCAGTATAAATAGTCACACGTGAACAATCGTTAAGCTAGAGGCCAGAGAGAAGACTTTTGATGAACCACCGTAGTGCCATTGGCTATAAAGTAGTTCTCTAAGGGTTCACCGATAAACCAATAGACTTGATGTAGACTGAAATTGTGCCATTGCTTGAAAGTAATTTTGGGGATCCTTGAGCAAAACAATAAAACTCATTTCAGAATTTGTATTACTTGAATAATCACAACTTAATTTTGTTATTAGCATAATTATCATAATCATTACACACACGGTTAGGCAACACACCATAAAAAATGCTGTTATTTGTTGATGTATACATATTATATTTTATGTGCTTTTCCCCAATATGGCCGACAAATGGTTTTAAGAATACAGTAAAGTGAATGTATATATAGCTTTACGCATTACAATAACTCACGTGTATTTGATTAAAGAGCTGTTACTCGCACAACAGCACTCAGTTGATGTTTAAAAATGCAAGCATTATATTGATTCACGTTTATGCTGTTCAACAGTATTAGGCTTTTACTTAGCACTTAAAAGTGCTATAGCACAACAAAGGGCACTAAAAACAACCTAAAGCTGCATCACGGATTTACGGTGCATTATAATGGTACAAGTTTATGCTATTAAGCGGCAATAGGCATTATCTTACTGCTTAAAATGCTATTGTAAACCCTAAGGCACTAAAAACAGCTGAAAGCTGTATACTGGATTTACGATGCATTATAATGGTACAGGTTTATGCTATTAAACAGCAATAGGCATTATCTTACTACTTAACAATGCTATTGTAAACCCTAAGACACTAAAAACAGCTGAAAGCTGTACAGTTGCATTGTGGTTGGCTTCACTAAAACTAAAGGCTTTACAAAAGCATTTTGATAGGCCATTATCCAACCGTTATACATTGTAAAGCATCATAATGGTTTTGAAATACCAATATAAAGCATCAAGACGCTCGGTGAACTTTTATATGAGTTTATACGGACCTTAAGTTTTACATAAGTTTACTATTCGTATTTTAAAATGCTTCCTGTGTTACTTGGGAATGCGCTTAATCTGTAACAGCCTTTAAATACAGTATCTAACTGCGAACCCACAAACAAGAAGCACACTGTAGTTGCAAATAAATGTCTGCCAAGTAATCGTTAGCCAATTCACCTTAACATAACTTCTACTTAGTGATAACCGGTTGATTTGTGTACATTCGATGCTTCAATTAATTCTCTGTAGTCGGTACTAATATGGATTCCTGCTATTGCGCCAACACTGGGTCACTGTGTTCGGTATTGCACACTTTCCTTTAATAGAACATGATCTTATGTCGAACTTGTGCTGAACCGTGTGTTTTCTTAGAAATATTTCTCTTATTTCTTTACTATTATAGATGAATGTTAAAATCAAAATTATTGTTATTCAAATTAACGTCTCTGATTATCCTAAAAGGTGTAATTAATTTAACGGAAATATTTATATTGGTAATTGACTGAATTACTTGGAAATTAAATGTTTTAGGATATCACGGAAAAACATTTCGCTTAGTCAATAAACTTGCAATCTGCAAGCTTCAGCTACTATAAAAACGTAATTTATCAAAAACAACATTCACACTGTTCGCTAAAACTCGAGATCAAAGCATTGTTTACGATCGCGAAAATCGCACAAATATCGCCACGATTTATGAGCGCCGGTCTGTAAACACCCCGGCACTAGGCAGATTTGACACATACCTTTGCATTCCAAGTGAGGATTTATTGCGAAAAATCAAATTGAATTTGCTGTTCGAAAATCTGGGAAAAATGGTGCATGGAGTCAATTTTTGCGCTACAAAGGATCATAAAGGGAGTTGTTAATTATTCTAAATATTGATTTTATTTTTAAACGTTATCGTGTACGATGGGATTTCTATCAGCTGAACCGACGAACTTTCATATAAGTTTATAAACTTAAGTTTATTTTCGGTTAGGTTAGAACTGTGGCGAAACGTAGATACTCTGATCTCCTTGAAAACTTTTGACGTATAATTTTTGAAAATTCATGCCGAGTTGTCAGAAAATCTTCTTTAGTAACTCACCTTCCTTGTTTAATGAACTATAGCTCAAAATGACCCAGCAACTAAACCTGCATATTGTCTATCAATGAATGAATGAATTCAACATTTCATTCAAAACGACTCTCAAAATCTTCTCAAGTGGAAATGAAATGAAATCATTATTCAATATTTAAAATACAAAAACAAGGCTAGATATAGCTATAATTAGAATAAAGAAGAGTCCGATTCATTATGGCAATCTCTCGCAAACTACTCGAATGTGCCAAATCGATCGACATTCGGGTTTAGCATAATCAGCATATAATGTTCCCACTGCTGGAACACTGGCCTCCTCTCCATTTGAGGGATTCGGATTAGCTTCAAATAATATAATGGTAATCGACTAATCCTGATTCGGGAGAGACGCACTGTCCCCTCGGGAAGTCGAGATATCCGGGATATTGACTAATGCATAACATCTATGCATGTATCTATGTTTAGGCTGACGACACACTCAACGATTGACCTGCTGCTATACGTTGATTTTGGATGCTTCATGATATTTGACTTAAGGAGCTACAAATAGCAGTTTTATTGCGGTGTGTTGTAAAATCCGTGTGATTTTAGATTTTTTATCACGAAAATTTTCTTAAAATTACAGATGTCAAAGTGACATTAATGAAAACAAAAATGGATTAGGCCACTCGGATTACAAACGTACACAGAAGAGTGATATATCTACTGACACTTCGTGTTTAACCTTCAAAAGAATTTCTTCAGGCGATTGTATTATAATAAATAGTATTGTAACAGCTGATAACTAATTTAAATCGAGCGTGAAGTCGTCGATGAACAATGCACATGCGCTACAAAGGCGTACATTGCAACAAGACCTTGTGGCTTGTTATAAAATAACCAATATTTTGCAACTGATAACAAACGTATGATATAATAGTGTGTCGTGAGTCGTGAGCATTAGTTTGTAGGTAGGTGTAACGACCGCCTAAGGGCAATGACGTAACCTGCCTTGCCCGAAACCTTGAGTTTTTTAAACACACTTTGATTGCCAAAACGATTAACATCGTATTTAGAACTGTGTGAACATGTAATAAGTGCTTATTATTGTCTGTGTGAATTTGGAAGGCAAATTCAAATTCGTAGACCGCCGTCCGCCATTTTTGTTTGTGTTGACGTCATAGAAACGTCAGAAGAACTTTATTGTGGCCACTAGAAGTATAATAAGTTGACTTTATTCCATAAATTATGTAGATGTTTATCGTTTTTTTTTTCTATGCAAACGTACCTAAATGTTGAATGGGAACGTGAAAAAATAAACCAGTTTTGGTCATGCAATCGATCTTTTTGTGTTATCGAATAGATTTTTTGACTTGTTTCATTTACATAATAAAACGATTAACTATAGCTTTGTTTAAAGACCAATAAATTATTGTTTCGTTCGAGATAACACTGAGTATCTAAGACTACTTTGTACAACTAACCCGAAGCAAACTACAAATAGATTAAACACAAAATCAACAGTTTCCAATCAACAAAATATCCGGAAAACAACACAAATCAATCGGCTTACGTGTCCCGAACTTTTCCCGAAAACTAAAGCGCTGTCATCGCGGTAATCCCGCACGGGAAAAATAGTTGTTTAAAATTCCTGCATGCGAAACACGTCCGTTAAACAAGATTAGGGCAAAAAGCCGGTCGACGGCCGTAAGCCACTGCATAATGTAGGTGATGGTACACCTCTACTCGACAAGCGGTCCGGCAGGGTTGCTACATCAGGTTTCTGAATATACACAATTTTTTTTTAAATCGTCGTCCCGGACCTTGAATTTTTTCCACAACATTTAAACTCAGATACACAAACAGCCAGACCAGGCACAACTACCTGTAGGCAATAGGTACAAATATTTTTGTTCCGTGCAGAGATCGAACCCGCGTCGCTCAGCCAGTGCGTCAACCGTGCTGTCTAATTCAATTATTTTTTCCCCAAATAATACATTTTTCAAATTTTGCCCACTGAATATTCAAACAGGAAATTTAATAAATAGAGAGATATAAAACTATATTTCCTTACCTTACTGCCTGCTCTAGGTACTAATCCAATTTTGTATCCGCAACATATCTCTTGTGTCCTTTACAGTTTAAAGTTTATCTCGGGGATTTTTTCCCCAAAATTTCCTCAAGAACGATTTTTTCCCCAAACAAGAGAAAAACTCCCCAATCTACTAACACTTGTCCGGCACTACTGTAGGGTTAATTCGCTTGATACTCGACACTCGGAGGGTTAGCTAAGGAATAGTAGAGCCGTGTAGGATTGTGGTCGGTTTGATGTTTTGTGCAGGTGTCTGATTGCGTAAGTCTAGTTTTAGGTGAAAAGGGCTTATATTGGTTTGGTACAGACAACTTACACAGTTCGAAGAATTAATGTTTAAAGTGATTTAGGCCTTGTGTGCTCCGTGGAATTTATGATGATAGATGACTTCCGTGACCGTTCCGTGAATTTTTGGCTAGTGCTTCAATCTTCTGTCTCGTTGCTGTAGTGGTCGCAAGCGCAACTGCTGAGCAAGAGGTCCTGGTTTTGATTCCCGGGTCGGGCAAAGTGTAATTGGGTTTTTCCATCAGGAATTTCCTGGTAGCAGCCATGAAGCCTGGACCTGTGCCCGGTCGATGACCATAGGCTCGCCCCCGATTACATGAGACTTTAACATATCTGGCGAAATGCGGGTGTACTATTAGGTACACCTCTGCCTAACACTTAAGGGGTTACGGGCGTGATGTTATGTAATCAATCTATTACAAAATCACGGTCATCAGAAGTATTAACACAGTAATATTTCTGTATTTTTTTACACCTACTACCAATGCCTACTACGTGTTTATTTAATACAAACATATTTATTTGTGAAATCGCTTTCGTTTAGTCCGAAATCCTTTCTCATGCAACTATTCTGCCATTCAAATAATATGTGTGTCATCACTGCATTCTCTGAATTAACATAAAACTTTCGTATTCTGCATTTAAAATTAAATATCAATGACGTATTACGAAAACAACATGTAACATTTCTACACACAAAAAATTCAAATTGTCTATAGATAATTATGTTATGATTGTTTCAATGCCGATTTCATTTATTGGCACAAATTGGTGCTCTACCATGTCATCATATGTATTTGAATACTTACGTCAAGGCTCAAATATCAATGCCGGAATTCAATTTAAATTGATTGTAGATTTTAGTTTTAGATTTGGAAACTTCCAAATAAAATAACGACACATCACGGCCTGTGGTCTCCGAAGGATTAGGCAGAGGCGTAGCTATAGTAAACCCACATTTTGCCAGTTTTATATAAGTCCCATATAATAGGAGGCGAGTCTATTGCCACCAACAGCAATAATAGAAAATAGTCCAGCGAGTAATTTCCAGTGAAATATAACAAACATTAATTTTATACGCAACATAGAAATCCAGCTGTAACATACAATGTCCAAAGTAATTTTGATATACTGTGAATCCAAAGCCGCTCACGTTGATAACTTTTACGTGGCTAGAAATGTTATCACGTCGGTGTCGCCTCCAGGCGTGGCTTTGTTCCTAGGTGACAGATGGGGCTCCGCAACCAATGTCATAAAGAGAATCCAACCGCCACAGATAAGCTAAGCTTCTCCCAACTCCAGACACTCAGTAAATCTTTCAAAATTCCAACTACATTTCTGTCCCTTATTCGAATCACTTTTAAACCTTTTTCTCGTCAACATTAAAAACCCCGTAAAACCTACATGAAGGCTCTGGATTGTTTCTCTGCTGATATTTTATTTATTCAGTCGTATCGTGTCTTCCAACGTAACTTCCAGCGAAATATCACACACACCCGGACCGTTCCAGAATATTCTATACGCTTGAATAATGTCTAGTTTTCCATAAAGAATGCATTTGCATACATGTACGCTGTTGTGTTGCAACAGGCAGTTCTCGCATGCGAAACGAACAAACACGAAACCACTTTATTTTTCGTTTAGTGCGACCCATCGGAAACGGTGAAATGAAAAAGGAATGCAGTGATGGAATATTTGACCAGTGTCGGAGCATTAAAAACAGTGAAAATGTTAGTGCTGTCGAATATATTTCGTGCGAGCCACCCCCAAAATCAAATAGTGCCGAGGGATCTGAATTCCATGTCGACAGAAAAAAGTGTGGGACAAATGGAAAAGTCAAAAATAGTTTCACAAAATTCGTTAAGAATAAAACAACGAACGAAAACTCATGACAATATCAATGTCAGCCATGAGATGGACGATGCTAACGATGCAAAAAGTGCGAGACGCGACAAGTGTCTCTCAAACAGCGTCGATGCCATCGTAACACATAATGATGCCAAAAGTAAAGTGATATGTAGTGCCAAAGGTTTATTAGAAACTAATTTAGACGATCTGTTCAATGATGTACAAAAACTGGATGGCTGGAACGTGGAGCCAAAGAGTTTAGGTGCCAGTGAACCAACATTAAGTTTTAGTGAGAATAATTCTAATTCTAAAACTTTCAACCGCGAATCTCTCGTGTCAGAGGATGACACGGATGATGATACGGCGAGTGATAGTGATTGTACGGATGAAGTGGTTCGGGAGCAAAGGATATGCTTGGGAGCTCGTCGCATCGGTCACCTGCTTCGGAGGGTCATATCTAGAAATGGTAAGTAATTTTTTCTTCATGGTCTGACAGGATGATCCGTTAATAACGGTCAGTGGCAAGAAAATCAATGAAACAAACAAATTCACCGACTCCCGAAAGTAAAGTTATTTTAGACATTTTTTGTGTTTTTTGGAAGTCTGTTTTTTTACAGTCTATTATCTTATTTGGAAGTGTGTAACTAAAAGTATTATACATTAGTGCTCTTATTACTCAAGTCTTTTTTATAGGTTTTCACAACCCTTAGTTGGCTACTATGTGTATGTAAGGAAAGCCAGCTAGCTTTTGAAATGAAATAAAACAAACAATTTCAACGAAGACACTGTCTTATAAAATAACACCGAGATCGGAAGCGTAGCGAATCGAGATGGTGTCGGTCATTTATTTGTTTTCAATTGTAGCAAATTGCTCCCGCTCTGATTGAGATGACCGTCGTAAAATCTTGTTATACGTTACAATTTTATCTTTTGTCGTCAGCGCAGTTTCCGATTGGAACTAATGGAGGTTCTATAAAATTCTGCAGAGATTTCGAACTGTGATTTTTAACTCTTTTTACTTCAATATTTTTGTAATTACGTTTAGCTTTGTGTTCGGTTTTGTGTTATGCTCGGCTTTTAGGTATTAATGTCTGTTGTAATGGTTTGGTTTTTAGATTAAACTTGATTCGTGACAGTTTTGTGCTGGTATAATCCTTTCAGCATTGTTGTAACCGTAACTTTACAAGCATATCTGCTGCACTACATTTGTCGTTTTGCAAATATTTTTAATCGAATTCTAACTCTTACTTGCATTTTTACCCAGCCTGCCTGTCACCGTCCCAGTCATAGCAGTCAGTACTCCTCATCGTGTTATTGGAGTAACGTCGACGTTTCATATCCCATAACATAACATCACTGGTTAGGCAGAGATGTACCGAAAAGTACACCCACATTTTGCCAATTATGTTTTAAGTCCCATGTAAGGCGAGCCTATTGCCATAAACCAGTACAAATCCTGACTGCTACTGTGAAAATCTAGATGGAAAAACCCAATAACTCTGCCCAACCCGGGAATTGAACCCAGGACCTCATGCTCAGCAAACGCACTTGCAATCCAAGCCCCATTAATATACAAAAGGCTAGATAAGTTTCCTTTAACTCTTGCGATGTTGAGTGGGCCTCTAAGGCCCATTTTCAAATGTTTGATTGCTGTTGATCAACCCTGTAAGGCCCGTCTGTCACTGTCATTGGTTATGTCATAAAAATGCTTATAAAAACTAAGTACCCCACAAATAAAGGGATAATAACCAAAAGTACGTGCAACCATCATAACCACCTCCCCTAATAAACACATTCCTCTCCACAACTTCCAACCAGACTCAACTCTAATCTTAAAACATATGTGGCCATTCAATCGGAACGTCGCACCAGCAATCAGGGTACGATATCATCAATCCATTGCGTGGTTCGTTTGCTAATAGAGTCAACGAGATACGAGGCGGGAGTACCCGAGACTCCGGGAGTGCCTCATCAATATCGCAAGTCGCGGTTCGGGAGGAGGGAGTAAGGAGATTAAAGATTTTTGTGGAGTTGAGGGTAATTGTGAGTTGGTTAAGTGTTGAATTCGATTTCCGATTGAATGTTGGTGGAGATAATGGGGGCGTTATTGTACTCAGTATTGATTTAAGAGTGCCTTTTGAGAACATTGAAGTTGATACAACTGTTTTTTTTTGTATTGTTAGAAGACAACAACTAATTTTTAAGATTGTGGTGAGAATTTTATTTGAAAGGCAGGGAGATGATGATGCTTTGTTAAAAGAACAAAGTTTTCAACATGAACCCATAAAGCAGTAACCTTAACGTAGATAGTATTGCTACTGAGATTCTTGCAAGAGAAATTAACCGGATGCAACCCAATCATCAAATCAATGAAAGGTCCAGTAGAGATGTAGTCGCAAATACATCTAATAAAAAGATTGTGATTGTTATTGCATCGTGTTTCCGTATGAGGTTTCCACGAATATAATTCTGTCAATTGGAGGACATGAGTTGTTACGATCCTCGCCGATGACGAATCTTAATACCTTGAACCACTAACGAGATGATGAGCTTTGTCACGACTTCTGTATGTTTAGACTAGTCAAAACATAGAACTGTTAGATGGGACGAATACGTGTTCAGATCGGTGTTAATACGGTTTAAGACATCCAATAGTATTCAGTTAACATGAGAAATACAATTTAATCTCAAAACTACATAAAATAATTACTTATGAAGAACGGCACTCGTAAATAAATAAATTAAATATTTTTACAGCATTGTGGGTAAAAATAAAAGTGAGTGTATTATTTATTACTATGACATATTGATTCTTGAAGACGATAATCGGGACAGTCGGGTGGTAAATTCGAATAAATACAGGTTCAAAGTAAGTTAGCTAGCAAAACTGCAAACTCTGAGTGATAGGTATCGATTTAACAAAATAATAGGAAAAAATAATGCCGACCGAGAGACGGGCGATATAAATGAACTGTAACTACGAAGGAACCTTGCCGAACGGTGCTTGCCAATCGGTACGGGCCAAATGCGTGTAGCTTTGTTATTTAACAAGTCCGAGACCCGAAAAACTGTGTAGTATACCTTATATTCCAGGTATCCTATCATAGCTAGCTTCGTGGTTTTATTCTCCTCTTGTTTACTTACCGAAGTGAATAGACACGAATCAATTTGATTGGAACGATATTGCCCCGTGAGTTCACTCAAAGATGGATGGATTCACCGTTATGTATTCAATTGGTTGAAAAACTGTTGCAATCAATTGCAATGAAATATCGAAACGTAGTGTAATATTTGTTCAATAGTTCATTAATTATTAGTTCGAGTTAACGCTTGATTCATTTAGTCATGACTAATTTAATCATGATTGAGACGTTCATCATTAGTCGTTAGTCATCAATCATGACTTGGTGACTAATGTTTTTGATGAATTGATGAAGGGCCGCGCGCACTTCCTCAAGCGTATACTCCCAAATGAAAACATCAATGACTGATTTTGATATGTAAATCTGTAATTTCATGTAGTTAGACCTTGTTAACCCACCATAAAGAAGATTTTAACATAACTAACATATTACTTGAATTAATTTAGCAGAATATTAGACGACTGAAGTGCACTTAATGTTTTATTTAGCTGTCAATATAAAATTACAATCATAAAAAATCAATCATGCTTCTTTGATTAACACTGTGACTAATCTCACACGATCTGATTATAACTAATCAGTCATCAATCATGATTGAAGTATTCAATCGTTAGTTATTAGTTAACAAAATTTTGTCCAACACTGAACATACACGATTGCGCGTGTCGCTTGACGTAAGTCGCATCTCAAGACACGTCGCAAGTTGCATCACCTGAGGTCGTGCAACAGGCGTATAAAGTTAAAGCTACGATTTCAAATGTATAATATTTTTTAAATTCCACCATCGGACTAAAAATATATCACGGACAGAAAATTCTTTCAGTGCAGGTATTAAAATAAAAAGCTGAAGTGAGCTAGCGTTCAATTTCAAAAGATTTTATACCAGTTTTGTAGAACGAGCGCGCGTATAAACTAACTAAAATTAAAGCCCTAGTGAGCAGGAATCGTGCAGTTCTACTGTGTTACTTGCTTTCCATTTTATGATGTGACGACATTTCGTATTACTTTTTATGGAAAGACGATTTACATAGGGATAATAACAACACTTTTTAAGGATTTTAGTTTCCGCACTTAGTCCTTAAAGTGGACTATTGTGCGTGAGCCATGGTGCTCCAACCAGCCCACCTCCCTCCAAAAGCAGACCAAACTTCCCGGTCTTCTCAGGACATCCGCAAGCGATCTTGGTGTTCCAATAGTCGGATCTGGGTGACGTCAGTGCAGTCGAGGAGGGCGAGCGCTACCGTTTCCTCTGCCTGCATGCTTGCCCTGCACAGGGAGCTGTCAGTTATACCGATTACCATAGGGATAATTATTTTACTTTGTTGCTAGCTGTGGCTCGTATTGTAGGTAGTTCTTTTCTTTAATTTATTTAAATAAATGACAGTGTCAAGGAAAGGTCTTGTTTAGGAACTAGCGGAGATTTATTAATTATTTTAAATTAATTAATTTTTATTAATTTATTAAAATGGCTATTGTTTTGCTTCTTGCTGGTCATTCTTAACGATGACTGCTTCTTGCTATTGTATGTTATAATTTGATTGGTACTAGTTGGACTACCTTAATTTTATTGTGCGAGCCCAACTTGCTCTTTGCCGTTTATTTTTTAATATAAATATGTAACCAAGACGAGAAGAAGCCTATGCCTTTCTTCAGGTCCCAGGTATTATCAGACTAATCTTCAGTTCAGTACTGACCTTCCCCGTATTCATCATTAAGTTAAGAACAGTAACAGCAATTACTGAAGGTCTAACTTTTGAACGGGTTTCGAAAATTATTGTGAGTTCGTGTGCTCATTTATTTTAAAAGTTATAGAGAGAATCTCATTTAAATAGAAATGTATTCATTTCGGGTAAAGACCAAAATGTATGCAATTTTGCGAAGTGCTCTTCTCATTTACGATGCAACCGAGGTTACGCTACTTAGTTATTTGAAACAAGGTTCCCATTTACAGTTTAATATAACTGAAATGATAAGCAATGCGCATTGAATTATCTTCATCATTCATTCTCCTGCCCTTGTCTCAATTTATTTAGGGTCGGCCCAGCATGTCTTCTTCCATATTTCTCTATTACTCGTCATTCCAATAGTTACCTCCTTTCTAGCCATATCATCCTTCACACAGTCCATCCATCGTTTTTTTGATCTTCCTCTACTCTTATATATTTTCCTCATTCCTTGGCATCACATGTCGATACCACGATAACCGATTACCACGCATTGAATCATCATCAACGAAATATTAATCATAATGCCCTTGGTCGCCCATCAAGGCGAAATTGACGATAAATTGAATTGCCCTAAAGTTCTTCAAAAACATGGACTTGTACATGTTCAAATGAAATTAACTTTCGAAACTCCACGACTTGATAGGGTATCGTATCGATGTCAAAAGTTAACTAAACAAAACAGAGTGTGTCATCATCATCTGCTTAGCCTTTTCCCAATTATGTTGGGGTCGGCTTCCCGTCTAACCAGATACAGCGGAAAACCAGTATTTTACATGGAGTGACTGCCTATCTGACCTCCACAACCCAGTTAGTACCGGGCAATACGATACCCTTGGTAAGACTGGTTGTCAGACTTTCAGGCTCCTCTTTAACGACTGTCAAAAATCTATAAGTAACAGCTGGGACCAACGGCTAAATTTGCTGTCCAAAGCGCGGAGGAAACTCGATATGTAATGGGTGGTCACCCATCCTCGGACCAACCTAGGCAAGCGCGGCTTAATCTGAAGAACGACGCGAGCGGCTGTTATTATGTAACCACAAGCTCCTCAAAAACAGTGTGTGTATGTTAATATAATTCTATGAGTAGGTATTCCGTTTTTCAAGAACGGAACTCGAACCAGTCTTATCGAAATAACCATCTAAATTAAATATAGGTATCGACAAAAACCTTAAGTCATTCGGACAATTTGCACGGTCTGGCAACCTCCTAACATATAATATGCATATATATATATATTATATATATATATACATATAACATGTGCTACCATCGGCCAAGTGGAACGTACACACAGCGAAACATGAAGCTATACTTTTCCAGTATAACATAACCTCGCTTTGTAAAGACTTCCCGTACAATGAGAGATCAGCATGCAGGTTTGGCATTGCTTGATAGGTCGTCGTGCGTACTTAATGCCTCAAGTAAGTAGGTATCAGCAGGAATAGATGCCCTCAAATCCACTCACATGACCTTCTAGTTTGATTATGGTTAATTAACGTGGTTTTAATGCGCGTACCTTGTTTTATGGTAAAGTAGACCAAGCGTAAACTTGGATACGAGTATATCAGGTGTCCAGCTGTTTGAGGAGTGAATTAAACATTCTTTGCATATATTTGGGGGAGGAGCTCGTGGCTAAATAAGAACAGCCGCTCAGATCGATCTTTAGGTTAAACCGTGCTTACCTAGGTTGATCCGTGGATGGGTGACCACCCATTACATACCGAGTTTCCTCCGGGTCTCGAGAAGCACGTTAAGCCGCTGGTCCCGGCTGTCATTTGTAGATCTTTGACAGTCGTTACAGGTAGTCAGTGACCCGAAAGTCTGACAACCAGTCTTACCAAGGAGTATCGTATTACCTAGCACTAACTGGATTGTGGAGGTCAGATAAGCAGTCGCTCCATGTAAAATACTGGTATTCAGCTGCTTCCGGTTATACTGGAAGCCGACCCCAACATAATTGGGAAAAGGCTAGGCAGATGATGCACATCATGACTGTGATCCCCAAAGAATTTAGCAGAACTGTACCTAATAGTATACCCACATTTCACTAGCTGTTGTAAGTTCTATGTTATAATATGGACAAGCCTGTTGCCGTCACCCGAGCATAAATCCATATTCTGGCCTGCTACTGAGATATTTCACTAAGGAATTAAAATCGAGCCCAAGACCTCGTGCCCACCAATAGCGATTGCGACCACCATCGAGGCAGTCCGTATACACGGTGTAAACGGACCCTTCGCGAAGCCGTCAACCAAGCATTCTGTACAGACGCCAACACATCAAGCTACCACAATCTGTCAAATTTCTTCAATAGATTTTCAACTTTATCGCTAAAGCATTAGGTTCAATGTTGATTGGGAAAATTTGACAGTTTCAGGTAACTTGATGTGCTGGCGTCTGTACACCAAACTAAGAAACTCTTCGCAAAAAATTTTATCATTGAATTTTCATAGAAATTGATAATTAATTATAAGTATAGATTTAATTCGTACGCTTCAACGCAAAACATAAATGGACTCGCTGTATTATATTTATTTGTAACACCTGCAAAACCTATGTCTAAAAATAAAGATTTCGTTTTCAAAAATTATTGCTGGGATACGACGTTTTTCTTGGGTTGAGAAATCACGTTTTACGTTAAAACGATCTAGAATAAACAGTCTGAACGGTACAAAATTCATTCTTGTTGCCGCCCGTTGTGTCAACCTATGTCACCTATGTGTAATGTTTTCTTTGAAGTAAATTGAAAGTATGGTGTACATAATGAAGAATATTCTATCTACCTCGTTTTGGAGATAAACCGTCCTACTGTGCGACAAAACAAAAAACTGATAAAAGCGACAAAACTGACTGATGATCCTAATGTTAGGCGTTGTCGTCTATCCATTACAACTGTAATACTTTGTAGGACACGTCCATCTGGGGTTCTGAGATATGAGTAAGAAGTTGGTGCCATAACACCCGTTATTACATTCTAAGACAAGTTGAATGAAAAACTACGTTATGTCTGTGCCTAGATTATCTCTTAAACAGCCGTTCATTCGGCGCTATGTTAAGTAGTAAAAAGTTGAGAGCATACATCAACAAAGAAACCACTTTTTTTTGTTATCCCGTACTGTCCCACTCCTGGACAAAGGCCTCCCCCGATTCCTGCCACTTTTCTCAATGTTGCGCCTCTTCGCCAATTAATGAGAAAGCCATTCAAGGCGTCCCGCCATCTCCTCAGTCAGCCGTGACCCTTTCAAGCTGTCTCAGGGCTCCAGTTTTGTGATAATACTACTCGTACAACCCACTGCCAAGGTTACTTACAAATGCTGTATGAAAATCTCGTATGATCCTAACACTGCAAAAAATAGTGCTGTTCGATGTCCTGTGAACGCAGGCTAAAACTGTAAACTGTGTCTTTGAAACTACGTAAAAAAAATTGTCTATACAAATAAATCAAATTAAAGTGTCTGTTTGTAATATCAAAATAACAGCTTTTTACTGAATGCATATAAACATATATACGGCACTTATAACAAAAACACATTTTTCAATCTCCGAAACGGCCCCACCGATTTTGACCGAACTTTTACTGGCAGATAACTGATGTCATAAGGAGTAACTAAGGCTACTTTTATTTTAGAACAAGAATTAGGGTTCCGTGCAAAAAAAAACAACGGGTTGCACTCCGGGAGTGCCGGCAGAAGTGAAAACTTGAATATTAACGTTGTGCATTTTTGATATTTTGAAATGGTTAGGGAATAATTTTGCACGAATTGCTTTAATTATCAATATAAAAGTACTATCATGTATGTGGTAAAATACAATATTCATTTATTGCGCTATCGGACACAAACATGACAATTTATATTACATTAAAAATTTAACACTTCAGAACTCCCTCCGTCTTACGCTTTTTCGATCAGGTCACGTGTCCTGACGCGAGTTTAAGATTTTATACCCATTACAGAAAAAGTGCTCAACGCCGCTAAAGAAGTTTTCACTTCAAAAATAAAACCCTTTAAATTGGTAACGAAATTCGATTCAAAAAGGAAAGTCATATAATAATTTCACGCCAACGAAGGTCGCGGGCAACAGCTAGTCTTCAATACAAGCTTTAAAGACAAAACAATATCATCAGTTCCCATACTTATAGCCACTTTACTAAAAACAGTTTCAAGCACCATTTTCAACTGAAAGAGCAAAAAAACACCGTTGAGTAAGTCCGTTATCTTAACTACGCTAGAAACGGGTAGTTCGGTAATTTTCAGCGAAACTTCAACGTGTCGATATCACTATTTGTTGTAAACTAACGTTCGGGTCCCTGTATTGCCCGTTTAACTTTGGAACATACGGTAACCGCTGTTTTGTTGTTAACTATTAGTTTTTAAACGGTTCTAAGTTAATGGTGTTTTCGTTTTTGGAAGAATTGTTTTTTGTTCTGTTTTTCTTGTTTTTTGTTAGCATTTGTTGTAAATGTGCTCATCATCATCATAACTACTGCTCTCAAAATGGTGAAAGCATCATCGGTAATCGGCAACAGAACGCCTATAATCCTCGTAGGGTTAGGCAGAGGTGTACCTAATAGGACACCCACATTTCGCTAGTTGATGTTTAAGTCCCATGTAATAGGGGGCGAGACTATTGCCATCAACTGGGCACGAATCAGCAGTCGCGCTTGGTGGATTATAGCCCACTCCCTTTCGCAGAGAGGAGGCCTGTCCCATTAGTGGGAACATTATGTTTCTAATTAATAATTTGTGATGCACACTACTACAAATCAACAGAGCATGTTAAGATGAATTGCTATACCTACAAAAAATATTGTACATTTTTGCAGAATTTTCTCTCAAAACATCTCTAGCTATGGAAGCATGTTTTGCAAACTCGCTACTTGTGCGGTATAACATTAATGAAGGCCCACTTCTTAAAGTGCTAAGAGTGGAAAATTAATTATACTGCAACCTGCCCCTCGTATGTATTCTATGTTCAAATCCTTGTTTCCACATTGATGTTATTTCCAGTTATTGAAATATTCAAATTATTTTTTAACGACTAGTATACGACTAACATACTGTTTTAAAAAACGGACGAATTGATAACCTCCTCCATTTAACAGTCCGATAAAAACTTAGAACAAACAAACTATATTGTTAATAGTTATCTGATGTTTGAAAATTCGAGTATTTTGTGTAATTAATTGTATTCTGATTATTTATTATATATAATTTATTGTATTCTAAATATTGAAATTTTGTTCATTTGTATGCAATATTGATTTTAAATTCTTATATTGTTAAGTAGTGTATGCCCATGGGTAGTTTTTTGAGTTACCATAGCCATAACTATAAGACCTAGTGTATCAACAAAAATCACATTAATAAATACTTTGACTTTTGAAACTACTCTTTGTAAGCACACAAAGAAAGTACTTTTTCCTTAAAACACATATTTGTTTACACGTTTAGAAACTAAGTTGCGAACTCGGCATTGTTCCCCACACTCTTATTCATTTACTATCCTACCCACTCTTGAACATTGCTCAACTTACGTACAATTCGCAAAAACACTAAACGTTACCCACATCTGTAAAACAAGCCATCTAAAGCAGAAATTCCAACTACCCACATTTATTTTGCAGTCCAGCTTTTCGAATTATTATGACTAGTTGTCGCCCGCGTCATCTGCGCAATTTCTCGACTCTGTGGAAATTCCTTTCAGCATTTGGCTTTTAATAGCTCGGAAAATTTTAGCTAAAGATTAAAATTGTACAAAGCTATGCTTTGAGGAGTGATGGTGGATCTTCATTATGTAAGTCGTCTTTTACTTTTGTGTCGGCATTCTGATGTTGAGGGTGAAAATTACTGTGACATTTTGTCTTTGAGGCTGCTGGTTCGGTAATGGAGAATTAAATCTGCAAAAATGTGCTTGAATGTCTACTTTGTTTACTGCGGCAAATGGGCAGCCAGAAGGTACCTAGACAATGTGAAAGAAATGACATAGAACAAAACACCTGTATTCCCAGTAGGGTCAGACAGAGATATTCTTGGGGACACGTCTGTCTGTGGTAGGGTATTCGATTTGAATTCCTGTGTAATAAAGGACGGGCCTATTGTCATCAGCTGAACATAAATCCAAACTCCGGCTTTGCTACTGAGAAATTCCTTATGCAAAATCTCAACATCGCTTAAGACAGTCCCCCCAAAACGCCTGCCCTTCGCCACTTCCTCTGGCAGCTGGGAAGTAGAAGTGGCGGAGCAAACTCCCCAGTAACACATCTGTCCGACTTGGGAATCCAGGACCTCACCCTTAACAGTAGCACCACTAGACTGTCTTGTTCTTAAAACACTCTGTTAGCGCTCTACAAATAGATTTGAGATGTTTTCCATAAGAAGCTTCCAATATTCCCCAAACACCAGATTTTTTCTTACCCGCAGAACCCTTTTTTTTCGGATGGGAAATCATCAAATGAATCCCGCTCTGGGCGGAGGGGAAGGGAGTGTCAGACTAGTACTGACTAAAACCCGTCTATGTTCCTTCTTAGCCCTTTGTGTTCCAGGGCCGCGATATCTCTTTGGAACAGTCCCGCAGCCCCGGAACAGTCCCGCAGAACCCTTCTTCACCACTGACGACAAAAAGCCGGGCTTTTAAGCCGCAGAACACAAATCCTAATTCATAGCCAAACATTTGAATTACACGAAGTTTGTTCCAATTCCTTTTCTTACCAACCACCTTATTCCGGCTTACAATATAACTTCATACAACGGTGCCTGCTAAAGTGTAATATAATAGGGTAATCGCAAAAGTTAAAAACTCGTTAGTTGCGTTGGACACGAAGTTTTCCGGCTCTCGGCTTTTGCACGGTTGTATAGCGTCCATTTTACCTGTACGAGGCATTAAGGCTGCGGTTACGGGAGAGATGGTAGCGAGCACGATTTTCACAGTTTAATCATTTAATTTTATGGAGGATTTAGTGAAAAACTTTCGTCACACATGTAATCCCTTTAAATTCATCCAAATCCTAACTCGTAACTATATTATATGTATATATGTAAATTTATTATTAGTATTATAAATGCGCAAGTAAGTTTGTTTGTTTGTTATCTTTTTACGCCTGAACCACTGAACCGATCAACCTGAAATTTTGCATATATATCTTTCATCCCAAAAAAACGTGTCTTTCGAATCATGATTGAATTATATTATCATAGAAACTTTAGTAGTGCGAGTTGATTGTCAAATTCTGAATTAAAGCGAGCGAAGCCGCGGGCAAAAGCTAGTTTTCAATCATTCTTCCTTCTCCTTTCACCTTCGTTATACCTAAAATAAATTCTTGTGTATTTCATCTTTTATTCCTCTCTGGTCTTTCTGACCAACTGTCTCACGGTGCGTTTTCAATTCCTGTCTTTTATAAAGACAACTTTCTTTGGTAGAAAAGTAAAAGCTTATTGATGTCTTTATATTAAATCCCACGGTTAGCAGAGGAAAAGCTCGCTATCTGACGCCATTAATACTAGACACTTTTATCTGACTTACCGTTTTGCATTTAAAGTTGAAAAATTATGAAAATGCCGAGAATTAAATGCATTTTTTTTTTTCAAATCCTCATCCTCGTGTGTATTTGCAGCTTATAGGCATTTTATGGGACCATTTTCTCTTATGTACGTTCTTTATTTTGCCTGCTAATCCCACATGCTGCGAGGAGCTATCTTTATCTTTCTACGTTTAATTTTCTCTTTCACCTGTCCTGATGATAGTTAATCCATGAGGAACTAATTTCGAATTTTAACGATCATTATTGTTGCTCGAAATGCTGTAGGTACTTCGACGATCAATAAGATTTGCTTAGTTATAAAGAGCGTTGTTGTCGCCTATTAACGATCAATTAGCGGGCTTCGATGAAGGAAAAACATCGTGAGTTAACCCTGCATGAGAGATATTTCGATGGCATGTAAGCTAAGTCAGAGGCCCCTAGGTGCCATAAAAACTGACACGGTGAATATCAAGGTAAAAAACGATCCTAATTTGTATCACTGTATCTATCGTTTTTATTAAACAGTGCCGAACAACCAAACATACGTCGTCGACCGTCTTTTGCGTTGACGTTTACTCGATTTTGATCTGTCAATCGTCAAAACTCGAGCCATTCTGTACCTTCACATGTGTTTCCCTTCCACTCCCCGCTATCTTCAATACATCTACGTCGGAAACACAGCACGTCGCCAAGACATTTGTACAACATCACTCCATCAGGTTTAAGTCCTCCCTCGAGGCCTGTAACAGTGGAGGAACGTGGATCTACGTGTTGTTACGTAAACCTGTCGAGTCTATACCGAAATAGTCTTTCCTGAAGCTTGTTGGCAAGGTGACGTGCTGTTGGTACTTCCAAAAAATTTTTGGTATAAATATCTTGGCAGTTTTGGCACTGGTTTGGACGATCTTGCGAGTATTTGGGCATAATAATGACGCATAGGTGGTGATCTTGGCCATAATGATCTCTATAACCGTACCTAAAACCTAATACCTCTAATCTAATCTAATTCGTGCGGTTTGGAACCGCAAAAAGCGTGTTTCATCATATTCTTTCCTGAGATGACGGCATTGAAGTTCAAATAAGGGAGTATTTTTTCATTTTAACGAGAAATACATAAATAATTAGATACATAATTCCTCGAAATGTTTTTATATTTAGCATAATTTAAAAAAAAATGTCCGTTGTCTAAAATGTACTATGTGTGCCAATCTCCATTTTCATAGAAGACTCGTTCAGTTTTCTATTCATAGTCAAGACCACGCCGCATTTAAATATCTGTGGTAATATACCCTTTAAGCCGGAAGCACGAACAGTCTAACCAGCCAGTAAGTTCATGCAACCACTGTTATATTCAGACGTGATATAGCACTACGCTATTCGTTAGTCTGAACATCCGTAAGAAATAAATGAGCTCTCGCAGTCTTACCATTCGGGTTTACGGGTGAAATGTTTGTTTTGTTTGAAGTCAGAGTGGCTTGGGGTTTGTATTTATAGTCTTGACTTTTTTGTGGGGGTAGTTTTTAAAGCTACTAGGTTGAAGGTGTTGGCGCCAGGGTAGCTCGCGAAATTTGGGCTACCCCGCTTCCCCCTTAAAAAGACGCGCGGCTTTGGCCTGAAGATCATGCCCCATGTTTGCCTCAAAAGACCAAGATTTTTATTTATTGGTTTATTTCAATATGTTATCTTCGCGAGCTTTGTTATCCCCTTTTCTGAGAGGCCTACTTCGATAGATTAGGTGGCCCTCAACAATTCAAAAAATCAATTTTTCCCAACAGCCCAAGCAAAAAGTGCTTCCTACAAAAAATACCCCAAGGAAAACATTTTTGCAAAAGGAAACATTCTGGCGAACTCCTATTTGGTTGGCTTTTATGACATATCAATAATCGCATCTCACTTACCTTCAAAAGGTCCACAATTCACCTTCGGCCCATATTTCCATGCATGTTTTGCTATAAATATCGTAGGTAATTCGATTTTAGCGGGCATTATTGACTATAACATCAAAATTCACGCAAAATATCGCCGTAATGGCGCGCTAAATTTATATGTAACGATATAATCCGTGTCGTGTCGCAAAACGATAATAGCAACAAAAACTACATAAGCGATTTTTTATAAATCATTTGTGGTGCGAATTACAGGAATATTTTAGTAGTACAACTTTATTTTTGAAGAGGAACTTTAGCGTGGTCGCTTATTGGTTCCAAACTTTCCATTCAGAGAGAATACTATTGTTTTATCTGTAATTCCTTCTTTCTGTTGTAATTATATTTTACTAGCTTTTGCCCGCGGCCTCGCTCACGTTAAGTTAGAATTTGACAATCAATTCGGGTTGTCCTCTGCTTGTAATAATATAATTCAATCATGATCCGAAAGACACGTAGCTCCATCTATTATCATAAGAACGTTATTGTTGTTTTCCTCGGGAAGAGTACTTTTTTTGGGATGAAAGGTACCCTATGTGCGTTTCTGTTCACTTGACAACGTATATGCAAAATTTCAGGTTGATCGTTTCTGTGGTTAAGGCGTGAAAAGGTAACAAACAAACTTATTTTCGTATTTATAGTATTAGTTAGGATTATCTCTTTATTAATATTGTACTTGTCAAATGAACTTCAATATATTACCAGCTACCTGACACTTAATTTCATTTCTTTTTACGTATGGCCGTCCTGCCTTCGTATACTCACAAAATAATGTTGAAAAAGTTATATGCTTTGCATTTCACTTATACCAAACATCAAATTACCTTTTTGCTTTTAAAAAGATACAATTGGAACCAAACCTGTGAACCAGACATTAAAAGCGGAGAAAACACGCTCATTAAATTTTATTTGGTTATAAAAACCTGGTTTTTTAACTCGATTTCCGAAAGCATTGCACCACAAATGACTTAATTAAGTTTATTTACATTGCAGTTATATCGCAGCTACCGGTGTACTACAAAATACCACAACAAAATGAATGACTGCAAATATTTAAATCGGTCGATTTACCTTACACTCACATAAAAAAAATCTTTTCTTTTACTATGTCAGTTTCGATTGAAAATGACGTTTAAATAGTATTGTCTCGCTCACTCGTACTGAAAATTTTTCTATTGTTACGTTCCATGAGGGATGTTGTCAGTGTAAACACAGTTTGGTGTAGGGCACATGTAAATATTTAAATCTACGTGATTGTGCCTTCAATCGAACATGTACTGCTAAGTGCATTCGATAATGACAATCCAATTAGTGTTATCCGTACTTAGGGATTCGATTCTCGCGAATGGAAATCTGGGTAGATATCGTATCCAGAGTTTTCGTTGAAATGTTAAGTATTAGTAGGTTTATCTGTCAGGCATTTCTCAGTACTTAGCAGCTCGGAGCGAGGATTTGTATCTCGTTGATAGCAATAGGCTCATTCAACCCCTTATTACAAGAATCACCCTGTATACACCCAACTATACAGGTTGAATTTTTCAAGCGGGCTTGGATGACCAAATACTAAACAATGAGGAATAGCGAAAAATACCCATTGAAGTGTCGAGCTCGATATTGATGAAAATTAAAACTGCTTCATTGGATTTTTACATTAATGATAAGTATTTTCGTAGAATAGACCAAAAACTCTGATCACCATTTGATTGATGCCAGTAATCCACAACGGATTCGACATGCTCAACCAATCACGACCCAGTTTCATCGCTAGTCGCTTCTAACACTTGCTTATGCAAGCGTAAACGATACATACGAATCTAAACTACTGGTTTTTTTTCTACTGTACGGTCATGTTTTCACTGGCCGGACATGCGTGACCGCTCAAAAGTGTAAGAGTTCCTTTGTGGACACGCCTCTTGCCACCGATTCGGTCCATCAGCCAAATTGACTATGTCATTCGGGTTTGTCACTATAAAGAAGGCGAGTTTCGATGAAAGTGGAACTAAAATGTGGAAATTGCATTTGGGGATATTTTTATATTAAATTAGACTGCCTGTATCAAATTATATAATGTTGATTTTTGTATATTGTTATATGTAATTAAATAGACCAGTTATAGGCACTTTTGAATAGTCAAAAACAAGATATTGAAGTTACAGCCCAACCACAGTCATATTATCTGTGACAGGATTGGAGTTGTCCATTCCAAAGCGTAGATCTCTATGGAAAAGAATGGGCAAAAAACTCCATGGAGAATATTTATTGTTGTACTGTTTTTTTATAGAAAGTTATCCCGCGGGAACTTATTACCGGGTTAAAATGTATCCTATGTCACAACCATACTCCCAGGTTACGGATAGTTAAACAGAGTTACTTTCGCGGGTGAAATGAGGAAACTAGACGGCGATTTGAAGCGCTGCAAATATATTTTTTTAATGCGATTTTCTCAGCTTCAATGTTCAAGAGAATTATAAAGGTTTATGTCTTTTGAAATGTTTGGAGATGTGTATCGAAAGACCAAATATTAAAGTAAAGCTTACAAATATTTGATTACCATTAGGTATGTTTTTTAAATAGGCTGTAAATCAATTTATGTTAAAATTCGCTGTCGTTTCGATTTCGGAAAAGATAGTACCTATTCAAATGCCATTTCCGAAAACAATTGTCCTTTCTCCGTAAATTATTCCGGATCTTTTTGACAGCGGTCATAATGTTGACCTCGAATGAATTAGCATACTGTAATGAGAAAATAATTTTTACACCGTTTTTCAGTCGCTGATGATTTTTAAATGTGAAGCTTAAATTAATTTGAAAAGGCAATCTATTCTGTTCCCGAATTTGGGGTTTTGGAAACGAGCGACTGTCTTTTCTGATTTATTTTTGTGTTTAAAAGACATCGGTTGTCAATTTGTCTTATCTTTAATGTGTTGTTTTGGTCTTGTTGTGCCAAGTGCAATCATTTACTTAATGATCACACTTGGATTGATAGCTTGCTTAGTTCGAATTACACCAATGAAACTGATCGTGATCAGTACATCTGAACTGCGTTTAAAAGCTGTCAGTGTTATGATGAATGCTATGGAATATTGATACTGAGAGTCTTGAACGCTAGATTTGCTTGCAGATAGATTTTTGTCATTGGTATAATTTGCACTTAGTATCTATATCCAAGGTTGTGCGAGATTTTGTTTCATTGGCCCCAAGATATCAAATAATATTGAAATGTTACATTGTCTCAGCTAATTACTTTGCTTCCCGCATCAAGTAAGAGTGGAATAAACTGGATGCGAATTAAAAACAGATTAACGTTTATCCATTAAACCGGGATAGCGCGCTTTCAATTGAATGACTAGCATCCTGCCTGGACCGGTCCAGGAATCCTGACCAATATTATAAAATATGAATGTGAGCTTGTTTGTTTGTTTGTCACGTCTTTAGGACTGCATTTCGGAGAAATTTGTCTTTCGGAGGAAATAATCGTGAGGAAACTGGCATGTTCTGAAACCAAAACTTTGAAGTCATGTAACATCTACCAACTCGCACTGGTCCCGCGTGGTGGATTACAGCCCACACCCTTACATAGAGAGGAGGCCTGTGTCTCAGCCGCCCAGCAGTGGGAACAATGTATGCTGAATATGCTTATGCTTATGCTGCAGAAATTTATACTCCGGGGGAATTATTATGAAAAAACCAAGTATTACTTTGCCCAACCTGAGAATCGAACCCAGACCGTTATGCTCAGCAGTAGCGCTTGCGGCTACTGGACCAACGAGGCAGTTGGAACTTAATATGTTACTTTTTTAGTTGAACGTCCCTATGCGATAATATCAGAGCCCCACGCGAGCGAAACCACGGGCAACAGCTAGTAGTTTTATAATGACGATTACCGTAACGGACGGAACATCTTAATTAACTAACACTTAAGTTGTTTGTTTTTATAAAATGGCTAACCGTTTCACTTGACAGTCCTCTTCTGATGACAATTTTCTGCAGTTTTTTGTCCTACGTCGGATGTTGTAACTTTGTTTATCGCTTCGGTGATTGATGAATTGAAAAGTAACGGATACTTTTGTATGTTTTATTTTTATATTACACAGCTGTGGTGAACTGGTGAGATATCATTATAACGTACGTGTTAGATTACTTCTTCATTAATTTTCAAGGTCCCTTCAACACATTATGACACTAGACACATTTTGGTAGTTGCCATTATGACTTCGTGTCTTGGAATTATAGATAAAAAACACACTATATTTTAGTCCTGAAAATCCGATTAATTTTCAATTAACAGTAAAATTAAATTTTTTGTTGCTTTGGAAACAATATATAGTTGAGCCAATCGTGTCTTGAGATCTGGCTTAGACCATCATTTTGAATAAAAAATAATTTCTGGCCTTAAGGGATCATCCATAAATTACGTCACACGTTAATGTAAGGAGTTATTTTATTGGATTATTCTCTACTATAATGAAGGTTGCCTAGCTTAGGCAACAAACGAACAATGGCAAATAAACTAAATTGAGATTTCTGACTTAAAAGGCAAATATAGCCAAGGTGATTAATCACCACTACACTCAACTAGCGTAATTATTATGTACAGCATATGGTTCAAAATCGTTTCTCAACGATCTTCCATATTTGTCTCCTCGATCTAATTTATAGCTTATAACGGAATGTGATTTATAGTTATGACAAACATTATTGGAGATATTATGGCTTATGTGAGAAAAGTTAGGGTTAACGCACATTGTTATAGGGTTAAACGAGTTTGACGTACGTTTTCTTGAGTATAAACTTTGATATTATTTGAAAGGTTGTAATATTGTATTTCGTCCTTAGAATATGTGAGACCAAGATGATTCTGATGCCTTTAAGAAATGCTGTTTTCGTAAACAAGTATCCTAGTTTTTACTATTTGGTTGATCTGCAAATTGCGTAATAGACATTTGCAATACTTTCTAAATTTCATTGAACAATATGACAAGTATAAGAACGCTCGAAAATTTGTATAAAAATCTGTTTAAAATGTTGCTTTTTGACTGCAGGTAACAATAGAGCAATGGTTGTTGTAAAAACAGACATGTAATTCTTCGGAACTAGATTTCTTAGTGTACTAGCTTATGCCCGCTACTTCGCCCGCGTAGTTGTCCCACGGGATCGTACGGGATAACAAGTCCTATGTGTAAATGCAGGTTACAAACTATCTGTGTGCCAAAAGACAATGACCATCGTTTATTATGCGCACAGCTAAGGAGTGGAATTCCCTGCCTTCGTCGGTGTTCCCAAGTTCATATGACCCCAATCTATTTAAGTCGCGAGTTAATAGGCATCTTTTGGGTTAGCTCGTTCCATCGTCGACCTCATCTCTGTCCTCTAGGACTAGATTGAGGTCAAGAGTAGGCCCTTTAAACATAAAAAAAAAACAAAATGTATGGACCAATAAATAAAAATAAATAAATAAATTCTTTATTTCACCAAAAGCCATTACAGTACAGGATACACAGATTAAGAGCATAATTATAAGGCTTATAACTTATAACAATGGTGTCTTTTTATTTTTTTCGCGGCCACCAACGAAACTATAATATACATAATAGGAATAAAATTACCTAGCAAACAGAATTTTGTATGGTGGTAAAGCTAGGAATTCAGTTCAAACTGAGTTAAATCAATTTGTTCATGTTGACTTTTTCATATAACTGTAATTTAAAGAATGCATTGTAATCGCAAAATACTGGCACTTACTTTGATATTAGGTACGTATCATGTTTTTTGCAGTATTTGATAATTAATTATTAGCAACACTAGTTTTTGATAATTATTAGCAACACGGTTAGCGTAATACAGGGTGCGGGTTTTGTAAAAATAACAGGTTCAATTCCTGGAACCAGCAAAGGCTTTTTCAAAAATCTAATACTCCTGTTAAGTACTCGTCCAAAATCGAATTCATATTTCCTTAAACCACTTTGCTTTACTACCTATTATTTCGGATTTAGCTCGATAAGAAATCATTCTGTATAAACTGTAACTCTGTTTGGACTGAGTTTCGATCTTTACCGCCATACAACAATCTGTTTGTTATGTCATTTTCTTCTATGTGTACCTATATAGTTTCGTCAGTGGCCGGAAAAAAAAATTAAAAGGCACCGATTTTGGTCATTGGCTCGTCCAAATCCGGTCAGTAGTTTTTGCGTGAAAGAGTAACAGACATCCAGACATCCCTACATCCTCACAAACTTTCGCATTTGTAATATTAGTAGGATTAGGTGCAATATGGGTCGTGGTCTTTAGATACGCGAAAAAGAAGAATGTAAATCGTTCAGTAAACACTACTTCAAACATGTTTATTTTTCTCATTACTAACAGTGTAACACATAATAAGATTGTCATTCCAATTCCCCAAGCTTAAAACTGATAGGTTAATATCACTGTCTCTGCAACTAAGTTATTACTCTGCCCTAGACACACACATTCTCACACACACATTCACACATGCATTGTGTTTGCTCAATCTCAAAGACAGTGCTGCATCTACTCGTGCAAATAAATTAATCACAGTAGCATTCTGACACAATATGAGAAACTATTGTTTGTTGTGGATTTTTAAATTGTAATTAATCAAGTTATGGATATGAACTTGGGATTGGTGCAGTGCTTGTGTTTGACTGAATTAGAGTTTTTTTATTTGATCCCACTAATAATTGTTAATTATCATCATTAACATTATCATACTGTGCTTATCTCTTGTTATTTGGGGTCGGCGCAACACGTTTTCTACGTCCTTTCTCCCTTGTCAACCGTCACGCTATCATTTACTCACTTTTTTTTTTTTTTTTTTTACATAGTGCTACATGTCTCACCGTTTTAACGGTATGCAAAATCAATTTTTAATTACAGTGAATTACAATTCACATCAGTTGAATTTCATTAATTTTAAGATTATACATTATTTCAATTATTATAATTATATTGCACACACTTCATTTTTACCATAATTATTATAAAATTAAAAAATAAATTAAAAAATAGATTCAACACAATACCACAACCATTGACTTATATTACATAGTACTACATGTCTCACCGTTTTAACGGTATGCAAAATCAATTTATAATTACAGTAAATTACAATTCACATCAGTTACATTTCATTAATTTTAAGATTATACATTATTTCAATTATTATAATTATATTGCACACACTTCTTTTTTACCATAATTATTATAAAATTAAAAAATAAATTAATAAATTAAATTAAAAAATAGATTCAAGATAATATCACAACCATTGACTTAAATTATTACTTATGCCTATATTTGGATGCCAGATCAAGAGAAAAGAATTTACAGGGGTATTTTACGAATAACTCGTGAATTGAATAAAAACATTCCTGCAACAACCAATTCCGTAGTGCCGAACAAAATTTTTCGAAGGGTAGCTGGGTAATTGACTTCGGCAGAGCATTGTAGATTAGGGGAGCCATGTAGATACAGCTCTTTCGGAAGAGTTGCAACTTAGGAATAGGTATCTCGAAATCCAAATGTGCTGCTTTCCTCTTATTTGTATTATCCCTTCGTTCAAATAATTCTGGATTGGATCTTAGAAACTTGGCAATTTCAAAGATATATATGCAGGGTACAGTCAAAAGGTTATGTGACTTAAATATAGGCCTACACGAATCAGACCACTCCATATTAAAAATTGCGCGGATACACTTTTTTTGAGCAATGAAAATTCGATCTATTTCTGAGGAGTTTCCCCACACAACTATGCCGTACCGAATAACCGAACAGACATAGGCATGATACACCACTATGGAGGTTTCTCTTGACGTTACATTTTTGACTTTTCTTAGTGCAAATACAAATTGGTTGATTTTCTTGCTGAGTATGTCAATATGATTCTTCCATGTTAAATGTTCATCAAGTGTTACCCCTAAAAACCGTGTGTTATGTACCTGCTTTACGCTAATGTTATTATAAGCGACATGAAGATGGACAGGTTTACTTTTCGCTGCTTTAAAGTGAAGTACGTTCGTTTTAGCAATATTTAATTTTAACTTGTTAGTATCTAACCATCTTATAACATCATGCAATGTTTGATTAATTTCATCATCATAGTTTTGTTGATCTTTACATTCAATAATAATTGTGGTGTCGTCAGCAAACAGAACACACATATGTTTTATTGATTTTGGTAGGTCGTTTATATAAAGAAGAAACAGTAACGGCCCCAGAATGCTTCCCTGAGGGACACCGCAATAGTTAATTCGCGGCTCGGATTCGCAATTTTCCATACTATTTCCTGATTGGTTTAACTTTGCTACTCTTGTTATCTGCTTCCTGTCACGTAAATACGACTGAAACCATTTTATAGCTGTCCCTCTTATTCCATATCTTTCCATTTTATTTAATAGCCTAACATGGTCAACGAGGTCAAACGCCTTACTTAAATCTAAAAATAGTGCACAGGAAGGGATCTTTTTATTGATATTGTTCATAATTTGTTTTATTAACGTATAAACTGCTAAGTTAGTCGATTTATTTTGTCTAAAACCATATTGTTGATTAACTAGAATGTTATATTTATCTAGGAACCTTAATAACCGCCTGTACATTACTCTCTCAAATATTTTCGAAAGTATGGGAGTTAGTGCTATAGGTCTATAGTTGTCAACATTAGATTGGGAGCCTTTTTTATGTAATGGTTTAATTATGGACAATTTTAGTCGGTCAGGAAAACAGCCCTGTTCCATGGATAGGTTAATAATATATGCTAAAGGCGATGATATATATTTTGATATTCTTTTAAGAAGTTCAGTTGAGATATTATCATAGCCTACCGATTTAGTATTTCTTAAGGACATTATGATACGTTCAATTTCGGAAGCATTTGTGGGATTCAAAAATATACTATTATTATGAAATTCTATGTTATGCATGTCATTATTATCATTATTGAAATTAGAGGAAAGATTAATAGCAATGTCAATGAAGTGATTATTGAATTTATTAGCGATGTCAGATCCGGAAGTTAGAGTTTTACCATTATCTTCAATTTTACTGATGTTATCCCTGGACTGCTCGGTGCCTGTATTGCACTTTACAATATCCCATGTAGCTTTAATTTTGTTTTGCGAATAAGTAATGTGCTTTTGGTTACATAGAGATTGCAGGTTATTGATACAACTTCTTAATAATTTGGAATATGTTTTAAATTTGATCTTATTTTCATTATTTCTATTAAAATAATAATGATGTCTTAACGACCTCTTAGTATTGCAGCTTTTTTTAATTCCTTTTGTTATCCATTTTTGTTTGTTCATGTTATGTTTTCTTTTAATCCGTATACATGGAAAGCAGAGATTATACATTAATGTTAAAAGATCATGAAATCCATCAAAGGCCGCATTAGCATCTGAAATATCATAAATTTCACTAAAACTTAAGCAACTTATGCACTCAATAAACTTACTGACATTATCTTTATTTAAATCATTAACAGCCGTAAAAAAGAAATCTGTTTTGTTGTTTGTTGGTTGATCAATAGTAACGATTTGAGCTGTATTATGATCAGACAAGAAACAATTATATGTTTCACCTATTGCATTTGTTACATTACCAATTATATTGTCTATACACTTCTTAAGCCTAGTAGGCTCATGTATATAATATTGCATTCCATAGTTAAGTAATAGTTCTTTAAATTTGGTACTGTTTTTATCAGATATTAGTAAATCAATATTAAAATCTCCACATATTATTATTTTGAATTTTTTATATTGAAGTATTTGTAATATTTTAATGAGATTTTGAAAAAATATATTTACATCAGAATTTGGTGTTCTGTATACACAAACCACAATCAATTTGATTTGTTCAATTTCTACGCCGCATACTTCAAAATGTTTCTCAACTGCAAGATCCTTTATAAAACCTAGTTCAGCACTTACGTAGCCTTTTTGACACAATATACATGTGCCACCGCGTTTTTGTTCTTGGCGTGAATAAATAGCCCCAAGATAGAAATTATTTATATTTAAGTATTTTTCCTCACCTTTTTTAATGAAATGTTCACTAAGACATACTACTGCTACATTTTTCTTTAAATCATGCAACTCATTTAGCACTATCTCAAATTCATGAATTTTATTTAAGGCACCGGCAATGTTTTGGTGAATTATTGCAAAAGAATGTTTAGGAACGAAAAAAAACCGGTGCGATGTGTTTTGAATCCATTTGTGATGTTTTTTTGAGAGTAGAAAAATAAAAGGGTATAGTACCTTTCAATGGTTCTAAGTTATTACTTAGACAAGATGAATTATGAACCTTTCTGGAAAGTTTTATTAGTTGATTCTGAAAATAATAGGGTATTGTACCCCTTTTTGGTTCTATATTTTTATTTGAAGTATAGACTTTTTGACAATCTTGTGTACTCTGCTTTACGGGGGTACCCTTATTTTTATGGCTGTTATATGACAGAAATTTATAGTTATAATGTTTAACATTGATTTGATATATTATTTTTTGTAAGACATCCTCTATTCCTGCTTCTATAAATATACAGTTTTTGTAATTTTGGGTAAGCAGCTTCAACTGGTCATTCAATTTTTGTTCATTAAGATAATTATTGCAAAATACATTGGCTATAAATACATTGCAACTTTTTAGGAAATGTAATGCTATCGATATTTCAGACATGAATTCAGTTGGATTAGTGTCATTACTACCGGTCATTATAATAATAGTATCGATTTTCGATAAGGATTTTGCCATGTTGCAACAATCAGCTAATACATACTTTGTTTTGGCATTTGGTTTTGTTACAGATTGTATATTATAATCCTTACTTAAAAGTTTATTTTTATTTTCGATTAACTTCTGAACTATACCTTTGCCTTGATTGTCCGATAATATTAATATTTTGCCAACCTTACAATACCGTTGTTTCGTTTCTTCTATAGATTGATGTTGTTCGAGTTTTTTTTTTATATTGTGGCATTCTAAATTGCAGCTATCTGCGGTATTTGAATATTTCACCATATTTTGTAAACTCGTTTTATTGCCGACAATATTGTACACCGAATTAACCAAATCAACGCCATCTATATTTTTCCCTTCATTTTGAGAATGGTCAACATCAGGTTTTGAGCTGTTGTTGTTTTCTTCTATTTCACTTTCTTATCACTCCTCAGATCAGGTGACGTTTTATCAAACAAACGGTAAACATTCAACTAAAGATATGTCAATACAATCTGTACAAATAAATAAAATTGATGTGTCTGTGTGTTATTTGAAAATAACAGCTTTATACAGTACTTATAACTAATTTTTCTGTCTGTCTGTTTGTTTGTTCCGGCTAATCTCCGAAACGGCTAGACCGATTTTGATGGGACTTTTACTGGCAGATAGCTGATGTTATAAGGAGTAACTTAGGCTTTTAGAGGAACTTTTATTTTAGAAAAAGGATAAGGGCTTCGTGAAAAAAATTAAAACCCTTGATATTGTTAGCAAAAACCGATTAAAATAAGGAAGTCATATTTTTTTTATTATAATTTTACGAGGAAATGGGTCGCCGGCAACAACTAGTCTGGAACTAAACAACGTGTAGATTTAAATATTTTAACATTCACTCAACATCTCCCATTCAAAGTCACTCGTAAGTAAGTAGAACGCATTCAATTCACCACACTTACATTGAATCTACAATGGCGCCTCGATCTTCGTAATTTCCTCGCTTCTCATCTCTGGAGACGGCTTTCATGCCGCCATTAGGGACATTTCTATAGTAATCTGAGGAGTGGTCCAATCGCTGGATTTGCAGTCCATTGTCCGCCGCTTTTGGTACTGAAACCACGGCATCCTTATTAGGCGAGCAGTCAAAACGTTGTTGAATGAACCGATGTATTGAAAGGCTTATATGGTTGTGAAAGTGGATTTGATTTCTGAGATTTAAAAGTGTACCGTAGATTTTTAAGAAAGTCGATTTATTTTCGTTTTTAGGGTTCCGTACCCAAAGGGTAAAACGGGACCCTATTACTAAGACTTCGCTGTCTGTCTGTCTGTCTCCAGGCTGTATCTCATAAACCGTGATAGCTAGAAAGCTGAAATTTTCACAAATGATGTATTACTATTGCCGCTATAACAACAAATACTAAAAATTAAAAAAAATATATTAAAGGGGCTCCCATACAACAGATATGATTTTTTTGCCGTTTTTATAGATAATGGTACGGACACCTTCGTGCGCGAGTCCGACTCGCACTTGGCCGGTTTTTGAATGATAGTGTGAAGATTGACAATGTTGAATGGAAGAAGAAGAAAAAGTGTTTGTTATGGGGCATCATCATCTTCCTGCCCTTGTCCCATGTTATTTGGGGTCGGCGCAACACGTTTTTTTCTCCCATTCTCCACTGTTAATCGTCACGCTATCATTCACTCCTTTTTCCTTCATATCATTCCTCACACAATCCGTCCATCTTTCCTTTGGTCTTCCTCTCCCTCTTCATCCATCAACATTTATGTTCATCACTCTTTTAGTCACTCGCGATTCGTACCTCCTCATCAAAGTATCATGGGACATGGCCAGGAATATGCTGATGATGTGTTTTTGTTTTGCAGTAATAGGATACGCATTGATAAGTTTTAGTGATTATGCTCCTAATGAGTTAATCTTAATTAAAATACTGTGGGCTTCTAGAAGTCTACGCAAACCTGTTTCATGGAGTGAATTTACAAGTCTTGTTATAGGATAACCAGTTGTAGGTAATTTAATATGTTATCAAATAATTTTGGCATAAATAAGTTTTTTCCAGCCTCTCAAATGTCGCTCTATTGGTACAAATAGTTTTTTTAACATAATAGTGACCTCAAACAATTTTTTTACCAATCGCATCCTGTCGTAAAAAATGACTACAAAATTATATTGTATTTGTTCTTACTGTTCTTAAGGGGCGGTCAAACCGACAAACAAAGACAGATATTTCAGTACATAACCTGTTAAAGTTTGGCAGCCGGAGTCCAGTCCGGTCTATTTGATTGCATCTTTACTCGTCATCGTCGCCCTTGTCCCATTCTACTTGGGGTCGGCGAAACACGTTTTCTTCTTCCATTCTCCTCTGTCAAACTTCACGGCTTTATTTACTCCTTTCTCTTTCAAATCATTCCTCACACAACCCATGCATCTTTTCTTTGACCTTCCTCTCCCTCGCCATCCATCAACATTTATGTCCATCACTCTTTTAGCCACATGCGTTTCATCCCTTGTCATGTACAAACCAAGACAAACGACTTCCTTTCATTTATTCTGTAACAGGTGCCACTTTCAAACTTCCTCTAATATACTGATACTGTAAGCCCGTGCCATCCCACTGCTGAGCAAAGGCCTCCCCATGACTTCCAGTTGTTTCGATCCGGGGCTAGTGTGGGCCACTGGTCGTTGATTTTGTCCTCTATTAAACTATTTTTTAATCGCATAATTCTGCGCTCCAAAAAAAACTTTAATAACCTTCCAATACAGCTTACACAACCTCCTGCAACATAATTTAACGAGCCAACACTCTAACCAATGGTGCACCAATTAACCGTAAGTAAAAGTAGCAAGTCACGGTGATCAGCAGTGTTCTAATGACGCTAAAACAATGGGAGAAAGCGAATCAAACCGCTCTATTGATCGCGGTTTACGCAACGACGCTTCGGATGACTTGTCGATATGTAGGTCGATGATGTAGTTGAAAATAATATGAAACAACATTACCTTTCTAACCCCCGCAGGGTTAGACGGAGGAGAACCTATATTACACCTTCATTTCGCCAGATATGCCACCAATCGGGCACAAATTCCTGATGAAAATACCGAATAACACAGAGAAATTAAATGAAAAAAAATCTTTTACATACATTTTGACCGTGTAGGTATTGCACTTTTGTAGGAAACTGCTGATTTTAAAGTAAATACCTTCTATATACACCTAAAGTAGAGTGGGGTCAGCTTCCATTCAACCTGGATGCAGCTGAATACAAGTTTGGGGGTATGGAGAACAGGGTGTAAAGTTCTTCAACCCCCATACAAAAGGGAGGATCCTCCGACCAGACGGGTGTTATTTCTGGTGGGCTACCCGACAGTTGTTGTCGGGTTCTTCTATATAGTCTTAAGTCGCGGATAACTTTACTTGCGCGATGTAGGATTTAGATGTATTTATATGTTAAGTTCATTCTCTGCGTCATAGATGGAGCTGTAGTACTTTTTGTTCTATGTTGCTGTAGTACTTTTAATATCCGCTACACCAGTATTTTACATGGAACGTCTGCCTACCTGACCGACATAGCCCAGTTCCTGGGTCACATGAAACCTCTTGGTTGCCAGACTTTCGCGCTTTGACTACTCGTATCTAAGCATGCATAAGAATAAAAAATATAGGTACATTACCCAATGTACCTATAGTTTGACTGCCTCGTTAGTCGAGTGATCGCAGGCGCGACTGCTGAGCATGACGTTCGGGGTTCGATTCCCGGGTCCGGAAAACTGCTATTAAGTTTTTCCATCAGGAATTTCTCAGTAGCAGCCACGGAGTTTGGATTCATGCCCGGTTGATGGCAATAGGCTCGCCTCCTATTACATGAGATTTCAACATAACTGACGAAATGTGAGCGTACTATTAAGTACATCTCTGCCTCACCCTTCGGGGATACGGGCGTGATGTTTATGTAATCTATATTTTTTACTTACATCTGATCACGTTTCTTGCCTTTAACGGATAATCTTAAACATATTGTTTATGGAGTTGATACCTTTATTCAAAGTTTTTATCTCACGTCATGCGGTAAGTAGACGGATGACTAAAACTATAGAAACATGTTTTAGTTTCGTTAATAAATCATTCTGTATTTATCACCGAACTTCCACAAGTTAGACGTCGTTGAATTATTTCATTACAAAGTGGATACTTCGCTATAACGGTCCTGCTGATACACTTTGAAACATCAGTGTATTCTTCGTCAATATATGAGATTTTTATGTTCCCAACGACCAATTTTTAATACATTTTCAATAGGTTACCTAACCTTTGTTTGAAAATACATATGAAAATGTGGAATTTATTTTAAACTAGCTGTGACCCGCGACCATCGTCAGCGTGAAATTATTATAAAATTATTACTTTCCTATTTGAATCGAATTATGTTAACAAAAAATTTTAAGGCTTTTAATTTTATTGAACGGATCCCTAATCTTTTTTCTAAAAAAAAAGTAGCTTTATTTCTCTGTACTCCTTATAACACCAGCTATATTCCAGTAAAAGTCCCGTCAAAATAGTTCCAGCCGTTTCGTAGATAGCCGTATTAGACAAAAAAAAAATGTGTTGTTATAAGTACCGTGTATACTTTCACATGCATTTACTATTTTGAAATTACAAACAGACACTTCAATTTTATTTATTTGTATAGATTATTAGAGTTATAGAAGTTTATTTACTATTCTAAGCTAAACTAAATATTAAATCATTTATGGTTATTTATAAATTGGTGAGCCCATTCAGGCTTCATATCCGATGCTAGATCCCATACTTATATGTAAAATCAACTTACCACATGAGAGTTATTATATATTTGAAGATTAATTTATATAATTGTTTAACACTTGTATTTCTATTATTTCAGGTAAGTACCAGATACATCGCTGACATCACAAGTTAAAGGTATAATATAAAAGGTAGGATATCTATCTATAGCCTCACCAATAGTCACATACTATTGGCACATCAATTACTGGAAGCCTAAGGGACGGTCGGTCAAATTAATTATTCTCCCTAATGAATTCATTTAATTTGTCAAGGGATCTCTCACGTTTATTTTTACTGTCTCCGAACCTACATTTCCTTTAAGGGTGGTGTAAAGAGTGAATTAAACAGTAATGTTGAATAAAACTTGAGTCTGAAGAGGAACTCATCATCTTCTCAGCCTTTTCCCAACTTTATTGGGGTCGACTGCCTATCCTCCACAATCCAGTGTGTAAAACGGTAACCCTTGGTAAGACGAGTTGGCAGTTTTTCGGGCCACAGACTTCTTATAACGAATGTAAGTCTGAAGACGAACTATTTATAGCATAAGCATAATTAGCCTTTAATGTTCCCACTGCTGGGACACACGGCCTCCTCTATAGAGAGGGAATGGGCTATAATCCACCACGCGGGCCCAGTGCGGGTTGGTAGATGTCACATGTCTTCGAATTTTTTGGTTCTAGAACATGCCGGTTTCCTCACGATGTTTTCCTTCACCGTTTTTGAGAGCAGTGGTGATGAAATAAATTACACAAAGTTATGCGCCTGCCTGGGTTCGAACCCACGACTAACTGTTCGTAAGTCGGGGCCGCTACCACTGGGCCACCGCCGCTCTCTCAGTCGGGGCCGCTCTACTATTTATAGAAAGTTCCTTAATTTAAAATCTTCAAGTTATTTTTTGCCTAAGTTATATGTATATTTCATCACCATTGTTTCACCACCACGCTCTGCACAAACTAAAGGAGATAATCGTAAACCGGCATGTCCTAAAAATAAAAATTCGAAGACGTGTTTGTGTCATCGACGAACCCGCGCTGGGACTGCGTGGTGGTAGACGGTCCAGTCCCACTGTCCCAGCAGTCGGAACGTGTGCGTGAACGAATTATGCTAAGTGGATTTATTAGACAGTATAATTTTTACTGCCTCATTAGTCTAGTATGATGTCGCAAGAGCGCTAGAGATCTTGGGTTCGATTCCCGGGTCGGGCAAAGTGTTATTGGGTTTTTCCTACAGGAATTTCTCAGTAGCAGCCACGGAGTTTGGATCTGTGCCCGGTTGATGGCAATAGGCTCGCCCCCTATTACATTTCAACATAACTGGCGAAATATGGGTGTCCTATTATTGGTACACCTCTGCCTAACCCTTCTTGGATTACAGGCGTGATGTTATGTTATAATTTCGGCAGACCTTGATGCTACGAACATCAACACCAGTTGAAATAATGCCTGAATATTATTCAGTGAAGTTTCATCTAGTGTTAGTAAAAACTTGCATTAGTGTGGTTAGGTTACCTATGCTTAGATGCCTACCCTTTACTCATCATCTACTTGGGGTCGGCGCAACACGTTTTCTTCTTCCATTCTCCCCTGCCAGACGTCACGGCATCATTTACTCCTTTCTCTTTCATATCAGTCCTCACGCAATCCATCCATCTTTTCTTTGGCCTCCCTTTCCCTCTCCATCCATCAACATTAATGTCCATCACTCTTTTAGTCACATGCGTTTCATCCCTCCTCATTACATGCCTACCCTTTACTATCGCATTCAAACAACAAAATCAGAACCACAAAGTAAAATGAACTCAATAGGCAGGTCACAGATCAAATATGCAGAAAGGACACACGACTCACTTCTTTTACTATTAACTACACGATTGGACCAAAACAGGGGCTGCAATAAACACACATACGTACGTATAAACAACACAACATTCCTAATTTGATTGTCAATACTGCTATTGCATACCTTCTCAATTATTCACGCATGGAAACGACACAGTCGGTACAGTTACAGAATGACAAAGAAACTCAAATGGAAAATTCATTTTTCAGAACATATCTATTTAACATAAAGAACCCAAGTCCTGTATGTTAAAAATCTATAAGACACTGACTTTTGCCCACGGCTTCATTTTTATTCGCGTGGTGTTCGGAAATTATCTCACCGGAACGCACCACCCAAATCTTGGTTTATCCTAATCCTTATCCAACTCTGTTCAGCCTTTAAAACATGAAAAGTAACAAACAGACCGACAGAACAATAGACAGGCATAACTACTTTTTAGGGTTCCGTACCCAAAGGGTAAAACGGGACCCTATTACTAAGACTTCGCTGTCTGTCTGTCTGTGTCCAGGCTGTATCTCATAAACCGTGATAGCTAGAAAGCTGAAATTTTCACAAATGATGTATTACTACTATTGCCGCTATAACAACAAATTAAAAAAATATATATATATGATTTTTTTGCCGGTTTTATAGATAATGGTACGGAACCCTTCGTGCGCGAGTCCGACTCGCATTTGGCCGGTTTTTCATTCATAATATTAGTATAGATTTTTTGATTGAAAGTTAATACGCTTAAGCCACCACGAAGAGTTGAGAACATTCCTACAGAAAAGCCGTAGAGCACAAATGGATGACTAAAGTACACCAAGATCTGCAAGCTTGAGAAAAACATGATGAATGTTGCAGAGGTTTCCGACTTATGATCCCCTCAAAGTTATAACTATAAATTACTTTTAAAGAGCCGTTAAACTGAAACTTTTTAACGACAATCAATTTTTATTACATGGCGCCCTCTTGTGTGGTTGACCCCAAGTTACATCTACCGTTAGCAAAAAATTGGACGAGGGGGATATAAACTTTTGCGGGAAATAAGCTGCAGCTCGATGTTCACCAATTTATTAATTAGATGAAAATCAAAACATTAGATAAAACGGCTTTCATAAAGACACCGGAAAGCCATTGTCTTTAAGTTTTATTTTGCAACATACATAGACCGCTTTGTTGTTAACTATACTCAGAAATATTCCAACTGTTCTAAATGCCTCATTGGTCACCACTGCTTAGTACTAGTCCAAAGGGCCTAAAATAGCCGCTTTAGCAGAATCATAATAGGATAGTCAATATTACGAATTGTCACTTTTTGGCTGTTTTACGAATTGGCCATTTTATCCCCCCGAACGATCGGGTCGGGTCGGGTGAGTCGTGTCAATAGGTTTTCCATTAGAAATTTCTCAGTAGTAGCCCGGACTTAGGATTTGTGCCTGTGGCAATAGCCCTCTAAAACAACATCATCATAATTTCCCCGCCCTTATCCTAAATCATAACTGGCGAAATGCGGCTGTGCGGATTCAACTCTGCCTAAGCCATCGAGGATTACAGGCATTATTTTATGTTTTTTCCTCCAAGTAAACAGTATTGTATTACTGTTTACATGACAACAATAGCAAACTCCCCTTTGAGCGCCGCTACAAAATTACCTGCTCCAATTGCACACGCGACACGCTTCCTTATTCAAAAATACACCGTCAAAGATCACGTACTGGAGGATCGATCACGAGCTATTTTAGTCTGTGACATTATATTGGAAAAGATATCTATGTAGAGTGTAGACAGAAGCACTAGTCTGGTGAGGTGTATGTAATACAGTCTTACTTCTGATTTCTGGAAACCATCAGGACACATGTATTTTCTTAAAGCCTGTGATTAATAGAACTGCTGTCGAACCATGTTAGTTGTTGTGTTGACCAAATAATCTATTTCTTTTCTCGCCTCTCTAATTACTCAGGGTTGGCTACCGACTCCGAATACTTTTTCTTGTTCTTACTGAGGTAGAACAGCTCAGCAGCACTCGTGACACCAGTCGCAAATGATTTTTTCTTCACGTTTCCCCGCTATTTTTCTATCATTTTAGTTGGCGTATGCAATTCTATCATTTTTAATTAGATGCCTAAGTCGTAACTTTTCTTGCCGAAAAACGTGTCCAAGGAAAGCAAGCCTTTATTGTTTGATAGTCTACTAAACTAAACTATCATGCTATAAGTTGGTACACAGAGTTGACAATCGTTTAAAACTTTCAAATTGTAGCGGCACTACAAAAAGCACTTTATCAACATAGTATAAAAAGTACACAGCGCCATCTATGAAACAAATTAAGAACTAACATCAAATTCCTAAATGGCGATATTAAAGTTCTCCGCGACTTAAGACCATGTAGAAAAACCCAACAACAACTGTCGGGCAGTGGCCCACCAGACACAACACCCGTCTGGTTGGAGGATCCTCCCTTATCTGATCTGATCTCCCTTATCTTGAGATATGAACTTCGTACCCAGTTTTTCATGCCCCTATAAAATCATCTATTCTAGTCGCTGAGCAACATGTTCCTACCAAATATACTGCTCTGCTGTGTGGAGTAAACATAACCTCAGAACATAATCCTACAAATCAGACACGACCTGGTCCTTCTGTCTACATCTGTTATGCGAATATAATACGCAGCCGCGCCTAATGGCCACCTGAACATGCTCTAATCAATCTGGATACGAGGGTACGTACGTAACATGGAACATGAATTAACGTGTAAGGTCACTGATAGGATTATGACGAGGACTAGGAATAGCTGTGCAAGGTACGTAGATGTAGTATTTGACACATTTGTATGTAGATACGGCTTTAGATGACACGTCTGTGTGTCTGCGTGTAAAATAATAGTTTTTTCTTTAAACGAAGCTTACTTTGAGTTTTTGCGAGATTAAGAAGGCCAGCTACTAAGAAAAAAGCGTGTTGCGTCGATCCCAAGTATCATGGGACAAGGGCAGGAAGATGATGATGATAAAGAGGGCCAACTACTGGGCCCTAGAAAAAAGTCTTACCATAGATACCATAGAAGAAGAATAAGAACGAAGTGAAGCTATTTGTGTACCGAAGATCTTCCAAATTCGACAACGGTCATAGCGTAAAAAATAACAAGCAAGCAGACAGAGTTACTTTAACATTTTTAATATTAGTATGGATTAACTATCGCCTTCATGGACCCCGCACAAAAACATAAACAAACGCCCCCTACCTTTATTAAACTGTATTTCAAATAAAACAACCTACCATAAACCGAGTATAAAGTCTTTGAATAATGTGATCTTTTCCGTAGTAAAAATCCCATAAATCTACTTTCTAAGATAAACTCTGTGCCGTAGGACCGAAGTGTAAAAGTTTGTTGAGTTCGAGCGCATTACGTTGGCGTCGGTGTCGGCACGTGACGCCTCGTGCATTTTTCACAGGCGTCCACGGCTGTGTCCACGGCCATTTATTATTGCCCTCGTACTAGTATAAACAGGCAGACAGAGGAGCATTAAATATGAAAACAGTTAATGTTAGATTTTTTTACAGCTTCACACCTTCGTGTGAAGTTGAGAAATAAAATTGTGTGGGGAATGTGTTTAGTTTTGAAGTAAGTTTGGATAGTTAGTTGCAATTCGAAATTTAATAGCTTTAATCGTAGTTTTTTAACGTGACTGCCTGTTCTGTTAAACTATACTATAATATTCTAAAGAAATTAAAAGAGAATGACCAAAGTTGGTACCAAAAAGTCTCGCGCCTCAAAACCAAAATATTATAGTAATTAGTTTCATATTTTTTTACGGCATTACGCGTCGGGGATTTGATTTTTGAACTGGAAATATACTTTTCGAGTTTAAAAGTATGAATATTGTTTTACTCCCTTTATATGACGTTCCGTTTCAACTGAATATAAATGACGTTCCGTTTCAATTGAACAAACCCTTGTCTGTCGAGCGGACTCTAAAATTAATTACAATTAAGTAAGATCAGTACACCAAATCGATTTAGTTTGGTTTATTGCTATTTGCAACAAAATAGATTTTCTCAGCCTAAAGATTTTGATTTATCGATTACATCCCTAAATCCCGACTAGTTTATAGCACTTACTATACTCTATGGTTTATAGTTATCTTATCTGTGGCTTCTGACATTTGTACTGTACTGACTGACTATTGGCAATATAAAGGTCTAAAATAAAATCGAGTTTCAGTCAAGCATACTGTGGATGTTACTTTAACTCGTAATTCTTACTAATATTAGTGTATTACGCTGTTTTTAGAGCAATAATGTAATGTATGTGTGTTAAAATACGTCGTTGGTAGCGTCGAAAAAATAGACCTACTTTTTAGGTTAGTTTCGATTTTATAAAATAACTCTGAAACGCGGGTTTTTTTTTCAAAAATAATTTTTGTAGGAGTTAATACGATCAGTTTAGTCTATAAAAAACAAAGTTTGATTTTGATGCAGCATGGTACGGGATTCCATATATCCATGAGCATTCTCCTTTGTTTGTGAGATCTGATTCCGAAAATTCTTTTACTAACGGGAAGCTACTTTAACCCCGAGTGTTATAGGCTACTTTTAAAACGTACCCGTTAATTTCCGTACATAACAGGAGCGAAGCCGATAACAAAAGCTAGCATAGTATAGGTACTATGGTATTACCTACATAATGTGTACCATCGATACGAATTGCCAAAAGATAGGTTTTTTGCTCATGTAATGTATTGGCAACGTCCTATAGATTCTACATTCAGTAATCAAAAATCCATCATACATTTGGAATTGACACAAAACTGATTGGTAACGAATGAATTTCCTATTTACGTCGACACAATCTTTTATTAATATCTCATCTTTTAGAGAAATGGAGGATTGATCCAACAAACTTAATTTATAATAAATCAGAGTTAAATCGAAAATTTCACACGTTATTCTCGTATTGAAACGAAACTCAATTTTCGAAGTTATGACAGCCGCCTCTCCCGCGAGAAATTATATTGTTTTTAAACTAACTGACCTCTCGGGTCGTGACATTGCCGGAGAACAATATACTGTCCGTCGGCGTCGGTATCATAAATCATAAGTATTTTACTTTTTTTGCCCTTTAATATTTCGGAAACTGCGTTTATAAAAAAAACTACTGAAACATGTAACTGAATGTATCGCTTGTTACACTCACAGTTTGCAAATAATGATATAAATTAAGATCGACATGCATTGTTTTTTCTTCTGTATACTCTGTATTATCTTATCTCTTATCACATAATATACTGTATCTATCTGAGTATTCACATTCCAATGTATAGACGCCAGCTGCACATCAAGCTACTCCAATCTGTCAAATGTCTTTAATAGATTTTCGACTTTATAGCTAAAGCAGTAGGTTCCAGATTCATTGCGAAAAATTGATAGTTTCGGGTAGCTTCACTATCATTAACACTAAAATATGGAATATTTACCATGTTTACTATTTATTTAGAGTTCCCGGTATACAGGCGCTGTGCCAATAACCATGATCCGGATAAACAACAAACCGTTTCCGTGATTTAGTGCGTTGGTGCCAGTAGCGTAACTTACCTTTTTGGGCCCTAATGCAAAAAAAATTGTAGTTACCTCCTTTGCCTATTATATAAAAAATATATAGTTTAAATCAGGTGTGCAGAAATTTAGGACACTTTTTCACTCTTTGTCTGCCTGATTCACACTTTAGTCCGCTGGGATCCCCTTGGGTTGGTTGCATTGGCATAGCTACGCCACTGGTTGGTGCAATACGCAATACTTCAAAATATCGGGAACTCATAATTTACTAGTAAACATGGATAATTTTCCGTTTTTTTTTAAAATTAATTTGTAGTTCTGATATGGCCACGAACGTTCAACTATTGACTAATATTGTTTCATTCAAGAAAACAAAGCTGGTCCTTCCATCCGAATAGCAATTCCTTTTCCTACGTTCAATATCTCCGTCAGACCTATTCTTAGACAAATCATAATAAATTGTCACTTAGTGTGCGTTTGCGTCACAGAACCGATTTATTGTATTCTAGGGATTTGCATTGGTAAACCAGGACAAACGGTGCACACAATAGATTTATTAGTTTGAGTATGAATTAGCAATAGAGCGTGGCTACGGAAGTCAGCTGAAGCATGTATAATGCATCTGTTAATGCTAAAGCTGAGCATTCAACGTATTATTCAGACCTCTGTGTGTAAATCGGTTTAGTGTTAATTAATTTTCAATTAGGTAATACCTAATTAAACATTCAACTTAGTTTAACCAGATATAAGATGTAAATTTTCTTTTCAACTAAAGTGGCTCATCATTATTGACAGCGCTAGACGCTGTCAATAATGATTTCTCCCCTTGGTTGCCTGCATGACATGTAACTGCACTACTGCAGTAGATACAAAAAGATGGTTCTTTTTTTGCTTGCTTATTTGCTATTGACGAAGTCGACTCGGAATAAGGAACTATCCATTCCATTTAAAAAACCGTGTGTACAGGTGACTAACTTCAACAAATAACATCATTAGCAACCACAGCCTGCTCCAACAAACCTCCACACAAATTAATAATAATAACTGTCAGAGTCCTCTGTCCGCAGCTGGTCCTTCTTCCATATGAGGTTGACTGATCCAGCCTCAGAAAACAATCAATAACAAAACTAGCAACCACAGCCCACTCCAACATGCGTCTTATCTCATTCATACTGCAAGGTTATGTCCACGAGTCGAACTACAGAGTTTAATAACAAAAGCACCCCTTTATGTTCAAAAGAATAAAAAAATAATAATAACAATAACAAAAGCCTAGCAGATAAACGGACAGTTAGCAGTCATCATTGTGTATGAGTGGCTGTTCGCACCTTCATCATTCAGGTACTGTTGTGCCGTTATTCAGACGAATTAAATATTCTAAGCCGAGCGAGCGGAGCGAATATTACGGCGTGTTTATGGGAAGTATCGTACAGTTACATTTTGGTGGCAACTTATGGGATTATTGCGTAACTCACGTTCTTTTATAACATGAAGTATTTTCTGAAAAAAAAAAAAATACTAATCCATTGCTACATTTGTTTGAAACATTCGTCTGCTCGACAATGTAAGTGATGCAATGAATGTTGGTGATTGTCAAATGAATTGGGTATAAATAAGTGCACTAAACCAGGTTATATATATATCTATATGATTACTTTGCACACAAACTTTAACCACATTTAAGAATACCTCCACATCGAAATAAATGTAAAAGCATCCAACAGGAAGAGAAGAGAAAGGCCAAAGAAACGCTGGATAGACTGTGTGAAGGTTGATATGGCTAGAAAGGAGGTGACTGCTGAAATGACGATTAAAAAAGCAGTATAGAAGAAGACAAGTTGCGCCGGCCCCAAATAAATTGAAATAAGGGCACGAAAATGATGATGAAAAGTATCCAACAATCTTTTTTTTTATGTGCTCAGGGAATTTTCTATCTCTATACAGTGGCGATGGCGTGCATTTTCTGTCGGTAAGTCACTGGATTGCTATCATATACATATCTATAGGTATGTAGATGACAACAATGTTAGTCCTAGATTATGTTTGTACTGTGTACCGACGGCCTTGATAATGAATAGGCTCGTTTGTCCCGTGGGTGACATAACTGGCTAGGGGGACTAAATAGGTATAACGACGTCCTGGCGAACGCCATATTTCATGCTGTTATAACCAGACAATGGTGGTCCCTGACTGGTAGTTACTTACTGAGGATAGTCAAAACTGTGTGAAATAGTACAATAGAAACTTGAACGTTGAACTTGTCAAAAAAAAAAAACTGGAAGTGGAGGAGTTTAATTCAGAAAAGATAAAAAAATACTGCCTCGTTGGCCTAGTCGTCGCAAGAACCACTGCACAGCATGCGATCTGGGGTCTGATTACAAGGTCGCGCATTGTTTTTTGATTTATTTCATCAGTAGTCTCTCTGTCAGCCTGTATTCTTCGTTAGGACTCAGTTAATGGCAATAGCCTGGCCCACAATTACTACGGAACCTGAAATATACTTAGTTAAATATGGGTACTTATTTGCCTAACCCTTCCGGGATTCCAGATGTGATGATAAACTCGTTGTGAAAAAAATATATAAACGGTCATGACAATTTTAATATAACATTTGCAGAACGAGTTCTGGTAGTAAAACAAACTGGCACAGCCCACGAAATTGCTGGATTTGTTGGAGATTTTTTTCTAGGAAAAAACAAAGCTAAGATTTTCACACAAAAACAGGTACCAATATTTACAAAATAAATTCTTTCAAGCTACTATGGTTTGAATAGAAGGCTTTCGTTTCATGCGGTGTACCTTCGCAATAGATAATCCGGGGTAATCCTTGTGTGTACGTTCAAAGAGGACTCCATGTTTTCTTTTAGAATATTCTAGAACTGTGCTCGTTTGTGGGGGCTTTCGTTTTATCTAGGCTGTAGTTATGGAGACGACTTGTTTGTGGAATACTGAGGTAAGTTTTCTAAGGATTGTGTAGCTGATTTTGTTTATTTTGTAAGATTTGGTTGATTGAAAAAGGGGTTGGCTGTTTTATTTAGTGTATGAGATTGAAATCACTATACATCATGCGAATGTTTATATCTTGTGAGTAAATGTTATTATTAGCTCAGACTTGACCTCAACCACCTTGACTAAAGAGTGAAGAGTCAGATCTGCTAGTCTTCTGGCCCCTACCTCTACCTCTTTGGCGGAAAATGAAAAACGAACTCTGCCAAAGTCATATAGCAAGGCTGTCTGCTAAGCGCAGATTGAACCCATCTTTTCTCACGTAACTTGAAATATTAACTCGGTTTACATTCCTCAAATATCTTTGCTCGACGTAGGTATTATGTTTCCAGTTTTGCCAACCGAAGGAAATAGCGCACATTCCCACACTCGCTGTTTGCGTTCAATGAATTGAAACTTTTCATTTCGGCATCTATTCGCTACGTCCAAACTAGAAACAGTATTGAAAAATATCCGTTGTGTAATCAAGTGAAGTTTCTGTGTATTCACACAATATTGTTTTTGCTGTGGCAAAATATCAAATGTTTAATAGAAAAAGTTTGTATTGAAAAAATAAAATGCCCCGAAAAATGTAGACTGCGCATTTTCGTCGCTGTCTCTCTATTTATATTAAAATGCGTAATTGAAAAAACGGTGGTCCTGTCTCTGATATTGCAATGAAGGTTGATTTTCAACGCCATTTAATTTGAAATGGAAATTCAACTGTTGTCTAACTTCACTTGTTTTGTATGACATTTTAATTTCCTCTTTGCTGGTATTTATTGAATAGATTCATTCGGTGCTACGAATATTTTCAGTATTACGGTCACAAATAAAGTTATACCAAAGTTTCGGTGATTTTCTATTTATTTGAAGCTGACGCAGCAATACTAATAATAATAGGATATAAAAAGGTATACTTAACAATCCAGTCTAGATAGCTTGGTCACCGGAAAAAAAGGAATTTCCTTTGGTTAGGTAATCTTGAATATAACACCTCTATGTAACATGCTGAGGTTTCTCTATGCATAACTACATGATACTCAGGAGACAGGCGTCGGAATTGGAAGGCTCTGGCTTTGGTAGGGGCGGAAAGCGATTAGCGTTATTAGCGTCCGTTGTTTTAACCCGAATCTTTAATAGTATTAGTCTAGTACTGCAGGTCTTCCAAGTCTTTGTGACTTGGAAGATGTGTGACCACAGATTAGTCCAGATACTTCACTCAGTAGAAAATTTCCAATACCTATTACGATAATTGCCTACTCCCTCGCGTCAACAACCACTGTATGCTAAAATGCGCCTAAATGCTCAAGCGTACAGCAGTGATTGCTTCGCACCGCGCGATTCCACAGTAATCGCAGGGCTGCCTCTTCGATAAAATTAAATTAACATAACTTTTTATCTATGTTATTGAGAACTGTGAATATGTTCTGACTTTTATGTGGCAGTTAAAAATTTTATCATTTATAAAATATTTAACCAACTTAAAAAAATTGACAGGTAAATGGAAATCATTGACAGGTAAATGGAAAAATGTTAGGTGTTTATCCCGTCTTTTGCTTGATTTACACCCATCTACAGCACATAAGGCACCACACGGCATCGTAATACGCGTACGAACGAACAGCACTATTAAAATTGAACGGCGTGCGCGCGCTTCGCTTGCGAAAACCGCACTGAATTTGATCCGCCGGCGGACCGAGACCGCTCGGCTGGGCGGTAGGCACTTATAGCGCGCAAGTACATGGAGTGACGGAGGCCTGGTGTGACACAGACACATGCATAGTTCGATCCAAACTATCTACCTCTAAAGGGCGAGTGCGAGAGTGTACAACCAAAAACAATTTTCTTGTGTTCTTACAGCAACAACGACAACAATCCATTTATTTTAGGTAACAAAGACCCATAGATACGTCTAGATCTTAGGGGTGCTCTGTGACACGCCGTGATGGCTCTCGGCCACCGTAGGCGCGGGCCTGTGGACGGTGAGTAATGGGCTAGCTCGCCGTCCGTCCGTCGTATGACGACAGGCCGTGTCGACGGCGCGTTCGTGTTCCACGCGCGCCTCAAAGAGATGTCAGCAAACGGGAGGGGCCCGCAAGGGCCGATGCCTGCCAGGGCTGCGGGACTGTACGAAAGAGTTACCGCGGCCCTGGAACATAAAGGGCTAAAGAAGGAACATGGGTGGTTTTTAGTCAGTAAGAGTCTGACAGTCCCTTCCGCTCCGCCCAGAGCGGGAGGAGTCAATTGGGTGCTCTGTGAACTTGTGGCTTTTAGTTTAACATGTTTAGTGTCCAATACGAAAACGGGCGGCGAATCCTACAATACTCGACACTAACTAATCAGTCAAATAAAGTACCAGTTAGCCTCAAAACACTATATCAAGCAAAACAAACAAAATTTCACTGACACCACCATAATTCCAAAGACAATTAAAGTTACTGAAATATGAGCCTGTATTCAGAGCCCGGGTTACTTAACCACATCGTAGCTTTAGACCTGCAGTACTATAAATACACCTAGTTACTAACGCTGAAATCTAGGGCTCGCAGCAAAATTCAACGAAGGATATGAGGGTAGTCTTTAATTAAATTTTCAAAAGGTATATGGAGGTCGTTCAGGCCGTGATGTACTGTAGGTATCAAGTTTAAGTGGATCTGACCTTAATCTGGTCCTGAAGACTGGCCTTTCGAGACAAAATAGATAGAAGTGCTAGCTTTAATGTTTTATATTTAATCCAATTCGTTAAAGTAAGTAAACTAAAAATAGAATCCTGAAATAAGTCGAGACGTAACGGGTAAATAAGTTTTATTTTTGTAACAAACTGATTCTATAGAGCTTCTATATTAATTAACTTTTTGGTAAAATAAAGGATGTTTAAATAAAAAGATGATTCAGTAAACTGTGAACCGCTACGACTATTGAACTTAAAAAAAAAACTTAACACCCAAAAGCACTGAACGGGATCAGCATATCTCAACTGCGTTCTAGACCTGCTTATCTTTCTCCTGCCCTTATCCCAATATATTTGGGGTCGGCGCAGCATGTCTTCTTCTTCTTCCATTCTCCTCTATTACTCGTCATCTCAGCAGTCACCTCCTTTCTAGCCATATCATCCTTCACACAGTCCATCCATCGTTTCTTTGGTCTTCCTCTACCGTTATAGCCATGCACATTCATACTCAAAACTATCCGCATGACATTTTCCTCATTCTTCCGTGTCTTATGCCCATTCCACGACAATCGTTCTAGTCCTGTCAATATCTTAATTGCTGTGAAACATTGATAATGCTAGCTCTTGAAATCCGTTCTTAGTTCGGTCCAGTCTAACCGGATGCAACTGAATACCAATATTTTACATGGAGCGGCTTCCTATCTGACCTCCACAATTACTCGTAGTCACTCTTCCAGTTAGTAGTAATTTATATCTTAATATAAAGAACTGAAATAAAATCTTCGTTTAGTGAAAAACCTTTTCTATCTCCACAAATCGCTTATAACAATTAACTGAACACACCCCAAATTAATGACATAAATTATTCATGTCCCTAATTCGGGCCCTATCAGACTGCAAGATGTAAAGTCCAAATAAAACGCAATAAGAGTGCTGAACACGTACCAATTCTGCTGGTTTACTTTCCACTACCATTAGGGTAACTCACTTACATGAACGAATCAAACAAATTGAGAAACACACGTTAACTTTAAAAGTTTCTGAAACTTTGAAAAACAAACAAGTATATGTATACTTACTTAACTCGTGTTAGAAAAAGAAATACGCGTAAATTCGTTTTGTTTGCGCAAAGGTGCTCTCTGAAGCAACGTTACTCCTTGACCACTGCTTTAAAACATTAATTAAACGGAACTCACAACAACCATCACAGACGTGATTGTTTTAAGTGATAAAAAGTTAGATTTTTAAATGGCCGACTACTGAATATCTCCTCGATAGTAAAAATCATATGACACTAGATAAAAAGAGATTTTTCTTGTTAAAATCATGCTTGTAAACCTTTAAAAACTCCGTAGCTAGAATCCGTCAAAGAAATACTCGAATTATAACTTCAGTACCTGGGCGACCGAACACTGCTCAGGTAAAAATATAGGAAACGAATTTTCACAAATATTTATTTATTGATTATTATTTATTTATTTAAACTTCATGTACAATAGTGGTACATAGGCGGACTTAATGCCACAAGGCATTCTCTACCAGTCAACCTTTGGGTTAAATAAGAAAACACTGTGATAGGGTACAAAATCATCATCATCTTCCTGCCCTTGTCCCATGTTATTTGGGGTCGGCGCAACACGTTTTTTTCTTCCATTCTCCTCTGTCAACCGTCATGCTATCATTTACTTCTTTATCTTTCATATCATTCCTCACACAATCCATCCATCGTTTCTTTGGTCTTCCTCTCCCTCTCCATCCAACAACGTTTATATTCATCACTCTTTTAGTCACATGCGATTCGTCCTCCTCATCACATGTCCATACCAAGACAGTCGATTCCCTTTCAACTTTTCTGTGACTGGCGCAACTTTTAAACTTCTTCTAATGTATTCGTTCCTTACTTTATCCTCTTGTCACACCACACATCCACCTCAACATTCTCATCTCCGCTACATGCAATCTTTTTTCATCCATCTTCTTCACAGCCCAGCATTCCGATCCATACAGTACGACAGTGATAGGGTACAAAATAAATACCTAAAAAAAACTTCTTGTTTTCGAAAATTCATATACTTATATTGATACTAATACTTACACTTAAATAAATAAAATAAACTACTGAATATCTTAACAAATACTAAAATAAAAGACAAGAATCCTAATAATAATTACTATGACTCGACTTCTAATATTGAGAGCTATCTAGCTAGATCGGGTTTCGCTCCCGTAAGCCAACTCAACTGTCATTGCAATCGTTAGAGCTGTTTTCGAAAACGTAATTACAATTAATGTAATATTTGCTCATTTCATAGTATAGGATATGGTAGTAAAGTAAACAGCAACATCATTACACTACCATACCGCAGCGGTGAACATACTCGTAGTTGTAGAAAAACAAAAAACAACTTCTAGTATAGCGGCGATTAGCGGTAGTATTCTAACCGCGTAAGTTTACTACTCCGTTGGTCTAAAGATTAACAAAAACACTAGTTACACTTAATTAAGTCTTCTGGGGTAGGAATTACTACTCAGTCCCAGTTGTTATTTTTTTATCTTTTCTAGTCGTTACGGGTAGTCAGAAGCCTTACTCTATAAGAGAATTTCTAGATGACAAGATCGATCGATCTACATTGAAGCGAATTCATTGAATGAATAATTTGTAATTTGACATAGATAAATTATTTTACTAATTTAATCATAATGTATTGCATGACAATTGGTTGTATTGTATTTTATCTACCTAATTTACCGAGCTTGTGACATAAATTTTGTATGCTTCAATGGCGGGACATAGTAGACTTACCTGTATTTAATTAACACAACATCTTATGAATCTATGATCCGCAATAAATTATTTGAATTTGAATCTTGAAAGTCGAACAACCAAAACATTAAAAAAAAAACTAAAAAACACGCTTTAGAGTGACGTCATTTTATTTCTCGTATTCTTCTCAGCAATTCCTTTCATTTGACACCCATATCATGGGAAAGCATAAAAAATAACTAGTCCGCCAACTTTGGGAGTCCGCCATATTGGATTTAGAATTACGTCACTTAGCTAACCATTCATTGTCATCCAAACTAAACATATGTGCAAAATTTCAGCTCAATCGGAAACCGGGAAATTGGTTAAGTTCTTCTAACTTCTAATTTTTTTACATAGTTAAGTACAGGTGAAGCTAATAAAAGCGTGTTAAAATCCTTGATTAAACCAATGACCTGGGCTGTCATTCGTAGATCTTTAACAGTTGTCACAGGCAGTAGGACGCCAAGGGAACTAAGTTGGGGTGGTCAGATAGCAGTTGCTTCATGTAAAATACTCGGATTCAGCTGCATACGGTTAGATTGGAAGCCGACCCCAACATACATGGGAAAAGGCTACAGAGGTTGTGGATCAGTGTCCATTGTCAGTTACGTTCCAAGTTATGTACAGTCGCCAGCACATCAAGTTACCACAAACTGTCAAATTTCTCCAGTAACTTGTTGCGCTGACGACTGTACTACCGAGTTCACTTACGATCGTTTTTCAACCTTATTACTTAGGGCATAAGACCGTCAGTGAACTCGGTAGTACGTCTGTTAATAAAATCAAATCGTTTTGTTTCGGAAAGCTAACGGAACCATTTTTGCCTTGTAATTAAAATAAGTTCTATTGCTAGCTACTTAATCTGGTTAAATAATAACAACCGCTCGGGTCGATCTTTAGGTTAAGCCGTGCTTGCCAAGGTTGGTCTGTGGATGGGTGACCACCCATTACATACCGATTTACACCGTGCCTCGGAAAGCACGTTAAGCCGTTGGTCCCGGCTGTCATGTGTAGATCTTTGACAGTCGTTACAGGTAGTCAGTGGCCCGCAAGTCTGACAATCAGTCTTACCAAGGATATCGTATTAGCCAGTACTAACTGGGTTGTGGAGGTCACATAGGCAGTCGCTCCATGTAAAATACTGGTATTGAGCTGCATCCGATTAGACTGGAAGCCGACCCCAATATAGTTGGGAAAAGGCTAGCCAGATGATTATGCTAGTAGCTACTTAATCACTAATAATATTAGGAGCTCCCTTTAACATAAAACAAACATAAACCCTATAACTAAACTATTATATCACCAGCCAAGGTTTCCTAATTGTACCTAATTACGTCACGTCCTCCATCTTGCCTCCAAGTAGGCCATTAAGGGTCAATTGATTATTATTGACAATATAACTAGATTATCACATGTCAATAATGGGGATTATCTTAGATTGCAATTTAGTTAATTGGGCGTATCAGTCACTTTGACGTATTAATTATATTACGAGTATTTGTTGATCTAGTCAGCGAAATAATAACAGGCGCACGGGTTGATCTTCAAGGTTAAGCAGTGTTTGTCGAGGTTGGTCCGTGCATGCGTGACGATCATTACATACCGAGTTTCCTCCGCGCATCGGAAAGCACGATATGCCGTTGGTTCAATCGCTACAAGTGGTCAGAAGCCCGAAAGTCTGACAACCAGTCTTACCAAGGAGTATCGTATTACCCAGTTAGTGGGTTGTGGAAGTCAGATAGGCTGTCGCTCCATGTAAACTACTGGTATTCAGCTGCATTCGGTTAGACTGGGAGCCGACCCCAACATAATTGGGAAAAGGCAGGCAGATGATGATGATAATAGAGCTTGTAGTGCTGTCGAGTGTGAGATAATATAATATTATAATATACTCGTAATATCTTGGGACAACCAACACACAGCCATCTGATCCCAAACTAGGCAGAGCTTGTACAATGGCAACCAGACAACTGATAAACATACTTATATATTTCTAAAAACATACATATTATAGATAAATTACACACCCAGATACAGAACAAATAATCGTACTCATCGCACAAAGATTTGTCCTGTGTGGGAATCGAACCCACGACCTCCGTCCTAGCAGTCAGGGTCACTAACCACTAGACCAACGATGTTGATAGAAAGTGGCAGTTGGTGTTAATAAGACCTTTAAGAAGAAAATATTAGGTTCATCAGAATTAGGATCGAAACGGTTTCTAAAACAGACAATCGCATGTATATAACTTCGTATAAAGATCGTGTAAGCCTCGACTGTACCTTATGTTTAGCTTTAATTTGAACAGAATTAAATACATCTTAAGCTTTGAGAGTGTCACTCTGTAAAGTTTACTTCAATTGCACTCAAGTAACCGACGCAACGGGTGGCGTTGATAGATAAACGATTTATTCACTGCACACAAAAGACAAAACAACACACAGAAGCACAATTAAATGATAACAACATATACTTATATAAAAACAAGGTGCCAGTATACAAAAAGAAAAACATATGTACCCTTATTCGAAAGTGCATTTCTTTTTTATAGTAAATCTCACATAGATCGGACCTCGTCCCACTCCAAATGAAGCGATGATTTTAGAATAACACTGTTTTCTAGTGGTTCCGGGTCTAGCTGTTTATTTATGTGAGTTTAAATGTTTGTAAACGCACCCACGATAAAGGCGAAATTCCAAGTGAGAAATAAGTAACTTTTGTTTTCTAGATTGAGACTACCTTAAACCACATATTAATACAAGCCTAAGGACCTGTTTCACCCCCTACAATTAAGTTCTCGTTAACTTACTTAGCCGATAATAAATTCTGTACCATTTTTTAATTTGTTAGGTAAGAGTGGCTATTTGGACATCGTGAAATAGGCCCTAAGCCTCGAGCTAGGCGAAATTATGCACAACAGCAACTTAACCTCCTTCAGGGAATAAAAGCAAAGATTTAACACGCATTAATTATTCCTCTTGCAACTACAATTCTCGAGGTAAAGAAACTTGTGAAAGATTCCGAGTTTCTCTGCTCTTAAGGAACCCTCAGAACACGGGGAAATGAACTCTAATTAATGAAACTTTGCAACTTTATCTGACTACTTTCGTATGCATGTATCGTACGCACCTTCCTGAAATGGTATAGACAGACGTATCGGTACTGTTTGACCCATATATTGGGATCTTTACATTGAAGTTAAGTTAGGAAACTTTGAGAGATTTTCGCTTAAACTTAGGTACCTACTGATAGTGGAAACCTGTTGAGTTTTGTTTGGGGTGTTAAGAGGACGTAAAGTTTTAACATATTTGAGTAATATATCGACATTTATGTATTGTAGTTTGATGTTTTGGGATGGTTCTCCAATCAATGTTGTTCCAGTTAACCCCTAAACATTTTACCGACTTGAACCATATGAGCGCGGAATGTGCGACGAAATTCACTTGCACCAGTTCTGTCACTTACTTTTCTGGAGGTGTTCATACTGGCGCGGCGCAAGTAGTCACAACCTAATTTCTACTTCACTACACATCACTACATAGTATAAAACAAAGTCGCTTTCTCTGTCCCTATATCCCTATGTATGCTTAAATCCTTAAAACTACGCAACGGATTTTGATGTGGTTTTTTTAATAGATAGAGTGATTCAAGAGGAAGGTTTATATGTATAATACATGCACCCGTGCGAAGCCAGGGCGGGTCGCTAGTAATATTATAAATGCGAAAGTTTGTGAGGATGGATGTTTGTTACTCTCACCCAAAAACTACGGAATAGATTTGGATGAAATTTTGCACACAGATAGTTTATAACCTGGATTAACACACAGGATACTTTTTATCCCGGTAGTATGATCCCGTATCGAACTCCACGCTGGGGAAACCGCGGGCATAAGCTAGTTGTCAAATAAAACAAATGGCGCGACGGATTGGCTATCTTTTTGACTCACCTGTTGGATAACTCTGTAATTATGTGTATCAAGAAAAAAAAATCATCATCAATATACAGGATGGAAGACACCGACGCACAAACGGTTACCACGTACACCATTCTGAACTCCCCCCCCCCCCACCGAACTTTTTCTTCGGCATTAGAAACAACATCTGTTTCATACATTTTGACCGCGTCGGTATTGCACTTTTATAGGAAACGAATTTATATATCTATATAAAATTATTAAATTACCGATGAAAACTTTCTATGTTGTTAATTGTAGCGAACGACCAAATTCCTATCAGTAGTTTCCGTTTACTAATAAAAGTTTATTCCATAATACACACACAGCCTCCAATAAAAACACAATACAAGTAACTCGGTATTCACCTTCATATTCTCCATTATTATCTAGAATTCTCCGCGTCTATAGCCGCAACCCCGCAGCCATAGAATTTCACCCGGAGTCAGCGGAAGCAGGTGACAATGAAACGAGGGATGCCTTCGCGTTGAATCGACTTTCTAATGAAGCCCCATTTGATTTCACGTTCAACTTCACTCAGAAAAGGTTATGGAAGCATTTTTTTCATAATATTCTTCTCTATTTCCGGGTGGTAGGGATGGAAACTAAAGTTTTTTTTTTTTGGTTAGTTTCAGCTGTGCCAATTATTTTGATAATCGGTGCCTGTTGACTAAAAGGAAAGAATAATGGGATGTGTCGGTTTTTCGTTGTGAAAAATCTTCAATTTTTATTTTCAATTTGATAATTGAGAATGAATTTTTATTCAGACAGGGAAATTCAATGTTAATCAAAACGATAGACTACGCTAATTTGACGTAATATAGCCATTTCACAGAAATGTCAAAGAATGACCGTTGTGATTCCAATAAACAGACAGTTGCAAGTTGTTATTTTCTTTAATTTTCGTATGAAACGGCTTTTTGGTTTTTGGTGCCTTGCCACTAGTTACCGATATTAGATCGCTACGAATAATGGGCTTATTGATAAACTATCTTGGCAATGCTTCAAAACGATATGGATCTATTTTAAAAGCGTATCTTCGATAGGTTTCTCATAGTTTATTCCACTGTATTTGAAGTTCATAGATGCTAGTAAAATTCTCTTCAAAATCGTGAGCGTGTATCTGCTTCTTGTAGCTTCAAGACCGAAGTCTTCAATTGACTGGTTTTAAAAAATACCAGCTTAAGGCGCAAGCGGAGCTAAATGACGTTTGTCGTTAGCCCGTGTACAAAGCTCGTTAGGCCTTAATAATACTGATAAAAATAAAATTGAATTACACGGATAAGGGCTGAAAAACGCCGACAATTTCAAATAAAAAGTTACAACACTTTTTGCACGACGATTTATTTTTTTGAATGAAAGTAAAAAAAATGTTTATTGTAAAAAGGTTTTTATAAGCCGTGTTAAAACAATCTTCTGTGTAAAACATCCCTAGAATACAGTAGACAGAAAATTTAATTTGATATCCGCCCTTAACGCCGGTGTCCCGAATTTTCCGCGATTAAAATTTTACGATCCAAAATACTATAATGAAAAGCCTACGGGACCTCGGATGAATTGGGTAGCCACACTTTTGTCGTAAAAACGCCTTTATGCGGTCACAATTGGTAAAAGAATTTATTTGACCGACATTGTTATTGTACATTTGGACTTGGGAAAGTAGGTTAAGTTTTCAGTAGTTAATTTTGTTATGACCGTGATGTTACATCTAGCATTAGTGAGAAGTGTCACAATATTGTTAAAAGAGAATACCCATTACATTCATACACGCTTTTTTCTCTAGGGGGTGGGTAGAAACTACAGAACGCCTTCTGCTGCGATCGTACTCCTTCTGTTCATACTATTAATGCCCGTTCATATAAGCATAATCAGCCTGTAATGTTCCAACTGCTGGGACACAGGCCTGCTCTCTATGAGGGGGAATGGGCTGTTATCCACCACGCGTGCCCAGTGCGGGTTGGTAGATGTCACATGTCTTCGAATTTTCGGTTCTAGGACATGCCGGTTTCCTCACGATGTTTTCCTTCACCGTTTTGATAGCAGTGGTGATGAAATAAATTACCCAAAGTAATGCGCCTGCCTGGGTTTGAACCCACGACTTACTGCTCGTAAGTTGGGGCCGCTACCACTGGGCCACCGCTGTTCCAATGCCCATTAATTTTCTTCTATTTCAAATGTTTGGTCATCGTCCAAAGAAAAATTAAAAGCAACGCAGGAAACTAAATAGTTTTAGCCACAACTTCATTTTGTGTATTTAATCTTTATTCTCATTGGTCGCCTCATGGACATCGAGGTAGACCACGGCGAAATTGGTGTGAGGATCTGATTTTGTTGTCAGGAACTCAGGACAAACATGGCCAGGGATCGCACTGAAAGTTTCAAAATCAAAATCAAAATCAAAGCATTTATTTCAAGTAGGCCCGTTACAGGCACTTTTGAACTGTCGAAACAAAGATAACAATGAAATTTAGCTACAGTCCCAGTCACAAGGCATAAAAACTGTGAAAGTACTGTAGTTGCCCATTCCCTAACGTAGATCTCTATGGAGAAGAACGGGCAAGAAACTCCATGGACACTCTTTTAAATCAGAATATTTTTACAAAACCTTGGTTACATCATTCATGTTTAGATGGTACATTATGTGAGAGCGATGTAGCAAGATGTGCACGTTAAAAGTGTCCATAGTAAAAACAAGGAAAAGAACAATTCAAAAAATAAAATAATTAATTCAAATAAGCCGTGGCAACCAAGAGATGACCAGTCACAACTGACAGCGCCCGTTCACGAACATGACGCATGTATCAGCACCATTCAACTCAACCATTTTGAAGGGAACTAACTGATCCGACACACGCGCCACCATCAGCGAGACATTTGAGTGAGCATGACATACACTTAACCGCCAGGGCAAATTCAAGTCAAAAAAAAAAAAAAATTACGTAGGTTTCCAACGAAGGATAGCTTTCTATTACATAGTACTCACATAATATGGGCTATGCGGTTATATAATACCAAAAGAAATTGAATCTATACAATGCAAAGATAGTTGTACAATCTTCAGCAGCTCCAACAATACTATTTAATGCTATCCATTAATCAGTTTATGCGCCCCTGTCCATGTGGAGCAGGACCGGCATTGAGCCAAGCATTTTTATCAGAGATATAATCGTCCAACTTGTAATATGCTTGCTTACATAGTGTGCGTTTAATGCATGATTTAAATTTCGTCTCATTCAGTTCAAGAATACTTTGTGGAATTTTATTATAGCATCTTAAACAGTACCCCATGAAAGATGAGTCTACTTTAGCGAGTCTGAAGCCCGGCTGAACTAATTGGTCTCTAGTTCTCGTACTGTAATTGTGTCTGTCACCTCTTTTATTAAAAAGATGTAGATTTTTTCTAACGTACATTATGTTTTCGTAGATGTATTGACAATGTACCGTCATGATTTTGATTTCCTTAAACATTTCCCTTAGAGAATCGCGCCTACGAAGATTATATATGGCTCTGATGGCTCTTTTTTGCAGAATAAATATAGACTCAATGTCTGCAGCCCGTCCCCATAACAGAATGCCATAAGACATTATACTATGAAAGTAACTAAAATAGACCAGTCTAGCGGTATCTACATCAGAAAATTGACGGATTTTTCTAACAGCATATGCTGCTGAACTTAGGCGCCCCGCAAGAGATTTCAAATGAGAACCCCATTGTAGCCTTGAATCAAGCGTAAGCCCCAGGAAAACGGTTTTATCTACGAATTCAAGTTTCTCTTTATTCAATACTATATCACACTCGTTACTTTTAACATTTGGTAAAGCAAATCTTATGCATTTCGTTTTTTTTTCATTTAATACTAAATTGTTTGCTGTGAACCAATTATGGACCTGAAGTAGGGCATTATTTACGTCATCTAGATTTTGGGCCCGTCTATTTATCTTAAAAATTAGAGAAGTGTCATCAGCAAATAACACCATATTTTGAGGTTGGTTTTTCAATAAATAGGGTAGATCGTTTATATATACTAGAAAGAGGAAAGGACCCAATATTGAGCCTTGCGGAACCCCCATTTTTACTTTTAAACCCTGTGAATTAACACCATTTATTTGAACATATTGTTGTCTATCACTTAAATAAGATTTTACCAAACCAAGTGCAAGTTTACCTAGTCCGTAATGCTCAAGTTTCAAAAGCAATGTGTCGTGATTTACGCAATCAAATGCTTTGGAGAGGTCACAAAATATTCCTATTGCGTCTTGGGATGCTTCCCACGCAGAAAATATGTGCTTTAATAAGGTTACACCGGCGTCAGTTGTACAACGTCCCTTAGTGAAACCAAACTGTTGGTCGTGTAAGATTCTGTTGGTGTTAAAATGATTGAGCATTTGATTAAGCATTACTTTTTCAAACACCTTGCTAAAAACTGGCAACACGGATACAGGTCTATAATTATTAGTATCTTTACCATCCCCGGATTTGAAAAGAGGTATGACTTTACTGTATTTCATTAAATCAGGGAAAACTCCTTGGTCTACACACAAATTAAAAATTAAAGCTAAGTATGGTGCTACAGTCTCAACTATGGATGTACAAACTTTGATAGACATTCCCCAAAGATCTTCGGTCAGTTTGACTTTTATTTGCCGGAAAGCTTTAATAACTATCATAGGGTTTATGTGTTTAAATTTAAATTCAGCCGTTTGGAAAGAGAAAGGGGAAGCCAAACGAAGACAAAAAACCGGCCAAGTGCGAGTCGGACTCGCGCATGAAGGGTTCCGTCCCATCGTAGTTGGAGAGCCCCCTTTGATGTTTAATGTATTTTATTTTTTATTATTTGTTTTTAAATCGGCAACAGAAATACACATTCTGTGAAAATTTCAACTGTCTACCTATTACGGATCATAAGACACACACACATACAGCCCGCTGACAAACAGACGAACGGACGGACAGCGGAGTCTTAGTAATAGAGTCCCGTTGGTTACCCTTCAGGTACGGAAAACTAAAAAAACAATGATAAAATAGCAAAGGTCAGGCAAGTCATACACAACATTATACGACCAACATGCACCACACAAACATCCATAATATACGAACATACAATTTGAAGCCCTGACTAACTGGAGCACTAACGCTAACGATTTACGAACATAGAACAATTCATGGAGTGCGAGGCATACTGACCGTATATTTTTGGGGTCAGAGTGCGACTATAAATTCGATGCAACTAATGCATGGGCCAGCCGTGCCAAGTGTGGGCCAACTTATAGCGCCATTATGAAACAGCTGACCGTTTGGACGAGTTTTCATTAATCCGGCTCGAAGGACCATTTTTGTGTCATTTGTTTTTGGTTTCATTGAAAAGTGTAAAGTGATATCAGTGCGCAGTACTCGCAACCGGCATGCGTATGACCAGGTGTATGAACGTGGACGAGGCAAAAGTAGTATGTAAAGATCGTAGCAGGTGTTCTGTGGTTACCTACCCTCATGGGAAAAAAGCGTGAGTCTATCTATGTATGTAAAATGATAACCGATACATAGAATCATTATATATACCTTTGATCTAAATGTATCTAGTATAAATGTGGCTGAATGGACGCGCATGTTTTTCTTTACTATTTTGATATTGGTAAAGTAATCCAAACCTTTGTACAGATTATTACTTATCAAGCAAGCCTATATGGCTCTCCAAAATCAGCGTAAAATCACACAAAAACTTATTACAGTCAAATGACTAAATACTCTTTTATCATAACGATATTCATCTAGGAAGGCCATAAAAATAAATATGAATTGGTCCCGGTAGAGGGCGTTATTTCACAATTTGCTGGCGGTCGAATCATTTGTATTGCCATGTAATTTGGGGCGGCGGTGATTGCACTCTTCCGGGCGACCACTTCTTATGTACTTTTTATTCTTTATTATTCTTAAATGAAGAAAGGGTGAAGTCGGCATAAAGGCTTTGGGAGAATAATGCTGTTATTCAATTAAATTCAGAGTAAGTTAAAACTTACAAACTGTGTTAGTAATACTCGTACATGAGGAACTATTTTACATGGATTTGTATCCATTGCCATAGAGGACTTTCTATTTTGCCAGCAATTACCTTCAGGTACTTACTGTTTTAAGCTTTCACACACGCTTAAAGGTTTAAAACTAATCTTAGGATATCTTCCGTGATTGTCCATGAGTTGTTGTTGTTTGTGTTGTTATATCGGGAGCTCAAAATCATAAACAATCACGGAAGATATCCCCGTAAGTGACAGTATAAGTGAGTTCTTTTGACTAGAGGAAGTGTCAGCATCTTCTGAAAAGAGAAAGTATTACTTGATACGTTTGTATGACAAAATAAATAGGTATTTACTATAGCGGTTACTGTCGGTCGACCCCTCCAACTTCAACGTTAAAACTCAAGACATAAGGGTGAAAAGTGGTCTACCGTCAGTGAACGTAGTACCGGATCTTTTGACACGTGGCAAAAATCGCAACTATTGCTACCATTTTGTTTTGTCAATACAATTTTACCAACGATCGTCATTGTCGTTCAATCGCCAAAAGATCATTGTAGACTGTTCAAATAATGGGTGTAAAAAGACTTAACGAAGCTGAAAGGCACGTGTTATCCTTGTCATTGCAATTATTGTTTTGTTCTGGACCATACCTGGGAACCTTCTAGTTACGGATATATTGGAGAGAAAAGTTTTTTTATAATACATGTTTTGTATGTTATAACTTTACTTTAAATACCTCCATGGCCCCAGGCCTTACACTCAACTCAAGGCATCCACAGGACTTGCCCGGTTAAGCAGTAGCCAACATGAGAGGTTGAACTGCAAGATGCCCAACAAAAAAAAAAAATGTTTTGACTGCGTTACCTTGAGCACTACCGTGAGCCGTGATTGTTCACCGCCAAAAAAAGTCGTTTCCAAGTAATATTTTTTGGGTAGTTACTTAGTTTGATGTACAGAATGCTTGTTTGACAGCATCGTGAAGGGTCCGTTTACAACTTGTCTGTGGCCTGAACCATTTTCAGTTTTTCACCCCTATAAATTACGTACGTTTTACCAAAATTCATCAAATTAACTAACCGTACTTTCTTACCAGTTTTACCATCATAGGTACTGAAAAAGACCATAAATGGAATATAAAACCTAGTAAAGCTTGCTCCGTAAAACTGGTGGAACGAATAGTAATAATCGTTAAAACTCACGTTCTTAATAAGTATCAATAAATACTAAGTGCTTTTCCGAGATCACTAGAATTATCTAAACTGACTCATCCTATTAGGTGTACCTCTGACTTACCCTTCGGGGATTACAGACATGATCACATGGTGGTATGTTGGGTAAGTCCCGTTTGGACAACTAAACAAAATAGCATCACAAAAATCTGGCTTGGTAACTTTTTTGGTCATCATACATTGAGTCTCGTTTTGTCAACTTTTGATGTACATCTAGTGGATCTGTGTGTTGCTGTCCTCAAGAGATCTTTTTAGACAAACCTCCACGGTCATCATTGTAATCTGACCATTATAATGTACTAACGAGACTGACCTGTGAGTTTTATACTGTGTTTTTTTTTAGTTGGCTAAGAAACACCGACCTCATCTTGTTAAATAATAAATTGACGTGTAAGCGTGATATTTTGAACCTATTTCCAAAAATAATGTCATTTTGTCCTCGCCTAGTTGGTCGAGTGGTGGGTCTGGGTTCGATTCCCGGGTTGAGCAAAGTGTTATTGGATTTTTCAAGCAGGAATTTCTCGGTCACGGAGTCTGGATTTGTGCCCGGTTGTTGGCAATAGGCTTGCCTACTATTTCATGGGACCTAAACATAACTGGCGAAATGTGGGTGTACTATTTAGGTACACCTCTGCCTAACCCTTCGGGGATTACAGGCGTGATGTTTGTTATATTAATATGATTTATATAACTTAACTCTCTTCAATTTACATACAAGCGTACCAACCCCACAAAACCGACCTAGTCATTTGCACATACATAAAACCTCCATATAACTACCAGTTATGTTACCAACATTACCACAATATGGGTCAGTGGTACTGCACCAACTTTGTGCTGAAACTTGTTTAAAACCTATCATCGGGTGCAAAACTTTGTACTTTTGGCTACTACCCAGGTTTCTAATTACGCTGCTGTTGCAAGAAATTGAAAACTTGGAAAATTTTGGCGTCGTGGTTTTCTTTTTGGAGCAAATTTTCATACTACTTAAATAGCTAAAGTTAAATAACAGTTGCGATGCTTTGGAGACCAGCAGTGGACATATTTCGGTAGGGCTAGCGATATTCTAGGTACTTAAACTATTCTAAACTCAAATTACAAAAAAAAAGTTGTGTATTTTTCTAATACACAAATTTGTTGATTTGCATTAATGATCTCATCCGTCGTGCCAGCTATCTTAGAACCCAATGGCTTGGCACGCGTCGATGGGAAGGGACTAGATGGTATGACCATAATGCCATGGAATTTGGTTAGGCCTTTGGTGTGGGACGCATCTTGAGTCGACATCCTTGCGCCATCCCATCTTCCTAGCACAGTGGGCTGCGCTGGGGCGGCTGCTGCAGGTGCTGATAACCTCAAACGGCGCAAATACAATAATTTAATCGGTAGTTATGTGTTTGAGCCGTTTGGGGTTGAAACACTAGGGCCATGGGGTCCGAGTCCCACCTAGTATTTCGGAAATCGTCAAGCGGTTAGTCGACTCTTCACGTGACCAGAAGGCGGGCCTATTTTTTGGCCAAAGAATCACATTGCCATCCACGTGGCAATGCTGCCAGCCTTCTGGGAACTTTTCCTGTTGACAGCGATGCGGACGTATTTTTGGACACCCTGTAACCCTTTTCTCCTTGAACAAATTTATTACTATTATAGTTTTGTAGTCTGTAAATAATTTAATTATCTTTTAAATACAAAAATATTTGCAAATAATATGTTGTCAAAAAAATTGTCTATTAATTTTTTTAAGTTTAATTTTTTTTTCATAATTATATAAAGTAAGATGATGATAGATGTAAATAAGTAAGTAATGATGCTAAATCACGGTACTATCAGCTTATAAAAGCACAGCGAACCACCAGAGGCGGCGAGACGATCCGCGACGGCTGGTTCGAGGAGGCACGGGAAAAGAGCACATGAAGGGAATTGGGGGAGGTCCCCAGTGGCTAGTACAGGCTATTAAAAAACCACAGCGTCTAAAAGAGCCAGGACATGATTTCATAACGTTTACAGTGGATGTAGCAATTGAACATACTAAAGTTTTGGGGTGATCTATTTCGTCAACAACTATGATTAAAAGTACATACATAACCAATCAAATCAGTTTGTTCCAGCTAACCTTTCAAAGTTGTCTGTCTCTCTTGCTGTGGGCCATCTTACACTACGCTTGCCAATACACGGTCTCCACTTGAGAACTCGTTGGCTCCCACATCATATTGCAAACAAAATCGCAACAAAGTTTCATTTAAGCTTTAACAGAATCAAATCTTTTATATCTCTCCACTGCAGTCATTAACTTTAGCATAACATTATGAAGTTGAATCACCGTATAAATTGCATTTGAACAATAACGTTCTATCGTAAATAAAGTCGTAACGGACGGTATACCGCGCGTCAGTTATTTGACGCATTAAATTTTACGATGAAAATTAACGACTGAACATATGTCAATGATTTTAGGTGCGTCATCGTTGGTTTTAGTACCTTCGTAGATTAGGAGCAGGCTGAAGCTGTGACGTGGGGCTGAAAATGAAATCTGTACTAATATTATAAAGCTGCTTGAACGCGCTAATCTCAGGAACTGCTGGTTCGAATTGAAAAATTCTTTTTGTGTTGGATAATCCATTTATCGAGGAAAGCTATAGGCTATATAACATTACGCTACGACTCTTAGGAGCCGTGCAGCGTGTGACACCGTTGGGAACAGCTAGTTGTTGGTATATTTATGGATTGACTTTTAACGTCATCTTCAGTTTAAAAAATCACCTGGTATATAATTGGTAGATTTATACTCATCGATCCTTAATCGTTTTCTCATTACATTTAAAAGGCAAATAAGATTGTTGATAACAGTCAAAATAGTACCGTATATTCGTGACATAAAATTTTACCATGGTTTTAGTATGCACAACGTTCAAGACCAAGCAGAACTGAAAATCTACGCCGGTTAGTAGAAAAACAAACAGGTTTCCCCTACCTATACGGTCGAAAGGGAATCGCCCGTTTTTGGCCATGTACTTGCCCATCTATGTGATAAATACAATAAAATTACTAATTTTGCAACATAAATATTGCGGATATTAATCTGTTATAAAAATCCCGGAAAACAAAAGATGAATTATTCAAATCTCAGTTGTATATTGCAGTGTCTAATATTTCCGCTGTATCGGTCATGTCAATCTTGTCAAAATAGGGCTTGAAACCCTTATTGAAAAAAATCGATTTATTAAAAACCGGTTCCTGATAATCGATTTTTATTTCAATATTTTTGAACAATTAAAAAAATATTTGTAAAATATCGATACATTTATCTTTTAATTATGTATCGTAATCAATAAACAACATGTTTGTTATTTTGTGTACTTCTAAATACAATTTTATACGACCTCTTTCAACGATTCCGTATTTTCGGTTTATTACAAACATAGATTTTTCGATAAATAGATCTCACGTCCCATCCCTAATTCTCTTGTTTGTTGACATTTACGTACGTTGGCATTTCACACTTGGCGTTTTTTACCATTGATTTCCATTTACAGTTTCTGATGTTCCACTAAGTTCTAGGTAAAAAATAATGGTTGTTTCGTTATCTACGATGTCAACCCTAATGCCTACCATTTGTTTCTATCTTGGGCATTACTTGGCCAAACCTTCTTTACCAAGTGGGCATTTCCCTTTATGTAACAGCAGATTTTTTTGCGGAACTTGTGTTCCATAAAGATTGAAGTTTACTTTTATGCGATACTAGTACCTTTTGTCCGTGATAAAAACTCTCACTAGACACCAATACATTTTAGTGCAGTTACAAAATATAACAAAAACTTCCGCTCATCATCAAGATGCAAGTTTATTTAATTAACAAGGAAACTGAACAATTGTTTTAAGTTGATATAAAATGAAACATTACAAGATAAGCCACGGCGAAGAATTACAATAGTCTTGAACAATAGGAGGCCTTCATAACTTCCTCGTACGGTACATGGGGGAGAAAGATAAACTCATTATGTTTTTATACGGACTGTTCTTTGTCAAAACCAGGTTTTCATTGTTGTAAAAGTGTGGTTTCTACAAAGAAATGCATTTAAATAGTGACATGAAAATGTGGCCGGCAAATATAACTAGTGCTACATCTGGACTACACTTCCGGATCGGCGGGATTTGTTGTACATTACAGTACACTACATATTTTCGGCTTTTATTCGGCTTCTGCGGATCGACAAACTCCGTTTGTTTTGGTGATAATTATATTATCTGTACCTAGTCATCCAAATAACAATTTGTTTTGGCTTTATTTAACAGTGATGGACGCATGGCAACCTGTAAAATCAGCAGTTGATCAGATAGGAATAGATTTTGTTGTTTCTGCCTACCCCCTTACGTAAATGACGTGAGTATACTTCCGTAAATGACATCATCATCTGCCTAGACTTTTCCCAACTATTTTGGGGTCGGCTTCCAGTGTAACCGGATGCAGCTACCAGTATTTCACGTGTAGCGACTGCCTAGCTGACGTCGACAACCCAGTTAGTCCTGGGTAATACAATACCCTTAGGTAAGACTGGTTGTCAGACTTTCGGGCCACTGACTACCTGTGACGACTGTCAAAGATCTACAAATGACAGCCGGGACCAATGGCTTAACGTGCTTTCCGAGGCACGGAGGAAACTCGGTACGTAATGGGTGGTCACCTATTCACGGACCAACCTAGGCAAGCGCAGCTTAACCTAAGATCGACCCGAGCGGCAGCATTATTTAGCCACGAGCTCTCTCCGTAAATGACGTGAGTATACTCATATATATGTAGGCATCACCAGATAACAAGCAACACGTAATATTCAAATGTAAGCGATACTAAAACGTATAGTACAAAGTTAACCAAACTATCGGCCGACGATATAAGGAACAACTTTGTATCGCTCCCTTACAATTTGAGTCACTTTCTGCCGCAGACATGTTAGTTCGTGTCACATGTAGTTGTGGCTCACTAATTTATTGTGAACTAGCTTTTGCCCGCGGCTTCGCTCGCGTTAATTTTAAATTTGACAATTAATTCGGGTTGTACTTATAAATACTTTAATATTCAATCAAGATTCGAAAGACACGTGGCGCCATCTATTATCATAAGAACGTTATTGTTGTTTTCCTCGAGAACAGTACTTTTTTTCGGGTTGACAGGTACCCTATGTCCGTTTCTGTAAACCTGCCAACGTATATGCGAAATTTCAGGATGATCGGTTCAGTGGTTTAGGCGTGAAAAGGTAACAAACAAACAAACTTACTTTTGCATTTATAATATTAGTAAGGAAGGATAAGGATTAGTTATAATTTAGGCAAATAAATTACGCTAAGTCGTTTAGTTATTGAGTCTGTTGATGAAAATGTCAGGATTGCTTAAATGGGCTCGCGATTTAACGGAAATAATCGAAGTACAGCACAATAAAGCGAAAATGTATCTATTTGCCTCGCACAGAGGAAGAGGAGGCCTGTCCTCAGCAGTGGCTGGAACAAGGTTACCAATGATGATGATGAGGGTGAAGATGATAACTATGATTCGAAGTAATTTGAGTGTCAGCCTCCAACTAGATGTACCGACGAAAACCTGAAAGCTGGCTCCGACAGACTGAATGCGAAAGGCGAAGAACCGGGTATTATGTCCCAGCTTGAGAAACATCTTTGCCCAGCAGTGCAGTACTAGGTTTCCACGAGAGAAGAAGTAATTCCGAGATAGTAAAGTCTACCTCAACGTAACGAGAGCAGGGTATGTATGTGCACCATTGTCACAAATAATGTGCTCCGTCTATCCTCCAAAACATGACGTCAATGTGACCCAAGTCTGCACTGCCACAGACGATGCCGTGTAATAGACTTGGAAATAATTGACCCAAATCTATGAAGACAATGAAATCAACCGTTCTCTAAAAGCGACATTGAGATCCATCTCAAGTCACATACCCCAAAATTAGGTATACAAGTAAAATCCTGAGATATATTAGAGCTCTGTAAGGAAAATGGACTATAAACATATAATTTCAGTAAACGAAATGTGTAACCACATACCCAGTTTCTCGGTTTTCTGTTACATGTGCGTGGGTAAGATGTCCAATTGATATATGCGTTTCCTTATTCCCAAAGGCTGCGGAAATAAATCGTAATGATGCTCCAATGTGTACCTTATTTATAACACCATTGAGAATAATATGTCTTTGGATTTTGAATATGTCAGATTGCACTATAAGGTTGCATATTTGAAAATGCTTTTCATGATGTGATTATCTTTTCTGCACGGAAACCTTATTTCAAACCCGTAGGGATATCCCGTAACAGTTTGATTGAATCTTGAGGGTGATTTGAAAGGGATGCTCCTATTTTCTGACATTTGTGTGAAGGTCCAGTTCCATACCTAACAATCAGACTAGTTGTCAAAGTTCCAACTTTTTCACAAAAAGTTTGTCTCCCAATATCTTCGTAACTAGAAGGTTCCCAGGTATGGTCTAGAACAAAAAGAATATCGCAATGACGGGGAGAACAAGACTTGCCTTTCGACTTCGTTAAGGATATTTTACACCCAATAGATCGGAATGTCAAACGAGTATCCTCACAATACGAAACTTCTTTCAAATAATATCCTCAGTTTGAAACCAGAATATTGAAATCACTATATTATAATTTGATTTGGCTTCAAAATGTGTTTCCTCAAAGTACTACACAAATAACAACTACTTACAATTCCATTCACAAATACTAAACTTACTAAAGACAGTCAGCTGCCTTATTAAACCATGCACACAACTAACAATATTGCAAGCAAAGCAAGTTTCTATCGGTCAGGCTGCGAGCCAACAGCCAACAAAAACATCAACATTTAACGACTGGCTAAGTTGTCGCACCAACTGTGGCTTCATGCCTTCGTAACTTGGAGACTTGCACACGGATATTAATATAAATACAAGCAGCTAACTTATATTGCATGCTAGGAAATGTATTAAAATGGGGTTTTGCAGGGAAATAAAGTTCTGTTTTCTTGTAGGTATTTTTTTTATTCATCGGAGAGATTTCTTGGTTTACCGTATTTCTGGGGGTCTAAAATGGCCGCTATAGCAGAATTATGATAGGATAATAATGTGAATTACGTTTTTTTTTCTTAGCCTGCTCTGTCCCACTCCTGGGCGAAGGCCTCTCTCCACTCCTTCCACTTCTCACGAACCCGCGCGTCCACCTTCCAGTTCGGACGGAACATGTCCAGTTCGTCCCGCCATCTCCTTCGTGGCCTGCCGCGACCCCGCCTCACTATGTCAGGGCACCAGTTTCCTGCTATTTTAGGCCACAGTTTCTCCGGCATGCGGCAGACATGACCTACCCGTACCCAGTGCCCAGTCCCATTTGAGTTGGGCAGCCTTTTCAGCCACGTCAGCTATATTTGTTTTGGAGCGCAGTATAGTGTTTCGAACACGATCCGTTAATTTAACACCTACTTAGTATACTGCGCTCCATTGCTCGTTGGAAAACCTTGAGTTTGGACTTCTGGATGTGAATCACTTTGATTCTGCTAAAGCGGCCATTTTAGACTCCCGTTCTCTGGTAAAATTTCCAGTATTATGCGGATTAATAATGCGTTTTAATGTACTTACCTACATTCTTTGGCTTTTACGAGTCTCTGGCATCCGTCCCCTACTTCTCTACGGCCACATTTACCGTCTCGTCTTCCTGGATAAAAAATAACGTAGTCTTTTATTCTTATTTTTAGGCATACAGAAACAATTAAAGAACGAAAGTGACCGAACTCAAAATTAAACAATTTATAGTACTAAAATGACACATTTTTGAAAGGTTTTTGTTGTGTGTTTGTCAAACACTCGTTAAAAAAAACCTTCCAGAATAATAATACTACTTAATGAATTTTGGTTTATACCAATTGAAAATTGTCCGAAAAATGTACTGGCAGCTTAAATATGTAAATACTCGTAGCTTTACATTTGAAATAGTTGTGACGTATTTTATTGGAAACTCCCTAAAACGCGAACACAATTTTGTTATTTACCACAAAACGCAAAATGTTGTGTTAGGTCACTTTTGTTCAGGGTGCGGTATCTAAAATTTCTACCCAACCTCACTCTTTTATCAAAAACCAAACTCACACATAACTAACTCACAAAGCTTCCAACAATGCATTTCACCAGCTTGACCATCCATTATCATATCACATTTATACGTACAGCTTCTTGTACACACACCAGTGCATAGTGATCACGATTCTCGCATCGGACGTACGCCACTTCACAAAGGACTGATACGACGATCCGACCTATTTGGATCTGTACCAGAATTCAGATCGACTGAAAAAAGAATGCTGATGGTAGAATGGTGCCTATTCTCATAGCAGTTTATTGGAAGTATTTTAAAACGAAGGCAGACGTGAATGGGACTAATGTTTTGAATTCTCGGAATAGACGAGTCTTTGTTAGATGTTTTTTCGATGAAGGGTTTTAGGAATCTATTTTGAGGATTAGAATTTTGATAGGAATAATTTTGCCCCTAATAGGTAATTCTTTTGGTAACATCCCTGTAATCCCCGAAGGGCTAGGTAGAGGTGTACATAATAGTACACCGATATTTCGCCAGTCAGTTATGTTTTATAAGTCCCATGTTATAGGGGGCGAGATTATTGCCAACAATCGGGCACTAATGCTGAATCCGTGGCTGTTACTGAGAAATTCCTGATGGAAAAACCCAATAACACTTTGCCCGACCCGAGAATTGAACCTAGACCCCAAGCTTGTGACCGCTAGACCAACCAGCCAATTGTCATTCATATTTTTCTTTTTATTAATTTATTTAATAATTTATGTACACACTAAAAGAAAAGAAGAAAGGAACAAAAAATAGTACAAAGGTGATGCTTATTTCTAAAGAAATCTCTTCGAGCATACCTTCGAAAGGAGATACTAAAAAAAGAGATGTATACATAGTGTGTAAAAGAAGAAGAGAAAATGGAATACATAAAGCAGGTCACTATAACTTTTTGATCACGGTCTCTCCGAAGCTGAAAAAGCATTCAATAGAACCTATTGAAAATGAAACCTGCGACAAGAATGTGTTAACCTAGATTGATTTACTAGTCGATTTGTCATCATGTTTGCATAAACGCACATGTAGGTAACGCGATTTTTCTACTGCGTTTTCGATAACATCGTGTGCTTTGTTTAGCCAAATGATTCACCATGTTACATTCATGAGCTGATAACCTATTCGTATTGGATGACGTCAAGTTAACACATGTTCCTAGAACTGGTATGTTCCAGTTTTATCCTTGGTTTTCTATAATTGTCGGTGGCTTTCTTCTACTATGTCATGTTCATACTGGGTGGAAGGGACACCGACGCGAAAACGGTTATCACGTATTCAGTACATCATTCTTAGCACAGAAAATCTAATCCTACAAAAGTGCAATACCTACACTGTTGAAATATATGGAACAGCAATTTTTTTTTTCATCCTGTATATATAGACGTGTTTTTTTTTACACCCATAACTATAGGGTTATATTCTATAAGTAAAATTATACATAAAGTCCTAGAATATACGGTCCAAAAATGCAGTTTTGAAAATATCATCAATGTCTCGATGTGTGTAGACTAGGTATCTAAGTTTCATTGATAAATACGAGTAATTCATTTTCATTCAAACTAATCATTCATATTTAAAGCAAAGAAAATGCGACGTTATCATATTTCACGTAATACTAACGTTTCACTTATTACTCAGGGCATAAGGGTGAAAAGCGGTCGACCGGCAGTGTGCGTAGTAGTACTTTTCCCATATTTGCTTTAAATTTTTAGTAACTAAACCTGAACATTCTGTTAAATATACAGAAAGAAACAACTATTAAACCATACGTTATAGAACCCGAGTGCACAGTTAGTGCTAAAAGCAAACGTTTCCACCACTTGCGTTTAGAGAAAATAATTGTAATTACTTCAGCTATAACACTTAACCTAAATAGGTGTGTAATACAGTATTTATCCCAATAGTCCGACAGGGCAATTAAAACCTATTAAGACAATGGGGTTAATAACGCCATAAATGCTTGGCCATGTGCGAGTTCATCGAGCGATCCGCGAGTTAGGATTTATACAAAAACCTGACTACAACCGTCAGGCACCAGATACAACACCCGACTGATCAGAGAATATCCCTATTCAATAGGGGATGAGGCACTTTACACCCTGTTCCTCAAACTCCTAAAAACGCATCAACTTGGGTCGTTAGCAGGGCGTTTCATATCATGTACTGGAAAGTTCTAATGCTTAACCTTTTTGCTCCAAAACATGTTTTATATTTTTTACCTGATGGGCCCTGCTCTTGACTATCCTTGATTTCGCTTACTGGTGGAATGCGATGCGATGAGGTATATACCTGAAAATGCCTGTGCACTCTTGCTTTGAAGAATGTCGGTTTTAGGTGGAAAAGAACGCAGGCGCTGGCAAGGAGTTTTACGTTTTCTCCGTGTCCATATTAAATATAGCTCGAGGACACTTTTAGCCCGCAATTTTCTTCCATTTCTACTTTCAATACTCAGTTTCAATATTTTATAATACTGGTATTCAGCTGCATCCGGTTAGACTGGAAGACGACCCCGACATATGTAGTTGCGAAAAGGCTAGGCAGATGATGACTACTTTTCAATACTTTTACTTTTATACTACATGCCTCGTAACTGAAAACAGAGTACCAACTTTGTTGCAAGTATTAATTTTATGTTGGCTGCCCGATGCCAGAATTTATGGTCTGGACGAAAGATTTAAAAAGTCTTGTTTAAAGATATAAAATTGCCAATATATTGGAAAACGTTAAATAGATCACATAGATAAAACTTCTTCCTACAAATTGCACTTACAAAGTTCGGAACACGTTTGACCAGTTGTGGGAAATCGTGAGGAAGCCTGTTGAGAGACAAGCTTCTTACGGCAAGGTGCTATATGTAGTATCCTTTTTGTTCGAGCAAATAAATACGAATTTATTCAAAACATAGACAAACAACAAGATGACAAGTCTAAATTATGAAAATCAGCTTTACCATTTGTTTTGATTGAAACCGCAGACATGTTTCACTACAATAATCACTATTCCATCTGTTTCATACATTGTATCGGGAAAGTTTTGCATTCTTGGTTTGCATAATCAAAGTTGACGTTTGACATCATGATATGATAACAAACCAACTCACAGAACAGCAGCTCTTGCAGCTGCAGCTCTTGCAGCTCTTGCAGCTGCATCACATTGTGTTGAGGTTAAATAAGCTTTTTTTTGTGTATGTATATTTTTAGTCGCTTCCAGCATATTATTTGCTCCCCTCTAGTGGCGGTACAAGCCTAAAAGCTTGGCTATAAGTTATGACCTACTACTCTTCATGATGTTAGGGTTTCTGAACAGTCTGCTTGTCTTATGGGCTTGCCGTATTGTTGCCTGTTAGCTACGCCACTGCTCTCCTCCACAAGCTGTTTAACCACCTTCGTCTTCTGCATTGTCCCTTTAATGCTATTGCTTCCCTCATATAAGTAGTTAAGTACCAACAATCCTAGCCGTGCAATTGCCTCAAAAATTCACATTTCACAGCAGAAAGCAGCAGTAATTCAATACAGCGCACAAATATAAAGTGTGCGCTAGAATATTCTTAGCACGCACGGCTCACGAGTGGTCGCATCCCTAGTACGTACTCTCGTGAATTCCGTATTCACCTACATTTAGCTGGTGCTAGTTGGTAGTCTAACGACGGAGCGGTTTCATGTTGGAAGAGTTCTGGTTTGGACGTGGCATGTTAGTGTATTTTTCTGAGATAAGATGAAGAAAATAGTACAGTTATTTGGGGTTTGTCTTTAGACTCGAATCTATATACTTACACCCAGTTTTTGTAAGCACACACTAAAAAAGAACTCACGTTTCCTTGAGAACCTCCTCATTTTTTCGTCGGTTAACAAAACGCATCATAATCATATCGAGTTAAAAATGGAGATACCCATGCTTATATCTCAGCACAAATGTATCGATTGAAATAAATGCTTTGAATTGGAGAAGGTACGGACGAACAAAGTCACATCCAATGACAGAAACGAAAAGGGACCCAAATCCTACATCAGCGAAAACAATCACAAAATCATACGTAATTAGAGCTAACAGCAATTTATTAGCGTAATCTTGTCTAACGTCACTAACACAAGTACAAAGAAGTCATCCAATCAACAGTAACTGTCCCAACTGTACCAAGATAACGTCGGACTAAGGAACTCTGTATTTTATCCCCGTTGCCGCATTCACAAACATTCGTAAATCAACTGAAGGCGTATATTTCCTCGTCGAAAAGAAAAATGTTACGTTCGAGGGAAGCATCGGAACATGTACTTTAGGTGCTTCGGAAATACCTAGTTTGATATTCAAAAACCATTATTCTTTATCTTTACCTTTCGAGGCAATATTAACTTATATTGAAGATCGTAAGTTATGTAAGAGCGCAGATTCTTCGCGCTTTTGTTCTCTTTAATATAGTGTTACAATGTTCCTTTTACGGGTTTATCCAATAGCAGCAGAGTTTTGTATCCGTGACGTATGTAAATCCAGACATAATGTTTTGATCGTACCGTAAATATTCGTTTGGAAACTTAGAAGAAAATCTTCCCACATTTCACCTTGCGCTATTTATTCGTGTTCACATTTTCGGGACGTTACCGCGCGAGTAAGACTCGGACATGTCGTATCGAAGTCACGCTCGGCTGGCCACGAGGGTCGCTCGGACCACATTTGTTTAATTTCCTCGTCTGTGAACTTTGGAAATAACAAGAAGGATCCCGGCTTCTATACCTACTGCATGAGATGTGAAACAGCCGGCACTTAATTATTTCTTACTTTATTTACTTGGAACCTAAGACAGATAAATTTATCGCTGCAGTTTTTCCGTTTCCCTGTAATTTACTGTGAATAGTTGCACTCGTCTGTGCTGCAGGAAGCGCCTCTGTCCTTAATCACACTTAAACCCATTTTCGCCATTTAACACCCAAATCTTGAGTACATTTTCTTATACACTAAACAGATTTATTTGCAGCAATTAGGTGTTGCTACTATCCATTTGGCTTAATTATTACCTCTGCGGTGATATTAATCGCGATGCGGGCGGGAATGTTAAGAAATTTTCTTGGCTCCAGTTTCCGAGATAATGGTACTCGAGAGTGGTAAAATATCGCTCGACACTTGCGACATATTATGACGGTAGATCATTGGCGAACGTTCGGTGCAGAAAATAGGCGTTGCTTGGCAACCTGACAATTAATTGGTGATGCTAACGTGAGCTTTGTTGTATGGCCTCTTCTTTTGGCTTCCACATTTTTTAACCGACTTCTTAAAAGGAGGAGGTTCTATGTTCCACTGTATGTATTTTTTAAATGTGTGTTCATCGATTACTCGACGACACCTGAACCTATTTGCATTTTTTTTTTGTTTGAAAGAATATACTCCCAAGTTGGTCCCATAGAAATATTGCCAAGATCTGATCATGGACTTCAAGATATGGAACGGAACTCTTCAATAATAGGCAGTAAATCTGTCGTGATTGTTGCAATCGCTTGGATTTTCATTGTTTACAACATCATAACATAACATCACGCCTGTATGCTCTGAGGGGTATGCAGATGTGGACGGTACCTACACATTTCGACAGTTAGGTATGTTAAGTTCAATTTTATTGGAGATAAGCCTGTTACCATGAAATGCAATGTTAACCATGTAAAATAAATGCATAGCAAATATTTGTGTAGGATTATTACAACTAAAACTGGAAAAAGAAGAAGTAGGTACTAAAGTTAAAAAAAAGAAAAGGTAAAGTAAAGTTTTTATTATGTGCTAAGATGTGGTGAGAAATTTTAGCACGCTCTTTTTCCATGTGGGTAGGCAGAAACTTCAACATGCCATACAAACTTCTTCTGTTTCGTCCACTTTCATACATCGGCCCAGAACTGAGCCACTAGTTTGGCGCCTTCAGTAGCGTCCATCACTGCCTGTAATGAACAAACAACAGGACACGAAGGACACATTATTAAGTGCAACACATCGATGGACGTATCTTTATCGCCGAGATCTGTCACCCGAAGCATGGTAACGCAGTGTTTGCTGCTCCCCGCGTAAGCAAGTTCTCTCAAACGAGATAACTACTTACAGGCGGTATTCTGCCAAGTTTGTCATTAGTTTCGGGTACTGAGTTCCCAATAAGTCAAATATCAAATTGCGTCTGTTAATCTGAGCCACGCATCACTAACCAGGTCGTACTCGCTACAGTCACGCTTAAACACCCATTACTTTGTCCCAGATTCAATATAATTGATTAAATCTATTACTCCTCAGCTCGAATTCAAACACAAATCTCCCGTCAGAATGAAACCGCCCATTTCACTATTCGTCATCTTTATCGATGGCTTCAGTCCGGATTGAAGAGCCTCTATTGAAATGAATTCATTAGTCAGAGAGTCGGCCGTAATATTTTAGCGGATGAATAGAAGAAATTATTTCGCATCGCTGCCGAGGGCATTCATCAAATCCGAATTGGATGTCATCACGTTCGAATCTGGTTCTTATTGCCTTGTGATAGGAACGTAGATAAATCTAAGAAGGATCTCGTTGTTTGTGTTGAGCTGGTAACGTATGAGGTTTTGTTTCTAAGCCATATGTTTGTTTCGGCTGTATCTGTCTGTTTTCGCCTTTCGTTGATATGTTCCGCACGGGAGCGTTAACTAGTGAAGGTCTTTATTGAATTGTATGTTGTATTGCGAATTTGGTTTGTCTGTTTTGTTAGATGTAGTTGACTTCTTTGCATATTTTAAGTTGAAATTTTTCAAAGAAATGATGTGCTCGTGCTACAAGTCCTAGAAATGTGACATGTGCATTATGGCGTTGTCACAGAGAGTAGACTTGTGTCCCAGCGGTGGGATGTTGATTATGCTTAAATTGATGGTTAAAATTACGCCCATCGATTGTCCACTCTCTTTCCCATCGTTAGTCGACATTTCAACTCTGTTCCAACACTAATAAAAAACGTTATCCTGTTTTACAACAGGCACGTCTGTAACGCGTAAATATACGACAGTTTGGTCGCTTTCCTCTTTACAAATGTATTCGCCCTTTATTACAACACATTGCGTTGGTGCCGCGCCCGCGCCGCCGTTAAAATTACATCAACAAAATTACTGTTGGCCAAATTGAAAGTTACGTCTTTTGGGCCCGTGTCAAAACAACACTATTAAGCTTGGTGCTTACTGTTAAGGGATGAAGTAGTTTTTTCTGACCCGCTGACCTCACTTTGTTCGGCATGTTTCACTGAGGATTTGATGTACCTGAGTAGTTTCCAGTGAAGAATACCGATTATTTCTATTTCTGTACAAGTCGATTTTGAGAGTACATGTACCATAAGCAGCAAACTAAATGTTTTCCATGTGTAGCAATTATGACTAAGTACTTATTTAGTAGTCAAATTAGATTTTATCAATCTTCTTCTTTTTCGTGTGGTTAGTGCCTAACCTGACTTATCGGACTTTGCTTTATATGCCATCGAGAAATATCTCTCAGGCATGCATGCTTTGGTTTCCTCACGATGTTTTCCTTCGGACCAAGTGTTAACTATACAATACGCACATGGATCCCAAAAATGAATCAGAGGTGTGTGTCTTGGGTTGGAACCCGAGACCTATGACTTGGCAGTCCGACGATCACACCACTAGACTATTTAAGTTCCGAGATGTCTATTGATCTTGTCATTTCCGGCTATAGCAGTGTTAGTTTAAATACCAGTCAGCTTTTACTATAATCATTTTGAAAGCCAAAAACACTCAAATGCTACTCAAATAATAGCTTGCTTCAGTGTGGGAATAGCCTTGTTTTTTCGCATGTAGATATTGGGCGAAGTAATTATTTTCAGGGAAATACGAGTTCGGTTCAGTTTCAGCGATTTTTTGCGAAAACCCATATTCATTCCGCCGCGTTATTGATTCGTTGTTGAAAGATTGAATAGGTGCATTTATTTTAATTGGGAAATGTGGATATTGCTTTTGCGTAGCGATGGTGGAATATTTAATTACATTTTTTGTGGTAAATAAAAGTTTATTGAGTCAGGTTAGCTTGCTTATTTTGGGTTAGCTCGTTCCATCGTCGATCTCATCTCTGTCCTAGGACAAGATTGAGGCCAAGAGTAGGCCCATTTAATATAAAAAGGTACTTTTTTATTTTCTTTTACAGTCTCTCATAATTGTGCCAGTTTCCCAAACTGTACGGCAATATTTTATATACCCATTTGGCCAGTTCTGAAAATGTTTCATTTAGGGGTTTTTTTCTTTTCAATGCCATGTTTGTCATAACGTATCACTCCGTAGATATATTTCAGATAGCCTATCACTATCTGGAATATTTCCATAATATCATCATGCGAAAATAATGTAACAAAATCTGCTATCCAAGTTAACTTTAATCAGTACTAAAATTATAAATACGAAAATAACTGTCTGTTATTTATTGACGTCTAAATCTATATGGCGAAGGACGTAGGGTACTTTTTATCCGAAGTCCTAAGTTATAGAATTAGGGGTTACAAGACATTTAGTTTTAATTTGGCGAAAAGGATCCAGGCCTGGATGCTGCCAAACGTATAATTACCTTGAGTATTGCATCCTGCGTGTGCATATTTTTGCGGGCGGGAGGCCGGTGATGCATCCTGCATCTGGGCCTGGATGTTTTAGGGTGCTCCCACACCAATCGATCGATCGCCGATCGAGGCCATCGAACTATGGTAGAACGGATAAGTCGACGTCGATCTACTACACCAATTGATCGATCATCATCATTTCCACCCAGTGGTGGCGGCCCCGACTTACGAACAGTAAGTCGTGGGTTCGAACCCAGGCAGGCGCATTGCTTTGTGTAATTTATTTCATCAAGACTGCTCTCAAAACGGTGAAGGAAAACATTGTGAGGAAACTGGCATGTCCTATAACCAAAATTTCGAAGACATGTGACATCCACCAACCTGTACTGGGCCCGCGTGGTGGTTTATAGCACATTCTCTCTCATAGCTAATATTATAGTCTGATTATGCTATGCTTATGCTTACGCATCATTTCTACCATCGATCAATTCACGGCAACATCTAGTTCTTTTATAACCTAATCATTAAGCCAAAACATTCATACTTTCTAATCATATACCTACCATTCTCTCACACAACAATATCATTGCCATTCTCGCACTAGTACTAGTAATAGTTTATGTCACAATACTATTATTATCCCAATAGGTAACAACTCACATGACCGCACCGCGTTGCTCCATTTAATTTGGCCCACATAAGTTTATTCGCATTATTATTGCCACTTTAACCAATAGTTATAACGAGTATTGTTTAACTAAGAAGTATATTATTTCACAGTAATAATTTGAGCTGGTTTCCATCTTTCGTTTGTGCAAAGGTACAAAGCAAAAACACCACCAAACATGTCTAGTTTGTTGACAATTTGTCAGTATAACTACTAAGTTTTTTTCTTTCGGTGTTTTCCATATCAGCAACACCAGACCTCAGATCGTTATTCGTACTTACTATATTTATCTTCAGGTTAAACAGCGCATGCCTAGGTCCACGGATGGGTGACATACCAAGTTTCCTCCGTGCCTCGGAAAGCACGTTAAACCGTGGGCCCAGCTGTCAATTGTAGATCTTTGACAGTCGTTAAGTAGTCAGTGACCCAAAAGTCTGACAACCAGTCTTATCAAAGGGTATCGTGTTACCCAGTACTAACTAAGTTGTGGAGGTCAGATAAGCAGTCGCTCCGTGTAAAATATCGGTATTTAGCTGCATCCGGTTACACCGACAGCAAGATAGTTGGGAAAAGGCAGATGACTAGACTAGACAGATGATGACTTACTTGATTAATATTTGATTTACATGTGATGCTGTTCAATTCAGACAGAAGTTAAGAATATAAGGGAAGGAAAATCCTGTTTCGCAGTACACACGTTTTTATGATGGTTTCTAAATTCACCACATCTTTTTGACTTAGACATAGTATGTTGTTCACATCATACAGAAGGAAATGGCTGACCATCATTCCAAGTGGACCCACAGGCGTGAAGATATAAGAGGAAGCTCTTATTATAGTCCAAGGATTTAAATTCTTAGATTGGCGTTGGTCTGGTGGTCTCAAGCGCGACTGATGAGCATGAGGTCCTGGGTTCGAACAGGTCGAGTAAAGTGCTGCTGGGTGTTTCCAATCAGGTATTTCTCGTCTCGTTTCGTGCCCGGTTAATGGCAATAGGGTCGCCCCCTATTACATGGGACTTAGACATAACTGGCGAAATGTGGGTGTACTGATGGCTACACCTCTGCTAAACCCTTCGGGGATTACAGGCGTGATTTTATGTTATGTGTAGATTTTGTTAATGTTTCATGAGCTCAGTCTTTTCATGGATGCTTAACATACATATAAAAACTCACACCTCTTTCACATGTGGGTAGGCAGAAACTACGGAACGCCACCTACTACATAACATAACATCATTTATTTAAGGCAACATGGCCCATAGATATATTGTAAACAAATAAATGAAATTAAAGTTTCTAATTTGTTTTTAATTTCTTAATAACAGCTTTTTACTGAATGCATATTTATGTATATTAGGGTTAAGTATCCGCACGCAAAATACGCGCATTGGACGTGGAGTTGCGGACACCAGCCCGTTATACAATACAATAGGGTTAAGTATAACAAATAAACTATTTTTTTAAATTTTCAGTAATCTTCGAAACGTCTGGATTGATTTTGACGGGTCTTTTACCGGCAGATAACTATTGTTGGCTACTTTATTTTAGAAAAAGGATTAGGGTTCCGTGCAAAAAAATCAAAATCCTTAAATTGTTTACAAAGTCTGATTCAAATAGAGAAGTAATATTTTTATAATAATTTCACACCGACGAAGGTCGCAGGCAGCCAACAAATAAACGTAAATACAGAACTTGTGTCGGTAAATAAGACTTCGGTTATGAGACTACGATCCTTACAATGGAAATTTACGGGCCCTAAATACAGTGACAGCATATCCAACTATATGATTTTTTGAACACAGTCACATACACACCGACCAATGATAGATCTATCCACCACCAGTATTACAGTATTCCCCTAGCTCACACGTGACGTTTATGTTAAGCAGGGTTCACACAATCAGGCCTCGCATCACTAAAGCAGGCTGTTCATTCTACGGCTGGCAAAAGACGGCCACTCACAATCAGTTTAATTGCCGCGTCGAACGTCAGTGTGAAACGCGTTTGGCGTGTTGTGGTGTTAGGATTTATAGACAGCTTTGAATTTGAATTTGGAGTTTTAGGTGGTTCGAAAACCTTTAGGAGTTGTTTTTGAGTTTGAACTGGGTGATACGAAGGCATCCTTGTATTGTATAACGGGCTGGTGTCCGCAACTCCACGTCCATAGCGCGTATTTTGCGTGCTCTCAGCGAAGGCATCCTTATGAAGTCATGCTTATGTTTCACTTTCGCTGATTGGCACTGACCCTTAAATCTATATCTATACAAATAGTTAAAAATGAAGTGTCTGATTGTTATTTCAAAATAACAGCTTTTTATTTATTTAAGGAACAATTAATGTACACACTTAATATAGAAAAGAAGAAAGGAACAGAAAATAGTACAAATGTGATGCTTATTTCGAAAGAAATCTCTTCCAGTATATCTGCGAAAAGAGATACTAAAAAAAGAAATGTAGAAAAAAGAAGAGAAAGTGGAATTTGCAGCCAGCTTCCATTAATTGTGTTGAGTTGAATCTTGTTTTAATATTCTGACAACAATGTACCCACTTCAAGATATTGCACGATAAAGCAGCCATGACAGTCACCTTGTGTGTTTTTCGCGAAATGTGGGTGTACCAAATAGTACACTCACATTTAACCAGTTATGTTTAAGTCCCATGTTATAGGGGACGAGCCTATTACCATCAACCGGGCACAAATCCAGACTCCGGGGGACTGAGAAACTCCTGATGGAAAAACCCAATAGCACTGCCCGGCCCGAGAATCGAACCCAGGACCTCATGCTCAGTAGTCGCGCTTGCGACCACTCGACCAACGAGACAGTCCATAAACAAGTACTTATATAATCCCCACTGAATACATTGCTGTCATACGTGAGACTAATACATCAACTTTTTTGTTTTCAGGTAAGTACCTAACTGGCTACATACTCCTACTGGACTGAGTGGGGCGATTTGTTAAACTGCTTGTAAACTGGATCAGACACGAAAGGTAAGTCTCAATCTTCTAGATTTTATAAGGTAAAAGTAACAAGATACGGCTGTTTACTATAGTTACGTGGAAAGGTACAATGTACATCTAGAATGTAGCCAACGTACTGAATTAAATGAAACTAAAGAAAGCCTTTCAACGGTTCTGTAGATTGTCAAATCTAACTTACTATAAGGTATGTTGATTCATGTGAAATCGTGGCTTTACACTCTCACCGAGACACTCCGAGGCAGGACGTATGCGAGAGTGTATATAGGATCAGTAAGTGTGAGAGTTCCTCTCTTTCCCCCTTTTTTTTTTTTCTTTTTTTTCTGGAGCGTGGGAAATCATCAAATGACCCCTCCCGCTCTGGGCGGAGCGGAAGGGAGTGTCAGACTATTACTGACTAAAAACCACCCATGTTCCTTCTTTGGCCCTTTATGTTCCAGGGCCGCGGTATCTCTTTCGAACAGTCCCGCAGCCCTCCTCTCTTTGCCTGTAGGTACTCTCGTACTCGCGCCGCCTCGAACTGTCTCGGCGAGATTGTACAGTCACAAATCCTATCGCAATCAATCATGAAATCTCACATAGATACTTAACGTGAACAAGACATTTATTTTTAGAGTAGAGTTATCGGACTATCCATAGACAACTAATGTATTTCTACATGTCTATGGGACTGATCTCTTAACTGTTAGCGGGCTCAGGTTGACCGCTGTAGAAATAATTTGGCCAAATGGGGTATCATCGACCCGTCCCAAATACAATACCTATGTGGAGCCCCCTCTACAGGATATGCCCCATCTCCTTTCTTGACCATCCTGCACAACCACCTGTACCTTCCAGGATTTAAATGAAGCCAACGAAAAAGCTGTCCAGGTGGTTGTATACTGGTTGGGTATTTGGTGAGTCCATCGACACGCAAAAAAGAAGATAGGACTGAGTGCAGGTTCATTGTGTAGGCATACCAGCGATGGGAATCTTTTATATAGGTTAGCTTACAACTTAATAAAACACTGTGAATCTGAACCACTTTACTGTTTAAAACTACATGTAGAAGGCATATATTTTCCAGCGTCGAGTTATTTCAGACACTTTAAGGCCCTCGGGGGTCTTCTAAATCCATTTCGGAAAGCAAAGTTTCAAAACTTCAACTCGAAGAACTTTTGAGATGAGCCTTTCGCTTTTATTTTCTTTAATTTCATATTCCCTGCAGACTTTTCAACTCTTCAGTTTTTACCAATTGGGGATAATTTTTTTAGAAATATTCGTCGCTAGCTTATTTGGAGATAAACTCTTTTAAGTCTGTTATGGACAAAGTTGGGGTCTTAAAACCTTTTAAGTGTCTGGGGGGGAGGGGGGAGGATTAGGGTGCAACCAGACCGCGGTGATTGATGTCGATCGTCGCACCGCCTCAAAATATGCCAACCTCATACATTTTATTTCTCAAATCAAAACGTGTTAGATGTCTTCGGTTGATCACGGTCTAGAATCTAGACTCTAGATCATGCTTAATGCAAGTAACAGACAAAGCAATGTATTAATAAATAATAATATAGTTTAAAAATACTAAAAAGCACGGTTAAGAGTAATTTTATTTCTCGTATTCTTCTCAGCAGCAGCAGCAGCAGTTTGCTGCGATCATGGAATCGGGAGTCCGCCATATTGAGTGTAGTCACTTAGCTAACTATGCGCTCAAATGCATTGTCATCCAAACTAAACATGTATGCAAAATTTCAGCTCAATCGGAAATCGAGAAGTGGACAGTTGAAGCCAATAAAAGCGTGTTAAAAATATGGCGATTAATTTCACGACAGGAAATACGATTGTTTAGCAGAAACATATGTAACATTGACTAACTCTAAGGCTCCTAGTTACACCCACTATTAGTCTGTCTACCACCTACAAATCAAATCTAAGATTAATTCACAAAATACTTGGTAAACAATTACAAGTTACAATGTTTGCTACAATACCCTTCGTAAATGTTACTCTCAGTTGTGATCAAAATTAACAGAAATGTATCATCTGAGAAATAAATAGCTGCCAATAAATCACAGATAAACACATTTAGCGGCGGCCGAATATTGCAGAGATGATATATCTTTACAATATCTTAGTGGTTTACTATTTGTAAACAAAATGTCCATATTTTCCCCTTTATGTTTTTTTTGTTATTTAAGGCTTTTGGCCGACTTCTGTTGGTTACTGATTTCTTTGAAGGGATTGGTCGATATGGGTGATCAGAAACTCGAAAGCCTAACAACCAGTGTTACTTAAGGGTACCGTGTTCCCAATAGCTGGGCTGTAGAGATCAGATAAACAACCGCTCTATGTAAAATTTGGGTATTCAGCAGCCTCCAGTTAGAATGGAAACCTTAAAATATCTAATCAAATGTAATTTATTAAAACAAGGCTGAAGATCAGCAGTTTTTGAACGTCAATTACACAAGATAGTCCCCCCAAAACACCCGCCCTTCGCTTAATTAAAGGCTACGCAGAGACGTAAACATACATTTAGTTAAAACTTAAGTTTCATGTTTAAAGACAAATTTTTTATTCCCTTTACACCTCCTTATATTACCCATTGGTGCTAGAACTAATAATAACACTAAAACCGAAGACGCGAAACTTGTCATAAACTTCAATATAATCACGAAATGTACCATAACATTAAAAAAAACACGAACAGAATTCTGCCCAATGAACAAGTTTTAACGAGACGTGCTCTACGCTTCGTACCGTTAATTGCAACTGAATCCTGTGTCACAGAATAGATAGGTCCAGAAGCCTGGCTTCCTACAACGAGCGAGAACGCACATACATACAGGGTGGAAGGGATATCGACGCACAAATGAATACCATGTCATCATTACAAATCCGAACCACATAGAAATTTTCATCGGCAATTTAAAAAAAAAACAGCTCTTTCCTACAAAATGTATGGAACAGCTGATTTTATAAATTGCTTAGTTCGGAATGATGTACTGAATACGTGGTGTTCTTTTTGCGTCAATGTCCCTTCCATCCGGTTTAGAGGCGTACAAGAATCTATTGACGTGTGGCCAGAATCAGAACGAAACCCACCATTTTGTTTTTAACAGCATCGGCTCCCTGCCAACTTCATTCTAGCACCAAAATATTCTCGACACGCTTTACAGTGAGTACAAGCGCACTCGCGACTGTCATTTGTTTGACATCGCCGTACGTACGCGTTTATGTGTGCGTGTGCCTATTTTGGCTAGTTGTATAAAACAGACCTTCTGGAACTATTTATTCTGTGCCTTTATTTTATAACTTCACTGCATACTAGCCAAGCACAGCGGCTTTAATCTCGGTTTTACGAGTGAAACGTCGCCAGTTCATATCCAGGACTGTGAGATGAGTAGTGGGCGGGGTAGTGCACTATACAAGGAGGTTTTAAAATGCTTTTACGACTTCAGATTTAAGTGAGGGTATATTTTTGTTTAGTTTCAACAAGTTGTTAAAATCCCAGTATTTCGGAGTACCTAGCATGCATGTTGAGAGGCAAACATAAACTTATTTTTTCTTTAATATAAAGATCTCAAGCATGTTAACAATATGCGTTTAATACGACCAATATTTGACCGTGAATATGAATGTAACTGACTTATTGTAACGCACTCAAAACACTGTGCTGGTGGATACTGAATAGTACGGGAGTCGTGGAGGTATTTAAAGTAAAGTAATAACATTAAAACAAGCATTAAAAAGTAACTTGTGTAAATATTGGAATTTTGACCCCCAATATCTCCGTAGCTAGAAGGTTCCCAGGTATGGTATAGAGGAAACGGTGCCTCCTACCATGTGCGGATGGTGACCACCGGGGTGGTTTTAGTGAGGTAGAAATCCCACACTCCCCGGTCTTATCCCCAAAGACCGGTCGCCTTTTGAAGGTTTCCCACCGTGAACAAAAAAAAGGTATGGTAGAGAACAAAGAAATGATCGCAATGATGGGAAGAACAAGTACCTTTCGACTTCGTCAAGGGAATTTAAACACCCATTTTTTTAGGAGTAACCTCAACAAACTGCCCCTAATAGAACCAACACTGTTCCCACTAAAACAATGCGTGTCACAAACTATGTGCGCATTGAACACAAAGTTCACAACAGTTGTGCAACACTTAGGAACTGGTCACTTGCAGTCCATTTAACTTGCACTACAGTGTACGCCAAAATATATGGACTACGAAAACTTAGTTATTAATAATGTGCTGTTGATATTAATTAATTTACAACAGTGTATTTTTTTTTATTAAGACTTGCTTAAAGACATACATAGCTACCTATACGTTTATATTTCCCCAAAGCGATGGTCATGGGTTCAATTCATGGGTCGGGAAAATCAGGAATGTCTCTTTCTGGATGAAATCGAACCCAGGACCTCATGCTCAGCAGTCGCCGCTTGCGACCACTAGACCAACGAAGCATTCCGACAAATAATACACAGAAGTATTTATCAGGTTCCGGAGTCTGCAGCGGGTTCGCAAATGGTCCGTATCAGTTTTGACTGGTCCTTAAAGGATCTTCGGATTCGAAAACCCATATAATTGTTCATCTAAAATTACACAAAATGTCCCTTGCTCTCAAAGAGTAGTGAAGATGAATGAGAATAGTTGAAAAGTTAAAGATAGTTAGTGCGACGCTCGACATCTGGTCACTCGCGCCTCATTTAACTCGCCCCGCGGCTTAATGGTCGGTGTGCGTCAATTTGCCATTGAATAACCGTGCTTGCAAGGGCTTTGGGCTCATTTAAGGTGTATGAGCAACACCGTAAAAGGTGCATAAGTACTTGTTATGGTGGATAACTAAATGAGGGAATCGCATGCCGAAAATATTTGTGTTTTCCAAATCAAATCTTAAAATGTTGCTAGAACGCTTTGAACAACAACAACATCACGCCTGTAATCCCCGAAGGGTTAGACAGAGGAGTACTTAATAATATACCCACATTTTGCCAGTTACATAAAAAAGTGGACGAGCCTATTGCCATCAACCGGGCACAATATCAGACTCCGTGGCTGCTACTGAGAAATTCCTGAATGGGAAACCCAATAGCAATTTGTTCGACCCGGGAATCGAACCCAGGACCTCATGCTCAGCAATCGCGCTTGCAACCACTAGACCAACGAGGCAACTATGAAAATATTACATCAAATTGCATCTGCTTATGTTTCAAGCACACTACCCTCACAACTCCAAAAACAACCTCCCTCTCCCTCTTCCCCAGCTATCTCAACACCAGGTGTGCACCGCCTCATAATTATGAAGCCCTAGACTTCATTAAAGCCGTTCATTAGGACCTCCTGGAGGCGTGAGGCAGTCTCATATATAAATAGTCGTTATGTATAGTATATAGTTTTGGTCTAGACGTCTAATCAACTTTTGGGGAGGAGGGATTAGATTTTAAGTATGTTTGTAGTTTGGGAGTGCTTTTCTGATTTGTAGTGTTATGTTAGGACTTTTAATTAGCTTATTAGCAGTTATACGTATTTTGATGACGATAATAGCTACACATAACATAACGGCTCGACTGCGTCGTCCGTCTAGTGGTCGCAAGCGCGACTGCTGAGCATGAGGTCCTGGGTTCGATTCCCCAGTCCGGCAAAGTGTTATTGAGTTTTTCCATCAGGAATTTCTCAGTCAGTTCAGTCTCAGTTTTTAAAACCTTTACCAATACGAGGACATTTTGTGTTTACAGGTGAAGCATACGTTCGTTTGTCTCTTTCTTATATCTCAAAGGAGACTAGTATAATATTGTGAGATTATCGTTGACAATCTATGCAGCTTTGTGGTCAGCACTAAACTTACACAAGAAACAAAACCAACACTATAATTTCACCAAATCAAATTCACACTACCCACATTACAAGCTCCACTGCTCACAATCCAACCGAAAATGGCACACAAATATCATTATGACATTCATAATCCCCTCACAATAGCCAGTGGGCGAGCCGAGCGTCATTCTCTACTCAGCTGTTTGAGCATATCGCTTTTATGCTCAATGCTCAACCCCGCAAATGAGTACGTTGAGCGGAAAAGTACCGCTCAAATGCTGCGGATGCGCTTTGAGACCGCAATTGTTCTGTAATTATATTATCGGCCGAGATATGAGGATTATTTCATATTGTGTGGTGGATTGTGGGAGGGCTGGTTGTAATGGAATTATTTGTGTGGTGTGGTTTGTGTAAGTTAAATCTGATTAAACTGAATTTGAGCTTCTGAAATCCTGAGAGAGCTGAGAACGCTCTTAATGTTTAGTGCCACGCAGTGTTTGCAACCTGGGTCACCAACAATTTTAACTGTCAAATCTTTCAGATTTTTCACTATTCTTGACTATCCCGTAGGCGTGACTGCTGACCGGTTTTTGAGTTCAATTCCCGGATCTTAGTACCTGCCTAATCTGGGTTGAGATCAGCTGCCGTGACTACACTCCATATTTTCAGCGAAACCAATATCAACGCTACAATATCTGGAAGCAAACACAATAATATCAGTAACAGCTTTGCAATATCGAGTCTCAATCCTCGACTCACTAACAGGTGCTCTAAAACACATCACTACGTTTCACAGCTCAAGAAAATAGTCCTTGAAATAAAACGTAGGAGTAAACAGCACACTCGTAGCGAACCGTAGCACGTAGGCGTAGCGCGTAGCATTCGTAGCACGTCTACGAGCGCTTAGACTGGCCAATCGTTACAGAATTCACTTCGAATAGATTACGTTTAATATTTATTTATGTTTGTTTATGTAGTTTTTATTAAGTGTATCAGTCAAGGATATAGGCTTTTTATTTGAGAGGATAGATTTTGTTGCATATTTGATACTCAAACGCTAAATCTTTACGTCTACGTATGTTAGCTTTAGTTAATTTGATTTATCAACAGAAGATGTAATAACAAAAATTGATAAGAGTATGCTTAGATGGTTTGGTCATGTGGTATGACCAGATGTATGTACGTGGACGACCCATAGTATGTAAGGATCGTAGCAGATGGCGTTCTATGGTTTCTGCCTACCGTCATTGGGAAAAAAGTATGTATGTATGTCTAATGTTTGTTGCCCGTTTTCCATGAGCAACAGTGCTTTGGAACGGGCAACTAACTTCAATTTCCAAACTAATTGACGCGCGTTGGTCAGTTAGTCAGTAAGTTGCTGTCTTTGACAAATCAAATGTGTAAACGGTTTAATAGAAACGTTGACTTCTGAATTGTTTAGACTACTGAAAACCTTTGTTTAAATTGTGCTCTAACTTTATTTAGGTCGCGTGTAAAAGTGTGAGAAGAGTGAGCACACCAGCCTTGAATTGATTCATCATCATCTGCCTAGCCTTTTCCCAACTACGTTGAGGTCGGCTCCCAGTCTAACCGAATGCAGCTGAATACCAGTAGTTTACATGGAGCGAGTGCATGTGTGACCTCCATAACCCAGTTAGTACTGGGTAATACGATAGCCCTTGGTACTCGTAAATCTGGTTGTCAGACTTTCGGACCATTGACTACCTTTACCGACTGTCAAAGATTGGTAAAGGTAATCAATGGCCCAAAAGTCTGGCAGTCACTCCATGTAAAATACTGGTCGATCGAATTGGTCTACAACGGCTAAACGTGCTTTCCGAGGCACGGAGGAAACTCTGTATGTAATGGCTGGTCACTCATATACGGACCAACCTAGGTAAGCGCGACAATAACACTGTTAAAATGTCATTTGTTCATTGTCAACGAAACAGAACCATCGTCTGGCAAATCTAACAAATTAAATCTTTATTTTCCATTTCCTGGTTTGGGATTTTAATTGTATTCGGTCTTTGCATACGGTACTGCGCCTAAAAAAAATAATTTCGTCCTATTTTATTTCCATACCATTACAAACAACGACTGCCTCGTTGGTCGAGTGGTTGCAAGCGCGACTGCTGAGCATGAGGTCCTGGGTTCGATTTCCGCATTGGGCAAAGTGTTATTGGGGTTTTTCCATCAGGTATTTCTCAGTAGCAACCACGGAGTCTGAATTTGTACCCGGTTTATGGCAATAGGCTTGCTCCCTATTACATGGGATTTAAAAAACATAACTGGCGAAATGTGGTTGTACTATTAGGTAGACCTCTGTCTTACCCTACGGGGATTACAGGCGTGATGATAAACAACGAATGAATGAAAAGTCTCACTAATTTCACACTCTCTTGAATTTTCGCCTCAACCACACATCTCGCTAAAATCTTCGACTCGTAAACAAGCGCACATTATCGCGGAATCCTTTTCGCGTTAAATCAAACGCTACACATTTAAATCGCGCAACAGGCGGCATTTAATCGCGATGCCATCTAAAACTGGACAAACTGGCAAACAAAAAACAAATTCGTGATAGCTTGCCTTCATCGCTTGGGTTCGCTTGCCGTTATTTTAAAGCGCTATACATGTTTTTTGTTAAATGTCGCTGTAAATGTTTGGATAGTTTAATGGGTTTGATAGGAATGTTGATGGTGATGAGTTTATTAGTGGATTTACTAATTTGGGTAGTTGGATATTTGGAAGGAATTATGCCATGGCTGTAGATCAGGCCTGTCCAATATGCGGCCCCCGGGCCTCCAACCGGCCCGCATAGGTTTTTGGGGTATGAAGAACAGGGTGTAAAGTTCTTCATCCCCCATAGAAAAGGGAGGATCCTCCGACCAGACGGGTTCTTCTATATAGTCTTTTAAGTCGCGGATAACTTTACTGGCGCGACGTAGGATTTAGATGTATTTCGATGTTTAGTTAATCCTCTGCGTCATAGATGGCGCTTTTTGTTCTATGTTGCTGTATTACTTTTTGCAGACTTTATAAGACATAAATAAATACGGCCTAACATTCTTTAAAAAATGTCTCTAGGTCAGTTATTCCCTCATCATATTTACCTACCCTCCCCACCACACCTACCCGCTATAGCAGACCTGATCATCGCAGTCTAGTCGGGCGAAGCATATTTTATTTAAATTTAGAGATCACCTTGCATTTCTTTTGGCCCGCTGCGGGTACAAAAAGACTAAACTTGGCCCTCCATAAAATTATGTTGGATACCCCTGCTGTAGATGGTATCATTTCTAAACATTTGGTGAGATAGTGGACAAACACGGACTTATATAAATTATTTGGCAGGTGGGTAAAATACATGCAGTATGTTGTGGTTCAGGAGAGGTCATAGCGTGAAATAGAACTAGACAGCCAATTATCAGATTGTATTATTTGTAATAAAGTTGAAGAACTTGAGATTCCGATGGCAGTCTTTTTTCGCAATCTAAGAGTTATTCTAAGTACAAGTACTCAAAGGAGGTAACATCGCTTCACTATTGTGGAAAATAATTCACCAAGATCAAAAACTAAGAGCATGTTGTTAATGGCATATCCATGAAGGAATCCTCCAGGGTAATATTGGTAACAAGATTAAAGCTGTACTTCAGTTAGACGATAGATTAGCGTTCCGCTTGCATTTTATATGCTAATACTGTAAGTGGTTTTAATAACTAAGTGCAGAAGCGCTGGATCTATTTTGTTGGAGGATTGTGTTTGGTACGGGTAATGGGTCTGAAGAAAATTACAGGCAATTCTTGCTCTTCTTTTCCTGTGCTTAGTAAGCTTACATGCCGTCGAGAATCATGTCTCAGTTATGCTGGTTTGGTTTCCTTCTCTGAAGCAAGTGATCATTATACAATACGCACATGAATCAGAGGTCTTGGGTTCGAACTCGAGACCTATGCCTTGATGATAAATTCTTGGTGAATTTTGCTTACATTGAGATTGATAATAGCCATTTTGACTGACATGGCTGTCACCAGTACGATATTCTTTCATTCACTGTCAGACAACGCACGCCCAAGATCACTGGATCTAGAACCATGCTTGTACAAGAGTTCCTCCAAATGGACATTAGAAGGAATCTTGAGAATTCATCGTTTTAGTTACGGTGGAGATCGTGGCTAAATAACAGCCGCTCGGGTCGATCTTCATGTGAAGCCGCGCTTGCTAAAGTCGATCCGTGGATGGGTGACCATCTGTTACATACCGAGTTTCCACGTTAAGTCTTTGGTCCCGGCTGTCATTTGTATATCTTTGACAGTCGTTACAGGTAGTCAGTGACCTGAAATTCTGACAATCAAGGGGTATTTCCCAGTACTAACTGGGTTATGGAGGTCAGATAGGCTGTCGCTCCATGTAAAATACTGACAGTCAGTTGAATCCGGTTAGCCTGGGAGCCGACGGCTTTCATCACGGCTTGTTTCTTGAACTTTAAACGCATTTAGTGTAAATCAATGTTCATAAAAATGCCAACCTTTTGATGTTCCGTTGTAGAAGAAAAACTTATAATTTTTTGATTAGCCTATCCTGTCCCACTGCTGGGCTAACGCATCCCCCATTCTATTCCGACTCTCGGTGTTTTACCTTATCTGGCTAATCAGTCAGGAACGAGTGCAAATCGCCTCGCCAGCGTTTGGGCTTGCCTCGGTGACGACAACGGGCATTTTCATGCACCCACTGTGTGACGATTCTGGCCCATCTACCCCGACCCATCCTGGAAATGTGACCCGCCCAGTCCCATTTTAACCTCGCAGTCGCCAACATCGGCGATACCTGACTTGGAGCGTAATAAGGTGTTGCGCATTCGATCGCTTATTATATAATGAAAACAAACGTGACTTGATAAAAAACGTCGACCACAAAATATAAAATTATTTATATCAAATAAGACAAATAAACTTTGACTGAAACTTTAACTGATATGAAAGAGAAAGGAGTAAATGATGCCGTGACGTTTGACAGAGGGGAATGGAAGAATAAAACGTGTTGCGCCGACCCCAAGTAGAATGGAACAAGGGCAAAAACATGATGATGAATACAAATAAAGTTTACAGACGGAAATAGTATTATTTTGGAAAAAGTACTAGTATTCTAAAAATAACACTCTATTTCTGGTATTATTTTAGAAACCGTGAGAAAAGTAACTGCCCGAAAATAGAAAGGTCCCGAAACCTGTTTGAATAAATGCGTCATGTTTGTGACGTGGCCTGCGTTATTTTAGGATAATAATTTTTATTTTAAAACGCCCATTTTTTATTTAGAATTCCTATTATTAAAACAGGAACGTTGTAAAAAATCCTCGTATTTTACGTCATCGGCCTTTCGTTGATGGACTGCGTTACGCTGAGATGATTGATTGATTGGTCTTTTCGTACGCATCTGCTAGGCGCGATGCTGTATTTATACCTTGTTTGTCCGTTTGACAGGTGACATCTATATGCAATGCTTAAATACTGAGTGTTTGGTGCAGCGTTTGCTAAATTGTAGGGGCCGAAAGAAGGGGTCATTTACTGGCACTTCAGCCCCAATAACTCATCCTTGGCACCACGGACTTGTTTTTTCGATCTTTTAAATTTATTTTGAAAAAATCGCAAAGTTCAACATTTAAAGTTCATAAAAAAAAATGTGTAGCCGCCTAATTTAATTTAAATTTTGAGGTCTACTGTTTTCGATCGAATTTAAACATGGTTGCAGATAACTGGTTATTTTTTTACTCACAAAGCTGTTCAAAAAATGAAAAATTTACTTAAAACTCAACAAGTTTAAATTGCGAATTTTAAGAAAAAAAAAAAAAACTAGAGAGGTGTCAAGGGACACCCGGATGGAACGAAGTTCCTTTCGATGAAGTAGTGAAGGAATTGTAAAAAAAAAACTGGCACAAAAAAAACCACCACCACCATCACCACCACCACCATCACCACCACCACCATCACCACCATCACCACCACCATCACCACCACCACCACCACCACAGAAAATATCTGGCTTGCTTTCTATAACATGCGCACGCCGCACGGCTACAATAGCTTACTATAGCAAAAACACATTACCCTCCTTTGCGTCGCGCAGTCGGGTAAAAGTGTCGTACACACTTTTCGTCAGAATTTTTTCCGTCTAGCCCCGCACCGCGCGATAAGGAACTACGTTCCAAAAACATGTTTGATGAAATTAATAAAAATCATCATAATCTTATAGAAGGTATAAAATTTATCATACCTTTATTAATATATAATCTTCATCTATGTAAACGCTCGTATCTAAAATTAGCTAAACAAAATATTCCAGAAGAACATAAACCATGACCAATTATTAAAATATAATTCTTTTAATTGGGCAAACGATGCACCAAACAAGCTGTATATTGCACTGTTGGATGGTCAACTTTCAGCCCCAAGCCTAGCGTTTATAATCCCAGATCGAAGAGGTGACGCCTAGTGTTAGAAAAAACAAGCTTAAGAAAAACCGTCTGTATTACAGTAAACCAAAGATAGAAATTGCTTGTCAGCAATTTTTAATACTGTGTTACTTAGTTGGATGTACAACATGCTTAGATGTCGGCTTTGTGATGGGTCTTTTTAGTTTTTACACTTATTTTTGTACCTGCGATGATAATAAATTGTCTACTTTGTGAGGAGTCTTTTAGCACCATGTGAAGTAGTTTTAATGAATTTTGTTTTTTTTAAATGCCTGGTATTCTAGCTAGCTCCTGCTATACACATAAGCGCACTAAGCGCCCATCTTTTGCTTTTTTACCGCATTTGGTTGTTGTTCTACGTTTGTTAAGTCATCAGGGAATGAAGTGCGTGTCAATTTAATATTAACTCTACTATTTATATTAAAATTGTGATTTAAATTAAAACTTTTTGATTGCCCCCTTCAGGGACCCGAATGTTGTCAATGAAAATGGTTGCTATCAGTCCAGTTATTATCTATGGTAACTTTTTATGGGTAGTCCAAAATATTTTGTTTAAAATGAGTAGTTTTAATGTGTCAAAGTTTAATTGTTGTTGTAAACGTTGTGGTTTAAGTTTTGGAAGCAATTTTTGGGAATAAAGTTTTAATTATATCATTATGTAGCAGCGGTGGCCCAGTGGTGGCGGCCCCATCTTACGACTTACTAGTCGTGGGTTCGAACCCAGGCAGGATTACTTTGTGTAATTTATTTCTTCACCACTGCTCTCAAAACGGTGAAAGAAAACATCGTGAGGAAACCCGCAAGTCCTAGAATCGAAGGTTCGAAGACATGTGGCATCAACTAACCCGCACTAGGCCCGCGTGGTGGAGTATAGCCCACTCCCTCTCATAGGCAGGAGGCCTGTGTCCCGGCAGTGGGAACGATATAGGCTGATTATGTTATCTTATGCATTATGTAGTCTGAAATTCATGAAGTTAGTTAAAAACAAACCACGCACACTCATAACGTTTTTTTTGTAAATAAAGGAATAGTTCATGACGCAAGATAGTGATCTCAGAAGACTTACCGTTTTGTTATAGGGACTTATTTAAATCTGTAGAGATCGAGGCATTTCGAGTGTTTCAATCTTACCTATTTAAATGTTGAATGTTCCATTTACACTTATAACCATATCAATGAGCTTAGAATCACAAAACACACACGCATCACACAATCAATGGGCAGCTCAACCACACATAAAATAATCATAATGTACAGTCAGCAATGTTCGCAGTTGACCACTTTGCAACCGTATAACTAAGGGCCTAAGAGGAAAAAAAGTTATTAACTTTGTCGAGTGTACCAGAATATATAGGTACATATTTTGAGTCAATAGCACTATGTCGATGTGTATGTACCTAAACAGTTTTCTAAACAAGTAGCAATCCTCCCAAATAGCAGCTTTTAAAACAAATAAGTGTCGCGTGCTTGTGTGTCGTAGCAATAAAACTTTATAGGCAGGTATTTAGATGACTGCCATGGCTCCTACAAGATTGCGAATTTTGTGGGAATCCCATTCGTTTCAGTGGAAACTCGATTATCGTCATAGCTAATTTAGTATTGGTTAAATAGCGAACTCGTTTAAAAATAAATAAACTTTTTAGGCGTAGGCGCCAGAGCATACCACGAAATTTTTAAATTCACCGGCTACCTTAGCGCTTTATCTAGCCTTAGCCCTTAAATATATTAGTTCTTTTGATTGAAGTTGTTTGTAAACTTATTTTCACAGAACATTTACTTGTCATGCCAATATAAGAACGAACGAACATATAAACAACATCCTCTAGTGGGGCGAAGTATTGAACATCAGATTTGAAAGAAAAATTGCCCCATAATTGAAAACTTCTCCGGGCTCAATTGCATAGACACCCAACCCCTACTCGGCGATCGCTGTGTGCAAACTTGCCGCAACCAATTTCCAGCCAAACGTCCCGGCACCAAATCCAATAGGAAACGTCATAATCATATGATAGGTGCGGCGCATTGCGCCCACCTGTCGCCGCGCGTGCGTCCCGCGGTGACGTCACCGTCGCGAACCCGCCCGAGCGCCGCCGGGCTCGCACGAGCGCCGCCGACCCGCGGACCGCAACGGATTGATCCGAGCGAGCCTCCGCGAGCCGCTAATCAAATGAGGCAATCGCTGTTTGTACGAAAATACGCCAACTTACACTAACTGAACCTAACAAAAACTTATTTGACTACAAAGCTCCCATATCCTTCCAAAAACATATTTTTCTGCAAAGTAAAACATGGAGCGAGGAGCGCTTTCGGCGCGTGTCTCGCCACGGCTCCTTATCTAGTTCTTAATCCAAGATAAATATTACATCAATCGGGGGAGGAGAGCGCCTGGCACGCAGCACGCAGGCGCGGCGGCGGTCGGCCCAGTCCCGCTCCGGCCGCGCTGCCCGCCGCACTTCGCTCTCGCGGGCGCTCGACCCGGCGGCGACTCGAACGCTGCCTGTTCTACGACCCCCACAGTTACGAGTGTTGTACGCCTCCCGGTTGTCACCGCCGCCGACGCCGGATCGACCCCGCCGGGTGTCCACTGTCGAGCCGCGAAGGTCGTCCACGTGCCCATCCCGTTGCGTAAGTCGGGAAAGCGAAAACTCACCGAAAACGAACCTCTTCTCCTATTGACACGCAAGAAAAACAAACGTACTTGAATATCGATCACACCGTGTTTATCATTGCCATGGCGTGCGAATACGGGGCACTCCATGTGTGTTTACACCGCGCCCGAAGTAAATAGTGTATCGTATTGGATGTGTCGGCTAGGTTAGAAGTGGCTTTCTTTTTTAATGGGGTAATCCGGACCGCGCCCGCGGTCTTTTAACCCTATAGTACGCAAGTGCTGGTTGACCTTAAAACCGCGGCTCGGGGACGAAAGTTTCAACGATAGCTTGTTTGTTTATAAAGCCATAAAACTGCTGTATTAATGTTTCTGAGATAAAGATCTCTTATGGGGATAACCCCCTGAATACATAAACTTAGTTCAGTTTAGGCTCATCTTAGTATATAATTCTGTGGAATCGCTCATGTGTAGGTTTTGCAACAATATTCAAATGGCGGTGTACTTCGTTCCACAGTAACATGCCACATAATTTATTTCGCTAGTAATCGTGGTAACAACGCATAAATATTTCAAACGTCGGCTGTGCCCTAATACTTGTATTTTATTCGCAGGCTAACGTAGTATTTGCGCTGTTGCTTCGTTTTTCCGAATTTATATTCGAGGCAGGCTCTCAACTTTTTTTAATCGCCTCTAATGACTTCTTCTCCTAATTAATGACCCTTGACAGTTCACAAATTAGAATTTTCCGGAAAATTTCGTGGTAGCTTTTTGAATTTTCGAATTGGCATCTATCATTTGTATTTTAAAGGGATATTTTACGTTAAATAATACTTAATGACCCAAAAGATCTAGTAACAAATAATGTAGGTACTTCTCCTACTAAAATATTAAAAGTATAACGAAAATGTAAAGCCACGAACCATAAAATGAATTCATGGTCAGGAAAGGTCAATCACGCCACGCAATGGATATTTCATTGAACACTAATATTTAAGTTTAAATTTGGAGTATCATAATTATACTGTATTTAAGAAACCATAATGTTAGCTGTTTCTTCAGTCCCTAACATTTTATTCATGTTTCATGTATTACTTACTTGCAGCCAGTAATATTGTCACTTTTCTATTCTATGTTATCTTTCCATTTTTTCATTCAATGTTATTGTAGCGAATAATTTATTCACATTTCAGTTTCAAGAATCCCTTAGAGTTCCATTAAAATTCTTTGGATTTACTTGCCTTTTCCACAAATAAAATAATGCCTTCCTCTGGCTGGTCTATTTCTCAAACTTTACCATGACTGTAGCTATAAATGTTTACGAAATTGTGAACTTATATTAATCTCAACTATTATTTTTTATCTGTTTTCCAGTTACAATAATACAGTCTAAACAGAAGATCCTCTGAAATCTCTGTACGCTTACTCATGTTTTCTATTCTTCTTCTTCTTTCTTTATCGTGTGGTTAGTGCCTAACCTGGTGTCATAGTTTTTATGCCGCCCATGGGCCTCTGACTTGGCTGTACATGCCGTCGAGAAATATCTCTCAGGCATGCTGGTTTCCTCACGATGTTTTCGTTCACCGAAGCAAGTGATAATTATACAATACGCACATGAATCCGAAAAATCTTGAGTTATTATTTTTATTTGTTGTTAAGGTGAATGCTCCAACCAGCCCGCGAAATTCAAAATTTCTTGCGTTTTTTGCAATTTGCAGGCCAGTGCTAGGTTGTATGTTGATTAAAATATTATTCGCGGCTGTAAGACGTATGTAGTTACAGAATTATAATCATCAAAATCACCAATACAACCCTCCAAGTTCATAAAGGCGTAGGAACAAAAAAAAAAACAGAAAAAGTCATTCCTACAGCTTTATGAACTTAGCGCGTTTTATTGATGATTTTGATGATTATAATTCTGTAACTACATATGTCTTACAGCCGCGAATAATATTTTAATCAACATACAACCTAGCACTGGCCTGCAAATTGCAAAAAACCCAAGAAATTTTGAATTTCGCGGGCTGGTTGGAGCATTCCCCTTAAGAAAGAAGGCAAATTGAAAAACTAGATGAACGATAAAACTTAGGTTAAAAAGGACTAGCATGTCGGTGTTTGCTGTATATTCGTAGTTGTTCATGTCTGAATAACCCGAATAACCCCCTTCTGATATCTTCTTTTGTAGTCCTCGGGGTCGGCTTATTTTGTATTTATCGAATAAGTGAAGTTTCGCGCAAACATTCCTAGAAACCATAGCACAATATAAGGTCATCCCAATTATATTTGTAATCACTCAGCCAGCGATCCCATCGATCAGAACACTTCTTAACTTTTCGTAGTTTCGAAAATTCTGACCACAACTTCCCAGTGAACCCCTTCTATTTTCAGTCTGTTACAATATTAATGTACCAAATTAACTTAAAACTTTAAAACGTCCATCTTTCCACGTCCTACAAAAGTCCCCGGATGACCTAGAAAACTAAAACTTTGCTAAGTAGCAACATTGGCCGAGGTAGAACTAAGGGACGTAGGTTGAAATTTACATAAGGTCATTTGAATTAGTTTCGTCCCCTTCTAGTTTACACACATAATACCTGTTTAAGTAACAAAAATAATATATTTGAGTTCATTAAAAATCATGTTATTCGAAGTTCTCATTAAAGTGCAAACAGCCAGTCATATTTTCGCAGTTAGTAACCGTGCCTCGTTGAAAAATGTTATGTTCTTGTAACTTAATTTTAACGGAGTCTAGCACCACTTTATTTCAACACTTAATCTAGACCAGTCCAGTTTTATGGCTGACGGTAAATAATAATATTTGCTGAAAAATTTAACATTGTTAAACTTTTCTTCTATAAACTTTAATTCTTTTTATCCATAGTTTCTTAGGAAGCAGGTCGCTTACCAAGTAATACCTTATCATTTTCATATTTCTTAAGTAGGGCGACTTGTAGACTCAGGAATAGGAAGTAAACGGTTCACTTAATATGAGCTGTAGTCACGACAACTTTTAATAACGGAATAACGCAGATAGGCACTTAAGATTACTACTTTAATCACTTAAAAGAAATCTTGAAGTAGGCTCTACTGTTATTTACTAGCCTACAGAACGTTAATATTTTTTATTTAAATGATATCTACTGGATGTAAGCGACATAAACTTGCAAAATATTTATTTGCAAGGTTTTGTCGCTTATTTTATGAATTCAGCAAAATGATTATAGAAATAGACTTCTGCAAAGTGCAATATCTACACGATTCTTCTAATAGCTCTCTAAAAATTTCAACTTTGGTGGTTCTAGAGTCTTGCACTGAATTCATGGTAACGTCGATAATATAATTACACCCTGTATCGCCAAGCCTAAAATTGACGCATTTAAACCTAAGAGTGGATTAAACAAAAGCGGCAAGATTACGTTGAAACCGCAAGAGGCGTTCAGTTGTCGATGTGTGCCAGCTCGCGGCCCATTGAAGCGAATGGATTTAGTTAGTCCCAAACAAAATTAAGCTTACTGCTCCCGGAAAACAGAATAAATTCATGAGAAGCGCTGGTATTTAATTAAGACTCCGAAAAGATTTTATATCCTGTTTTTTTTTCAAAAACAAATCTGGCTCAGATTTGTTTCTACAGTCATTTTATTATTAGACATGTAGTCCCAGTCATCATCTCCCTGCCCTTTTTCCATGTTACTTGGGGACGTTACAACACGTGTTTTTCTATATGCGTTACATAAACGTTAAATAACTTCAAAACCATTCACAAAGAAAAATAATGCAGAGATTATATTTGGGGTCGGCGCAGCATGTCTCCTTCCATACTTCTCTATTTCTCGTCATTTCACGAATCATCGCCGTTCTATTAATGTAGAGATTATTACTTCAAAGTAATAATCTCTACATTAACGCGCGTTATAGTACGCGTTGTGTAATCAAGATATTTTTATGGTAACGTAAAATATAAACGTATTTATTAATTCCGTCATCATCATTCTTCTGCCGATATTCTAATTTATTAGGGATCGGCGCAGCATGTCTTCTTCTTCCATACTTCTCTATTACTCGTCATCTCACGAATCAACTCAGTTTTTCTTCTTCTTTATCGTATGGTTAGTGGCTAACCTGGTGTTAGAGTTTTTATGCCACCTATGGGCTTCTAACTTGTTTTTTTTACATGCTGTCAAGAAATATCTTTCAGGCATGCTGGTTTCCTCACGATGATTTCCTTCACCAAAGCAAGTGATAATTATACAAAACGCACATGAATCCGAAAAATTAGAGGTGTGTGTGCCTTGTATTCGAAGTCGAGACCTATGACTTGGTAGTCCGACTGTCACACCACTAGGCCAAACTCATTTATTATATTATTTATGTTTAATTTGAACCCTTCTACTAATGTTCTCGGTTTTGGTACAAAAGTACCCCGAAAGTGTCAATGTTAGCCTTTGGACAAGGTCCTAACTAGACTTAATAGTTCCCAACATAGTCGTGAATTCTCGACGTACCTTTTGTAAGTGACCTTTCACATTAAAAGTTGTGTTGGTTTTTCATCAGGACTTGAAACGTCCTTTCACGTTCTGGTTAGAGTTTTGTAGACCGGCTTTTATTTAGAAACGTCTCTAATTAAGGGCTAATTGCCTGTGAATGTTTTAATTGACTTTGTTTTTATTGTTTTTAAACATCGTTTATTTTTAATGGTTATAAATTTCTCGGTGGCTGGAATATGTAATTAAGTATTAGGATTTATTACGTTTGTTTCTTATTTTCATAAGTAGGTTGCAGTGGTTGTAAAAACTGTTCCTCTCTTGGACAAAGACCCCTCCACTCCTTTTTGCGTGTGGAAATCTTTATGGATGTCCGCCGCCCTGGGGTAGGCGAAGAGGTCTGTCAGACTCGTACTGACTAAAACCACACGGTGTTCATCGACCATTTTGGGCCGGGGTGCTGGAGTATTACGCAGTTCGCCACCCTCCCCCGGCCAGGTTTAGGCCCACATAAAAATAGTTTACAAAACGTAAATCTTATCTTTCCATCTTGCAACACTTAATATCGAGCATGTAAAAGGGACTGATAATAAATCTTGCACACCTCTCATCTTCAGTGTATTATATTATTCTAAATTTATTTATCTCGCTCCATTGTATTCATGAAAAATATTTACGGCCATTTTTCATAAAATATTTAAACCGTGCTTTGAATTACGAGCATAAAACTCTATTTCGAGTGCTTTTATTACTAACCTTTTTTGTAATTTGTTGGGATTATTTCGCCTACACTCATTTATAATAATGATTACTTCTCCAAAATTACCCAGGACTAACCGTGGTCACAGTAACATTAAATTGTAGTTCGCTCTAACATATTACGTTTCGGGTAATTTGCTTCTGATACCATTCTTCATACGTGTGTTTTATAAAAGCCACATTTATTCCAGTCTTTATAAAACTAATACCTTTTTGGTTTGGCCACTAACCAAAAAACTGCCATTACAAAAATTAAAACCCCTTTAAAAAAAACCCTAAACGTCTTCTCAGGTGACCACTTGAAAAACAGTTGAACCGAGACAATCATTATTTTCCTTTTCGTGTTTTTCCTCAAATCAAAAGATGGACAGTGACAGACATTTTGTTTTCCTAAATTACGACAAAGATTGAGCGCCGTATCTTAGAAGTGTCCTATTTTGTGATAACTTTTAGGGAAACATTTGTTGCAAAATTGTTTATATCTCGTTCTTATACTTTCTTATTGATTATTCGTTAGGTCTTTTGTCCAAATTGGCGCCCAGTGTGGGACAGAATTGGCGCCCAGTGTGGGACAGAATTGGCGCCCAGTGTGGGACAGAATTGGCGCCCAGTGTGGGACAGAATTGGCGCCCAGTTGGGAAATGGTATAAACTAGCATGGCAGTTTCAACATAGCATCTTTTTAATAAATCTACAACAGAGCTCATATTGGTTTGAATTTTTATAATGTCTGAGATAGAAGACAATGCCAAACATTAGAAACGAACAATTTAAAATTCTAGTTAACTTTTTAAAACCTTTGCTGCAACGGTTTTTAAAGACAGTAATATCTTTCTTTTATCTCCCCAAAAAACGTGAAAGGTAAGCAACTCGCGCACAAGTCATAAAGAATCAACTGAGCGTAACGCGTTCCGTTACTTTTCTGTTACTTATGGCGACAGCAAGGGGTAGGCTTGCTTGGTATTATTTATGTGGTATTGCAGCCGTTTAACTCTGCTATTAATCGCTTATATTGCCTTTTGCCGGTACCAACGCAGCGTTAACGTTAAAGCTGAAAAAAAAATTATACTGCTATTTTCTTTATAAGATAGTTCTCCAAATTATAGAAAAAAAAAAACAATTGGTAAGATTTTTTGCTTCGGATAGTTTTTAAAATTAATTTAATGTAGACTGAAACTAAACACGTTTTATGAACTAACTATTGTAACAATATCAATTGAGTTTTCCACTACCTAAAACTATAACAAAACATTCCCTGAACGGACAAACAAGCAGCAACATAAACTCAATACAAATAGAATTACGCAGCCGTCCCATACAGATTATGTAGGAAGCCGCCTGCCTTAATAAATAGAGGGGGGACACAACAAATCCTTAGGAAATATAACTGTCATATAGTCGAGCCCTGCGACAGGTGCGTGGAGGGAGGGGGCAACTAATTCAACAGTTTTATGGCACAATTCGGATAGTAAACTACTCTAAAAGCTTCCGTCACTTTATTTCTACGGCTTTGCGCGTAGATTCGACCCTATAGAGGTTTATGTTTTCTTGTGTGCGTTTTAATCATATATATTGAGGTTTTATTACTTACGTAGGTAGATGTTTGTGTATGTGTCAATGGACTGTCTACTAAAGAGTTTTTTGGATCGGAAAGACGTTGCAAGTTTGAGGTGAACGTTCTCATAATCTGGGATAAATCACACCTAGCAGACGACAATAATAAGTCAACATGTGTGAGCCCTTTATTATAGGATTCCTTGTAGTCACTATCAGGAACAGTATAATTTATTTAGACATACCATAGATGGAGCTAGATAGTTATGTTGTTTGACCAAATTAATTAAACAATATTAACGTGCTAAATAAACGTTCACATAGATTCAGTACTTTACAAAATATTTATTTATTTTGCGTAAAATTGAAATGAACATTGTAATTACCTTTCAAAACTATTAAGCAAAAAACTTTTTAGTCCAAAATATTTACTGGTGAAAATAAACTTCGCAATCATTCATCAGTTTTTAAATATGAACTAATAAATAAGTTAGTCACAATTTCATATCAAAAAGCACTGAATGCATGTTTGTGAAAAACATGTGAAAACCATCCATTTTGTAGGTAATAAAATATCTCCACCAATTTTATTACTTGCATGTTCGTTATCCAATATGAATGTGAGTTGTTAAAATTTCACGTAAAAAAATATTTTCGGGCTATGACCGAAAATAAATTTTTGAATTAAATTGCTTTAGCTCCGCGTATGGAATACTATCCGCTTTTGTCAATGTAAATGTGATTGTATTGGGATCATTCGATCCGGAGCCACGCGTGTTTTCGCTTTTACAAGTTTAGTTAGTTAGTATATTGGTCAAATCTTGCAACTGAATTTCAAACGAGTTCCTCCCAACCGACTGAGCTGACCTCTGGTTGTGGTGACAATACATTTTTATGTCAGACATGACTTAATCTTGCAGCCAGGATCGTCTCCTCACGAGAGAACTCCTACGAAACTTTGTATACGCGTTCAATTTTGTGCCCAAATTATCGCTACCGTAAGTCATAAAGTTTCTCGTTTTGTCTTGTATTGCTTACTTGTCAATATCTTTGACTAAGCCTTGTTAATACAAGGCTTGGGTAGTCATAAACCGTTATGTGAAGTCAATTTGCCGTGTCTGTCGAATATCGTTCAACAATTTACAGGCATCTGACATCAATATAGCCAATGGCCAAAGCACAAAAGGCTTCAGGCTTCACTAATAAATGCCAAACGCAGTCGCACGACACTGAGACTGAGTTGAAAAAGAAAGCCCCTTTACCCAAGTCCACCTCCAAACGCTAAAATGAAATACCGGTGGGATATAAAAAAAAAAACATTTGATTTCCAAAATATTATGAAATACCAGCATCGTTCTGCCTGTCTGTCAGTTACCAGAAATAAAATTGGAGAAACGCCGCGTTTCTCCTTAGGGACTGTATACACATAAACTTCGTGATCCGCACGGCATCGCGACATATTTACGGAAACGCTTCGTTACTCGGGTTCAAGTGTGTAGTTTGAGTCAGGTCTCGGGTCTATTGACGTATTTTGAAATTTCAAGTAGCCGAGCATGTGATACCAGCGTCATGTGAATCGCATTGCCGGTTTAAGTTCCAAATTCCTTATGTAGGCTTATATTTTATGTAGACGTACCCGTTTCTACTTATAAGCTGTACTCCTCTTCATTAATTAATCATCTGCAGAACACATTCTTAGAAAATTATTTAATTAAAGACGATGAAAAAGTTGAAAAGTGAGGATATTAACGAAGTAAAAATACAAGTAATCTGCGAGTTTTCCAGCGAAAATATACGCCTACGGAAAGTTTAATCTTCTAAAAGCGTCGTAGTAAGTCAAGACTCAGCATTTAATTACCGAACACGTAAGATATGTATCTTCAATATATCCCGGGGCGTAAAAGTGTGTACTTTGAATCAGAGGTGACGTCAAAGACTTCATAATGAAATAAGTTCTCTTCGCTCTTAACGCGTAATTTCTCATCAGTTTTTGCGGTCCGTTTTTCGCGCAAACTTGTGCAAAGATACCTTTACAGACTGCCTGATTGTGTGGCGTGTACCGTTTTTCTTTTTCGTTATTTTGTAAGTTTTACATATCTACGCTGGCAAAATATATTTGCATTCAGATTTAAAGCCAGATAAAAAGCTTATGTTTCAAAATAAAACCGAAATACTATGTGGCGACATTTGCAATGCAGATAGGTAACTACATTGCTAAATAAAAAAGCTTATTAGCACACTTGTGGTTGCATTCGCTAAACGTTTACGGTACGTAAAATCTCTGTTGGCTGTTAACTACGAGAGAGGGTAGTTTCAGATGTAATTTTCTTTCATCCTCAAATCCTATTCAGTATGTTTACTGCTCCGAATATGTTAAGCTTTATGGATGACATGTCGAGTCTAATGCTAATACATGTCGCAAGCACCTCACATAATATAATGCCATCACGTCAACATTTCTGTACATAAGCACAGGCAGTATATGCAGCTTACGGCGCCAGAAGCTCCACCATGCATGTGTGTAAATACAATGTAGCATAACAACTATGTATTAGCTGAACGAAGATAATGCATACATTTGCATGCTAACTCCCCAGCTAACAAATTAAATTCTAGCTCAAAATGCTAACTATGTTCCCAAAAATACAAGCACTTTTAACATAAACGCAGCGGCCATTTAACTTTTATACAACGAAATAAGCATATCAGAATTACATCCACTGTTTTCGAGTTATAAATGTCAGCAAAAACAATGTGGCATTGTTTTATGTGTTGAAGATAACAAGGAGCGAATTTATTGTATACTCTGTTTATTATGTTGCCAATGATCTGGCTTCTACTTCATTTATAGTGAGTTGTTTAAAAGTGACGCAGCGGAACCGCATGGCGGAACCTCTCGTCTGAAGGGGTTCACACTGTCAGACTGTATCGCAGCGGTTTCCGACCCATGGAGCAATAGACGTCGACACCCAGCGGCTGCTCTGACGTCACTACTGCACTTTAAATAGGTTAGCGTTTAATGAGGCGTGCTAAAGGCCAGCTCAGGTTAAGCAATTACGGAAAGCTATTTTTCACTAGCGAAGATTTTAATGTTCTAAAATGACTTGCTCTTTTCTGGTCTATCGGAATGTTTCGCTAATTACCGACTCCGTGCTTTTAACACAAATCAAACGAACATAAATCATTCGCCAGACGTATTTGCCTATAAATTCCCAGCCACCAATGCAAGTTCACCGCTTTAGGCCTCCGTTGTTTATCGTTATATATCAGCGGAGTTTCCATCTCATTTAGTAGGCCCCAAAACTGGCCCGAGTTGAATCAACCCGAATTAGTAGAGCCCGTCGAGCCTCGTCACCGCGCCCGATCCTATCGGCGCAATGAGATATGAAATGAAACTCACTGACTACAATATAAACAGGATTACACGATTACCTATTCGACGTTGACGCTGCCGTGACTGTCAGTGGAGCCAGTCGCTTGTCACAATATTTTGGGACGTATCACGTGCGCGGTTGTGTGCGGTCACGAAGCTTTGTCTCGGTGAGCCCGGGGCGGCGACGTCAAAGGAGATTAGGTTCGTTTACACAATTGTCGCGTCCCCTCGACCGGGCGCCGACCGGCGACCAGCACGCCGCGCGACCTCGCCCGCCACACGCTCGGATTACGCGACCCCAGCTCTAAAGCCTTCGTGTGCTGACGTGGACACTCATACTGTGAACGTACACTTTCCGTAGGTTTGTTCGTGTTTATGGCTAGCGCTTGATTAAAAACAGTGGGAAAACAGTGAACGAAAATGGCGTGGGGTTACTGGTCGGCTTCGTCGGTACTGCCGGACCGCGGGCGGAGTCCGCGCCGCGCGGGCACGTCCGCGGTGCATGTGCACCCTAACCCGCCGACCGCGAGAGAAGTCATGGAGACGCATGACGAGAGTATCATCCACACGGCGTCCACGTCTCGCGACAGTCGCGATCACTCGGCGTCTCCGCACTCGTCGTCGAACGGCGGCCACTCCCACCATCAGCACGAAGTAAGGCACGCGGTGCCAGCCAGTGCACTCTTCGGGGAAAGCTACGGTGAACTATCTAGACGACCGTCTTTAGACCTTGGATCAGTGCGGAGTGCGTTAGCGTCATGTTCTGGTGGTGGGACACTAAGTGCGGGTTCGACGTTGACGCGCGGTGGTACGCTGGCGGACTACTTGCCCCCGACGCCGTGCCCGCACCACCACCGCGTGTATGTGGACCATCACAAGCACTACGAGCAGCCAATACAACCAGTGCATGTTGGCGTGGCCCATCATTCGCACTCGCACGCCTCTAGCAGACACCACACCGACGACGAAGACGACCTCGAACCGGCCTATGCTACAGGTATGTAATATAGTCATATGGTTTAACGCTACTGTGAAACATAAATGCACAAAGTTACTTCAGTCAGTCGAAACGTCTAAGGCAACGTGATTAGGAAAATGTGTGAAGATTTTTAACTGCTATGCAGTTTGCTATTGTTTATCTTCTAAATCACATTCGGTATGACAGTGCAATAGTATCTCGTGTCCGTTTAACAATGTTTAGGTACACCGTAGAGACTTTGTATGTGAGTGGTTCACTTACCAAGTTATAAATATATATACCGTACATATATATATATATTATAAAAATTAATGCTCTTTAAGGGGAATATAACTCTTTTACCTATATGTTTTTATTTTCACTAAAACTTCATATACTGCAACAGTTTAACACGTCACCATCGTAAAACTGTATGTATTACCTACGCTACGCCTGGCAACACTGACAGTTTTATGGCGTTCAATATTTTATTGGAATGAGAATATAAAGTATTTTGTCCTGTTAAGTATTTTGTGTACATAAATAAATAAAAAGAAAGACCGTAAACGGTTTAGTTTATTTTTGCCATCTTCAATAGACTCAATTCAATCGATAGCTGACTTCATCTGTTCAAACTTTGACTGCTTGATATTGTGTTGCTAGCAATCAAAATACGAAATATTATCTGGGAGGGAGTTAGTCATTAATTCCCCACAGCTCCGGCATTGTATTACATTAATTATAAAAGTTTTCCGTCTTATTTCGTTAATGTATTTGTAGCTCTCGTGGTGACCTACTTTTCTGTGAGCATTCATCGCGGCCGGTCAGTGTTGCCAACTTCGTAACATTACTTACACGTTTCAGTTGGGGAGGGATATCCAACTATATGTTGCTGAAACGGAATTGGGTTGAAAAACTGGGAAAGTTATATGCAACATTGGATATCTTTATGGACGGGGCTTTTCTTCTGCACATTGCAACACTCAGAACCTCTTGCAAAGATTTAATGCTTTCAGTATAAGGCATTTGAAATTATACGTAACGATTTTTTAAATTGGATATGATTTATCACATCTCTCCTTAGCTTTTATTAAAACTCATCCATCACTCGGGACTCATCCTCTGCCTGTTATAAGGTGTCGGCCTCTGCCTGTTATACTAAGGAGACTAATTTTCTGCAAAGGTACGTCCTTGTGTTCAAATCTATACTCCTCATCATCATCTGCCTAGCCTTTTCCCAACTATGTTGGGGTCGGCTGTCAGTCTAACCGGATGCAGCTGAATACCAGTATTTTACATGGAGCGACTGCCTATCTGACCTCCACAACCCAGTTAGTGCTAGGTAATATGGTACCCCTTGGTAAGACTGGTTGTCAGACTTTTGGGCCACTGACTACTACTAACGACTGTCAAAGATCTACGAATGACAGCCGGGACCAACGGCTTAACGTGCTTTCCGAGGCACGGAGGAAACTCGGTATGTAATGTGTGGTCACCCATCCACGGACAAACCTGGGTAAGCACGGCTTAACCTAAAGCTCGACCCAAGCGGCTGTTCTTATTTAGCCACGACCTCCTCTCCTTGTGTTCAAATCTATACTATTTCATAAAATTCAGCATTTCCTTGAGACCATCCATTTACTTCTTTCTTTTTCGTGTGGTTAGTGTCTAACCTGGTGTCAGAGTTTTTATGCAGCTCAGGGGCTTCTGACCTGGCTTTACATGCCGTCGAGAAATATCTCTCAGGCATGCTGGTTTGGTTTCGTCACGACGTTTTCCTTCACCAAAGCAATTGATAAGTATACAATACGAGCATGAATCCGAAAAAGAGAGGTGCGTCTTGGGTTCGATCTCGAGACCTACTTGGCAATTCAGTTACCTATAGCTAACAAATCAATTGCATTTATTTCCACTGCGTCTGAAACATTCATCTTGGACACTCAACTCAACATTCATTCATAGGCCGTCTAATGTAGCGAGCATTCTTACCACGCTCGATTCTTTAACTTTGATTTGCAAGTTGTAACTGATGCTAACCAGCTGGTTGTGGTAGATTAAGCATGTACTGCCGAGTTCAGTGTCGGTCGACCACTTTTCAACCTTATTACTGAGGGCCATAAGGGTGAAAAGTGGCAGACCGTCAGTGAAGTCGGTAGTACATTAGTTAATTGTTTTGAAGACTGACATAAACATAGTTCATAGTTAAAACAATTCAGCTTTGCACTTTCGTTTAGGTACTGCTTATGGCAATATCAGACGATTCACTAGAGATGAACCGTTCTTGTGATTAACTATTTATTTTCGTTTGAATACATTCTTCACTCTCCTCCGCCTCGTTGGTCTAGTGGTCGCAAATGCGAATGCTGAGTATGAAGTCGATTCCCGGGTCGGTTAAATTGTTATTGGGTTTTCCCATTAGGGATTTCTCAGTCAGCAGCCACGGATACTGGATTTGTGTCCGGTTAATGGCAATATGCTCGCCCCCTATTACATGGGACTTAAATATAACTGGCAAAATGTTGATGGACCTACTATTAGGACACCTCTGCACAACCCTTCGAAGATCACAGGCGTGGTGTTATGTTATGTAATTTTTCAATTTTGATTCATTTGGTGTTAATCCGTTTCACTTTCAGTGAAAGATGCCGAATGGAAGGCAAAAATTAACAGAAAGTGAAGCGTATGATGTTGGGTTTAAGGTGCAAAACATTCGTCCCGCGATTTCCTAGATTCGCAAGCTCTCACTGATGCTAATCAGTACGATGTGATAGATTAAGCGTGTACATTCTGAGTGAGTGTTTTACATTAAAACGTTACTGAGTGAATGTATTTCGGATATGTTGCGGGTTGGAGTTTGTTTTTATTGTCAAAGGTGTTACTTTGGGATGTGTTTGGTGAACCGATGTTTTTAACCGATTTTTTAAATAGGAGGTTACTGATATGTTCAGCCGTATTATATGGTATGTAAACAAATAAAAAAAAATACTTTCCATCGGAACTGACGCGATCACCTGATCAACGTGTAAGTTATGAATTTTCAATTTTTGAAAGTCATTGACCTAAAGTTCTTCAGTTTCATGGTCTGAGACACCACACGAGTGGTCTCGCGTTTTATGTTACAGCCTGTTTAGGTATACAGTACCTAAATACTACCATCATCATTTTAAGGCTATCTGTAAATTCTTATCAGAAAAACGTGTTATATACTTTACAACTTCAACCCAAAACAATTTAACTGACACAACACGGTTATGAAACTCCTCCATATCAAAACAATAACAAAACATTGATTCGAATCAACAAAACAAACCTTACATAATAAATTAATTGTTACATTTATCAGCAAGCGAACACAAAACCTTTCCTGATCAATATTGAAACAATACAACTGAAATGAATCATCATAACTATGTATCTGTAACTAAACAATAAACATACAAGTTATTCAACAACCATGGCGCTTTACAACTATTCCTTTGTCAGCTTGCTAACTGCGGAATTATTAGGTATATCAATACTCTAAATAAATCTATACTAATATTATAAAGAGGTAACATTTCTTTGTAAGTTTAATGTTTAAGTTTACTAATGATCCAATGCAAAAAAATCTTTCACAGGCAGAAAGCTACATTATTCGTGGATGATAAAGGCTATAAATTATATTTATATCATGCATAGTAGCCGAGCTATCACAAATTTGGCTGAAGAAGTCGCAGGCGAAGTGCATGTGTTATAATAATGGTGGTTACATACTAATACTGAATTTACGTACTAATGTGGCTCGCCCCCTATTACATGGGACTTAAATAAATAAACATAAAATCCATTTATTTCAGGCACGAGCCCATACAAAAGACAAATTTCCAACAGACAAAGACAAAAAATTCAAATAATAATATAAATAAATAATAAAAAATAAACAGAATTGGCGAAATGTATACTATTAGGTACAACTCTGTCTGACCCTTGGATTACAGGCGTGATGTTATGTTTTGTAGTTTAGGAGTCTATAGGGGCCGAACAGATATTGATTTTATTTATATAGATTAGTGACTAATTAAATTAAATTATGGTGTATTATGAGATATATAGGTGTCTGATGAGATGACGAGTAGTAGAGAAGAAGTATGGAAGAAGAAGACATGCGGCGCCGACCCCAAATAAATTGGGATAAGGACTAGAGAATGATGAGGTGTATGAGATACGTATGTCCCCTCTGTTTATGAGTGTGTCCTTTAGCACAGGCTTCCTTCCTATTCTTTAAAATTTTATTATCTTCTACTAGATTTTGCCCGCGGCTTCGCTCGCGTTAATTTAGAATTTGGCAATCAATTTGGGTTGTACTCTGCTTGTATAAATATTATTCAATTACGATTCGAAAGACGCGTGGTGCCATCTATTTATCATAAGAACGTTATTGATGTTTTCCTCGGGAACTGTACTTTTTTTCGGGATGAAAGGTACCTACTATATCCGTTTCTGTACACCTGACAACGTATATGCAAAGTTTCAGGATGATCGGTTCAGTGGTTTAAGCGTAAAAAGTAACAAACAAACTTACTTTCGCATTTATAATATTAAGTTTGGATTTGGATTCCATGTAATTAGGCTCCTGTATTTAGCCACAATCCACTTTTATTTCATCTAGTCTATCTACAGCGTGTTCGACAGTCAAGGAAGGCAAGCGCCTAATTATTGAAGTGCCCTCCTCTCCCCACCCACAATGGCGCACCGTCGATTGTTTTAACTGTTGTAAATTGGTGCTGAGAGTTGAGTGTGATTTTATTATCCTTCTTTTGACACAACTGCACTTTTAGAAATAATCTTGAGTTAATATACAAGGTGTAAATGGGCCCTTCATGAAGCCGTCAACCAAGCATTCTGTACATCAAACTAAGTAAGTCTACGCCAAAATTTTTGCTGGGAAACGACTTTTTTTTAGGAGTGAAACATCTCGTTTTACGGTAGGACTTAATGTAATGCACTCAAAACTCTGAGCTGATAGATGCATTGAATATTACGGGGTCGTGAAGGTATTTAAAGTAAACGTTTCATGTTGAATTTGTAAAATAGAAGAAAAGAAAATCGGTTCCATATAATCGAAACGAAATGAGAACTCACTCATGTACATAATTGATAGAATGCCTATGCCTATATCATCCTCTTTTAGTACTTTATACTAACCCTATCCATCTTGTCTGCTACAAAGGCTCAACAAATACGACTTTGAGATTTAACCTTGCGATAACAAAAACGAGTTACTCACTATAATGCCAAAACTCGCGAAACATAAATATCAATGTTTTTAAAGGCTCTTATCAACTTGCATCATTGACTGTAAATGTCACATAAAACTAAAAATAATGGCCCTCATACATCAAGCTAAAATATATTTACAATCGCATGTAAACAGCAAGGCCTGATGCATTCGCGAGCCGAGATATGAACAGAAGAGCGACTGAATGAATGAAAACGTCGAGAATGCTTTACAGCGAATGTAATTAAACATCCCATTCACCTGGCGACGAATGTAACTCAACAAACGAGGCGAGTACGACCTACATTCACTCTTAAGTTCATTCATTCGTTCAACTACGCACAAATTACGAGAATATAACGTGTGTGCGTCGTACTTAACGGAATGCATGCATTATATTTTTTTTCAAGCCTGAAGAGTACTGAAGATTTTATTGTGTAAGTTTTGCTCTAGAATTTTCCGCATAAAAATATTTTTATTTTATGTTTCTTCTTTTTTTGCATGACGCAATATTTTAATTCGAGTCTTTTATGACAGAAACACAACATATAAAAGATCTTAAAACTTGAACATAGACACTCGTTAGTTCTATATTTAGTACGGCTGGAAATCTTTCCAATTAATCAGGCTCTAGACGTATGCTCCTTATCAATCGACAAGCCTTTCCGTTATTCGAGCCCAAGCCCACTTCTTAACCTTCCACATATCGCACGAGAAACCGGACAAGGTCGAGAGGCTTTTTATTGTTTCAGGTTCAGAATCAGTTACACAATAACCTCGTTCACGCTTGCTTGCCTCCAAATATACACCCTGTATACAGTACAGTCGAGCACACCTTGTTTACCATTTCACTAAAGTGCCTTCGACACACGCGCTCAACCTTGAAATGTAAACTGAAAAGCCTTTTGTGCCTTCTCATTAGAATAAAAATAGTTATTTTTCATAAAGAGACGGTTTTTACTAACAAAAACATGTAGTAATAACAATGCCTATGGCGTGTTCGCAGCCATTCCCCATGGGCGATCTTTATGTTTTTAATTAACATAAACATTTATCGTTCAGTGTTGTACTGTAATGAACTATGGTTAATAGTTTCCCATTGCCTTTGTGTGTCGTGATCGTGACATGTTTACAAGGACGTTTTTGTTTTTTATTAATAGTGTTGAACGATTTTTCTCGCGACTGTACCAGACGATCTGAAAAAAAAAATATAACGTTAGCTTTTGAATGCGGCCTTTCCTTCATTCATTTCTCTTTATTAATATTAAACAAAAATAAATTCTAACTCATCAATATGTAAAAGACGCTATGGATCACCAGCTTCTATTACTAATTTGTGGCTATTGAGGTCGATTGGAGCCAATGAGGGTAATATATAGACAATTTAGCGAATGACAATTGGCTCAATTAGGCTAGCAATAAGCTGCCAAGTCTCCAAAAGATTCTCACAACAATTCGACATAAAGGCCATTATTTGAACATCGATGTCGGAAAAAACTTACAATTTTTGCAACAAAATTATTGAGTTTCCAAGTAATTATTATTTCCGACCATAAAATCTCCAACTGATTGACCCGAAAGGAACTTCCTCATGCTATTTCCAACCTTCTGACATTTATTTAGGGTTGAAATTTAATTGTGAACTCTATGTAAAAGGCTAACTTTGCTAAATCTAATTTGGAACTTATGGGTTGGTTTGTGAACTGCATTTTCCATTGGGTTTTGTAACTTTTAAACTTCTTTAGTATTTAGAGCGGGAGCATTGAGCGGGTTGTACACCGAAACAAGCTTCGGGAAAGAATATTTCGCTTTCGAAAAGTATTTCTGCTTCAAACTTAGTTAAAGTTCCCTCCCTGCTTGACCCTGTTACGAAGTTTTTTCTCGTTATTAGTGAAGACCAATAACGAATTTGGAAAGATTTATACTTCATGTTTCAGGTTCCGTACCCAAAGGGTAACCAACGAGACCTTGTTACTAAGCCTTCGCTGTCCGTCCGTCCGCCTATCTGTCAGCGGGCTGTATCTCACGATCCGTAATAGGTAGACAGTTGAAAATTTCACAGAATGTGTATTTCTGTTGCCGCTATAACAACAAATAATAAATTAAAAATTAAAGGGTACTCCCCTACTATAATGGTACCCTTCATGCGCGAGTCCGACTCCCACTTGACCAGTTTTTTTGTCAAGACTTAAAGGCAGCGAGATGGGCAGACGACATTGTTGCCATCGTGGGAATATCCTAGATGAGGCTGGCACAAGCAAAGAGAGGCCTATACCCAGCAGTGGGTGAAGATGATGATAATGATGATCATCATCACTTAAAGATTCGACAAGTAAAATAACTAGGTAACTTTAAATTTTAAAAGAAATTAAACTAGATACTATAGAAAAGCAATTAAACTTAAAACATACAGCCACGGAATATTAGGTAATCCAAAACTCTTTAATTTAATCCCCGAAGCTGGCTATTACTTTAAACGAGTTAGGATCCCGGTAACTGGGAGAATAATCTCTCCCTAAAACTTGATGATATTTCGTATTCCGAGGGTAGTCTTCAATTTGTTAGGTTTGACCTTGAGTGCTTCGCCGTGACCTTTGAAAGTCGGTGTGCTAACTCGCATGAGGGCTTTACCTGCTTTATAGGTATCCATTGACATTTACTCGACGATAGGGAACGTATATTGTGACATGTTTTACAAGTAGGTACGTTAGATGTAATACGTAGGTATATTGTATGGATTTTATGTAGTACATATACTATATTTACTAGATGTTACCCGCTACCTTCGTCCGCGTGAAATCTTACTAATAGGTATGTATTATAAATCCAAAAGTTCGTGAGAATTGATGAATGCATGTTCGTTACTCTTTCACGCGAAAACCACTGAAAGGATTTGGATGAAATATGGCACATAGATAGTTTATAACCTGGATTAACATAATAGGATACTTTTTATCCTGGTAGTGTGACCCCGTGGGACATTTACCGAACATCACGCGGGCGAAGCCGCGGGTATAAGCTAGTTATTATATAAATATTAGTTCCCTATTTGAATCGGATTTTGTAAACAATTTCCGAATCCTCGTTTCGTAATCATCGAATTATCGTGTCGTTCTAAAATAAGTTACTCCTTATAACATCAGCTAGCTGCCAGTAAACTGCCGAAAAATTAAAAAAATGTGTGTTTTATTTATAAATAACCGGACATACATTCTTAGGCATTCAATAAAAAGCTGTTATTTTGACATTACACACAGGCACTTCATTTTTGTTTTATTTGCATAGATGTTGAGATAATAATTAGAAAGTTAAACACTGTTTTAAGCTTTCACGGTTTTTATTTTCCATCTACCCACATTCTCCAGTCAACCCGCGATCATGGCGCTTGCAACAGCGTCGAAATATCGGGAGCTCAAAATCATGAACAAGCACGGAAGAGATCCCGTAAGTGACAGTATAAGAAAAGAAAGTTATTTTTAGCACAGACTAAACGATACAAGTTACTGAGTAAAAGGCTAATAACAAGATAATGTTTTGGCATGGAATTGTTTCTTTTATTCACATATTCCCTTATGTTATTTAAGATGAGGTTTATTTCTACAATAACATTTAAGGTTATAGTTTTCCAACGGTTAGGTATAATAAAAGTTTATATCTTTTCCGATAATACGTTAAGCTTAGCGATCGAATCATCGTTGCTGTGGATATACGGAGCAGTCTGAACGTTCGATATCGCGGCTATGCTCGTAAAACGCATTACTATTATGGTGTAACGTTCATGAACCTAGATTTAAAGCTTGTATTTGGAGGTTTACTTATCTGTTTATTTCTTTAACGAGATGTTAGATGAGTTGGTGATATGAAAGAAAATAGTGCACCTTTTGTTATCACAGAACTTCAATAATCAAGAATTGAAAGAGAGAATGACGCAACAATGTTAAATATCATAATCTTTGGTTATCAAAGTAAGTTTTGAGAAATATAAAATACTTATGTATGCTTTTTATCAAGGAAGTGTTCTGATCTTAAAAGCAAGCACTAGAAATACTAGTAGTCCGGAATTTCTGCGAGCCACAGTGATGATTGATGTGGTATCGGTTTTATCACTAGTGTGTTTTGAAATATTTTTCAGTCGCGTTCCCAAGCGTTTCTTTATTTAATTTTATGCACAGAATACTTGGCACAAAATGCAAGATTTACGTCTCGGCGACAAGGAAGAAGAAATTAAGGAAATATGAAATACAACGTGTCGAGATTAATTTTATATTCCATTAATTTTTTGACAACCCTTGCTTGATGACAGCAATGAAAATGCTCAGTGGAGGAGACGTTTTCAACGTAGAAAAAATTAAGTAAAGCAAAAGTCCGAAACAAAAAAAGAGTTTAAATAAAACAGAACATCATAATTGCGGATCAACCCTCACCTTTATACAACTTTTACCGAGTTCCTCCCCTTTAACTCCTGAGTGGGGTAGGGTTGTGATTTTTCACAATTAACGGATTATAATTAGGGAGGGGTGGCCACGTCGTGTCTTTACGAGCCAATCTCTCCGCCCCATTCCCCAGGGTGTACGTGCACTGAATCCAAGCTAACCTTTCCTAATACCAACCTCTGTACCTTCAACATTTTTCCCTTTTAAATAACCGCGGGGTTAAGGTGAAATATTTTTACTTTTGTGGGTAGTAAAGTGCGAAGACGGGCGGAATGCGGATTCTGAACCGTTTTGGGATATTCAACAGGCCACGGGTTGATGTTTATATTTGTTTCTTTTTTCTTTGCTTTTGTCGTAATTTTGTGTTTTTATGGAAGGTTGCTCAATTTTGTATGTCAAATAATTTATAACAAATATTCCTACACACACAAATACATTTTTTACAAGACATGCTCTGTGTGGAATGAAAACTTGCGAAATATCTGCCGAAAAAATCCTGTTTACTGAATTCTTCAAATAGAGGCATACGTCTTGTAAATTACGAGTAAGCACCTTCTATTTGCCTTTGATCGTCAAATACGTTTCACATTAACATCGGAATCCTACCTTTCACCGATAATCTTCTTTCATCAAATAACTTGCTTTAAAAGAATTTCCAATGATAATATTTTCTCTGGAGATAGAAGTCTGCCATTTCTGTCGGAGGGCTATAAGAGTGCCACCTTACAATTTGCATATTCAAACCCTCTCGATGCGAGGGTGCCCCTCCGTGTTGGCGAATTTTTATGTCGACATCGCTGAAGAGATGTCGAGGGAATCAGATTACCACGAGGTTTTTTTTTCGGTGAGACTTGAGAAATGAAACGTCATTACGTTGACGTCAAATCGAAAAGGAAATGTGTATTAAAGATTGATGGGTTACCTGTCTATGTTATAATTCGGATTGATGAAGTCTCTGTAATATGATTTTTGTTATCTTTACTTGTAGATTGAATTTTCCTGTTCTGTCATTTCAAGTCACTCTTTTCAAGTTTCTCGCGTGATATAACAATTATTTTTTGTGCTTTAAAATAGCTACAGTATTTATGAATGTCATAATGCTTAGTTTTTTGAAAACTAGATACCTAATGGGTGTAAAAGTACCGTTAACGAAGCTGAACTGAAACGCACTTGTTCTCTACCTTCATTGCCATAATTTTTTTGTTCTAGAACATATCTGGGAATCTTCTAGTTACGGAGATATTCGAGGTCAAAGCTCCAACTTTTTCAGAAGTTTTTTTTTTAACACAAGTTTTTAGGGTTATTACTTAGCTACTTTAAATATCTCCATGTCCCGTTTACTATTCAATGCATCCATCAGCGCAATGATGTAAACGCGTTACATTGATTTTTACCGTAAAACGTGATTTTTCCCCAAAAAAAAAGTCGTTTCTCAGCAATAATTTTTGCGGACAGTTACTCAGTTTGATGTACTGAATGCCTGGTTGACGGCTTCTTGAAGGGTCCGTTTACACCCTGTATAGAGATGGATATACTAATAACATAGATAGATACTGCATTACACTGCTGATATTTTTCTTAGAACCACTCAGTAACATAAACACGTATTCGATCTAGTCAATTCAATGCAAACTAACACTTGTAGCGAACGCCAAACTTCACCGCTCCCATGTTGACTCACAAATAACACCTATGTTTGTTCCCAGCTTCGATGGCACACAGAAACTAAGTGATGGATGACAAACCGATGGGTTATCAATATAGAATTATGTTTCATGAGAAATTTAGGACACAGTTATACAATCAAAGCCTTTCGATGTTGCGTTGTCTTTATCTTGGTTGATGTTAGCTTTTATGAGCCTTTTTTATATACGTATAAAAACATAAGAACGGGTCTATAGAATCTGCTAATACATTGAATATTGATATTATAGATGTTGAGATAAAGCAATATACGAGTAATGCACTCGTCTAGGCAAATTCTTCCTTTCTTGCCAAAATTGAACAATGACTAAACTCAATTGCAATTTCGAAATGTTCGTAAGGCGGAAATTATACAGAAACGGCGTTAGGTGAAGGCGCGGCGCAGGCGCAGCGCAGGCGTGACATTTATAACGAAACGAAAGAACGGCGTTCCTGCGTCGCGCCGCTTGAGTGTAATTCACTACACGTCGCCTACGTACATTTTGTATGAAAACGTTCTGAAGCGGCATCATGCCTGCGCTGCGCCTGCGCCGCTCGTTCACCTTTCGCCGTTTCTGTATAATTCGCGCCTTAGCGAGGCAAGAGCAAAGCAAGCAACCAATCGACATGTGTGGAGGACGCTTCACATTGAGTATACGGATTTAAATAGTAATGTAATTAGTTAATTACACCTGATAGTATCCTTATTGGTCTAGTGGTCGCAAGCGCGACTGCTGAGTATGAGGTCTTGAGTTTGATGGCAATAGGCTCGCTCCCTATTACATGGGACTAAGACATAACTGGCGAAATGTGGGTGTACTATTAGGCACACCTCTGCCGAACCCTTCGGGGATTACGGGCGTGATGCTGTGTGTTTGTAGTATTTTACTTCTGGATCTGCTCTGAAATTGTAGATCAACTGGGGGCTTTCCGGTATATTTCAGACGAATAGCAACTACGTATACCCAGGAGAGTTTCATTACGAAGATGATATGCTTCAGTTGTAAGCCGAGCCTCCGAAAACAATTGCGGTTATATATGCGCGTCTTGTCGTATCCTCGTTTCGTGAACACATTGGAAATTCATATCCAATTTGTCAGGTGAGAATATACGGTACTGATCTCAGGGTGATTAAATGCCTTCTATAATGTATTTATATGAATATATGCCTTGTTTAATCATTGGTTTAATAGCTCTATTGTGTTGTTAATAAGTTTATTTTACTATAAACGGCTTTTCAACTTAATTGGTGGCACGGCTTATAATTTTGTGTCATTTTGGGGAATTTTTAATTTTGGATTTTGGTTTTATGAATAAAAAAGTATTGATGAAGAATGAACGCTATGAGCAACGCAAGGAACGCAAGATGACGAGTAATATAAAAAGTACGGAAGAAGAAGACATGCTGCGCAGATCCTTAATGAATTGGGATAAGGGCAAGAGAACGATGATGATGAACACTACGAGCATCACAACGATACTTTCTTTTTTGGTTTTCTTTTTTTTTTGAGTTTTTTCTTTCTTTCAATGTTGCTTCCAATTTCAAACGGCTCATCATCATGATGAGTTAGCCTACTCGAATTCACCCTGAATTTCATCTTCTAAAATTAGAAACCTGATACCTGTTAAATAACCACTAATCATAGCCAATCCTATCCCGCCAACAAGCCCCGCACATCAGATTACCGGCTAATTACCAAATTAAAGTTCAGCGATCCACGTGATTGGTGAACCGATGCATCGGCCATTAGTAACGGAACACGGACTGTACGGAATCTATTTATTTACCACGGAATTTATTTATTTACTTAAGGTTCACCCACAGCACATACATACACATACATTTTACTAAATCAAGGTAAATTCTAAAATTATGTGCCAATTACAGATAAACACAACATTGACAACAAAGACGCCTGATTACCGCTTGGATGGTATCTAACTTAAGTCTAGGTGTACAATGGATTTAGAAAAGGGGATATCAATTTTATTACAAAGAAAATAAAAATTAAAACAGAGTATAAACTCATTCATTAAATGGAATTGATAGGTATACAAGGCAAACACTAAAGAACTAACGAAAATACAAGCACAATTATAATATGTTACACGTATTTTTTCCCACTAGTCCTACGATTTAAGTGGTACAAAATCTTAGGATTAGTGTAACCAAAAATTCCCATTTGTTCTACTGTTCTATTACACAGTTCTACTTTTACAATACAATTACTAACACGAATGTGGTTTTTGATCTCAGTAGTACTACGTTTTTCCGTAGGTTATACATTCAGTGTGAATTCTAATGTGAATTTGCCCCGCTTTGGATTTGCTAGTAGTACAAGGCGCATACCCATCGCGGCGCACGGATAGGCCACGTACGTGTGTTAAGCTTCGTTTTGCAAGAAAATTTACGTGATTGTGTCCACTCTAAACCACGGACACGGTATGCATCAATTGACATCATTAGCACATGCGTGGCTTGCTCGAATAAGGCGTTCACATAGCACAATGCTGTCAACGCCATGCACGCTGTGCATGCGGTACACACACACCAATATTAACCCACGACTATGCCGCGGTGGGCCACGCACGCTACAGTTGTACAGTTGTGGGTGTGTAGTGTGTACTGCAGTGGAAACGTAGACCCACGTTGTCAAACAAATGAATCCACGCAGCTAAAATACTCCGCGTGCCCGTGTACGGTATGCACCGCGGTGAGATTGCGCCTTAATGGCACGAATAGCCTCAGGTTAGTGTGCGAGTTTACACTCGAAGATTACGTAGTAGGAAATTGGCAAGGACAAGTGGGAGATGAGAAACAGGGATAGTAAAGTCACACAACTACCAGGAGGCCAGAATTATGAAGAAGTATTGTTTATTATAAAGAAAGAAAGACAATAATGATAGAATGTGAGATTCCTATTAACAATATACAATGCCTTCTTTTGAAAAGACTAGGCAGATGATGATGTACATACACCGATCTTAAACCATGTCAAACACATGACAGTCGCGAGTGCGCTTGCACTCTTTGCACGTAGACGTAGTGTAGTGTCTGTTCATGCGGTTTCACCTGTGTGGAGTGGATCTTCTTCCGTACCTATCTGTTTCATGGTACAGCCCTGCGGCCGTCAAATCACTACATATCTATCTAATTGATTACTAGTTTACATTAGGTTGATAACTAAATTGATTCAGCTGAAGTATATGCCTTTAGGTACACGTGTAATTATAGCGATGGTTTCTAAATTATTTACTCTGGGAAACTAGTAAATCAATCGTCTAAATTACATTCAATCGTTAAGTACACTCTGCTAATGTATATTGTTATGTTGGGTATGCCTTGATTTGATTGGTAAAACTACTTCAATAATGGAATTAAGTTATCAAAGGGACGTGATAGATGCGTGATCGGTACTCATTGTTACTGTATTTGAGAAACATCTAGAAACACTGGCTATTGATCATGATTTCTAAATAATTAGGAATAAAAATCCTTACGTTGAATTCGTTTAGTGGTAAAACAAATAACTAAAATTGAAAGTAGGTACATACTATCATCATTCTCTTGCCCTTATCCCAATTCATTTGGGGTCGGCGCAGCATGTCTTCTTGAAAGTACATACTATATGCACACGGTTTTCAAACCTGCAAAAACACCAGGGGTGTTTAAGAACATCCAGCCTCTTACAACTGTTTCAATCAAGAATGGTTTGCATGATGTATAGGTGAAAAAGCGTAATTAAAAATATCTTTATGTACTAAAAAGGAACTACGTTAGCCAATAAACTGTTCTGTAGTTTGACAGAGGTAGATAAATACATACATAAACTGACGCTTTTTTCTCATGGGGATAAGCAGAAACCACAGAACGCCATCTGCTACGATACTTACATAAAAAAAAATGACTCTGAATCCCGCACTAGGATACCCTGTGTCGCAGGATCCAGTCTCTTTCCACAGATAATATGAATTATAAGTTAAATCAAATTTAACGGTTACAGTGTAGTTAATTTAACTTAGGACTAAAAGGTAACCAAGTGTATGTGTGTGTCTGATGAGATCAAATCAAAATATTTTTTATTTCACATAGGCCTACATGGGCACTTATGAAACGTCGACAAAAAGGTGCACGGTTCGGGTTGGTCGTTTCCTATGGAGAAGAACCGGCAAGAAACTCCATGGTTACTCTTTTAAAATGATTAGATTTTACAATATTATCATGTTACAGCATTAGTACTCAAGTCAATGAAAGTGAGTGTGTATGTGATGAGTGTGAGTAAACATACTCGTTTTGCCTAGTCTACGATCTAACATCAGGGCCGGCAGTCTCGACATAGATACCAACGCTGTCGCAAACTTTTGATCGCTTAATAATAACGGAAAAATTCGGGTACTACTCACCTGACCTATCTGAAGAAGAGGCATTGGTATTGTAAAAAATATGATGCCTGATATATGATATAATAATTGATAGGTAATGTACAACACTGTTTCATTTCCTGTTGACAACATTACACACTGTTAATCAAATGATCACTGTTTAGAGAAACCCTTATGTGACAACAGGGCACACACCACTATACATAAAGTACAGGTACACACGATAGCGAATGTCCATCGTTACCGCGGACCGAAAACTCGGCAAACTAACCTGATTTGGCGCTAATACGTCCAGTTTCGTCCCTAACGTGTACGGTGTATAGTTGGGAGTTTCATGCGGTTGAAAATTTTGTCGTTTCCAACATTTGTTGCACGTTTTAGAGTGAAACTACAAACTGTCAAAAGAGATACAGTAAACTTTCGGCGGCACGTAAGGGGAAATACCTTAACCCTTGCTGCTAACGAAAATGGACTTAGAAGACTATCCAAAATTTTTCTTGAAATCACAGATTTTCAAAAACATGTACCTACAGTTAGCAAGAAAATGCTAATCTGCCCCGCTGAAAGTTTCCACCCTGTATACCACGCATTGTATAGTTAATTTACAATTGTGTCAAATAAATAAAGGTTGAACTAATTACTGACACAGTTAACAATCACAGACTATACTAGTTTTAGTGCCAGATATAACTAAAATGAATGATATGAAACTCCGTTTGATAGATCACCACCATCGTGTTCGGTCTAGCCTTATCCCAACTATGTTGGGGTCGGCTTCCATTCTAACCGGATGCAGCTGGATACCAGATTTTACATGGAGCGACTGCCTATCTAATCTCAACAACCTAGTACTGGGTAATATACGAACCCCTTGGTAAGACAGACCTTTTGGTTGCCAGACTTTCGGGCCACTGACTACCTATAACGACTGTCAATGATCTACAAATGACGGCCGGGATCAAGGGCTTAACGTGCTTTCCGAGGCACGGAGGAAACTCGGTATGGAGTGAATGGTCACCCATGCACGGACTGACCTAGGTTAAACACAACTTAACCTAAAGATCGATCCGTGTGGCTGTTATTTAGCGAGCTCTTGATATATCACAACCAAAAGAAGTAAATCAAACATAAACTGAAAAACACTAATCTATTCAAGGAAAGCATTTAAAACGACATCAAGTCAACCCTAATTATTCACTGGAACAATTTAATACAACACACACACACATACAAACATTCTACAGGAACAATAATTCAGGGCTGTGATTACGAGGCAGAATGGCCGGTGGGATATTAGACGCACTAATGTACATGTCATTGACTATTGTATGGAGAATTGTGCAGGACATTCTCTCTATATTAACGAATGCCTGGCTGGCTTCCAAACTGGACTTCACTGGTTCGGACAGGTAAGATGGAGAGGCTGTTGGCAGTGTACCTGTAGTTAAGACATTAATATTAATTGCTAAGAACAAAGCACACGCAGACGGCAAAGAAGGGAAAGTATACAAGGTGAAACGGACACTTCATGAAGCCATCAATGAAGCATTCTGTACATCAAACTAAGTAACTCTACGCAAAAATATTGCTGGGAGACTACTTTTTTTTTGACGTAAACAATCACGGTAAAACACAATGAAACACTCAAAGCATTGTGTATTCAATAGTACGGGGATCGTAGAGGTATTTAAAGTAAAGCTACAACATAATACAAATACCTTGTATTTAAAAAAAAACTGCAACTTTGACCCCCAATATCTCCGAAACTACCTTTTAGTTCCCAGGTATGGTCTAGAACAAAAAAATATCGCAGTGACGGGGAAAATAAGTGCCTTTCGGCTTCGTTAAGGGTCTAGTTACACCCCTTAATATTAAAGAACTTCGCCGTCTTCCTAATCTCTATTTCAAATCATAAGAGTTTAATAAAAATCTTGATCTTGAACAATCATAAAGAAGAAAATGTCGGTAAGAAAGCCAAGATATCGAAATCCGAAGAAGTTCTTTCCATTAAGAAAACCTTCGGGATTTCAATGTACTTTTCCTTACATATTCTCCTTATATTGACAGTTAACTACACCCTAGAGGACTAGAAGCTATAAATCGTATACGGAAACGGTAACACAAGTAGATTTATTATCTTCGAAAAGCTTAGGAAGAACTCCCATTCCAATCTTTGTAAAGAAAAGAAAATCTTTTAAAAGATACGACCCAGAAGAGTTCGGGCCAATTGATATAATTAGGAACTCGTTAAACGCGCACGTTTTAAATTGGTCGCACGCTACTAATGGGCGAACCAATTTACAGAATTTAACCGAGATCACAGTGGTTAGATTACTGTCGGATAGGGATAAAACCGACCAAGTAGCAGAAGTTTAACTTTAGGTTAAGTAAGAGATAACTTGAAATGAAAAAACTGCTGTAACGCATAAACATGCAGTACAAGATAAAAGATCAAAAATGTTACACAAACAAGCGAAATATCTCACCAAACACATCGAAATAAGCCGAAAAGAAAACTTAGTCAGGACAGTCAACAAAAACGAAGATAAAATTATAACAAAACACCGCTTTGCTTTTTCCAGCTATTAATGATAAACGATCGAATTAACACCCGCGAGTCCTAACCAATATTGCAGCTGACATTTCTATAGAATCGCTTCGGCTTTATTCGTGCCTTTTCGGCTGGCCATTTTGAATAGCAAACAAAAACGTTGGTCGATCCATGCCTTGCCAACAGCACAATTGTTTACGTGTCGGGTAGATATTCATTAGCTGTGGTGATTGCTAGCTATGAATATCCTGGACTCAAATCTCGCCAGTAATTGAAATCGACTTGAAATATGATTCGGATGTCTGTTTCAGTGGTTATGGTGCGGAACAGCGGGTTGTGTTGCTAGTAGTGTTTGGTGTTTCATTCATTTGATTGGATAATTCAAGGGTTTGGCACGCTCGATATAAATGATATCATCTTGAAGTTTAATGTCATGATTGTAAAGTTTTATTTTGGCTGTGATAGTAGGGTCACTAGGTATGGCAATACCAACTTTTAACCATCAAAATGTAACATGATTTATTTTGAAAGTAATGTGCCGAGCAAGCTTTATCGATATTATGTTTTTAAACGCGAAAGTCAAAGTCAAAACGTTTATTGCGAACATTTGTTTATTGGTTTACGTTTGTTGTTGATACCTATCGATATTTTGTATCTAAGTTAAGTTAGATATCTGTCCTTTGACACACATCCTTCACCTTAGTGACTTCCCTCGTAATTGTATTGCTACCGCTTGCCGGAAGTTATCAGTACAGACGCACATTTTGTTTTTCCTTTTACAATATTTATTTAACCAGCCATTTTGATATGACATCTACCAAGTCGCACTGGGCTTTGGGCTTACTTCCTTTAACAGAGAGGAGGCCTGTGTCCCAGCAGTGAGACTATTATAGGTTGATGACGTTATGCTTTAGGCTCGCCCGTATTACATGGGACTTAAACATAACTGGCGAAATATGGGTGTACTATTAAGTAAACCTCTGCCCTTACCTTTCGGGGATTATAGGCGTGATGTTATTATGATTTGTTATGCACGTTATGATTATACTATGTATATACAGCCGTATTGACGCCAAATGGCGCCCGCCATTTGAGTTTCAGGATTAAAATTAAACATGTAAGAAGGTAACAGGCCCCACACAGATTTTCTGCTCGATACAAACTACTTATCTCCCTGAATAATTAAATAGAATCGCGGTAATCGGTTTTTACTTAGCCACCTTAAATGTACGGGATTTACAACCTATTTTGTGAGTCTCAACGGCTTATTGTGCTCTCTGATGCAATACGAAGTTTCGCGAATCGAACAGCGGAACGACAATGCAAATTATGCTCCCATTTCGGTTTTAATTAATCCAGTATTATCGTATTTGGATAATATGACAGCAATCCAATTTGTTGAATAATATCAATATTGCCATAACTGACAGCGCTTGCTCTTATTGAGTATTCAGCATCCAAATACGCAATAAATATGGTGTTTACGCGAAGGCAGTGACCATATTTGTAATACATTTTTCCTTGAACATACTGTATGTCTTTATTCTTCAAAGGGTTCAGTAAACAAACAGAAAACCCTTTGAAGTATTTGCCTAAAATAATAGAGATTGGCGTATATCTGTTTACTTCGGTTTTCCCTATGTTATTATTCGTAGAACGGGGAACTGGGGCACCATTGATCTCGACATGAGTTTGCATAATGTGTCACTCGGAGTTGGCTTAGATGGAATATTGGAATTAGAATAAATTCCGTGATGTACACCTGTGATCAACACGATGTAACTTTAAATACTAAAATTGTAATTTGAATTTGGACATCAAAGACAGCACTCACGAGATTTCTGTTCACAAATCAGACCAATCAACATACCATTGAAGTAACGCAAAGTTGATAAGATTCAGTTAACGCCGTTGACATTGATCTCACAATCATCGTGGCTACCTACTAAACGCAAGTAATTTTGACAAGACGCACCATCGATACGACAGAAGAAGAAGACAAGATATGGCATCTAAATATGTAGATATTCGTACTACTTTTTTTTGGTATCTATAGTGAAACTAGCATGGATACCCTCGGTCTATGCAGAACTCTTATCAACTAACTAAAACTATGCGTCGGGGGCCCGGTAGATAATTTTACTGTTTACCACCGTCGACTAGTACCTAAGTATTTCATACAAGTTCCTATCTCCTGAACATCAAACTTATTTTTTAAATAAAAAGACAACATACTCCGATAAAGCTGAACTACCCTCCAAGTAAAAGCACTCAGGACAACGATAAAATTATAACATGTTCCAAGCTCAGAAAGCAGTTCGTGTCCAATTTCCTGTAAACATTGACATTTATTTTTAAGCGGGGCTGAGATAGTTCGGCAGAATGGGGGTGGAAGCGATTCCGGGCACTGCGATAGTTAAGCTAATGTTTGAAGACGGTGAGCGTAGTAATAGAATAGTTAGATGGGATGGTGTACTTTCTTTAATGCTGCATCTATTGATATTTTTACTTCTATAATGATACGAACAAGCACCCCAACATAATTGGGAAAAGGCTACGCAGATGATGACTTTATGAGAGATTGGCCGGAGAGAAGATTTGAAGGTTATGGAAGAAGCCTTTGCGCAGCAGTGGGACAATATAGACTAAGGAAAAAAATCAAACAAGCGCTGTTGAAAGTACTTGGGGGAGGCCTTTGTCACGCAGTGGGACAGTGTGGGCTAATAAAAAAAATTAGAACAGCTAGGATGGTGAAAGTAGAGTAGAGAATAGACCGTAGGTAAGATGGTGCAGTTTTTTTTATATATATATTTTTTTCAGCTGCGTCTATCTACTCCATTACTAATGTGCTGGTACTGCAAGATAACGTCCGACTTTTATGTGGGCAAAGCCGCGGGCTAAGGATTGTTTGCTATGAATTCGATTAGACACCGGCACAAAACTTAAAAAACTTCCAACGGAATTTTTCTATCAATCGCCAACCGGCAACCAAATCATAAAAAGAATACAGTTATGCTCTTCAGGTCGAAGTTTGAACATCAGAAAGGATTCATATTTGCTCAATTTCCCTTTATCTTCATTAAATCGAAAGGTATACATCATCATTCCCCTGCTCTTATCCCAATTTATTTGTGTTCGGCGCAGCATGTCTTCTTCTTCCATATTTCTCTATTACTCCTCATCTCATCAGACACCACCATATCATCCTTCACACAGTCCACCCATCGTGCCTTTTGGTCTTCCTCTGCTCTTTTACCCATCCACACTCATACTCAACACTTTCCTCACGACAAATCTAAAGGTATACAGCCTACAAAATACCAAACTAGGTAAACCACTAACAAATTGGTTTACAAAATTAAAATTGCTAACTCAACTGCTACAATATTTAAGTTAATGTTCTAGCCGGGCTACCCGTAACTTTATTGCGGATAGAATTTTATTTAAACGTATCATTAGCAAAGTTTGTTTTAAGTTAATTACTTTGAACTTACTCCTTTTCACCTGACAGGCTCATTAAAGCTTTATTTTAAAGTAGTTTCTAAATTAACGCGAACGCTAAGTTTACTATGAAGTTCGTATCGTGAAGTGCATTATGCAAGCAATGAAAACTGTATAAAAGTTGAAAAAAGTTTAATTTTGAGAATGGAGTTTCTTATTACCAACATTAACTCATCATTGTCTGCCTAGTATCTTCCCAACTATGTTGAGGTCGACTTCCAGTGTAACCGCATGCACCTGAAGACTAGCATTACACTTACTGAAAGAACTTCAATTTCATAAATTAATTAAACTTTTATTCCTTTTCTTACTTATCTAGGTTAAGTTATGATGAGACTGACTTGCCTTTAAGGATAAAACCTTCGGAAAAAAAAAACTTGTTTCATGGTCCGTCTTGTTAGAAAAAATGCATTTATAATAAAATTATAAGAAAGTAGACACAATATTGTCAGCGATAAATTCGCAATGTAAAGTAAAAAGTAGTGGAAAAATAGTGTAGTAGAAGTAATCATGGATTTATAAACTATTTGTATGCGTTAAAATTTAAAATCAAAACAGCTACTGAAATGGAATAATTATTATAAAATTGCAAGAATTTACAAAGAATCACGACATTCGGCCGTCCGACAGCGTACATAACTCCGGTGCACGCAATAAAACACGTCACAATAAACTCTTCGTCTACCAAATACCAACCCATGCATAAACCTTGCAACTACAAATCACATCCGAATCTCATTAACAATTCCATCCATCAAATATTAGCTAGCTGTGCCACGTTGGCGCGAATTACCTGTGTAATCCTGCTGTCCCAGAAACATGGAGATAACACCGTAGATTACAGTACCCTTGTTCAACACCTTACGTCATATCCGTCAATCATTAATAATGTTGCTGAGATACGGTGAGGGCCCTAGTTGTGGAAGGTAGTGTTAGGAAGCCTTGTCGTTTGAATGTTTTTGAGTGATTTTTTTGTTGATAATTTTATTAATGAACGATGATGTTGTCTATAATGTCGGCAAGTCCAAAGAGATGGTCGGTGGGCTGTTTGGGGAAAGATATGGAAAGGGATGACTGCTAAGATAATGATAAAAATAGTTTTACGCATTGCCTGGCCTATTAACATCACATTTATTTGTAACTGGAAAGCTCTAAAGTTACGGCTAATAAACTAAAACTCAGCCTAGCAAGAGCTGCTTATTTGAAAATCCCCAGTTAAACATATTCTAGCTTTCCTAAATTATTGGGTAGATTCATTCCATTCTTATTATCGATGGTAATGTACGTCAAAGTCATGCTGGCCATTATTACTATATTTACCAAAGTTGCACTATACTCCCTACTCATAACTTTTAAGTTTATGATACTGCTCAATTTCAACAAGCCTTCCCTCATACGCTAGCTCCCGTTATTCAAATGTAAAGGGCTAGTCCTGTTTACATATAGCCGACGTGGCTCGCAGTTAATAGGCGGATAATTTGTTGTGTCCCAACACTAGAGATACCGGAGCCGATCGGTCTGCGTCGTTCGCCACTTAGCTTCGTTAACTAGTGGCATAGGCAGGCACATAGGTATGTATAGCTAAATAAGAGAAGATTAGAGGGAATCTTGTTAAGGTTGGTCGTTGAAAAACACACTCCTCGAGAAAGGTTATCGAAGTAAAACCTGGTTCTGGGTATCGTTTGTGGACGTTCCAAGTCATGTAAGACACAACATAGCGAGCGACAATAACGATCTTCAGAAATCTTTGGCTATCTGTAAACACCCTATGTGGTTTAGCTTTTGATATTTTATGATTATTAATTTATTTATTCTCGCTTACAGCAATAATAATAGAGCAAAAAATTACGTTTCCGTCCTTTACTGCCTAACCAGTCGAAAAGAAACAATCTATGAAAGTTACGTACTGTTACGTAATTTTATTTATAAATAAAAAATAAATAAATAACTCAATTTTCCTTAACAGTCTATTAAAATTAAATTGCCACCTGTTAATAAGTGGTCCAAACAATTTAACTTCAAACACATCAATAACGAAACAAATGACAAACAGGACTTAAAAGAAACAGCGAACTCAATATAAAACATCACTTTCAAGTCACTTTCAGTCTTTTGATTTAACACAAAGAGGCCGAAAGTGTTCTCTCGAAATGTTCCTTTATATCTTCAGAGTCGCGTTTCAAGAAAAATTTTCGTAAACTCAAGCAAGTTAATATAACTTGAATTCGTATAAGTATTTGCAAATATGGGGTTATTGATACTGTGTTAGGGTTTATTCAGTGTGTAAGTTTCGATTTTGAAGCGAAGTAGATTCAGCGGAGTTTGATCACGGTATTTGGTCTAACTCTAAAACTTCTGGAAAAATCGATCAATTCTCTAAATAATTACTTAAACCGCATGTAAACGTCTCTGGCATGCAGACAGACATAAAACCGGCCAAGTGCGAGTCGGACTCGCGCACGAAGGGTTCCGTACCATTATCTATAAAAACGGCAAAAAAATCATATCTGTTGTATGGGAGCCCCCCTTAATATTTTTTTTTTTTAATTTTTAGTATTTGTTGTTATAGCGGCAATAGTAATACATCATTTGTGAAAATTTCAGCTTTCTAGCTATCACGGTTTATGAGATACAGCCTGGAGACAGACAGACAGCGAAGTCTTAGTAATAGGGTCCCGTTTTACCCTTTGGGTACGGAACCCTAAAAAGCATATTTTCATAATAATTGTTATAGACTTTAGTGGTTTACTTAACAACCGTACCTCGGAGAGCACGTTAAGCCGTTGGCCCCGACTGTCTTTTGTAGATCATTGACAGTCGTTGCAGATAGTCAGTGAGCCGAAAATCTGACTTCCAGTCTTAGTAAGAGGTATCGTATTATCCAGTACTAACTGGTTGTGGAGATCAGATAGGCAGTCGCTCCATGTAAAATACTGGTATTCAGCTGCATACGGATAGACTGGCTGGAAGTTGATCCCAACATATTTGGGAAAAGGCTAATCAGATATATAGGGTGACTGGTAATTAGTGACCGATACTTAAACACGTGATTGTACTCATGATAGCAAACAACTTTCCCAAAGAAACATTTTATTTTTATACTTATTAAATGTTATCACAATAACACAACAGCCGTATGAAATTCGTGCGCGCGCGCCTGTGACCTTACAGCTGTTAGCCGCGTGACGCCGCCGCCGTTCTGTCTCGTTACTATCATACCGTGCAACAGTGGGTAGTGGTTACAGGCAGAATTTCATACGTCTGTTATTGTGAATAAGTGAAGGACCATAAAAAAAAATTGTTTCTTTGGGAAAGTTGTTTGTTATCATGAGTCCAATCACGTGTATAAGTATCGGTAACTAATTACCAGTCACCCTATATATGCACTCGTATATATCTGCCTAGCCTTTACCTAACAAGTACGTAATGAAAATGTACATACCTAGAGTGCCGATCAATACTCTTAAATGGAACAGGAATTCTATATTACTTACTCGAAGGTAATTAGATTTTAAAATTGTACATATTATACTAGGCTCTTAGAGTACTTTAATACGTATTAAGAGCGTTTTAACTAGCTCTTAGCGAGGAAATGAGGTCACTATAACTTATTAAAATGTTGAGTCTAGAGAAATATATTTTGTTAATTTTATCTGAAAATTTTATAAGTATAATACCTACGAGTTAATGGATTTTCTGTATATGTTAAACTAGCTGTTGCCCGCGATCGTCGTCCGCGCGAAATTATTATAAAACTAGCTGTGCCCGGCATGCGTTGCAATGCATGTTTTCCTACCTACTACTTTCACTACTCTACCTACCCTACCTACCTACCCTACCTACCTACCCTACCTACCTACCCTACCTACCTACCTACCCTACCCTACCCTACCTACGTATCCTACCTACCTACCTACCCTACCTACCTACCCTACCTACCTACCCTACCTACCTACCCTACCTACCTACCCTACCTACCTACCCTACCTACCTACCCTACCTACCTACCCTACCTACCTACCTACCTACCCTACCCTACCCTACCTACCTACCTACCCTACCTACCTACCCTACCTACCTACCCTACCTACCCTACCTACCTACCCTACCTGCCTACCCTACCTACCTACCCTACCTACCTACCTACCCTACCTACCTACCTACCCTACCTACCTACCTACCCTACCTACCTACCTACCCTACCTACCTACCTACCCTACCTACCTACCTACCTACCTACAAGTTCAAATTGACTCTAGAAAACGTTTGTATGGGAAATAGAAAAGGGCTGTTTTTAGGGTTTTCCCGGAAATTATTCGATTTTTTCTCGCCTTTTAAACCTTCCCTAGACCTCCACGAACATTTCAAGACTAAGATAAGATAAATCCGTTCAGCCGTTCTCGAGTTTTAGTGAGACTAACGAACAGCAATTCATTTTTATATATATAGATAGATAGATGATTACTTCCCTATTTCAATCGGATTTTGTTATCAATTTCAAGGGTTTAAATGTTAATGTTAACTGCACGGAACACAATAATAATCAATCAAAACATAATCCTTTTTCTAAAATAAAATTAGCATTGTCCTTATAACATCAACTATCTGCCAGTCAAGTCCCGTTTAAATCGGTCTAGTCGTTTCGGAGATTTGCCGGAACAAACAGACAGACAGACAGATAAAAATAAAAACATGTTTTTTTTTGGTAATAAGTACTGCATATATAATCATTAATAAGCTGTTATTTTGAAAATCCAAACAGTCACTTAAATTTTTATTTATTTGTTTAGATAATACCCACGAGTTAATGGATTTTCTATGTAAGTAAAATGAGTAGCATATCTAGTAGAATTTAACGAATGTAAATCTGTCTGATTTCTTATACAATGTTATGTTGTGATTTCAACCCCAAAAGCACCATTCAGACTTCAGACAATACAGAACTTTCCTACCCCAGTCAGTCATTAACAAAGAATTGAAATATAACTCCTTTAGCTGTTAACACCAACTAACATGAGGCTTAAAACCAAATCTATTGTTCCCTTAACTTCAGTCAACTTCGTCCAACTTGAAATTGTAGTGCTATTACCCAGGTTTTAACATGCAAATTCATTCAGCATCCTTAATACAATATACCCTCTGAAGTTGAGTGAGCTAATAACTCTGAAGAAGACAAGTATAATTTAATTTTTAACTAAGAACTTGTAGGGCTTCTCATGGTAATTTAAAAAGAACGGAGAGTTGGATTTAATCTCGAGGGAGGAATTAAGATAATTTTGATTTCGGATCTCCCTCCATCTTGGATTCGTCATCTGTCGGCGCAAAATTGATTCAGGTGGAAACCTGAATCAATTTTGATATTTTACGGAAAAATTATGCAGGACACATCTGTTCTTAATCTTAATGTTTTTCTAGTCAATTTTAATTCTCAGCCGAGTCTAATTTTAATGAGTACTTTACATAGATCTTAAATTCTCTGACAGACACCGTACATCATTTCTATTTATAAGAGTCCCTTATTTAACGAAACTTAAGAAGATTTTTTGAAAATTCATAGCATGATATCTTCTATACTTATATATATATATATTATTTTTATTATAATATTATAAAGCTGAAGAGTTTGTTTGTTTGTTCGTTTGAACGCGCTAATCTCAGGAACTGCTGGTTCGAATTGAAAAAATATTTTTGTGTCGATAGTCCATTTATCGAGGAAGGCTATATAACATTACGCTACGACCCTTAGGAGCCGCTCAGCGTGTGACACCGCGGGGAACAGCTAGTAGATAAATAAGGGCCGTACGTTCAAGTCAAAAAAAATCTCATCGGTCGCATGACTAGTGTTGTCATAAATTCTTGTTATTTTTTTTTGCTACTAAATGGTCGCCAGGTAATGCAAGTAAAACTGACTGCCGCCATTATAAAGTGACGCCTGGCAGTAAGCTAATGTCACCTTTCAGTTGAATATTGATTTCGCCCACCGAAATACTGGCTTGAAACCACCGCTGGTAAAAATGGTAGGCGCTACATTAGTTTTCTTTGTTGAAAGGTATTTCGTATAGAAAATTCAAAAGAAAATTATGATTTCTTATCTATACTTCTATGTCTATACTAATATTAAAAGTAGGTATGCTTTGTTTGTTTGTAATGGGTAATCTCCCGAATTAATAATCCAATTCTAAAAATTCTTTGGCGTGCAAAAAGCTACATTATCCGTGGGTGCTATAGGCTATAAATTATATTTATATCATGCATATTTGCGGAGCTATCAAAATTTTTGCGCACGAAGTCGCGGGCGAAATGCTTGTCTAACATATGTATGTGTGTATATAAGCTGATTATAATAATGTTCCCACTGCTTGAACACCGTAGTCGTAGATATTTTGTTCCTGTATATTATGGTTCCCCAACGTAATCATCATTCAATTCTAACATCCCGAAAAGAGGTAAAACCATTCATCTAATCCCAAAGCAAAGTCTAAAACTATGTAAAAGATAAACGTCCAGCCTTCCACCAAATAAAAGGAATCGAAATCCGTGACTTAAACCAATTTATCTCCTGAAGACAGCGTTAAACTTGAATTTAAATCCAAGACTTGGTCGAAGTGGCAGCAGACACTTTGCTATAAGAGTTGAATTTTACACCCGCTAACTCTAAGAGATAGTGAAAAAAAGTAAAATTTTAATAGCGGGTACCTCGAGTGCTAGAGCTCGAAAGACTTGCCGAGGAAATGTCCTGGCATCGTCTGAATGCTTTGTGAAATAAAGAAATAACTCGCTTCCACTTGACTGCCACTGAATTCTTTGAAGGCTCTCTCAAATGCTCCTCTATTTTAGTATATTTGGATGATTTGGTCGTAGCTATTTATTTTAAATAGCATTTGCCATTTTTTGTAAATTTGAGTACCTTATAGACTTTCTATTATGGTTAATAGGGCTTAATAGGTCTTAAAGATTTGAATTGTCTTTTTTTTCCATTTCTACATTGTGCTCACATATAGAAGCAACAATATTGTACCCAGGACTATGTAATACCTAATTAGATTTGAAAAGAGTTTCCATGAACTTTCTCGCCCATTCTTCTCCCTGAGATTTACGATTTTGGAATGGGCAACTACAGTCCATTCACAGTTATTATGCCTGTGGCTGGACTGTAGGTAGCTTATTTTTGACTATGCAAAAGTGCCTGTCAGGGATCTATTTGAAATAAATGCTTTGAGTTTGAGTTTACACTAGAAAACACATCTTTTTACAGTCTACTCTTTTTAACACGGTGAATTAACCCCAGTAATAAGGCACACCCTAAACAAAAAAAACACAGTCGTGCGTTTATTCCGACTTTAAAACACACAGCTAAAGGTAAAATTTTCTCCTCGCCATTCCAGAAGGTTTAAGTATCAGATAGCATAAAGTACGGAAATACTTCAACATTCCCTTACCTCAACCCCTCGACAAGTATATTCAAAACATTTACACGCAAAACAACCGACTTCCAAGTATGCTTTGACAAATAACTCGAATAAAAAACTCTTCAAAGTTGTACGAAAATTTGCAAAAAGAGGAAAAAAAATTGGTACACCCACCACAGTAAACACGATTCCACGAATGTTAAAAAAAAAAGTTGGAAGTAAAAAAAAACGTTGATATCGCATTATGGTGGAAAGTCGCGGAACTGCATACGATAGCGGATAATTTGAGCAGGTCGGAGTTCCGTAGAAGTGGGCACACGCTACCTTCCCAAGTGCTAGTTTTAACAGTAATTGTCGGGTAAAGTATAACAAATTTTGTTGTAACACACTTTGTAGTTGGGGCTTGGTGCATTCGCGAAATTGTATGGGTGGTAATAGTAGTTGCCTGTTAGATGTGCTGCAAATTGGACTTTAAACTGGATTAGATTTTAGAATTTCCACTGAAACTGTATTGTAAATGTGTGTCTGAGGAAATTCTGTTGCACAAAAATGACCTTTTGGTGAACTGTGTCATGTTAAGGGGAAGTTTATTTCAAAATGTCATTTCCACGAAGTGAAATCGAAATAGATTGTCGGATTTATCGACTGAAAATTTTCTACTGAATGTAAGTTTAGCATGTTACAAGAAACATCTAACCTTCCACCACTGTAATAACTTACACCTAAAACCGGATTATCTTGTAACTTCTAACCCTAAAAACGGTACCGCCCATAAAAATGTGCAATTCTACACAACGTCAATGTTTTTCCACACTTTTACTACAAGGAACCGTGAAACATAACCCAGAAGTGTCGTTTTATTTATCCTATATTGGAACGGGACCTTTTTGCCGTGGACACGAAAGAAATGCGCACTTAATTTTTTTGCGGATGTTAGTGTGCCCTTCGCTATAAACGCAAGACAAGGGTCTCGCATTTTGAATGTATTTTAATACTAATAAGAAACCCTAGGCCTTTATTAAAGAAAATGTCCATGATTTTTGTCGAGAAAAAGTGTTTCCCAGAGTCAGGTTTTTATATAGATCGTCATGCTGACTGTCAATAAGCAGACGGTTTTGGAAATACCAATATTATCCAAAAAGTAATGAGCCTGTCTCCAAAAATAATGTATTTCTTCAGCAGCTTTTTTTGTAATAAAAGCAAATATTGAACCTATTAAAATTGAAATATTCTTTTCAGAAAACGAATTTACGCAATAAACAACATGTATAATTCTTGTATTAATTCTTATATATTTTTGTTCTAGGTAAGTCTACAAAGAAATTACTTTCGGAAAAAATTCGTGCGTGCGGAACCCAAAATAGATAGACAGCAAAAAAAGGTAAGTCGTTTATCATCTAAAAATGCTCTCGAAATAATGAAAATGTTGCCCCTTTTTTTCCAATACGCACCCGTAAACGTGGTTCATCCATCATAGTGAGGGAGTTCCCGGGATCTGCTTAATCGAGTAATCTTTACTGCAGATGCGCCGAATCGATTTTCACAGCACTATTCTAAATGTAACTTTAATCGATAATATAAACATGTTTGGACCAGCGGCTCCAACTTTCGTGTCGCGAGTCGTGGGTATACCCACGGGCTATCTAAATTTTGTTTAAATTATTTCATCAAAAAGGAAAGCATCTTGAAGATACTGTCATGTCCTAGAACCAAAGATCGAAGACATCTTACATCGACCACCCCGCACTGGGCCTAGGCTGGACTGGCTGTTCATGTTATGTTTAATCTAAGTTTAATTTTAGCTCGATAATATTAGCCTAATGACTGTTGAAGAAGCCTTGTGAAGTAGTTCATACTCCTGACATACAAATTCCATTCCCCCCACTAAAATATGAATCGACTAATTTGGTTCTTTATTTAAATCGCATTTTCCGCACTGGCGAGCATTCGTTCCGTTGTTTCGGTTTTATCTTTTTTTTTACCGTGTAGTTTGTGTTCCGTGCCAGTAAGTCTTTGGATCTGGCCAGTATCCGTCCTTGGCAGTTTGCCCAGCAAGTCTCTGATTACATTCGAAGGGGATTCGATTTCATTTTTCGAATATAACACTCGACTTTTGTGAATGGATATTCCACCATCGAATATACGGTGTGTATCAAAAATGTGTTTTCGTGTTTATGGATGGTTTCTTTCACAACAAGATCAAAATGATTTTGTGACATCAACATCAGTGCAAAAATTTTATTTAGCTTGCCTTGGTGAAATCTTGCTACTGAATTTCAAACCAACCGATTGAGCTGAAATTTTGCACACACCGTGACAATACATTTTTATGCCAGATATGGCTTGATCTTGTAGCCAGAATCAACTCCTCACATGAGAACTCCTCAAAGGTTAAGAGCACGGACACGAAACTTTGTATACACTTCAATTTTGATAGATAAACGTAATTTTAAAATAAAGTTTAATTTTTATTTACTTTTCTTCTCTACACTAAACTACAGAAAACTACTCTCGTTTCACAGTTATTTTACCTTTAGCTATTAATTTGGGTATCCTGAGGTTTATAAAATAAAAATATGTATGTTCAACAGGGGAATTATTCTTTCAGGTAAATTAACTGTGTCAGGACTATATCTAGGGTTGTATCGACTAGACTAAATAATGGTGTTTGCCGATGGAAACAAAAACCTTGATTAAAATTCTCCTCGTGATCCTCAAATATGTCCAGCCATTTCTGATACACACTGTAGATAGAATGTACTTACCTACTTTTAGCCTGTGTAAATGTGTCGTGTTTCCCGAATGTTTATCGGTCAATCTCGCTAAATGATCGGCCAGACCATATTTGTGGTTCCGCATACTATTAGTTGGACTATTACTTGTGTGGTTTTACGTTTGTGTTGCTGTAATGCAGTGACCAGCTGGATTTTGTTGGAATAATAAGTGAATTCTATATTTAAATGATTTTAGCTGTATTGTTTTAGGAATTAGACACATTAGTCTAATGAGGTAATTACCAGAATTATGAACGTGTTAAACCAATTTAATAAAAACGTAATTCACCATTTTGATTGCAGTAAAATAGTAATAATTTGAATCTCTATTTCCAAATCACGCATCCTATGGCGTCTGGTAGAAACTAAAGACTATTTAAACAGATACACACACACATAATATATTGACTGACAGTTGCCTTTTCGCATTAAGTCCGCTTTGTACCACTACATGAAGGCTAAATAAATAACATAACATCACCCCTGCAATCACCGCAGGGTTAAATAGGCAGAAGTGTACCTAAGAGTGCACCCACATTTCGCCAGTGATGTTTTTAGTCCCATGTAACAGAGACGAGCCTATTGCCATTAACAGGGCACAAATCCAGACTCCGTGGCTGCTACTGAGATATTCCTTGTGGAAAAACCCAATAACACTGCCCGTCCCGCGAATCGAACCCAGGATCTCATGCTTAGCAGTCGCGCTTACAACATCTCAACAAAAGAGGCAGTTTAAAAAAAAAAAACACCATAAGCCTTAGTAATAAAAAAAAATCTTCATAAGTCATTATTTTTACAAAATATAACCTAAAATAACTAAAAAGAAGGCCCAACCGCATGCCAAGTTGCGTTTACAAGACTTGGGACAAGTGGATGACAACCTTTGCCAAATTGCAGCTACAGCCTCGATTTCAGTGCCACTCGGTAATATGGACGCCCGGCGCAATTCAACCACTTCAAATAAGATATAAAAGCTACAGTTAATATAGTTTTTCTCATAAAAACATTGAACTTGGGAACACTGACGCAGGCGGGAAATTCCACTCCTTGGCTGTGCGCATAATAAACGTTGTAGCAAAGCGCTTCGTGCGAATGTATGGGACATCGACAAGGAATGGGTGATAACCTGCAGTACGTCTGGACTCCCGATGGAGGAAGGGAGATGGTGGAATGAGCTCGTGGAGCTCTTGAGCACACTCACCGAAGTAGTCTGTAAAAGACCGACAGAGATGCGACCTTTGCGCCGGTGGCAGATGATGATAACTGACGAAAACCACTGCTAGAAAAAAAGTCTGTCTCCAACTATCTGAAAGATCATCTGAATTGCAATGACAAAGTATTTCCCAATCAAAACTAGCTGGTAGTAATAGCTCCCTAGCTAGTATTTTGTCCGAAGGGTAACCAAATATTGCTATGACCAATTTGCCTGCCAAACATGGCAATTTCGCCAATGGCGTCCATTCGTTGCAATGTTCTATTGAACAGGCTCCATAGACAAAACGGATGACCAAAGCATTTGGTGGTTAACTGTTACGAGCCAACATTTTGTATACGGAATTACTTTGGTACATAGTTGAGTTGAAAGTGCCATGTAGAATTTTTTATTTGGAGTTTTTGTGTAGTTTTAGCCACGAAAATATACAAGCTATTTTCTTTTTATATTTTGTTTGTTATACAAACTGAAACCAGGCAGCTTTTACTTAACAAAGAACCAGCGTCCAACCAGAGACTTATATGGAAATTATAAAATACTAGCTATCGTTCGCGTGGAAAATTTTTATGCGTATCTTGTACTATTCCAGACTATAATCTATCTCTGTGCCAAATTTCATCTAGTTCCGTTCAGCCGTTCTGACGTTATTGAGTTACATTACTCATCTATCTAAACTTTCGCATTTATAATAGTAATAATATAAGTAAAATGATAAAAGCTGGGCAAAGATTTAAAACGTTAGATTCGCCCGACCCTGGCAAAACATGACGTTTCTGTTAAACTATGACGTTTGAATAGCATAGTCTCGCTCACTTTTCCTGAAAATCATATGTATAATTTTCATGCGAGCTCACTCGTCTCAGTGTAAACACTTTTACTCGACCTATGTACGATCATAACACATCATTTTCCTGCCCCTGTCCCATGTTACTTGGGGCCGGCGCAACACGTTTTTGTCTTCCATTCTCCTTTGTCAACCGTCACGCTATTATTTACTCCCAAATTACCTACAATTTAAATCCTGGAGTGTAGGTTGAGGTACCCAAGATACTCTAGTAATGGGTAAGGTGACTCAACGAATTCGCGGTATTCAATCCAATCTCCCCGAGACACGTTACAAAGTCGCAGGTGTTAACATTTATAATATTCTTGGGATGCTAATTATAAGAAGAAATTCTTCATTAGCTTATATGGGTTTAAACCAACATATTTACGTACATTATACACTTGATCAACACGTCAGTTCAACACCTGCCGATGACGTCTGTTAGTGATGTAAGCATTTAATTGAATTGAAGGATTAAACTGGACGTAACGGAACATCACGCCTGTGATGTGTGACGGACAAATCTACTAAGTGGGTAGCTAAAGGTATCGTAGATCAACATTACTCCCGTTTTGTTCTACAGGACGCATCTACTCAAAATACGTTCAATCAACTCTGGTATTTTAAACCGCACCTCTATGTAATGAATATACTTTCAGTCACAGTCCGATACAATTTAAATAAAACAATCAATCAGACTCGGACTGCCTCGCTGGTCTAGTAGTGCTGAGCACGAGGTCCCGGGTTCGATTCCTAGGTCGGGCTAAAGTGTTATTGGGTTTTGCATCTGGAATTTCTCAGTAGCAGCCAGTGACTCTGGATTTGTGCTCGGTTGATGGCAATAGGCTCGCCCCCTATTACATGTGGGACATCAACATAAGGTGAAATGTGAGTGTACTATTAGGTACACCTCTGCCTAACCCTTCGGAGATTACAGGCGATATGTTATGTTATGTTCATTATCCATCTCAACAACGTATATAACTAAACTAGCTTTTGCCCGCGGCTTCGCCCGCGTGCAGTTCGGGAATTGCCCACGGGATCTTGCCTACTTCTGGGATAATAAGTAATCTACATCTATTTGTATCAGACTATAATCTATCTCTGTGCCAAGTTTCATCCAGATCTGATCAGCCGTTCTGGCGTGATTGAGTAACAAAGATCCATTCATCCAAACTTTCGCATTAATAAATAGTTTATGTAAGATATATATGTAATATTAGTATTTAGGGTTCCGCACCTCAAAGGGAAAAACGGAACCCTTATAGGATCACTCGCGTGTCTGTCTGTCTGCCTGTCCGTCTGTCACAGCCAATTTACTCTGAAACTACCGGACCGATGGAGTTGAAATTTGGTACATATATGCAAGTCATTGATTCAAAGACGGACGTATAAATTAATTTTAAACAGGGGAGCCACTTTTGGGTCGTAAATTAAAAAATGAAAATAAAAATATTTCTAAACTACATCGTGTTATATCAAAAACTGTGATACACGTGTCTCATAATTTTAATTGAAGAGTGATGTGTACATTAAGTTTTGAGTCAACCGACCCAGAGAATATTAAGTTTCACAGAAAAATAAACCCCCATTTCAAAACAAAGAATACATCCTTCAAATTTCATGTCATTAAGACCAGTGGTTGATATATCAGTCAGTCAGTCAGGACTTTGATTTTATATTGCGGGATGATTTTGGAAAAACTGTAAGTAGAGTATGTAGACTTTCAAGTCTATCGACACCTAGAATAGAAAGTTTCACAGAAAACTCAGCACCCTATTTTGTCCTCTTAGGGGTGGAATTTCGGTGCTATCATTGCGAGGATCGCCCGGAGGACACGGTGGAGCACACCGTGGAGGTCTGCTCCGCTTGGGCGGAGCACCGCCGCGCCGTGTCCTCGTAGCGGCGATTGGCGGCGACGACCTCTCGCGTCCGGCCCTGGTTCAAGCCATGGTCCGGGGCGAGAGGGAATGGAAAGCCGTCGCCTCCTCCTGCGAAGCAGTCGTGCTAGCGAAGGAGGCGGCGGAACGTGAGAGGGAGAGAGCCTCACGTCCCAGCCGCCGCGGGAGGAGAAGCACCGGGCGTCGGGGGCCACGCCGTGATGGGTCTCGGCCACCGTAGGCGCGGGCCTGTGGACGGTGAGTAATGGGCTAGCTCGCCGTCCGTCCGTCGTATGACGACAGGCCGCGTGTTCCACGCGCGCCTCAAAGAGTATGTCAGCAAACGGGAGGGGCCCGCAAGGGCCGATGCCTGCCAGGGCTGCGGGACTGTTCGAAAGAGATACCGCGGCCCTGGAATATAAAGGGCCAAAGAAGGAACATGGGTGGTTTTTAGTCAGTAAGAGTCTGACACTCCCTTCCGCTCCGCCCAGAGCGGGAGGGGTAATTTGATGATTTCCCACCCTCCAAAAAAACAAAAAAGGGGTGGAATTTCGAGAAACCCTTTCTAAGTGGACCCTTTGCCACTGGTAGGTACCAGTGGCGAAGAGTGAAACTTGAGTCAGGGGAAACCGAAGAAAAAAATGAGAATTGTTTTTTTTCCTATGTTTATTTGGACCTCATTTTCGTTATCAGTGACCTCAAAAACTATGAAAATGATAACCCTGATGAAAAATCTAAAAAAAATGGTTGATGACATTTAGAATTTTCATTTTGACCTAATTTTCGATATCAGCGACCCTGAAAACCATGAAAATGACATCGATGACGAAAAAACCAAATATTTTCGTCCGCACCATCTTGGATTTTCATTTTGACCACATTTTCGTTATCAGCGACCCCAAAAACCACGATAATGACATTCATGAAGAAAAACCAAAAATTTTCATCGGCGCCATCCTGAATTTCATTTTGACCTAATTTTCGTTATCAGTGACCCCAAAAACCACGAAAATGACACTCATGACGAAATAACTGAATTTTTTTGCTGGCGCCATCATCGATTTACATTTTCGCCACATTTTCGTTATCAGCGACCCCAAAAGCCATGAAAATGACACCCATGACGAAAAAACCTAAAATCTTCATGGACGTCGTCTTGAATTTTTATATTTTGACCTCATTTTCGTCATTGGCGACCCCAAAAACCACGAAAATGACACCCATGACGAAAAAACCGAAAAAAAACAGGACTGAATTTTATACTGAGGGATGATTTTGGAAAAACTGTGATACACGTTTCTCATAATTAATCTCTTCTTAACTGAAGAGTATGTACACAAATTTTCAATTCAATCGACCTCGAGAATAAAAAGTTTCATAGAAAACTCAACACCCATTTTTACCCTCTTAGGGGTAGAATTTCGAAAAACCTTTTCATAGTGGATACCTACTTTTCACAAAGAATACGCCCTCCAAATTTCATTTCTCTAGGACCAGCGGTTTGGGCTCTGCGTTGATATATCAGTCAGCCAGGACTTTGAATTTTACATTGGGGGATGATTTTGGAAAAACTTCGTAGCGGCGATTGGCGGCGGCGACCTCTCGCGTCCGGCCCTGGTTCAAGCCATGGTCCGGGGCGAGAGGGAATGGGAAGCCGTCGCCTCCTTCTGCGAAGCAGTCATGCTAGCGAAGGAGGCGGCGGAACGTGAGAGGGAGAGAACCTCCTCACGTCCCAGCCGCCGCGGGAGAAGCACCGGGCGTCGGGGGCCACGCCGTGATGGCTCTCGGCCACCGTAGGCGCGGGCCTGTGGACGGCGAGTAATGGGCTAGCTCGCCGTCCGTCCGTCGTATGACGACGGGCAGGCCGTGTCGACGGCGCGTTCGTGTTCCACGCGCGCCTCAAAGAGATGTCAGCAAACGGGAGGGGCCCGCAAGGGCCGGTGCCTGCCAGGGCTGCGGGACTGTTCGAAAGAGATACCGCGGCCCTGGAACATAAAGGGCCAATGAAGGAACATGGGTGTTTTTTAGTCAGTAAGAGTCTGACACTCCCTTCCGCTCCGCCCAGAGCGGAAGGAGTCATTTGATGATTTCTCACCCCCCAAAAAAAAAAAAAAAAAAAAAAGGGGTAGAATTTCGAAAAACCTTTTCATAGTGGATACCTACTTTTCACAAAGAATACGCCCTCCAAATTTCATTTCTCTAGGACCAGCGGTTTGGGCTCTGCGTTGATATATCAGTCAGCCAGGACTTTGAATTTTACATTGGGGGATGATTTTGGAAAAACTGTGATACACATCTCTCACAATTTTAACTGCAGAGTATGTACACAAACTTTGAAGTCAATCGACCCCGAGAATAAAAAGTTTCACAGAAAATTCAACACCCCAATTTACCCTCTTAGGGGTGGAATTTCGAAGAACCTTTTCTTATTAGATATCTACTCTTCACAAAGAATACACCCTCCAAATTTCATTTCTCTAGGGCCAGTGGTTTGGGCTGTGCGTTGATATATCAGTCAGTCAGGACTTTGAATTTTATATTGGGGGATGATTTTGGAAAAACTGTGATATACATTTTTCATAGTTTTAACTGTAGAGTATGTAGACTTTTAAGTCAATCGACCCGAGAATAAAAAGTTTTACCGAAAATTCAACACCCCATTTCTCCCCTTTAGGGGTGGAATTTCGAAAAACCCTTTCTTAGTGGATACCTACTCTTCACAAAGAATACACCCTTTAAATTTCATGTCTTTGACACCAACAGCTTAGGCTGTAAGTTGATATATCAGTCAGTCAGTCAGGACTTTGAATTTCATATTGAGGGACGATTTTGGAAAAACTTTGATGCACACAAATTTTCAAGTCCATCGACCGCGAGAATAAAAAGTTTCATAGAAAACTCAACACCCCATTTTACCCTCTTGGGGGTAGAATTTCGAAAAACCCTTTCTTAGTGGATACCTACTCTTCACAAAGAATACACACTCCAAATTTCATTGCTCTAGGACCAGCGGTTTGGGCTGTGCGTTGATATCTCTGTCAGTCAGTCAGGACTTTGAATTTTATATATATAGATTAATTATATTGAACGTTCAAAACCAATGACTTGTCATTCTAACACACTCGTTTATGTTAGCATTGTTCCCAATCATTTGAAAAATAAAAAGGTTTCTTTAACACCTCTTGTAATGACTAAACTCCTTCTCCCACTTAAATCCTTCGTTCAATTTAAAGTAAACACAATCGTCTAGAAGCGAGCTCGGTGCCAATTCTAGTAAATCGATACTCCTACCTGAAGAGAGATCGAGTACTCGAGTCTCGACGCCGACTCGTGAGCTCACACCTACTTATTTACCTGTACGTGTCGGGGAAATTCTTTCTAGAATGTTCCTAGGTATGTGTCGCTATATCGAGGATATCTTTCTTGTTGCGAGTTTAAAGATTTCAAGTATTGATATGTCTTGTGATTGGCAGTAGTTGATGTTGCTGTGTGTGTGACCTGTCTACGGACTACGGTCTTTTACACAATATTGAAATCCTTAAAAGGAATCTACAGCTCTTTAATTAAGAAGACCACATCTGTGCCTGTGAAAAATGAAAACCTTATAAAATTCCATTTTACGAATTTTCTGCATAAATTGACAAAAAATATTCCGAAAAATTCTTCATTATGCCATTATGCTCGTCCATATGTATTTATGATAATTATTATGAGTTTATTATCATAAGCGAGCGTATTTTAATGCTCCCACTAATGGAGTTTTCATTGACCATTAGTTAGCGGACAGTTGGAAAAACTACGCGAGATTTTATCTGGCCGAAAAGAACATAAAACCGAATGAATATGGCGCTCGCTAGTTTTATATGGGACTTGCTGTTATCTGATTTACGTAACCCGTTATGGTAACTAGGTTGTGACAGTTTGTGGTCTTATTAATGTACCTACTGATATGTAGATACTAGCGAGCTATAGAACGGGCTATACTTGGAATCTTTCTGAGGGATCGCATCCGGAACGAGGTGATTCTACAGAAATCCTGAGTTGTCGACATAGCTCACAGAATAAGTAAGCTGAATTGGCAATGGTCCGGTCGTATTAACCATAGAATTGATGACCGTTTAGGTAGACGTGGTCTTGAGTGGAGACCGCGAATTGGACTCGTGGGACGCCCTCAGGCTCGGTCGAGTGACGATCATCGCAGAGTGGCTGGTAGCAACTGGATGAGAGTTGCCGAGAATCGGGTTGAGTGGCGTGCGATTGAAGAGGTCTATGTCCAACAGTGGACTGGCTGTAGGCTGATGATGAGATACTGGTAATAGATCTGAATAGTAAGGAGGTTTTTTTGCTTCTTCAGATTCCTATTAAGAGTAGTCAGACAAGACCGATAAGATGATTCTATACTGCCAATTACTCTGACAGACAAGGCATTAGCGGCTTCGTCAGAAGATCGACCCGTGCGGCTGTTGTGCTGTTTGTTCTGTGTGTGTTTAGTCACGAGCTTCTCTAAGTGGAGTGTGCTATTTATTTATTTAAACTACATACAGTCCACTTGGGCAGACTTGGTGCCACAAGGCCTTCTCTTCCATTCCAACCTATGCCCCTCAATCAAGCTGAAGTGCTAGGAGTAAACATCAAATAGAAACTCATACAATTCTCGTATGCACCCCAAATCACAAAAGTCTTTCAACCCATTTAAGACACATCTCCCTAACTCCTTTGACACCGTAATCCATTCCACCTCTCATTTTCATAAAAACGCTGGAGTTATCCTATTTTCCAATATGCAGCATTATTTCCGTTCGGGGTATCTTTCCGGTTAATTTAATATTATTTTACACTCAATTGCTCAGTTAAATTTTTCCATGGCGGATGAAGGAGTTGAATAAATAATTAGTTACCGAGTTTATGAGGTTTACTCTTATAAATTTATCGTTTTACGGATGTTTTTAAAGCTTAAATTGTATGTTTTATTTTTGGTTAGGTATGGTTATGGTTAATTGTATTTTGAATTGAGTCTCCTTATGTGGTTTTATGTTTGTGATCATTTTTTTTATATTAAATGGGCCAACTCTTGACCTCAATCTAGTGATGAGGACAGATTGATTTTCTTGCTTTTTTAGGGTTCCGTACCCGAATGTAATATATAAAGAAAAATACTACTATTCTTTTACAAAAAGTATTTGCACTTCAACTTTTCTCTGGATTTCCCTTTTTTTTAATAAATACCCAGAAAAAAGAATATAGAGCTACTTTTGCATTTATAATATGAGTATGAATGAATAACCAACCCAACCCATTAACATATTACCCATCACATAAAACCGGCCTCTCATAAACCTAGTTATGACTTATGATACACCAATCCATCAGGAATACTGATAATACGCTTTTACTACACCACTCAGGTACAAACGAATTACTCGTAAAACTCTTCGAGAAGTTTCCAGAATATTCGGTATTAGCACGACTTGACTAAGTTAGTTGTTTAGACTTAGACTGGCTAAGTGATAACTTGTTTAGTTCAAGTAGGTGTAAGTGGTTGGGTACTTTAGTGTTTGTATTTAGGATTGTTTTGTCTGAAACCTGTGGTTTGGTTTGTCGAAGTTTGTTGTGTTTAGTTGTTTTGTGAATATGTTTGCTATTGTGGATGATTTGGACCTAGAAAAATAACAGAAATAAAGAAAAATATTTATTAGACTCATACAGGACAAAACAAAAAACCGGCTAAGTGCGAGTCGGACTTGCGCACGAAGGGTTCCGTACCATTATCTATAAAAACGGCAAAAAAAACATGTCTGTTGTATGGGAGCTCCACTTAAATATTTTTTTATTCTGTTTTTTAGTATTTGTTGTTATAGCGGCAATGAAAATTTCAACTGTCTAACTATCACAGATCATGAGATACAGCCTGGTGACAGACCGATAGACAGACAGACAGCGGAGTCTTAGTAATAGGGTCCCGTTTTACCCTTTGGGTACGGAACCCTACGGAACCCGGAAATGGTTGAATTGGCAATAAAACAAAATTATTTAAAAAAGTAAACATAAGAAAAAGATAAAACAAATGAAATTGGTCCTGTATCTCAGTATGGTGGTGTAACATAAAAACAAAATCAGGGTGTCTAATTTTAACAATCTTTCTAAAAAATTAGGGAATATTACCAAAACATTGGTAATATTCCCTAATTTTTTCATGTTTCACACTTTTAGCGTAGCGAGCGGAGTTCGCACACCTGAATTTTGGGCCAAATATATTTAATGAAAATTTGCCATCGACGCGCTAAGAAGAAGTGTAGTGTGTGTATATTCGGGCGTAAAATACTCTCATCTCTTTCCGACCATGGTGGCTAATATGAAAGTACACAAGTGTGCAAACACGCTTCTTTCAATCAGAGTGGGGCTTGAATATGATGATGATTGATAATAACGTTATTGACGAGAATCTTGTCTTGATTATGAATGAATTGTGGATGGCATTAAGAGTAGAGGAAGACTAAAGAAACGATGGATGGACTGTGGCAAGGAATATATGGCAAGAAAGGAGGTGACTGCTAAGAAGACGTATAATAGAGAAGTATGGAAGAAGAAGACATGCTGCGCCGGCTCCAAATACATTATGATAAGGGCAGGAGAATGATGACGAAGAGAATCTATCAGCTTCTTATACTTGCTTATTATAATACTCTGTTTAACTCAGCATAATAATCAAAGCTGTAGGTAATATTCACAAAGCCTACACTCCCTCCCCCGACTTCGCCCACCGCCTTTCCCCAACTAATAAGCAAAAAGAATAATATCCAATAAATTCGTTTTTATTGCCGCGAGCATTCCAAATTGCAAGAAAACGAAACAAAAAGGAGGTACGCATAAAATGAGGTTCTTCGTTTAGTAAACGTAGGCTGGCTTGGCACGGAGGTATATTAAGCATGAGACATTTGTCGGGAACATACGTACTGCTGCCTGCTGTGTTATTGAGACAAGAATGTAGTAATTGTTTGTGACAAAGAATTTCACAAGGTTTTCGCCTTTACGCTCTCAAGTTAATATTACTTATCTAGGCTGTACTTAAGGTGAATGCTCCAACCAGCCCGCGAAATTCAAAATTTCTTGGGTTTTTTGCAATTTGCAGGCCAGTGCTAGGTTGTATGTTGATTAAAATATTATTCGCGGCTGTAAGACATATGTAGTTACAGAATTATAATCATCAAAATCATCAATAAAACGCTCTAAGTTCATAAAGCTGTAGGAATGACTTTTTCTGTTTTTTTTTTGTTCCTACGCCTTTATGAACTTGGAGGGTTGTATTGGTGATTCTTCTTGAACCTCCCCTTTCCCCTATAGAAATTTTACGTCGATAATTTAAAAAAGGTGTTGCCTACAAAAGTGCAATACCTACGCGGTCAAAATTTATGGAACTTTTTATTGGTATAATGGGAGGTTCTAGACCATACCTGGGACTCTTCTAGTTACGAAGATATTGGGGGTCAAAGTTCCAACTTTTCAACTAGTTTTTTTATAATAAATACCAGTTTTTAAAATTGTAACTTTACTTTAAACTCTACAAACTCCACGACCCCCGTACTATTCTACGCATCCATCAGCACAATGTTTTGAGTGCGTTGCATTGGATTCTACCGTAAAAGGTGATTAAACCCTAAAGAAAAGTTGTTTCCCAGCAATATTTTTTGCGTAAAATAACTTAATTTGATTTGGTCCGTTTACACCTTGTACACTGCCCCGTCCTTTCCTGGCCAAGGGTAAGATATATGGGAACAATATTGACTACGTACAAATAAACTTTATTAACTACGTTCCTACATTTATCAACAAACCAAACAACAATACTACAAAATAACGAAGTTCTTCAGAAATCAGTCGGTATCTTACAACAGAATCACACACAAGTTGCCTTCGTTTGAAGGTAACAATATTGTGCTGGCCTACATACTCTTCTATCGTGTAAGTTAAAAACGGTTACGTGTGAAACTCGCACAACAGGGCGGAAATAAAGCGGCGGGGTTGTAAATAGCAGATAGGGGAAGGTAGTGCTGTGGTTTGGTTTATCGAAAGTAAAAGCGTTATAGTTAAACTAGTTGTGTCCCACGACCTTCGTCAGCTTTAAATGATTATAAAAATATTACTTCTCTATTTGAATCAGATTTTGTTAACAATTTCAAGTTTTTTTTTTTGCATGGAACCCTAATTCTTATTGTCTTTTTTATACAAAACTGGCCCAAGTTACTCCTTATAACATCGGCTATATGCCAGTAGAAGTCCCGTTAAAAATCAGTCCAGCCGTTTCGGAGATTAGCCGGAACAAACAGACAGACGAACAAAACATAAAAAATAAAAAAGATTTTTGTTATAAATACCGTATATGTGCATTCAGTAAAAAGCTGTTATTTTGAAATTACAAACAGTCATTTCAATTTTATTTATTTGTATAGATTGGGATTTTATTTTCATGTTGAAGATGCCTCTAGAAAATACACTAACTTATAGCTTAATCAGCTATTTAATTCCACAAATACTTAACTTGTTTACGTAAAACCAACTTTTTTTTACTCAAATTACTCTTTACTAAGAACGATTCAGTTTACGTTGTACTTAGATAAATAGTGGTATTTTGTTTCGTTTTATGCTATTGCTAAAAGGCATATTTAATGCAAATTATTAAATATGCCTTTTTTATAAAATAAAAAAGATACCATATACTGAATACCATATTATGAGAGATGACTCCACAAAGTTGATCTCAATTATTTTACTCTATGTATGAAAAGGTGTTTGATTATTATATGAACTATACTATGTACTATATATTTGATAAAGTTTACTTCTCAAACAACAAAAAAAAACATTCCAAACTATCAGTTTTCGACCATTTCGTTGACTACCTGCAATGGTTCGTGGCGTTTATGTAGCGAGCGATCGGCGCGTTCGGAGCGAAGTTCGCTCAATAGACCGGAAATAGAGTGGTGGAACGCTGCACTGAGCTAGTTGTATAAATTTTCAGTGAAATAACCTTGTTTTTCTGTAGGCCAATGTAGGCCAGCAAAAAGCAGAGTTAAGGTTTGCCGTAGTGAATGCCTAAAGAAATATTATAGGACGTTCATCAGCAGAAAATGCGAGACGAACTGGACAAAACCAATAACCAGTGGTTCCATTTAGCTCTGGATCGTAATAACTGGAAGTCATGGGATTAGAGTTGCCCAACAGTGGGATTACGTAGGCTAACAGGAATACAGTTCATTAGTAAGTATCTTCTTGCGCCCTATAACATGAACTGATGGTTACTATTTTTACGGATTTTGCAGTGTTATAAATTTTCTGAAAGTCAAGGTTAGCCTTTAAAAGATCAAGTGTTACTTCACAAAACTTAATAGCTTTTCTTCAACCTCGATCTTTTCGTATCCGTTATCCTAATGTTTTTAAATGCTACAAAAAATTTACGCTTATAATAGTATTATTTAAAGTGTATTTACACCCTTTAGAATTATTTTAGAAAAAAGAGTACATAAAACCGCAAAGTAACAAATTCAGAGAACCAGCAAGGTGTGGTTTCGTGTTTCTACCGACTTGAGCAACTTTCTGATTGTTTACGATAGCGGAATACGTTCTGGGAACCGCACCCTTTAAAATTTTCTATTTAGCCAATACTTTATGTTTACTGCAACTTTTTGTTGTACTTTTACAAAAAAAAATGTTGTTGTTGGAAATGGTAAATAAGTAAAAATTTAGATTTTGAAATTGGCATCCGTCAATGAATTTTTATCATTAGAAAACATGTTTACATAATGTAATATGTACTTTTATCAAAAGCAGAAACGGAGGGCGTCAAAAAAAAATATACGTGTCGAAATGAAAACCTCCTCTTTTTTTCGTCGGTTAAAAAATTCGTCCGCATCTCTGTCAATGGAAATAGTGCCCAGAAGACATTGCCAAGTTGGATGGCAATGCTGATTCTTTGGTTAATCTACATATTAGAAAACTAAATTGCGAGCGAAGTATACAAAAGTCATGTGAATATAAACAATAGCTTGATTCAACCATCATCATCTGCCTAGCCTTTTCCCAACTGTGGTGGGGTCGGCTTCCAGTCTAACCGCATGCAGCTGAATATCAGTGTTTTACATGGTGCGACTGCCTTTCTGACCTCCACAACCCAGTTAGCACTGGGTAATACGATACCCCTTGATAAAACTGGTTAGCACTGGGTAATACGATACCCCTTGATAAAACTGGTTGTCAGACTTTTTGGGGCACTGACTACCTTTAAGGACTGTCAAAGATCTACAAATGACAGCCGGGATCAACGGCTTAACGTGCTTTCCGAGGCACGAAGTGAAACTCTGTATGTAATGGGTGGTCACCCATCCACAGACCAACATAGTCAAGCACGGTTTAACCTAAACATCGATCTGAGCGGCTGTTATTATTTTGCCACAGGTCCCTCAAGCTTGATTCAACCATCATCAGTTTGCAAAAGGAATATCGGCCGAATACTAACCTAACTTCCTTTTTTAGAAATTGGTTAAAACTTAATATATTTTCTTTTTTTTTCGCTTTTCATGTATTCCGTTTGCCTTAAATGTCAGAACCATGCTTTTATTCGATAAAAACACAGAATTATTCAATAAAAGTTGAAACACCAGAAGTACCAAGTTCGCTGGAGAAACTCTGTGATTCCGCAAGGAGATACTCTTGGTCTCCCAGCAATTATGAGAACGTCGCATTTTATTTCTTACTTTTCAAGCTTTTGCACAGAAAGAGAACTACTTGAAATCATGTTACTTATTTATCTTTTAATGCTGCAAGCGTTCTCGGAGAGAAAATACTTTTGTTTGCAAAACCTTTCAATGTTTGTGTCGTGGGTTATTTGAATTTAACTTCTAAAGAAATAGAGAGAACATTTTGTGAAAAGATTTTCATACTTTTTAAAATTAATGCGCATTTGGAGTGACCTTGTGTGCCCGCAAAACTGGCAACACATACGCGACGCAATTCGATGCCAAAAAGCGCAAAAGATAGCCTTTTGTGTCCAACCAAAAAAGAACACGATTTTCTTGTGAATTCTATTCAATTCTAAAATCATAAAAGAACTAATTTATATCTCATCCAAGGCCATAACATCTCTAGCGTTAAAATTGACCTACTAAAGTGACCCCGACAAAGAAGAAAAGTATAAAATACGCGTAAAATCTTCACTTAAATTATACCATAAAAATATTCGGTATAAATGACTGTCTACGGAACGTTATACTGGCTACGCTGCTACGTGAAATCGTAGCGCTACGTGCAATCGTAGCTTTTCTCGTAGCACTTGTCTTAGGTGGAATGTTTGTCTTTCAAATGGGAGTTACTACTATAATGACCGTTTTCATGAACACTAAAGCATAGCATAAGCATAATCATACCCATAATATTCCCACAGCTGGGACACAGGACGAATGCCAGTTTCCTCACGATATTTTCCTTCGCCGTTTTGAGAGCAGTGGTGATGAAATAAATTACGCAAAGTAATGCGCTTACCAGGGTTCTTACCCAAGACTTACTACTCGTAAGTTGAGGCCGCCAGCACTGGGCCACTGCTGCTCATCACACATATATTAAGTGCCACCTAAAATAATTCGTAATTAAAAACACTTTAACAGCGTGTTTTTAAACACAAGAACATGTTTTTCTAAGGCATTCATTTTGGTGTTGAAAAACCGGCCGGAGAGAACGGGCATTTCCGTATAAAAATAAAAGCAGAGTGCGCAATCCAGAATTTCCTCGAAAAATATTAATGACACTTGAGACCTTGATATCAACTTACATAACAACCAAAACGTCCCCATTTACAAAAGGTAGGCAGCATTCAAGTCCGACTGCCAACATTATTCACCCGACAACCTCCCGAACAATGGGATCATTTACGAAATATTAAGGACATTACACGGAAAAGCTTCTAAAGAGGCATCTCTTGTTTGCGTTAAGAATTGTAAGAAAATAAATGAAAGGCGGTTGACGACTGAGGTTTTATCTGTACCATTGTGGTACCTCGATACCGCTGCAAAAACTATTCAAACGTTTATCAGGCCAGCGACACCTGTTGACGGTGTATACGCGGCCTTATCTGGGAGCATTGAGGCAGTAACGCTGTTGTGAACTCCACTTAAAAGTCTGATAACATAAACGAGGGACGTCGGTGGCCGGGGCTCTTGTCCCGGCTGTGTGGGGGCACTTGAAGTATAAAGAGCCTTTGGTAATTGGCTTTTTTGACTTCACTGTTTACTTACTTGAGTGTATGATGACTTGTAAATATCATTATCTGTCTAGCATTTTCCCAACTATATTAACTATAACTGGATGCAGCTGAACATCAGTATTTTACATGGAGCGACTGCTTATCTGACCTCCGCAACCCAGTTAATACTGGGTAATACAATACCTCTTGGTAAGACTGGTTGTCAGACTTTCGGCCCACAGACTTCATGTAACGACTGTAAAGAAACTACAAATGACAGCCGAGAACAACGGTTTAGCGTGCCTTCGGAGGCACTAAGAAAACTCGGTGTGTAATGGGTGGTCACCCATCCACGGACCAACCTAGGCAAGCGCGGCTTTACCTGAAGATCGACCCGAGTGGCTGGCATTATTTAGCCACGAGTTCCTCTGATGATTTGTAAATATGAGGGAGAATAATATTTGTCAGAAAATACAGAAAATCATGGCACTTTCTGTTAGGGCAACGATGTTTTACGGAATGAATTGCACAACTTTTAACGCTTTAAATTTATTTTTGTTCTTACTATAGCTTTTTAATTTTTGTTAAGTTTATTGCATAAGATTCTGTAATATCTCCACCTGGAGGTGCACAGGAGTCAGAGAGTTCACACAATTTTGTAACCACTTTCACTTGTAATAAAGAATATTATTGATTTTTGTAAACTAAAAGTATTTTTTTTTTGGTCACACCAAACAAGTCTTGATATTTGGAACTACGTTCATGCCAAAAAATAATACTGCTTAGAAACGTCACTACCTCGTTTCAAACCTTTTGTGTCTTCGTAGCCCAGGATTCTGATTAAAACTCTTTTTCATTAACACTGCAAAGTTCTACTCTTCGTTTGACCAACACGTAGGAAAGCTATTTCGTATGTCTATATTTTGGAATTCCTTGTTGCTTAAATAAGTTTTTTTTTTTATTAGAAGTACGAAGCATTTTTTAACAGTCTCGAGGGACCCGTCACTTGATATGAAATGAATCATGACAAGAGGTTGTTTGTGGCTTCCAAACAGCTCTCAGATGCGGCTTATTACACAAATGAAAATTGAAAGTAATCGTGAGTGTTAGAAGACAGATACTTTCTGATTTTAACAGTAGCGGTCATTAAAACAGGAACCACTCCTGGAAGCCCAGAAACGTTAACTAGTCCTAATATTTTTTGAGGAACGGTTTTTTAATGTAATGAAAAAATAATTTGCAAAGCAATTTGACTACAACTTAAATAAGCTGTATACCAGAAAGATGTGGTCATATTTGAGGTTGATTTTTTTTTCGCGTTTTTTTGTTGGAGTATGAAAAAGTTGTTCAGTTTGATAGTCTGAATCACGGCCTTAAATATGACCACACTTTTCTGGTACACACTGTATACAAAAATCACAACTGTAATTCTTTGGCAGCTGTATAAAATGACTATAACACGGAAAGGTGACGTTGTGTATGAATTTGCTCAAAAAAATATTCGTCTTACAACACAATTTATGAACTTACCCAATTGATGTTGAACCTGCTAAGTATGTCAAGATATAGACTAGTGTCAGCTATGATAGGAATATCACAGCTGACGCCAAAACACTTCGGACGCGACTTATTAATAGCGCAAATGAGTTTGCAAATTGCCCGTATCCATCCGCGGTGGGTCTAATTGTCGCGCCTCCGGCCTCTCCTTTGTCTACCGCCGTTCTCGTTAATTCCTCTTTTTTTTTGCTCAAAGATAGCTCTTCATTATTTGGTAAAAGAATATAAATTTGCGCCGGCCGCTCGCTGTTGAAATTAATAATAGAGAGTGGCGAGGACGCTGGCAATTTATGGCTCTATCATAGACAATAAATTCGTATTATAAATGCGCTAAACGGTCTGCCGACCGCTCGAACGGCTCCCAATAAAGGGTGATGTCCAAATGATTATTATTTCAATATTTATTTATTGCTGAAACAGTTATTTTCGTTTCAGTTTTTGGTGTTTTGTTCTGAATCATTAACTCGTTTTGGGTGTTCATATTTGCGTGTTTGCCTACTGAGATAATAAAATGGTAGCAGACTTAATTAAATTATGTTTGCGTTTCATAAATGTAAAATGTTTATTTTGCTCACAAAATGATAGCAAATCGCTCCGTCCCGTATAACATGGGGCTTAAATCTTACTGGCGAAATGTGAGTGTACTCTCTACCTAACCCTTCAGGGATTAGAGGCGTGATGTTACAGCAATAAATGAAACCACCATATTATACCAATTACGTCATTGTTCTATTTTCAGCCTTCTCAGTCTATTTATAATCAACCTCTTTTTTCTAAGCCTTGTCAAATCCACGTCTTACAAGTACACAACCCAGCCGTCCAGCCGACCTGTGCCTGACCTTACTCTCATATTAAAAAAGTGTACGCTGAGTGTAATATTTTTAAAACAGTATAAATATAAAAGCTTTTCTCGTCCGTTACACAGAAGCGAGGGACCTACACCACTACGTCACAAGTCATATGACCACGAGAAAAGGAATTTAAGGGACTGTCCTGTTTACTAGCAGGAGTTCTTTTCACTTGACAAAGACTATGTATACCTTTTAAATCGTTAATTACCAGATTTTATAATTTTTGAGTTCCAAGGGTGAGATAGTCACATATAAAGTTTCAAGGCCAGTTTCCTACCTCTGTAATGACTAATTTGATAAAGTATATAGAGACTAAAAAAGGAGGAGCTCGTGGCTAAATAAGAACAGCCGCTCGGATCGATCTTTAGGTTAAGCCGTGCTTACCTAGGTTGGTCCGTGGATGGGTGACCACCCATTACATACCGAGTTTCCTCCGTGCCTCGGAAAGCACGTTAAGCCGTTGGTCCCGGCTGTCATTTGTAGATCTTTGACAGTCTTTACAGGTAGTCAGTGGCCCGAAAGTCTGACATCCAGTCTTACCAAGGGGTATCGTATTACCTAGCACTAACTGGGTTGTGGAGGTCCGACAGGCAGTCGCTCCATGTAAAATACTGGTATTCAGCTGCATCCGGTTAGACTGGAAGCCGACCCCAACATAGTTGGGAAAAGGCTAGGCAGATGATGATAGAGACTAAAAAACTTATCTACAGTATATTCAGAGAAAGCTCTCAAAGCCATTCCAATTAAAACCATAATGATCTATATCTAAACTACTTCCGCAAAAATTTAAACTCATTTTCCGAGGCGTCAAAAATCCCATTTTAATTTCTAAAACGTAGCCACACTCATCACACAACGAAAATAAATTTAGGAGCAGAAATGTGATTAAATTTTAAACTGTTACTTCCCGCTGAGGCTTGGAACCGACGATTCGTGAGCATAATACATGCCACATTTGAACCTTGATTTTCAGCGAAAACAACATGAAAATTTCGTGTTTAAAACTAAGAGAAATGCTTTACATTTTTTTTACAAATACGAGAAAAGGAGGAGCTCGTGGCTAAATAAAAGCAGCCGCTCGGGTCGATCTTTAGGTTAAGCCGTGCTTGCCTAGGTTAGTCCGTGGATGGGTGACCACCCATTATATACCGAGTTTCCTCCGTGCCTCGGAAAGCACGTTAAGCCGTTGGTCCCGGCTATCTTTTGAAGTCCTTTGACAGTCGTTACAGGTAGCCAGTGGCCCGAAAGTCTGACAACCAGTCTTCCCAGTAGGTATCATATTACCCAATACTAATTGGGTTGCGGAGGTCAGATAGGCAGTCGCTCCTAAATAAAATACTGGTGTTCAGCTACATCCAGTTACACTGGAAGCCGATCCCTACATAGTTAGGGAAAGGCTAGGCTATTTGTAATTATTTTCAACAAACGCGTGTAACGTTTTTAAAAGTGACTCCTATTTGATGTTTTAAAATATTGTGAAATTAGAATAAGTGTCGTGGAAATAAATAAATAATAATACTTACTTATTTAACACGACAATTAGCGTCACCTGTAACTATGTAAAAAATCCTAGAAGTTAAGTTTGCCCCACTTCCAGGTTTCCGATTAAGGTGAAATTTTGCATGCATGTTTAATTTGGATGACAATGCACATCATTCTAAATCGAATATTGCGGACTAGTTATTTTTTAGGCATTTGCATGATATGAGTATCAAAAGGGTTTTCTGAGAAGAATACGAGAAATAAAATTACGTCACTCTAAATCGTGTTTTTTAGTTTTTTTTTTACTATATTATTTTATTATGATAAAACATTGTGTGCAGCCATTTTGCCCCCCTATTCTTTGATTGGCTCCCATTTAATTCAGGCCATACCAAAAAAATGTATATTTTCGCAAAATACAACTTCATCTCAGATAGGAAATAACAGGAAGAGTATTTGAATGATTTCACAAGAATAAATCCTTTCTAAGCAACGCGCCAAGTAACTTCGATTAAAAACATCCCAAGAATTCATGAATAACAATAAACAAGAAAAGTTTAGAATACTTTATTGGACCAGTAAATCGCGAATTTCTCGCGAGGAAATTATAAAACGCTAGCACTAAAATTGGAGAACCCGAAGGTCGTAAAACGCTCACTGAAATTGAAGGAATTGACTGAAGAATTAATGAGACGGTATTCTTCAGGATTGCAGCGGAGTGTGAGTTAAACCCGACCCTTATCGGAACGGAATGGGATACCTAATTAGTGGACGATAATCGACCTAATTACCACGGGCAAAGGGTTGCCAGTAACGTAATGGTAAGGTGTAAGGAGCACCTTGTGAGCTGTTAAATTTAAATATTGCCGACGTAAACGACGCTTTTGTGAACGTAATTAAAATGTGTATTGTCCAATAGATTAAACGGCCCGAATTTGCTCGGCGGAATTGTTTGCTCGGTCAATGTTAGGAGGTAAACAAAAATCGGTATCAACCTTTTTAATAACACAAAAAAATTCGTTCTTTCTAAAACTGCATCGCTCATGATTTAATTTATAAAAATGGCCAAGTGCGAGTCGACACGAAGAAAACACAAAAAAACGTTTCTTGTATAGTATGTGGATATATATGGTATAATAAATAAAATAAAGGGGACGCCCCCCTTTATTTCTGGCTTCTCTGTTCCCTGATCATCTGATCTATTCAAAGTTCGAGTGAATCAGTTTTTTCTAGGCAAGCGTGCTCCACCCTAGGCCGCATCTTCGCTTCACATCAAGCGAGTTGCGGCCAAACGCAAGCCTATTTTTTTTATTAAAAAAAACGCCTTTGGGGAAAACGGCAGATGAGTATCAACCTCTTTTATTACTGAAAAAAGTTCGTTCATTTTTAAACGTGTTAAAAACTACATTGTTCATGTTATAATTAAAACCAGGTGCAGCATAGTGCGTTCACGCGTATTTATCGACGCGGCCTACCCTTTGGCAAAAACTGGTGTTCGATGGCTCTTGACCGCCATCCATCAAGTGGTTATAGCTCTTCAGCGGCCCGTCCTCTAATAGCCGGGTATTTCACTTCTAAAGCCAATAAACTGATGGAAAATATTGATAAGTTTTAAGACCTATTAGAATTAATTATTTATTAAAGAGTAATTAATACATTTGATTTTGTATTAAATGATTGTAAGAGTAACTTATTTCTTCATTTTTGTCTGTAATTCATCATCATTTGTCACCTGTTTGGCCTTTTTGCGACTTCGTTGGAGTCGGCTTCTAGTCTAACCGGATTCAGGTAAATACCAATATTTTACAAGGAGACACTGCTTATCTGATTGTTTCCCTTTGGGAAGACTGGTAGTCAGACTTTCGTACTTCTGAATACTCTTACTGACTGGCAAATATTTACTAATGACGACCGGGACCAACCGATTTACGTCCTTTCCGAGACACGGAACACAGTTATGTCTAATCCATATGGTTTACCTGTACATAATAAAAAGTCGCTCTTCTGTTCTTAACTGAAAGGACCAGAATGAATACGTCATATTATGAGATATCTCTATTCAAAGATAACTGAACCCAAACTCATCTATTCATTTCCAAATTGAATAATCCGCTCAAATGCTTCTTACTTACCAAAATTATTTATGGCATCTATTCCCTATTCACTAAGGGACCTCTGTGAAAATTTGCCCTGAAGAACTTTTTGAGGCAAACCTTTTAAGACATTGACATTCTATAGAGTTACAAGGTTCACCTAAATAGGACATCCCGGTGCGTATTTGTAAGAGGAAATGTCGTCCGTCCGGGTATCCGGTAATGATTAGATGGTGTAGTGATACTGTAGTTGTTTGTCTGTCGATAATTTGTAATCAATCATTTGAATGACAGTTAAGTTGTTACTGCTTAGTTCTGTGTTATTGTATTTATCTTTGTTAGGATTAAGCAAAGCTGTCGTGTTGGTCTAGTGGTCGCATGCGCTACTGCTGTGCATGACGTCTTCGTTTCGATTCTTAGCATAGGCAGGCAGGTTATTGGGGTTTCTATCAGGAATTTTTCAATAGCAGCCTGAAGTCGAGGTTTGTGCCCGGTTAATGGTAATAGGCGCCACTTCTACATGAGACTTAAACCTAACTGATGAAATATAGATGAACTGCCTATAGATACAACTCTGCCTTATCCTATAGCGATCACTGGCGTGATTTTATGTAAGTAGGTTTCTTTGACGTCATTGAAGAATAAGTCTCTCTTTGCTGTTTGGTTTTCAAAGGCTTCTTTCTTAGCTAGCTATTATTTAGTTTATTTATGTTAAAACTTTTACTCTGACTTCTTTCAGTGGACCAATAATACATCAACCATATTGCGATCCGCATAACCAACTTTTTTAATCCTGTCCTTACCAATACGTACAGTTTTCTGTAAACAATTTCAAAGATTGTCTTTATCTACTGTCTGACCACGTTTATTTTCTTCTTAACTTTGTATATCTGTTTGTTCTAGCTTAAATGTGAGTTGGATACAAGTTTTTTAATTTTCCCCAAACGCTCCGTGGAAAGATGAAACTGCTTCGAAAGTTGAGCGAATAGTTTTACGGCTTGGCCACGAGGTACACGGTCACGCGACTCGCGTGTTGCAGCCATTGCTGACAAAATGAAAGAAATTGTTTAAAACAAGGCTGCTCAACTAATTAATTCCGTATCAACCAGCGCGCGCCGCTCCATCTAGTAAATGATTCTTGCCTTCAGGTACGGCAGATAAGTCAATAGTAAATTCAAGTCTGAAAGATGTATGTTTTGCACTGGGAGTTGGAAATACATTTCACAAAACAATGTTTAGTCAAATCTGTTTAGAAAAAGACTACAAAAGTTTGGTCCCAATTTCCAAAAAATTAAAGTTTCTCATTTTTATGTGGTTTTGGTTTCTGGTCTTTGTAGCTTGGTATGGCTCGTTGAGAACGGGTTCATAACGGGCAAATTACCTTTTCGATCTGTTTTGAAATCATGAAATTCATTCTTAAACGACTAGCGCCAGCAACATTTTCTCGCAAAGGGATCAGGTGACGCTCGCGCGTTTTTTTAGACGCAAGTCTCATCATGTGAGGCCGTGACCGGAGCATAACCGTTTATTCTTGTCAAAGTTTTGTTGTTTATGTCTCCTAATCATAACATTTTGTACGCGTATGGTTTGGCAAATGTTTGTTGTAGTTACTCGTTTCATTTTCTATTGTTTGTCTGGTTGTTTGTGTGGGTAATTTTTTGCTCAAGTTATTTTTGTGAACACGAATCAGAGATCACATTGGAACTCTTTGGTGCATTGTTTCTACTATGTTTTCCATTTTCGTCGTATGCTGGTCGAATACTCAAAAGTATTTCTTTTCTGTCCGCAATGTGCATACTTACATAACCGCACCCCTTTCTCCCATGAGGGTAAGCAGAAGCTACGATCCTTACATACATACACATACATTTGCTTCGTCCACGTTCATATACTTGCGAGCACTATACACAGGACCTTACCGTAGGACATCACCAATAAGGACAGCGTTTGTCTTTCTAGGACAATCTGTCAGGAACTTGCTTGCAATACAAAATCAAGCCGCGTAGGCAAATTAACTACACAAATTTTCAACTCTTTTTTTTTCCTCTAATGTCCCACTGCTGGGCAAATCTAACTCCCATAGTCTTCCACTCTTCTCGCCCTGCTTCCTCTGGTCAGTCTTTCACAAAAGCCTCTAGGTCGTCACGCCAACGTTTTCTAGGCCTCCCTCGGCGACGACGCCCATCTTCCGGCATCCACCGCGTGACGACATTTTCCCATAGCAACACTTAATCATCACTATATCTGGTAATATCAGCAGCTCATCACTCTATATACCGCGGGATGACGCCCCGCTCACACAATATAAAGTTTAACATTACATTAGGGCTTACTCCCACTAGACTCCATTCATCAACAGTATGTGCTGAGATTACGAGCTCGCTTTGTTTGAGCATTAGAGCAGGTGGAATATTCTAGACTCATACACAACATTTATAAGCTGCGAAAATATGTAAATATAATGTTACATGAATGTAAATTTTGCATTGTATGCTCCAGTTTTACGATGTGTAATAGAACATTGTGAATCGTAAAAAGTCCGCTTTACGCTGAAGATTGTACTTCATTTATATGCATTTTATTCGTTTTTGACAACGTTAAGTTTCGGAACGTTGGAAATTCATTTTTGTTTTAATAAAATTTCTGTAGCTCTCATTACGCGTTTATGAGTTTATTTTTAAAGTGGTATTTACGGTGATGAATAATTTTATTCAATTATATCAGTCTTCATTTAAATAAAATAAGTATTTCCTGAAAAATCTGTAAATACGTAATACCTCTATAAAAACATTTTAACAAATATTAATTCACAGTAAGTAAGCTCTCAGTTTAAACGACTATTTGTCGAAATTCCTTTTACAATTACACGGACGGATATTAAAAATAAAGATAGTATAAAGTACATGTATTTCGTATTTTGCTTTCGAGTTTAAAGCTGCCATATGCAGTCTGTGTTCATTTAAATTAAAGCATTCAACTTTGCTCGAGTTGACTGCAGCATGGTCAACATTTTGCAGATTTAATGCCGCAAATAGTGAAGCAGGTAGTTTAAGCTTAATCAGCTTATAATGTTCCCACTGCTGGGACACACGACCTCCTCTCAAAAGAGAGAATGGGCTATAATCCACCACGCACCAAACTTCGAATTTTTGATTCTAGAACATGCTGGTTTCCTCACGATGTTTTCCTTCGCCGTTTTTGAGAGCAGTGGTGATGAAATAAATTACACAAAGTAATTGTGGTTGCCTGGGTTCGAACCCACGACTTACTGTTCATAAGTCAGGGCCGCCACCAATGGGCCACTACTGCTCATTGGGCCACCGCTGCTCCAACCACCAAAGTGAACCAGGCAAATTTGCTTAAATGCTGTATGTACTAGTTAAGTTGAAATTTATAGGCAGGAAACCTTCTTCGAGTGATTTTAATACGTATAAAAGGTTCTTACGCCATACTATTGCGCCCTATCAACATTAACCTACTAAACTGACGACCCGCTACAACATTGTTTTGTCTTGGTAGATGACAACTGATTGCTCGAGCTTGCTCGAGTCGGATTGATAGATAAGCATGTTAGGCAATTTTCATACGCCAAACTATTTATTCCAGCAACATCTACTAAATGCAACAATATTAAGACATAAGTCTTGATAATTTATAGCTCGAGTTTGCTCGAGTCGAGTTAGTGGACAGGGGCCTTAAGTTCGCGGTTCTAATATTAGACAAGTTTCGTATGTCGCCGCATTGTTCTCTAGCGACATCTGCTAAGAGCTGGGACCAAGTGCAATCATATTTGGCAGATCCTAATACATATAGTTTGATACAGTTGAGTTGTACCTATTTTATTACAGCACTTTAGAAGTTGAGATAGGAATATGCACCAACAGCTGTGATATTTTCACTCGTTTGTTATCGACAAAGAAGTGTCAATAACAAATAATTTATTAGGATATGTTGAGTTATGCCCGACTCGTCATCGAAAATCAAAAGATCACGATTCCCAACTGTTTTAAATATCTTTGCGTGTGATCCATCGCATTTGCTCCTACCTTTGTTACCACTGGTAACTGATTTAAACACTTTAATTTTTTGGAATCCTCCACTAGTGGTGGCAGACTCGACGATCAACTAGCCGTCTGCCACCACCAAATATTTCGACCAGCAAATACTAGTAGTATCAAACTAAAATATTTTTGTATATAATAATATTTTCTGAAACAAGTAGGTACGTTTTCCTCATAACTTTCCTATGCAATGGACCATCTGTAAACAATTTATCTCCGATTTCCATAACCCTTACGATTGGAAAGGTCCCTCAAATCCTCCCACATATTACTCACTCTATAATTCATACATCAAACGAAATGGCAGACTCTAAACCTTTTTAAAATAATCCTTTTGGTACCCTCGAACCCTATTTAGATCGATTCATCGATCCTTAAGTCATCATCTATAAGGCAGCCACGCCTCTTCGCTGTCCGCACGCAAAAACTCCGGGATTCACTTGTGATTCGTCCAAGGGTTTTTGTTGAGCTTTTTCGGGCACTTGATACGAAATCTATTGGCATTACGTGAACTAGGGAGACAGCTGGTAGGCCGGCTTATGTGAATCTGTGACTAAAGTTAGGAGTTAGTTTGGGTACGAAGGATCTTTGGGGGTGGTGTGTTTTGGGTAGGTTTTGTCGTGTCTAGATTTCTAGAAGTCTATGTTAAGCTTTTGTGAATTTCTATGATTGTTTATTGTTGTCTAAGGTTTTTTGGGAGTCGTATTAGTCGCAAATATATGTATTCTCTTTCTTTCATTGTTTGATTTATAAAATGTTACTTATTATAAGTGTGCAATATGGAGAGATTAGCGATTCAGTCCGCTTACGAATCTGTTAGCATCGTAATTTATGTTATAGCACTGTTCTGGAATACGACCCCAAAACATAAGACATCTATTTATCTAAGATATGTATGACACTCAAACGTAATTTCAAAACAAAGTAGTAGTAAAGTTTTAAAACATCTGACGCTCTGACTAGAAAACTTCTTAACGACTTAATAACAGTTGATACCAATACCTTAGTAACGACAGCATAAAAATTGTACGAAAAAAAATAAAAGATTTCTTACCTCTCGGCAAACTTTAAAACGACATCTTAATTTAAGTGGTACTCGGCAGAGTCGCGTAAGTCGCCCCTTAACCAACGAGTGTCTCTCAAACAGCTCACAAGTACCGTTCAAAATATTAACTTTTAAAGGTAGTAAAGTATAGTCGTGTTTAATTGTTGCTTCGTTTATAGGTGGCGCGTGTAACTGGGTGGTTCTGATGAAGAAACATTTAGTTTGTCATTTTTTTTCATACGTTTATATCGTAAACCAGATCGTTCGTGTCGTAGATAGTTTGAAGCTACATGACTCTTTTGGCGCACGAATAAATGTGAGGATGCGTATAAAGACTTATAAAATTATCAACCCTTTGTATACCCTTGATTTGTGTAATAAAAGTATGATTTTAACTCCCGCAACTAGCACCGGAAATGATTTCTTCCTCGGAACATGAATGTAGTAAGTGCTGAAAGCGTTTCATCGCAATAAGTCCGATTGCGGCTTGAGTCGAAAGATGCGTGCGCGCGTCATTTATTTTCTTGGTTGCGTGAGTACAGTGGTATCGCGGTGACTCGTTACACGGTCTAACACCAGTTTCTATAAACAAGTCAAACTGATTACTTGAGTACAAGTAATTATTTAAGATACGATTTTTATTCTGTAGTTTAGAAATGGCTTGAAGTTAGAACTTTCACAAGTTAAAATTTTTACCTTTTCTTTCTTTGACGGTTCTTTCTTCGTTTAAATTAAGGTCTATCGCAAAAAAAATATTGCATAAGCGATTAGTGTGATTACTTAAACTCAAGTAATTACTTTTACTTGACTATAGATACGGTTGCAAGGCTTAGACCGTGTAACGAGTCACCGTGAGAAAGAAATTTCTCAGACTCTAAGCAATTTCTTTCATTTGTAGGCAACACGCGCGTCTGTAGACTGAGTAGCTTGTGGCCAAGCGGTACCCTTTCACGAAATAAATATACAATGACTAGTTAATTTCCATGACCGAATTCTAGATCTTCTTGGCCTACCAAATTGACAGAATACTTTATCGTACAACATGCATTTATTCCTACTCCAATTATTGGTACTTACTTAACCAAACAAAACAGAAATTTACCTGAGTACTACTCATGAAGCTGTTATTTAATAACATCTAGTATGATACCTAGTTATAGTCCATAACTTTCCCAATAACCAGGCAGTAATATCCCGCAAGTACATCATCCCGCAATGAACAAAATTCAATTTTTTTTCCCCCTCCACACGGGCATTTCATTACCCCCTTCTCCAAAAGATTATTTAATGTAAAACAGGACAGATTTAAACCATAATTACGTGGTTTTCATGCTACATAATTACGGCAGTGTCATCAATCAGTGGTAGGTACTGATGTTCGTGATTTAATGGTATGCATGTTTACGTGTTAATTTTATGTATAAACGGCTTTTTTAAATGAAAAATGTGGTTAAACCTGGCTTAAATGTCAACATGGGGAATAATCCTGAGGGTGGATTTATATGGCGTGCATTAGTGGTGCAAATAAAGTGGCTAATTTAGATGTGCGTTCGCTCAGTTCCCCACGTTGAAAACGTCTTTGTTTTTATAAATGGCTATTGTCATACGCATCTAATTTAAAAATAGAGTTGAAAAACTTTTCAGAAGCTTAAAGGAACATCTGTATTAAGTAGGTTTAATTCCACCATACTTTGATAAATTATCGAGAAGGACTGTTTTACAAAACATCGGTAACCTTAACTTAAAACGAGAGTGTTAAAGATCCGTGACTTAAAATTTCTCCCCGTTACTAGACCCTAAATCGTGGTGATTCATAAAACGTGGCAAAATGGAAAATTTTCAGTTTTTTCATCGATATAGCGCGCTACATTTCCGAACATAAAACCGTAGGCGATTGAAGTTTTTACGAGTAGCGGCTGTAACTCTTTGCTTTACGATTTGAAGCGAACAGGGTCACCAGAATATTGGGACACTAGTGTGTTATCGGAATGTCAGGAATGACACTTGCTGTGGCTACAAAACGTTGTAGTAATGTTTTATTTATAAACTAGAGGATCCGGACAACAGCGACACTTACCGGGTCTAACTTTAACTTGGAACCATCCAGATGACCCCATAAGTATGAAAAAACATTAAGAGCACCCGTTTAAGAGACAAAGAATAACGAACACACTCCGGAGTTTTACATAAAAAGATAATTGAGGGTATACAGCAAAAACGAAAAATCTACGATCCCTAATTTTACCTTATTACAAAACCACACCCAACTTTGTCTGTTTTCATCTAGGGTGAAAATGAGAAACGTAGGTGTTTTCGTCTTTATTCGAGAACTTGGCTGAACTAGTTTTGCGGCCTTAGACCCCGGAGTTATCATGCAGAAGAGCAATAGTCATATTTTTAGGATCAAGCGCCGAATCTACTCGTAAATGCGCTCATGTGGTCTCGTGATACGTCGCGAGTGTTCGCTTTATTGAAGTGTACCGCAAATTCATACGTAGATGTTGTACTCACGTTCTTTATTTCGGGTGCCGAAAGTATTGGTTTTATTTTGGTCTGTTTGCAAGACGTAACTATGGGTTTTACAAGGCAGTTTATGGCCGTCCCATGCGCCCTTTTTTCTCGCCGGAAATAGTTTGTACTGTACTTTACAGTATTCTGAAACAGTAGGTACTTATTTATAGAAAAGCTTTTGTACGGTTGATAGGACACGATGTTGGTGTCGAGTAATTCTTTTGGCTTTGAGATGAACTCACTTGATAAATATGATCAATATGAAGAAATCCATCATTGCCGAGACACCTTGAGGCGTCCATGAAGTTTCCACAGGACCTAGGTAAGTAGCAATCGCTTCCAAAGCATTTTGTAACACGATTGTCATGAGCATCACTACCCTATGTAAATCCAATATAGTGTCGAATTTTCTAAAATAATGCTGATAGATTGCCAGGTTTTCTCGACTCTCAGGTCTCTCAAAAGCTTATTTTCCCTCACTCACAAAACAAAGCAAACACGACGAAATCCCTGCAGCCTAGTCCCCACTGCGTACCACGCACACATCGAGCGAACGAGCAAATAGGTAATTTACGGCCGCATCGCCGCCCCAGCATGTAAGTGGTGTCGGAACCGGCTGACTGCGCCACCAATGTAATGCGCACTGCGGATGCCAATGCAAAACACTGCATTATCGTTCGTCGCCTATATTGCGGTCGATGTAGGTCGGTGGCGGTACAACTGGCGGTTTTGTTTGAATTCTGTGATTGGCGGGTGTGATGGTTATTGGGTTTTGTGTTTGGTTGTTGGCGTGTGCGCAGGTTTTTGGTGTGAAGTGGTTGACTGGAGGTCCACGAGTGGAGTTCTATATATTGCATAATAATACAATCATACATCTAGTGTGATACATTGCCTCGTTGGTCTTGTGTTCGAGAGCTACTGCTGAGCATGAAGTCCTGGATTCGAGTCAGACTGTTATCGGTTTTTTTCATCAGATATTTCTCCGTAGCGGTCTGGAGTATGGAATTTTACCCGATTAATGGCAATAAGCTCGCCCCCTATTACGTGACACTTAAACTTATCTGCGAAATGTGGGTGTACTATTAGCAATTTAAGATAATAAGGTACTTAAAAGGTATAAATAGAACATCATTCGATTTATTTTTGGTGTTCGTATATCCAGCGTCACACGTCATTACTAAAATATGTCATGGTAATATGCATACCTACACGGCTAAATACAGGTAGAATAGAAAAAAGTGTTAAGCGAAAAACCAATGAAATAGAAGCGAGAGGTCGCAAGTCAAGGGAACTAAGGAGTACCAGAGCTCACAATACTCGCACACAATAGTAGTATTGTGAACTAAGTGTCGCTCGTTATCGGGCACGTGACGTCTGAACCCGATGCGCTTTGTACAGATAGGGACGATGAAACTAGTTCTGTACGGAAGAAATGTGGAATTTACGATTTCAGTAAGAAGTGAATAAAGCCGACCGTAGAACATAGGGCAAAACCGAGTTCTATGTATCCTACATACGTAACAGCAAGCCATCAGCGGCAACACACGACAGTATGGTTGCTTTAGAGCGTTTATTACTTCTTATAATGTTTTTAAATGAACTGAAAACTGAGAGCTTGTGACCTACAACACACGCTCAGTTCAAGCGGAAAATGTCTATTTCGAAATTCTCTAGGTTGGATGTACAGGCCATGATAACTGTAAAGTTTTCTCCTACTCACGTTCATGCATGCTTTCACAGTTTGACTGTACAGGCAAAACTGCACATGTAAAACATATCGTCTATGGCCAGCTTACGGTATAGTACTGCATGGTTCATGGATGAGAAAAAATAATTAACATATGGATCTTTTTGCGCGTGGTTTTCGCCACCATCTTGTACTGCCAATACAGTTTCCACAAATATTTATCAACAGCGACCTCCTGTCTTCTACAGAGCAATCTTATTACTTTTGCATACTAATAAAACTTTTTTTCCTTTACAGGTAAGTCTCCATTCCATTCACCCACAGAACTTCAACTTCATGTAAGTAAAATGAGCTTAAACATAATCAGCCTGCAAAGTCCCCATTGCTGATATGTCTCCCAGCTTGAGGCATGTCGGCCTCCTCTCTATGAGAGGGAATGAACGGTATCCTCTACGCGGGCCCAGTGCGGGTGGAATGTCTTCTAAGCTATGCCCCAACTGCTGGAGTGTCCCAGGTATCCGTTTACCTGCACTCTCGGCGACCTGAATAACGCCTTTAACGCTGCAATAGACGTGCTACTTACGGGGCCCAAACGATACGATACGGAAGTAACATCGATACGAAAAGAAGAAGAAATCAGGAATCGTATTAAAATCCAAAACACTTCGCAAATATATTAAAGTTCTGTTCATGTAAACTTGTTGTGAGTCTCTAATTACCGATAACTTCCTATCGGAGTTCAGACTACCCTCATAACTCGTATTCTTCGAACTATCGTCGGCAAAGTTCGGTACATTGCAATCTATGTAATGGGCGTGTCTTAACAGATCGGAACTGCTCTTAAGCGTACCTGTTATGTGCTGCGATATTGAACTTTGTTTTGGAATGCAGTTATTGGCTTTTAGAGTTAATATCTCGATTTAGTAGAGGAACGTAGCAGGAGTCTGGGGAGTGCGAAAATTCAATTTGCTGCATTACCAAAGCATTCCTTTACGAAGCTGAAATTGCTAAGACATTGTTGAGCTGTCTTGTAGTCCTAGCATTCAGCTATAGCCTTTCATAATACGATCCAAGACATTTCCAGACCGGCATTAAAAAAAGCCCTGCGAATAAATCCACGTTATCCGACTAAAACCTTATTTTTAGATCAATCAGACTACCTTTCCAAAGGAAATCCGAATCGGGATCCACCCGAAAAACCTCACATCAAAGCTGGAATTGAAACGAGTTCCGAAAATATCACTTTCCTCTTAAATTAGCATCTACACTTAACCCAGCGGAGTGTAAACGTCCTTTCATATTTACACACCCAGTCCCAAATATCGAGTGGTAATATGATTACGCGCGAATGTGTTTGCGTTAATTAATATGGTGGTTGTGTACAGTGCAGTGCAGAAATAGATAAAGCCTTCACGTAATGACGGGGTGGGAATTGTGGCACGCTGTGTAAAAGAGCTCTGATTATACACTTGCCCCACCGCAAGCGAGAAGCGAGGAGAGCTAGCAAATAACAGCGAGTTGTTTGTTTCACTTTTTTTAAAACGTGGCGTTTACAAACATTCAAACTCACATAGACAAACAGCCAGATTCGGATCAACTACCTGTAGGCTATACAATTTTTTTTTCGTGTGGGAATCCAACCCGCGACACGCAACGCAGCAGCCGATCGCTCAGCCACTCCGCCAACCGAGTTCTCGTTCTCGCCGGCCGGCAGTGTGATTAGTAAGCAGAGAATATTATGTGTCTCTTTTTGACATGGGACCTACAATATCAATCAATTCTTTGCCGTGCCTCAGAGTCGAACTGTCTTTCGAGTTCAGTCCCCGATTCCTCGCACACTCTCCGCGCTCAATCTTCACAGCGGTGTGTTCGCGGACGAATGGAAGATCTTGTCTGTTTGGAATAGGTACTGTGAGATGCGCAGTGTTAATGGTATATTTTACTTAACGTTACGAACCGTTTATTTTGTCCTCAAGTCTTTAACAAAATGTAATTGGCCTTGGCCGTAGTATGTTCTTCTTCTTAGCGTATCGATGGCAAAAAAAAAACAAATATGTTTAGCCCAAAATTCAGCCACGCGAACCCCGCTTTCTGATGCAGTATTTAAATCATCAAGAGCGCAGGTGATAGGGCATGCGGTGCAAGTTGGAAGGTGGGCCATTGTTTGTGGGGAGACACCGCATACGCACGTACTTAGTATGCTAAACGAGAAGGACAACTAAAATCTTTTGTACGTTTTTTGAGCCAGAAAATAGGTTATAGTTACCTGCTTTCTCGCTGGCAGTGGGACGGATGCCTTATGAGACGCGAGAATTACGGAGACAGGAAAATGAAATTTTGTGTTCACTGTAATTTTTGCCTCCTCGCAGTTCTGTAAAGTTTTTGGAGAATCTTACTTCGGTAATGTCGTGGTAACTGGCGCAGTGTGCTAAAGAGGGTCATTTTCGTAAGGCCCACAAAAATAACAGGAAAATAAAACATTTATCTTGGTTTGACAATTTTGTAGAACGACTCCTTGTGACATGGGACTTAGTTGGTCCGTGGATGGGTGACTACCCTCGGAAAGCACGTTAAATATAATTAACGAAGTGGCTGTACACCTCTGCCTAACCCCTTCGGGGAAACAAGCGTGATGTTGTTTGTGGAACATCTAGAAACTCTGCCATTACAGTAAGTACCTACTCTTTATATTAAAAGCAAACTGTCATACAATACTTAGAGTTATTAAAAGTGCAAGATGAAAATTGATTACATTTCCCAACTACAAACAAAGAGTTCTAGCATTTCTGAAAAGATTAAAATGTAAGACTAATGCTTTTCTTAGATAAAAGTGCTCCTCAAGTCAGACAAATGGTCTGAACACAACAACTTTACTAAAAGTTTGAACAAGAGGCAACAGTAATTTATCAAGAATTAATGGTTTTATTAATGCGAAGATAAAATACAAACTCGTGAATATTAATTTTCTTGCTTGCAGTTTACAATTTATCAACGTAGGTTACTACTAACGCTAGTTTCACAGTTTTATTCAAAGAAAATATGAGGGTCGTACTAAAAAAACTTAAAACCAGTTTTTTTGCTTTTAGAAATTTTATGTTAAGAACTTCTCAGCCAACTCTACTTTAGCATTATATCGGGTGATTCGTTTGAAAATCAAAATTCCTTACGCAAAAAGTACCTTAAGGAGACGCCAGGGCAGCCCGTGAATTTTTTTTGTTTTTTTTTGCGTATTTTGCAATTTGCCGGTCAGTTTTGGGCTGCATGTTGAAACAATATAATTTGCGATCGTAACAAATATGGCTTTACTGAGTTGTAAACATTAAAATCATCATTACAACCCTCTAAGTTAATTTAATCCCATTGAATGACTTTTTCATGATCACCACATTGGGAATCAATGGAATTAAATGAACTTAGACGGTAACAAAATATAGAATTTGCGGGTTACCCTGGCGCTTCCGCCTTTTTTTTTCGAATGGGAAATCATCAAATGACTCTTCCCGCTCTGGGCGGAGCGGAAGGGAGTGTCAGACTTTAACTGACTAAAAACCATCCATGTTCCTTCTTTTGCCATTTATGTGCCGCGGTATCTCTTTCGAACAGTCCCGCAGCCCTGGCAGGCATCGGCCCTTGCGGGCCCCTCATGTTTGCTGACATATCTTTGAGGCACGCGTGGAACACGAACGCGCCATCGACACGGCCTGTCGTCATAAGACGGACGGACGGCGAGCTAGCTCATTACTCACCGTCCACAGGCCCGCGCCTACGGTGGCTGAGAGCCACCACGTGGCCCCCGACGCCCATGGCGCTTCCGCCTTAAGTAAGACACCGGGTGCTACACTTTCTTGTTACTTGTGTCTGATGTGAGTCTTACGTCAAACTTCAAACTAAACAAGGTTTTGTTTGAAGCTTACCACAAAACCGTGATTCTATTGAACCATGAATCGATATAATCTATCGATATGAAATATTCTTACTGTTTTCCTGATTCCGCCATTTTCATCACATACCGTGCCACTTCCATTCTCAATTAAATAAATAACATGTGCACTATCAGAACGCGTTAGCAATAAACTCTTAGTAATAGTCTGACCTGGTTTCAAAGCCAGGCTTTGTTTCACACTGTGCGTGAATGTACTCCGTAGAAAAAGTATAGACCCTTCGCCCATCGCGACTTTTTGTAGCGATGCTGTTGCGCGTGTTTTAAACGCTGTTCTCCATTGCTACGAGTATATCGCGCTACAGGAAAGTTGCAAACGCGCGTCAGCATTCAACCGTATCGAGAGAGAGAGAGAGAGAGAGAGAGATTAATGCCCGTTTTCGCGAATACTAAGTGACTCTTAAATTAAAGCCTAAATATAAATTGCAATGTTCGATTATCCACTCAACATCATGTAAGTATCGACTACGTTTTCACTAAAACGAGCGAAAATTTAATTAGTATCAAACCATAGTATCGTATCCCAATATGTAAATATGCTTTGATAACACTTTATATGAGTAAGTGAACTTTTTCATATCTTTTACAACACCTCAAATCCGTTTAAGTTATATTATAAGTTAAAAACATTCCATCGCGTAATATAATATATAAAGTAAATCACATTAAAGCACAAATACGAATAAATATTTACGCTTAATCATAAAGGCTGGGCGGAATAAATTGTTTCGACGGCGACAGTCCGCTGAATACCTGAAAATGACGCCCGATTCACTTTTAATAGGAACTATCTTTTGTGCTCTTTATAGTCAAGAGTCGGCAGTAAAAAGTTTTCGAGGAATAAGTATGCGCAAATTGTGTTTGCGTTTCCAGGGAATTAAGGATATAATGTTAAAAGATATAAGTAAGAGAAAGGTGGCTAGGTACGCTATGTTTTGGTAAAGACATCATAATAGATGCATATGGTGTCGTACATATATGACTTTCTTTTGTGGGGTATTTGGGGTATTTGTTTTACAAAACATAAGGCAGTATTACCTTAGAGTACTTTCATTACTTTTTTGACAACATGGTCCTTCGAGCCGGATCAAGTCATAGAAATTTTACAACAAAGGCTTTATTTCAGAACTCACATCACTCGGGAGTTATGGGTACCAAAAATACAGTCACATATCTAAATACAGAAACTTAAGTATGAAACACATAAAAAAATCACATCCACTGCATAAATACGCTTCAATAAAGCCCTGTATGTTACGATTGTGCTACCAAAACATTCTGTTTTTCTTCTCACCGAATATAAAAAAGAACAAACATAACAAAGTCAAATAAAATATTTCACTGCCACTGCAAATGACCTGCCTACCCCTTTCATCCAAATCGATACTTGCAAACTTTACACGCCAATAATACTTCGTCTTTGAGGAGAGAACAGAACGTATGTGACGCGATAAATAAGAGTTTTGTTCTCGAATGTAATCGTAAATTATGCCACGTTTTATCGAACCCGATAAGAAGCCCCTATAAGACATGAGACCTCCCCCCACCAAGGCTGAGGCCACAGTGAAATCGCGAGAAAAAATCAGCTGTTTCCGACATTTTGTCAGGTAACCGTAAAACCACGGACTATTCCGTAAGTAACACGATCATAAATGATTAAAACAAAAGATTTTTTTTTCACTATCTCAGGGTTGGCCAAATAGTATAAGTTGTTGACAATGATGAGTACCTCTTGAGAGTTCCCAGTAACTTCAATGAACGTTCACATGCATAGTTTTTACATAGCGGTTTATTCAGCCCGCTAGGCTCACAATGTGGACACAGCCTAAGATATATAGAGATTTATACAGATTGCTTTTTCGTGTGAACGTCGCCTGCTGTGATTTCACTCAACCCTTGAGGTGCTTTAAGAAGTTGTGAACAGTAATAAAACGTTGCGTTGATTAATCTTAATTCCATAGCGAATACTTAATAAAATAATAATTTGACGGAGTTTTTAGAATGGACAGATTGTAAAACCACGTCTAAGTCATGGCGGAAACAATTGTATTGAAACATGAAATTTTGGACAAAAAATCCTGATTAATGAGAAAGATTTAAAAAAAAAAATTCCTAACGTGGTTAAAAAAGGAAGATTGTTCGTAATATATCAGTACATAAATATTAAGACCAATCTTAGACAAAGCAAGAACAAACAATGTAATCCACGATAAAACATCTACATTCCAAGTCTCGACCAAAACTCTTTCATTCAAAAATCACTTCTTTCGACACCAGACCCTCATCGTGTTTGGCCTTGACCTGTCAGCTGAGATCTCAGCTCTTACATCAATCAAAGACTTAAAACGACTCACAAAAATGTCACAACACATTTATCTAATAAAACTATGTCCAAATTGAAAAAAAAAATAGATTTTTCCATCAGGAATTTCTCAGTAGCAGCCATGGAGTCGTGATTTGTGCCCGGTTGATGGCAATAGGCGGGACTTAAACATAACTGGCGAAATGTGAGTGTACTATTAGGTACACCTCTGCCTTAGCTTCGGGGCTTACAGGAGTCATGTTAATTTTGATGTTAAGAAACGGTTCTCACTTGTTACCAAACTTTTTATTTAAAAAAAAAATTATAACCTCAATGTCTACATTTATATCTCGACCTTCATCAGGGTGGACCGTCAGCTGACCTTGGACATAGGTAACATCAATCAAAGCTGAACTTTATGACTGAGAGAAAGATTTCGTGACACTGTGACTGCTCGACATGTCCAAAGAACATTATGTCCAGCTAATGTCTGTTAGGCACGAGGGTCATAACTGGACAGTATAGTTATGAAGCTAGTGAATGACTTTGAGAGACCCAACCCTACTTTGTAAGGTTTCAATGAAAATATATCAAAACATCGAGATTTCTGTGCTACATCTTAGTTAAATATTAATGTTTTGTATTTGTGTGTATAATACATTTATATTTTGAATCATAATATAACATCACGCCTGTAATCCACGAAGGGTAAGGCAGAGGTGTACGTAATAGTATATTACCGTGTACTATTACCGTCAACCGGGCACAAATACAGACTCTGAGGCTGCTACTGAAATTCCTGAGGGAAAAACCCATCATCACTTAGCTCGACCTGTCGAAGCCAGAATCTTATGCTCAGCAGTCGCGACTTGCGACCACTGGACCAACGTAGCAGTCCCACATATTCTGATTCAGAGACTCATTAAACACTTATTTATTTACGACTCAGTATCCTTTTAGATACTGTATGTCAGTTCCATCCAAAGTTATATTCTTCTAAAATGCGAAATCACACCAAAACGTATTCAATACAAACAAAACACTATTCATAAATTCGACAACAAATTTTAACATCAGACTGTCCAGAATACCAACAAAAATATCCCACCCAAACAAAAACCATTCAAAAATACTAAAAACTAAAACTGAACAAACTAAAACACGTAACGGTAAAGCCTAAAAGCTTTTAGTTGGAGTTTTAGTTCAAAAAATATCAAACTGTTAATTGACGAGCAGAACATTCAATTGTATCGGAAGTGTAACTATGTAGAGAATGCTTGACCATTTCCGAGAGTTTCATAATGTATCTCTCTCTCATGCAAAGGTGGAAGGATTTGTCCAGACATGTCCGGCTGTTGGGACCCTGTCCAGAATGTCCGACCTTCAAGATTTTTGTCAAGACTTATCAAATTTCGAAATCATGAACTCATTCGTTCAGTTCTACTGTATATATTTTAATTTTCAATGGAATACCAAGCATTTCTCAATACATAGCAACCATGGCTTGTGTTATTGGAAATTGGATATCGAATCTGTTCTTGCATAGTCCTTTGTCCATACTACGTAGCTATCTATGTTATGGTAGGTATCTGTCCCGAAACAGGTGTCTATGAAATTCATTAAACTCCGCAAAATGCATTTAGAGTTAAAAAACTTAAAGCGTAAAGTCTCTGTCATCTTTAAACCACAGACAAAAACAGAACGATGCACAAACAAACACGAAACACACACAAATCACTAAATACGTTACCACGTATTTAGTGATTTGCGGTTTTAAGCTGTAAAACAAATGTAAGGACTAACATTTGCAATCTCTCCCTCTCTCTTCAACCATTGGCCACCCAAATGCTGAGTGTAGTGCTTCCAAATCTCTCCACTTTTGGCGGGTTTGTGTCATGCCTGTCCCGTTTCTACTGCTACTATTTGGACAACTGTACCTACTCCAAATTCCATCATAGATTGTTTCACAGAACGCCACTACAGCTGTGTATCTATCTCCCACGTCGTCACAAACAGGATATTATGTTTGTTATAACAAAGTGCTATAAGCGGCAAGCGGTACAGTTGAACCCTTTCTACAAGATTGATTCGTTGGAAGTTCGCGACTTGGCGCGGGTGCGGGTGCACTCATCAATCAAATGGAACATTACAGAACTATTGTGTGAGCTCAAGTATTGATACATTGTGTTAGACATGGTGTTACGTAAATAAGAGGAGAAATAGATTGATTTGTCCATTGAGCACCATGCATTTTTGGAAACATTCTCGATTAGTCCATTATACTCTATTGAGTAGATTTAACTATCTATATAGCAGAGAAATGCGGAAAATGTCGTGAGTAAACTTTTGAGTATGATTGTGGATGATTATAAGGGGCTGTTTCCACGAGCGAGAGAATCGCGGTGATATTATCCCATAAAAATACGTAATATCGCCGCGATTCTCTCGCTCGTGGAGACGGCCCCTATGAGAAAGGGAAGATCAAACAATGGATAGACTAATAATAATAGAGAAGTATGAAAGAAATGAAGATTCGCGGTCTTGCACTCGCACCGACGATATGCTTTGCCGACCAATAAATTTGGATTAAGCTAAGAAAACGATGAGTAAATGAAACACGCAATCATTGATAGAAGAGGGAAGATATCTATTGTACCAACACACTTTATAAATAAAGCTATACCAATATCCAACAATATCTTTCAATTCCCAAATGGATATTCTCAGAACTACCTACTACACAGCATACAGTTTGTTTGTCAAGCCGGCCTGGCAGTATAATAGATTATCTTCACAGGTTCTACCAAACAAACGAGACACAAGACATTTGGCAAGGCTCGGACAAGACAAAGGCATTGGAAGATGGCCGGTACAATATAGCTGTATGTATGTAGTTCTGTCTAACATAGAGGTTTGTTTACGTTATTTGTGTGATGTAGAAGTAGCAATTTTATCAGTCTGTTAATTGTGTTTTGTGTATGTGTTCAAACTATTGGGTACATGCGTTTGTCTGCAAGATCGTTCGCTTTAACTGAATTGGTCAAAAGCCAAATAAACACATAATTATGTATATATACGTTCTATTTAGTCAAAATGGCGTAATTGGAGAAAAAGTAGCTGATGTTGAACTGTTTGAGGCGTGGGCAGAAATAGAACATGCTTGTTAAGCCATATTAACTTTTTAATCGATCATTAACAATATGACTAGAATAGCAGCAGGGTCTAGATGTGAAGCTACGTGACCATCCATCTTCTACCCCCTTTCCTCGCCTCTCTGCCCCAAGACATGCACTGTTTTGTTGTTGTTTTGAAAATTCTTTATTGACATAAAAATATACATAGCTGTAGAACTTAAAAATAAGCAACACATGAGGCATTTATCAATTAATCCTTAACATTATTATATGAAATTATTGTGATAAATTCATTTATGTAAAATGAGGGGTACATGACACCAAGAATGCACTGATAGTGACCTCTACGCTGCCACTGCCAACACCCCGGGAAGTAGAAAAGTTTTGCCCTAACAAAATTAAAAAAAAAACTGTCTTGCCTGACCACACACGGACAAAAAGGGAACAGTAGAATTCTGCTTTGTCAAAACAAACCTTGACATAATGAACACACTCTCCCCCTGGCCATCTAAATGACGTCGGTCCAGTATCACACATCTCCATCAGTAAACAATACACGTAGCCACTGGCCATGCGGAACAGCTCTCGAGCAGATACGTCGCTGATAACATCGAACTGTTCGAGGGGTGGGTAGAGGTACATGTGTGCAAAGAATAGATGCCATTCGATCTGGGTGAGACACAAGGGTAGGTACATGACCATCGAAAGTTTATGAAACCTTGGATAATGAAGTAATTGATTACAAGCTTACACAGGGCCGTTACCACCTGGATGATTTTTTAATCTCACCCTTAGCCTTACCTACTGTTCTAATTCAGGTAAGGGCCGTGATTCATCGTTGAGACTGGTCAAATCGATAAAAATTATATGTTGTACCTACATGCTAAGACTGTTAGCCTGCTTCATCCTACTGCTGGCCAAAGACCTCTCCCCATGACTTCCAGTTGTTTCGATCCAAGGCCAATGTGGACCACTGGTCGTTGGTTTTGTCCAGCTCGTACCGCCATCTTCTACGAGGTCTGCCGCGACGTCTTCTGGCTGTGTCAGGACTTCAGAAAGTGGTTATTTTGGCCCAAAGGTCATTTGGCATGCGGCAGACGTGGCCAGTCCCGTCCCTCTTCAGCTTATCGGCTTTTTGAGCAACGTCAGTAATTTGTGTAAGTTATGTTGTACACATGTAAATTTAATTTTAGAATGCTGTGATTATGAAACAATATAAGTCGCACATGCAACGCAAGACCATATCCCATCATTTATGTTTCATCCTAACCCCCAAATGACCCCTTCGGGTCTAATATCGCCCTATCGATTAATTAATACCCAAATCCGAACCATTCAAATAAACAAACAGAAACTCAAAACAAACCCTGACAAAGCCTTTGTATCGACACTAGCTTGTATCTTCGGTAGCCGGGTAACGCGTCGCTAGTCGAACATCAAACATCATGAATCAAACGTGTCCGGATCCGGATAACTGGACTCTTGGACAGCCGGATAACCGTACACCCGGACATGCCACAAGTTTAGTGACTTATATTATTGTGTAGGTTATGAAGTGTCAGTTTTTATTTGGGGGTAGGTAAGTTGAGAGATGAAATACGACGTAGTGTAATTGGCTGATCGTAGTATTTATGTGCCAAGATGAGGACAATTTTATTTTTCTGAGACTGTATTTATAAATTAAAAGTCATCGTAAATCGGTAGTAACTCTACGCAAACATTATTGCTGGGAAACAATTTTTTTTTTTGGGGTGAGAAATCACGTTTGTACGGTAGGACTCAATGAAATGCACTCAAAACATTGTGCTGATGTATGCATTGAATAGTACGGGGATTGTGGAGGTATTTCAAGTAAAGTTATACCATAAAAAATGTTTTTAAAGTTTTTGTGAAAAAGTTAGAAGTTTAACCCCCAATATCTCCGTGACGAGAAGGTCGCAGATACAATGACGCACAGATGCAATGACGGGGAGAACAAATACCTTTCGGCTTCGTTAAGTGTTCTTTTACACCCATTATTAACAACAGAAAACACTCACAAGTCGCGTACAACGGCTAGGGATATAATACACCTAAAACACAACAAATAATGTTAAACCGAATATCAAAGCAAAATTCAAACAACTTTCCTAAAATATTATTTCACAAATTCGCAGCGACAGTACAATACATTAGGAAAATTAAATAACGAAACAGAAGTTCCAACTAAAAGCATTGCGCATAAATCATCGTGGGACGACGTACATCGGAACTGCATACCCACCCGTACGAAACGAGTCCGGATGGCGAAATATAAAATGGGCTAAGTGCGAGCTGGACTCGCTTACTGAAGGTTCCGTAACGTTGCAGATAGGGATATACTTCTATCTTTTATTATTTTGTATTTTGTGCGTATTATCGTTTTCTGAATAGATCAAGAAAACGTTGAATTGATACGTCGCGCTGTTTTTTTAGGTTTTATCAGCCATGACTACAAATTTTCCGTGAAAATATCAACTGGTTCTAAAGATACAAGCTCTGTGCTCAACACCCGGTACGGAATGCAATTACGGCGTAGGCTTAATAATGACATATTATGTTTACGGAACCCTAAAATTACACACCAAACATATTACCAGGTACGGAACTACATATTACTCAATATTCGTAATAGAACACGAAGAATGCCGAAGCTATTTCACGAGCGCTTTCATATTCAAACATTGGAAATGGAATTTTTCTAATAAAAATTGTTTGTAAAAGAGTAGAGGTTCTTTTGATGTATTTTAGCCGTTTTAATTTAGCCTAGAAACCAATAGCTCGTGTTTTATGACCTTAGGGAAACCAGGCTAGGTCGATCGGGCCCCAGGAGAGAATTTTCAATAACTAAATTACTTGTAGTTCACCGTATTTGATCTAAGGATATTGTTTCGGTGCACGCGATCTTGCTGCTCGTTGTTTTAGAACTTCGACGCTGAATTCCCCACGGACTGAGCAGAGCTGATCGGTATAGTTTGTATCATCGCATAGATTGGTTAAATATGGTCTAGGCGATGTTTTGATAGATAGTGTTTCCTGCAATGCAGCTAGAAGAAGACATGCAACTCCGACCCTGAATAAATTGGGATAAGGGCTGGACAATGATGAAGTTTCTTGCAATGACAATCAACCGTAAATTACAAGTTTTATTGTACAGAATTTTCCTATAAGCATTAAAAAATTAATTCAACGATAAAATCTAATTACCAGCTATAAACAAATGGCACTACGAGAGACTAATCAAAACGTAATTTAATACCACTCGAAAGTTTATTTCAAGTTTTTGGTGGAATTAACTGTAAATCATCTGGCTTTACCGGCGTTGTTCGCAACACGAGAAATAAATAGATTTTAACGATTGTGCGTTGAAAACAACAATAAATATGGCTGCTCTGAATATTTATGCTAGAGTTGTTACATTTTTTTTCTAATATTTCATGGTTAATAGGTTTCTTGGAGTCAACAAACCCTACAGCTCTTTCGTTAGAAGCAAAATAAATGGGTATTTTTCATTATTTATTCATTAATCGTGCCAGAATTTTTATTGTATTTTCCTCTTAGGGTAATGAAAATAAAAAAACACTAAGCAGATATTTTAATTAAAAACAACAAAAAATAACAGAAATTTTTCATCAATCTCTCTCGGCTCAGCGCTAATCCTGAAAAAATGATAATCTCATCGAGGTCCACCGTTAATGTCGTAATTAAACTTTATTGTTTTTTGTTTACACGCAGTTAGATACGAAATACCCTTTAATAATTAATATTGTGGAACAAAGAATGTGCGCTGGTAATTACCGGGCGGTATTACCGGCGAACCGGGCGGTATTACCCTCGACCAGGTGAGGGGTAACCTGGCTAATGAGCTCGTAAATAGGGACTGGGGTCTCAGAGACGCGGCCGCGACATTTGGAGGTTAAGTTTCATGGTGTATTAATGTTATTTGTGACATATTTGATGAAAAGCCTTTTTGTGTTATAGTGCTAGTTTGGTATGATGAGCTTGGGTTGAGATTTTAGTTTTAACTAGCTGTTGCCCGCGATCTTCGTTCATGTGAAATTATTATATAACAATATTACTTCTCTATTTGAATTGGATTTTGGTAACATTTCAAGGGTTTTTTTTTTTGCTCGGGACCCTTTTCCTTTTTTTAAATAAAAGTAAGTAAGCCTAAGTTACTCCTTCTTACATTAGCTATCTGCCAGTAAAACTACCGTCAAATTCGGTCTAGCCGTTTCAGAGATTAACCGGAACAAACAGAGAGATAAAAATTAAAAAAAATGTTTTTTTGTTATAAGTACCGGATATACTTTCATATGCATTCAGTAAATATCTGTTATTTTGAAATTACAAACAGATACTTCTGTTTTATATATTTGTAAAGATTAGGCTTATACAGCTCTGACTGTCATTTGTGGATCAGAAGAAACCCGAGAGTCTGACAATCAGTCTTACCAAGGGATATTGTGTTAAACAGATAGGCAGTCGCTCTATGTAACTTAGTACCATTCAACTGCATCTGCATAAATAAATAAATAAATTAATAGACCTTCATGTTTCTGTTCAATATTAATAACCGTCCCATCATTCCCTTCGTGCTGTCTTTTTTGACAACTCTTAGCGAAGTCTATGGAGAAGAATTTTGAGGATAGAATGAATTACAATTATTGACCTACTTGTAAGCTTGTGTTCGTGCAAAAAATGTAAGCTACAACGCTTCGATGCAGTGGCTTATTGTGGGCAGTAGGTACTGGTGAGCACAGCGATTTCATTAAATAGCCCGGAGCTGCAAGTTGCATTATTATGCAAATGCGACGACACTGTACCGCCGGCGCCGCGCGCCCGTCTCAGGAATTAGGTGGAGTCGCTGTATGAGCGAGTGGGTTCGTGATGGGATGGGTGGAAAAAGATTGTTGGTTAAAGGTTCTTAAGAAGTCTCTCTCTCTTTCCATTCTTGCTGATTAAATTACAATGAACCAGTCTGTTATGGATCTTGTGCACTTGATGACCTTATCACAGCTGAATTTTGGACCTTACTTATTTGAATCTGTTGACATCAAGACGCTCATCTTCTATTACTCAATATTTTTCTGAATGCTTCTTGTTGTCCTTCTGACTGTCATGAAGGTTGTTCCAGTCCAATGCTATGGCAATTCAAATTTAAAAGAACATTGCACCTGTTTGTACCCTTCAAGGAAATACAGACGTTATGTTATATTATTTTTAATGATTTTGACATTACTATTACCAAAATTTTCCAATATAATTATGTAGGTACTAACACTAGTGTTTAAGATGTACCTATGTATTATTTTACTAACAAATTGGATTGTATTATCTGGGTAAAAAATTATTTGATTTGATTATGTTTTAGGAACGTGTAAAATCAGTAAAAAACTGTCAATAAATATAAAACCTAATATTATTTTCAGAAGACAACAACAAAATAGAAAATCAAATAAAAATAGCAATAAACAGTAGACCCTAAATCAAACGCAGTCTGGCGCATATTTCTTTGTAGACTCCCTTATTCGCTGTCAAGCTTACCGGACCCTATTCTATGGGACCTCCGGTTTGTATAAATCCTCGCCCTGGGCCCGCTTCACTGAATTTCCTCTGGCTTTCCACTGTTTGTTTTTATATCATATTAAAAATAAGTGTCTTTTGCGACGTTACTTTTGTATTTAAGAAGTTTTTTTTTAACCTGACATGATGCATGTAAATTAAAATTTAAGATTTTTGTTGTTAGGTTTCAGATTGACGTATTTTCGGCGCCTTATACCACACGCGGAACTCTTACGAGAGCTGACACGCGTATAAGCTCGTACAAGCGCGAGTCACGTGACAAGTCGTCATTTTTGCTGACAGCTGTCATTTTAATCAAACGAACCCGCTGTCGGAGTAGGCGATTGTATGCGAGTTCGATTTTTTGAAGCGCGTAATGAGCCGTGCGTGTACGCGCGTACGCCGCGCCGCCGGTACGAGCTAATACGCACTACAAATTACACTAGTCTGAAACCGCTTTTAATTCTAAATATCCATGAGAAATATGTTTTATTCTGTCCATCAATTTGTTCATCTATGACCTATACGTATGCTCAAGTTCTTGTTTTGTCCATCGATTTGATTTCTCATTCAAAATTGGTCCTAGTTATAACTTCAATATTGTCTGGGTATTTTATCTCTGATTTATTCTGACTCGACGTTGGTATAATATTTTATTTTCGTCTTTTGATTGCGAAATTAAGTTTCCTGTTGTTATCCATTGTATTTGTTTTGATTTTGTGTTCATTAGTCGTCCATATAAGAAAGAAAAACAATATCGAAAATATGAAATGAAACCAAATTATTTCTTAATTTCGATATTATTTTTCTGTAACACTTCGCTCGTGTTTTTTTCGAAAGTGAGCACTGCATGTCATTCCTAAGGACCAAGCTGAACATACAATTATGAGGTTGAAAGATCTACAATACATGATCAGAGGATCTAGAGAAATGGCAATTGCGTTCAATACGCTTCGTAAGTATGTCTACTGCGACGTTCATATAAGTAAGTATAATTATGATTTATGGAAGAAAAGATGGATGAACTGTGAAAGATGATATGGCTAGAAAAGAAGGTATATGTAAATGAAAATTCGTCCTTTTTCTATCGACCGTCCCTTTGTATCGCAACATACACCTACCATTAAAAAACCGGCCAAGTGCGAGTCGGACTCGCGCACGAAGGGTTCCGTACCTTTATCTATAAAAACGGCAAAAATATCACGTTTGTTTTATGGGAGCCCCCTTAAATATTTATTTTATTCTATTTTTTAGTATTTGTTGTTATAGCGGCAACAGAATCTGTGAAAATTTTAACTGTCTAACTATCCCGGACAGACGGACGGAGAGTCTTAGTAATAGGGTCTCGTTTTACACTTTGGGTACGGAACCCTAAAAAGACAATATTCTGTATTAAAACTGAACAACACAATATTTCAAATCTGTAACACTATTTTAGCTCATTAGCGTAAAATGAGGCTCAAAACGTGTTGTTATTACGTTCGAGTTCCATGTTAAATGCTCCTCATTAATAAACGGCTCCTAATTAGCTTTGACGTCGATTTGTGCTGTTCCATTTGTCCTAAATTTAATATTAAATTCGTAATAGCTACCCGGATATCCGGGTTGAATGTTGTAATTATTGAAATGGCTGCTGCACGCCTGGGGTTAGGTTGAATATTTAAATGTTTTGTTTAGATTTTCATGGGTATCATAATATATAATTATTTATATAATAGCTTAATATAAATGATTACTAAATTAATCATTTATATTAAACTACGTGCAAACTAGCATACAAGCGATACATTCCTTACTAATATCATTACTTAATATTATAAATACGAAAGTAACTCTGTCTGTGTGTTACACAATGACGCCTAAACTACTGAACCGATTTAAATGAAATTTGATATATAGATAGTCTAGAGCCTGAGAAAGGACATAGGCTACTTTTTAATGCGAAAAAAGGGCTGCAAAGGGTTGATATAGGGGAATTCCACCCCTAAAAGAGTAAAATAGGGGATGGACGTTTATATGAAAGTCCGTCAGTTTTTGCGTTTAGGCTGACGATTGAAAATTGATTTATTCGTGTCTCAGCGTTTTTAATAATTCTACTCAAGAAGGGTTAAAAAGGGGGATGAAGGTATGTAACCATGTTTGCTACCGTAACCTGGATTAACCTATAGGTTACTTTTTAATCCCGGTAGTACGTTCCCGTCGGATTTTTTTCGACATCCACGAGGGCGAAGCCGCGGGCAAAAGGTAGTACTAGAATAAAGTAAATACCTATTGGTGAGAAGAAAACATACACAACCTGATTGGAAACATCATCTGCTTAGTCGGCTACCAGTCCTTTTGAATGCGGCTGAATGCCAGTACGTTACATGGAGCTACTGCCTATCGGACGTCCACAACCGTTGTTACACGATAGGTAGATAGATTACGTAATTCTTTCGAGTTACAGTCTTCGTTTATAAGAAAAAAACCGGCCTAGTGCGAGTCAGATTCGCGCACGAAGGGTTCCGTACCATTATCTATAAAAACGGCAAAAAAAATCATATCTGTTGTATGGGAGCCCCCTTAATATTTTTTTTTTAATTTTTAGTATTTGTTGTTATAGCGGCAATAGTAATACATCATTTGTGGAAATTTCAGCTTTCTAGCTATCACGGTTTATGAGATACAGCCTGGAGACAGACAGACAGCGGAGTCTTAGTAATAGGGTCCCGTTTTACCCTTTGGGTACGGAACCCTAAAAAATAAGTTAAAAACACAACTTACTTCATAATGAGCTTAAATATCACTTTACAAATGCACACACATTCGTTTCATATCACTCCACCATTTCATTTAACCTCTCCCATTGTCTGCCATTATTACAATTAGGTCCCTACCAAAAATCAAATAAAGCAACGCTGACAGAACGTCTTTGAGTTCCACCCCTGCGCTGACTACACCCCTGTGGAAACAAACACAACCCGCCATCGTCGCTATGTTATTTGCAGAATAAGTAATTTAATTTAAATAAAACGACGTATCGATTTCAGGCTACTGCTGCCGTTTGGGCATGGAGTAAGAATGTACAGAAGGACCAGTCAACTCCCTTTTGAGGAACAACATTTATTCAATCACATCACACCTATGACTCCCGAGAGTTAAGCAGAGTACCAATATATTTGGCATTTGGGATCGGCTCAGCATGTCTTCTTTCATACTTCTTCAATAGTTCTCATCTTAGAATTTACTCCTTTTCTGGCGATACCATCTTTTAACGTATTAAATAAAACAACAATATCATATTTTATTCATTAATGCCCTTGCCATCTGCCACACAACAAACATATATAGCACAAGGCGCTTACAAAATTGAGTTATGTAATATGCATGCTAACATATCTAAGATATGTTATTGTATGTTACATTGCGTAGGGAATGAATACGGACACACCGCGCAGTGGCGTGCCCGCAATGAAAGAGAGGCAAAGCCCAATTAACCAACTGACGACATTTGGGGAAAAAATAAAGTTTCACTCTCTGTTCTGAGATCTGACATTGGTTTTTAATAACGCCGGTTTTATTTTTCCTATTATTTAAATATGCCTAAATATAAAAATACAAATAATGGTGATTAACATTTCGTATTTTATATCCCTTCACAAAAGAAGTAAATGATATAAGAGCCATCTACTGACATAAATGTAACAACAGAACTCTTCAAATCAATTCGTAATTATTTTCGCGAGAGATGGAGCTCAAATAAAAAATTGGTTTCTACGACTGCAAATTGTTGAAAATGTATGAATGTGTTATTCTTATTACTCACAGTGTGAACACCCATAACTCTTCAATCTTCGCTTCTTTACCACGGACAGATGACAAAGAGCAAAGCAAACAGTAATGCATGGTATTACCTATTATATAGATTTACAGATACCTACTTACATACTTATTAATATCAACAATGACAATTCGTTTGAGTAAATGACACTTAAATGTATAGTAAAATTACTTTAATTACTTTCTGTATTCTAAATCAAAAACACTATCTTTCTGTAAAAATAATTTTATTACATCAGCATAAAATGTTGGTGAAGGTTTTAATTCTACCAACAGCTGTTCTTCTATAGCAATATTATTGTCGTAAGTTATGAATATATACAACTTGTCGCGAGAATTGTCACAATTAAATGTGATCAGAATGTGAAGTAACGAACGAGATTATATTTTTCTGTAAAACTCAAAGTATTTACCTTGCCCAGTATCAATTTCACACACTAATCCTTCACAAGGAACAGTTGCATGCGTTTCCGAATTCATTTTAGTGTTAAAAAACTATAATATTAAAAAGAAAATGCACTAGTATTCACTAATCACTCAAAACACAACAAACATCGAACCGCGAACACACATTCTCTCTCAAACTACACTGACTTACACGCACACATTCAAAAAAAAGCCCCGCTTTAAATTCAATAGAAAATGTCCAAATAAGTACCTACGAAAAGTGACGAAAACAGACACAACTTGCTAGGAGTAAGCGAGAAGTCAGAAGCCAGATATAAGCCAGTGCGTGTGAAAAAGATAGCAATAGCACTGACTGTAGGCCGTAGGTACGATTAGTTTCGCGCTCGTTTCGCGCAAAATCAGATGAATTAACATATTATATTATTGTTTGACGTAAATTTTAGTTTGTGTTAGATTTTTTTATTTATTTTTTATTTGTTGTATTTAGTTTGATTGTAAGGCAAGCCGGGCTTTTCGGCTTGTATGATAGTTCCGCCACTGACACCGCGCCTGCAGCGACTGCAGACGGCAATATGATACGCACAATTTCTGAAATGGACCGCCTTCAAATCGTTAGTTTCTAGACCTCATTTGTGTAGTAGTGCGAATAAACGGTGACAATCAAATATTGGTCAGCCAAAATGGGTATTTATTTTACTGGTCCTTCTGTAATACATATACTACTCTTCGGTCAATGAGTCTCGCTGTCCCGCTAGAGGCCTTGATCTGGCGAAATGAAACATAAATTAATAAGTCGTTGGAGCGCCGCGCGCCGTTGTGTATCCCGGCGTTTGTACAATCACAGATAGTAAATAATAATTTGCGCTTTAACTGATAAGCTTTGGTTTTGTGCTGAAAGGTGAAGTTTACACAGATTTGGTAAAAATGCAAAGCTTGCTTGGTTAAAAAATCTTGCAAATGCAGTGCGATTTTGTAAAAGTAACACATTTTTGTTTCATGTGTGCTTTAGATTTACACGACAAAATAATAAAACAAAATTAAATCAAAAGAGAACAAAAAACATAATATAGCATCACGCCTGTAATTTCCGTAGGGTTAGGCAGTGGTGTCTAATAGTACACCCACATTGTGCCAGTTATGTTGTAGTCCCATGTGCGACGCCCTATGGGCGAGCCTATTACCATCAACAAACAAAAATAAATTTATATAAGGCATACATACATTAAACTAAATTGGTCCTATACGAGACCAAAAGGCCACCTCTATCTCAGCTTGGTACTGTAACTTTTTAAAATGTCGCAGCGCGAATAATAATATATAATATTATCACGATATTACCCTTCAATCAGTAATCTTAAGCCCACCGTAAACCTACGTGTAGGTATAGGAGAAAACTCGACAGTTATCCTTGCTTTATATGCATCCTCAAGAATATAGCAATATTTCAAACCAATATTCGGTTCCAAATCAAAACCTATCCTACCCAGATACCTCCTCAGCTAAAATCATCATCATCTGCCTAGCCTTTTCCCAACGATGTTGGGGTCGGCTTCCAGTCTAAGCGGATGCAGTTAAATACCAGTATTTTATATGGAGCGACTGCCTATCTGACCTCCACAACCCAGTTAGTACTGGGTAATACGATACCCCTTGGTAAGACTGGTTGTCAGACTTTTTGGGCCACTGACTACCTGTAACGATTGTCAAAGATCTACAAGTATCACACAGACAGCTGGGACCATCAGCTTAACGTGCTTTCCGAGGCACGGAAGAAACTCGGTATGTAATGGGTGGTCACCCATCCACGGACCAACCTAGGCACGGCTTAACCTAAAGATCGACCCGAGTGGCTGTTATTATTTAGCCATGATCTCTTTTTATTCATATACATTGTTTACTTTATATACATTGTTTACCCATATAAAATAAGCCTTTCATTTCTTTTCGTCTATCAAACAACAGCTTGGCCTGGCTTTTGAAACATAAATATTATTCTTTACTGAAACTTGCAGCAGAACTCACAGGCACAACCGTCTGTGTTTAAAGCTGGAGACCGAAGTTCTGGCGACTTATGAATTGCTATTTAGTTTTAACTGAAGAGTCGATGACTTTGATGTCGTATTAAAATTTAAGCTGTGTTTATTGGGATATTTTGAGTTGTGAAAATGATAGGAAATCAATGTTTTTGGGTGTTTGACGAGATTTAAAATGTTTAGGTATTAATAACTCTGCCACAAGGGATACGCATTGGTTGTGGAAACGCTACAGACAAATTGGTAGTTCTTTTATATCTTTCATCACACGTGACTTTATTCAAACCTCTGCTTGTGACTAGTAATGGAAGTCTATCAGCTGCGATTCTATGTCATCTTAACGCCCCACCTAACGCTAGGCTCTCGACCGTATCGATGACGAGACTCGCTCGCCGTCACTTACCGTGAGTAAACATCGGTCATTTTTATTTGTAATCCACCCAGTCACTAATACATACAGTCTTCATATCGACTAGTAGCAGTTTCATTTAGTCGTGACCATGCATCACAACTGGAGATTGACACTCAAACAGTTGATGATAGCGCATCTTCCACAACAAGTTTTTATTAAATGTAAAGAAAATACAAAAGATGGTCTTTTCCCATTTCACAGTGCCGAAAATACAGCCACTTATAATTAAATTATTATGTCGTTTATTTACTATCCTTACATACATACTAACATTTTTAATTATTTTTATTAACAAAAATTATATTAAAAAAAAAACATTTTAAAATATATATAAAAAATAGTAGTCCGCCGGTGTCGGGAGCAGGGTCCAAGCTACCGGTGCCGCGGTGGTTAGGGCTCCAAAGACAGGAACCTCCTCATAATGCGAGCCGTATCGAGGAGTACTGCACTCTGAATCAGGCCCTTGATCCAACCGCCTAAGGAGAGCTTCGATAGATGGTCATCGAGGCTCTTAGCCATAAGGCATGCATTTACTACTAATATTTGCACGACTGATAATTCGAATATAGTGAGACTAAAATTATTTTACCATGTTATTATGTACCTATATTCTAGCAAATAAATAAATTTCATTTCATTTCAAGGCCATTGACGACAGCCGAGTTCACATTCAAATTTATTATTAACGCTTCTTAAGCTCTTTTAAATAAATAATTCCGTCCGTAGTATGCACTATAACTTAAGTCCATCTTTGAGCTCTCCCGGCTAACTTTAGTTGGCAACTAAATATCACCCCACTGTAACTTCAGGATCTAGGCGACTGCTTTTAATACGAAAAGGAACTTCTTGAAACTATTTTATGAGTTGAAAGATATTAATTACCTACTTATACATAGAAAGTTGGTTTTTAGTTAGGGTTGCTTGGTTCCTGAATAATATCAGATTAGTAAGTTAGTTTATTAACATGCCTGAATTGAACGCCTTAAATTGTGGTGATTTCTGACTCAAGAAAACAGCCTACTTTCATTCAATGCAGTTAAAACAAATGGAGACCTTTCACTGGTTTTATCTGAACTCCATTGTGGCTTTGTCCATTGTAACCAATATGATGGATTAGTTTAAAGGTATAAATAAGTAAGTACATTCAAACTGGTACCGCAAAGATCACACTTCCACGTTACTTCTCTATCTATACAAATAAATAAAATTAAAGTGTCCGTTTGTAATTTCAAAATAACAGCTTTTTATTGAATGTGAATGAAAGTATATACGGTACAAAAAAAAACATTTTTTATTTTATTTTTTTGTCTGTCTGTCGGCCTGTCTGTCTGTTTATTCCCAAAACTCCGAAACGGCTTATTTTGAATGAACTTTTAGTGACAGATAGCTGATGTTATTCGGCTTAGGCTACTTTTATCTTCAATATTTTGCTTTTAATTCAACGCTTCTATAATACAAAAGCAGCACACAAGGGCTCATTATTGAGCTACAACATATTCCACTTTTACTTCCTCTTCTACCCAACCGACTATATATAGTTCACTTACTACGTCATACTACCAACTAGGATTACCTAAAGGTGCGCTTACACGAGCAAATTAAATTGCTCGATTCTGGGCAATATCCGTCACGACGTCAACCAAGTTATTACGATGCCAGCGATAGTGTGCTGATATCTCTAGCATTAATTGCTGATGTTAATGCTAGAGATATCGGCACACTATTTAGGAGTATATTGAACTTTATTTTATCAGCCTTGTATGTCCCACTGCTGGGCAAAGGCCTCCCCACCTCGAACCAGCCTTATTGAACGATATGGTGCAACTTAATAAACATGCAAATACATATAACTGGGTATGTGATGCAGAGAAATGAGAAAAACGTCTTGAGAAAAGTTTTGGGTGTGAATGTAGATGGCTATAAGAGTAGAGGAAGACCAAAGGAAGTGTGAAGGATGATATGGCTAGAAAAGAAGCGTTTAACGAGATGACGAGTAATAGAGAAGTATGGAAGAAAAAGACATGCTGCGCCGACCCCAAATAATTTGGGACAAGGGCAAGAGAATAATGAATAATGATGAGTTAGAAGCTTTATTGCCAAAAAAATTAAGCAATTTTTCAACTTGCTCCAACTTTGTTGCCGGGCAATATTTGCCCGTCTAAGCTCAGCTTTAGCATATGGCAGAAGCCGCAAGCTTGGCTTGTAACTTAGTGCTAGCTTAGAGCTCTCAAACTTACTGCCTTCAGATAAAGACCGGCTCCAGGCTAAGCCTCCTTCTTGTGGATTTTCTTACAATTGCACTTGAGTTTGGTTTGTGATAAGTATGGGTTAGGTTACCTTTTGTGTGTTACCTAACGCTAGAGTATAAGAATTTTCAAACCGGTGATGTGAAGGTGTAGTAAAAACGAGCTAACTGGAGAGCGGTCCGGACCGCAGATACCGGAGTTTGACGGATAATGTATTGAAATATCTGTCAAAGGTCCGTTGCACGGTACCTTTAGTTCCACTTTAATATCCACTTTTATTTTTCTCTTATGTAGTAGTTTTGAAACTAAGCAGACAGTTTTCTGTAATTCATTTCACTATTGCTCTTGTGGTAAGGGGAAAACATCGTGAGAAAGCCGGAATGATCTAGAACTACAAAATCTAAGACATGGTGATAACTACCAATCCACATTGGGCCTGGGTGGTGAATTATGACCGGTTCCCTTTCACAGAAAGGTTTATTGCGCCCCAGCAGTGGGAAACTGGGAACGTTAAAAGGCTGATTATGCTGTGACAACCATTCATTCCAAACTCTGGTCATCTATCTGGTCTCATCATCACCTATCACTTCTTGATACAACATTATCATCATCTATGAAGATGAATACCAGAGATAAATAAAGAAAAACAGTTTATTCGGCCGGTTTTCTCGTTGGTTGAGTGGTTGCAAGCGCGACTGCTGAGCATGAGGTCCTGGGTTCGTTTCCGGAGTCAGGCCAAGTGTTATTGGGTTTTTCTATCAGGTATCTCAGTAGCAGCCACGGATTCCGGATTTGTGCCCGGTTATGGCAATAGGCTCGCCCCCTGTTACATGGGACTTAAAACATAACTGGTGAAATATGGGTGTACTATTAGGATCACCTCTGCCTAACGCTTCGGGGATTGCAGGCGTGATGTTATGTTTATTCGGCACAACAAAAACACACGGACATTTTAAAAGATATCATAACAACAAAACAGCCAGGCGATGTCAATATCAGAAACCCTCCGAAAGTCTACACACACGTATTGATGCCCGAATTTCAAAATCACCAATATCTAGGTCCCCTAAATAAACAGAAGCGGGTAATTTGACCACCTTTTTTTAACTGACGCAGTGACGCAGCTACATGAAAACAATTTCGCGGGGCCTTTGTATCGGCAAATTGACTGCGTTATTTATTAACCGATCGGGATCACTTTTAGAGATGAACTGGGGATGTGGGAGTACTGTGGGGTTGTTAAATTTTTAAACAATTAAGTTGTGAAATGGTGGACGGTGTTATAGGGTTTAAAGCTTTTCAAAGTATCGTTTCGTTTACGAATAAGAAAGAAAAGTAGCGGGAGCGCAAAAAAAACTTCACTTTTTTATTTAGTTATTTATGTTCCTCTCAGGCGAGTTTCAAAAACTGTTTTACCATATCTTTAATGTAGAATCTGTAATGTAGAATTTCTTATTATTACATCCAAATAATATGTCTTTGATAATTTGCCTTCAAAGCTCAGACACTACTTTTAAAACGTAACTCTTATCATCATGCCTAGCCTTTTCCTAACTATGTTGGGGTCGGCTTCCAGTCTAACCGGATGCAGCTGAATACCAGTATTTTACGTGGAGCGACTGCCTATCTGACCTCCACAACCCAGGTAACTTTTAACGTAACTTTGATCACAAACCTCATTAAAGTGGTTTCCTAATTAAAAATCTTCTTTATCTTCTTTTCTGTGATGCCTACTGTGAGAACGCCTCCGTCCTGGTAAACTGATTCCTGTCTGCGTATATATTATTTAAGGAACAGATGTTGCTATAAATACTCGTATACCAAAATTACTGTGACAAGAATTTCAGCATCTTAATAAATGCTCCTAGCTTCGACCAAACAGCTAGAAGTGCTAGAATGGCATAATGCTAACCTTACCAAATCTGGAAATGTCAAAATCTGCTTAAAATTTTCTCTCGCAATGTTATTAATTTATTTGTAATTTGGTCAATCAATCATAACGGCTAACAGACGACATAATTGCTGACCGATTAAAGACTAATTACTCGGGCTTTTAAAGGTCAATGTCTATTTGATGTCCTTTTTTAAAAGCCCTATATTAAACACACATTATAAAAGCTGTTTTTCAAAAAAAAATAATGACACAACGGTTACATGAGGCGCAATGATCGTAAAACATATTTACCCTTTTAATACACCCGCTAACGCCATCTTTTTTCATGACGTCACTGCCCTAAAAAGCCAAGATTTATAGTATCCATCAGGCTGTCAAATATCGAATTTTAACAAATAATCATGTAATAAGAGGAGGATGCCATCCATCACCGCTTGCCCAAGTTCGGGCTATCACTCAAACTTTAGTGCTGTATAAATAGATGGAAAGTTTAGGTGTATTTTTAGGAGCTTTTGGACGAACTAAAGGTTATATTTTGCAGTTTTTCGTGAAGTCGTAGCTCTATAAGAATGTTTTTTTTTTTCTTTCAACCAATTTCGCAGTGTTAGCTGAGCTTCTTAATCCTCATGTGCATGTGTAACCTAATTTGGCTTCAATCCTATAACAGTGATTGATATTTTTTATTTACACAGGTTGACACAGCATGTCTTCTCGTTCTTTCTTCTCTCTGTGTCATCGTCATCTCAGTAGTGAGTGATCTTTGAAGCCATATCATATCACGCATTCTATCCATCGTTTCTTTGGTATTCTCTGACTTTAACGACGACCTAATGGTTACGATCATAGCCTTGCTGTTCGTCTTGCATCAAAACTAAAACATAAATAAACACCATATTCTTTCTAATCTCATTTAGATACAAAATGATGTCCCAAATCCAGGGTCGAAAGGATGCCGACGCACAAACGGTTACCACGTATTCAGTACCTCATTCTAAACCGATGAAAAATTTCCTATGTGCACATGGGATTTTTTTTCGTCGTTTATTTAAAAAAAAGCTGCTGTTTTCTACAGAAATGCAACAGTACAGAAGTACACGGTCAAAATGTACAGCAGAATGTGTAATGGACAGCAGAATTTTTTAAATAACCGATAATAAAAAATTTCTATGTGGGGGGTTCGGTGTCTTTCACCCTGTATACTTCCCAAAAACCCTTAAAATATCAGCTTCAAGTAATTCAGTGATGAGCGAACGAACAGAGCACTCGCGCACCCCTTGACAGATTCATTACTCTTTTGTCAAACATTTGTTTAGACGAAAACAAATGGCCCAAATGTATTACAGTAACACTAACATTTAACATTGTTTTAACTCGTTTTGTGCGAATTAAATAGAAACTAGTCCAACTGATGAAGGAGAGTCATTTATTTAATAGTTGTATTTCCAGATTAACCCAACTGTTAAGGGTGGGACTGAAGAATTATGATGCCACTTCGACACGACATGTTTGCATTATCATTTGTATAGTCTTGCTATTAAGGTACTAAATGACTACCTCGACTGGCGATATTTAAAACTTGACACACCCTGAGCAATTAACCCCATTAGCGCGTTGCTGTTTCAACTGCTCATCTTTTCATCTCAACATGAACCATTACAGTTCGTACCGAGAGATGCAAATGTGTAATTGTTGTTTTAAGAGCGTAGTCTATACATCGATAGAAATAAATAAAATTGAAGAGTCTGTTTGTAATATCAAAATAACAGCTTTTTACTGAATTCTTATGAAGATATATACGGCACTTATAACAAAAACTCCTTTTTTTAAGTTTTGTCTGTCTGTCTGTTTGTTCTGGCTAATCTCCGAAACGTCTGGACCGATTGAACTTTTACTGACAGATAGCTGATGTTATAAAAAGTAAGTTAGGCTACTTTTATTTTAGAATAAAGATTAGGGTTCCGTTCAAAAAAATTGAAATTGGTAACAAAATCTGATTCAAAAGAGGAAGTAATATTTTTATAATAACTTCACGCGAACGAAGCTCGTAGGCAACAGCTAGTAACTAAAATAAAACGCCTTTGAAATAATTCCTGATAGTTTGAGACGAAGAGCAGTCTTTTTATTTATGCATCTACTAGGCTGAAAGCCATAGGTTACTAAATCTATAGGCTCTTGAAACCCGCGCAGGAATCGCTTCGGTTTGACCAGAGTTTTAATATATTTTCAGTTCTTCTAGTCTTTGTTATAAATAGCCATGGGGAGTAAAGTCTACCGTTCGTTTGCTGGACATAAGTCCATACCCATCTATTTTAAGTTTTCATTCAAAATGAATACCGCGCTCACAAAACCGCGAATGGTTCCCGTTAATTCAGAATTAATATCTGTTTCAAACTGATATAGTTTGCCATTAATCAATAAAAGTTAGTATTGATACTGAAACTAATCAATCATTCTATAAATAGGAGTTAAGTAAAGTTGCAGCGGATTATTTGTTTCGTTGTTTATAATGATGGATGAGCTTCAATAAGTTATGCCTCGTTCACGACCTCAAGCTATGCGTCAAGCTACACGCGTATTTGTCCATTTTTTCCTTGGCATAGGCACCGTCGTGTGGCTGTTGTAGGTCTCGACGCGATTATTAGTTGCATGCTCTACTAATAGGGAAGATGCAAGTGTGTAATACAAAACTTTTTTATATGCATTGGATTGGACCATAAAAAAACTTGTTTTATTTTCTTTAAATTATATAATTCTAATAAATGCAGATACTAGACTGTAAGTAACAGTGCAGCTATACAAAAACAATTATGGTGCTGCGGTATTTTTTTGCAGTAACTAGGGGCCTTAGGAGTTGAAAAACAAGTTGGTTTATTTACCAGTAAATCTTCAATCATGAATGCAGATTGCTCTCAAATCGTTCTTAACTGCCTATAGGGTGTTTCATGTTCACCAATAAACTTTTACGGGTGAATATAACATGATAATATTATCTATCCCATGCTCCCTCTTATGGGTAAACAGAATCCTTAGTTTAAATAGTTATTGAGTCGGATGGCCTTGCAGAACATTTCAATAATGCATTAGATACAAATGGAATGTTTACCCCGAAGTACGATTGCCATGGTAACCCTTTCGTTTTCCCCTTACTTAACATTTATGACTAATATTGCTAAAGGGTTTGCAGTTTGCACATTTGAGTGTTCATATTTCATCATGTTTATGTTGATTTGTGGAAATAAGTGATACCGAATTCCTAGAGGAAATTTTATCAATATTAAGAAATGTTGATGGTTTGCAGACACTCAAGGATGATTTCCACCGCGATTGGTGGATCGGAACGAATTTTACAATCTTTAAACGATAATAAATCGTGTACACAGTTTTTAAAGTCTATATTACCAAGCCGCGCACACCAGCTTGACCGTGAGCGTCTTCCGCGATACGCGATCATAGCTGAAAGTATGCTGCGACGCGCGATCGGCTCCGTTCGCCTGTCGTCGTATCCGACACGGTAGGAATTAAACTATACCGTAACTATAACCATACTATAACTATTGACTATAGGCGCAGAAACGGGTACGATCGCAAGCGAGGGTACGGAGCCGATCGTATGCGTCGGCATCCTGCCGGAAGCGATCGGCTGTCCGTTCGTATCCTTTCCGTTCCGATGCGAACCGTTTTTTTAAATCAGCCTTAAGGGTTTCGGGCCACTGACTACCTGTAACAACTGTCAAAGATCTGCAAATGACAGCCGGGACCAACGGCTTAACGTGCTTTTCGAGGCATGGTAAAATGAGTGGTCACCCATCCATGGACTAACCTAGGCAAGCGCGGCTTAACCTAAAGACCTACCCGAGCGGCTCTTATTATTTAGCTACGAGCTCCAAACATATCATTATCTCAGTAAAAGGTAGTATCAGCTGTCGGATGTCCCACGTAATTTAGTTTATTATGAACGTCAACCTGTCCATAGTTAAGCTGGCACGCGACGAAGAGCCGTAAATAGCTCGTTATACATGTAAATTATGCACTACTTTGTAACCTATAAATATGCGGCACTATTATTAGTCCGAATGGTGCTGGTGCATTTCCGATGGCTTCGATTTACAGTATAGAGGGGTAACCATGCAGGACTAATTCCAGTGTGGGAAAGAGACAGCTATACAGGCTGTCTAGCGCCATCTCTTTCCCAGACTGCAATTACTTCTGCTTTAAGACGTCATGGTAGGGCACCAGTTTTGAAAAGTAAAAAAGCTTAGGTAGTAAAGTAAAGCGGAATCGTATAGTGGTAGAAAATAAATCTAGATCTTTAGTAGTGCTCGTCCAGAGAAGCCGGAGCCGAAGGCAGAGGTGTACCTAAAAGCACAGCCACATTCCGCCAGTTATGTTTAAGTCCCATGTAATAGGGGGCGAGTCTATTACATGGGAAGTACCTCTATCATAATATCTATTTCTGTTTCCAAATAGCGTTACAACAACAGTACAGGTACCTAAAACCTTCAAACGGTGAAGAAGTAACCGTGTCTTTATAGCTACGCATATTCGGTCCTGACCAGGAAGGCTAAAATGGCCGCTTAAGCAGAATCATAATCGGATAATAATATGAATTACGTTACAATACGTAAAATGGTCACAGAGTGACAATTCATAATATTAACTGCGTCTATGTCCATGTGATTCTGCTACAGCGGTCATTTTAGTCGTCCAGTTAGGATCCGAGCTACCGGGTTCACTAACGACCACTTTTCAACCTTATTACTTAGGGCATAAGGGTGAAAAGTTATAGACCGTCAGTGAACTCGATACTACATGGTCATTGCATTCATATATGAGTGATAGACCGCTTCCTTCCTTTCTCTGAAAACTATGAACTGAGAGACAGAACAGTCAAGCCTGTCCTCGCCTCTTCTTTCCCAATCCCTATCTAAAATCAATGACTGCCACCTCGTTAGCAGTTGTGACAGCGCACTATAGTGTAGGCACATTAGTCATCACACGTCGGCTTGCGTGTTTGACATTCGCAACTAATCGATGTGCGTTGCGTGTGCTTCACGAACATTTAGTTCTTTGAGTAGAACGTGCCCTGTTGGCGTTGCATAAGGTTTGTTGAGGTTATGCCTGTTTTTACTAACAGTACCTGGGCGACCGAGCTCTGCTCGGGTGAAAATAGAGAAAACGAATTTTCCCAGATATGAGACCTAGCTAAGTAGATTTTTCGGTCCCTTGAACTCCCATATTGCAAACTTTCATTGAAATCGTAAATGTTGTTTTCGAGAATGTGATTACATATATGTTGGGTGTAAAAATACCCTTAAAGAGGGCGAGAGGCACTTGTTCTCCCCGTCATTGCGATAATGTTGTTGTTCTCTAGAGTTTTAAACCATACCTGGGAACGAAAGTACCGAAAGAATAGTAGTGCTGGTGTAGTGGTAGTTACGGAAACATAGGTATATTGAAGGTCAAAGTTCCAACTTTCTCACAATTTTTTTTTAATGTAGTTTTTAAATGTTATATGTTTACTTTAAATACCTCCACGATCCCCGTAGGTACTATTAAATGCATTCATCAGCACAATGTTATAATCATAGGACAGCGACGCGAACAGCGTGAGAACCCCGTGCACCATAAAGTATCGCCAACTTACCACCATAATGCACATGTTTGCTTGTAAAAGTTTTAATTATACTGAGTGATTGTTCTACAAAGTCTTCGTGTTATTTACCGACCTCTGTCACCCTGGGTAGCAGATACGTGCAGGTACAGTGCGTTACATTGAGCCCCAGCGTAAAACGAGATTTTTCGCCCCAAAAAAAAGTCGATTCCTGGCAATATTTTTTGCGTAATGTTACTTAGTTTGATGTACAGAATGCTTCGTTAGCAGCTTCGTGAAAGGTCTGTTTACGCCTTGTATAGTCACGAGAGATTTTCTATTTCAAAAACAAAATTGCAGCTCATTTCATTCGTCGCTAAAACCACAAATCAAGCACCAAAAAGCCTTACACATACACGGAATTAGGTTCCAAACAATCTAAAGGTAATTCCGATACTGGCCATCCATCAGTTGCGCTAATCACCTCGCCTCCTTTATTTGCTCATTAGCCGCATGCCCAAACGTTCGTTCACCATCGGCTATGTTCGGCAGTTTCCGGAAATGCGGCTTCTTTGACTCTTTGCTTCGGCATTAGCGTAGTGCTCCTATTGGCCGGAATTGGAATTGCAAATCAGCTCCAAATGTCGTGCTGGTCTCAAAGTACATAGCGTTTGATTTGAAAAGCGGTTGTGTCGATACTATTCTGTTTTTGATTTGATCAGTATCTCGTAGATTTATTGTTGATTCATTTTTAATTGTTTTGATAGCAGGTGTTGACGATGTTTTAATTATTTCCCGAAATTATTTTTGCTTCGTTGTGCTTCGGCGAGTGGTCGCAAGTGCGACTGGTGAGCATAAGGTCCTTGATTCAATTCAAAAAAATTCCAGGTCGGGCATAGTGTTATTGGGTTTTTTCCATCAGGAATTTCTCAGCAACAGCCACGGAGTCTGGATTTGTGCCCGGTTGATGGCAATCGGCTCGTCCCCTATTACATGGGACTTAAACATTACTATTATTTGGTACACCTCTGCCTAACCTTTTGGGGATTACAGGCGTTATGTTATGTTATTTTATAGCTAACGTAAACTTATAGACATTAAGCTTACCAAGTAATCTAACCATACAAATGAATCCTATTTACATCTAAACAAAAAAAAAACTCACGCCGCTTTTCCCCCAATTTTCTTCTTTCTGCCTGACTATTTCCAATGTCTTAAAAGTTCCAGACACCGATTTCACACACATTTCAAAAAATCTTCTATCCACTAGATCGATCACAGTCATCGCCCTCCACGATATTACAAACCCATATTCCATGTAGATATATATAGTAACACTCACCATATTCAAGTAACACATTGAGTGGTCACGCTCGAATAGCTTTCTGTAGATCCAGGGCTGCGGGACTGTTCGAAAGAGATACCGCGGCCCTGGAACACAAAGGGCAAAAGAAGGAACATGGATGGGTTTTAGTCAGTAAAAGTCTGACACTCCCTAGCGGGACGAGTCATTTGATGATTTCCCATCCGAAAAAAATAAAATAAAAAAATAGCTTCCTGTAGATAAAAGCGTCGCGGCCGAGGGCCGATCCGTTTACTTGTAGCTGAAGCTCCTCTACGCATGTGGACATGCTGTGGGTAGAAGAAGTATGGTGGATTTCTTGGAGATAAAAGAGATAAAAAGATAAAGATGCATATATTTGTATAAACATGTGTGACATGATACATAGATAAGCACATATGGATGGAAACGAGTTTAAGATTGCTGGTTCAACTTGTTTTGCCGTATTCGGTGTACAAAATAGTTTATAATACTGAATTGGAAATCACAAATTAAGCAAAAATAAAATTTCAATTAGATCATTCTCCTGTCCATATCCCAGTTTATTAGGAGCCGGCGCAGTATGTCTTCTTCTTCCATACTTCTCTATTACTAGTCGTCTCATAAGGAACATCCTTTCCAATGATGAATTACAGTAAACTAATTGTTTTATTTCTTTTTTTGCAGGTAAGGAAATCTTCAACAAATGGATGCATACATTTATTACGCAGTATCAGTACGTACGGTGACGTACCGTAAGTTAGAGCAATTAGCTGACCACCACCTTTGCATAAATAGGTGAGATTTTTTTAAATACGAATCGATATAATTTTAAAATTCTTTTATATTTTATTTACTTTGTTCAAATAACTTTTAATTGTACTTAAACGTATTTGTAAAAACAGATATGGAAATGGTAAACATTGTCATCCAACAATAAAACATTTACACCTAACAGTAAAACATTAACACTTGAAGCGTGACTCTAAACATCATGATCTATACAAATAAAATAAATTAAACTGTCTGTTTGTAATTTCAAAGAACTGCTTTTTACGGAATGCTTATGAAAGTATATCCCTATATACTTTCATATGCATTCCGTAAAAAGCAATTCTTTTAGCGTTCAGGCGTGCGCGCGAATTTCATACGGCTGTTATTGTGATAAAAGTGAATGACTATAAAATTGTTTCTTTGGAAAAGTTCACTAATTACCAGTCACTTATATACGGTACTTATATCAAAAAACCTTTCTTTCACTTATTGTCTGTCTGAAAGTCTGTTTATGCCGGCTAATCTCCGAAACGGGTGGACCGATTTTGACGAGGACGTTACTGGCAGGTAGCTGATGTTATAAGGAGAAACTTAGGCTACATATTTTATAAACAATTTAAAGGACTCCGTGCAAAACAAAAAATGACTCTTGAAATTGTTAACGAAATCCGATTCAAATAGAGAAGTAATATTTTTATAATAACTGGCGACCCGCCCCGACTTCGCTCGGGTAGAATAGAGCCAGGCGGCTTGACTTTTTCCGACACTTCCAACAATTATCGTTATATTTCAACCAATTTACACAAAACCTTGACAAATAATATACCTTCCTCATGAATCACTCTATCTATTGGTAGAAACCGCATGAACATCCGTGCAGTAGTTTTTGAGTTTATCGCGTTGGAAATGATGTAATAAACAGACACTTTCCTCCACTGTAAGTTAAGATTTCAAGATGCACAAAATTCAGACGCACATGGTTATCTGAAAACAATGCGTTATGATAACACTGAACTACAATACTTTACAGTAACTTTATCTCTAAGATAGCCTTATCTGTATGTCAGTCTTCGAAGGCCATTGTGGAAGCCAATGGGAACTAAAATGTTCAAGAGCTGGCCCATTTTGAAATAAAAAAAAGTACGACCAGTTTAAGTTTGCAGTTCAAGATGGCGCTGCTTGTCAAGAAAATATGATACCAGATGTCAAGCTTCTTACATTTATTTTTGTTCTCCGTTTTACTGCCAACACAGATATGTCGGTCGAAGTATAGCGCAGGTGTGAATATCAAGTTAGCATGTAACGTAAGCCAAGTTTGACTGCGCTGTCAGTCTAATGGCCACAAACGAGACTGCTGAGCATGAGGTCATGGGTTCAATTCCTAGTTCCGGCAAATTATTATTGGGTTTTTCTATCAGGAATTTCTTAATAGTATCCACGGAGTCTGGATTTGTATATTGTTGTATATAGTCTGGTGCCCAGTTGATGGCAATAAGCTCGCCCCTTACATTTAAATGAACCCTTATAACATAATTTGACTGGCGAGAAGAAGAACAAACTCCAAAACATCTAAGTTTTAGGTTAGGTTAAAAAAAACATGTTCATGCTTCGCCATGGGCCCACCGAGTGCAGCATCATATAGAAAAAAAAAATAAAGGCAAAATTCCTATGACCTATTTTCCTCTACAATATTTCGATTGATCTTAAAGTTACTATACATAAAGGGAGCAGACCTCTCGACCACGTTGATTAGATTGATCGAAGCTTCTGGAAGGTAACACGCTGATCTCTTGTGTCTACATGAAGATTGATGAAGCGTTGCTTCGTAAATATAGACAGATACGTGTAGCTTTCATCACTTTTCGCCTCCACGAGCTTATGTTGACGATCAGCTTAACGATTTTCATGTATCCTAATAATATTATAAATGTGAAGCTTTATACAGCGTGGAGGGACACCGACGCGAAAACGGTTAACTTTGTAGGTATTGCACTTTTGTAGGAAACAGCTGTTTTTTTAATAACCGATGAAAAAATTTGTGGGGCTCAGAATGATGTACTAAATACGTGGTAACCGTTTTCGCGTCGGTTTCCTCCACCCTGTATACTTTTTGAACATAAACTCCTCCAATCCTACAAACTTTCACACACATTAACATAAGCAGCAACTAACAAACCACTATCCAAATCAAACACACAATTTCCATCGCAGGTGTTGCCATAATTCACTCTCAAAACTAATAAGCCACATAAACAAAGCTTCTCATTTCATAATTCACGCCGCGGAGCTGCGGACGGGCGGCAGTGTTGCCAGTGCAATAATAATAACACATTGCTCCCGGAGGACGGCGATATTAAATAGTTGCTCCGGGGATCGCTCGCTCATTTACCTAGCTGATTGAGAATAGAGAATTGCTGATAAAGCTGTGAGTGGAAATGTTTATTTAACTGTGGTGTAGGTTTTATTATTGAAGTAAGTGTATGGCTCACAAATCCGGTTATCATTTTGGCCCAATTCAAGTATAAATAAAATAAAAGCGATCGTTGCGTTCATATGATTTTTTTTAAGAGAGCCGTAGCACAGGTTTTACTTTGTATTGGCTCCTGTGGGATTCTTCAAACATTTTGAATATTATACTGTGTACATATTAATACTTGTGGGTGAAAATAAATAAATGTATTATTTATTATTATTATTTGTTCTAACACATTTGAAAGAAGAAGATTATAAGTAGATTTTTATCAAAATTGAAAGTATTACTGACCATTTTCATATTTAGAACAAAACACAGTTAGCTTTTAACGCTAAATATCAGAGGATGGACATCAACATGACCAGTGCTATATCTATCCAACAATAACACATCGTTCCCGAAGGACGCCAATATTATATAGTTGCTCCAGGGACCTCTCGTTCACTTAACTAACTGGCTGATTGAGTGAGAATAGGAAATAGTAAATTAATTAAATTGTTTCAAAGCGCAATCGTCGTTGTTGTTGTTTATAGTTTTAAAATGTTGATGATGATGTTTTGAGATGTTTTCATGCTTACACTGAGTAAAACACAACAACTAAAGGTATTTACATGGCAGATATTGAGTGGAAACAACATATACTGACCTTATTGATGACGTTCTTCAGGCACGTCGGGTGCGTAGTACTCAAAACCAGCATACGTGCCTGTATGATCAGTTATGCGAAGGTGGACTGAGTAGAAGAAAGTATGTGAGGCCGCAGAAGGAGGCTGTAGGTTTTATTCTGCCTACCCCATTTAAAAAAGGCTTCATTTTAAATGTTAACAAATATATACAGGGTGGATGAGACATTGACTCACAATATCCACATGTTCAGTACATCTGATATATATTTAAAGATATTTTTTTGTCTGCAATTAAAAATAAACTGCTTTTACCTACACGATCAACATCCTGTATGTTTTATTTTGTATCAAAGTATATTTTCGAAACACTATCATTCCAAACTCTTTAAAAAAGTTCAATATCCCCTAAAATATTTTTTTTTACTAAATGCATTATTTTGCCTTCATTCTCTGCTGATTCAGTTCAGGACCCTTATCTGAGTCGTAACGGTAATTTATTAGGTATAAGAAAGTGTTTAAGAGTGTCGCTCTATTGAACTATACCTTTATCCCACCTGGGCTCCGTGGGGTGAGGGGATCGGGAATCAGGGGGTTAGGGCTGTCGATTTTAAAATAGTTTAGTTTTTTCTTTGCATTTGCAATTTATTTTTTTCCGGATAGGGACTTGTTCTTCTTCTTTACTTTTCGTTTTTATGAAAAACTAGCTGTTGCCCGCCACTTCGTTCGCGTCGTAAGTTTTATGTGTATGTGAGAGAAAAAAAAAAAAAAACCTGTGTCATTCCCATGGAAATCTATCTCCTTGCCAAATTCCTTTCGATACGATCAGCCGTTTAGTCGTGAAAATATAACAAACACACAGTTACTTTCGCATTTATAATATTAGTATGGATACTGCAAAATCTGCGTTAGTGGTATAATTTCACCAACTTAAGATTCGAAGTAAAACAACGACGGAAACACTGTGGAAAAGGTATTCCTATGTTTTGATTTACTTGTGACTGCATAGCATAGTCAGCCATAATTTTCTCACTGTTGGGACACACCTTCTTAATAAGAGACAGTGCGCCATAATCCACCACGCGGGTCCACTGCAGGTTGGTGTAGGTCACATTTCTTCGAATTTTTGGTACTAGACTCTACCGGTTTCCTCGCGATGCTTTCTTTCACCGTTTCGAAAGCAGTGGTCATAAAATAAACGACACAGTGCTGGAACACTCACAAACCACTTCTTACTTCGACAACCCTTACCGTGCGACACTCGCAAATCACCCCGGCAGGTGGCAACCCTAGCGTTTGGCCCAGATTATCGTCGCCGGATAGAAGTTGCCGATTCTTTATTTGCCGATTTGTTAGACGTCCGTATCTGCGCGTCTGCTACGAATGGCTGCCCGCGAATCGGGCTGAGGAATTATAATGCGGTTTTTTGTGGATTTTGGTATTAAAGGTCTTTTTTCGGTGATTTGAGATTGCTTTTCAGCACTGTGAATCGTACGACGATTTTAACCTGACATGAGTTATTGAAATGCAGTAAACATATCCAACAAAAACGTTTTTTTGGCAACTGTTATCAATTATTTTGGAGGTACCTACACACATGCGCAATTGAAACTGTGTTCTATGGCTCTTATGAACAAGATCAATTATGGAAAACATTAGTCAACATAGAATTTAATTTTAGCGTTTATTGGTAGTAGACAAACATAATCGGCCTGTAACGTTCCCACTGCTGGGACACAGGCCTCTTCTCTATGAAAGAGGGTGGGCCATAATCCACAACGCGGGCCCTGTGCACGTTGAAAAAATTATCGTCTCGATATTGCACCCAATTTCCCAAAATTCTTCCACGGCACCATTACACCCCATAATCCCCACCCCACCTTCAAAGATTATTGCCACCATGAACAATAAAAGATTTTAATATAACAAACAATAAACAAACAGGGGTCATAAACATTGGCAACACCAATAAATCGTTATGGCTATCACCATAGCGCCGTGGTGATTTGACTACGAGCTTTATGGTTTTAATTTACGTCCCCCCCATGGGTATTATGTAAATTGGGGTATGGGGTTCTTATTCTGTGACACTATATTGTGGTGTTAGTGGTTGAGTAGAATTTTAGTGGCAGCCACGGAGTCTGGATTTGTGCTCGGTCGATGGCACTAGGCTCGCCCCCATTTACATGAGATTTAAACATAACTGGCGAATGTGGGTGTACTATTAAATACACCTCCGGCTTACTCTTCGGGAAATACTAGCGTGATGTTATGTTATGAGGTTCAGTAGACTTTTTGAAAATAGCGGCTTAGTGCTGCTACATGGAGTACACACTTGTCTGTGTCGACCCCTCAAGTCGAGATATTCGTTTAGGCATTTTTGTTGAACACGAAAACCGACCCGGAGCAATCCCAAGCTATCCTTCATTCCACTCTCGTCGAGCGGCATAAACCGCCACTGAGTCATGATCTGAATCTTATCGAGTAGGTTGCGAATGTAGCTACACGGATATCTCCATCCCAAAACTTTCCAAATTATTTATCAGTGTCCAGTGTCCGCAGCAGGTCCTCAGTTTGATTCTTGTAAAAGTGCGATCAAACCGAGAGGACTCCACTGCGGACTGCTTGCTGAAGCACCGGACTTTGTCAGATATTACAGTACATTTCCTAAATCCGGTATCCGGAGGCCGATTCAAAGTCAAACTTCATAATCCTTTAAAAACCATGCCATGTCAATACTGACACATTAACCACAGAGTAAATAAAATAAAAGCATCAGTTCCCCAGCATTTTATGGGGATACTGATGCTTTTACAATACAATGGCACAGTGGTGGTTCAATGAGGACATTACACGTCTCATTGAACATCCCACCTAGTGCGGAGACCACTCGTAATGTGCTCCATTGAACTGAACTGATCTTTGTTTTTTTTCGCATTTATATGTCAATAATTATCATTATGTTATTTTTATACCTACCCATATTGTCCCACTGCTGGGCAAAGGCTTCCCCCTATTCCTTCCAACGGTCACAATTCTGTGCGACTTCTTTCTAATTCTCAAGGAAGACATCCAGTTCGTCCCGCCATCTCCTTCGGGGCCTGCCGCAACCCCGTGTGACTGTTTCAGGGTACCAATCCTGACAGACATGTACTGCCCAGTCCCATTTATGTTGGGCAGCCTTTTGAGCCACGTCAACGATTTGCGTTTTGGAGCGTAGTGTAGTGTTTCGACAGTTGCCATACTGTCTAAAATAATATTAAGAACGATAGTTGGCACATGCTGCTATTCTTCGAGTTCTGTACTTACGCGATTCACACCTCCAATTTGATTGTAATCATATTTCACAACACAATAGGTTCGATTTAGCCCATCCTTGAAGCTCGGGTGCTTGCTTAAAGATACAGGTTCCCGGTACAAGCACGTCGGTACGGATTGGTACAGTTTTTTTTAAAGAACCGCCAAATCGGCACTGGAAAACCTGTACTATTATGCAGGTATCAACTAATCTTCTGACACTTTCAAGAAAACTAACACCCGTATCTATAGTCAAGTTAAAGAAATTACTCGAGTTTAAGAGAGAGAAATTAATTATGCAAACATTTTTATGCAATAGACCAAGAATTTAAACGTAGTAAGAACCGTTCGTTCCGTGTAAGATCTCAGTGTACCTTATACTGAGAAATAAATAAATTACTTACTAAAGAAAGCAAATCTAACTAACGAAACTTTTGACAGTTCTAACTTCAAGCAATTACTAAACTACAGAATAAAAATCGTGTCTTACATAATGACTTTTACTTAAGTAATCACTTTGACTGGTTTATAGATACAGGTGTATTCAAAGACTGATTTGATTGAACTAAGCAAGCAAGCTCTTTATTGAAGAGTAATACAAGATCGCCCTCAGTTAAAAAGCAATTCTATTTTGTTTGAACACCTACTTCATAAATCAACCCTTCGCAAACTCACTTCCAGCTCATCGAGCATTCTGACACTTCCTATCAGCACCTCACAAATCAGATTGCAGGTGTCTGATCATTGATAAACATAAACACTAGTAGGCAAGTCAGGCCCACCGTGGCCTTGGACAGATATCGACGGAACTAGGCCACACTGATACGTCCCACATATGCATATACGTCTGTCCCAATATTTCGCGATCTCTGTCATTTGCTGTTTTATTTTTGTTCGGCCAAGTAGTTTGACATATCTTTTTTTTTCTTGTTTATTTTTCGGCTCTGTGGCACCCGGTGTTTGTGTTCGGAAATTGAATTTATTGTGGACTCTAGTGATGTGTCAAGGTTTGCCCCTTCGTGTGTATCGATATTAGTGTTGTTCGGAGTTTAAATTGGTATATTTTTAGGAGCTATTCGTAGTTTTCTTATCTTCTTATAGTCTTATGGGAAAGCAAATATTGACGTAATTTTTTAATCTCGTGCTTGTTTTGAAAGATTAGCTTAATAATATTAGTGTATATTTTGATCGTGTTTCTGTTGTCTTTAACCTTCTTCAATTAAATCCTTTTTTATCAGAATTTCATGAAAACAGGCGCTCTTTTTAATCTCCTGTCACGAGATTTTCCTAATCCAGCTACCCTTTTTCTGTGTTATTGAATTTGATTTTTAAACATAACATCAGGCCTGTATTTCACCGAAGGGTAAGGCGGGGGTGTATCTGTACAGCCCCACACCTCTGTCCGCGTTCCCTCTTTTGTTCAACATGTCGTGCTTAAGATTCGTGCACTGTCCCAGCATACTTAAACTCCATAACTTCAAATGCCACCACCAACATTGTTTTTCCCTTTAAAGAACTTAAACTAGAGAGCACACGCCTACCATAGATGGTTACGGTACAGCAGAGTTTGGCACACTCACAAATCAGATAGGCGGTGTATGTGTAGGTGACCGAGCGGATTGCTCACAACCAATTGACGTACCGTGTAAAGCCGACCTATTTTTAGCAAACTACCCGCCGCTTTTAAATAAAATTCTATTACTAGTTTTTGTTGCATGTTTGATATGGGTAACTATATGGCGTCAGTGGTTTGTTTGCACGGAAATAGTAAGTGTTTGTGTTTGTTTTGTATAGTCTGAATAACATGAACTATTTTGAGAGCAAAATGGTTTTAATACAATGAGAAAAATTAAAAATACCGTGATAAAACGACAAGGTTTGCCACGACCAGAACTATTGTTATCTTTGCTTAAGCAAAGCCAATACTGATTGACAGCCTTTGTTTTCTATATTTTCAATCTTAATACCATTTGAAGAAACAAGAATTAATTAGGAAACGAAATGTCCTCCTTTACAAAAGATAATGTCCCACCTTTATCAATCTCATGGAAAACTCCGAAATTATTGGAATTGTGCCAACCATTTAATTAAATTAAACATTTGACCAGTCGGGTCTACCTCCTATAATGTCTAATAAAACCCACATCAACAGTCTTCCTTTATAGGAACTACGGCCCTTTTTAGGGTTCCGCAAAATGCTCTGATAAGCCATTATTACTATTTCGGACACCTGACTTTACGTGCTTATCTACAGGGGGTTCCAACACTTCCAACCGGAACTGTGTCCCATCCGCATAGTTCTGTTCGTACTATGTATTTAAGTACTGTTAGTACACAACCTACATGGTGTCCTATTACAGGTGTGTAACCTCTTTTCAACTTCCGCTTAGAAACAGTAATAGATCCTTGGTGTACAAAATTAACAACGAAAAATACTATGAGGTGCTCATGTGATAAACATTAGTTAATAAAGTTCTCCGTGATGTGTTAAGAACTTTTTAATATTAAAACAAAAATGGTGCACCAAAAGGACACAGACTGTTTATTAGAACTCTTTAATTTATTGTGTGCGCAAAAAGGCCCAGTGCAAAATACGAGGAAGAAAATAAAAGAAGGTAAGTTGACTCCATTTTCGAATTTCTATTTCGGTAACTTTCGGATTTACGATCTTACACGAACATATTTATTGTTATGGAAGTTTTTAAGTTCTTATTTCGAATTTATAGTTTGAATTTACGGACATGCATAAAACGTAGTGTTGTGAAGTGTGATATCGAGCATGTGCCATAAATATGCATTCGGAGTATCGAGATGTCAACATGACATTTGGAAATTCGACGCGCAGGTTAATTGAAGTCGTGCTGGTGTCATTCGGTCTCAGATGTCATGTTACATCCAAATTGGGAGTGACAACGCATCGGGCACGTGCCATCCCGCTCGACACGCCCCGATTCGACGGCTGCTGATATTATCACATATTTCATACGATTCCCTATCATCATGGCGAAATTGGGAGCGGGATTTCCTTATTCCCTTCCTTTATTCTACTTTCCGCGTCGTAAATTGTTGGGATTGTTGCCAATATGCTTTTATATTCCAATGAAGAATCGTGCGAGCGCATGTAGTAGCTAGTTTATGTAAATATCAAGATGACTTAACGTTCAAGTGTTAATATTACGGCTCAGTGCGTGTTAAATTCTAATCAACATCGTTATCTTTCAGTGTCAGGTGTAGGCGTACACAAATTAGAAAATATACGACACAAGTACCGATATATCATGTGTGACCTACTTTGTGTGAGTACATAAACAGCTTATCACGATGTATTTACGGATAGTATCGGTATTTCTCTGAAAATCCACTGTTTCGAATACCCAACAAGCATTAATACGCGGAAATACGCAGTGTTTAATTTATTTCGTTTACCTGAAGCAATTGACCGCGTTATTTTAAAACAAAAAACTGAAATCACTTTCATTCAAACAAATTACGGAATTTCAGTTTTATTCATAGTCTGACAGCAGTGGTAAATACTTTCCATATTTATTCTGAACTACCGTAGTTTTCAACTGTGTCTCCTCACTGAATATCGTAGTAAATTGGACGATTTTTATGAGTAACATTTATTAGTATAAGATTTAACCAAAATAGGGTTTCTGTTGATACCGTAGATAACAGTGTTTCGAAAATAATCACTTTTTTAATACATGTCCAACAAACAGGTGCTATCAGCTGTTTCACCTAATTGTTGTGGGTGAGGCTTATCAGAGCGATAGGCGAGACGACGCTGAGTTGATAACAGCTAAACAGTCGCCGGCCGCGCGTCCCCGAGTATATCTACTCGCCGGTTTCGAAAAAAACAAAGTAAAACCGTGAAAAAATATTTGCACGGCAAATACGTGCCTAAACGGCAACACAACGTTCGAAATTGGAACAATATTTAAACACAACGCTAGTGATGTGACCATGTTAATTGATTATATCGATGAATTGACAAAACGATGAAAATGAGCACGTTTTGGAGTGAGTTTCTGAACGCGGCGGCTAATCACCCGTTCCCGTCGATGCCAATTGATTTGCTGTCGCCTTTCGATCTACAATCAAATGAAGAGTGTTAGTATTTTGTAGTTATACAATTATAAGTGCATGTGATTCTAGCTTTGTGACCATTGTACGATAGCGAGAGAACCTTTGTTTGATAAAGCTCGTGTACTTTCACAATAGGTACGAATAGTTGCATGACCGCTGCATGCACGAAAAGGATGTGTTCATGACGAATTTTGTTTTTACACGGAAATTCCACAGTATCTTTGTCTCTGACGACCCGTTTTGTTTTCAATAATTCTTTATCTAATTTAATCGATTGTTGAATTATACATATTATCTTGATCTAGTTCTATAAAAACAGATGCACTCATTTATTTCAGTCAGTATATCATACCATCACGCCTGTACTTGCCTGAAGGGTAAGGCGGAAGTGAACCATGTATTTCAGTATAAATAGCTTCCGTTTATATAGCTTAAAATCACTCTTGTAATTCCCGAAGGGTTAGGCAGAGGTATGCCTAATAGTAAACCCACATTTTGCCAGTTATATTTAATAAGTCCCATGTACAAGGCTATTAAACATTAATGACATACTGTGTCCCATATATTAGTCCTTCACACAATTTTATATCATTATAACACCACAACAAAATAGAATAATCAATCATAGCTATCATAATCGGCGCCACCGAGTTTAAACAATTCAAATTAGTGTAATCCACCAATTAAAATAACTTGAACCGAATCAATCCTCGTGAATAAATTACCCGGTTCTAAATCCTCTTACGCTAGTGTTGTACAAATAAACATTTCACTTGTGTGCATGCACGATGCGTGTGTAATCCAATTAAAATGTTCCCGCCATTGCCAAATTAGAATTTAGTATTTGTTTGTGCAGTTCCATTTTGTTACTTTGGAACTTGAGAACCTAGTTTAGTGAGGATAAGGTTGTAGTGACTTTATCGATAAAATGCGTTACTGGAATTAGAGAATGATTTTTTTTTCTAATCTAGCTACTAGTTACTGTTAGCCATGACACGTCATCCTACTGCTGGGCAAAGGCCTCTCTCCCTGACTTCCAAATCCTTCGATCCAGTTGTGGACCACTGGTCGTTGGTTCAGTCTAGCTCGTCCCGCCATCTCCTGCGAGGTCTACCGCGTCGCCTTCTGACTGTGTCAGCTAGTAGTGGCTAGTGTTTTTGTTTTAAGATCATAGTCATTAGTGTAACTGAAAGTAAGCGAAGCAGCATGTAAGGATCGTCGGATCCTACCCTCATGTATAAAAGGCGTGTGTTTATATATTTTATTTATTTATAAAGTCAACAATGTATCCGTAAATAATTAAAAAGAGATCATGGCTAAATAATAACAGCCGCTCGGAACAATCTTCAGGTTAAGCCGCGCTTGCCTAGGTTGGTCTGTGGATAGGTGACCACCCATTACATACCGAGTTTCCTCCGTGCCTCGGAAAGCACGTTAAGCCGTTGGGCTCGGCTGTCATTTGTAGGTCTTTGACAGTCGTTACAGGTAGTCAGTGGCCTAAAAGCCTGACAACCAGTCTTACGAATGGGTATCGTATTACCCAGTACTAACTGGGATGTCAGATAGGCAGTCGCCATTTAAAATACTGGTATTCAGTTGCATCTGGTTAGACTGGAAGCCCACCCCAACATAGTAGGGAAAAAGCAGGCAGATGATGTATCCGTAAAGAATAACACGAAAAAATTACGAATAGCAAAATCAGTAATTTAAAGAAAGGAAACGGTTTCGATAAAAATGTAATCTTTCCCCTGACTAATACAATAAATAGAATTGAAGTGTTTTGTTATTCAATAATACAAAGGAAAGATTTCATGGGTAATAACGTACTTAAAACAATCGGTATCGTGACCGGAAACTGACTCCAACATAGTTGGGAAAAGGCTAGGCAAATGAAGTTTTAATGCAATCTTCTTAGCGTGTCGATGGCAAAAAAAAATCAAATGTGCTTAGCCCAAAACTCAGTCACCCGAACCTCACTCACTGACGCAGTCATAAGGTCATCAAGTGCGCAGGTGGACAGGGCATGCGGCACAGGTCACTGTCTGTGGAGAGACGCCGCATACGCACTTGAGATTTGAGTTGTCCGTGATCTGTATAGATTGTCTTTGTTCCGGCTGACCCGGGTTCGAAGTCTATTTATTTAGAGATTTCCAAATCATTTAATTCAATAACACAATTATAGACAGACAGGCCGACATTTCCACATTGACATGCTAAACTGCACACTTATACAATTTTACATAAAGTAATAACATTTACAAATAGAATTTGGAAAAATAAATTCCGCATTCAATTTGGTGAGCGTTTATCAAATTTGATTCATTTGACGTCCGATATACAGATTAACGGATGTGTGACGTCAATTAAACTGAACAAATACTGAATTGACTTTGTTTGTTGTTACGAACAAATATATTATGTAAACTGTATAATATATTTTAAGCGAATTTCACCAATGTAACTGAACGCGATCAACACGACTTAACCGAGTTCCAAAACTGTCATATTCCATGTCAATGATGACACCGACAGCTTTTAAACGAAGTTTCATTTCTAAAATTCACCCTGAGAGAGAACTAATCTGCGGAAATCGTTGGTTATATAAATAATCATCTGATTCTAATCCATATCTAAAAATCAATGTTTGTGCAAATTCTTTTTCATTTGAAAAACTTTTTCAGCGGTTTTCCAACTTATCGATAAGTACTTATAACTTACCCACATGCCCCATCCCTAACTAGCTTACCTAAAACCTGGAACGTTAACATTTAAATTACTCTAAAGGAGTGTTCCCAAAACTTCCAAGCAAATTAAAGCAGTCTGTTCTCAAATTAATGACAAACTCGTACTCGTAAGTACAGTAAGTTCGCAAGATCGTGTGTGCTCCCTGACCAAAGGAATAGAACAACAGGGAACAACTGTCCTAAACAAACTGTTGTTCGCAACAAGAATGTTTCCCATCCCTAATTACGGACAGAGACGGTTCTATAATGTTGCCAAGTTATTTGTGTTTTTTAATTAAACTGCTAATTTGGTGGTTGGGTGTACCAGGTTAAATATAACTGCAAAGTAGACAAAGAGAAAACAAAAAAAAACTCATTTGATGGATTAGAGAAATAATATAATTAGATTAGAATCTAATTATAATTCTATTTTTAATCTAAGCCTAAAGACATGCGATAAAATTTCAATGATTAATTTATGTTATGGTCAACTGTTTTCGCGTTTGAAACCAATGAAACTCATCTCTAAAACCTTTCTACTTGGTGCAAACTAAAAAACATCGTTTATCCATCTTCCCCAATCGATATCTCTTTGATCGCTCAACCTTAGAATTTCTTAATTAAATCTGTATTTTTAAACACAAAAGACCCACCCTATGCATTATTAAATCGGCATGCACGAGTGCTTTCATTGTTTATTTTTTATGACAAAGGGACGCGACCTTCACGTGAAATATATTCCTTTTACATTCTCCGTATAGGTAATATACCGTTGCGCAAACTCGATGAGTTATCGCGAACGCTATCGCTTCGATTGCCTTTATCTTTGAATGCGAGATAACAGACGCCATGACGCCTACGCAACACACCTGATCTTCACAAAAAGCAACACCATCTATCAGTGCCGTTTTCCACATAGATGAACACTCTCGCCTCTCGCCATCTCCTATATCTTATCGATACAAGAAATATCGATACGTCGGCGAAATCACGCGTGTCAATGAACATTTTCTATTGGGTAGTGATGTTCCTTATCTAATCGAAATGTAGTTATAGCAATACTATCGGTACGAATCGAACGTGTTTCAGTGTTTCATTTGAATTTGTAAATAATAATGTGATAATGTTTTGTGTTTTAGTGTGGTGTGTTTGTAAAGTGACCTGGTTTTGTGGTAGTGTTGTGTGTGTGTAGTTAGTCGACATGAAGATGCCGTCCGTGTCGTGGTCTCAGACGGCGGAGTGTATGCGTGAGTGCGCGTGGCAGACATTATACTGCGGCTTGAGTGTATGTGAGAGATTCGCCGCGGCTCAGAACTTGCTATCTCAGCCGTATCCGCGTTTAGATGTTGTGATTTCAGCCCCTTCATATGCCGCACACCGTTAGTACATTTTCAAATTACATAAAACTTATTCAATTTCGCCTCTTGAATAATTTTGTTCACAGATATAAATTCCTGATACAATTATGATTTCGATATCAGTACGATTCATCTACATACCTTTATTGTGTTGTAACGAATGACGCGCACCGCAAAATTGTGAATATTAATGTGCAACATTGTCATGCTATACCGCAGCCGGGTTGACAAAACAGAAATGCGGATAGTTTTATTATTACATGTCGGTACACAAAACTGAGCGGTTTGTTTTAGTTTAGTCGAGTTATGCATTTATATACGTTTTGGTATTTGTACATCACTATTTTGCTTTTCAATTTATTATTTTCAATTCTGGTTTTATTGTGTTCAACACAGATATAGAATTTATATCAGTGCTGTTGAAATTCTTTATATGGAACTGTGAATGCTGCCATTTTATTAACATGACTCTTATCATATCTACTAATGTCTGTACCTACTCCCGCTGTCTGACTTTGAAAACTCCAGTCGTCTACATTTCCTTGTTCACATTCACTAAAAGTTTTAAATTTATTGCTTCAAAAGCTTGAAATAAAAGCGATAACATAACATAAACATTCAAGCGACGTCGCGTTTCAGTGAAACAGTCAAATCCAGGTGCTTATGAATATCGCCGGGTGTGAACAATTAAGGAAAGTTTATGCGAACCAACTTCAGTGATTCATTCAAAAACTCCACATGTTGGTAAACAAGGAATATATGTGATCAGAAGTTTATTCTTTTATAATCAAAGTTTTAATTGGCGACGTTATTTGCTAGATGGTCGCATCCTTCAACAGCACTAGGCTGTGAATTAAAAAAAAAATGTCATGGTTTCTCGTGTTGCCAGTAGTATTTTTTTTTAAATTGTTTATTTGGCAAATCAAAATTAGAATAGAATATTAATTAGTAGGAAACAAAGACTCTTTTTTCAAACTTCGTAAAGTGACGTAGCCCTCATTTTAAATTAGTTATGGCATTGGAAAGGAAATTAATGTAGTGTTACCCAGTGACTACGTGGTGCAGGTCATACAGGCAGTCATTCCATGTAACATACCGGTATTCAGCTTAAGACTTAACAGCACGGTTGGCGCAGTGGTTGAGCGCTGCGTGTCGCGGTTTTGATTCCCGTACGGACCAAATGTTTGTATGGCCTATAGTTAGTTGTTCGGGGTGTCACTATTTATGTATGTGAGTTTAAATGTTTGTAAACGACCCACGATACAGGAGAAATCTTAAAGTAAAAAGTAAGACTTAAACCTGACCCCAGAGTTAGGAATTGGACTTCATATTTCTGCTGCATTCATGCATACATTCCTGGATTACCATGGATATTTGAAAGAACCAGGATTGTGGTACAATTTGGTGTCTTTAGTAGTACTAGTGCCAACAGTGAAATAACTCAATCAACGTTTAAAAGTTCCAATTATCACCCACAACACAACCAAATATTAACAAGTCAGTCTCATTTAAAATTAATTTAAATTGCCAACATTTTCGATGACGTGCTGTGTCGTTAGTTTTCACAACCCAGTCCTACCTCATTTGTTAAATACACGCCCGGTTAACTGCCTTTTATCCGGTTAAAAATTAACCGGTTTATTTAACTTAACTGTTTAATTGTACGGAACGATTGTTGGTTTAAAAGATATTTCAGTGTGATGGAAGAGAATTGCTGTTAATTGCGAGTTTAATTATGGGGAGGTGTGTTAATTAATGTTGAAGTGTAAATTAGTGGCTGGCAGGCTTGGCTTATTTTTCAGTGTTGCTTATTTTGCAACAATAAAAATTCTTACTGGTGCAGTGGCACAATTAAGCTAAACAAAAAACGGCCATTTTACACCCCCTGGTTTTCTTCATATTGTGAAGAAAGTAACGAGAGAAATACGACCATTTACAAACATCAGTATCGAATTTCTAGCAACAATTAATGTTGTTTTCTTATGTTTTTTAATGTGTATTCATAAACAATAAAGTAAACATCATCTGCTTAGCGTTTTCCTAACTATGTTGGGGTCGGCTTCCAGTCTAACCGGATGCAGCTGAGTACCAGTATTTTACATGGAGCGACTATCTAGCTGACCTCCACAACCCAGTTAGTACCGGGCAATACGATACGCCTTGGTAAGTCTGTTTGTCACACTTTTGGGCCACTGACTACTTGTAACGACTCTCAAAGATCTACAAATGACAGCTGAGACTAACGGCTTAACGTGCTTTTCAACGCACGGAGTGAACTCGGTATGTAATGGGTGGTCACCCATCTACAGACCAACTTAGGTAAACACGGCTTCACCTAAAGATCGACACGAGCGGCTTTTATTATTTAGCCACGAGCTCGCCACTCGCAACCCGGAATAATAAAATAAATAGTCCGTCTTAAATAGAAAACTAATATTTAGGACCTAAATACCTAAATTTTAGTTTTACTCACGACGTAAGAATCTAATCTTAGAACTCAAATCCCCTAACCAATTTACCAAGTTAATAAACCGAAAAATGAAATTAAAATACCCTAATCATCTTCCATTAAATTTTAAGCCTTCCAATAACAAGTTTTGCGTCAAAATGTCGTTTTTAAACGGATTATGATGATCGGCTCTTGATGAGTTTTATCCTTATTTAATCTACCAATTTCCTCTGCTCAAACTGGCTTAACTTCTGAAGATTATTACACAGAAGCATGAGTATTAAAGTAATTGATATTATCATGTATTATTACGAATGATATGGTCTGTAATTTTGCTCAAAATCACAAAGTTTGGTCATACATTTCTGCAATATCTAAGCTCAATATGATCGATTTTTATCTTCTGTTGGTTTTAATATTTTCTCTTTAATTAGCTCTAAACGTATGACAGAAAATAATAGAATCGATATTTTATTTTGATAAAAATGTATTGCATTAAAATAAAACGCATACAAAACAAAGTGCTCCAGATTTTATGTTTCGGCGTTGTCTGAAGTAATTGAATTGATACCGTTATCACGCCTTTTAATAAAGTAGTCCTGCCTCTATCTAATTTATCACAATACCTACTAACATCTAAATATATATACAATACCGGCAAGGAATTTCGCATAGTTAGAATTGTCGTAGCTCGTAGCACTTCTCGTAGACGCCTACGAACGCTACGGCTACGATATTTCGTAGCGCGTTACTACGAAATAGTTTCCTGTTTAATTTCGTGACATATGGGGTGTTTTATTGTTTGCGTCTTCTTATTAAAATGACTTCGTAAGTTAATTGATGATTTTATCTGTGTGTAAAGTTTGTGAGTTAATAAGAATTTGTTAACACCATATTTATAATAATATTATGGTCGATCACATATTTTGTGACTTGTGTTTTTTCTTTTTTAGTACTTTAAAACTATCTATTGTAAAATACCGTATTCAGGTTTTATCCATCATATTTATAGCTTAGTGTTTGATTGTCATTATAATTAAAAGGAAGCGAGTGAGGAAAACTCAGGATTAATTAAAATTACGCCTCAACTATTGGAATACAGATTAATCGAATTAAAACAAATATCAATTTACCAGTAGTCATGTTTTGTGTCGTTACTACATGAGTATTTTATCCTTTTAATGTTCTATAATGGGTGTAAAATGACCCTTAACGTAGCCGATAGGCACTTGTTCTCCCCGTCATTGCGATCATTTTTTTGTTCTAGACCATACCTGGGAATCTTCTAGTTATGGAGATATTGGGATAAGTTTCAACTTTTTCTCGAGCTTTTTTTTTAATACAAGTTTTTAATGTTATAACTTTACTTTTAAATACCTCCTTTCCCCTGTACTATTAGATGCATTCATCAGCACAATGTTTTGAGTGCGTTATATTGACTCCTACAGTAAAACGTGATTTTTCACCTAAAAAAAACAGTCGTTTCCCAGAAATAATTTTACGTAGAGTTACTTAGTTTGATGTACAGAATGCTTGGTTTACGGCTTCACCTTGTATAATCAAAACTACCGCTAGTTTCCTTTTTTATTTTACAAGAATGCTTACTAATATCCAATTAAAAACAGTTACACAAACGGCAGTTACCTAAAAACAGCAACGCTCATTCGACTACCGTAGGCTTCGTTCCAGTAACGCTTTTCCTAACTATTCAAAGTATTGGCGATACATCACGCCGGCTGCGCGGGGAGCTTGCCAAATTGCCGGCAGGCACAGCAACAACTTTACTAATAACGTGATTTTGAGAACAGCTTGCTTATTTCGCGATACGTTTTTGTTTTAGTGTGTTTCTGGTCGGTGAATTAAAAAGCTTAAAACTTCACCCTCTTTTTAAGGTAGTTGGGTGATAGGTACCTACACTTATCATCAACTGCCTGCCTTTTCCCAACTATGTTGGGGTCGGCTTCCAGTCTAACCGTATTCAGCTGAAAACCAGTATTTTATATGGAGCGACTGCCTAGCTGACCTCCACATCCCAGTCAATACTGGATACGATACCCTACGATGCCCTGTCACAATGTTTTCTTATTTAACCCAAAGGTTGATTGGTAGAGAATGCATTGTGGCATTAAGTCCGCCTATGTACCACTATTGTACAAGAAGTTTAAGTCACCCATCCACGGACCAACCCAGGCAAGCGCGGCTTAACCTTAAGATCGACCCGAGCGGCTGCTATTATTTAGTGACGAGTTGCTCTAATTAGTACACTTATAAAAGAGGATATTACAGTGTAGGTAGTTTAGAATATTAAGAAAAAATATATTGGGTTCACGAATAGCTTTTTGAACTAAATTACTTAATTTTTTTGATAGATTCCATAAAAGATACTCTATAACTCAATATATTTGCCTTTTTCAAAAAATGCTAGAATGAAACAATCCTACTTCTTAAGTACTAAGTAGCTAAGCATAAAAAGTTGGCATTGAACCGTCTCAAGTTATCACGAGTTAACCCTCAGATGTCAACCCTAAAGAAACTGAGTCTTGTTCCATTATTAAGTGAGAAAGTTTGCGCACCCTTGTGCCAATGTTTGTGCTTAACTATCGACTTGTTGAGACGTGTGATGATGGGTTCCGATCCGGATGTCAAAACTTCTACGTTATTTTGCTTTTAATAACTTGGATACGACATTTTATCAGGGTATAAACAGGTTCATTTTTAATGAAGAATTACTTGAGTTCGGTCAGAAATCCCACACATGATTTATATTTTTTAATGTATTTTTTTTACCAATTTTATAAATATATCCATCCATCTTTCCTCTCGCAGGTCTGCTGGACGAAATTTCTTATGAAATAAGCAGTACCTTTGTGCTCTTCTATGTTAATATATTATCCTGTTAAGTATCTGTCTGTACATAAATAAATATATCTATACTAACATGCGAAAGTATAGATGGATGGATGTTTGTTACTCAATCACGCCAGATCGGCTGAACGGATCTGGATGAAATTTGGCATGGCATAGAGATAAATTATAGTCTGGAATAGCACATAGGGTTCATTTTTCTCACTCTTACACATCAAAATTTTCACGTGAACGAAGCCGGGCTGGTGCCCGGCTTCGTTCACGTGAAAATCTAGTATAAACATAAAAGTCAAACTGTTCTCGCCACCAATAGTAAGAGGAAAATATTAATTAAACGCAACCAATACTTCAGAATATTTGATGAAGGATCATTTCTCTAACTACAGAATAGAATTAATTTATTTGAAATCAGAAATACAGGAATCCATCTTACAAAAAAAAAAAAAAACCTGGCTGCGTAAAAAAATACCTCAAATAAATAAAAACTAAAAAGAAAAATAAGCCCAGTAGTTCAGAATGTTGTTAAAAGTAATACTGAACAACTACACCATTGAAATAGTTTTATAATCGAAACACATAAACAAATCATAAATTCTTATGCAGAATAGAAGAATTAATAGTCGGAACCATTAAAATTTTACGTACGTTACGTGGTAAATAAAAGAAGGGGTCCCGACTGTTAATTCTTCTATTATCTATCAGTAAGTAGTATCTTGTATTCCCAAGTTCATATGACCCCAATATATTTAAGTCGCGAGTTAATAGGCTTCTTTTGGATTAGCTCGTTCCATCGTCGACCTCATCTCTGTCCTCTAGGACTAGATTGAGGTCAAGAGTAGGCCCATTAAACATTAAAAAAAAAGTAAAACAAAAATATTTCTCCTCGAAAAAATCAAATAGCTCTCCTCCTAACATCAAACCTATAAAATGCAGGTCAGGTATACTCTGTAAACAAAGTATCTAATTGACCCCCCACGGTCCCCAGCGATAACCACTAACCTAACCAACCACGAGTTACCCAAAGAAAACTTGTTAAAAGTAAATCTATTAAGCCAAAGAGTATTTAACCCCTCTAAGTGTTGCCACACACGAAAACGGAATCGTTTTGTTTTTATTGAAAAGTTTTTTTTTTATGGCAACTGGTAGCTGATATTATTGGTTCTTCACGTGTGGTTTGAGGGTTTGTTCACGGAAATGTCTTTATTGAAAATAAAAGTTTTGTTGATCAATTAAGATATGAGAGAGACATTGAAAAACAGATCGGTCAATTTTAAATGTGTATCGGTTTTGACTGTGTAAATAATAACATCACAGACACACACACACACACACACGCTTGTAATCCCCGAAGGGTTCGGCAGAGGTGTGCCTAATAGTACACCTACATTTTGCCAGTTATGTTTCAAGTCACATGCAATAGGGAGCGAGCCTATTGCCATCAACCGGGCCCAAATACAGACTTTGTGGCTGCTACCATGAAACTCCTGATGGAAAAACCCAATAACATGTTGCCCGATCCAGGAATCAAACCCAGAGGCACAAATAATGACCATGATGAATCTCTTCTGATGTTATCAACTCGTATGTACGGAGCCTTATACCTTGTTTTTCTGACGGTACAAATAATAAAACGTCGCAGTTTTCTTATCTCGTACGAAAGTTTATATTGAGATAGTTAAGGGACGCTTCCGGGATTTAAGACTGAAAAAACTATGGTTATAAAAACTGTTACATGTAACTAAAGAAGATATTGTTTGTCCTTCTTTAATCAACATACCTTTTCCCAACTATGTTGGAGTTGGCTACCAGTCTTACTGGATGCAGCTGAATACCAATATTTTACATGGCGTGACTGCTTATCTAACCTCCACAACCAAGTCAGTGCTGGATAATACGAAACCCCTTGGTAAGACTGATCAGACTTTCGGGTCACTGGCTACTTATAACGACTGTCAAAGATTTACAAATGACAGCCGAGACCAAGGGCTTAACGTACTTTCCGAGGCACGGAGGAAACTTTGTATGTAATGGGTGACCACTCATCCATGGATCAACCTAGGCAAGCGCAGCTTAACCTGAAAATCGATCGAGCAGCTGTTATTATTTAGCCACGAGCTCCTTCTTTGATCAACATTAGTAGCAATAACTAGTCGTGGTGCTATTTTCAAAAATAAAGAGCTTCCGTGCAAAGTTTCTTTCACAATTTAACCAATTAAGGGGATGAATTTTTCAAATATCTTTTGTTAGCGAACTAAGGACTCCTTACGTTTGACATGACTTAAATGGCGTTGCTGTTCTTAACGATAATAAAATTAGGTACTAACTGAAATTTAAACTAGGTCCCTGCAAGAAAATTGTCAACACTGCTTGTAATTTAAGTTGGGTAAACTTAGAAGGGTAAATTACTTGAATAAAAACCTAATTACTTCACTTCCTAGAAAGGACAGTCTTTTGAAATGTACACTGTGAACAAAACTGCATAATTAAGTAAACATAATAATTTATTAGTTAATTCTGTCACAGGAAGATGCCCTGGCTCTAGCTTAATGAATTTTTGCAAAGCGTTCTGTTTCTGGACTAAGCGACACCTAAATGAATGCCTAAACTTTATATCACTGTTGGAATACCAGCTTTAGCTGCTGAGCCGAGTGCTGAACATCCAACGGTTTTACTAGCACACACAAAAACGGGGAACATTGCTGCTTATGGTCTTGCAAGACAACCCTTTGTATGCATAATCAAGCAGACAAGAAATATTGGTCGGACAAAGGGTACAGACAAGAATCTAGATATTCACGTAGGTATTGTATTAAATGGATATGCATTTAATACAATACCTACGTGAATATCTAGATTCTTTGTTAAGTCCATGGACCACAATTAACCGTAAATACTCCAGCTAGTAAGAAACAAACATAAAAACAGGTTAAACTGGGTTGCCTTTGGTCTCGTAGAAAACCCCGAGCTCGCAAGAAATTGTGGTCGTCAAAGGGTACAGACAAAATATATCTATATAGTCTCTATCGAATAGAAACACAAATGTTACAATACCTATGTGTATGCCTAGTCTTTGGTAGTTCGCAAGAAATTGTGATCTGTCCAAGGGTGAAAGAGACAAAACATATCGTATCAGTACCGATTCAGAAACAACATGTGTGTAGTTTAGTAGTTCATAAAATGTGTATTAGTTAAAATGCAGGTTCTTAGAAAACTGGCTGTGGGACTGTTCGAAAGAGATACCGCGGCCCTGGAACATAAAGGGCAAAGGAAGGAACATGGATGGTTTTTAGTCAGTACGAGAAAGTAAAGTCTGACACTATTCCGCTCCGCCCAGAGCGAGAGGAGACATTTGATGATTTCCCATCCCAAAAAAAAAAAAGGTTCTTAGAAAACTAGATCTAAGACTGCCTTGTTGGTCGACTGGTCGCAAGCACGACTGCTGAGCATGAGGTCCTGGGTTCGATTCGCGGTGCAAGGTGTTATTAGGTTTTCCATCAGGAATTTTCTCAGTAGAAGCCACGGAGTCTGGATTTGCAATAGGCTCGCCCCCTATTGATTACATGGGACTTAAACATAACTGGCGAAATGTGGGTGTGCTATAATTGGGTACACCTCTGCCTGACCCTTCGGTTATTACAGGCGTGATGTTATGATCTTAGATAATGGGCTATCGCAGTCATTTACTTCGCAAATCAATTTGATGACCCAATCCATTTCATTGACGATTACTGCTAATAGACGCTACAACTTTTTAGTAACACCACCACCACACACAAAAAATCCGGTTCGAAGGACCATGTATGAATTTGCTATTAAATAAAAACTAATCAACGAAAAGTATTTCATTTCGATGGCGAAGGACATAACAAAATACCGTTTTTGTTGAGAAAAATAAATACTTTCCCTACACAAGTATTCACAGTAGCAACTACACATTCAGTAACAGACAGGCTGCCATTTTAAACTTTAATTTCAGCTTGTTTCAGTGTTTCAATGGACGCACACGCTCTTCCGTTCTGCTTGTTTCTTTTTATTTTATTTATTATTTACATTCGTTTTGTTTATTGTTTTATTTAAATATGAAGCGATTATTTCGTTCTTTTTATATTTAATGTTTTAAAGTTATTGTAGTAATGGTTTATTTTGATATGTTAATGCAGTTTCTGTTTAAAAGTTTCGAGTTTATGACCATTTTGCATGTAATCTTTTGGAATTTCCTTGTTTTTAAAAATGTTTTTCTAGTGTTCAGCAAAGTTTGGGTCATTGAATTTTCTAGGTTTATTTCTGTAAGTAGTGTTTCTAAAACAAACACGTAAAATTTTATCAACATTTTAAAACTATATGGCGCCAACATTGATCCCTGAGAAGGCATGCCGAAAAAAGTCATGGTCTCGTTTATAGTCCAAACTATTAAGATATGCACGTATATTATCTCAATATAGAAACTCCTTTTAGCTTGTAAAATAATACTTCATAATAATAATTATGTTAACGCTTTCGCAAGTTTAAAGTAACAAACTTATGCTATGACAAGGTACGATAAAGTTAGCGTAACGAGGTGTGTGTCGGAAATGGCTTGGAAGCGTCCACGCCACCGCCACACAATAGATACATAGGTAAAGAAGATCCACTTTAACGTGCAAAAATATACGCTTACCCATTTCAAAATTTGAAAAGTTCTGACGTAAAAATATCCGGACATTTTTTATTCTTGGTTTGTTTTTACTTACACTCTATATATTCACAAAAAAATATCCTGGAGCAGAAAACTCATTAAAATATCAATTGCCATAGACTTATTTCAAGAATTACGTAACGTAACGCCATATATTAAACTAATTATTTCTTTGTATATGGCTGTCAATATTCTTGCTAACAATTTTAATTTGAATTAATACTATTATTTATAATGTAGTTTTATTTCATTTTCTTTATTTCGTTTTTATTTTGAAATTTGTCCTGAAAATATTTTTCCTTTGTCTTTTGAAATTTCTCTCTTTTGTATATCTCTTTTGTATCTTTTGTATGGGCTCTTGCCTGAAATAAATGAATTTTATTTATTAATAACATCATGTCTTTAATCCCCGAAGGGTAAGGGCAGAGGTGTACCTAATAGTACACCCACATTTCGCCAGTTATGTTAAAGTCCCATATAATTATCATTGCGTTAATCTTGCAAGCTATAGTTATTTTAATTGTGTTTCGCTCATTTATACCAAGAAGCTTTGCTCTAAATAATCCTTCTGTTCCCTCGCTCGCACACCACTTACCTCATATATATTCAAGTCCAAGGCTGAGCCTTTAAACGTACGGGAATCAAACTATGGACTGAACTCACCGATATTATGTAAAGTACGCAAATACGACTTGGTAGTTATGATTGCGAGCTTTGTGTGTGGCGATGTAAATAATTTCTGAGCGAGTTTATGTGCTGCGGTGGCCCAGTCGTAAATGCAGACTTGACAGACGTGTCACAGGTTGGTGGTTCGATTCCTGACACGTTTAATTTATTTCATCACCACTCGCTCTCAAAACGGTGAAGGAAGGTGTGAGGACATATACGAATAGGAATATGCTGAGAAAAACAAAAATCCGAAGACATGTGACTCCACCGACCCGCGTGGTGGATTATTGCCCACTCCTTACAGAAAAGCAGCTTCAATACCTTTTACATTTTTATCAATTTGCATATGAAAATTAGGCTAAAAATAGCATACAAGAATATTCAAATCCACATACTCCCGTCCTTCGCTCGACCTTGACTGAACACGCCTGAAAATGGCCTGAAACACAGCACATGTAAGTTGCAGGAGCAATAGCGTGAATATTTGATAGCCCTGTCTTGTGGCTGCCTTGCTCTCATTTATTCATCCTGTATATACCGTCCTGGACAGTGTTGTGAACTTTGGCTGTCGAAATAAGCGGAGCGATATTGTTGCCTTTGTATTTATGAAGTAGTGTAATGTTAGCCTCGTTGGTCTAATGGTCGCAAGCACGACTGCTGAGAATGAGGTCCTGGGTTCGATTCCCGAGTCGGGCAAAGTGTTATTGGGTTTTCCATCAGAAATTTCTCAGTAGCAACCACGGAGTCTGGATATGTGCCCGGTTGATGGCAATAGGCTCGCCCCCTATTACACGGGACTTAAACATAACTGGCGAAATGTGGGTGTACTATCATGTACACCTCTGCCTTACCCTTCAGGGATTACATTATGTAATGTTAGAGAGAATGGGGAACCATGCCCCCCCCCCATGGTTCCCCATTCTCTCTGGCATGGGGGAATGGGGGTTTTCAGTCTAGTCCGTAGACTAGTCTGAAAAGTGGATTTTCAGCAATTAATTTAAAATATTGCTTAGTTTCTGCTACATTAGCCCATTAAGCTCTTATGTAAACAAAAAAAAAATACTCTAACGTGCTGATTAATTTTAAGGAAACCATTGATTTTTTCGTATCACCACCATTCGATAGCGGTACTCATCACGGCTCGTTTAATTCAAGCTTATATTTAGAATAATTCCTAAATGTTCATCTAAGTAGCCGATCTACTATGGCTTACTAAAGTTAAAACAACTAACAAACTGGTACAAGACCAATCCACTTGTAATTTCGACAACAATCCCTTGTAAAGGACCGTCTATTCAGCCTGTTTACTGAACAATTCTCTCTCATATGAAAACATCATACGTCTCGAGTTATGTACCAACACTCAAGCACACCAGATGTAATACATTTCACTAATACTTCAGGAATGTCACTGAACGTTTCTGGGAGTAGTTCTTCCTTAATTAAGGATTAAATTGGTGATTGCATTGTTTGAACTAGTAAATTAGGAATTGAGTGAACGTGTTTTTTCCAGTATCTAAAAAGTAACGAAGGAAATAGATTACTTTAAGATTGGATCATGCATGAATAAAACTTATTCTAAATCATTACATTAATAACACCCTCAAAAATACATTGTTTTTTTTAAAACCAAACTTCAAAAACCTCAAACTATAACTGTATCAAAAAGTGTCAAGAATGAAATACTTCTTTTATTGTTTATTACTGAAAGAACAAAACAAAATATAAACAGAAATGTCAAAAAAACCTCAATAGGTTTGTCCGGATGTTGAAACACTTTTAAGCGATCTTAATACTAACTCTTCTTCTTGCTCTTGCTATTATACTCTTCATCTTCTCTACAAGCGAAAAGCGAAGCGTACGTTAAAAATAAAATACTTCTGAAACCTTTTCATGTTATAACTATCAGCCCCTACTCTTAACTTAGTTAGAAACACGGCTTTAACTTGGTCCGGCAAACTAAATAACAACTCAACGGAAATATCTCTCCAGAACTAGGCTTAGTCGCTTTGCCTGACTCGCACTTCTGATTGGCTGACGTGGAATATAATATACAGGTCCAACCCTGGTAATATTATGAATGTTATATTGCGCACGTTAAGCTGTTGGTCCCGGCTGTCATTTGTAGATCTTTGACAGTTATTACAGGTAGTCAGTGACCGAAAGTCTGACAACCAGTCTTACCAAAGGGTATCGTATTACCTAGCACTAACTGGGTTGTGGAGATCAGATAGGCAGTTGCTCCATGTAAAATACTGGTATTCAGCTGCATCCGGTTAGACTGGAAGCCGACCCCAACATAGTTAGGAAAAGGCTAGGCAGATGATGATGATATTGCGTATGAGTAAATTATCACAGTGACATAGACAGTTAAACATTTGTCACGTTTTGCTTCCACATTTATTGCACGAACTGCCAGTTTATGGAATTCACTGCAGGCTTCTCTGTTTCCCGATTATTATTATCTGGATCTCTTCAAAGTTCGAGTGACTCGATTTCGTCTAGGCAAGCGATGTGAAGCAATGATGCGGCCAAACGTAAGCCTATTTAGTGTAAAAAAACATTGAGTTGAAGCTTCCAAAAAAAAATTTTGGCAAGCTTCCGAAAAAAATACATTGATTGGAAAACACTTTTTCCATTTTTTGAAAATCCATTGCTTATTAACACTAATTGATAATTGAAAATATTTTTGAAACTAAGAAGCGAGCGAGCTAATAATTATATAATTTTTTCAATAAAAATCTAATTATCTTGCGACAAATGCAATTTTCTATTATTGCAATGACAAACTCAGCGTCCCTAGCGCCATTGACGGCAATACGTCAGTGCCTTTAAAGTTTAAACACAACAAGTTCGCTCCTATTGTCCGAGAAAAACAATTGAAACGCCGCGAGTAAATTGTCTTCTACAAAGAAATCGAATTGAAGTGAAAACACCACAATAATAGTTCTGTCAAGCGTTGGTGCTGCTTTTCTGTTTTTCTTTCTTTCTCTTTCTTACTTTCTTTCTGTAACCAACGAGATTGGTTTTGACACCGGCCAGACGGCCTGTCCTTTGTCTCTGTATTTTCCTTTCTTTATTTGACTTAGCTGGCTAAATTATTTAGTAAATTAAATTGCATTATGTACACTTTTCGTGGACGTTTTGACGTGAACTTTAGTGGACTTTATTCAGTGCAGTCGAGATTATTTTCAATGCTTTTTAGGATGAAGTAATAAAGCTAAGGAGCATTAAATTAATTTAAAACAATAGGTTTTTTCTCGTATAGTTCCTTGTTTGCATGTACATAATTACTTTTTTTTTAAATAAGCGTAGCTAGTATAAGTACTTCAAAGTGACGAACTTTACGTAAAAATGTATCTTAAATAATTTAATTACGAGGAATTTTCAATTAAAATATATCAGAAAATATTTGGCAATACTTAATTAAAAAGCTGCGATCAAGGAATGTTTTATCAAATTCTTTTGCGAACATTATTTTTATAAGTAAACACGGTTTTGCTCGCGGAAATTATCCCACGGCTAAATTTCATTGAAGTCTGTACAGCCGTCAGTTATGAAAACATAACCGACAGACCTAGTTACTATGAATATTATTTTATTTATAGCTCTACCGAAAAATAGGGAAATTTTATTTATGTTTTTTTTTTTTTAAATAGCTGTGTCATGTGCAGACCACTGAAGCGGGTGAACATTTTTTTTGTCTGTCTGTTTGTTCCGGCTAATCTTCGAAACGGCAGGACCGATTTTTACGGGCAGATAGCTGATGTTATAAGGAGAACTTAATCCAATTTTTATTTTGGATGAAAGAGGGTTAGGATTCCGTGCTAAAACATTAAAACCCTTAATGGTTAACAAAATCCGATTCTTAGAAGGAAGTAAAATTTTTATAATAATTTCACGTAGACGTTAAGGTTGGGGGCAATAGCTATTATAAAGTAAAGAAGGATGCCCATTTTTCACCTGACAATGTATAGAAATGAAATAAATATTATAATTCAAGTAATTTAATTGTATATTCATTACGCTAATCAGAATTCTAAAAGAAAGTCAGGAAAAAAATATTTTTTAGTTTTTCTTTATGCTTACTCTACGTCTTATTACCATGTTTTGAACGCATCTCATAACCTTTTTTACAACATTCCATTTTACACACTGCTACTTGACTTTATTCAACTCTGTTTCTGAGTTTTATACATTATTTTGCGTTTTATTTAATAAATAAATATTTTTTATTAGTCTGTGAATAATACGGATCAATTGAAAATAAAATAATAATTAAATAAATTAATCTTGCAGAACATAATTGAGCTCACACGAGTGAAACGCATTTTTTGACGTTTTGACAGTTCTGCGTTTGGCATTAGCGATGATGCTAATTAATAAACCATTTAACATAGTGTTTTATTTGTTTTTCCCGTTTTTTCATCAAACATGTATGTAGGTATGTATGTACTACGGCCAATGAAATGAGTAGGCAAGTGATCACTTTGACAGTAAAAGAACAAAGTTAGACTTTTTAGAGGTAAATAAACTATGTCAACTATCGTAAACGCAAATCCTAACCTAAAAAGTAACATTAATATTTTTTGGTCTTCGTAGACTTTCAATCGTAAAAATGACTTCAACACATTATTTTCCAAACTTATAGGTACTCTTTCTACTATACCTCATAACTATACATTTACTTTCATTATCAGGTTTTTAAATGTATGGGAAGTGGGCATTGTTCTTTACTCGCACACTGTACTCACATTTTCTACAAGAATTTCTTTTACTTTTATACTGCGTATTGGACGAGTCTGTAATGTTGCTATAAAAGGTGGTAAATAAATAAATATTACCTGAAACAGACTAATCAATTGGAGAGTAATGAGTTGGTAACGGATAAAATATGCAAGAGTGAAGTGGTAAATAAACTTGCCATAATAATGATAGGTGAATCATTCATTGATATACTATTGCTATAAATGAGTAGGTACTTTAAAGTGTGTACGTGAGAAACAAAATTTGAATAAGCCAGTGTAACTCCTGAAAGCCAGAATCAACAGTGGCAACCACCAGAAAAGCGCCGAGACAATGAAGCTCGACGAAGTCCCAGAGAAACAATTTAACTGTCTTGGATCCCGCAACGAAATTAATCAGAAAAGTATAGCGGAGGAGTAGGAAAACCATAATTCCACTTCCCTCCATATCAGCAGGAAACAGAAAAAGGTCAATAGGCACAAAGGGACGTTTACAACTGGGATAAGCCCACTTGTCAAGCACCACGGATAAATATTACCATTAATGGGTCCAAAGTTGTGAGCTGATATTTGATTCCAATAATAGGTATGGCAAAAACGCTTGAACGCACGGAAATTTGTTCTAGTTTCTACAAGGTCCGTATAGTAAATAACTCCGGAGCCTATACACTATCCGACATAATATTGCGTTAATTCTGCCAAAGAGTGCACTCCCGTAAAATATGATGTGCAGATTGTTCATATTCGCAGTCAGATGTAGAACATTGTCAATTTATATTAGTGTCTCAGTACTTTTACTTTTAAAAAACACAAGTTAGTATACTTACTTGTTACTTTATATTTAGTTGCTCCACCCAAATTGAAACCTTTAAGGTGAAATTGCCAGGGTAACTCGCGAAATTCAATTTCTCCGAAACTCTTACGTTTTTTGCTATTTGCAGGTCAGCGTCAGGTTTTATGTTGATTAAAATATGATTCGCCACCGCAACAAATATGGCTTAACTGAGTTATAATTATTTAAATCATGAATACAACCCTCTTGAGTTCATTTAATCCCATTAAATTACTATTTGATGAAAATGTAAAGTTAAAAAAAAATCTCGGGCTGCTCTAGCGCGTTCACCTTATGTGAACCGTTTTATATTACCATAAGCCTTCACCGCCTTGTTTTTCTCCTGTCTACAAAATGGATAAATTTAAAGTCCCAGTGTACTTGCTTACCGAAACTTGATGCAGTGTTGCCAAGTTAAAGTGTGTAGAGAGATACGAAGTTTAATAATAAAGTAGTGTTACTTGTCTTCAAAGTTTCCGTGGTGATTTATGAAGGAGTGTGGCGGTGTAGTTGGAATATTTAGATGTAGTGAAGCTCGTGTGGTTTCTTGAGAAAGGATCGCTATGTCTTCTTATTTGTAAAGATAATGTAGTGTCTTAGAGTTGAAAATGTTAGGATTTTAGTAACCGAACCATTTTCTTATACATCTAAACGTAACGGGAAATTTCTTATAATTTTTTAATGAATCGACAGACTGCAGTCTAATTTAAAGAATTCTGTAAGTCTTTTTGCGCTGAGTAATAAATTAATTGGTTCTGAATGAGTGTCGATTCAAGCTGTACGAGCATAGGCATAGGTACTGCCTCGATATAAAAATATAAGCCATAAACGGTCAGCAAGGTTGAGAGCTAACTACTTAGATAGAATAGATATCTATAATTATATTAAAATACAAAAACTAAAAAACACTTTATCATATTTTTCTCGGCGAACCCTTTCATTAGATACCCATATCATGGGAATGCATAAAAAATAACAAGTCTGCCATCTTTGGGAATCCGCCATATTGGATTTAGAATGAAGTCACTTAACATTGTCATCCAAACTAAACATGTATGCAAAATTTCTGCTTAGTCGGAAACCGGGAAGTGAGTCAAACTTCTAAGATTTTTTACATAGTTAGTTACTACTAACTACGCCACTAAGAACTGACGATTTTTTCTAACTCTCAAATTCAAATTCATTTATTCATTTTGTGAACATATGGTCAAAATATACAGAAGTTCAATAAATAAATGTTGGACCATACTATGTCCCGCCAGAAGGCATACAAAATAGCGTAAGTAATCGAATTGACATTCGATTACTACAATTAACAAAATAAAAACCAAAAAATAAAGTTAAAAGGTAAGTCACAATTTCATGCCAAGCACTAAACGTTAATACTCAGGGTACAGTGATGTTTTATAAAATGTTTGGTCGATCCTATTTTCTGCCAAAAGGCATACAAAATAGTGTCACTGGTAAAATCAAAAATGAAATTAATTATAAACCTACAAAATCTCACATTATTTTGTGAGATTTTGTAGGTTTATAATTAATTTAATTTATCTATAATAACTATATAATCTCTGAAAAATAAATTAATTTAAACAAAATAATAGTACAAAATGTCATGAAACTAACTTGAAAGGCCATCGGCCAAGTACATTAATCCTCATAAACATTGAATCATCGATAAGGAGTCATTTCAATACCAAAAATAGATAGATATCTTGTGTTATCTTGAGAGTATTTCTGGTCTACTAAGAATCTAGATACTAACTTTAAAACTCTAAAAGGCGGTTTAATCAAATTCTAGATTTTGATTTTCAAAGCAAAAGCAGATTTAAAAATCGTATTGCTTTTTAAAAGATAAGTTTTTTTAACCATCCCTCCGCTAGACTAATCTCTCCTCCATGGACTCCCATGGCTTTGAATCTGTATACTTTTTTCTGGCCAATTGGTCATGAATATACATCTTATTAATATCCAACTTACACATTGAATTTCTAACTTATTCCAACTTAAAAATTAAAAAGAGAACTTGTGACGAGAAAAAAAACTGGCTAATTTTAAATACACTTTTTATAACCCATAAAATACAATATGTTAAAAAAAACCCTGTAAGTAGCATTCGCATCAGCCCTAATGGGTTTGATGGCTTCCTGCTACCCTGGGGAGACCGTTTAAGGGTCTTACGAAATACGTTAAGATGAGTTTCACAATAGTTCAGCGCAGACAGCAGTAAAGATACGTGCAGCGTACGTACCTTAGACTACGACCTACACTCGCTAACCTTCCAGCTGCCTGATGCAGCCTGCGTTCTTGATGATGATGATTACGATGATGATGACGATGGTATCGGATGACGTTGAATCTAATGGTTTAATCAAAATAAGTCAGCAATCAGAATAAGAAACGTAAAATATTCATGAAAGTAAAAATATTAATGAATTTTAAAATGCATGATTTTTGTACCAAATTACCACCATTTTTCTAAATTTTAACAAACTTTTACAACGTGACAACACCTTCTTCGGCATTAGTATGTTCTATCGTCAATTGTTTTTTTATGACGTCACTACCCGAGAAGCGAACGCTCGCGCCCGTTAGGTTTCCTCATTTTAGTACATTTTATTTAATTTGTATCGGGGTTTTTTTTTATTTTTTACTTATTCTCCAAAAAGGATTACATAAATAGACTCTAATCTCGATATTTAATAATACCCTCACGGATCGGACAGGGTTTTTTAACATATTGTATATTACCTCTGATCTACACTGTTAGAATATCACATTTTCCCCTTCTATCTCACTATGACCGGATGTCCACATGACGTAACTTCCGAGGTTGTCCCCGCGGCTGTCACTAACTTTGCTCTCAGTGACATGTCCGCAGCGGATACACGGCCCATATCCGGATACTGTCATACAATACTACATTACTTAAAGATATGTATAACTGAACTGGATATGATACAAAACATCATGAAAAAAATCTAGGACGATAAAATACGCCTGTACGCCACGAAGAGATAATACTTACAGTACAGCCACATTTTATCAGTTACTTTAAAGTTCCATGTAATAGGGATGGGCCTATTACCATCAACCGGAGACAAATTCTGACGCCATGCTGCCGCTAAGAAATTCCTGATGGAAAAACCCATATCTACGTAACTCGATTAATTTATGGAGGATGCGCTAAGATAGCCCGCGAAATTCAAATTTTCAGGTTGTGTGTTTTATAATTTTAATCAATATGATTCGCGACCATAACAAATACGGCTTTACATAGTTATAATCATTAAAATCATCAATAATAATTCATGCAATCTATTTATGCTGTCTTGATTTCCGTAGGTTTTTTTCTCACGGGTGACCACTGAAAACCAGCACTGTGCTGTGGGCCCTCCATAGCACAGCATCATGCTGAGTGGTAACCTGCTTGTCGCAGTCACGACGTACAAGCTGTTAACTTTTCTTTTTCTGTCCTGTTGTATTTATAATGTTTGATGCGCCTTGTCATTGTTGTTATTTCTTTTTTTTTTTGTATGCACGTCATGTCCCTGTGACAAATTTTTTTTTCTTTATTTCAATACAACCCTCTAAGTTCATTTAATCCCATTGAATGACTTTTTCAATAAATACTCATTCGATGGTATTACTCAATGGGACGATTCAACACATACAGGATTTAGACCCGGTTCAACCAAAAAGACTTACTTTGAAAAGCAAAGGGTGACAAATAACACAATTCAATTTAGTAGCAGCGTCAAATTGAAACACATAATATTGCCTTTAAACACACCTAACAAATGAAAACTCCGTAAAACCGATTGTACAAAAACAGCAATAAATTCCAATGGAACTTCCTACATGTCCAATTTGCAGCTCGTCGATAAGTCCTTGATGTACGGGTTTTGACGACTATCCAAACACAAAACCACGTGAACAAGCCTCTCCGGCTTTCATGCCACACTTTGAATTTAGAATTTCACAAACATTAGGCTTCGAATTCCGAACGAGGTGTCCGAATTTCCAGCCAGCCTGCTAGATTTTAGGATTCCGTACCAAAAGGTGCTAACAGGACCCTATTAGTAAAGCTCCGCTGTCTGTCAGTCTGTCACAAGGCTGTATTTTTGACCCATAATTGGTAGACTTGAAATTTAGACAGAGTATGTATTTTTTTTCCGGCGTTTCTGATCGATTTTATTTTCAGACAACTATAAATATATGTAGCGGTGGTAAGGAACCCATCACGCGCGAGTCGAACGCGCACCTGGGCCAGTTTTTTTTCGAATAGGGAGTTTGAATAAAGCCCAACCTGTTTGGTGCCATCGACTCTTTCCCGCTCTTTATTTTGATGAAAACAAAAGGGCCTATTTGTCGGATCGTCCGGTAGCCTCTCTTTTATGTGACGACAAAATTGGAACTTCATCGAAAATGCCGGTTTCGGCCGTTGTGGATATGAAAGATTTGATGGCAGTATGAAATCTTTCAATCTGTTTTGGGCATGTAAACTTTAAAGTAGGGTGTTATTTATTACTTTACTGGCGGAAAAGGCGACCTCATCCTTTATTTAACCCCTTTGGGGGATGAATTTCCAAAAACTTGCGTGTCGGTATACTTCTGAAACTCTTGTACAAAATGTTTTGCTACTAGATTCATCGGTTTAGGGTATGTACCTATATTATGCCAGTGAATTAGAAGATAATAGACACTTCTAACAAACGAATTATTTTTCTAATACGGGTAGTGTGTGTTTACATTTATCGTGTGGTTAGTGCCTAACCTGGTGCCAGAATTTTTATGCTGCCCATGGGACTTGGCTTTACATGCCGTCGAGAAATATCTCTCAGGCATACTGGTTTCCTCACGATGTTTTCCTTCACTGAAGCAAATGATTATACAATAGGCACAAACAGAGGTGCGTGTCTTGGGTTCGAACTTGAAACCTATGACTTGGCAGTCCGACGGTTATACCACTCAGCTATCGCTGCTACCATTCTACTATTCACTTCACTGTTATTATAACATTACTCCAACCACAAGTACAACTAGATAAAACTCCTCACAATATCTCAGCTTGTGTTAATATTCTATTTTATTGCCTCCACTCGCCACGCTGCCCGCCTCTTGTGTGCGATAAAATGTAACTGGCATACAACAAGTCACTTTATGTTGCCATAAATCTGAGGTCTATCTCGCCAGTCGGACAATTGCCAAGTACACTAACTTGGGAAATGACCTGAGGGCTGGGGTTTGTTGTTTGGTGTACTGGTTGGTTAGATTTGTTTGTGAATTAAAGATAGGTAGGTTATTCAGTCTAGACTCTTAAGAAGCCAAGATCGTCTAAAGGTCTTGTCAAGTTAGTTTGTCCGTGCCAATTTTTACCGAACCTTATAAGGGACGAAAGCTTTTATGGAAGCTTTTAGTTGATATTTTTGCCAATGGGGCCCGCCTTGTATCAGTTATTATAATCATTCCAGACACCACTAACTTACGGTAAAGTAAACAGAATTAGGAACTCATCATCACATATCAAATCTACAAAATTTAAATGACATATTCAATGACATACAAAACAACACTTTAAAACATATTTTTCTCCAAATTCAGAAACCAAGAAACATACTACGACTCTAGAGTGTTCAGCAAATAATGTAGTTAGGCGCAAATGTGGCTGCGGAAAATCACAATGTCGCACCGTTGCCGCAATGTTGCAATGTCGCAGTGTCGCTGTCGGCAACTCTGAGTGTTGCCGACGTCCACCATAGCTTATTTCTCCGTAAGGCTCTGCCCCACTACCGACAACGAAGCGAATAGCTATCTACCATTTTACCGCTTAAGAAACATACTGTTATGATTTTGAATAGTAAACGTTATGTATTTCATGATATTAATCTGTGCTAGGCGATACGTGATACGTTTTGGATGTATGTGTATTTTCCCGAATAGTAAATAAACCACGTTTAGAACATTGGATTAGTTTGACGTATTTAACTGAATTATATAACATAACATCACGCCTGTAATCCCTGAAGGGTTAGGCACAGGTGCACCCAATAGTACACCCGCATTTTGGCCAGTTATGTTTAAGGCCCATGTAGGTACTAGGGGGCGTGCCTATTGCCACCAACCGGGTACGAATCTAGACTCCGTGGCTGCTACTGAGAATTTTTTGATGGAAAATGCCAATAACACTTTGTCCGACCCAGGAATCGAGCCTAGGACCTCATGCTCAGCAATCACGCTTTAACCAACGAGGCAGTCAATTTAACCCAATAGTTTAACTGAATCAATTGACTCATTATGGGAAAACTAAGTCTATATTACGAGTTGATCACTGGCTGTTCACACTGCAGGCAAGTTCTCTCTCTCCACTAGTTAGCTACTCACCAACAAACAACACGTTTCTAGATGCTACCCCAACTCGCTTTCCGCTAATCGTCAACAGTGGAGCAAAATGCCTAAAGCAATGCAATTTCGTTTCAACAAATAAAACGAAAAACAGAAACGAGAAATAGTCTTTCTCTTTTTTTTATTTTCGTGTAATTTCGTGGTGTGTTCTAATGATATTGTCTGTTTGTTTCAGTTTTCCCGAATGTTCCCGCCGCGCCTGGTATGCCGTGCGCCGGCGAAGACAGTGAGTACTTGCCTTAACTACTAGCTATGCTACTTACCGGGTCACTGGCTAGCTCATTACTTGCCTCTAGTTCAGTCTAGTGAGTTGTAGTGTTCTGTAGGCGTGTGTTGGTTTATAGAAAGCACGAAGGTTGTATACGCTATACAGGCTGATTGGTAATTGGGTGCATTCCTTGAAATGGGTGATAGTAGACCCAATTTGCAACAATTTTGATTTGTGGCCGGCTTCAACAATCTTCATCATCATTCTCCTGCGCTCCCAATTCATTTTCAGTGCAGCATGTCGTTTTCTTCCATACTTCTCTATTACTCGTCATCTCAGCAGTCGCTTCCTTCTAGCTATATCATCCTTCACACAGTCCATCCATCCAAAGAAACGTTCTTTGGCTTCAACAGTCTTATTTACATAAAAACATTCTAACTACCCACATTTACAAATTCTATATAGCCACAACTCACAAATCGTACATACAAGCAAGCTCGGAAGCGATATTTGTCAGCGGCCGCAGCTCCACAGCGCTGTCGACATTAGCATGTGAATACACCGAAATGATGCGCATTACGGATGCTGACGAAGTGCCGACGGCTGGTATACTATTCAGCCGTGTTTCCTACCTATCATCATAATATTTGTACGTGGAACACGTGCGCTTTTAGCGGCTTTCAGCGCTTTAGAAGATTGAAAGTCGAACACAGAATTTAATATTTCGATACCAGAAATCTAATTGTAATATTGAAGTTACAAAAGTACCAAAGGAATCAAAAAATAAACCGCATGAAATCCTATCCTACTAATTATCTATTTTTTAAATAATAAAATGGCAAACTGACTGACTGGCTGACTGACTGGGTGATAATTATATCAATACACAGCCCAAACCACTGGTCCTAGAGACATGAAACTTGGAGAGTGTGTTCTTTGTGAAGAGTAAGTATCCACTAAGAAAGGATTTTTGCGAATTCGGGTGGAATTAAAGTGGTAAAATAGGGGATGCAAGTTTAGATGAAACTCCGTCAGGTTACTTTTTAATCCCGGTAGTACGTTCCCGCCGGATATTTTTCGACATCCACGCGGGCGAAGCCGCGGGCAAAAGCTAGTAATATTATAAATGCGAAAGTTTGTGATGTTGTATGCACGTTTGTTAATCTTTCACGCAAAAACTACTGAACGGATTGGGATGAAATTAGCACACAGATGGTTATAACCTGGATTAACACATAGGATACTTTTTATTGTAGTAGTATGGTCCCTTGGGACAATATCGAACTCCACGCGGGCGAAGCCGCGACAGGACTTGACAGTACTTTTACCTGCAGATAGCTGATGTTATAAGCAGTAACTTGGCTACTTTTATAAAAAAAAATGGATTAGGGTTCCGTGCAAAAAAATTAAAACCCATGAAATGGTTAACAAAATCGGATTCAGATAGGTAAGTAAAATTTTATAATAATTTCATGCGGACGAAGGGCTCAGCTAGTAAACATATAAAACACCATAAATATAGCTGATGCATTCAGATTTACTCTCATCAGTAACATCTAATCAAACTGAATCCATAAACTGTAAACTAACTGAAAGTTGCTAAGTACTCCATGCTTTCACAAATAAGTACCTAGTACCTATCCAGTATTTACTAAAGACTCCAACGTTGATGAAGTGTGTCAACAGCGCACTTCAGGGGTTGCCTCTGGCCCAGCAAATGTCCAGTTTGCCCAGAGCAGATGTGTGTAATATCTGTGTAATTTTCTGTAAACAAAGTTGCAGTTGCCATATTTGCTGTCTAATCATATGACGCTTTGAGGGTCGGATATGCGTCCGATGTCTCTTGCAAATGATTTCGGAACTCCTTGTTTATTTTTGAAGCTGTGTGGTATTATGTGTGTTTGCTTGATGACCAAATTAGTCCTAGCGATTCTAAGTTTTTGAGGAGGTCGTGGCTACATAATAACAGCCGCTCGGGTCGATCTTTAAGTTAAGCCGTGCTGACCTATGTTGGTCCGTGAATGAGTGACCACCCATTACTTACCGAGTTTCCTCCGTGCCTCGGAAAACACGTTAAGCCGTTGGTCCCGGCTGTGATTTGAAGATCTTTGACAGTCGTTACAGGTAGTCAGTGGCCCCGAAAGTCTGACAACCAGTCTTACCAAGGGGTCGTATTACCCGGTATAAACTGGGTTGTGGAGGTCAGATAGGCAGTCGCTCCATGTAAAATACTGATACTCAGCTGATTCTATCGCTTATAGATTCTTACCAAGGACTGACTAAAATCAATAAACTTTTGATCATACCAGCCTTTATGACCACCCAAGTAACTTCTTTCTTACAAGACAGAAAACGTGTTCGAGTCCTCATTAGTTGCAACTAATATCTTTAAAATTGCCGGATCAAGTAAGACCAACCTTAGGCCATACAAAAAGTGTTATCCTACCCAATGACCCAAACTTCTAATGATTTCAATAAATCTCTGCCCATTTTTCTCACCATGCAAAATCGAATTTCTGTGTAACGCCTAACTGTAAACGCATTAAAATCTTCAACCACCTAGTTGTATAACAGCAAATGTTAATTGTCCATTCACGTAGAACCGTCGACTAGGTACATACATACAGCAAGCGAGGTAATATTTGCTAAAATCTCGGCGCGGACACTGTCCGGTAGGTGTCCCGCAAGGCTTCCCACTGTTCCCACATTTGCATAGCAATGTCCGACTTGCATTACGAATGGCACGATTAAATTGGACTGCATTTCTTTTTAAACAGGATTTTGTGGTTAAAAGAAGAGGATTTTGTTACGTTTTTTAAATGTGTTGTGTGTGTAAAAAGCATATGTCGTAGGTATAACATCTAATACCTAACTTATTTTAATCTTCGTTTCATTGTACTCGAAAGGTTATCAGTAAGCTATTGTCTCGAAAATATTCTTTTTCTGTAGAATCAATGATTCACTCAGATATTTAAAGACTATCTACTATATCAGATGTTCTTATCACCCAACAACTGTTGTGCGTTTACCTACTCAAGTTATACCACATTGTTAGTCTAATTTTCAGTATTGCTTTCATATAAATAATTAATCTTCCCGCAGAGGCTTGTCCAGCTGCTCAATTTGAGTTTATACACGTTTGACCGACGCCAACGAGCTAAATAATTCTCTGTATTGCTGAAGCGGAACTAAACAACAACTCTATTGTTAACCTGATTTTGCAGACTACTCAACTTTTCACTCAGTATAGTGGCGAAGGTTCCAAACAACTCGTTTCCTACCGGATTCCCTTTGAAAAATGGCAGTCAGTATTTTATAGACAAATAATATAATCACATTAAAGATTGACCCTTCGCTACTGCTCAGTATATTGCCCTTTATATTCTTAACAAGTGGGCTTTCAAGAGTAACATCTGGTAGGATAAGCATTTACAGCCTATGATGTTCCCACTGCTGGGACACTAGCTTCTCTCTATGAGAGGCAGTTGGCCATAACCAACCACGCCTAGTGTGGGTTAATACCTGTCATACTTCGAATTTTCGGTTTTATGTCATGCTCTTCTCATGATGTTTTACTGCACCATTTTGAGAACAGGGGCCCTAAAATGCCGCTTTAGCAGGATCATAATAGGATAATAATATAAATCACGTTAAAATTCTAATAATGGTCACAGACGCAGGTAATATCTTGAACGAATTTTTTGATGAAAGAATTCTGTTTAGAGTGTTTGAATTCGAATCAGGACCTACAACCTTCCTCTCGTAAGTCAGGGTCGTCATCACTAGGCCACTGCTCAGAGCTGTAAGTGCAACATATGGTAGCTAAAACATAAAATCGATAAAAAATAAAGCTTAAGACAACGCGACGTCTCCGTTTTTCTTAGAATCATTCAATTAGAATCTCGAATATTTAAAGGTTACTCGATGTCAGCAACCGGTTCCGTTGACAAACCTTTCGTTTTCCTCATAAAACAGACACAAATATTAAAAACCTTGTTTAAAAACAAAAGTGATAACACTAATCTAATCGCGATTAGCAACTTAACATTTCGAAATATCAGAACTGCAGTTATTTGCTCAAAAATTCATTGAAATCGGCTGTGTGATTCAATAATTTCATGATACTGGATAAGATAGCCTGTGATAGGGCTCAGTATCGCACCGACCGCGACTCGGGACAGTATCTGAACTTGCTACATTTATTTAGTGTGTGTCATCATACACACACTAAATAAATGTCCTGCTCTCTCGAAATTGCCAAGCACCTGTTAAAAGGTATATTCGAATATATTTTGGTAATGATCGACAATTGGGTCGTCAACCCTTTGGCTGTATGGCCACGAAGCCACCGGTCGCGAATATGATAGTGTTAATTCGTTTTTAATTGAGAAATGTTTAAATCACAAATTTTATTGGGATTTGTTTTCTTTGAAAGTGTGAATGGAAGAGTGAGAGTGAATTGAAGTGAGATATGTGCAACGTAAATGATAGTGAATGTGACTTCAGCTCACTGACCCGCTAATAATTGACAATACAGGACGTTGCAATAGTTAATTCTCGGATATAATGAACAGTACAGTGCCAGTAGGGCACAGGTATAATAAAATTAAAACAAACGTATAATTGCTACCTCGTAGGTCTAGTGGTCGCAAGTGTTACTGCTCCGCATGAGGTCCTGGGGCCAGGTTCCTAGAACGGGCAAAAGGTTATTAGGTTTTTCCAATGGGAATTTTTCAAAATCAGCTCTGAGTCAGTTGATGGCAATGGGCTATTAAATGGGACTTAAACATAACTGGTGTTGTGATATCAAAATCTGAGTATAGTACCTATAGGTAAACCTCTGCCTAACCTCGCGGGTAATACAGGCGTGTTGTTATGTTACATATAATAATTTACCTAAATGCAAACACGCAAAGTTCGTTGTAATACACACACAAACACCTCACAGCGAACATTCTTTAAAGAACTCTCTCCTGACCCATCGTTGTTTATCTCAATCTTCGGCACCCTCAATAAACAGTCCATTAGCTCTCATCCCCACTTTATCTCCTGTCCATTGTAAAACAAGTACAAATGGTTATAAAAAACCGGTAAAGTCGAGTCGGACTCGCACAGGAAGGGTTCCGTACCACCGCTTATCCAAACGTGCGCTTTTGTATTGTGTAAAAACATAAAGTTAAAAATGAAAGGGGTATCGCGTCCTTTAATTTTAAGTTTATTTTGTTTTTATTATTTGTTGTTATAGCAGGCATAGTAACGCAAAGCCATACGACACGAACAGACAGCGGAGCGGTAGTGCCTAATAATAGGGTCCCGTTAGCACCTTTTGGGCACGGAACCCTAAAAACGCTCGTTTCGGCGCCATCCCCTAAATCGCAATTAGATCGCGTGCTCAAAGATTAATGGCTTCTTGAAGTGACATAGGTTTGGCCCATTTATGCTGAATGCCACTAGAAATTTACTACACTATCAATTTGAATAGACATTAGTAAGGTTTTTTTAATAAAGCACCTTTTGAAAAAAAATGGTGTCATTGTTAATGCATGGCAAGTTTTCACATTGAATTGGTTTCCATGGCATTATTTTCAGCAGTATGTTACTGGTAAAAATGGTTGTTTTTTTAGAAATAGTACATGTCTCAAAGATCTGTCTGCTAAAGGTTGTGACCAATGTATCAGCGAGTCTCCTAGTCTCCTGATATCTACAGGGTTTTTGTCTAAACCGCACAAACCATACCTCTCCTTCATTTTCTACAAACAAATTCATTTACATACATTCCTACATTAATTCTTTACTCAGCTAACACTGTTACAGTTGATAAATAAAATGCTTCTATATCTTAGAGAGACTATATGTTTGTTAAGATTGTTTTCATAATCAAATGCATGTATTAGGTTACACTACAGAATACTGACAGGTTTAACAGCAGGTCCCAAACTAGGCACAGCCTGTATCTTGCTGGCCCAAGTTCTGCTGGCGCAAGAAAAATAACTTAGATTATAATTAATTGAAGTGTATACAGAAATTAAAAAAAAAGTAATGATTGATGAATTTATAAGTAAAGTAAAATAAAGAATGTTTAATTCTACTGTTATTTACTGTCTGTTCAGGCGATTTAGTCTCTGTCAGTTATCTACCTCTTGTTATTCCTAATCTATTTATAAGATACTCATAGGTATTATTTACTTTTCAGGAAGCATATACAGAAGAGGCGCGCGGCGGTGGCGGAAGCTATACCGCGTCAATGGACACATCTTCCAGGCTAAGAGGTTTAATAGAGTGAGTATGCAGTGAAGTACAATATTAATTCCTCATGTTAAGGAGCATCATAAGTTAAGTAAAACTTGCTCCAAGTTTAGCCAAGCTAGCTTTACCTATAACAACAAATGCCTATGTTTATAAATCTGTAGTTAGGTACTATTAAGTCGTAGTCGTCAACCTCATTTGAGATATTTTTTAAATACTTGGTTACTAGTAATTGAGATCATATTTCGACCTGATAGCATAATAAAAATTGTCAACTAATTAATATTTTTGCGTTTGGGAAAAGATTTATGAAGCCAGACTGCTGTATGACTAATAGAGGGATAAATGTTTCGTTGGCAAAGTTCGACACATTGAGTCCGAATTCCATCAGTGCTAGCAGTTCCACCAGAGCAATATGTAGACATTAATTCAATTAACGTTGAGCATTTGTGAGAGAGATACAAAAGCACCTCCCATATATCAGTATTATGTAAAAAAGGACCTCTTGCTATCTCCTTCTAACTTATATCGCTTTCTCTTCCAGCGCGCCTTCTGTGCCTTCTGCCAGGACCGCATCTGGGGCCTGGGCCGGCAAGGCTTCAAGTGCATCCAGTGCAAGTTGCTGGTGCACAAGAAGTGCCACAAGCTCGTACAGAAGCCTTGCTCCAACGAACATGTGGACCCCATTGAGGTTAAGGACGATGCTAACGGGGAGAGCACCTTGGGAAGGGCGTCTTCTGTCAGGTAGGTTTAATAGCAATATAATTTTAGATCCTCAGAGTCGATTGCAATCTAAAGAGAGTCGAGCCAGGGGGCCTAAAATGTTGGGCCGATTTAGCAGTATTATAATTGGATAATAATATCCGTACAATACACACGTAGTTACACGTTAGTACGTATAATATACGTTACAATTCGTAAAACGGTCACAAAGTGACAATTCATAGTATTAACTGCATCTGTGAACATTTCTTCCTTCCTTCCATTGTCATTAATTTCATCCTAAAGATTCTGCTAAAGCGGCCATTTTGGCGGCCACTTAGCCATTTATAATAATGGCCCTATTACTAATGTTTACCAATTCCCGTAGTGTACAGGCATCAGGGCACGCAGGACACGATATAGTTTTAGCATTCAGTCCATCCAAGACCTTATACATCACTTTCCCTTCGGGGACGTTGAGGTTAAAATACCATATTCTCTTCGTAATAATAGCATACAAACATAGCGAAAACTGAAACAGAATTGAGTTATGAGTGTTATGACGTGAAGTCTTGAATAACACGAATAAAAAAATCCCCTTAACCAAGTCGTAGTTATTTAAAGAAACATTAAATTGCACTGATAAATTCTCCGTATTTGTAAAAAGTAAGTCTCGACCTTACAAGCGTCATTTAAAATTAATTACATAATATTTTTCAATATCATTGCCCAAACATGATATAGGTACTGATATTTATTTGAGATCACACAAATATTTATTCAATCGGGATTCCCGTATAACCGGGAATATAAATATGCGAGCTCATATTACCCATATTTCTGCCAATGCAATAAATAACCCGTATCAAGTCTATGAGCTGATAACGCCATGCACCATGTTTACCTATAAATTGATAAGATATAAATACAGGAATAGCCACCTAATCTATTAAATGTTATGTAATACAAGTACTGTATCACTATTTAGGTCAATACTAAGATTAAAATCGTTAGATTCACGCGACCATGTTAAATTACTACTTTAATTAAATTCAATGTCCTAGTTTATTTATTCGCTCCCTCTCTTGTTTCTCCGTAACACAATATCTGGCATTGACAGAATTATAATGTGGATGGGTGACCACCCATTACATACCAAGTTTCCTCCGTGCCTCGGAAAGCACGTTAAGCCGTTGGTCCCAGCTGTGATTTGAAGATCTTTGACAGTCGTTACAGGTAGTCAGTGGCCCGAAAGTCTGACAACCAGTCTTAGCAAGGGATATCATATTACCCAATACAATTAGTATTGGGTTGTGGAGATCAGATAGGCAGTCGCTCCATGTAAAATATTGGTATTCAGCTGCATCCGATTAGCTGGAAGCCGACCCCAACATAGTTGGGAAAAGGCTAGGCAAATGATGATTGCATTTAATAAAGCTGTCGTGATGATTCTCCGAATGTTCTTTTATCCATCTAAAATTAGCTATACCTATGTAAGTTGATATAACTTGTGTAGAGAAAGTAATCTTTTATTATTAATGTAATTATTATCTTGGAGATAAAAAAGGATTACAGATTAATTTGTTTGCTATTTTGAATGCCGATATTATTGGCGCCTACTGTGTGAACTAGTTCAGTGATAGGCGCCAATGCCATTAAACATTGTCTGAAAAAATATTTAACAATGTTGTTTAGGGCCCTATTAGGTATACAACACTAGAATTCCCTGTGTTGTGGGACCTAAGCTTTTGAGTAGTCCGTTTACAAAAGGTGCCTATCACTTATTGCATAATATGTTGTAATATCATATTACAACATTAATTATATTTAAAATAAAAGGAAATGTCATCAAATCACACCTATTCTTAGTATTGCGTCCAACTAACACTACTACTATACCTTACATTCCCATGGCTATCAAGTACAATTTTAATATACGTAATGAGAAACGCAAATCACATAATTTGAATACGTATAAACTGATATGCGCTTTAAAAATACCTAGATCTCTCATTCTCATGATCTTAAAAGTTAACATTTCCCCAAGCTGATAATCCAATCGTAAAAGTAAACTATCGGTCAAAAATATAACACAACAGCAAACATATTATTCCTTACTTAACTATTACATCGGGGTTTTTTACACAAAATATATTTACATTCCTCTTATCAGTATTTTTTCAACACCTTAACCTTCCGGGCGATATGGGCATGGGTGACTTCTCCAACCGAATATATAATATTCATTTATAAACATTATTATAATTTCGGCAGCATTGTAGGCGGATAACCCAGTATCAAACCGAATTCTGTCGGAATACAGCGTACTTAGATTGTAAACGAAATAGTGTGCTTCGGTGATATTAATGCAAAAAGTGACGCGAGGTTTTCGGGAGTTTTGCAATAGTAAATATCATTAATTGTGATACTTCTATAAATATTATAAAATTAAGTAGCTTTTTGTGTCTATCTGTGTATCCTCGTTATTCGTCTCAACTCAGTGACGGATTTGGACGCGGTTTAAACCATCATTTACTTCGACTAACTTAATGTATATCGGAAGGATTATGGATATATAAGACATTAATACTTAACTTACTTAAAGTAAAGAAATCTCAGAAAGCCGACCAAAACCGTGTGAACCACTGACTTATAAATGGATCCGAGATGAATCATCTCCTAAAGACTCTTCATTCAGTAATGAAGGAACTAATTCGCTTTCTCCGAGTGCTAAAACAAAAGCACATCAAGAAGCTTCGAGAACTATTCACAAGCTGTGTGGTGCCATGTAGATCTCGCGCGGAGGTGGAGCCCCCGCTGCCGGAGACTCCGCCCGCGCCCGCGCCGGCGCCCCCGCGGCCTGAAGACCTGGAGCCAGGCTCCCAGAGACAGTACTCCCTCGATGATTTTGAACTCATCAGGGTTATTGGACGAGGATCTTATGCTAAGGTATGTGGTAGCAATTTAATTATTATGTTAGCCCGTAAAAGTCCCCTCTCAAAAATATCTTATTCATATTGGTGCAAACACAATGGTCGTAATTACAAAACGCGGCAAGGAGCTTGGATTGGTGATCGTTGTGATTCATATTAAAGAGACATGTTGTAATGAAAGTTTTAAGTATGAATTTGGAATGTGAATGGCTAAAAGATATAGATGGACCGTGTGGAATGATTTATACTACTTAATTATATTGGATAGCGTGTAGTAAATACTTGCACAAGAGTGTTTTTTAATATTTATTCAATGGCATACATGAACCATTGCTAAAGAGCCATTACACTAGCCAACTAACAAGGCAGTCGGTCAAAGATGGCTTGCAATTTCTGACTTTATTTATTGTATTCCGTCTCTCTCTAGGTCCTGATGGTAGAACTGAGGCGCACAAAACGCGTGTACGCAATGAAGGTGATCAAGAAGGCGCTGGTGACAGACGACGAGGATATCGACTGGGTGCAGACCGAGAAGCATGTCTTCGAGACGGCGTCCAACCATCCCTTCCTCGTCGGGTTGCACTCCTGCTTCCAGACGCCCAGCAGATTGTTCTTTGTCATTGAGTTTGTTAGGGGTGGGGATCTCATGTGAGTACACTTCAATGGTTATTTTTTCCTTTACAGTTGTAAACGGAACACAACTTACAGTGTTGTAAGGATTTCTTGGTACTAGCATGACTTTTGAATCGCTGTTGGTAAGCAATTGTGAAATTTAACTGTGCTTGAAATGTATTAACAATAGAACTGTTTGTTCTGAATTTACACCCCGCGCTAAAAGATCCTTGTATCTCGATTCTCAAGAAGATATTAGCTGTACTTTACAAAGGCTTAACGAGTTTCATCGTTGCTGTAACGTTTGGGTTGGCAACTTATGTCTAATTTAGACATGGCTATGATGACTTATAAAATTAGGATAGCCAATATCGTTCATTAATATAAAATAAATCATTGATCAAGAATAGTCGTAACAACCAACGTCAAAACCGTTGACTACTTGAAAGTTGACCGAATGGCCAAACTGGTTTGGCGTAAACCACAATTTAACTACGGATTTTATAGTGATGAGGCCCAAACTAAATCTCTTCATATATCTAAGCTAATGCTTACGGATAAATCTTAACTTATTCTTTTTCTGCCATTCCAGGTTCCACATGCAACGCCAGCGACGGTTGCCAGAAGAACACGCTCGGTTCTACGCGGCGGAGATATCGCTAGCGTTACACTTCCTGCACGAGCGCGGCGTCATCTACCGCGATCTGAAGCTGGACAACGTGCTGCTGGACCACGAGGGACACATCAAGCTCACTGACTACGGCATGTGCAAGGTAATGCACAGTGAAGCATGCTGTTGAACATTAAACTTTCAGCACTCGGACTTTGTATTTCTACAGCAACTCAATGTCTCGTATAGCATTTAAATTTTTTCTGTTGAAATGGTGTAAACCTAATAATTCTTCATCATTCTTCGTAGACCAAAACATAGTACTTTGCTAACATGAATTATTTAGTATTTATATATATTTTAATAGATTATTTTAACTTCAGCAAATCCTTCGTCAAACTTAATTATATGACACTGATTGAAATAGTCTTGTATAATGTATATTATCATTTAGCATGCAATTGACTAAGGTGCATGAAATCTTAGTCAAACCAACAAACAATTTTAATTCTCCATCCGTTAGTTAAAATTAAACTTATCTGCAATCGACATTTGGAGTTTTACAAGGAACACATCTCGGCCCTGTACTGTTTAATATATTTGCTCCTATTTAACTGTTAACTATCTTCTGGTTCCAGGAGGGCGTGCGACCCGGCGACACGACGTCCACATTCTGCGGCACGCCCAACTACATCGCGCCAGAGATCTTGCGCGGCGAGGAGTACGGCTTCAGCGTGGACTGGTGGGCGCTCGGCGTGCTGACGTACGAGATGCTGGCCGGCCGCTCGCCCTTCGACATCGCGCAGGCGGCCGATAACCCGGATCAGAATACTGAGGATTATTTGTTCCAGGTGCGTTGGATTAGTAATATTAAGTTGAGGTTTTTTTTTCATAATTAAGTGAACTCTGATTTGTACGTTTAGAAATGCCGTTGCACAGTTTTGGTACAACGAAACATTTCTGGTAACGTATTAATAAGATAATAACCCATTGCATTTGAAAATCTCCTAATTGTTGAAGAAAGATGTATTTTTGTGTAAAAACTGTTTAATCAAATTATTTCTTCGTTTAGTGTATGTTTGTTAAAGTTCCTAATGATATAATGTACTAAATATGATACTAGTACCTACTGATATTGATAATTTAAACTGTTCTTTGTAAGTATATTCTAGTCTTAAGTTACTTTGCTGCGCCCTAACAGGGTAATGTATTCATTTGTTTTTAAGCCAAGCTTGTAACGGTGTATACATTGTGCAATAAATAAATAAATAGTTATGAATGAGTATTTTTATACATGCTATAAATATGCACGAGATTTTTAAATATTATATTTATTCATAGAAAATACGATATACAACTAAACTGATTGTGAGATCAGACAGTTTATTATCTGTGTAACCACTTGTAGATATTTTTTCAAACTTCTGCACGTATGTTTTCAGGTAATTCTAGAGAAGACGATCCGTATCCCGCGCTCGCTGTCGGTGAAGGCGGCGTCGGTGCTGAAGGGCTTCCTGAACAAGAACCCGGTGGAGCGGCTCGGCTGCGGCGAGAGCGGCTTCCTCGACATCGTCAGCCATCCCTTCTTCAAGAGCATCGAGTGGGAGATGGTGAGTTTATGTTTTGATACCGGATTAATTATCTGTTTTGAAAAAAAGATTTCTAATAAATAAAAAATCTAATAAATAGAATTTCTGGATAATAATTTACATTTAATCATTTGAACTTTTGGAGGATAGTCACAGAGACTAGAAAATCTTGAAGTAATTGTAAAATAGGGTCAGTCCAGAAAAAATGTCTACATTTGGCAGTAGACATATTTGTGAAGTAACGAAGGTAACCTTACTAAACTTTACCATTCGTTAAAATTAAAAATATATAAAACTGATTTAATCACTGATTTTATAAAAAAACATTTTTTAATTTCTAGCTGGAGCAGAAGCAAGTGGTACCTCCTTTCAAGCCGCGACTGGAGGGCGAGAGGGACCTCGCCAACTTCCCGCCGGAGTTCACCGACGAACCCGTACATCTCACACCTGATAATGAGTTAGTATTACTTAGTAGACACTATAAAAACACTTAAAATAATTCATAGAGTTGCCAAGTGTTGCCAGTACTTGCCAAACACAAAAAAAAAAAAAAAAAACTGAATAATAAGTTAAGGTGTTGCTAAACACAAAAAAAAAATATTACAACTCATTTTTTTTTTGGTATATTTTCCTGATATTTATTATTTTTCCTATATTTAACAAATAACATGTTCGTATTTCCAGCACGGTGATCGCCGACATCGACCAGTCGGAGTTCGAAGGCTTCGAGTACGTGAACCCGTTGCTGATGTCTCTGGAGGACTGCGTGTGACAGCACGCCTGTCTGCTGCACCCATACCACGACCCAACGCAGGTATTCTATTCATTTGCAAACTGGGAACTTTTGATCCTCTAGAACATTGGTTCCCAACCTATGGTCCTCGGACCACCGGTGGTCCGCAGGAGCTTCGAATATGGTCCGCGAAAGGTTAAAATGTTATTCGTACTTTTAAACTTGCACAGAAGATGCAGCGCAGTATGCTCAAAAAATTTTACCACTTCGACTCTGATAGGTTTTAAATTAGGTTGGGTTAGGTTAGGCCCAACCTTATTTAAAACCTGAATAAAAATACCTACTCTACCTAAACATGTCTTTATAGAATGTAATAAAATTTATGTTTAAAGAATATTCCTTTATCCACCCTCAGGAAAGCCAGATATTGGGTCACAGAATTGTCTTTTATACTTCCGTTTTTTTCTGGTATATGTTTTTTCTGTTTTATGTTCCCACAGTAAGGTTTTTTTATTTGAATTGATATGGTATGGTATAAACCTGCGTCCCATTTCCTTATTTTGCTTGTAGCTAATAAATAAAGGCGCTGGTTCGATACATTTATGCCTTAGGTAGTTTTCTCCCTTTCGTATTATTTTTTTTCTAGGTAACATCGAAATGGTTAAAAAATGTTACCACCTCGACTCTGATAGGTTTTAAATTAGGTTGGGTTGGCCCAACCTAATTTAAAACCTATCAGAGTCGAGGTGGTAAAATTTTTTGAGCATACTGCGCTCGCTCTAGCAAGATTCATAAGCATTACTGTAAAAATCTACTTACTTACTCCTATTTCTGCATATCATACAAAAGCCGTGTCAAATTTAATATTCTATTACACAATTACATAACATCACGCCTGTAACCTCCGAAGGGTTAGGCAGGTGTACCTAATAGTACACCCACATTTCGCATGTTATGATTAAGTCCTATATAATAGGGCGCGAGCCTATTGCCATCAACCGGGCACAAATCCAGTCTCCGTGACTGCTACCGAGAAATTCCTGATGGGAAAACCTAATAACAATTTCCTCGACCCGGGACCTCATGCTTAGCAGTCGCGATTACATCTTAAAGTATCCATCATACGATATAATTGTTTTATGTTGTCATTTATGACTAAGTTCGCGTTGCTTCCCTATTCTCTATTGGAGGGAGTGGACTGTAATCCACCACGCGAGCCTAATGCAGTTTGATAGATGTCACGTCTTCAAATTCTTTGGGTTCCCTAGACTTCCGTATGATGTTTTACTTCACCGTTTTGAGCAAAAACTTCACTAACCCACAATTCTTATAACATTTTTGTTTCTTGCTTAATTTCCAGACATACGGCTACGGTGCAGAGTCGTCGTCCTCGGACTACGACAGCGTGTGCTCAGAGCTACCTCCTCGCAAGCCGACGCTGCTGCAGCACATGTTCTGTTTACCCCTCAACTGACACAAGCGACGCCACAAGCACGACTAGCGCTTCTGATCTAACGTAACGTAAGCGGAACCAGTACTCAAGCCATTGATGATAGGAAATATTTGGGTTTTTTGAACTTGAAAATGTCCTTTGTTACTAGCCAATGAAGATTTGAAGTTCTGTCTGCATAAATATCAGGGTTAGGGCCTTTCGGACCTGAGGTATTTCGTACCGGAGTCTTTCGTACCCGGGGTCTTACATACCCGGGGTCTTTCATACCCGGGGTCTTTCGGACCGGGGTTCTTCAGGACCTAGAGTGCTTCGGACCCCTAGCCTTTCGACCCAATGTCTTTTAGATCCAATCTTTGGGTCCCAAGGTCTGTCGGACCAAGGGTTTGCGGGACCTGGGATCTGTCAGATCTAGAATTTTTTGGATCGAAGGTCATACATACCTCGGGCCATATAGACTCAATAATTCGTTATATACCCTGGCACATATAGTGAGCCTGAACCGTCTGTAGCTTGAAAGGTCCTGACCCAGTATTTCGTGAATAGACTTTAAATTCTGTACGTATTGTAACAATGTGGCTGGGTTCAAAGACACATTTAAACACTTTTTGTATTGATAATTACTATCGTGGCCGCGCCTCTATAACAAGGGGCTAGGTAGAGATACTGTCGGTCGATTAGGAAAATAATAAATTGCTGACTGTATTTTTCATTTGTAAAGATAAAACTTGTAAATAATATATTATGTAAAGAATATATGGGATGGTCATACTTTCTTCATAAGCTTGCTTAAATTCGTACTAGTTAATTAAATGCCGTAAATTACATCCCAAATTTAACATAAATTACCCTTTTCGTGGCATTACTAAATTAGAATATAAAATTAGCATGTAAATTGGGTATATTGTACATCTATTTGAAAAAATATATAACGCACATAAAGTGCCAATTTATTATAGCACAAGTATGTTTAGGTATCAATGGCTTATGTACTAAAGATATTCGCTTATTTCACATAAAAATTGTGAAGAAATAAGTATAGAATTGATCAGATTCGCTTTTAAAGGCACTATTCCTTAAAAATACATTTTGTGACATTGATAGAAAATCATTGGCATTAAGCTGTATCCACCGTTGAAATTAATAATATTATAATTATTTTAAAGTAAATACAGACACGACACACAGAAAACATTACGATTATGAAAATTATAGAAAACAGTTTTGAAAAAACTTTCCTATAGTTGGTTCAGAATTAACGAAACACGATTTTGAGTAGTTGAAAGTATTATTTGTGTACAGTATTTACTAAAAAAAACGATAAACATCCGAACCAATATGAATGGCTCTTCTATGTATATAATTATAGCAATCACATATTTTATGATTATCCTGTTTAAGTATTATTAACATTCCACCTTATGTATTGTCACCCAACACATAGATCTGATTTTATTTATTGCTTAAGGAATTGATTGATGCGATACCACCATACAATAGATGAATATTCTTTTACAGCTTAAAAATATACATGATTTGATTAAAGAATTTAAATAAATGACGGCTAAGAATGCATGTGTAATGTAGCCAATGTTGGTGCTCATAATTTAACGCGCGCGTCAGTAAAACATAACGCTTGAATACTCGGGTACGGAGCAGCGAGACACCATTTCCTATTATAAAAAAATTTAGATCACTTATTCTAGTAAAATCCCGGCTAGCGACGGGCATACGCTTCTGTACATAAATTAAAACAAATTATTCATCTATGTATAATAACTATACGAGAAAATATTCTAAGACTTAATATTTTTGAAACTATTGTAGTAGTCTATTCTATTAACCTTTCTGAGAGAGAGGTGGCTCGGTCGTACGACAGGCTGAGCCGTCTTCCATAGCCAGCCTTGTCACGACCGTGCTTTCTATCAAATCATTATGTTTTTTGAGCAATAAAATATGTAGTAGTAATATTGTATTGTAATTATGCGAGACAGGTGAACTGCTCAATGAAGGCACGTAAGGAATTAAAAGTAGTTGAAGTTTTGATGGCCGACCGGTCTCAGGAACGTATTTATAGCCCTTATCAAACGTTAGTGTATTCCCTAGATACCTAGTGATAAGCTAGATTTGTAGCTATGATATATGCTTGGGGTGGCGTGCGGCATCTCAACTTTACATTATACTATAATTTGGTTTGTATTTATATGTTCAAATCCCTAAACTTTGTACAGCTGATGGTATGAGAAATAGTAACTTCTCTGAATAATCTGTTGATTAAAACAATGTTTTCTTGAAGTTGTATTATAGATGAAAACAGCATGTACATAAAACTAAATACAAATATATGCTGCGCGCCATTTCAATGCTATAATAATACAATTAATGGCACAGAAAGTTACCAACCTCTTATTAATATTATTTATCCTAGTATTCCTCAACCGTTCCTCAAACTGGTCACTTTTCGTGCCACTGACTGTACAATATATTCCATTCCCTATTGTAGATTCTGTTGTCCTACATAGCTATCACCACTCGTTTAGGTAGCCAACGAATTTTAAAATAAAAAATATATAATATGAGCACTGAAACAAATTTAAAATCGTGTACATTATAAACAAGTTAACATTGAAAAAAAAAACTCGTTATATAAAGAATACATCGGTTATATTATAACAAATTATTGTTAATGTAGAAGAAAAGACTTATTATATAAAAATATTGTCGTATATCGTAATGGATCGTGTTGGTGCGCGTCGCAGGGGAGCTCAAGTGTCCACAAACTATTCTAAATAGTGCGTAGTACCTATCTATTAGACATTTTGCACCGATATTATATTATAGTTGTAATGACACGCGTCGGTCTCCGCGCACACTTCGCGACGTGTCCCCATCCCTCCGCCGACCGCGTCACGGGCTGCTTTCTCCCGTACAAGACATCATCACAAGCGAGTAGGCCCTGGCGCGGGTCGCGGACTACTCGATGGCCATACTTACCTATATCTGTGTTGTCGTTGCCCAAAATATTGTATTTTATCAATGTGTTGCCGATATTAAATGATTATAAACATTGTGCTGTTGTGTTAACTCGCGGCGGTCTCGCTGTATAGGTTCTTTTGTATAATTTATATTGTTAAGTATTTAATTATTGTAAGCGACAGTATTGTGGTACTATTAACGCTATAGATGTAATTAGTTAACATTCCATGTATCTAAGGACAGCGCTCCTCCTCTGGACATCACAGCGAATAGGTGTTGTCACATTACGTTCTCATGTTTTCGTCATTTTAAATATTATCGATTATAACGGCACGTTGTATCGTCAAACGTTAAGTTTGAACTCTAAATGATAAATGTTTTATTACCAAAAATTTTGTAATATGTATAAAATCTTACTAACTGCATGACAAGTGAAATTTTTAACAATTATATTAGTTCATAAGAGGAATTGTTAAACCGTTACATTTCGCAACTTAGAACAAATGTATCTTAGTTTTTAAGTATTTTTTAGTTACTTGCATGTGTTATTCCCCGTTTACGGTAAGGAATGATAAAACATACATTTTACATAAGCTATGTTGATTTATTGTATTTAATTTCGGCCGTATATACTTGTATTGTGAAACACCAATAAATGTACGTTACTTAAAGGTTTCATTGTGAATGACTTGGTGCGTGATTGAGACATACTGTCAAATTAGACTGGAGAAATTGGGATACTGTAACTATTCTATGCTTAACTGAAAATAAAGAAGATTAATCAGATTACTTGTTTTTCTTACCTACCTAACTATACCATACAAACGAGCTGTTTCATTTCACGTATGCGCGTCAAACATTGGAATTTAAATCTTAAGCGAATGGCATAAAGGAAAACTCCTGTATATGCATGTTTTCTGGACCTCTCCAAGGGTTTCGACCTCGTGTCTTACGACTGCCTATGGACGAAACTATCAAACGCACGTGCCCTCCACGCCAAGCCACAATTTCACCTACCATAATGGTAGGTGAACAAAATGGCATTTTGTCACATATTTGTGTCGTTTGGCGAACAGAGCACGCGCTTGCTTATCACGTATATGTGACTATGGCGGTCAAAAGGTTAACCTTTTGACGGAGCAGTCCTCAAATAGAGCGTGTCAGAACTAAACGTACATTGTTTTAATCTATTGTTGTAAAATAAAGACTCTCCTATACCACATTTTATTGTCATTGCGTCTTAAGAAAGTGAAGAACACAAAAGTTGTGACCCCTATGGTTCGAAGTTACGACATCCTATTATGGTCACAAAATGACGACACCACCTCCAAACCTGGTTCCAGAAACGGCGGCACTGTCAATAACATCAAGGATTTCCGAGTTCTGGACACACCAGCCTCAAGTGTGGTTCAAAAGAACAGAAGCGACACTGGCCCTACAGAAACTAGGAGACCATTCAAAATTTGACCTACCTAGTGGTGTCAAAACTCAACAGTGACACCGTAGATCAGTAAACGGATTTTTTAGTTAACCCACCAGAAACATGCGGATACGAGGCGTTGAAACAAAAATTATTCAAAATATACGAGGACTCACAAACAAAACAGATAGAAAAACTAATTAATGAAATGGAATTAGGAGAACAGAAACCGTCACAACTATTTGCAAAAATAAAAGTCCTCGCACGAGACAAAGTAACGGACACAACACAGTTTTATGGCAAAATGTTCTACCACCAACAGTACGCGCCGTACTCACCGTCACTAAAACAAAGGACTTTGAGAAGTTAGCTAATATCGCTGACGCCGTGAATGAAGTTACCAAAGCTGGTGTAGTGGCAGCAGTAACACAGCATCCTTCACCGTCGTCAAGCGAATCAGAGAAGACAATTTTAAATGAAATAGCGAAGAAACCACTACAGAGGAAACCGGTCACGCAGCAGGAATCGTTATCAGACATCTAACAGCCGGAGCAGAAATAATTCGCGAGAACGTCGTTCTGAAGAGGATCCGGATTGGTTATGTTTTTACCATTTCCGTTACGCTATAAAACGCAGAAATGTGTAAAACCATGAGCTTGGAAGAATGAGGGAAACTAACTTCGGAGCAGCCACAGGCGGAAATCTACTCCGTAAATCCAGCAAACCGCCTCAATACCTAGACGCAAATACCGGTTTGAACTTTCTAGTGGACACAGGGGCGAACGTGTGTCCGTCATACCAGCAAATAAGAACCAAAAGATACCGGACATGGAGAATATGGGCCTTTGCAGACGAGGGGACCTGAACCTGAAATTAAGTCGCTTTTTACGCTGGGACTTTATTTAAGTATGTGTTAGCAAACAAACAAGTATTTACATATTTAGACATCAATATAAATAAACCCGGAGGATGTAGAAAAAATCGCTATAGTCACGCCTTTTGGCTTATTTGAATTCCCCAGAATGAGTTTCGGTTTGAAATACGCTGCCCAAACATTCCAATTGAATGTCTTTATTCCAACGCTTCATGTTACAACAGTTTTGCAAGGATTAGAGTTCTTATTCTCTTAAATAAATGACGTCATCAAAGCTAATCGCGACCACGAATAACTTAAGGAGATAGTTTTTGAAAGATTCAGTGAATTCGGATTAACAATTAATACTGCGAATGTCAGTTTGGAAAAGAGATAAAGTAGAATTTCTCGGTTTTGAGGTGTATAAAAAAGGTATCACACCACTAAAGTCCAGAACACAGGCCATAGTTGATTTCCCAAAACCAAATACATGAGAAGGTATCTCAAGATGGTTAATTTATATAAACCCCACAAACCTAAAGCATACATCATTCCAAGTAACGCGATAAGACATTGGTACTCGTACAGTGGGACGATAAAGCCAACCAGGCATTTGAACAATGTAAGCTCAGCTTACAAAGCGCGGTTACATTGTCGCACCCACATAGTGGTGTAGGTACCTAAGGCTCTCATGTGTGACGCAAAAATCGCTGGGAACCGTTAGGGTATTTCTCGAAGAAACTCACCGAGGCACAAACGAAATTTTGCTCGTATGATAGGGAGTTATTAGCAATATATATAATATATAATAATCATTTTATTCACGAATTTAAGACAACCATACAGAGTAACTTAATAATAAACACAAAATAGACAGATCGTTGGATGTGAAATGATACAATGTAAAAGCAAATGGTTTGGTTGTCTTTAGACTGATTCGCCCTATCCCCTCGTACTAGTATAAAACTGTATCACGAGCGGATAGTCTTCCTCAACCTTAAAACAACAGATTCCCACAAGGTTCCAGTTACAAGTTACATGTTACATAGCAGCAGTTTGATTACATACTGTATAGGTAATATATCATGGTACAGATAATTATATTAATTAAGTTACAAATGATTGGAGTTGTCTGTGTTTGGGTATGTATATGTGTATATGTTTTATGTATGTTTCTGTATGTGTGTGTGTGTACAATATTAAGTTAAGTGTGCTTTATTATTTATTTGTTAATGTGCCCTGTTTATAACATCGTTTTATAGTAGATTTTCAGTGCTGTTGTAGTCTAGAGCTTTCAAATATTTTTCAATAGCTTTTTTGCATGTTTGGGTATCAAGATTCTTCAATTTTAGATCTTTACTTATTTTGTTGTAAAGGCTAGGACCGAGATAGTTGTGAAATTTGTGTGCAAAAGATGTTCTAAATTTGGGTATGTTGCAGACTATGTCTATACGCCGCCTTTTAGCAAAGTGCGGTTTTACTTTATGCTGTGCCATGATCTCTTGTTTAATAAATAATTTTCGCACTGTAAGGACTCCTGGTTCTTGGTAAAGTATGTGTGTCGGATATGTGTACTTTTTGCGAGAAATTACTTTAAGTACCATGCGTTGGGCTCTTTCGACAGACAACATGTTTGTTTTTGAGGTTCCTCCCCACACATTCAGGCCGTACCTAAATCAGTATAGATTGGCAAAGTGCTAAATAGATTTTAATTAGTAGCTTAATGTCACATGCATTTCTAATAGTTTTAAAAATATAAATTAGCTTTCTTGCGCGATTATTTACTTTAATGACGTGTTCTTTCCAGTTTAAGCCATATGGCCATTCAGTATTTCAGGAAGTTATTTGAAGGTCAGGAACTAACCATATATATACGAATCATAAACTGTCTTGTATGGATCAGAATGTTGGGCCACAAAAGGGATGAATGAAAGGCATTTGCATGTGGCTGAGATGAGAAAGCTAAGGGGGATGTGTGAAGAAGAAGAAATGAGTACGTAAGAGGAAGTCTGAAAGTGGCGCCAGTGACTGAAAAGTTGTGTGGTAATCGGTTATCGTGGTATGCGCATGTGATGCGGAAAAATGAGGAAAATGTCGCTAGGAAAGTTTTGAGTATGACTGTGGATGGGTATAAGAGTAGAGAAAGACCAAAAAAAATATGGATGGACTGCGTGAAGAATGAGATGGCACGAAAAGAGGTGTCTGATGAGATGACGAGTAATAGAGAAGTATGGAAGAAGAAGACATACTGCGCCGACCCTAAATATGAATTGGAACAAGGGGAAGAGAATGATGATGGAACCAATAACTTAAGCCATTACAAAACTAAATAGAAGTAATTCAGAAACTCCAAGAAGAACAAGATATTTATTATTCATTATAGACCAGGGTCGATAATTTTTAAAACCAAAAAAATAACAGTAGGATGAAACCCATTAGAAAAGGAGGGGAATATTATAAAAATGAAACGAAAAATAATTTACGGGCGATCTGAGGTCGGGAAGGGGATGGGGGTGAGTTTATAAGGGTGAAAAACGGTTTTTCTCGATTTCCGGCAAAACTAAAAGTCCTATCGAAAAAAGTCAAATGGCAAAGTTGTAGGTAACAAAAAGATCTAAAACTTTTGTATTTACAATTTTTTCACATAATAATGTACATGTAATCTAACGTTTTTCGAGTAGGTAATTAAAGTGTAAATTTTAATAAATAGCTCAAAATTATTTATAATAATTAAAAAAAAAATTCGAATTCGAGTTTTTTTCGATTTTTTGCATTTTCTGAGAAGATTTACTATGGTAACATATTTTTTTTTTCACCATTGGAAAGTAGAGATTTCAACGAACAGAAAACAAACCAACTTTTTGAAAAAAGCTGATATTTTGACGGGTGAATTTTCGATTGAAAATTAGGGTGCTTTTTCGATATTAATTCAAAATGAGGTGAAAAAATAAATATTTTTAATCAAATAAATTACAGCGTATTTGGGACATAAAAAGGTAAGTTTTCACCAAATTTCGTTAAAATTTTTTTTTTTTGTAAAAGATAAAAGTAAAAAATTAAAAACTTGTTTTTTTGAATTTTTCACATAAATTTTGAGGTTATGTGAAAAAATTGTAAATACAAAACTGCCGTCCTTACGAAAAGTGCAATAACTAGGTTAAACCCGATTTCGAGAAAAACGCGGTTAAAGATTTTATTTTTCATAGTTCCTAGACCTAGATATTGCAGTTATGCTTAGTATTAAAACCGGCTACGTCATAGATACGTAAAAAGTGTCTAAAAAGAATTTATAGATCTCATTCTGCAGATTCCGAAAATGTACTTAACTCAATTTGGGGCAAAACTCGAGTTATTGCACTTTTCGTAAGGACGGCAGAAAAGTTTTAGATCTTTTTATTATCTACAATTTTGCCATTTTACTTATTTCGATAGGACTTTTAGTTTTGCCGGAAATCGAGAAAAACCGTTTTCACCCTTAAAAACTCACCCCCATCAACTTCCCGACCTCAGATCGCCCGTAAATTAGTTTTCCTTTCATTTTTGTAATATTCCCCTCCTTTTCTAATGGGTTGCATTCTACTATTATTTTTTTCACTTTTTATTATTTTTAAAGGATTCTACCCTGGTCTATTAGTGAACTCACAAACGATATTCGCCATGTAGACGGACAACAAAACGTTGCTGACTCGTATCACGTGTCGCCGAGTTGTATTATCCAACAAACATCTAAGACTTCGCAGAATTAGCTGCCGCACAGGAAACGCACGAGTATCAAATTGAAATAACAGTAATAGAGCAATGTGAACGGTTTGGGCTGTGCTTTTGATATACCAGTCAGTCAGGACTTTGAATTGTATACAAATTTAACTAGCTGTGCCTGCAACTTCGTCCGCCTGGACTTAGATCTTTCTCAGCCTGTTACTTGCACAGGCACTTTGTTACGGATCCATTTCAAATAAAAGCTTTGAAGTTGAATAATTAAGTCTATAACTTGCCCAATCAACAAATACCAAAACAATAGTACCTATTATTATTATTATTTATTTATATTCAAAAAAATGGTAGGTAGTCTTATAAACGAAGCCCTACAAAACCGTAGTACTTAATGGTTTGACTGTGGGGTCAGCGAGTCTCTACTACACACTGTACTTAAAACCAAATATTATTTTTTTGTAGCACTTAACACATTTCTAGATAATATTTTTTTAATTTATTTTTAAAGCTATTTTTATTTGTTTCACTTCTTATGTCTGCCGGCAGACTGTTTAATAGATAAGGTTTTCTTTTATTTAGGGTTCTGTCACCAAAGTAGTTAGTGACTCTGGGTACATTAAATCTGCCAGCAGCCATAGATCGTGTGTTATGGTTGTTGTTTACATGAATTAAATTATGCTCTTTGGCACCATGGTAAAAAAAGCCTAAAAGATAGTTATGTTTGTACCTGATCGGTAGAATTTTACATATTTTAAATAGTTCCTTATAGTCTCCTTTACAACGGTTTTTAGTTTTTGGAGTAACAAGTAGTTTTAAGAATCGAATTTGAAGAGCTTCTAATTTATCCAGGTTAGTTTTAAATGTTAAGCCATAGCTGTCAAGAGCATAACTCATAATAGAATCTACTAATGACATGAATATACATCTTAATGTGCTAATAGGAACCTTAAAGCTTAGGTGGTACATTTTACTTAATAATATTCTTAATTTACTAGAAATGTAATCTATGTGTTGGGACCAATAAAAGTTCTCATCAATTTTCACTCCAAGGTAAGGTTACACAGTCAACTCTTTCAATATGTTTACATTTACAGTCCAGTAAGTTATTATGGTGGCATACATAATCATGGGTAAATAAAGGTGGAGTCACACTTTGAGGTCGCAAATATGGCGAATGAATTAACAATAATTTAGTTTTCTCAGCGTTTAATATAATGCCATTGTCGTGCGACCATTTAACAACAGCGTCTATATCTTGTTGAACTAACTGGTAGGTATCGTCTATGTTAGTTCCGGAGCGCAGTATGCATAACCCAACAAACACTTAGGCGTCAATTGGAGCTTGTTTTAGAACTGATCGAGATATAAAGGCGCTACAGCAGCAGCACTTACAACTTTTGGCGACAAAAGTGCGTAAACAAGCAAAATATTTCACGTAGAGCTATACCATAGAGTTACAAGGGCGAAAAACAGGGTGAGTTTAAAGGTTAAAGACATACAGCAGCATTTCTTAACTCTACAATATGGGCAAAGCATCTTGTGTTATAGCTTTAAGTGAATCTTACAACTATAAGATCTAAATAAGAAGTGAGCATTGACTACAACCCCCCAAAGTGCAATGCAAGCGATAATAAACTCTCGCCAAGAACTAAAAGTTGCACAAAAGCAATAATTACCACTACCAGTTCCACAATGGTGGTCATAAATTCTTTTGTACCACCAAATTCCTAAAGAAGTACAAAACTCTGTTAAGTTACTTATAGTCGAACAGTAGAAACATTGTTCGCTATCATAGAACTTCTAGTGGTTATTGTGACTTCTGTATAACTTTAGGTAGAGTAATAGAGCTTAATACCACTTCTGTACCCCTTATTCGTTTACTTGTTGTTGATAGTAATGCAATGGCGACGCAACTAAAAAAATGTAAAGCAGTAAAAATGTAAAAACATAAAAAACATGGTTTAATTGAAGTATTTTGCTTTATTGTGTTCTAACACTACTAGCACGATACTTTAAATTAGAATAGACAACGTTTTATTAGATTATTACAAAAGTTTTATGTTACTCCATATCTAATAAAATATTTATTTTCAGTAAATATACAACAGACATCGGGCGCTTGAATAATTTGTTAAAGATGCATTGACGTCGTCTGATCAAAGTCAAAGTAATTGAAGACACTTTTGAACCTCAAACTTAATCAGGGAATAGAATTGAATCTAATCTACTGTAGACGTGGCGTTTCTGTACATTGAAAATATTTAGAAAAAAAGTAGTAGGGGTGTTAAAGGAGCATTAACAGAACCCCGGGGTCTAAGGGGGTGTTATGCGTAATACAAGAATTTCTAGCAAGAAAAATTCTCTAGCCTCTGCACCTCAACTCCACTCTCGCCTTCCCGTGGCAGGCCCTGTTAAGTTGAGCAACCTTACTGAAGATGGTGGTTAAAATCCCCGTGGGAGGTAGGGTCAACGAACAAAGAGAGATAGGGGGGGTCATTTAAGGCGTCTAACGGCTAAATGATCTAGGTACACTCAGGGAGGGAGTGTCACCTTAGGGTTGGTAGCGGAGGAATCTCGCTCGAGATCAACGGTAGCACCCACAGTCCGAGCAAGAGGGACTACTTCTCACTCACCAGGACGCCTTAGGCAAGCGGGTGGGTTAATACGCCTAAACCCTTCAACAATATGAAAAGACATCATCAACCACGGCCCCGAGTTCCCAGCGGGACCACAATCCCCAGCAAAGGCAGCAGCGTGGGTTCCAGTGGTCTCAGGGGTGCTAAGAATCTCTGGGAGTTATCAAGCTGCCCTAAAACTTCCAAAAATACAACAGACATCACAGTAGCGTCGTACAATATCAGGACATTGAGAACCGACGATCGTCTGGAAGAGTTACTCTATGAACTGGACAGGATTAAGTGGAGTGTAGTTGGCCTATCCGAGGTGCGACGACCTGGTGAGGCTTGCCTCAAGTTGCACACGGGACACCTTCTGTACTATAGAGGGAAAGAAGACTTGCATGAGCACGGAGTGGGATTGTTAATACATAAAAACATCAAAGACAATATAACATCAATAAACTCTATATCTGACAGGGTAGTATACGTCATCCTAAAAGTTACCCAAAATATAACATTAAAAGTTATTCAAGCGTATTTACCAACTAGTGCGGCGTCTGATGAAGATGTCGATGCGGTGTATGAGGATATTGCGAAATGTATACAGGAAAATCGAACAACGTATACCATTCTAACTGGCGATTTCAATGCAAAGATTGGAATAAAGGAGGATCAGTCCGACGAATTTATGGGTGACTTTGGTTACGGTGAAAGGAACCCCAGGGGGAATATGCTGGCAAACTTTTTAACAGAACAGAAACTTTTCCATATGAGCTCCTTTTACCAAAAAAGACCAGAAAGAAAATGGACATGGCTTTCCCCAGGCGGAAGATATGCAAATGAAATAGACTTCATATTCAGCAGTCATAAGAACATCATAAAGGACGTAAGCGTCCTCAATAGCTTTAACACTGGTAGTGATCATCGTCTTATTCGGGCAACTGTGGTCATCAATGTAAAATTAATGCGGTACTCTAGGATACGAGCAAAGAAAGGTAAAACAGATCCCATCGTGCTGGAAGTAAACAAAGATATATACCAACGAAAGGTGAAAGAAAAGCTTTTGAACATTGACAGCGATGTTTTGGACATCGATGGGCTCACTCAGCACCTGCAGAGTACCCTTTGCGACGTGACCAAGGAAATATCCCCAAAAGGCAAAAACAACCGCCCCAAATTGAAGGATGAAACCAAAAGATTGCTGGAAGAAAGAAGGCACTTAATAAATCAAGGTCTTAATACAACTGACAGGTTTAGATTACTGTGTAAAGAAGTCAGGAAATGTGTCGAAGAGGATTTGGAAGAGTATCGAGAATATACAGTTAAATGCATAATTGAGAAATATAAGGGTCCTAAAGTGTTCAGAAAGGCAATCTCTATTGGTAACCGACAGATCACGAAACTAATAGACCAAAACGGGAACTTAACATCAGAAAAACACAAATTATTAAAAATTGTTGAGGAATTTTATAGTCGGCTTTATTCATCTAAGAGCAAAAATACAACATCAAACACCACTAGAGCCATTTTAAGCGTTGGTTCTGAAGATGTGCCGGAAATCACGAACACAGAGATCGAGTATTACACAGATGAAGAACAACAAATCCCCAGGAGAGGACGGTGTTATTATCGAAATGGTTAAAGCGGGAGGAGATATAGTAATCCAATTCCTAAACAAGCTGCTGAATAGGTGTCTTGAAGAGGGAAAGGTCTCCAGGGAATGGGAGTGTTCCAATGTCATCTTGTTGTTCAAGAAAGGAAATAATGCGGATTTAAACAACTATCGCCCTATTAGTTTGTTGCCTCAACTATACAAGCTACTAACTAAGATCATAACCATACGTCTTACCAGAAAGTTCGATTTCTACCAACCCATTGAGCAAGCCGGTTTCAGAAAGGGATTTAGCACTATGGATCATATTTTGACGATGAGAACTCTGATCGAAAAAGCGACAGAGTACCAAATGCCTTTGTGGGTTGCATTTATCGATTACAGGAAGGCATTTGACAGTGTGGAATCATGGGCTGTTGTTAAATCGCTGCAAAACGCTAGAATAGATCACCGGTATGCAGAATTAATAAGAAACATCTACAACAACGCTGCTATGAAAGTGACTTTATCGGAATCTACGAAAGCAATACCTATACAAAGAGGTGTAAGACAAGGAGATACGCTATCTCCGAAGCTGTTCACTCTGGTTCTGGAAGATATTTTCAAGAAACTCGCATGGGAAAATCGAGGTCTGAATATAGCAGGAGCTAGACTGAATAACCTAAGGTTCGCAGATCGCGACACATTGCTTTTGAAACTTGAGCATTACGGACTAGGTAAACTTGCACTTAGTTTGGTAAAATCTTATTTAAGTGATAGACAACAATATGTTCAAATAAATGGTGTTAATTCACAGGGTTTAAAAGTAAAAATGGGGGTTCCGCAAGGCTCAATATTGGGTCCTTTCCTCTTTCTAGTATATATAAACGATCTACCCTATTTATTGAAAAACCAACCTCAAAATATGGTGTTATTTGCTGATGACACTTCTCTAATTTTTAAGATAAATAGACGGGCCCAAAATCTAGATGACGTAAATAATGCCCTACTTCAGGTCCATAATTGGTTCACAGCAAACAATTTAGTATTAAATGAAAAAAAAACGAAATGCATAAGATTTGCTTTACCAAATGTTAAAAGTAACGAGTGTGATATAGTATTGAATAAAGAGAAACTTGAATTCGTAGATAAAACCGTTTTCCTGGGGCTTACGCTTGATTCAAGGCTACAATGGGGTTCTCATTTGAAATCTCTTGCGGGGCGCCTAAGTTCAGCAGCATATGCTGTTAGAAAAATCCGTCAATTTTCTGATGTAGATACCGCTAGACTGGTCTATTTTAGTTACTTTCATAGTATAATGTCTTATGGCATTCTGTTATGGGGACGGGCTGCAGACATTGAGTCTATATTTATTCTGCAAAAAAGAGCCATCAGAGCCATATATAATCTTCGTAGGCGCGATTCTCTAAGGGAACTGTTTAAGGAAATCAAAATCATGACGGTACATTGTCAATACATCTACGAAAACATAATGTACGTTAGAAAAAATCTACATCTTTTTAATAAAAGAGGTGACAGACACAATTACAGTACGAGAACTAGAGACCAATTAGTTCAGCCGGGCTTCAGACTCGCTAAAGTAGACTCATCTTTCATGGGGTACTGTTTAAGATGCTATAATAAAATTCCACAAAGTATTCTTGAACTGAATGAGACGAAATTTAAATCATGCATTAAACGCACACTATGTAAGCAAGCATATTACAAGTTGGACGATTATATCTCTGATAAAAATGCTTGGCTCAATGCCGGTCCTGCTCCACATGGACAGGGGCGCATAAACTGATTAATGGATAGCATTAAATAGTATTGTTGGAGCTGCTGAAGATTGTACAACTATCTTTGCATTGTATAGATTCAATTTCTTTTGGTATTATATAACCGCATAGCCCATATTATGTGAGTACTATGTAATAGAAAGCTATCCTTCGTTGATAACCTACGTCATTTTTTTTTTTTTATGACTTGAATTTGCCCTGGCGGTTAAGTGTATGTCATGCTCACTCAAATGTCTCGCTGATGGTGGCGCGTGTGTCGGATCAGTTAGTTCCCTTCAAAATGGTTGAGTTGAATGGTGCTGATACATGCGTCATGTTCGTGAACGGGCGCTGTCAGTTGTGACTGGTCATCTCTTGGTTGCCACGGCTTATTTGAATTAATTATTTTATTTTTTGAATTGTTCTTTTCCTTGTTTTTACTATGGACACTTTTAACGTGCACATCTTGCTACATCGCTCTCACATAATGTACCATCTAAACATGAATGATGTAACCAAGGTTTTGTAAAAATATTCTGATTTAAAAGAGTGTCCATGGAGTTTCTTGCCCGTTCTTCTCCATAGAGATCTACGTTAGGGAATGGGCAACTACAGTACTTTCACAGTTTTTATGCCTTGTGACTGGGACTGTAGCTAAATTTCATTGTTGTCTTTGTTTCGACAGTTCAAAAGTGCCTGTAACGGGCCTACTTGAAATAAATGCTTTGATTTTGATTTTGATTTTGATTTTTTTTTTTGCAGATGACATAGTTCTTCTCACGGATAATCCTGAAGAATTACAGGTAATGATTCAGGAGCTGAGTGACGTCTCTTTACAAGTTGGTTTGGAAATGAACTTGGAAAAAACCAAAGTTATGACGAACATGGATGGAAACAACACAAGCATAACCATCAACCAAACCACCGTAGACCAGGTAAAGAAGTACGTATACCTAGGACAAGAGATCAGGATGGGCAAAGATAACCAAACTAGCGAACTGCACAGACGAATAAGGCTTATGTGGGCAGCATACTCGAAACTGGACTTTGCTTTTAAGATGAAAATTTCTGCGGAACAAAAAGCCAGAATATTTAATCAGTGCATCCTGCCGGTGCTCACTTATGGTGCGGAAACCTGGGTATTCACAAAGGACGTGATCAATCGATTGCAAGTGGCCCAGAGGGCAGTGGAGAGGAAGCTGGTAGGAGTGTCGCTGATGGACCGCAAAACAAACGAATGGCTTCGAGATCAAAGCAAAGTCGCAGACGTGGCAAAACGAGTGGCGGGCTTGAAGTGGAAGTGGGCTGGCCATGTGGCCCGGAGTGAGCAGTCGTGGTGCAAGCGTCTCCTAGAGTGGAAGCCATGGGGTGAAAAGCGACCTCAGGGTAGGCCACAGATGCGGTGGAAAGACGACGTGAAAAAGGTTGCTGGTTCAAATTGGATCCAAAGAGCTCAATGTCGCGACGAGTGGAAAAAATTGAAGGAGGCCTACACCGATAAGGTTGAAAAAGGCTGAAGAAGAAGAAGAAGAAGAACAGAACCCATTTCTACCATTTTTAGAATTTTTGTCTGTTTGTCGGTTTGTCGGTTTATTCTGGGTCTGGACGACTCGGTCACCGAGGAGGAGGTGGTGGCCGCCGTCACCAGGACCTGTGGGTGCCCTGCCGAGCAGGTCAAGGCAGACACCTTACGTCTTGACCACACGGGCATGCGTACCATCACGGTAAGTTGCCCTGTGACGGCGGCTAGAACAATTGTGGAGGGCCGAAAGCTCCTGGTGTGCTGGGTGTCAGCGCAGGTGAGGCTGCTGGAACCCAGGCCTCTGAGGTGCTTCCGTTGCCACGTGGGGCACCACGTGTCAGTGAAATGCACCTCGTAGGTGGACCGCAGCGACCTCTGCTTCCGCTGCAATCGGCCCGGTCACATGACCGTGGCTTGCTCCGCCACGCCGCACTGCGCTGCATGTGCGGCAGCTGGCAAGCCGGCCGATCACCGGGCAGGGAGCAAGGCCTGCGCTCTACCCGCCAAGGCCAGGGGCAAGAGAAGGCGAAGGCTCTCCGCCACCACCCCCACCGTCGCCACCACCGTCGCCACCACCGTCACCACTGCTGTAACTCCCGCAGCAGGGCCCTCACAGGGGGCCCGGGAGGGGACTGAAATGGAGTGCCAATAATGGCCCCATTACGCCTCCTCCAGGCGAACATCAACCACTGCGCCTGCACTCAGATTCTGTTACTCCAGAGCATGGCGCAGTGGTCGATTAACGTCGCCGTGGTCGCTGAGCCGTACTTTGTCCCTCCCAGGGAAGATTGGGTGGAAGACCTTAGCGGCTCAGTGACCATCATTTTGTCGGCCGCCGCCGGTACCCCGACCCTTGAGAGTGTCAGGAAGGGTCAGGGGTGCGCAGCAGGTTCGGGGAGATAGTCGTAACGGGAGTCTACTTCTCCCCGAGCCGAACTCTCGCCGAGTTCCACAACTGCCTCACGGAGTTGAGTAAACTTGAGTGTCGTCATCGGAAGCCATTCCCTCCCCGTGCTTGTGCTCGGGGACTTCAATGCCAAGAACTTGGCTTGGGGTTCCCGTTACACAGACGCGCGGGGAAGGATAGTGGAGGACTGGGCTCTGGAGTCATTCCTGGTCGTCCTAAATCGGGGTTCTGTCCCCACGTGTGTGCGGATGCGGGGCGAGTCGGTGGTGGACATATCTTTCGCTAGCCCCGGTCTGTCACCGCGTGTCTTTGACTGGCGCGTAATGGAGGGGGTGGAGACCTATTCCGACCACCGGTACATCCGGTTCGATGTCTCTGCCCCCTCAAGCGCGCCGGTCCAACAGGCCCCGAGTGGTCCGCGATGGGCGCTGAAGCAGCTGGACCGGGAGCTCCTCCTGGAAGCCTCGATGGTGCAGGCCTGGGTGACACCACCGGACAGGGCTGCCGATGTCAATAACGAGGCGGGTTTGTTCCAGGAGGCCATGTCGGAGATATGCGACGTGGCAATGCGCAGAGTTCGGCCAAGAAGCGCCCGGCGTCAGGTATACTGGCGGTCGCGAGAGCTGACGTCTCTGCGTGAGGCGTGTGTCGCCACGCGGCACCTGTACGCCAGGCACTGCAGGCTCCGCATCCGTCCTCCGGATGCGGCAGCCATTGAGGCGGGGCTGTACGAGGGATACAGGGACGCCATCATGCGCGTGAGAGCCCTCACGACGGGGGATGCGGTGTCCCGGGGTGGGGTTGTCTTGGCGGTGTCTCTCGACATCGCCAACGTCTTCAACTCCATGCCCTGGAGCTGCATTAGGGAGGCACTCCGGTATCACCGGGTGCCGACCTACTTCCGTCGTGTGGTCGGGGACTACCTGCCGGACAGGGCTGTCATCTACCCTGGTCACAGCGGAGAGTGGAACCGGCGAGAGATGTCGTGCGGTGTTCCACAGGGATCGGTTCTAGGGCCGCCCTTGTGGAACATTGGTTACGACTGGGTGCTGCGCGCCGACCTCCCTAGCGGCGTCAGCGTAGTCTGCTACGCTGACGACACGCTGGTGCTGGCGCAGGGGAGGTCGCACGAGGCGGCGGCCGAATTAATGACTCGCGGGGTTGCGATGGTCGTGGAGAGAATCCGGCAATTGGGTCTCGAGGTGGCATTGCACAAGTCTGAGGCCATGTGCTTTCATGGGCCTCGGAATGCGCCACCGTCGGAATCCACATTGACGGTAGGAGGGGTTCCCATCGGCGTCGAGTCGTCGACGTTGAAGTACCTAGGTTTCGTTCTCGACAGCCGGTGGAACTTCGTGGAGCACTTCCGACGTTTGGCTCCCAGACTGGAACGGGCCGGGGCTGCCTTCAAGCGGCTCTTGCCCAACCTGAGGGGTCCAAACGCCTCCTGCCGGAGGCTCTACGCGGGGATCGTGCGGTCCATGGCCCTTTACGGGGCCCCGGTGTGGGCGCGTTCGTTGAGGCTGCGAGCCGCGCACTACCTGAACGCGCCCCAAAAGGTGGTAACCGTAAGGCTGATCCGTGGGTACCGCACGATCTCCCGCGAGGCGGCGAGCTTCCTTGCCGGATTGCCGCCATGGGATCTGGAGGCCATAGTCCTTGCGCGCCTACACGAGTGGCGCGCGGAGGCACTACGCTGGGGGGAAACTATGCTGCCGCGGCAAATTGTCGCTCAGCGGATAGACCTCCGGCGCGATCTCATGGCGACATGCAGAGAGCGACTGTCGCAACCCCGTGCAGGGCACGTCACGATAGTGGCGATAAGTCCCCTCTTTGAGGAGTGGCTAGAGAGGCGCCACGGCGCCCTCACCTTCCGCCTGACGCAGGTCCTCACCGGACACGGGTGTTTCGGGAGGTACCGAGCCTGCACCGAATCGGGCGGGAGGAAACGCCCGGGTGCTATCATTGCGAGGATCGCCCGGAGGACACGGTGGAGCACACCGTGGAGGTCTGCTCCGCTTGGGCGGAGCACCGCCGTGTCCTCGTAGCGGCGATTGGTGGCGGCGACCTCTCGCGTCCGGCCCTGGTTCAAGCCATGGTCCAGGGCGAGAGGGAATGGGAAGCCGTCACCTCCTTCTGCGAAGCAGTCATGCTAGCGAAGGAGGTGGCGGAACGTGACAGGGAGAGAACCTCACGTCCCAGCCGCCGCAGGAGAAGCACCGGGCGGGGCGTCGGGGGCCACGTCGTGATGGCTCTCGGCCACCGTAGGCGCGGGCCTGTGGACGGTGAGTAATGGGTTAGCTCGTCGTCCGTCCGTCTTATGACGAGAGGCCGTGTCGACGGCGCGTTCGTGTTCCACGCGCGCCTCAAAGAGATGTCAGCAATGATGAGGGGCCCACAAGGGCCGATGCCTGCTAGGGCTGCGGGACTGTTCGAAAGAGATACCGCGGCCCTGGAACATAAAGGGCAAAAGAAGGAACATGGATGGTTTTTAGTCAGTAAAGGCGTAGTATTATATTATCTGTGGTAAAGGTCTGACACTCCCTTCCGCTCCGCCCAGAGCGGGAGGAGTCATTTGATGATTTACCATCCGAAAAAAAAAGTGGCCAAAGCTGGCGAATATGGTGGGTGAGATAGCAACAACTCATATCGCAACTCATGTAATTTGGCCATGGCAATCGCGCAGGTGTGCACTCGTGCGTTGTCTTGGTTGAAGAGAATTTTCTTTTTATCCAAATGCGGTCGTTTTTCAGGTAAAATTTGGATAAATTGGTCCAATAAATTGGCATAATATTCGCCATTGATCGTTTTACCCTTCACTAGGTAGTCAATATGGATTACCCCACGTGCGTCCCAGAAAACTGTAGCCATCACCGTACTGGCCGATAAAACTGCTTTGGCCTTCTTCGGAGCTGGTTCGCCCATAGCAATCCATTGTTTCGATTGTTCAATGGTTTCTGGTGTATGGTGATTGATCCACGTTTCGTCTACCGTTATATAACGACGCAAAAAATCAGGTTTATTCCGTTGTAACAACGCCAAACCTGCCTTCGACGTGGTAACTCGCATGCGTTTTTGATCAATGGTCAGTAAACGCGGCACCCATCGCGCGGAGAGCTTTTTCATATCTAAATGTTGGTGTAAGATATTGCGCTTGCACGGTGGAGCACACCGTCGAGGTCTGCTCCGCTTGGGAGGAGCACCGCCGTGTCCTCGTAGCGGCGATTGGCGGCGGCGACCTCTCGCGCCCGGCCCTGGTTCAAGCCATGGTCCGGGGCGAGAGGGAATGGGAAGCCGTCGCCTCCTTCTGCGAAGCAGTCATGCTAGCGAAGGAGGCGGCGGAACGTGAGAGGGAGAGAACCTCCTCACGTCCCAGCCGCCGCGGGAGGAGCACCGGGCGTCGGGGGCCACGCCGTGATGGCTCTCGGCCACCGTAGGCGCGGGCCTGTGGACGGCGAGTAATGGGCTAGCTCGTGAGAGTCAAAATGGCGGGTGTACCATAGCGAATCAAATTATACCAATTACCAAACAAATGTACCTAAAACCTACTATTCTGTACCTAGGTCTAAAAAATCTGTACCTCCTTCAGAACGAAATTATTTCGAAATTAAGGTACACCCGCCATATTGACGTCAAGATGGCGGGTGTTCTATAATATTTTATTATTTAACCATTATTCATAAAATATAATAACACCAAAAAATTGTACCTAAAAAGTACCTCAATTAATAAAACACACACACTTGATCAGTTGGATGGTTCCTGAGAAATAAAACAACCGTGTCTTGTGTATAAGTAAACAAGATTAGTCATCATTCTCCTGCCGTTATCCCAACTTATTTGGGGTCGGCGCAGCATGTCTTCTTCTTCCATACTTCTCTATTACTCGTCATCTCAGCAGTCACCTCCTTTCTAGCCATATCATCCTTCACACAGACCATCCATCGTTTCTTTTGTCTTCCTCTACTCTTATAGCCATCTACATTCATACTCTTCACTTTCCTCACTATATTTTCCGTGTGCGTTACGATTGCTCCGCCAAGTTATCCAAACAAAAAAAAAAACTTCGCCAGAAAAATTGACGAAATTTGTCAAAATCGAAGAGAACAAACCAAAAATTTGTCAAAGTAGCATTATAAAAGATAAAAGGGTTTTAAGTTGGCCTCGCGAACGTAACGTGGAGGATTGTGCGGCCATAGAGATCTCAGCAACTACACGGGTTAGAGATCTATTTCTTTTTGTCAATTGAAGACTGGATTTGTCAAAAATTGACGAAAAAGAATTATAGGGTCTGGATCCATGTTTTACGAAATATTCACCTTGGAAGTTATTTCCGCGCAATCCTTCACTTGTTGTTTCTTTATTGTTGATTATTTCTTTGAAACTTAAGACTTCATATAGTAAAACTATTACAAGAAGAAAGGTCTTAATTTGTCAAAACTAACGAAAGCAATAAATACTACTAAAGGTTAGTTAAACAGACGAAATCTGTCCAAAACAAAAAGTACTTGGCCGCGCAGTCGAAACGTTACTTTTTACGCTGATATCTCATTATCTATAATTGCTAGGATTTCGGTGTGACCATACATTTATTCGGCATTTTAACCTCGTTAGAATGACATATCGTTTTACCCTCAGAACAGTTTTCAACGCGTGTAATCTTAAAAGTGATGTCATCTCATAAAATGTTCGAGCAGGGTAACCATAATTTCGATTTGATTTGGGAAAACCTCTAACTACAGACTAGCAATTATATTGGACAACATCTAGCTCAGTTATAATTAAATAAAACATTTTTAGTTCAATGGCTAGTTTAATTTGTATTTAATTTTGAAGTTAGCGTCAGGTCAGCACAGGAAAAGATTAATTTGCTCATTTAACGATTTAAATTATACGTAAGTGACACTCTATTGACAGTTGGTTTTTTAATGGCATTCACATAAAGTTAAGGGCTCGTTCAGACACGACAGAACCGCGCGATTGCAAATCATGCTGTTTAGAACCGCAAAAAGCTTACTTCATGATATTCCTTCTTGAGATGATCATTGAAGGTGAGCCACATTTCTTTAGAAATATAAATGAATAGGGAGTATTTTTTTCATTTTAACAATAAATAAATAATAAAAGACCTTATTCCTCGAAATGGTTTTACGAAAGTAAATTATGTGAAAGTACAAAAGATCCTGTTTGCATTCATTTTCTCACATATGGTTTTATAGAGGTGTAACCAGAATTATTATTTGTATTATTTGATTTTTGTAACGTCAATGTAGACTTACATTTATTTATTATTTTGGCTGCTTGTTGGTCTAGTGGTCGCAAGCACGACTGCTGAACATGAGGCCCTGGGTTCTAATGATTGATTTTTATTTTCTTAAAAATTATTCTGTAGAGGTTTTTAAAGAGTTAAATTTAATATGTTGATTTTTTGTAATCTTTATATTTTTCTAATTTTGCAAGCTGTGATGAATAAACATATCTAATTATTAAAATATACAAGTTTTTTATTTAAGTTTTTGCGGTTCTAAACCGCATGATTTGCAATCGCGCAGTTCTCTCGTGTCTGAACGAGCCATTAAAAAACCAACTGTCAATAGAGTGTCACTTACGTATAATTTAAATCGTTAAATGAGCAAATTAATCTTTTCCTGTGCTGACCTGACGCTAACTTCAAAATTAAATACAAATTAAACTAGCCATTGAATTTCAAAACCTACTACATTTGAACTAAAAATGTTTTATTTAATTATAACTGAGCTAGATGTTGTCCAATATAATTGCTAGTCTGTAGTTAGAGGTTTTCCCAAATCAAATCGAAATTATGGTTACCCTGCTCGAACATTTTATGAGATGACATCACTTTTAAGATTACACGCGTTGAAAACTGTTCTGAGGGTAAAACGATATGTCATTCTAACGAGGTTAAAATGCCGAATAAATGTATGGTCACACCGAAATCCTAGCAATTATAGATAATGAGATATCAGCGTAAAAAGTAACGTTTCGACTGCGCGGCCAAGTACTTTTTGTTTTGGACAGATTTCGTCTGTTTAACTAACCTTTAGTAGTATTTATTGCTTTCGTTAGTTTTGACAAATTAAGACCTTTCTTCTTGTAATAGTTTTACTATATGAAGTCTTAAGTTTCAAAGAAATAATCAACAATAAAGAAACAACAAGTGAAGGATTGCGCGGAAATAACTTCCAAGGTGAATATTTCGTAAAACATGGATCCAGACCCTATAATTCTTTTTTCGTCAATTTTTGACAAATCCAGTCTTCAATTGACAAAAAGAAATAGATCTCTAACCCGTGTAGTTGCTGAGATCTCTATGGCCGCACAATCCTCCACGTTACGTTCGCGAGGCCAACTTAAAACCCTTTTATCTTTTATAATGCTACTTTGACAAATTTTTGGTTTGTTCTCTTCGATTTTGACAAAAGAGAATGCTCATGGAAGTATGGAATCCCGTACCATGCTGCATCAAAATCAAACCTTGTTTTTTATAGACTACACTGATCGTATTAACTCCTACAAAAATTATTTTTGAAAAAAAAACCCGCGTTTCAGAGTTATTTTATAAAATCGAAACTAACCTAAAAAGTAGGTCTATTTTTTCGACGCTACCAACGACGTATTTTAACACACATACATTACATTATTGCTCTAAAAACAGCGTAATACACTAATATTAGTAAGAATTACGAGTTAAAGTAACATCCACAGTATGCTTGACTGAAACTCGATTTTATTTTAGACCTTTACATTGCCAATAGTCAGTCAGTACAGTACAAATGTCAGATGCCACAGATAAGATAACTATAAACCATAGAGTATAGTAAGTGCTATAAACTAGTCGGGATTTAGGGATGTAATCGATAAATCAAAATCTTTAGGCTGAGAAAATCTATTTTGTTGCAATAAACCAAACTAAATCGATTTGGTGTACTGATCACTTAATTGTAATTAATTTTAGAGTCCGCTCGACAGACAAGGGTTTGTTCAATTGAAACGGAACGTCATTTATATTCAGTTGAAACGGAACGTCATATAAAGGGAGTAAAACAATATTCGTACTTTTAAACTCGAAAAGTATATTTCCAGTTCAAAAATCAAATCCCCGACGCGTAATGCCGTAAAAAAATATGAAACTAATTACTATAATATTTTGGTTTTGAGGCGCGAGACTTTTTGGTACCAACTTTGGTCATTGTCCTTTCGTCAATTTTTCTGGCGAAGTTTTTTTTTTTGTTTGGATAACTTGGCGGAGCAATCGTAACGCACACGGAAAATATAGTGAGGAAAGTGAAGAGTATGAATGTAGATGGCTATAAGAGTAGAGGAAGACAAAAGAAACGATGGATGGTCTGTGTGAAGGATGATATGGCTAGAAAGGAGGTGACTGCTGAGATGACGAGTAATAGAGAAGTATGGAAGAAGAAGACATGCTGCGCCGACCCCAAATAAGTTGGGATAACGGCAGGAGAATGATGACTAATCTTGTTTACTTATACACAAGACACGGTTGTTTTATTTCTCAGGAACCATCCAACTGATCAAGTGTGTGTGTTTTATTAATTGAGGTACTTTTTAGGTACAATTTTTTGGTGTTATTATATTTTATGAATAATGGTTAAATAATAAAATATTATAGAACACCCGCCATCTTGACGTCAATATGGCGGGTGTACCTTAATTTCGAAATAATTTCGTTCTGAAGGAGGTACAGATTTTTTAGACCTAGGTACAGAATAGTAGGTTTTAGGTACATTTGTTTGGTAATTGGTATAATTTGATTCGCTATGGTACACCCGCCATTTTGACTCTCACCAAAAATTATCGACCCTGGTCGATAATTTTTGATACCAAAAAAAATAATAGTGTCCTACCAAAAGTTCGGTTTCGGTCGAGGTTCGGCAAAAAAACGAGTTTCGGTTTAGTTTCGGTTTCGACGCCAAACCTGCCGAAACTACGACCGAAACCAAAACTGCATTCGGGAGTTCTCGCGCTGTGATCGGTCATGTTCGGCGCGTTGAATTCCATCAAAACAAACAACAACATCCAAGCGAGTAAGTAAGCGGCGAATACATTTTGCCGCGTCCACGGGCCTAATCATGGTTTGACTGGCTTGTGATTGACTTTGAAGTTCGTTTTGTTTGTTGTGAGTTTTCGTGTGATTTATTTTGAATTCGGCAAGTTTTATTATGAAGTTACACTTAATCTATCATATGATAACGCATGCATATCCCTTGCAATTCCTTAGATATCACTGCTAAATAGAAAGCTGCAAACTAGAGACGAAAATGAAAGCAAAATAATGAGTGACATGAAAACATGGTTGCATTGCATGAATCAATGAATCGGCGATTTGCATACGTCAAAGGGTATCCTGCTCTAATAACTTCAACATTACTGGATCCAAGATTTAAAAGTACATAATAATATTTGAATTCTGATGAAGTTGACATTGCCAATTTGGAAATAGAAAACCATTTGAAGACGTGCACGGACGATGTTAGCGATACAATAAGTGAAAACTGTAATTCTAGAGACCCACAGCCATCTTGTTCATCTAAAATAGCTTCTTCAGAAAAAGGAGAAGGGCTTTGGGACGCCCATGATAAATCTACTTGTAATTTAATAGAAACCTCTACGTGTGGAGGATAGTGATTGTTTATCACTAATAAAGCAAAATATTCAAGCATAGGTACCTACTTGTCAGAGCCTAGGCTACAGAGAAGTGCAGATATTTATTATTCATCATGGGATTCTAGTCCATTTCTGTCTTTGAGAAAGGTGGCACTGAAATTCTTGTCTGCCCCACCGAAGAGTGTTTCCAGTGAACAATTATTTAGTGCTGCTGGACAAAATTCAGACAGAAGGAGCAATCTGCGAGGCCAAAACGTTGATAAACTATTGTTTCTTACCTATAATATAAGATTGTTTACATATGAATACTAATAAGAAATAACGATTACAGATACCCAGTTACTTGAAATTATTAGTATTTAGTCGTCGCCTTTTGCATTCGTATGATTACGATTAGTTTATAATTTAGTAGTATAGGTTTATTTTTTTTTTAATTTTGCTACGTTTTTTTGATTTCATTTCATAGAAAATGTTTAAAAGAAGTTAATTTGTTCTTAAGATAAAAGTGATTTATTTTGTTTTGTTTATTACTAAATATTAAGTAGGTACCTATACCTATTGTGATATTAGGTAACAACTTAAATAGGTAATTTTATGTTTAATATAAAAAAACCATGAATAATATTCAAAAGAAGAATCTACTTGTAGCCACCACCGGTCACAGCACATTACCACGTTTTTTGACGCTCTGATAAGAAATATCGAAGCAAGCAGTTCTGATAAGAACTATTGTATCACGTTTCTGACGTTCTGATAAGAAACATCGAAGCAAGCAGTTCTGAAAAGAACTATTTCAACGTTTTAGACGATTCCGTAAAGAAATAGGAGTGTCGGGAGCTGTGAGGCCACTCTTCTAGCTTCGGTTCGACGTGTCTTCGATTTTCATCACTGCATCTTCAGTCTTCACTCGACGGAGGCCTGCCCGACACTACCGCGCGCGCGACATGGCACATATATTTATGCTTTCGTCGCGAGCGGCGAAATGGCGGGAAAAGTCGCCCGCCGCGCCGCCGCGCCGTGCCGCGCCGTGAGCACACCAGCGCCTCTCGTGGAAATAACACGACAACAGTGCTGTGACGCGATTGGTCAAAAATCCTTGGATTCTTATTGGATTTTTATTTTGTAAATAGTGTTTCTAAATTAATGTACATGTTTCTATTGGTTATTGTTTATTAGTAAAATTGTATAAAAGACGACCCATTTTGAAAATAAATACACATTCAATATTCGTTCTTAAACGGAGTTTATCTTCAACATACCTTCTGATCTACAAGCAAGGACCCCAAACCATCAACTCCAAAGTGGTGACCCTCTCCTGCCAGAACACTGAAGATCAAGAACGAAGCTCTGCCAGTATCGCCAAACGAAGCTCTGCCAGTATCGCCAAACGAAGCTCTGCCAGTATCGCCAAACGAAGCTCTGCCAGTATCGCCAAACGAAGCTCTGCCAGTCTCCAGCAAAATAAATCAAGATGTCGAATCCCTGCCAAATTGAGGAACAACAATCAAGCCCAAATCCAGTCCAGAAGGCCGAAGCAGCTGGAATATCGCTCACCATGCGTATTCCACCTTTCTGGCGTGATCGACCACGGCTCTGGTTCATCAGTTTCGAAGCAGCAACCAACGATCTCAAGAAAGGCCAAGCCCAACTCGCACAGATGGTCATCGCACAGCTCGAGCGACAGGACATCGAACAAATTATGGACCTACTCTACAACCCACCAGAGACTGATCAGTACAACGCGATCAAGAATAGGCTCATATCTGCCTACGAGGAATCCGACAGCCGTCAGTTCCAGAAACTACTGTCCGACATGGAACTTGGCGATCAAAAGCCAACGCAACTACTCCGCCGCATGCGAAATCTCGCCAGAGACAAGGTTCCCGACTCCACGTTGAGACTTATGTGGACGAATCACCTTCCATCACACGTCCGGTCAGTCCTCGCAGTCAGCGAAACATTCACCACCAAGACAACGCTCGACGAACTCGCGCTACTCGCCGACAAAATTATGGAGCAGACAGCACCAACAGAAGTCGCAGCCGTTCATGCACCCGCACCAGTTTCAATAGCCGCACCTCAAGCTGACACGCAGTACCTAATCAGCGAGATCAGGAAATTATCACTAGAAATAGCAGAATTGAAGTCAGATCGATATCACAACAACAATTATCGTCGTAGTCGTCACTCATCTCGTCACCGCAGCACATCACGTCAACGAAGCCACGATGTTTCTCCATCACCATTTTGTTATTATCACCGCCGTTTCAAGGAGCAAGCTAGACGCTGTACATCACCTTGCTCATTCAGCAAGCAACAGAAACAGAACACGGAAAACTAGACGGAACGTTGGCAGTGGCGGACACCGGCGTTCAAGAAAAATCCCACCGCCTGTATATCACCGACAGAAACTCCAAATTATCATTCTTAGTCGACACTGGAGCCAACATATCCGTGCTACCGAGAAGTAAGGGACAAGTACCAACGCCGCTACCATTCCAGCTATACGCAGCGAACAACACGACTATAGCTACGTATGGCGAGAAAACAATATCCCTTGACCTCAATCTACGTCGTCCATACCTGTGGAAATTCATCGTAGCTGACGTCTCAAAACCTATACTCGGAGCCGATTTCCTCAAGCATCATCAACTCATAGTCGACCTGAAAAACCGAAGATTAATCGACGGTGTTACGAGTTTAAAGGTCAATGCCCCGGTACGAGTATCAAACGTACCTACGATACGCAGCATCGACATGTCGCAATCCTACCACGACATTTTAGCCCAATATCCCGGCATAACGAGATTAACATCGATGAAACTAAACTCCGATATCCAAGTGCAACATTTCATCGAAACAAAAGGACCACCGATACACAGCCGAGCTCGACCAATTCCACCCCATCGTTTCGAAATAGTGAAGAAAGAATTTGAAAACATGATCGAACAAGGACTATGTCGACCTAGTAAAAGCCCATGGTCATCACCTCTACACATCGTCCCTAAGAAGAATGGCGACATAAGAGTTTGTGGTGACTATCGCCGACTCAACTCCATCACCATACCAGATCGATACCCTGTTCCACGCATCAAAGACTTCACACATCACCTATCCGGAAAAACTATCTTCTCAACAATAGACCTCAACCGCGCCTATCAACAGCTGAGCGTAAGAGAAGAAGACATTGAGAAGACAGCCATCATCACCCCAATGGGATTGTTTGAATTCCCACGTATGTGCCCCGGTTTGAAAAACGCGGGACAAACGTTTCAACGCTACATTCACGAAGTACTACGAGGATTAGATTTCGTCTTCCCATTCATAGACGACTTATTATTAGCATCAGAAAGCGAAGACCAACACAGAGAACACCTCCACATCGTACTAAAGAGATTAGAAGACAATGGCATCACTATCAACCCCGCCAAATGCAATCTAGGCAAGTCAGAAGCCCAGTTCCTAGGTTACACCGTATCAAAAGAAGGCATCAAACCTCCTCAACATAAAATTCAAGCAATCACCGATTATCCAAAACCTACCACAATCGAAGAATTACGAAGATTTCTTGGAATGATCAACTTTTATCGCGATCATATACCTAACGCCGCAGCACTACAAGCCCCGTTAAATTCATACCTACATAACGTAAAGAAGCGAGACAAAACTCCGATCACGTTGTCCGACGAAGCAACTCAAGCATTCCAGCAATGTAAAGCTAGCATCATAAACGCAGCTCTACTCGCCCACCCATCACATCATGCTACACTTGCTTTATTCTGCGACGCATCCGATAACTCTGCTGGCGCCGTCTTACAACAATACATCGATGACACGTGGCAACCGCTCGGATATTTTTCCAAGAAATTCAATGACGCACAAAAGAAGTATTCTACCTACGACCGAGAGCTACTCGCAATCTACATGTCAGTCAAACATTTCCGCAAGACATTTGAAGGACGTCACCTTATTATATTCACCGACCATAAGCCACTAACATATGTTATGTCTAAAACTCAATCGAGTACTGAAACACCGAGACGAACGAGACAACTCTTGTTTATCAGTGAATTCACCACCGACATACGTCACGTGAGCGGACAACAAAATATCGTCGCCGACACACTCAGCCGCATCGAAACTATCTCATGCCCATCTACAATAAACTTCAAGGAAATAGCCAGCGCACAAGAAAAGGACAGCAACATTCAACAATTATTGCAAGAAACAAACATCAATCTCAAGAAAATAATAATACCAAACACTGACGTCGAGTTATACTGCGAAACATCTACGTCTTATATACGCCCTTATATACCAGAAGAACATAGACAAGAAGTTTTCAACAGCGTGCATAACATTAGTCATCCTGGTACGCGAACGACTCGAAAACTTATAACTCAAAAATACTTCTGGCCATCGATGAACTCCGACATCAGCCGTTTGACCCGAACTTGTTTACATTGTCAGAAAAGCAAGATACAACGTCACACATTCTCGAACATCTCTGCTTTCCCGCCAAGCGATCGTTTTCAACATCTACATGTGGACATTGTAGGACCTTTACCTACAACAGCTCAAGGACATCGGTACTTAGTAACAATGATCGACCGACTCACGAAATGGCCTGAAGCAATACCTACCGACGAAATATCAGCTGATCGAATAGCCGAAATCGTCTACCAACACTGGATATCAAGATTTGGATGCCCGACTACACTCACAAGCGACCAAGGTCGCCAGTTCGAGAGTCAGCTGTTTCAAAACCTAATGAAACAAATGGGTATTAAGAAGAATCGCACAACACCGTATCATCCTCAAAGCAACGGGATGGTCGAACGATGGCATCGCTCGCTCAAAACAGCATTACGCGCCAAACTATCCGACACGAGTACATGGATCGACGAGCTACCTACCGTGTTACTTGGTTTACGCGCCGCACTACGCACCGACACAGGCGTGAGTGCAGCCGAACTTACCTACGGATACAACTTACGTCTGCCAGGCGATTTCTTCACATCAAATACCTACGTACCTACAATGGACTATAATTACGTGGAAAAACTTCGTGACGTCATCCAAGCGAACAAACCGCAAGCCGTCACAGAACATCACAGCAACAACAAACGCGTATTCGTGCATCAAGATTTACGCAAGTGCAGTCACGTGTTTGTTAGAACCGATGCAGTCAAGAAACCACTCCAAGCTCCATATGAAGGCCCATATCGAGTCATAAGCCGAACAGATAAAGTGTACTCTGTGCAGCTACCGAATCGGCAAGCCAACATTTCCATTGATCGACTTAAGCCTGCATATGTCATCTCAGAGAATACCTGTACCTTACCTCCAAACAAGTTTACCATTACCAAGTTAACCCAAGATGTTACCACAATACCACCACAACCAACCATTACCAAGGAAACCAGTACCACACCAACCATTACCAAGAAAACCAGTACCACATCAGCTGTTACCAAGCAACAAGCAAGCAAAGTACCTACGGACAACGTGACGTCACAGCCCGCCATCAACAGGTCAACGCGCTCAGGCCGTGTCGTCAAGCTGCCGGTACGCTTCGCTTGAGGGGGAGTACTGTAGCCACCACCGGTCACAGCACATTACCACGTTTTTTGACGCTCTGATAAGAAATATCGAAGCAAGCAGTTCTGATAAGAACTATTGTATCACGTTTCTGACGTTCTGATAAGAAACATCGAAGCAAGCAGTTCTGAAAAGAACTATTTCAACGTTTTAGACGATTCCGTAAAGAAATAGGAGTGTCGGGAGCTGTGAGGCCACTCTTCTAGCTTCGGTTCGACGTGTCTTCGATTTTCATCACTGCATCTTCAGTCTTCACTCGACGGAGGCCTGCCCGACACTACCGCGCGCGCGACATGGCACATATATTTATGCTTTCGTCGCGAGCGGCGAAATGGCGGGAAAAGTCGCCCGCCGCGCCGCCGCGCCGTGCCGCGCCGTGAGCACACCAGCGCCTCTCGTGGAAATAACACGACAACAGTGCTGTGACGCGATTGGTCAAAAATCCTTGGATTCTTATTGGATTTTTATTTTGTAAATAGTGTTTCTAAATTAATGTACATGTTTCTATTGGTTATTGTTTATTAGTAAAATTGTATAAAAGACGACCCATTTTGAAAATAAATACACATTCAATATTCGTTCTTAAACGGAGTTTATCTTCAACATACCTTCTGATCTACAAGCAAGGACCCCAAACCATCAACTCCAAATACTCAAATAAACACCTCGCCTATTTTAAGTATTTTTAAGGCGCAATTAATATTTTTTCTTAAATGAGGGGTTGGTCATGCAGAGCTAACGACACGTGTCACGTGGTCGTAGTTTTGTAATTGTAACTCCTCTTTTTTCGGCGCCCCGGGCCATCGCCCCCACCCACCCCCCTCGTACGCCGGCACCGGCACTCAGCGTTGCCAGACCGTACCAAAAAGTACGGTTTTCCGTACTATTCATCACACAATCGTACCACAACCGTACCTCAGTGTAGACCGTACCTTTTTCGTACCTTTTCTATACTAGTGATTTATTAAAATTAAATTACTTAAATGGAATTTTCTTAGTTCCTAAAACATTATTTTCATTTTTTTTTTTGACAACTGGTTTTCAATGTATAATATGAGTAGGCTATAGCATTTTTCTACATTCTAGCAAAACCGTACGGGTCGGAATGCTTCTGCAAGAACTAGATGTTTTTTTTCTTCGAGTTGCGATTGATTCGAACTTCGATGTACAGTCTTTTTAGACCTAAAAATGTCAAATTACATCTAAATTTTCCCAGAGACAGTGGGATGAGCCGCTCTGCAGGTTGATACGGAATAAACTTATTAATACGTCCACCAATACTGCTGAGCGTGCCCGCCTACTGGCTGTGGGTGAGTGGGAGTCGGGGCCCTGGCTTCAGGCACTACCGTCACCTAATATAGGCACTATGTTAGGTGACACAACATTCCGGCTCGCTACGTGTTTGCGATTGGGCGCTCCTTGTGGGGCTCCACATCGCTGTGAATGTGGTGAAGCAGTTGACTGCCTCGGACACCATGGCCTTTCATGCAGTAAGAGTGCAGGTCGGATTGCGCGGCACGCTAGCATTAATGATCTCATCCGTCGTGCTCTTGCCACCGCCGGGGTGCCAGCTGTCTTAGAACCCAATGGCTTGGCACGCGTCGATGGGAAGAGACCAGATGGTATGACCATAATGCCATGGAAGTTGGGTAGGCCTTTGGTGTGGGACGCAACTTGCGTCGACACCCTTGCGTCATCCCATCTTCCTAGCACAGTGGGCTGCGCTGGGGCGGCTGCTGCAGGTGCTGAAAACCTCAAACGGTGCAAATACAATAATTTAATCGGTAGTTATGTGTTTGAGCCGTTTGGGGTTGAAACACTAGGGCCATGGGGTCTGAGTGCCCACCTAGTTTTTCGGGAAATCGCCAAGCGGTTGGTTGACTCTGCACGTGACCAGAGGGCGGGCCTATTTTTTGGCCAAAGAATCAGCATTGCCATCCAACGTGGTAATGCTGCCAGCCTTCTGGGCACTTTTCCTATTGACAGCGATGCGGACGAATTTTTGGATGCCCTGTAACCCTTTTATACTTGTACATGTTTATTTCTATTATAGTTTTGTAGTTTGTAAATAATTAATACAGTGTTATGAAACGGATTAAAAAAAAAAAAATATCGGTATTACAATTCAATTAAACAAAATTATTGTAATTTCGTTTCACGTTTCTGACAGGTATGTAAACAACAGAATTTTGCACACTTGTTTAAAAACAATAAACAATACTTTTTGTTCCTTTAAATATAGAGAATAATATCGCTTCATATCTGAACTTCCTCATTACATTATTCCTATGATAAATTATTATCAAAAATTTTTTTTATTCATTGCATCATTAAGGAATTTAACGACTTTACTTCATTCTATAATTGATTTACAAATGAATTTGTTCAATATTGGCAATCGGTAATAATGTTCTACTTTACCATATCCCTTTGAATATTCGATTCCCTATCGCTTTTTTTCCAACCTATGGTCGCAGACAGCCAAATCGAAGAAGAAAAAAACTGATCTAGTTCTTGCAGAAGTATCCCGACCCAACCGTACCTTGAAGTTAAAAACCGTACCTTTTCAGAAAGACAACCGTCCTTTTTTGGGAAATCACACTGGCAACACTGCCGGCACTGTCGGAGAATATGCTAATGCTAATAGTGGCAGCGTTAATAATCGGGGACCCAAGCCCTACCTGCTTTAACCCTTTTACCCCCCAACTCTTGTTTATACATTCGCCTGCATTCAGCTAGCGCCCGACTCAACAGGATGTGTAGACAAAATGGAGCGAATTTTAGAATTCCTAGAACTTTAACAAAAGGAAGCGCTCATTTGGAACCCAAAACATCGCAATCATAAAAATAGACCTAAGATAAACGATGCATGGAACCGTATATCAATTAGTATGGGATTTCGAGTCAGCAACTTAAAATTAAAAAAGTAGGTATTAATTAGTGGCATGTTTTCGTACACATCTTCGAAAAAAGATCATCAAAAATCCCCCCAAATCTGGGGGTTTTTTTAAGTTATGGGGTACCTATTTTGGGGGGATAAATAATGTGTGGGGGAAAAAACTAGTTTTGGAATTGGGGAATTTATATGATGTTTTTGTAAGCAAATTGACATTACGAATTTTGTCGTTGAGTTTTTCTAACGCAGCAGCCTTTTCCCAAGTACCAATTATTAAAGACAAGCTTCGATACAGATGAGCCATTCACACTGCCAAATCCAAGATTTTCGTTGCTAGATTGGTTTTCGATACCTAATTGAAGTGGGTTTAAATTGAACACATCCTGTGACCTGTGTTTATTTTAAACCCACTTCAATTATACTAAAGAGATTTAACTCAGAAAAAATGTACTGAATGGCAGACGACGCATGTGAAGATGAGGATTCTGTTACGGAAGCTATTGCTCAAATAGTATACAATTTATTTTTCATTAATAAATAATATATTGCCATTTGTGGGGTTTTCGCTTCCTCGGGGAATGCGAGACGGTCATCTGGCAACACTGCCCCGAGCGTCACCGCGTCGCGTTACTTCAACTTCATTCAACGTCAGTTTCAAAGACTACTATAGTATAAGTCAGTTTCTTAAAATCTTACCAAGACGAAGGCACTGCGGTTGTTATAACTCGATCTATGTTTTACATACACTAGATTTGATAAATCCACATTATTTTTATTTCTTCGCTCCTGGAACTGAGCACGAGCAGTCAGCAGCGGTGGTGGAGTGCATAGGTGCGTGAATGTGGATAAATAATAATAAGTTAATAGAAGTAAATAACGTGGTTTTTTATTATTTTATCTAAGGTTTGTCTTGTGCTTCTTTAGATTTTAGCGATACTTAAAATTATAAAAACATGGAAAGCAGAGGAAGGCGAGGACAAAGTAGCAAGCGAGGCCCAAGGGGAGGTGGTGTACGACGACTATTTCAAGCGAGGTAGGTACCGGTATAGTGTTTCCGCAGTACTTGTACAATACACTGGAGCTTAGAATATCTATATCTTAAAAAATAAATAAAATTGAAGTGTATGTTTGTAACACCAAAATACCAGCTTTTTATTGAATGCATATGAAAGTATATACCGAACCTATATAATATTTTTTTTCAGTTTATGTCTGTCTGTTCTGGCTATATTTGAAACGGCTGGACCAATTGACGCGACTTTTACTGGCAGAGAGCTGATGTTATAAGGTCTAACATAGACTACTTTTATTTTAGAAAAATTATTTGGGTTCCACGCAAAAAAACTAAAACCCTTGAAATTTTAATAAAATCCGTTTCAAACGGCTAATCTCCAGAACGGCTAGACCGATTTTGACGGAACTTTTACTGGCAGATAGCTGATGTTATAAGCCTAAAGGAGTAACTAAAGCTACTTTTATTTTAGAAAAAGAATTAGGGTTCCGTGTAAAAAATTTAAAACCCTTGAAATTGGTAACAAAATTCGATTCAAAAGGGGAAGTCATATTTCTTTAATAATAATTTCACTCGAACGAAAGTCGCGGGCAATACCTAGTAGCTAATAATTATAATATTTTGCTTGTTATGATATCAACAGTGTAGTATTTTGCTTTGTTTTCAGTACTCCTATAAAAGAGCCCGCACAGCCCAGTCCCGTCAAGGCTGCACCTGTGTGCAGTAAGAAAGCGTAAGTATATTAAAATTTATTTTTGAATGCATGGTGATTTTGTGTCATGTCAACATATATTCTTCATATATTTATGTGTAACTTTTACTTTTTACAGACTTACGTCCAAACAACAGAAAGCTAAGAAGGCGCTCACTAAAAAGTCCATTCTTGCTTTGCCGGCAGACCTACATGAAAAGTATAAAATACGGAAATCGGCAAAGGAGCTGCATGTTGGGTTTCTGCCAGGTGTACCAGGAACCAACGCTAAAAGGAGGCCAAGGTAATTAATATAATTAACATAATTTATTTTATTCAACTAGTAAAAATTATTCAGAGAGAGTTTATCTCTAAGTATTTTTAGCATGTAAAAATTCTAAATTTAGTTTAGTACATATTAATGTTATGAAGTATTATTATTTAATGTTTATTTAAGTTCGTGAGCTCATACTTGCATACTTAGTTCGAGGGCTTGAGGCGCTGCATACTGAAACACAAGCTATAAACCTAGTTCGGTAGCAGATGCTAAAAATAGACACAATTGCAGAGGTTATATTTTAGTGATTATTAATAAGTAGCTTGTTGACAATAACAATTTATTATTTCGTTTATTCATTTATCCTTTCACATTCTTTATATTTTTACATATTTAAAAAAAATAAAACATTTAAAAATCCAAGCTACCGGTGGTTAGGGCTCCAGAGACAAGAACCTCCTCACAATGCGAGCCGTATTGAGGAGTATTGCCTTATTTATTATTATTATTAATTGCACAACTTTTATCATTATGCTTTTTATCTTGTGTGTTTATCATAACTGTATGTCTACATGATGTGCTGATGTATTGTATTTGTACTGTTATACTATATTTGATTTAATATTTTGTTAGTTCAATTTCTTTTGGGAGTGGAAGCGTACTCCCTTTGGTGCCTGGTACACCGGCAGTATTACCGGCTCCTTTGCCTCCACCGTGGGCAAGGTCAGCGACATCGACCACTGCAGAGCCAATAAGGCAAGTGTAAATTTATCCCATCATTTAATCATAATTACATTAGGTTGACTTGCCCAACCACCATATTAAAGGACGTCAATAATATTTTCTTTGTTTATTTTAGGGATACATCAAATGTTTCCCCCGTGGGTGGCCCCTCACGGGTGAACTTATCACCCATCGCTAGCCCAGCTGAAGACCGGAACGCTGCTAGTCCCTCGCTGCTGAATTGGTCGCCGGAAACTGGCCCATCATCGGCTGATGATTTGGCCGTTGACGACCAATTTTATTTTACAGCTGTACCTAGCAGGTAACGAAAATTTTTTTAGTAATGCAGAGCCTACTCAGCCTACCTTACATTTAACTAAGGGCATTACTTTAACATGGCATTTTTCTTTCAGAGACATAAACTTGACACCACCGCCACATGTGGACACTCCATACGACGACTCGACGTTTCGCACGCCATCGAGCAGTTATATTCGTAAGTGATAACTAAAAACCAACCTTTTTAGTGTGTAACTCATTTAGTAAATATGTACTAATTATAATAATATCTTAACATTTTAGATCCTACCACGGTAACATCTGCTACACCATCAACGCCATTTCATGGTCCATCTGCTGGTAAATTACATAACAATGGAATCATTAATAGAATTTATTAAGGTTGGTAAAATAAAAATTCTAATCATAAATTGTTGTTTCAGCTTCGTCTATGGACATTACCGGGTCAATCACATCCAGTCCAGCGATGTCTGGTCTTTCTACAAATCTAGGTAAATAAATCTTCAAATTGCTTGCCTGGCCCCCGCAAGTTTGACAAAAATTAAGTTTTAATTATTTTCTTTCTTTATTATTTTAGCCACTGTTAATTCAGACGAAGACGGCATGTGGAATGGCAGTGACACAGACGCAGAAGACCAAGCTGAGGATGAAGAATACCCAATATTTAGACCGCCAACTTCGGCGACAGACAGCCCAGCAGTGCTTGCCGACTTTGACCCAAGAGTTATAAATGTGTTAGACCAGATGGACAGACTAAATGATGCTGCGATACGCGCAACACTTCCTGTTGATCGTATCGTTTTCAATTGGCGATCTGATTTGTCTGGTTTTACTGGTGTTCGAGAAAAATTTACAGGCACTCCGGGTCCAACATTTCCAATGTCGGAGATGGAGAGTCCTGTAAACGTCTTCTTGAAGTTCTGGGACCAGGAGATCATGTCGCTGATCGAAAAAGAAACGAACAGCTACGCAGCCCGCTGCCTCAACAATCCTGACATAACGTCTGGATCCCGCTTAAAACGGTGGCAACCAACCAGCGTGCGTGAATTATATATATTCTTTGCTGTGATGATCCAACAGAGCCTTTTCCCCGCCACCGTAGAATCAGAATATTTTTATCCCGCTTCCCGTATGACTGCCATGCCGTTCTTCAAAGAGTATATGTCCTATAATAGACTCCTCCTCCTTAAAAAAATGCTCCACTTCGCCAATAATGGCAATATTTCAGACTCCCTTTCCATGGAACAGCAAAGATTATATAAAATTCAGCCAATAATCGGTCATTTGAACCGGAAATTTCAGGATTTATACCTGCCCGGCCAAAACGTAGCTATTGACGAATCTTTGCTTAAGTGGCATGGCCACTTAACTTTTGTTCAAAAAATAGCGACGAAAGCGGCCAAAACGGGTATTAAATCCTACGAACTTTGCGAGTCGGATACCGGTTATTTGTGGAAGTTCACGATCTACGCCGGAGGGGGACAAGTACAGGACTTGACCAACAGACCGGATGACGCTGATGAGACAGACCAAACCGACGAGACTGACCTTCAGCCTGCTGGTGCTATTGCAAAAATCGTGTACGACCTCGCCAATCCTCTGTTTCAAAAAGGCTACACGATAATAATGGACAACTTCTATAACAGTCCATTATTAGCGCGTAGTCTTAAGCTGAGAGGGACTGATTGCTACGGAACGCTCCGTTTGAATAGGGAGAACGTTCCGGATAGCCTGAAGTGTCTCACTAAACAACAACTGAAGACTGGCGACGTCGTATCGTCTACAAGCGGTGACTTAAACGTCATCGTCTGGAAAGACGCAAATTTGGTCAGCATGGTGTCCACATACCACAAGGTGGAAGTCGGTGCAGCCGAAAAATACGGCCGTTGGAAGTTCAAGCCGAAAGTAGTCCTCGACTACAATAAAGTAATGGGGGGCGTCGACAAAAAAGACCAGATGCTGTCAAACTTCCCCGTGGAACGGAAGAGGAACAGCATCTGGTACAAAAAACTTTTTAGGAGGCTGTTCAATGTTTCGGTGCAGAATGCTTTTATCATTTACAAATGTAAAAATGCATGCATTTCACACCGAAATTTTCGACTCCAAGTCGCTGAAGGCCTCATAAAAATGTTTTTTCAAGATCGCGTCGCCCGCCATATTCCATCAAAAGTAGTTACCACCCGACAACTTTCCAACATAAAGCGGGGTAAAAAACCAAGGCCCGTCTTGGAAAATAACCACTTCCCGGTAAAATTAACCGAAAAACCACTCAGGAGACAATGTGTGTGGTGTTCGGAATTGAATAAAAGGAGTAGGACCTCGTGGATGTGTGACGTATGCGAGGTGCCACTGTGCGTTGAATGCTTGAAACCATATCACACAGGAGTACCTACCAAGTGTGCCAACTAGGAAGTGGTCATTGTAAAACACGGGCCTCGGTTTTTCAGTCGAAAGTGAATAGGTTACTTCTAGGCAAGCGTGCTTCATCTTCGACCACATCATCGCTTACCATCATGTGAGATAATGGTCAAACACGAGCCTATTATGGTGACGGACGCCCCGTTTTTGAGGGATGACTTTATGTAGAGTTCAAAAAGTGCTGGCTCTCAGCCTAGTTTGAATAAACTTGACTTGATTTTATTAATGATAAAAAAACCTTCCACCTTGTAGGTACAAAGTTATTTAATTCATATTTTTACTTTTTTATTGTTTTATTGTCTTTTACTGTACATGTGATTTGTTTCCGCCTCGAATAACTAAAACGAACATAGTGTGTAATAAAAGTGTTTTATTTTTTATCCATAATTATACTTCAATATACTTAAGGCCAGGTATTCCAGGTATCCCTAATTTTACGTCACTTTGATTCAATTTTAAACAAACAAATAGTGATTGTTTAAAGCCAAAAAATTTACATAATTTTACCTAGTTTACTAATATGTACTTTGATCTTTTGTGGTTCAAAACATGATATCGACACCCCGCCGCGCAGCAAAAAAATGTCAGGTAAGGCGGGGGGGTTGGACGGCCGAGTGGATTTCATCATCATCATCGGCCTTCATTCATGTTGAGGTCGGAAATTATACCTACCACGGGAACGTGCCTTTCGTTCTTATTTTGTGGTAGGGACAATAAGCATTAACACAACCTCCAATTAGGTGAATTCAAGGTCAAACAAAGGTCATCCATTGGTCTGCTCGGAGGTGCGAGAATTGCATTATTCTTCACCTGGTCCGTCGTGATATTTCCCAAAAAACTAAAATGGATTTTGTCTTGTTTTCGAACATACGACCAGTAGGTGGTCCCAATTAGGATTATTACGATTAACCCTTGGCTAATGAATTACTTTAAATAGGGACTGGAGAATCACAAGCAAGATCATCACCATTTGTCTGCATTTTCCCAACTAAGTTGGAGTCTGCTTGTGAATGCCAGCATTTTACATCGATAGTTTCTGACCTCCTCAACTCAGTAACTGAGTAATACGGTCGATAATGGTTGTCAGACTTTCGGGCTTCTACCCATAGTGACTGTAGAAGCTAGACCTGTGCAGCTATTATTTGTACATTTCATTAGCCAATTGTATATTTTCTTGTCTGGAAGGAACTCTCACAATGGTTTTGAGTACCTACCAATTTTGTTATCTATAAAGATGCATTGACGACGTCTGATCAAAGTCAAAGTAAATGAAGACACTTTTGAACATCAAACTTTATCAGGGAATAGAATTGAATCTAATTGCCTATCGCCAAGGGAGTTCTAGTACAACTGGCAGGATTTGACGAAAGTATCCAGAAAATCAAACCGTCTCTAATAGTACGGGTCGGTTATATACTATTGTGCATTGATGAAATTACCAAGCCTTTCGGTGCTGATTGATGGTAATAGGCTCGTCCCTAATTACATGGAACTTAAGCATTAAATTAAAGCCAGCCAATTAAAGAATTTGTGACAGAACAGTTCGAAAGTTAGAAGCATTTATTTATGGCCGAACGACCTGATATCAGAACGTCCGGCCAACCTGAATCTCCATAACTGAGGACCTTAGAGAAACTGTTACTGAATAAAGATTTTGTGATGATTTAGTGACAAACAACCACTGCTTTACTTTTACTCGTAATGCCTCCGGTTAAAAGTAAAATTAATTTTAGTTCCTGGAACATCAGGCCGTTCGGCCAACGTAAAATCTCCGTAACTGAGGACCTGAGAGAAACCGTTAATGAATAAAGATTTAGTGACGAGACTGAAACGTATTTATACTGTTTTATTTTTTTTAGTGACGGCCCCTTTTTCTAGTAAATTTAAAATTTAACATATAACCTCAAAACATTGGGATTATCGATTCCTCCACAACGAAGGAGCTTAGAAGACTTGTAAAACCCGTAAATCCCGTAATGTGTTATAGGTTAAAATCTTTATTCAGTAACAGTTTCTCTAAGGTCCTCAGTTATGGAGATTCAGGTTGGCCGAACGTTCTGATATCAGGTCGTTCGGCCATAAATAAATGCTTCTAGCTTTCGAACTGTTCTGTCACAAATTCTTTGGCTGGCATCTTTATGCGTCACATAATCGTCACTAAAAACTGGAGTAGCAGCCAGCTCCCTATCTCGACTGGCCGAACGTTCTGATATACATAAATACAGGCGAAATGTTATGTATCATCATCATCTGCCGAGCCTTTTCCCAACTATTTTGGGGTCGGCTTCCAGTCTAACCGGATCCATCTGACCTCCACAACCCAGTTAGTTCTGGGTAATACAGTAACATAATATGTTGTTGATTGTGCTGTCTATCATATTGCAGCTTCATTACTTTCTCATTGAGAGTCATCTTCTAATGGACCCTCGTCGTCGTTATGATATGATTTTGTTATGCGAGTTATTTGCATTCTATGATATTTCCTAAGATATTCATCTAAATTAAATGGTGGAAAGGGCAATTTTGGCCACAATTGAGCGTTTAAGATGATTAATATATTTATTGTGATAAGGATTAATACTATTTTTGATCAAATTTTAACATCATAAAATGGTTATTGTGAGTCAACCTGAAAAGATAGGCATATGCTGTCTCGAACTTTTTTTAGACCTTTTTAGAGGAATAATTCCTTCGTACATTATTCACGTGTAACTTTAACCATTTACGCAGCGTGCTTGCTATTCTTTTTGAGAGCTTCAGTTGCAGCTCTCAAAAAGAATAAAGGAGATTGCCCAACTTTGGTCCAAATGGTGCCCAGGAATGGGAGTACCTGCACTGGGTTCCTGGCACCAATCTATGTCTTTATACGAAATATTTTGAGAATCCTAATTTTTTTACCTATTTATATTGATGATATAATATTTTATACATGTTTTTTTTTGACGTATTTTTAAGGTTTTTACACCTTGTTAGACCCCAACTAAAGACAATTTGTGTATACGAACATTTTGAAACTGACATTTTTTGACATAGAATGTCGGACTTGGCCCTGGGCCTCAATTCTGCTATTTTTATAAAATTCGACATTCCAACACGATCCCATTGTCATTTTGCTTAAAGTTCGTAATCTGCTAAATGGGGATCCACACGCAAAGCTCAGGGCAGATGTCGCCACTAGCGGGATGGCTGCTGTCAAATCGTTTCGCTTTGTTTACGATTTGGTTCTTGCTTTTTTTTTGTGTTTAAACCGGTCCACTATCGTTTCTGACAACATGTATTGTACCTGGAAGGTTAAAGAATTGAAAGACGAACTGAAAAAACGAGGAGGAAGGATAACAGGAAAGAAAGCCAATCTTATTGAGAGGTCAGACTTTTTCTAATAATATATTATTTATCAGTGATATGCTCTAGATTTGGATATTTTTTCACTTGTAACGTGTTAATTGTTACTTGACTCATGGTAGAAAAAATTACGAAAAATGAGAAAACATTACTTTAATGATAAATGGTATTGTTTATTTTTTAGGTTAGAAGCTTATGACCGAAATTTCAATTTCGGTAATCAAAGCCCTCAAGCTTCTGAAAGCCAAGCAATTGACGTTCCTGCTGCAGAACTTTACCACGACGTTAATAGCTCCACCATATTGCCTAAGATTACCAAACAACATATTCAAAGTTACTTTGACAGGTACCTATGTAATATAATAATTATTATTTCCAATGATGCAGGTAAATTTTGTTACTTTCGTGCGGCCCTATTTTATTTTACATACTTAATGGTTTTTATTGCAGATTTAATAAGAATATCAGTGATGCTGTAAGATTATATGAATCAAGATACCTTCTTGTTTTACGGTCAACAACATCCGGCCAAGATACATACCTAAAAGGTAGGCTTATTCTCACTTAAAACTCATTTAAAAGTTGATGTCTAGAAACTAAAGTGTGTGAAATTTCAAATGTTGATGCGTAATGTAATTTGCCTATTAAACATATCAAAACTTCTTCCAGGTTATTGCAAGGCATCTATGAAGCAGCTTCAATATGAGGTTAATATTAAATTAAGTCATGATGGAATGCCTGAAGAAGCAAGCTGTGAATGTGCCGCAGGAGAAGGAAAAGAAGCTCATTGCAAACATATAGCTGTGGTACTTCTTGCTGCTGAAAATATTCTATGGGAAAAAGTAATACTCCTACATGAAGTTACTACCTCACAACTACAAACATTCCATAAGCCATCAAAGAAATATTATGCAACACCATTGAGAGCCTCCAGATTGCCATCCAAAAGAGATATACATAATTCTGTTTACTCTCCATACTTGAGACAAAACCCTAATTTTGATAAAAATGCCTTTCAATGCCGGTTTCAGTCATTGATTTTAAATTATCCACAATCGTCAATGCCTCTAAAACAATTATATCCTGCAGCTAACCAACGAGGAATATGTTTGGACCATGAATATATGGAAAAAACAGCACTGGATGTTTTTTTAGAATCCATGAGTTTATTAAATGTCTCTGAAAACAGAATTAAGGAAATTGAAATTGAAACTAGAGGACAAAGTTCCAATCCAAAGTGGTATGATTACAGAAAAACCCACATTACAGCAAGCATTTTTCACACTGTGTGCCATTTGAAAAGTGAAACTTTAATTAAATATTCATACCAAATATTAAATAAAAAACTAGTCCGGACAAAAGCCATGGCACATGGGATCATAAATGAAAAAGTAGCCATCAAAAGGTACATGGAGACTTATGATGTGGTTGTAGAGGAATGTGGTTTATTTTTGTCTCAAGAAAGGCCTTATCTAGGAGCATCTCCTGATGGTTTACTGGGACCAGAAACCATAATTGAAGTAAAATGTCCATATGCTTCCAGAAATCAAAAAAATAGTCCTATTACGGTACCCTACCTACAATATGACGAAAATGGACAACTAACTTTAAAAAAAACTAATATTTATTACTACCAAATTCAAGGGCAGTTATATGTAACAAAAAAATTATTTTGTAATTTATTGGTTTTTACCTATAAAGGTTTAAGTGTAATATTTATAGAACGTGATGAAGAATTCATTCAGCATATGTTGACAAAACTTGATTTTTTTTATGAAAACTATTTTAAAAATGCTGTAATCAAAAAATATTATTTTAAAGATTAAGGTTTTAAAATAAAACTTATTAATTACCAGATAAAAAAGCTTTTATTTCATTATATTTTCTCTAAAATTACAAAGCATGGCACAAACAAATAAAATTCTAGATGCTAGCGGTACATGATATGGGTTTAATTCACATTTTAAAATCTTGTAAGTTTTAGCTAGACCTATAATACGTTCTATATGAACTCGTTTGCTAGCTAGTTTTCTATCTTGTATTATTTTAACACCTGGTATTTGTGTCATTCCTTTCAAAAACATTGGAATGTTAATTTTAATATCTTTTGGAGCAAAAATGTCCTGCACATTAAAACCTCTGTCTGCCATGATAGAATCGCCACTGTCACACAGATTTTCAAGGTTGGTTCTTTCTATAATCTGTCTATCACTGACTGAACCTCCATAACATTCTGAGACAAACGATATTAGACCACCAGGTGTAGCTCCAATCATAGCCTTCACAGTATTTTTGTGCTTGTAGCTGCTGAATGTCACCTGCTGTGCTACAGGATTCCCAGGCTTTGTGATGGGTATTTCTGTTGTGTCCACAATAATTCTTGTACTTGCAAAATCTTTTCTAAATGACTCTGGCATAAAGTATTGAACCAATGCTTTACTGGGCCATATATTAATTAAACTCCATATTTCATACATAAAATTGATCCATGTTATAAAAATGTTAGCAACATTAGTTTGGGAAATACCAAATAAAAATGCTAACTCAAAATCTGGTAAATACCTCCTTAGCTTGATAAGTGTTATCAACAGTTGGTCACCAATAGAAACATTGACTACTTTACTTCCCTTGTAATTTAAATTATTATACATGGGATATAATGTGTTTAGAACAAGCATGTATTTTTCATAGTTTTCTAGTCCAGTATAAAAATGAATAGCTTGCTGATTTTCCCTCATGGCCTCTAGTGATATGATTCCCAAAGAACTACCACATTGAATGCTAACAGATACTGTTCTTGGAGTAATTACTTCTGAGGAGCTCTCTATAGTAGATATTTCTATTTCAGTGCTTGTAGAGGGTTCAGGAATACTTTCGTCCACAGTTTGCTGTGTGAAATCAATTCTGCGTTTGCTTCTTTCCAAATACCGAAGGCTTCTTGATGTTGGTGTTGTTGACACCCGGGTGGACCAAGGGAATATGCTTGGTACAGTCCCCTTTTTGAGAAATCTGCATATTTGAGGATTTCCTGAAAAACAACAACAATTGCAAAATATACTTTAATGTTGTAGACATAAGTAGGAATAAGTAGGAAACGAAACAGTTTTCATACACACTCAATCTACAAGCTAGTTAAAATACCCCCACAGGGGTCACGAGAAGTCTCTCTCTGTAATAATAACTCACCTGTGTAAGCAGACTCCCCTACATAATCAGATTCATGGAAATGATTCCGGCATAACCTGCTATGCAGTGTCGCTACAAAATTTTTGCGACGTATAGCCTTTTCCCACTTCTTTTTTAACGATACATCTTTGGGAAATAAATGTACACCGGGGTTAGAACATCCTGGTACAGCACACAGAGGCATTTCACGAGAAAATTAATATTTACTGAATGTTAGGTTATAAAATGTATTGAACTGACAGCTTTCAATGGCCATCGCGACGATGCGCCACCTATCGTGATAAAATGGCAGTAATGATCCCCATTCATAATGGTCGATCATTGGTCGGTCAGTGGTCTCGTAATAGAATTGTGTTATAATGACATTGTAGTATTGCCATTATTATAAAATTCCTTGGTAGAAATGGTTTTCGAAAAACTACTACTAAATTTGAACATCTATTCATGTGAGATTTTATTTATATATATTTTTACATATTATTTATTAGTATTATAAGCAATCTGAAGTAGTAAGAAGTTCGTAAATAGCAAAAAAACATTAAATTTATGTCATGTTTAGCTGTCAAAGTCAAATGTGACATTACTTTCGACGTTTATCTGTTTATTTATTTCTAGCAGCCGGTGTTTTGTTATGTTTTTACATTTAAGTGTTTTTATTAGATTTTTGTTTGTATATTTAAATTCCCTTTACAGAGAAGCCTATATTTATTGATTTTATACAAAATGGTGCTAATTGAGCAAATTTCGACTCTTGGAGGGCGAAGTTCATCGAAACGATATTGTATGAAGTGCGCCCAATTTTTAAATTGGGTATCGGTGGACTGCCCCAATAAAACGCCGGCAGAGTGGCGCACAGTGAGTACCTAAATACAGTATAATTAGGTATGCATTATAAAATGTATCATTATTGTAATATTTACACTTTTTTTAGTTCTAAGTACAATGAATATAAGAGTAAAATGTTAAAGAAAATTAAATCACAGAAGAGTCACATAAGTGCAACAGGTTACTCATTGTATGTACCTACAAACATACCCACAATAAGTATTAAGGAGCATTGAAAACAATACAATAAAAATTAATATAACCCCTCCAGCCAAGCTTAAAACCTTTGTTAGGTGTAGACTCACATCAGTGGTAGTACATTGGGCAGAATTTGACATCTTGATTGTAACTCAGATCAGATACTGAGCGCTAGGTTACACATCCTATTGAAGTGTTGTAACTATTGTATTAAAGCTAAATTTGTTTTCATAGAAACTCCGCAGAATTATAATGTCATCAGATTCTGAGTCTGACTAATGTTTTCTAAAGTATGCAAGAGGTTTTGTCAGATTATTAAAAGATAAATGAAATCTATTTAAGGAGGAGTCTATGTCCAGCAGTGGATTCCAAATGGCTGTAATGATAAATGATTAAATGAAACAGTGTTTATAAAAATAGTATTAATTTATTTTAAATCATATTTAGTACAATACTGTGGATCTGTAAAAAAGAATTAAATCATTTTAATAATAATTAGAGCATTTTCGCACTTCACTAGAATATTGAGGTGGGTTTACATTACATATCTGCTAATTTAATTTATGTATTTCTCCACAGTCTGTCAACAAGAGCCTGCTGCAGTGCCCGACCTTCAAGAAGATCCCGATTCACCCTTTGATGGTCTTGATGATTAGGTGCTGCTTAATTATTTTCCTCCTAAATTAAAAGACTGATTAGTGATTAATGACATGACTGTTATTATTTTCATTATATATGGTAAAAGATGTTATTTGTTTTTGAAATGATGACTAAAATATTATGATAATTTAACTTGGATTTGTTTTATTATTTAAATGATTTTCACATTTTTCAATTGGCTTGAAAGTCAACTTAAATATTGTTAAATAAATATTTAGTTTATGATAAATAAAAAGTAATTTAAATGTTGATTTTTTAACATAGTAGTAGTATCATTTAAAATTCCAACTTCATTATATTCCAAAATAATGAAATAGAAATCACATACCTATTGCAAGCCAAGTGCTTCTGCATAAACTTCATCAGGCAGGTGGCAACGGTGCTCTTGCCATGTTTGCAATATTGTGCAATATGCAACATGCATTCACAATCTTGCCTGCAGTTGTTGGACTATAACGTAAAGCATGTGCTGCAACGCTGCAAGCAAACACCTGCAAAAAATAAATTTACTTATAGACAACCCCATTTTACTGAACGTCTTATTACTTTTATATACTCACTGTTCTTGACATATAGGTACAAGAACTGTTGCATCTAAAGTTCTATAACAAGAAATTCATTCAATACCTCTCTAATGCCTGTTACTTCATTAATTGCTCCTGATACAGTAATTTGTGAAACATTATGGAGGGCAATCTGTCCAATCAAATTTTGGTAGGACCCTGATGCATAAAATGCAAGTGCTATTAGAATCTGCAATAAAAAATATCAACATTAATCAACCTATTTCGTGTATATAGCTATAGAATAATAAATCAATGTCAAATTCAGTTTTCTCACCTTCATTTCTGCCGTTACGCTATCGTTTCGGCGCGGTCTGGCCATAAGGGGAATGAGTTCTTTAATTAACCCCCTTACTGAATCCTTTCAAAGGCGAAAAGTTTTTACAAATTCCGCCTCGGGTATATCATGGGTTCGTATTCATTCTCGTCAAGTTATGGGCTTGACTCGACGACGTCTTCTGCATTCCACCCATCTTCTTTATCTAACATCCACTGCGTTGGCTAGCTCGAGAATACATTGTCTCCATTCAATATTCCACAAACACTTTACTCGTAACTAAATAAAAGCAATGACTGCACGATGACGTTCTAATGGTAGGTCAGTGATCAAAGGAACTGTCAAAATTTTAGCAGATTACCGCCTAAGTCAGTCATTCATTTGTCATTATGTACAAGATTACCATTCTATGCCATTTCTTTCAATGGACTGTCAGTGGTTGACCATTGGAAAGTCATAATGACGCCATTATATTAGTAGATTACCAAACTTGTCAAAATCAACAATTATGAAATCAATGACGGACCATTCTGACACTATTGTAATAGCAGAATCGGGCCCGGTCGTTTGCAGTCTCGCTTGCTTTGCTTAGTATTGTTACTGTGCATTTCATCTTATCTCTCGGACTGTATTTTGTTGAATCGGCTATTGATTTTGGACACTGATATTTTGCTTTACGTGTTATTCTTTTCAACTGGACAATGTTTGAACCTGAAGGACAGGCATTGTGTTTATGTTGTCGCCGTTCAGTGTTAAGAAAAAGACCATACACGTCATTGACCCGTGATCTCGTTAGTGAACATCGCCAAACAGTGGAAAATATCATCCAAGCTTTATCACCACAACAAGTATGTACTTACCTAATTATTCCTAAAAAACCGTTTGATGATGAACCGTTCAGTTTGGGGGATGAAGAACTTTACACGCTGTTCTTGAATCCCCCAAACTGGTGACCCCGAAATGGACGTCAGCGCAGCCTTCGAGCAACGTGACGTCATCAACATCACTTCCTCAAGCTTTCGAGCAGCGAGTCATATAGGGTATTCCTGACCACCAGCATGCAGCGGAAGCACATTCCTGATCAGCACCCACATCCTCATCAAGCGACCTTGGCACAGCACACTGCACTTTCAGACGGTTGAGAGCTCGATCTCCCGGTCGACGCGAGCAGTCAGCCATATCCCGGTGCTGTACCAAGTTCGACGCACCGGAGCCAACGCAGTGCCGGCCCCGACTCAATGGGGTTCGCAGCACCGCCGCAGACAGTTCCGACTCACCGTGAACAATGCGGCAACAAGTTTCCACTGGCCTGGCAAAATCATCACCATATGTTACGACTCATTCTACTATCGACCCTGGTCTCCGGGGGGAGTGATGTAGCGGCACTACAAAAAGTACTACAGCGCCATCACGCAGAGGATAAACTAAACATTGAGATACATCTAAAATCCTGCATCACGTAAGTAAAGTTATTCGCGACTTAAGACTATATAGAAGAACCCGACAACAGCTGTCGGGCAGTAGCCCACCAGACATAACACCCGTCTGGTCGGAGGATCCTCCCTTTTCTATGGGGGATGAAGAACTTTACACCCTGTTATTCATACCCCCAAAATATCATAAAAAAACCTGGACGGAACAAATGTTTTACGTTTTTTCACCGTGCTTGTTTGCCTAATCAAACAAAAGATTAATCCTATAATAAGATCAAGCAGTGATGCTTACTCGTAGGGCGTTGCTCATTTATATTATAACTGTCGTCTTTGGAAGGCTTAGTAAGTTCGTTATGATTGATTTCCGATAACATTCAATAATGAAGAGCATGTTTGTTATAATTGCTGGACAAGATCTCGGCGCGAAAGGTTACCTCGTCCACCTCAAGTTATTGCAGAACCAGTTGCACAACATGAACCTCCCTTAGCCGAAAATCCAGCAGTTGTCTACCCACCAGTCGAAAATCGATCCATCACAAGACCCTATAGTAATCCAACAAAATGTTACCATTCCACTTGCTGGATACTCCCGAGCTCCAAACACATCCAACGCATGCTTGTTTCATGGTTGTGAAAACAATTCTCGTCGCAGAATCCCTGCAAGTGTTAAAGTGCTGTTTTTGTTGAATAACAACTATTATATTCCCCAAAACGCAGGCGTGTGTGAGCCACATTTATTAGAAGACACTTGGGATGACCTACTAAATGCACCAAATCGTCACCTTGATTTTAATCCAGCTCAAGCAGTAGATATTATTGAGCTACTAAAAAGACCTCGGACACACATTTTAGATTTGGAAAACCTTAACGTAGAACATGCTTCAGATTTGCATTATTGAACTGGTCGTACAATTAACGAGTTTGAAAGGATAGTACTAGAAAGAAGCGGTGACTCAAGCGAAAGGCTATCAACTGTTTTTCAAACATATCGTCAAACTCTGGATCGGCTCATTAAAACCGCAAGAGAAAGTGTTGAAAACGACTTCGTACCTCGATATTTGGGGTTTGAGCATAAAAACCGGGGGCAACTTATTGCTCGAAATCTTGCTGTTCCAAATGCTTTATTTGGAAGTGTAGACGGGGCCGAAGGTGAAAAAGCCATCGTGATATGCGACGCTATATATATTTTTATACAAAAGAGTAGCAACTTCTCGTTCCAAAAAGAAACATATAGTCTCCACAAGTATCGCAACTTGTTAAAACCATTTTTAATCGTCAGTTGTGATGGATATATATTAGATGTGACCGGTCTTTACACAGCGACAAAATCTTATGGTACTATTTTGAATGATCTTTTAAAAGGCCCAGAAAGCGTTCTTCATTGGTTTTTTGAGAGCGGCGATACCTTTATACTGGACCGAGGTTTTCGTGATTCAATTCCTGAGTTAGAATCTCATGGATACGTTGGCATAGTGCCAGCGTCTGTCACAAGAGGTGCTTCTCAATTAACTACTGTCCAAGAAAATAAATCAAGATTGTGTAGGTACGATCTGTCGTTAACATAGCAAGAGAGAGATTAAACGTCAACAATAATCCGGCCGAATATATTAATTCGAGACGTTTGAACAGGGTACGAGCAGCTTTTGAAAATATCGCAGTCGATGCGAACAATTTTGAGTCATTTCCAGCATTGAAACGAGACGACCTGTCATTATTTGAGGTCGGATCTTATCAAATCAAACTCGCGCCAAGTTATTATAGTGAACATGCGCGTAACGGCCCTTTTTTGGTGCAAAAATATGATCGTGAGCTCAACGATTTGGCATTATTTAACATACGCCACAATAATGGTCAGCTAATACGAGCATATTATATACAAAGCAGACACGCATCAACAAGATCATACCATGTTAATATACTAATTGATGGAAACGAGGAAGGACGAAACGCAATAAATAATAACTGCTGTTCTTGCTTTACTGGCGGAAGAACGATTGGTTGTTGCGAACATGTTATGTGTCTAGTGTGGTTCTTAGGGTGGGCCAGGCACCAAGATGCTATAAGACGTCCTGCCCTCTTTTTAGACAGTACAATAAGAGACATTGATGAAAATGATGACGATTAAATATTATTTTGAAATAAATTCATGCCATTCAATTTTTTTTTATCCTATCTATCACTTCCAATACGGATAGAATAAGTACTAAAACTATACAACATGTGTTTGTACTATTTATACAAAATGTCTTTAGTTGTAGTCATAAAAGGTGTAAAAACCTTAAAAATACGTCAAAAAAGCCATGTATAAAATATTATATCATCAATATAAATAGGTAAAAAATTAGGAACCCCAGGATAGATTCTAAAAATATTTCGTATAGCTAAAGACAAAGATTAGAGGCAGGAACCCACCGCAGGTACTCCCATTCCTGGGCAGCATTTGGACCAATTCTCATATAAAGATGAGCAATCTCCTTTTCCCCGGTTTTGCAACATTTTTCATTGATGCTCCACACCTGTACGTGGATTGTAGCGTGATGATAATATAAATATAGCCTATGGCCTTCCGCAATAAATGGGCTACCCAACACTAAAACTTTTCAATTCGAACCGAACCAAACCAAACAAACAAACAAACTCTTCAGCTTTATAATATTAGTCTAGATATGTACCTACAGCTTTCATGTTTCCTTTAGCAAGAAAGACTGTAGGGTCGATAACTTTTGAAATAAAAAAAAAAATAGATGAAACCCATTGGAAAAGGAAGAGAATCAATAATGAAAGCAAAAATAATTTACGGGCGATCTGAGGTTGGGCAGAGGATGGGCGTGAGTTTTTAAGGGTAAAAACGGTTTTTCTCGATTTCCGGCAAAACATCAACATCGGACGACGCGACGGGCGGTTCGGGCGTCGGCGACGGCTGAGGGCGCTCGCTCTGGTTCACCAAGGAACATAATTTACACTCTGTTTCACGCTCCGAACCAGTGTTGCCGGATTGGGGGTTTTTTTAAAGTTATGGGGTGACAGTATTTTTGGGGGTTAAATGTGTGGAGGGAAAAAACTAGTTTTGAAGGGAATTTATATGATGTTTTTGTTCGTGGTCGTTGAGTTTTTCTAACGCAACAGCCTTTTCCCAAGTAGCAATTATTAAAGACAAGCTTCGATACAGATTAGCCATTCACACTGCCAAATCCAAGATTTTCGTTGCTAGAAGGATGTGTTAATTTTAAACCCACTTCAATTATGCTATGGAGATTTAACTCCGAAAAAATGTACGGAACTGCAGGCGAAGCAAGTGAAGATTCAGACGAGGCTTCTGTTACGGAAGCTATTGCTCAAATAGTATAAAATTGTATTTTTGGTTAATAAATAATATTTTGAAATTTGTGTGTGGGGGATTTTTTCTTCAAAACCCCAAATTTCTGGGAGGATTTCGAGGCCAAACCATCCTCGGGGAATGCTAGACGGTCATCTGGCAACACTGCTGCAAGCGTCGCGCGCGTTACTCGCGCGTCACGTCCGTCAGTTCAGTCAGTCCGTCCGCCGACAGTCACTTAAAATCTTACCAAGACGAAGGCATTTCGGTTGATATAACTTGATCTATACATACACTAGATTTATTAAATCCACATTATTTTTATTTCTTCGCTCCTGGAACTGAGCACGAGCAGTCGACGTAGAAGCGTCACCAATTCACCATTTGGTGATGTGGTGGTGGTGGAGTGCATAGGTGCGTGAATGTGGATAAATAATAATAAGTTACTAGAACTATTTAACGTGGTATTTGATTATTTTATCTAAGGTTTGTCTTGTGCTTATTTAGATTTTAGCGATACTTAAAATTATAAAAACATGGAAAGCAGAGGAAGGCGAGGACAAAGTAGCAGGCGAGGCCAAAGGGGAGGTGGTGTACGACGACTATTTCAAGCAAGGTAGGTATAGTGTTTCCGCAGTACTTGTACAATACAGTGGAGCTTAGAATATCTATATCTTAACAAATAAATAAAATTGAAGTGTATGTTTGTAACACCAAAATACCAGCTTTTTAATGAATGCGAAAATACCGAACCTATATAATATTTTTTTTTCAGTTTATGTCTGTCTGTTCTGGCTATCTTTGAAACGGCTGGACCAATTGACGCGACTTTTACTGGCAGAGAGCTGATGTTATAAGGTCTAACATAGACTACTTTTATTTTAGAAAAATTATTTGCGTTCCACGCAAAAAAACTAAAACCCTTGAAATTTTAATAAAATCCGTTTCAAACGGCTAATCTCCAGAACGGCTAGACCGATTTTGACGGAACTTTTACTGGCAGATAGCTGATGTTATAAGCCTAAAGGAGTAACTAAAGCTACTTTTATTTTAGAAAAAGAATTAGGGTTCCGTGTAAAAAAATTAAAACCCTTGAAATTGGTAACAAAATTCGATTCAAAAGGGGAAGTCATATTTCTTTAATAATAATTTCACTCGAACGAAAGTCGCGGGTAATACCTAGTAGCTAATAATTATAATATATTGCTTGTTATGATATCAACAGTGTAGTATTTTGCTTTGTTTTCAGTACTCCTATAAAAGAGCCCGCACAGCCCAGTCCCGTCAAGGCTGCACCTGTGTGCAGTAAGAAAGCGTAAGTATATTAATATTTATTTTTGAACGCATGGTGATTTTGTGTCATGTCAACATATATTCTTCATATATTTATGTGTAACTTTTACTTTTTACAGGCTTACGTCCAAACAACAGAAAGCTAAGAAGGCGCTCACCAAAAAGTCCATTCTTGCTTTGCCGGCAGACCTACATGAAAAGTATAAAATACGGAAATCGGCAAAGGAGCTGCATGTTGGGTTTCTGCCAGGAGTACCAGTAACCAACGCTAAAAGGAGGCCAAGGTAATTAATATAATTAACATAATTTATTTTATTCAACTAGTAAAAATTATTCAGAGAGAGTTTATCTCTAAGTATTTTTAGCATGTAAAAATTCTAAATTTAGTTTAGTACATATTAATGTTATGAAGTATTATTATTTAATGTTTATTTAAGTTCGTGAGCTCATACTTGCATACTTAGTTCGAGGGCTTGAGGCGCTGCATACTGAAACAAGCTATAAACCTAGTTTGGTAGCAGATGCTAAAAATAGACACAATTGCAGAGGTTATATTTTAGTGATTATTAATAAGTAGCTTGTTGACAATAACAATTTATTATTTCGTTTATTCATTTATCCTTTCACATTCTTTATATTTTTACATATTTAAAAAAAATAAAACATTTAAAAATCCAAGCTACCGGTGGTTAGGGCTCCAGAGACAAGAACCTCCTCACAATGCGAGCCGTATCGAGGAGTATTGCCTTATTTATTATTATTATTAATTGCACAACTTTTATCATTATGCTTTTTATCTTGTGTGTTTATCATAACTGTATGTCTACATGGTGTGCTGATGTATTGTATTTGTACTGTTATACTATATTTGATTTAATATTTTGTTAGTTCAATTTCTTTTGGGAGTGGAAGCGTACTCCCTTTGGTGCCTGGTACACCGGCAGTATTACCGGCTCCTTTGCCTCCACCGTGGGCAAGGTCAGCGACATCGACCACTGCAGAGCCAATTAGGCAAGTGTAAATTTATCCCATCATTTAATCATAATTACATTAGGTTGACTTGCCCAACCACCATATTAAAGGACGTCAATAATATTTTCTTTGTTTATTTTAGGGATACATCAAATGTTTCCCCCGTGGGTGGCCCCTCACGGGTGAACTTATCACCCATCGCTAGCCCAGCTGAAGACCGGAACGCTGCTAGTCCCTCGCTGCTGAATTGGTCGCCGGAAACTGGCCCATCATCGGCTGATGATTTGGCCGTTGACGACCAATTTTATTTTACAGCTGTACCTAGCAGGTAACGAAAATTTTTTTAGTAATGCAGAGCCTACTCAGCCTACCTTACATTTAACTAAGGGCATTACTTTAACATGGCATTTTTCTTTCAGAGACATAAACTTGACACCACCGCCACATGTGGACACTCCATACGACGACTCGACGTTTCGCACGCCATCGAGCAGTTATATTCGTAAGTGATAACTAAAAACCAACCTTTTTAGTGTGTAACTCATTTAGTAAATATGTACTAATTATAATAATATCTTAACATTTTAGATCTTACCACGGTAACATCTGCTACACCATCAACGCCATTTCATGGTCCATCTGCTGGTAAATTACATAACAATGGAATCATTAATAGAATTTATTAAGGTTGGTAAAATAAAAATTCTAATCATAAATTGTTGTTTCAGCTTCGTCTATGGACATTACCGGGTCAATCACATCCAGTCCAGCGATGTGTGGTCTTTCTGCAAATCTAGGTAAATAAATCTTCAAATTGCTTGCCTGGCCCCCGCAAGTTTGACAAAAATTAAGTTTTAATTATTTTCTTTCTTTATTATTTTAGCCACTGTTAATTCAGACGAAGACGGCATGTGGAATGGCAGTGACACAGACGCAGAAGACCAAGCTGATGATGAAGAATACCCAATATTTAGACCGCCAACTTCGGCGACAGACAGCCCAGCAGTGCTTGCCGACTTTGACCCAAGAGTTATAAATGTGTTAGACCAGATGGACAGACTAAATGATGCTGCGATACGCGCAACACTTCCTGTTGATCGTATCGTTTTCAATTGGCGATCTGATTTGTCTGGTTTTACTGGTGTTCGAGAAAAATTTACAGGCACTCCGGGTCCAACATTTCCAATGTCGGAGATGGAGAGTCCTGTAAACGTCTTCTTGAAGTTCTGGGACCAGGAGATCATGTCGCTGATCGAAAAAGAAACGAACAGCTACGCAGCCCGCTGCCTCAACAATCCTGACATAACGTGTGGATCCCGCTTAAAACGGTGGCATCCAACCAGCGTGCGTGAATTATATGTATTCTTTGCTGTGATGATCCAACAGAGCCTTTTCCCCGCCACCGTAGAATCAGAATATTTTTATCCCGCTTCCCGTATGACTGCCATGCCGTTCTTCAAAGAGTATATGCCCTATAGGAGACTCCTCCTCCTTAAAAAAATGCTCCACTTCGCCAATAAAGGCAATATTTCAGACTCCCTTTCCATGGAACAGCAAAGATTATATAAAATTCAGCCAATAATCGGTCATTTGAACCGGAAATTTCAGGATTTATACCTGCCCGGCCAAAACGTAGCTATCGACGAATCTTTGCTTAAGTGGCATGGCCACTTAACTTTTGTTCAAAAAATAGCGACGAAAGCGGCCAAAACGGGTATAAAATCCTACGAACTTTGCGAGTCGGATACCGGTTATTTGTGGAAGTTCACGATCTACGCCGGAGGGGGACAAGTACAGGACTTGACCAACAGACCGGATGACGCTGATGAGACAGACCAAACCGACGAGACTGACCTTCAGCCTGCTGGTGCTATTGCAAAAATCGTGTACGACCTCGCCAATCCTCTGTTTCAAAAAGGCTACACGATAATAATGGACAACTTCTATAACAGTCCATTATTAGCGCGTAGTCTTAAGCTGAGAGGGACTGATTGCTACGGAACGCTCCGTTTGAATAGGGAGAACGTTCCGGATAGCCTGAAGTGTCTCACTAAACAACAACTGAAGACTGGCGACGTCGTATCGTCTACAAGCGGTGACTTGAACGTCATCGTCTGGAAAGACGCAAATTTGGTCAGCATGGTGTCCACATACCACAAGGTGGAAGTCGGTGCAGCCGAAAAATACGGCCGTTGGAAGTTCAAGCCGAAAGTAGTCCTCGACTACAATAAAGTAATGGGGGGCGTCGACAAAAAAGACCAGATGCTGTCAAACTTCCCCGTGGAACGGAAGAGGAACAGCATCTGGTACAAAAAACTTTTTAAGAGGCTGCTCAATGTTTCGGTGCAGAATGCTTTTATCATTTACAAATGTAAAGACGATAAAATTTCGCACCGAAATTTCCGGCTCCAAGTCGCCGAAGGCCTCCTAAAAATGTTTTTTCAGGGCAACACCCCCCCTATTCCAACAAGTGTGGTTACCACCCGCCATCTGCCGAAAATAATTCGGGGTCATAAACCGAGGCCGGTGTTGCAAAATAACCACTTCCCTATGAAAATTACCGTACCGCCACTCCGGAGACAATGTGTTCTTTGTTCGGAGTTTCATAAACGATGTCAGACGAACTGGATGTGCGACGTGTGCGAGGTGCCACTGTGCATCGAGTGCCTTAAGCCCTACCACACCGGAGTACGTGCCGACTAGAAAATGGTTATTTTCCAACACGGGCCTCGGACACAATATAAATATGGAACCTCGGATTCAACAATAGGCGGAGTCGATTTTACCTTGTTAACCCCGACTTTCCATCCACCTTGTGGGTACAAACTTAATCAATTTATATTTTTACTTTTTATGCTTTTGTTGTCTTGTACTGTACATGTACCACGCTGGGTCTTTCCGTAATAATTATGTGTTTAGTTCTAAGATTTTGTCTGTGGCACTAAGTCTCTCAGGCTCAATGTCAAATTGTGGCATCTGAGACGTGAGCCTTGCCTTTTTCAAGTATTTAAAATGAACGAATGACGCGTAGTGTACCGAACAAAACCGTTTTGAGAGTGTTTTTTGGGTCTCGTCGATGCGCATGTTTGTGTGAGTGTGCCGTTTCGAACGGTTAGTACGTAGTTTCCGTACTGTTCCATATTTATATTGTGCATCGGATTCAACAATAGGCGGAGTCGATTTTACCTTGTTAACCCCGACTTTCCATCCACCTTGTGGGTACAAACTTAATCAATTTATATTTTTGCTTTTTTATGCTTTTGTTGTCTTGTACTGTACATGTACCACGCTGGGTCTTTCCGTAATAATTATGTGTTTAGTTCTAAGATTTTGTCTGTGGCACTAAGTCTCTCAGGCTCAATGTCAAATTGTGGCATCTGAGACGTGAGCCTTGCCATTTTCAAGTATTTAAAATGAACGAATGACGCGTAGTGAACCGAACAAAACCATTTGAGAGTGTTTTTGCGCTTGTTTTCAAGTGTTTGGTTAGCCGATACCGTTAAACTAAACACTTCTAACAGCTGAGACTGTCTGTGTATGTGAACTAAACATTAGTATAAATTCAGGGTCAGTTTACACCGACGCTTAGCGCACATAGAGCGAATCAAAATATAACTTCATTTACTACACGAAAAGATACACATTTCATTGTGAGAATTCAAAATACGTTGCACCATGCAGCGTTGCACCTCGATATGCCTCGCGGAGTAGAGCGATGCATCGCGACGCAGCGGTGCATCGCTGGTACGCGCGGTGTGCAAGAGCGGTGCTGCGCCTCGCGACGCTGCGAGGCGCAGCCTCAAGTGGTCTACACACGGCCCTAAAATCAGAGGCGATATCGGGGAAGTGGTGGGGAGCGCCCTAGATCGTTCCCTAAATTGTATCGTGTGTAGGCAAATCGCAACCGTAATGATTTATGATCTTCCCTAACTCAGAAATCGGCTCGGGCTAGCTTACGATTTAGGGGCCAAAATCGTGCAAGTTGTTGTAGTCGTTGCTGTGTCGTGTGTGGCGAGATCGGGGCCGATTTTGCCGCAGTATGCCTACGTATGCGGCAGAGAGAAGACGTGTTTTAGGTATTGTTTTATTTTAAACGTAGAAAATGTCGAAGGAGAAGGAGCGAGAAGCTTGGACAAAAACATTTGACCTTTATAAAGACTTGCCATATTTGTGGGATAAGAAACATAAGGATTATTTTGACAAAGATATGAGACAGGAAGCTTATAAAATGCTTTTGCAAGTTTTTAATGAAGAGATTGGTAAAGAGTTATTGACGCTAGCCGATTTTAAGAAAAAACTCGAAAACATGCGCACTTCATATGGAAGAGAGCTGAAAAAGGTAAGATCATCCTCAATCCTCATATACATCAACACACATCAATCGGCCCAAGCGTCAAGATCTGGTAGTTCTAAATGCATCATTAAATTCATGTGGCTCAATTCGTCTCGTTTTAACAACCAAGATTTGGCCCAGGTCCTTCTTTTTCTTTTTTGTTTTGGTTGCACCGTAGTAAGTGCCAAAGCGATGCCTATTTTTTAGTGTTTCGAAAGTGTCGGTGGCATCTTTATCAACGAGCGCTCTGATACACGGTCGGCTACGTACTCACAGGCAGGGACGTGTGTAGCAAAGACTACTATATATACAAGGTGATTGGAAGATGGGTGCAAAGCTTTAAGGCGAAGATAGTACAGACAGTTTAGAACAATTTAAGCCATGGTTATCTTAGACGAAGTCTTACCATTTTTGTTAACCTAATTTTTAAGATTTTTTTCGAAAATTGCCAAAATTTTAACTAAACTGGTTATTTATAGCTAAATTGAATGATAAATGAATTCATTTTTATTTTATTTTATTAAAGTAATGTGTAAGCAATCTAGCAAAACATGTTTTAGGCCTCTGTGTCGTTAGACATTTTTTTTACAGACATTTAAAGTTCATATAAATTTAAAAAAATCATAAATCATTTTTGAAAACCTTATTTAAAAAAAAAACGGAGTGTGCTTTTTTTGTTCAAATATTTTTGAAAACATGCGTGATAATTGCTCTTTCTTTTGAGGTATCATTTACGAGGATATTTTACAAATTATTGAAATTAGGATCTACAAACCAATTTGAGGGAGAAATTTTAAATTTTAGGCGGAGTAATTAAAACAACATTTGAATCTAAATTATTTATTGTTCATGTTCAAAATGTCTGCCATGATTCCTAATACAAGCACGGCTACGTCTTCTCACTTCTGTTGTTGTTATTTTCAACATCATCTCCAGTTTCATCGTTTCAAACGCTGAATTAATTCTCTCCATCAATTCTTCTCTCGTGTTTATTTCAACATTCGTATACACCAGTTCCTTGGCCCGGCCCCACACGAAAAAGTCCAGCGGGGTCAGATCTGGTGAGCGAGCGGGCCAAGGGATGGGTCCATCTCTGCCGATCCAGCTGTCAGGGAAGCAATTATTTAAGTGTTCCCTTACATTTAACGTCCAATGCGCTGGACAGCCGTCTTGCTGAAAGACGACTGTTCGGTCTCTTTCGAATATCGGGACACCGGTTTCCTCTATCAGAACTGGTAAATCGAATTGTAGGAAGTGCAAATAATTTTCACCATTTAAATTATCCGGTAAGAAGTGGGGCCCAATCAATGTCCTGCCAATTACTCCAGCCCATACATTGACAGAGAATTTTCCCTGAAACGACACTCGCTTCTTAAAATGTGGATTATTGTCTCTGTCGGCCCATTCATGGAGGTTATGAAAGTTTGTAATGCCCTCCCTCGAAAATTTGCTTTCATCCGTCCACAAGATTGATTTCAGGAACCACGCATCTTCGATGTCTCTGTTGAGGAGGAAACGGCAGAACTGTATTCTTCTTTGGGGATCTTGCTCTTCCAGACCTTGCACACCCCTACCATGGAACGGATATTTGTCATTTTGGTGCATTGTATGCCACACCTTCCATTGTGAAATGTTTAGATTTTGAGCTACGGCTCTGGTACTGGTAGTAGGATCTGCTTGAAATGCTGCCAAAATGTTTTCTTCGACGTCAGTTTCATGTCTGCCTGGGTTGACTCCAGGTTCCACGCGGTGAAACCCAACTTCGGCAAGTCGACGAAAAGTGTTGTAAAACACTCGCACATTCGGTACCCTGCGATTCGGAAAGCGTTCTTGATACATCCGTCGCGCTAAGGATCCATTGCCATCTGCTCTGCCATACATAAATACGATATCCGCATATTCCTGATTGGAAAAAGTAGCCATAGCTACTTAACAATTAAAAAAAACGGCGTAGGAGCGCACTAAATGTCAACTCAACACAACTCAAAAATCAACACGTGCAGGAGCTTGCGGCTACGACTGGACACGGTGAAACAAAAATGTTCAAAACTAACGCAAACAACACGTGCAGGAACGCAAAGGGCTACAACTGAACACGGTAAATTGCGAATCAACACGACAACGTCCTCTCACATGGGCAGCTGTAGTTTGACTAATTCAACTAATTGTAATAAGTAAAAGATGTGACCGCTTCAACACAGACTGACTAACCCTAATTAAATAAAAACCCGATTTTGTTGCCTTAGTGACTAATACCATTTTGCTGTATTTTTAAAAACCAACGTATTTATCGCTATTTTCTATTCACTGGGCGTTCTACCTGGAAATGCCGTCGCAGCGCGCATTGCTGCCATTGTTTAGATAATCCCTTCAATTCGGTTCTTTCATGTGCCGCACTACGCGCGGCGGCCATTGTTTAGATAATCCCCTAAATTGGCATGTGCAAAAAATTCTTAAAATTGAAGTAATTATCATTTCGAACACATAAAGTAAGCTTAGCGTAAGTTCTTTAAGCAAAAATTTTGTTTTAATTAGTCTGCCTAAAATTTAAAATTTCTCCCTCAAATTGGTTTGTAGATCCTAATTTCAATAATTTGTAAAATATCCTCGGAAATGATACCTCAAAGGAAAGAGCGATTATCACGCATGTTTTCAAAAATATTTGAACAAAAAAAGCACACTTCGTTTTTTTTTTAAATAAGGTTTTCAAAAATGATTTATGATTTTTTTTAATTTATATGAACTTTAAATGTCTGTAAAAAAAATGTCTAACGACACAGAGGCCTAAAACATGTTTTGCTAGATTGCTTACACATTACTTTAATAAAATAAAATAAAAATGAATTCATTTATCATTCAATTTAGCTATAAATAACCAGTTTAGTTAAAATTTTGGCAATTTTCGAAAAAAATCTTAAAAATTAGGTTAATAAAAAATGGTAAGACTTCGTCTAAGACAACCATGGCTTAAATTGTTCTAAACTGTCTGTACTATCTTCGCCTTAAAGCTTTGCACCCATCTTCCAATCACCTTGTATATGGAGATAGACGGCACTCTCAACCGTATTTCCGTCATCATAACAACAGCGCCATCTATCCGTGATGGTGCCGAACTAAATCCATAATCTATACCTACACCTATACATACAGCTACCAACAGTACCCAAACAAAACAATAAGTATGGTACCAAGTGCCAAGTAAAAGTAACAAAATGAATTATTCATTTTGTTACTTTTACTTGCACTTGGTACCATACTTATTGTCATACGCTTCACATATTGTTTTATGTAAAATCTAGATGGAAATAATACAATGTATATGGAAAAAAAAACGTTTTAAAATTTCTTACACACTTTTATTTTCGAACTTATAAAGTTAGGGTTTACAACATATTAATTAATTAAATACATAAACAAGTAATAAGTAGGCAATGAATGCAAATCTCTGCTTGCTAAGATCCTGATATACATCCTATACTTTGCAGGCTTGGGCAAAATACATGAGTTACTTTCATGATTCTTATAAAATTCTTGAAAGTATTTTCTGATTTTATTTTATTGACATGTATTTTGATGCGCCTTTGATAAACCAATTAAAAATACATTGTGACAAAAAAGCTTTCCGCAAAGCAGTCAACATAAGGCTCTATGTAATGTATGTTTGAAAAGTACCACAAGAAATCTGATGCTTATGATACTTTTCAAACATGTACCTCACTCAATACCACTTTGCCTCATTCTCGTGTGTGTTCGCGCAGCGGAATGTTGTTGAATTAAAATATTTTAATTATGCAGATATTTAGTGTATGACGTCGTATAATTGTGTATGGTAAAAAAAAATTTGTGCACGCAGCCATTGTGGAGAAATTCACCAAAAACTGATTCCGCTGGGCGAACGTTGTCCTGGCGGAACTTTTTTTAATCCATAGACTTTAGAAGAAAAGAGATGTGTCCAAAAATCAGTGTGTATTTGTGTGTAATTGTGTATGTACGAATAAAATTATTGCATGCATAAACTTCGGAGAAATTCAAGTTTCCGCTGCGCGAACGTTTGGCCATTAGCTAGTTTTCATATAAAGCGCTTACATAGAGAGCTGTAGATTTTTACATACGTTGTTTTGAATTTGTTTAAATTTGTTTAAAAAACAGATTTAGAAAAAATCGTAGGGCTTAAAAGATAAAAATATAAACGTATAATACAATTATTAGGTCTTAGTTCTTAAAGTATGCACTTTGGGGTCTAGATTTTCACGTTTATACAAACCTTGTAAGTATCTGCAACATGTTGCCAAGTATCAATGATGTTCCGTTAGTAATTAAAGAGTTATAGGACAAATTTACCATGAATAGATCACTGTTTACAAAGCAGTCAAATATCACGACGTTCTAAAGGAATTGCATGGTAATATGTATGCCAATAATTAGCTTATTCATTCAACTATTCACATGCAAAATTTCATGTCATTAAATTCAGTAATTAAAGAAAAACAATTATAATACTGACGAAGCATCGAAAACCTACATAACCCGACCAAGTTCGGATGGCTACAAAAAAGCGGCCGTGCAATATATTTAGGTAACATCCCAAAATTTATAGTATAATACCGGTATTGAATTGGTATAGGCGATAACACAATTGTTATGTAGATATAATTGATAGGTCATTTATTTTTGTACACCTACTTTATAAATGTATTTGACTATGACAGAAAGTAGGTACTTTATTTAAGTATGCGCTTGAGACTTGAGATATAATCTAGATATATTATTCAGTACAAATAAAATTCATACAGCTAATTTCTATTAAAGATTTCACGGATCAGGATTCTAACTATAGACCCCTTAGAGAAATTAAATAATTAAAAGCACTATTGTTTAGGTAAATATTTATCATATTGTAGTTTATTACACTATTTAACCAATAGACTAGGCATGCACGAGCGTTCCCCTTTGCAACTTTAGTGGATCAAACAATCTAATAACTTTAAAAAAAACTGTACTGTTGTACTGGTAGTAACTTATGTATATGAGCGTGTTCCCCCGCACCCCACCAAAATATGCAGAATTATTTTGTTCAAAGTTCGTTACGCTTAAGGCTAGTCCTTTAGTTAAATAGACTCTTATTGTAGTTATGAATTGATCAAAAATATTTTAGTGTGAAAAAATAGACAACGCGCTTGCTGCGCGCAACGAGCGATAGGTGGCTTCCCGCTTGAAACGGTACTTCCATCCTTGAAGAAAAGAGATGGCAATATGTTTTCATTAGCCACGGCGTTATTAATAAAAAAATATTTTTTATTCAAGAAATGCAATTGTTTTATTTTTTCCTAACGCTTGTGTACGCAACTGTACCATATTAATAAATACTATATTGGAAGGTTAAGACCGTTTCTTAGATATATGGCACGGCCGCTTTTTTGTAGCCATCCGAACTTGTCGGGTTATGTAGGTTTTCGATGCTTCGTCAGTATTATAATTGTTTTTCTTTAATTACTGAATTTAATGACATGAAATTTTGCATGTGAATAGTTGAATGAATAAGCTAATTATTGGCATACATATTACCATGCAATTCCTTTAGAACGTCGTGATATTTGACTGCTTTGTAAACAGTGATCTATTCATGGTAAATTTGTCCTATAACTCTTTAATTACTAACGGAACATCATTGATACTTGGCAACATGTTGCAGATACTTACAAGGTTTGTATAAACGTGAAAATCTAGACCCCAAAGTGCATAGTTTAAGAACTAAGACCTAATAATTGTATTTTACGTTTATATTTTTATCTTTTAAGCCCTACGATTTTTTCTAAATCTGTTTTTTAAACAAATTCAAAACAACGTCTGTAAAAATCTACAGCTCGCTATGTAAGCGCTTTATATGAAAACTAGCTTATGGCCAAACGTTCGCGCAGCGGAAACTTGAATTTCTCCGAAGTTTATGCATGCAATAATTTTATTCGTACATACACAATTACACACAAATACACACTGATTTTTGGACACATCTCTTTTCTTCTAAAGTCTATGGATTAAAAAAAGTTCCGCCAGGACAACGTTCGCCCAGCGGAATCAGTTTTTGGTGAATATTTCTCCACAATGGCTGCGTGCACAATTTTTTTTTTACCATACACAATTATACGACGTCATACACTAAATATCTGCATAATTAAAATATTTTAATTCAACAACATTCCGCTGCGCGAACACACACCTCATTCTCTTCCTCAATTTATATTTTTGTTGGTGGTTCCACGCCTGAACTTTTATAGCATCGTTTGTATCACTTAGTGGTGCTTTTCCACATGGCACTGTGTTTTCTTTACATGACCTTGATGTGGATGGTTTACCATCAGCAATAATAATCTTAATTCCAGGACCTAGAAAAACAATAAAAATAAGTCAGTTTAGTGGTGAAATGTTTATTTCCTAGTTCTATTGTTTACAACTTTTTCAATTTAGTGGTGGGCGGGCCAAATTAGGGTAATAAAATTAAATACAACATACCTGATCTGATAGGTTAAGGTTAGTTACATCTAATAGAGCTGAAGTGGTTGGTTGCTCAATGCTCTTCTTGACCCAAGTACACACCTGAAAGTGAAATGAATATTAGCTATGCAAAAGTAACTCTGTTTGGTTACATTTCACTATTAAAATCACTTCAGCAACTGATTTTAATGAAAACCAGTATAAAGATGGCTTCAACCCTGGAGCTTGACATAGGATACTTTTTATCTGGGTATATTAAGTGCTTGCCCAAAGATACAAGTAAAACTGCGGTGAACAGCTAGTGACATAAATACACATTATAAGTATTACATTCACAAGGTGGGTATATTGTGCAAGCAAAATGTATTTATTTACCTTGAATGAACAATGTAGGTATAGGCAATTTACATAGTCTATCCTTAGGGTACTGGAAGACTGCTGCAAAATGTCTTCGGCATACTCTTCGGTTGTTATATGTAGATGAAGATATCATCCAATTCTTTGATGGAATATCTATTTATATTTATTATCAATATTGTAGAATACAAAATTCTCTACAAATTTTGTTTACAATTTTTTTTTATACGATGAACCGTTTTCGAGATAGAGGGCGGAGAGCGCGCGGTCAGATCAGACAGCACCACTTCAGGTCAACCGGTGCCTCCGGTCGAAAACGCGCCATATATAGTTGATGAACTATCGATAAATCAATGATTATAAATATTTGTCAATTTTTATTAACTATTATATTATATTTTATCATTTTTTTCCTAACCTATCCACTTTTTATTCAGTATTAATTTATTTAACAACACTTACCTGCCCATGTAATTGCAGAATTGTTAATGAAAATATAGGAATTATATTTGAATTTTAACCTAATTAATAGTAATAACTTCTTACATGATGAATAAAAAAAACAAATAAATTATGAATTAATCTTTTTATTAAAAAATATCATTCAATACATTTACATTTATTGAAAGTAAAAAAATGGAATAAAGAGTACAAAAACTACAATTTATAATTTTAATCATCTTCTTCCTCTTCATCGTCGTCTTCTGGCTGCTGGTAAATTTCAAACTGGTCTTCATTATCGTCTTCAACGACATTTGTCTCAAGTTCTTCCATGATTTCGGGGTCAAAGGTTCCATCTTCGTTAATGTCGCTCTGACATGGTAGAGCATTGAGACAAGCTTGCCCATTACATTGGCCACAAGCTAAAGAGCATTGCAAGCCCGCTTTCCTGCATCCGCATCGCGAACCACAACCACTCTTGCAGTTGCAGAAAATTGTATTTAGCAAATCTTCTGGAGCAGGTGGTAAAATTGTCATGATAGGCTCCAGAAAATCGTTTCGCATTGCCCAACCCCATACTAGGGGTTCCAAATCATGTCCTAACCAAGTTTGAACTTGATAATATACACGGTTGAAATGTTGATGAGCAGCTGCACTTGTTGGTGGAATAATTGAAAGCTGCACAGGTTTATTAAGTTTTGTAGACTTGACGTAATGCGTATAACGAAGATGATCGAGACTTTTCACAGATTTCGGAGCATTATAGACTGCCAATTAATGCATGAAGAAAATGATAAAATATAATAGTTAATAAAAATTGACATATATTTATAATCATTGATTTATCGATAGTTCGTCAACTATATATGGCGCGTTTTCGACCGGAGGCACCGGTTGACCTGAAGTGATGCTGTGACCGCGCGCTCTCCGCCCTCTATCTCGAAAACGGTTCACCGTATAAAAAAAAATTGTAAACAAAATTTGTAGAGAATTTTGTATTCTACAATATTGATATTAAATATAAATAGCAAAAACCCATAGGAAATGAGATATTTCCAAAGAAAGCGCAAAAAACCGATTTTTGTGACCTATGACCTTGAAATTTAATAGTTGCTTACACCCTACCATATGTAGGTTTTGAGACAACTTTTAGGGTGTCAATATACAAGTATTTACAGACTTACAGCTGGGTATCTCGAATTCCGAGATTCTTACCTAATTTAAGCTTAAATGACTGGACCATAATCCGAAATCTTGAATTAAATTGAAATTCTTCAAAATAACACATTTTTCTAAATGACAGTTTTTTTTTTAATTTATTCATGACCATGGATACATGTCCTTCAGTCGTAATTCAACAGACGGTTGATAGTGTAACCATGACGAAAAAACGTTTTTGTCATGGATTGAATTAATTCTTTTATTTTTACTATTACTTAGTTATTATAGTGTAAATTAAAAAATATGGTTTCTTAACCTAAATTATCTATATTGTTATTTTCAATTAAATCATAACACTGTTATAAACTGGTATCCCAACCAGTAAATATTTGGAACCATGGGGGATAGATGGCGCTAGTTTCCATACAAAAGTTTAATGCAGGCTCCAATGTTCTAAGAGAGCATACCCTGGTGTGTAGAGTCGTTCGTGCCCGATTTCATCCCCACTATCGCTCTCCCGATATCGCCTCTGATTTTAGGGCCGTGTGTAGACCACTTCAGGCCGCATTTCTGCCACTATAGTGTTTTGATTATACCTACATGATACAAACATTCGTAGCGCTGCACAAAAAACACTAACTTCTCCTCGATCGCACCCGCCAAATATACGTCTTCTCGCGCTTGCAAATGGTAGACTGCGGGTGGACGCGGCGCAGCGGAAAATCACTGGCCTCTTCCAGTATCGTCGCATCGCGTCGCGTCTCGCTGTGAACTGACCCTAAACCGTTCGTGTAAACATACCCATTATTTTATTCGGCGCGGCACGTGTAATGACGTCATATTATTGTTTGATATGAAATAAATGTATAACGAGGTAGGCAAAACAGATTCATATTGTATTTTACCTTCTGGGATTCTGAATAAAGATTTATTTATTTTTATGTGATTTTTTTCCGCTTCGAATAATTAAAACAAAATAAAACGAAGATAGTGTGTAATAAAAGTGTTTTATTTTTTATACTTAATTATACGCCAACATACTTAATACTGACCGATACTCGCAAGTCCATCCACCTTGAATTAGATTTGTAGGTACCTCCATGCCAAATTTCATTAAAATCCGTTAAGTCGCCCTATAGTTACAAAAGTACATACACACACACACATTTTGGCGTGTGTGTTCGCGCAGCGGAATGTTGTTGAATTAAAAGATTTTAATTATGCAGATATTTAGTGTATGACGTCGTATAATTGTGTATGGTAAAAAATAAATTGTGCACGCAGCCATTGTGGAGAAATATTCACCAAAAACTGATTCCGCTGGGCGAACGTTGTCCTGGCGGAACTTTTTTTAATCCATAGACTTTAGAAGAAAAGAGATGTGTCCAAAAATCAGTGTGTATTTGTGTGTAATTGTGTATGTACGAATAAAATTAGTGCATGCATAAACTTCGGAGAAATTAAAGTTTCCGCTGCGCGAACGTTTGGCCATTAGCTAGTTTTCATATAAAGCGCTTACATAGAGAGCTGCAGATTTTTACATACGTTGTTTTGAATTTGTTTAAAAAACAGATTTAGAAAAAATCGTAAGGCTTAAAAGATAAAAATATAAACGTAAAATACGCTTATTAGGTCTTAGTTCTTAAAGTATGCACTTTGGGGTCTAGATTTTCACGTTTATACAAACCTTGTAAGTGTCTGCAACATGTTGCCAAGTATCAATGATGTTCCGTTGGTAATTAAAGAGTTATAGGACAAATTTACCATGAATAGATCACTGATCATTAGAAAAAATCTACATCTTTTTAATAAAAGAGGTGACAGACACAATTACAGTACGAGAACTAGAGACCAATTAGTTCAGCCGGGCTTCAGACTCGCTAAAGTAGACTCATCTTTCATGGGGTACTGTTTAAGATGCTATAATAAAATTCCACAAAGTATTCTTGAACTGAATGAGACGAAATTTAAATCATGCATTAAACGCACACTATGTAAGCAAGCATATTACAAGTTGGACGATTATATCTCTGATAAAAATGCTTGGCTCAATGCCGGTCCTGCTCCACATGGACAGGGGCGCATAAACTGATTAATGGATAGCATTAAATAGTATTGTTGGAGCTGCTGAAGATTGTACAACTATCTTTGCATTGTATAGATTCAATTTCTTTTGGTATTATATAACCGCATAGCCCATATTATGTGAGTACTATGTAATAGAAAGCTATCCTTCGTTGGAAACCTACGTCATTTTTTTTTTTTTTTGACTTGAATTTGCCCTGGCGGTTAAGTGTATGTCATGCTCACTCAAATGTCTCGCTGATGGTGGCGCGTGTGTCGGATCAGTTAGTTCCCTTCAAAATGGTTGAGTTGAATGGTGCTGATACATGCGTCATGTTCGTGAACGGGCGCTGTCAGTTGTGACTGGTCATCTCTTGGTTGCCACGGCTTATTTGAATTAATTATTTTATTTTTTGAATTGTTCTTTTCCTTGTCATCTTGCTACATCGCTCTCACATAATGTACCATCTAAACATGAATGATGTAACCAAGGTTTTGTAAAAATATTCTGATTTAAAAGAGTGTCCATGGAGTTTCTTGCCCGTTCTTCTCCATAGAGATCTACGTTAGGGAATGGGCAACTACAGTACTTTCACAGTTTTTATGCCTTGTGACTGGGACTGTAGCTAAATTTCATTGTTGTCTTTGTTTCGACAGTTCAAAAGTGCCTGTAACGGGCCTACTTGAAATAAATGCTTTGATTTTGATTTTGACTGTTTACAAAGCAGTCAAATATCACGACGTTCTAAAGGAATTGCATGGTAATATGTATGCCAATAATTAGCTTATTCATTCAACTATTCACATGCAAAATTTCATGTCATTAAATTCAGTAATTAAAGAAAAACAATTATAATATTGACGAAGCATCGAAAACCTACATAACCCGACCAAGTTCGGATGGCTACAAAAAAGCAGCCGTGCAATATATTTAGGTAACATCCCAAAATTTATAGTATAATACCGGTATTGAATTGGTATAGGCGATAACACAATTGTTATGTAGATATAATTTATAGGTCATTTATTTTTGTACACCTACTTTATAAATGTATTTGACTATGACTGAAAGTAGGTACTTTATTTAAGTATGCGCTTGAGACTTAAGATATAATCTAGATATATTATTTAAGACAAATAAAATTCATACAGCTAATTTCTATTGAAGATTTCACGGATCAGGATTCTAACTATAGACCCCTTAGAGAAATTAAATAATTACCACATGTAAGCACTATTGTTTAGGTAAATATTTATCATATTGTAGTTTATTACACTATTTAACCAATAGACCATGCACGAGCGTTCCCCTTTGCAACCTTAGTGGATCAAACAATCTAACAACTTAAAAAAAAAACTACTTCTTGAATCGATTTTTTAATTGATGTATACTGTTGTACTGGTAGTAACTTATGTATGTGAGCGTGTTCCCACGCACCCCACCAAAATATGCAGAATTATTTTGTTCAAAGTTCGTTACGCTTAAGGCTAGTCCTTTAGTTAAATAGACTAAGTATTGTAGTTATGAATTGATCAAAAATATTTTAGTGTGAAAAAATAGACAGCGCGCTTGCTGCGCGTGTAAGAGTGTGGCTAATATACACATATGTATAAATATTAATATCCACTGATTATCAAGCTTTGAGTGTCAGAATGGTTACTTGTTATTTACTGTTTCTAAAAGTATCTCTAAAAAGGTGTGTAGGCAAAAGGGTTTTTATCAAGAAAAGGCACAAAGACAAGACTATTCATTTATTTCGATTTGTCAGATATTTATAGGTAACGTTAATTACCTATCAAGCTACGTCCATTCGCAAACCTAGGTCTTCGTGGAGAAGAATGGACAAGAAACTCCACGGTAACATCTTTTAAAGTATTAAGCCAGAACAATTATATGTTGTCCTGGACCCTTCTCAAATTATAGCAATTTATCAGTGAAGATAAACAATAAGCAATATAAACCATATTATAACACAATTCTAGCACATAATTATCAGTAATATTCATAGTATATTATCAAATAACTTACATTAACATTGTAGAAACTTAGGGTAATGCAAATAGGTTCCTGCTTTACACATTTGGTATCTTCATTACTATGTCACTTTCAAACTTAATACTATACACATGGCACACACAATATATCTCTCAGGGTATGTCTTAATCCTTAGAACAGTTGCAGTATAAAAAAGCCCCGAATTGGCGGCAACCTTTATTTTTATACACGTCAAATGTCAAATACTCAGTACATCCTTCCCGCCATAATAAACCAATGGCAAATGGTCACATATTATAGCTAAATAACTAATACTATAGATAATAATTAACAAATCCTCTGTAAGGGAACTATTTTAAAACTTCATTAGATAATTTTGCAAACTAGTAAGTATTTATTTGTAATCTATATGTTTAATCGGATAAAATATGAACATCAACTGATAGTTCAGAGAATTGATTGAAACAACTTGATATATTGAAATTGCAACATAAAATCTGGGACACATTATAAATAACACATAACCCACTTAAATATTACTAATTAATCTTAAGGTAAATAAACATTTAACTTGATTATTCAAATATAACAACTGTCTTTCGTTTGGATACTAAGCCTTTTAAGCCACAATAAAAACTATTTCTATAAAATACATCGTAGTATAAAATACCTTTAGGAAAAGGTATATTACGTTTATTTTAAATAAGAACCTTTATGTTCTCCAATATTAATTTACGATGATTATAAATTTAGTAATATTTTTGAAATGCAACGTTGCCATACGTCAATGTTATTTTACGTTTGACAGCCGACGTTGCTGGATCATAAATTATGATATTCTCATATACATATGGGTATGCTTAACACATACATACACATACATGACACACACACAAACATGTAAATAAGGGTATGATTATTGTAGGGATGTTTTTATTCGTGTTCAACTAAAGAAAGACGTGAATTATCGTATTAATAAACTGAAATTCTATGTATTACAACATAATCTATCACGCGCAACGAGCGATAGGCGGCTTCCCGCTTGAAACGGTACTTCCATCCTTGAAGAAAAGAGATGGCAATATGTTTTCATTAGCCACGGCGTTATTAATGAAAAAATATTTTTTATTCAAGAAATGCAATTGTTTTATTTTTTCCTAACGCTTGTGTACGCAACTGTACCAAATTAATAAATACTATATTGGAAGGTTAAGAACGTTTCTTAGATATATGGCACGGCCGCTTTTTTGTAGCCATCCGAACTTGGTCGGGTTATGTAGGTTTTCGATGCTTCGTCAGTATTATAATTGTTTTTCTTTAATTACTGAATTTAATGACATGAAATTTTGCATGTGAATAGTTGAATGAATAAGCTAATTATTGGCATACATATTACCATGCAATTCCTTTAGAACGTCGTGATATTTGACTGCTTTGTAAACAGTGATCTATTCATGGTAAATTTGTCCTATAACTCTTTAATTACTAACGGAACATCATTGATACTTGGCAACATGTTGTAGACACTTACAAGGTTTGTATAAACGTGAAAATCTAGACCCCAAAGTGCATATTTTAAGAACTAAGAGCTAATAAGCGTATTTTACGTTTATATTTTTATCTTTTAAGTCCTACGATTTTTTCTAAATCTGTTTTTTAAACAAATTTAAACAAATTCAAAACAACGTATGTAAAAATCTACAGCTCTCTATGTAAGCGCTTTATATGAAAACTAGCTAATGGCCAAACGTTCGCGCAGCGGAAACTTGAATTTCTCCGAAGTTTATGCATGCACTAATTTTATTCGTACATACACAACTATGGCCTTCCTCAATAAATGGGCTACCCAACACTAAAACTTTTCAATTCGAACCAGTAGTTCCTGAGATTAGCGCGTTCAACCAAAAAAACAAACAAACTCTTCAGCTTTATAATATTACTATAGATATGTACCTATAGATTTCATGTTTCCTTTAGCGAGAAAGACTGTAGGGTCGATAACTTTTGAAATAAAAAAAAATAGATGAAACCCATTGGAAAAGGAAGAGAATATAACAATAATGAAAGGAAAAATAATTTACGGGAGATCTGAGGTTGGGCAGAGGATGGGCGTGAGTTTTTAAGGGTAAAAACGGTTTAAATCTCGATTTCCGGCAAAACATCAACATCGGACGACGCGACGGGCGGTTCGGGCGTGTCGGCGGCGGCTGAGGGGCGCTCGCCCTGGTTCACCAAGGAACATAATAAAATTATACTCTGTTTCACGCTCCGAACCAGTGTTGCCGGATTGGGGTTTTTTTTTAAAGTTATGGGGTGACAGTATTTTTGGGGGTTAAATGTGTGGAGGGAAAAAACTAGTTTTGAAGGGAATTTATATGATGTTTTTGTTCGTGGTCGTTGAGTTTTTCTAACGCAACAGCCTTTTCTTAAGTAGCAATTATTAAAGACAAGCTTCGATACAGATTAGCCATTCACACTGCCAAATCCAAGATTTTCGTTGCTAGAAGGATGTGTTAATTTTAAACCCACTTCAATTATGCTATGGAGATTTAACTCCGAAAAAATGTACGGAACTGCAGGCGAAGCAAGTGAAGATTCAGACGAGACTTCTGTTACGGAAGCTATTGCTCAAATAGTATAAAATTGTATTTTTGGTTAATAAATAATATTTTGAAAGTGTGGGGGATTTTTTCTTCAAAACCCCAATTCTGGGAGGATTTCGAGGCCAAACCATCCTCGGGGAATGCTAGACGGTCATCTGGCAACACTGCTGCAAGCGTCGCGTTACTCGCGCGTCACGTCAGTTCAGTCCGTCCGTCAGTCACTTAAAATCTTACCAAGACGAAGGCATTTCGGTTGATATAACTTGATCTATACATACACTAGATTTATTAAATCCACATTATTTTTATTTCTTCGCTCCTGGAACTGAGCACGAGCAGTCGACTCGACGTAGAAGCGACAACATTTGGTGATGTGGTGGTGGTGGAGTGCATAGGTGCGTGAATGTGGATAAATAATAATAAGTTACTAGAACTATTTAACGTGGTTTTTGATTATTTTATCTAAGGTTTGTTTTTGTGCTTCTTTATATTTTAGCGATAAGTACTCAAAATTATAAAAACATGGAAAGCAGAGGAAGGCGAGGACAAAGTAGCAGGCGAGGCCCAAGGGGAGGTGGTGTACGACGACTATTTCAAGCGAGGTATAGGATTTCCGCAGTACTTGTACAGTACAGTGGAGCTTAATATATCTTTATCTTTACAAATAAATAAAATTGAAGTGTCTGTTTGTAATACCAAAATATTAATTATTTACAAAATATGTACAAGTATAAAAGGGTTACAGGGCGTCCAAAAATTCGTCCGCATCGCTGTCAACAGGAAAAGTGCCCAGAAGGCTAGCAGCATTACCACGTTGGATGGCAATGCTGATTCTTTGGCCAAAAAATAGGCCCGCCCTCTGGTCACGTGAAGAGTCGACCAACCGCTTGGCGATTTCCCGAAAAACTAGGTGGGCACTCGGACCCCATGGCCCTAGTGTTTCAACCCCAAACGGCTCAAACACATAACTACCAATTAAATTATTGTATTTGCGCCGTTTGAGGTTTTCAGCACCTGCAGCAGCCGCCCCAGCGCAGCCCACTGTGCTAGGAAGATGGGAAGGCGCAAGGGTGTCGACGCAAGTTGCGTCCCACACCAAAGGCCTACCGAACTTCCATGACATTATGGTTATACCATCTGGTCTCTTCCCATCGACGCGTGCCAAGCCATTGGGTTCTAAGACAGCTGGCACCCGGCGGTGGCAAGAGCACAACGGATGAGATCATTAATGCTAGCGTGCCGCGCAATCCGACCTGCACTCTTACTGCAAATACCAAAATAACAGCTTTTTAATGAATGCATAAGAAAGTACCTATAGGTATACCGAACTTATAACAATTGATCCCTGGGATCCTCACTCATTACTATCAATAAAACATATCAAAAACTTATCTTGTTTGTATAATTAAATCATTATACAAAATATTAACACACAATATTCAACAACACATATTTTTCCTGTTACTAGAACCTCGACTCTAAAAACGTCAACTGTGACAAATTTTCTCTCTACTTACTCAAAAAACAATCATCGTTCTATATTCAAATCGTAACTTCTTAATACTATAAAAACTCATAAACTTCAAAACTACCAGTCATCAATAGACATAAAATTCTATAAAGCTAATATCATATTATAATAATAATTTATTTAGGTACATGAAAGTTTTGTAGTACATGGGGGGCCTTACAAAGTATGCATTAATAATCACATGTGGTAGGTACAACTAATTTCTGAGTATATCGCTGCTCTCCTAGCTAGATTGCTGAGCAATCTGTATTTAGGCGAGTCAGTTTCGACTCCCTATTTGAGTGTCACAATTATCATGTCTAGTATTTTAGGCGCTTATAATTGAATATAAAACAAAACACAAAACCTAAATCAAAATCTTAAAATTTAAATTAATTAAAATAAAATAAAACGAGGAGTGGTGAGTCGAGTGAGTGCGTGTGTGTGTTATGTATAAGTAAGTGTGTGTGAACGTGTGTTTGTGCATTTGAGTAAAAGGAAATAGGGCTACTTTCAGGTAAGTGTTACTAAGTACTTTTCAGTCTCGTCGTAGGTTTTGTTCAGGAGGAATTCACGGAGAGCAAGTTTGCATTTGCTGTGTGTTAAATTATATATATATAAGGACGCGTTAATTTTATTGTACAAGGAAGGGCCAAGATAGTAGAAAAATCTCTTTGTGTATTTAAACTGAGTTTGTGGAACAGTACAAATCATATCTTTCCACCGTTTAGTAATATTAACAAGAGGGGTTTTTAAATGTTGCAGAAGAATGGTTTGCAGAATGAAATGTTGCCTTATGTTGAGGACCCTACAATTCTTATAAAGTTCTGAGGTTGGAAAAAGAATAGGTCGAAATGTTGCAACTTTCAGTATAGCTCTATGAGACACTTCCAAAGGTTTAAGGGCAGTTTTTGTGGCGCCACCCCAGCAGCTAATATAGTAAGTGATTATGGATTGACATAAGGCGTAATATACATTACGAATAACAGACTGCTTGGCGACGTGTCGAAGGGTTTTAAAAATATATATAAGCTTTCTGACCCTGCCTGTTACAAAGTTTATATGTGTTTTATAGTTTAGGTATCGATCTAAAGATATACCTAGGTACTTAATATTATCAACTGTGGTAATGGGTGAACATTGACATGAGTGTAAATGTGTACTTTTACAGGAGTGAGCCTTTATAGTGATCGGAATATTAGGTTGTGAGGTGGGTGAGATAGAGAACGTCCTCAATTTTGTCTTGGATGTGTTTAGCGTTAGAGCGTGGGAACGAAGCCAGTCAAAGGCACAATTAAAACCATTTTGTGCAATAATCTGAAGTTCTGACCACGAGTTCGAGAAAAAGGTAAGAGCTGTATCATCAGCAAAAGACACAATTTTTGAATTTGTGATGTTGAGATTGCAGAGGTCATTTAAAAAGATGAGAAACAGCGTAGGACCGAGTATACTGCCTTGTGGCACACCGTAACAAATAGGGAGCTCGTCGCTAAAGTGGTCGCCAATTTTCACCATTTGCAGCCTATTTGTCAGATAGCTTTTAAAGAGATCAAGCTGCAGTCCCCTGACGCCCGCTCTCTCTAGTTTAAGTAAAAGGGTAGAAATGGGAACGGTGTCGAAGGCCTTAGCGAGATCAAGAAATACTGTAAGCACCTTCCTGCGACTGTTGATTTTCTCTACTATGAAGTTCGTCAGTTCATGAACTGCGTCACAGGTTGACTTGTTCTTCCGGAACCCAAATTGCTGAGAAGAAAACAAATTATTCTTTTAAAAAAAAAATACTAATCTCTTTATATTGATTAGGCGCTCAAGAACCTTTGAAAGAGCGGGTAGTACCGCTATAGGGCGATAGTTATTGAAGGAGTTCCCATCGCCACCCTTAAACAGAGAGTGTATAATAGCCTTTTTTAAGGCTGACGGAAAGATAGCTGTCTCAAAACAGAGGTTAAATATGTGGTTTAAAATTGGCGCCAGGGTATTGCAGTATCTTTTAAGGACCAAAGGGGAGATACCATCCCATCCAGTGGCTGCAGAGGATCTAAGGGACTCAATTACAGATTTAACCTCATCAATATCCGTGTGATCCAATACAAATGATGATGAAGAAAAGTTAGTAAGGGAGCAAGGTAAAGTAGGTGAAGTGTGGTCGTTGATAATATTATCAGCAAGTTTTTTACCCATGTCAGCAAAGAACTTGTTAAGATCATTGCAAGACTGTGAAGGACTGTCAGAATGTGAAAGTAATTGTGTAGATGCATATTGTTGTATTTGTGTGCTTGTGATTCGTTTTATACACTTCTCATCAAAAAAATCGAAACACCTCGCAGTTGATGATTTGATAAGGATTATCAGAAAAATGTGTATATTTAGGAATAAATGTAAAATGTCATTTAATAGTGAGTAGTATGAGGTTTTTAAATCCTAATGTTATTGTTCTAAATTCAAATTAAGTCTTCATAGGTTTCGTATTTTGTATAATGAGTAATTTTTACCCTGTATGGAATATGAAGGAAATGGGTAAAACAACACGCGTAAATGAAAAAAAAATGTAAGAAACGTTTATTTAATAACTTGTATTCCCTCCGCGAGCTCTTATTACTGCTCCCATACGGTTCTTCATCGATCGGATGAGAGTCACGATCACATGTTGTGGTATATTATCCCATTCCTCTTGGATTGCATTTTGCAGCTGGCTAAGTGTTTCTGGGGCTGGATCTCTTGCTCGAATTCGTCTCTTTAATTCATCCCATAGATGTTCAATGGGATTCATGTCCGGGCTTCTTGCTGGCCATACCATAATCGAGATACCGACTTCGGTAAGATAATCTCGTACGACGCCCGCGGTGTGAGCTCTAGCATTGTCGTGCATGAATATGAAGTCGTTGCCAATAAAATGTGCATAGGGCATCACATGAGGTTCAAGACACTGTTCGATGTACCGATGAGAGTTTAGTGCAGGCAGCCGTGGCCCAGACACAAAGGCAAGTTCTGTCTTACCGTCGGCGCTGATTCCTCCCCAAACCGTCCACGAACCGCCACCATAGCTGACCTTTTCTTCAATGCAGCATTGTGCAAAGCGTTCTCCATCTCTTCTGTAGACCTTGTTCCTTCCGTCGTTACCATACAGCATAATTTTACACTCATCAGAAAACAGTACTTTGCTCCACTGAAGGTATGACCAAGTTAGGTGCTCGCGTGCAAAGTTAAGGCGCGCTCTTCGATGGTCTGCAGTTAATTTCGGCCCATTCGCTGGCTTATGCGGTGCCAATCCGCGTTCCTTCAACCTTCTTCTTATTGTAGAGTCACTTACAGCTACTCTTCGTACAACGCGAAGCTGCTGCTGCAGTTGAAAAGCGTTAAGGCGTCGATTTCGTAAAGAAGTTGTTACAATAAATCGATCATCTCGCTCAGAAGTGACCCGATTCCTGCCAGATCCTGAACGGCGCGTGAACGAACCAGTCTCCCGATAGCGTTTGTAGACTCTATGAACAGATGATAAGCTTAGATGCAATCTTGCAGCCACAACACGCTGACTAAGTCCCACGCTGACTAAGTCCAGAATCCAGCAATGCCACCACTTGGGCGGCTTCTGCGGGCGAAGTATCCATATGTTTTAGAAAAAAAAGTTTTTTCAGACGTCCCAAAGTCACAGTAAATGAAATAAGAAACAAAAAGTTTAAAGACAAGCGCTAATTTTTAGTTTTTAAACGAGAAACGTACTCCAACCCTAAATACACATTTGTCTCAAAACAGTGATTAATTTCATTTATAGGATAAACAAATGAAATTCTAATTTCGAATTTTGATTTTTTTCTTCTTACTGTAATGACCAAACTGCCAGCTACACAATAATGTTTTTTTTTTCATGGAATTAATTCTCTTTTGTAAAAAATTAGGACAAAAACAATAAAAACGAAAGTGTTTCGATTTTTTTGATGAGAAGTGTAGTTTCCCAAAGAACCTTTGAGTTATTTCCAGCTTTATCAAGCTCTTGGGTGTCGAATTGTCTTTTGACTTTTTTTAATAAATTATTGCAGAAGTTTCTGTATCGCATATAGGAAATTTCAAGCGTGATATTATTAGACGATTGTTTTAATCTTTTGTGTAGCTGGTCTCTGTGTCTCATACACCGCAGCAAACCCGGAGTGATCCAAGGTTTGAGGATCTTCTTGCTAGATGGTACCTTTTTGGTGGAAGAGTTTTGCGAAATTGCGTTAGTCATGAGACTAACCAAAGCATCAGTAGCAACATTGGAGTCCGACATAGAGTAGATGGGTGTAAAGTCTAGTGTCGCCATAGTCTTGTCCATGGCGTCAAAGTCAATTTTGGTGATGGATCTAGCAATATTACCATGTGGTTTTTTACTGGAAATGCACAGCAAGGTAGAACAATGATCGGTAAGAGTCGTATCGAAGACTAGTGAGACAGATGACCTAGTGGATTTTAAAAATAAATGGTCCAGGCAGTTGTTTCCTCTGGTCGGAAGAGTATGGGTAGGAAGAAATCCGTGGAATGCAAGAGTGTTGAGTTAGTCATGGCAGCGAGCGTCAAGTGACATCGGTTTTATATCAATATTAATGTCACCAGTTATAGCTACAGTTGTGACATTGGAAAAAGTGGGAATTAAGTCGTTAAGAGAGGATAGAAAATTATCAATGTTGCTTACTGACGGCGATCGGTAAATGCACAGAATGGCAATGTGAGACCCCATCCTGATCGATAATCCAGTGGCGGAGCCACCAAAACAAAGTTCTTCACAGGTGACAGAAAGGTTGGACCTGACATAGACTACAACACCATCACTTTGATTTAAGTTCTTGGCAGTACTGTACATAATGAAGTTTTCGATGTCAGGGATGTGGTGGTTACTCCAACACAATAACCAGCATTCCGTCAAGACCAAAATGTCACAATCCATCGAGAGGCGTTGTAGTAGTGTTTTTGTAGACTAAGAAAATTACAATTTATTGATCTAATGTTCTGTGTAAGGATTTTTAGGTAATGTTGTGGATGTTTAATAAACATTTTAGCCTGCTCCTGGGTGCAAGTGTGTAAATCCGATACAGAAAAATTGTCAACAGTGTCCATAAGGGCATTTGCGTTGTCAAGCATTTTTAAAGGTAAGAACAAGGGTCATAATATATGTTGCCTATAAAAACTGGAAAGCAGGTTCGAAAGAATCACGTAAGAAGCATGTTGTATGAAATGTGAGCGTGTAGTGAAGTATATGGACTGAAGTGTAAAGCGAGTGTTTTGTAGGAATGTTTGTGTGCACCACGAGTTAACATTTGCAATAAATAAGTGAAGTAATCTATAGCTACTAAATCTAAAAAATAAAGAGAAACGTAAAAATATCTCAAAAAATAAATAGCAATTTGACCTTACTAAACTAATTAGTCGTGCATTAACTGATTGCGACATTTGCATTAGTTGTTGTTCATTTTTAATTATTGTGTACTGACCATCTACGGTTTTTTTTTACCATGACACGTCCATTTGATGTCCAACAAAATGCAAATCCATTCGATTTGGCAAAGTTTCTAGCTGCGTAGAATAGTTTCTTAGTAAGCGGTGTAAGCTGCTCAGCAATATAGATAGGTGCCTTGGGTCCATCAAAACCTAAGTGAGTAGAATTGACTTTATCCGCAGAGTGGTTGGTATTAAACTGTTTGGCAGCTAACAGAAAGTTACTTTTTTGTAGTGTGTTAGTAAATTCTATTGTGATGTTGAATGTTTTGCTTTCTTTTTTAGACGGTTGTCTTGAAACGTCCCGGATGTCTGACAGTTGTATGTTGGCTTCCAATTGTTTAGATAGATTTTGAACTAATGTGTAAAGAGTGCTTTTAGTTTCTTTCTGACACTTAGGAACATTGCGAACCTCGATGCAGGTCTTAATACAGTTACGATCTATGTTGTCAAGTTTTTCTTCAAGTGTAATTAGCTTCATGGCCATAGTGCTTCGTTCCATTTCTAAGTTAGCAATTTTAGTCTCCAAAGATATTAATTGATCTGTAACGGCTGTCATTGATTTCTCGATTTCTTGATTGGTAGCCTCAATATTTGTGTAATGGGATTTGATTTCCAAGATATGCTCCTCAAATTTGTCCATGCGGGAATTCTGTGAACTAATTAATTAATTCATCAAATCCTTGAGATCAGATTTGATATCGTTCTTCAGATCCAGAAATTTGTCCTCAAAGCGATCCATATATCTGCCATCTTTCATCCGCCGAAGGCGCTTATTTCCCCTCTGAGTGATGTAATCGGGGCTTAAATTCAAAGATAAGCCTTCTTCCTCACATAGTTTTTGGATATCAGACTCGGAGCGAGAGGGTGTACTTTGAGGAGAAGTAGATTTTGGCGGCGTTTTATTCATCTTTGATCTTAATATAAAAACAATTTCTTGAAGAAAAAATCGAAATATCTGACGATTTACTTGCAGCTTGATTACACTTCGGTTGGAAGTGTTATGCAAAATATAAAAGAAATGCAAAAAGTTTGACGCGTCGCCGAGTTCGAACCCACGCCCTCTAGGTACGTCGTTTTATGACTAGTCGCTACGCCGCGACACCAAGTGTACACGGGGCAAAGTAGATCGGTTTGCAGGGCACACCACAAAGATGTTGGTGTGCGTAAAATCAACGGCCGTCTGACTTCGCCTATTTATTAGTGTTTGCTTCACAATAACCCGTTGTCCACGCACACACAATAAAATTTCTTGTCACTAATGTTGCAGGGAATATGACGCATAAATTTAGCTTATCATACAATCGTCTCCGTGGCGCATTAGTCGAGCGTGCGATAAATAATTACTTACTGCGCCGGCGCCGTAGGATCGAATCCGACTGCCAACAGCTTAATGTTTTTGTATGTTTTAATAAAATATTTTACATTTGTTTGTTCAATTCATTGCTTAACTATTAGCAAGTCTCTTTATATTTGGGTTAGAATGTATTAGTTGTCTACCCTCTAAACATGACAAATCATGTTTAAGTTAGTAGTTTAAGTTCATCGTCATAATGCTATTGACTATCGGGCTTTCGTTACGTTTTTAGACATTATACCCTGCGTTTTTTGAGAAGTGCTTTTATTTGTGAATCAATATGAATCATTGAACCACACTTTTATGAGCTGAAATAATTCTTTTGCATGAGCAAAATGTTTCAATTAGTGAAATTGCGAGACGTTTAAAGATATCGGTGAGTAACAAAATGTTATTATGATGTTTAGAAGTTTAATATGTTTAAATAATCCACATGTTATTGATTGTTGTTTTTTGTAACAATATTTTATTATTGTTCACAGAGAAGGACTGTGCAATTGTGGGTCCATCGTTATGCAGATTCGGGAAGCATTGATCCTTGCCGACCGGGACCAAAGGCTGGATTTGCATTCACAGATTGGCATCTGATATAGTTGCTACGCATACCGCTGAGCCCTTCCTCACTACTCGTTCCACGGCAACTAAACATGACGTGACATTACAAACTGTACGAAACCACTTGCGAGCAGCTGGTGTGAAATGTTGTAGGCCAGCCAAGAAAATTTGAATGTCAGATATTCACAGGCAAAACCGGGTACGCTTCGCAAGAGAATATTTGGATTTTGATTGGTGCAATAATATAGTTATATTTAGAGATGAAAAATGTTTTAAATCAGACAAGGACGGTCGCAAAATATTGTGGCGAAAAGATGGTGAGCGCTATCATAAAAAAAAATATTCTTCCATGCAGGTCTAGTGGAGACATTTACTTCGTGCATGAATAAGTCATAGATAGCGAAGGCGCACCAATAGGATATTAATAAAAATATCAGGGGGTAATTCGATTTGTTTTATGTGAGTGATGTTATTGTTAGTGAGATAACAATTTAGGATACCTGTATCTTAATATCTATCTTATTAACATGTTTATTCATTTCACTAATAAATAAATTACCCACTTGAATAAGAAAAGTAACGTTATTTCTTGTCCGACTTAGAATATTTGTCATGCACAAAACTTTTTAATTTGTAATTATAATATAAAAAAAAACCTAGTCAATAAATGTTGTTGATTTCTTAATACAAATTGTTTAATTTTTACTTCCATATTTTTTTTCGAATAATGTTCTTATTATCAGGTAAATTACAATAAAAATTCAACAAAATGAAAATAAAAGTTTTTTAATAATGCAAAAAGTTGACGCCAGCGGCGCAGATTCGATCCTACGACACTTGATTTACCAGCCGAATGATTACACATCTATGCCACGACACCGGTTAGTCATAGGGTTAAATTGATGCTTCATATTCTTTACCTCATATTATACATATACTATAGTGAAGCAAACACTAACAAATAGGCGAAGTAATACACCAGTTGATTTTACGCACACCAACATCTTTGTGGTGTGCCCTGCAAACCGATCTACTTTGCCCCGTGTACACATTTGTAAATGATCAAAAATGGTACTTCGTTGCTAAGAAGCTCAAAAAGATTGTGCGAATGACCGTTAACGACTCAATTTTTTGTTTATGAAGGTCACTCACTTTGCACAACACACTCGTTTTCGGAAAGTTTTTAAGTGTTTTTTGTTAATAACTCGAGTAATAGTTTGAGTATTGATAACGTTTATGCACTGTTTTGTAGGTATTGAAGTTGATCACATAACTGTATGACTTATATTATAATATCTGTACTTTTTACTATAATTTTAGAATAAAATATCCGGACGACTTAATAACATGACCGCTCGCGCCAACGTTAGGGGGGGGAATGAGATATTACAATGACAACAATAAAACAACAAATTAATAATTATCATCAGCTAATCTAGATACAGATATCAAGTTCTTTTTAAGTTGGGGAACACATAAAACGTTTTTTAAAGTAATATTGTTAGAATACAAGTTTCCCATTGTTTTAACGTGATGTATGTTTCCATCTGCTGTCATAATTTTATAATTTATTTTCTCCTTATCTACAAGATAACTTTCTGATGTAACAATGTGACTACTTGTTCCTGAATCTATTATGAATTCCACTTTCTCATCTTTTGAATGATCTGTATAAAAGTTACTTACAGTTTGCTTTATGCAGAATTTTGTATAGTGAGAGTTATCCTTACAGTGTACACAATTGTACAAGGTGCAGTTCTGCATCCTGGTCAAAATTCAGGAGCTTGTCACAAAAGACATAAATAATCGATTTAAATTACGGTACCTGGTCATTAATTAATACAGCTGCTATTTTAAATTGTTTAAATTTGACAGTATTTCAGAATCATACGAAAGCAATTTCAGAATCACCCATCGCGCACACAGCGACATCGCTGTGTGCGTGAGTGTCGACAGTCTGTGCGAGACGCCGCGCCATGTCGCCGCCGCGCGCCGGCCGCATTCTACCTACAAAACGCAGCGCGACCGAAAATCACCTACATTATTGTCATGATTATTTTTCTTGATAATTAACTCATTTTTAAGAATCACTAGAATGCAGAAATCTTACTAATGAAAGTAGTCCTTACTACTAGTGCCCCAAAGAAACGTTCACGTACCTACTGTAAGTACCTACGGTAGTACGGTAGTTATCAGCTGATTAATAAAATGTTAGTTTTGCTTTATTACGTGTTATTGCAATCCTGCTGAACGGACAATCCTTAAATTGGTAATCTTAGATCTGAATAATAAAAACATGTGGGTAGGTAGGATTTACCTATAACTTGAGGCGTAGGCGCACGCGCTCAGCTGTTGTAGATAGCGCGCGGTCTTGAATTTGGGTAATAATAAATCGGCGCATTGTAGGTAAATTCAATGTCAGGTTTTCGTACCTAATGATTTTGTTGTTCGTTGTGGATTAAATTGGTTGATTTTAAATTTTCCTTCCTACTTAACGGGCTTAGGACCGGCAAAAATACCTTCGTTCGGGTACCGATCTACTAAATCTAAAAATGTTTTCTATTTTTTGATGAAAAAATTGAAAGATTTGCTAGTTAAGTAGGTGATGAATTGATAATTTTGTCTGATAGGTATTGTTGGCGTAGTTAAAAATTTTAAATCAACTTATTTACACAAGAAAAAAAATGATTAAACGAACAACGTATTTACATAATTATGATTGTCATTGTACAAATAAATAAATTGCCTACTTAGGTTACCTGGAGGTATTGTTCAAAATTTCCACCAGCACACTCTAGGCACAGTCTAGCACGACGCTGCTGATTTTCTTTCAGCTTACGCAACACTAAAACATTCGTTTTTACAGTGTCGAAAGCACTAATCACTTTTTCACGTAATTGTTCAATACACGTGACTTCCTCCGTGTACACTAACCTTTTAATGTCTCCCCACGAATAAAAGTCCAGGGGCGTCAGGACCGGAGAACGCGGAGGCCAGGCCACAGGTCCGCCGCGGCCGATCCATTGGTTGTAGGGCATGCAAAACCGGAAAGTCATCAAAACCGGTTTTGAACATCGTTTTTTTGGGACCAAAACCGAAATCTCCGGTTTTCGGTTTTGGTCGCTAGGTCCGGTTTTAGCAAAAAAATCGAATGTAGTATAATTTAAAAAGAAACACCACTTTTTTTTTTAAATACCCACTAAGTCTATAAATAAAACAAATAGTATGATACATTTCTTTTTAATCCAAACCATAATAATTGTACAGATAACAATGAACTTATAATAGTATAAAGATTAATTAACTGAGATCAAATCAACAACAAGTAAGTTTTTGGTATCTTTGGTACCTATTAAGTCTGCTATCAAAAATAATATATTTTAAACATAGAAAACACAATCAGCATCATCAAATATTAAACACAGCCACCCACAATTACCAAAAAAATCAACATTTTTGTAACTTTGAAGACGAACTACAAAATAACATTATTATAAATTATGATTCATATTGCACTAAAAAGAGATCAATAATCAACTATGTATACTAATTACTAATTTAAATAAAGCATAAATCACTTGTTTTCAAGAGATCGCTGTTCTTGATAATGTGATCTCAAGAATATAAGTGCATCCAACATTCGATCAGACAGCGAACTTCTTATTTTGTTACAGAAATACCCAGCACTCGAAAACACCCTTTCACTCTCAACACTTGTTGGTAGAACACATAATAAATAATTATATGCTTCGGTGAGATACACACCCCGATGCCCTCCGCTTTCATACATGGCTTGCTCTACTTTTACGAACCCAGCCAGGTCGAAATCTGACCGATTTTTGGGGGTTCTCTTTCTCTTGCATTTGTGTAATTCCTTCTCTAGCTGCTCTTGAAGAGTTAGCTCTTCAGCGTCAGATGATGGCGATTGCGAAGGTATGGACTGCTCGGTGAGAACTGCGGTGATGGTGTCTGTGTCCTCGGGTTTATTTTAGCTGCTGCAACAAGTTGATAATAGTTTCAGTTATTTCAGCACCATTGGGTTTGGGAAATGTGTCATCATCATCTTGGGCGGAGAAGTCTTCCCAATCATGTAAATAGTGTAAAACACCTGCTAGAAGGAGACGTCTTTGCTTTATGCGACTTCTCAAATTAGTCGCTAGCTTGAGACTCAAAACGCTGTTTTGTTCGTCAAGCTTCTTAAACATAAATTTTAATGTTGTGTCAGCTGTGTGCAGCGTAGCATCACGTCGGCACAAGGACAGAACAGCGAGTTTGACAAGATTGAAGCTGTTGTAAATTTCAGACAGAGTTCGAATTTCTTCTTCGGAAAAAGATATCTCAGTCTTCCAATCTATCAGGGCTTTGAGGACTGAGTTTTTAATTTTTAAAAACACTCCGATCATATCTGACATACTTGACCATCGTGTGCGGCAATCTAGTTCCAATTGTATGTCTTTTTTGTGTTCCTCCAAGACATAGACCCGTAATGCGTCAGCTTTTAGAGGGGATTTGACCAGTTTGCGAACTTTTGTGATTGTTTCCCTGTACAATTCTGGATGTGATGTAACAGCTGGGGTTTCAATTTCTAAACCTCCACTGAGATCTTCAGCTCGTTCGTCGTCACTATCGCTTTCTGATTCAGAGTCGTCTTGTGCGTGTGTAGGGGATGCCTGAATAGACGCTGCTGCACGTTGTACAGGTACGCTACTTTTTTTATACAGAGTATCGATCACCGCTAGCTGGATACCGTGAGCGAGACAAATCTGGTGATGTCCTTTAATGTATCTTCCCATCTTTACCATCACACTCGCACCATCGGTTGTTACTTGTTACTCAATAATGGGAAAACCGGAGCTGAGCTCCGGTTTTGGTTCTCAAAACCGGTATTCAAAAATCGTAAAATTTTGGCCGATTTCCGGTTTTGCATGCCCTAATTGGTTGCCAAACCTTTCAGTCAAGTACTCTCGTACTTGCCGACCGTAGTGAGGAGGGGCACCGTCTTGCTGGTAAAACAAGTTGCGATGGAGTGCCAGTGAACGTCTTCCAACATCTCGACAACCTGTCGCAACAGCTCCAGGTATGTGGCACTGTTGAGGTATCCGTCAATAAAATAGGGTCCAAGCACGTGATCCCCTATTATGCCAGCCCACACATTTAGGCTAAACCGCACTTGGAATGCATGCCGTTGAGTCACGTGTGGGTTACGGTCGCGGTGAGCCCACCAGTGTTCATTATGAACATTGTAGAGGCCAACTCGAGTAAATAAACACTCGTCCGTCCGCAGAATGTTGGCGTCTTGGTGTTCCAGCAACCAGCGACAAAATGTAACCCGTGCGGCGTTGTCACCCGGGTGTAAGTCCTGTACCTTGCGGTAATGGAACGGGTGCTGCTGTTCCCGTCTCAGTAGCCGCCACACTGTAGGTGGTGCACTCCAAACCGTCGAACGGCCTCCCGCGTGCTTGCCCGTGGCTCTCGCTGGAAGTACTCCAGGATATCTTCCTGCAAGGCGACCGGCAGGCCTTCACTGCCGCGAGCTTGAGCATGCCGAACTGCCGATGATCCCGCAGTCTCTGCGTACTACGCAGAGACTGCGTAGCAGCCAACATGACGTGCTGTGATGGGGGTTGTCGATTGGGAAACAGTTCCGCGAACATCCGGATGGCTCGACGTAGGCTGTCTCCACTGATGGCATACAAGCGGACCATCTCCACCAACTCAATATTGGAGTAATTGTCCGTCATCTTGTTTTTACCGATATTTACCGGGGCGCGAGGAAATGAATTTGCAAACGCGCGCCTGTACGCGGCGGTGCCATCAAACAAACTGCCGGGCGCGCCGCCGCGCCGCCGCGCCGGGGCCCCGGGGTTGCGCGCGCGCTGTCTTTGAAGTTTAAGGAATACAATGGCGAATAAACGTTTGCGTCTGTGTGTGTGACGGCGCGGTTTAGGGCTAGGAACAGACGGGCTGCGATTTAATACGGGTGGTTTACACTTACCGATTTCCGTAAATAAGAAAAATATAATAAAAAAATACCTACCCATTTTGTTATCGATTCGGGTCGAGAATCATTAGTATAGATACCTCCTTGAATTTGAGAAGGATGCAAAACTGCACCTTGTATAACGCCAAAATAAATAAATAAATAAATAAATAAATATCCCTGGACATTTCACACAGCACCATCTAGTCCCAAGCTAAGCAACCTAATGCTTGTGTTATGGTAACTAGATGGCTGATAAACTACATATATACTTTTTTTTTTTTTTGTAAATACATACATATTATAGATAGAAAAAACACCCAGACCCGGAACAACTACTTGTAGGTCATACAAATATTTGTTCCGTACGGGAATCGAACCCGCGACATGCAGCGCGGCAGTCAATCGCTTGACCACTGCGCCAACCGTGTCGCCAAATGTAAATACTATAATCAAATAAACACATTGATTTAATTGTTTGAAAACATATTTGTATGTTACTATTAGCATATTATTGCATAGCACAAAAAAGGAATTAGGTAGGTAAAATAAAAACAAGTTATTTTTTCAATATTTTTTTCATCTTCATTTTCATACTCAATTAATATATCATACAGGAATGGTGCAGGAGGTGTGATGGTATTTTGGTACCTTGCCACTGTTTGACGACAGTCCTTGCCCTTATTATGGAAAGAACTGCTTCATCATGTAAAGGCACACTTCCAGTAGCGTTGCTACGATCAATAGGGATACCACAACTCACGCAATTCACCATTATCCAGTCGATAAGCAATCGGTGTCCAAGTCCGTAAAATCAATCCAACTTCGTCAGAAAAATAGCAGAAATCGAATAAGCACATCCGCACGAGTACGAAAACGAATGACGGGACTTGACGGGAGTGACGTGACAATCGTGACATTGATATTTTGACAAACATCGATATTTTTTCGTTTTGAAACAGTCAACCGATATCATGACCGATACACGATTTTGAACGATGCTATTGTTACATAAATAAATAACTATTACTAAAACAACAATAATTTCATCAAATGTCCTTTTTTCTTTTATAAATGATTATAATGTTCATGACCAATGCTAAAAAAAACTTTAGAGCGAACTCGTAATGACCTGACAGCTTGTTTATGGAGCTAGTTTTAGAACTACATTCAATTTAAAACCATATTTCAAATTATAATTTTTAACTCATTCCGGTAGAAAGTTATTATTGTTACATGTTATTTTTAATCAGTAAAAAATCTAGTCTTTTTTTGTATACATATCGTACATCTCCTTTGGACAAATCCGTTTCAAACGGCTAGTCTCCAAAATGGCTTGACCGATTTTGACGGAACTTTTACTGGCAGATAGCTGATTATATAAGGAGTAACTAAAGCTACTTTTATTTTAGAAAAAGAATTAGGGTCCCGTGTTAAAAATTTAAAACCCTTGAAATTGGTAACAAAATTCGATTCAAAAGGGGAAGTTCAAAGTCGCGGGCGACAGCTAGTACCTAATACTTATATACTTATTGCTTGTTATGATATCAACAGTGTAGTATTTTGCATTTTTTTCAGTACTCCTATAAAAGAGCCCGCACAGCCCAGTCCCGTCAAGGCTGCACCTGTGTGCAGTAAGATAGCGTAAGTATATTAATTTATAATCATCTTCCTGCCCTTGTTCAATGTTACTTGGGGTCGGCGCAACACGTTTTTTTCTTCCATTCTCCTCTGTCAACCGTCACATATCATTCACTTCTTTATCTTTCGTATCATTCCTCACACAATCCATCCATCGTTTCTTTGGTCTTTCTCTCCCTCTCCATCCATCAACGTTTATATTCATCACTCTTTTATTCACATGCGTGATGCGATTCGTCCCTCCTCATCACATATCCATACCAAGACAGTCGATTCCCTTTCAACTTTTCTGAAACTGGCGCAACTTTTAAACTTCCTCTAATATACTCGTTCCTTACCTTATCCATTCTTGTCACACCACACATCCACCTTAACATTCTCATCTCCACTACATGCAATCTTTGAAGACCTGCATGAAGAGTATGAAAAACGGAAATCGGAAAAGGAGCTGCATGTTAGGTTTCTGCCAGGTGTACCAGAAACCAACCCTAAAAGGAGGCCAAGGTAATTAATATAATTAACGTAATTTATTTTATTATTAAGTATTTTTTGCATGTAAAAATTCTAATTTATTTTAGTACATGTTTTAATGTTTACTTGTGTTCGTGAGCATTCATACTTGCCTACTTAGTTCGAGGGCTTGATTCGCTGCATACTGAAACACAGGCTATACACCATTATTTTTAGGTCGTTCTGGAACCGAATACCATGAACTCGATCATCGAACTCTGAAACAATTGGGACTATTTTTTTCAAAAAATAACAATAAAAAAAACACGAAAGAATAAATTGCGGACGCTTGCACATTCCCGATGCGCTGCAGAAGCGAGGCTGCCGCAGCAGCGCTCTCAGCGCGTTATTATATTGAACGCGGAGAGCGCTGTAGGATTTCTGCAAATATGACACCCACAGACTACTCGTATAAAAAGATGTGCAGTAGGCTCGAAACAAGGTGATCTTCACATCCTTGGAGCTACGAGCAAACCTGTGGGCAATCATATTCGCCCTCACCGACAGCGCCCTCCTTTCTCGTTTTCCTCGTCGGACGTCACAATATGACCCAGATGCTTAAACATATGTACCCGCTCCAAGGGCATCCCATATAGCCTTACTGGTGGAACCTCCGCCGGACACTTAGAACCCGCATTGAAAACCATAAGATCTCTCTTTTTGACGTTATATCTTAGGCCATGTGTATGGGCGTACGTTTCGCAAATGCTTATTAGCTCTCTGAGTCCTCCTATTGACGCGCTCAGCAACACCATATCATCAGCGTAGCTGATGTTGTTAAAGCAAACATCATCAACATGGCATCCAACATGGCGGCTGCTGAGCTCGGCAACAAGTCCATCGATATACAGATTGAAGAGCGTTGGTGAGCTCAACCCCCCCTGCCTCACCCCGCACTCCAATCTGTACGAGTCCGACAGAGCTCCCGACCATTTAACATTATTGACCTAGTTCCCGTACCAGTGTTGGAAGATTTTAACAACTTCAGGCGCAACTTGCCTATCGAGCAAATTCTTCCACAGCACTTTGTACGAAACCAGGTCAAATGCTCTGGACAGATCGAGGAAGCAGGCGTAAACAGGTGTGCAATTAATAAGTAGCTTGTTGACAATAACGATTTATTATTATTATTAATTGCGCAACTTTTATCATTATGCTTTTTGTCTTGTGTGTTTATAATAATAATATCTTGGGACAACCAACATCCCGGGTTAGTTTTACCTACTTTAAAGCTTTATTATTTAATTTTGAGCACTATGTCTAGGAGAGAGAGAAAGACTGACAGACAGAATTGTCAGGCCAAAACAATGGAGGAGGCTCGGAAGCTCATAGAAGAGGGTAAATCAAAAAGATCAGTTGCTGCCGCCCTCGGTATGGCAGAGTCTACTTTGAGAAAACGACTAAAGAGGTTGGAACTTGCCACAAAATTGGGCAGGTACGAAACAACATATTTACTGCACGTATGGAAAAAGACTTCTCTGAACATCTTAAAACTTTTAGATGACATGTTTAAAATAGCCTATAATAGAAGATTGGATTGAGTGTTCAGACTGCAAAGAATGGTGGCACGAGAATTGTACCGCCTATCTTGGCCAAGGTCTCTTTAAGGGCAGGTATTCTAGGTATCCCTAATTTTACGTCACTTTGATTCAATATTAAACAAACAAATAGTGATTGTTTAAAGCCAAAAAAAATAATAATAATATACAGGGTGTCCCGTAAATAATGGATCAAACGTAACGGGTAGGTAGCTTACCTAATTTCCAACAACTAATTTGAATATTAAAAAAAAAAACCGTTACAGTAACCAAGACATTATTTTTTTTTCGAATTTTACCATTTTGTCTTCCAGAATTAAGTTTTTTTAATGCTGTTGCTGCAAATGATGACATTTTTAGGTATGATTTTTATCTAACATTTCTGAATAGCTTACTAATGTTATAAGATACCATTTTATTGAATACCGTTTTATTTGCCTTAGAAAAAAAATCTTGAGTTGAAAAATTTTTTCTTTACGATGTTAGGACCAAAATTGAAAAAATTCTCCTGTAAAAAAAATGTATGACACCGAAGACGACCATTATTTTAAAAACTTGTACATTTAATAAGGTTTGCAAATTCGTATAAAACTTACGTCTAGTCCTTATCGTTACAAAGATATTGCTATGAATGTGATGAAGAAGACAGAAAATAAATTAAATTGGTACTATCCAATTTTTTCCTTTTCGTTATGGCTTATGCTTGAATGCTTGTAATCGAAGCAGGTAGTTAAGCGGCTAGCATAATTCCGACCCGATGACGTCATCTGTCCGGAATTTGGGACCGCTACCTGTGGCGGAGTTGCACCTCAGTCAGTGTGAAGGGGATAGATAGCGCCGCTTTTGTATTTTTGGTAAATTGGTATGAAGTTGTACATTGTAGTCCTTGTCGTTACAAAGATAATTGCTATGAATCTGAGAGGTGCTCCATATCAACGTTAATAAAAAAAATAAAAAAGTGTCTACATTTAAACTTTTTTCTTTAAAATGTGTAACTGTAGTATTTCAGAGGCAATGTTCATTGAATTATTGAGGCGTATGAAAAGAATTAGGAGGCCGTACTAAAAAAAAAACAGTTCAAATAAATCGTTTTATTTGGTTTTTACAATAAATGTTCGAATTGCCTTCCCCCTACAAGAATGCAAAGTCTGCATCTCCTAATAAAGGAAGCTCTTATCCGACGGACAAAACGGCTTTGGTTTATTTCTGATGCAGCAGATTGGATGCGCTGATTCTTCTTCCGACGTTATTGGTTTCTTGTAGACCCTGTCTTTTAAACATCCCCAGTAAAAAAAATCTAGGGGATTTAAATCCGGAGATCGCGGAGGCCACAAAATTGGTCCTAATCGGCCGATCCATCTGTCCGGATAACTTTCATCAAGGTGCGCCCTTACTGCCGTCGCATAGTGAGCGGGGCACCCATCATTTTGCAACCGCATTGCTTGCCGTACGTCTTCTGGAACGTTTTCTAATAACCTTGGCAACTCATTCCTTAAAAAATGGAGATAATATTCGGCGTTTAGAGTAGCTGGTAGTTCAAAGGGCCCTATTATTTGCCCATTGATTATTCCCGCCCATAAATTTATTTTAAATTGATGTTGGCTCCTGTCCTCTCGCATCAAATGTGGGTTTATCAGCTGCCAACTGTGCAAATTATGCAAATTTAAATATCCATCTCGGCGGCATGAAGACTCGTCACTCCATAAAATCTTGTTAAAAAACTGCGGGTCCGCCCGAATCATTCTAAGCATCCTTTGGCAAAATTCTATTCTTGGCTGGTAATCACGCGACGTCAGCGTTTGAACACGTTGCACGTGATATAGGTGCAATCGGCACCGTTGTAGCACTCGATGCACCGTCGATCTAGAAATTCCTACGCGTCGCGCTATGACGCGAACGGAGACTGACGGATCTTCCTCGATTTCTCGAAGAATGACTTCGTCATTAACTTGTCGCGGTCGTCCTTCACTGGTACCACCAACTCCGGTGCCAAGAATTCTGCCCTCAAGAAGCGCGTTATGCACTCTAATAAAGACGCGATAATCGGGATAACGAACCAGGTTCGGGTATCTTTCACGGTACAATCTTGCAGCCGCCCTGGCATTACCTCTTGCTTCTCCGTAGATAAAATGCATTTCGGCGTATTGCCTTGGCGTGTACTCATAAAGAGGCATTGGGCTGAATAAGGTTTCAGCGCTACTGCACACACGTACAAGCACACACAAACGAATGTTTTCGGAGTCCGTAGGATCGCCAAGTCGTTTGTCCAATACGCAAAGAGTTCCAAATCGATAGGCAAAGGAAAGTCCAAATACACAGCACAAGTCAAATTTTACAGAAGAAAACACCGAGCCACTGAGCGGGAGCGAAAGTTGTCTGACGTAGCAACTCGAAGAGAGACTAGTTAGAACTAAACTAATAAAATCAAGCAACAATGAAGCCTGTACGAGTGAAGGGCGCAGGAAAGAACAAAAGAACCTGCGCAACTTCATACCGATTTACCAAAAAGCGGCGCTATCTATCCCTTTCACACTGACTGAGGTGCAACTCCGCCACAGGTAGCGGTCCCAAATTCCGGACAGATGACGTCATCGGGTCGGAATTATGCTAGCCGCTTAACTACCTGCTTCGATTACAAGCATTCAAGCATAAGCCATTACGAAAAGGAAAAAATGGAATAGTACCAATTTAATTTATTTTCTGTCTTCTTCATCACATTCACAGCAATATCTTTGTAACGATAAGGACTAGACGTAAGTTTTATACGAATTTGCAAACCTTATTAAATGTACAAGTTTTTAAAATAATGGTGGTCTTCGATGTCATACATTTTTTTTACAGGAGAATTTTTTCAATTTTGGTCCTAACATCGTAAAGAAAAAACTTTTTAACTCAAGACTTTTTTTCTAAGGCAAATAAAACGGTATTCAAAAAAATGGTATCTTATAACATTAGTAAGCTATTCAGAAATGTTAAATAAAAATCATACCTAAAAATGTCATCATTTGCAGCAACAGCATTAAAAAAACTTAATTCTGGAAGACAAAATGGTAAAATTCGAAAAAAAAAATATCTTGGTTACTGTAACGGTTTTTTTTAATATTCAAATTAGTTGTTGGAAATTAGGTAAGCTACCCGTTACGTTTGATCCATTATTTACAGGACACCCTGTATATTATATTATAGTTTACTATGTACTTTGATCTTTTGTGTTTCAAAACATGATATGGAATACTTCGCTCGATCAAAAACAAATCCGAAGAGGAGGCTTATTTGATTATTTTGTTATGTTTTTCTTATTGTTCTTGAAGTACATGAAAGTTTTACTTCCAAAAACCTTATCCAAACAAAGTTAATAACATATAGAACAATCTTTTGTGGTTACATTTTGAAAAATAGTTTAATTATTTTAATAATAAATTATTATATAATACAGCGGCTTGCGTACGTGGCTTCAGTCGCCCGCCAGGCCTTGACGAGGTAGGATCTATGTCCCTTTTGCTGGCGCACGGCTGTCCCGCTGATTTATCGAACGATTCAAATAGAACTTTAGTGTAAAACCACCGACCGATTTGCACTGGACCGCAAAGAAAAAGGGTCGTTTAGAAAATTTTCAATATCTTCAAAAGTATTTGACCGAGCTTTATGAAATAAAGACTAAATTAAAGAATATTTTAATGTGCTTAAATTAAAAAAAAAAATGATTACAAGCTTTTTATTTTTAATAAATGTAAAATAAATAAAAATGCTTAGTTTTTCCAGTATTTTCGTAAATGTAGATTGGTTACAGATGTGCCGTTTTCACGCATTTTAGGACTTTGTGTTGCCTCCGCGAGCTCGCAATACTGCTGCTATGCGATTTGGCATACTTTCTACTAGGTTTTTGAGGCGATGCTGCGCAATATTCTGCCATTCCTCTATTAGAGCTTCTTTCATTTCACGTAGCGTGATTGGCGGTGGATTCCGCTGACGTACGCGTCGTCCCAGTTTGTCCCATGCATGCTCAATGGGGTTCAAGTCGGGGCTGCGTGCTGGCCACTCCATGTGTGTGATACCGACTTCTTGAATATAGGCCAACATTATCTGAGCTGTATGCGGGCGGGCATTGTCTTGCATAAAAACGGCATTCTCGCCCATGTCCACTAAAAATGGACCAACGCAGTCATTCAAAATTTTAGTGGGTAGTTTCTGGTTCAAGACATTTAATTCTCATAAAGAAATTACATTTCACTTACATGAGAACAAATTTAAATATACAAACTAATCATTGTCCTTCGACACTCGGACTCACAATGAATCAGACGTATTTACTGAGATTATTAGTTTACATAAGTAGTATAATAAATAATTAAGTTTGTGGGTACTCCTAAAAATCTCAGTTGCGATACTATGCATAACTATCGCTTTGACATAAAGAGTGCGGTCTCGTTATCACAACGCAGATAAATCAGTCAGTAGTACAACTTTTGTTTACAGAGCGGTTATTTTTAAGTTTTTATTTAAAATTATTTTAGGTAAGTATTCGTTTTGTGTTAATATAGTAACAATTATCTTTTATAGTTAATTAATATTGATGTTTTGAAGAACATGTTTTTAGTTTTCTGCAGTTAAAGTTCCATTTTCTATTACCACTAGCTCAGTGCGACTTCCGGAAGAAATACCAGACCACACGTGAACAGAGCCTCCGCCGGAAGGCACTTTTTCTTCTATACAGGCTTAGTTATAGCGCTCTCCTGGTCTTCTGTACACTTGTCCTCCCGTCGTGCTTGTATAAACAGAATCTAGACCAGTCTGAAAACACAACTCTTGACCAGATTCAGAGTTCAATTCTCGTGTTCTCTACCATTACTCAACCTTGAGTTTCTGTGGTGTCTTTCTAATTTTGAGCCATTTGCAGGCCTTAATGGCGCGAAACAATTGATTTGAGAGAATAAAGAGGTTGTCCTGTGTATTGTATTGTAATGAGTTTTATCCGAATTTATTTCTTCTAAACTACATACATAATAATAAATAACTAGTTTATGTTCGCGACTTCCGACGCGTGGGGTGCGCGGACTATAATAACTTAGTTTACAAACTATTGAAACTCCCATCAAAATCTCTCCAGTAGTTTACTGACAAAAAACCCAAAAACCAGATCGTAAGCTTGCTGTAACAATCATGAAAGAAAAGGAGATTAAGTGAATAAAAACAATTGTAGGTAGTAATAAAACAAAATAAGTTGCCTCTACTTATATTTCTCTAAAGACTAAATAAACCCCCGAAAATTAACATGAATTGCGTAAAAGGAAGTTGAAACACTGTTACAATTTTATAGTGTGACGGTGACCCAAAGTTTTGCACGGCGCGGTCACCGAGTTCATTTGAAATGTCTATTCGTGTGCGACTTGCCACGCGCGTAGGTAAGTAACGCTAAATGCCTACTGCGCTCGAATATCCTGCCCTTAAGTGTGACTTATGCGCTCATAATTAAAATGCGCACTCTTATACACCTTGGCGCGCACTCTTATACGACCGGTTGTATAAGAGTGCGCATTTCTCTTTTTTTTATGTGATACTTAAGACTTCAAATTATAGCAATAACTTGTTTAACTTCATGTTGATTTGTTCTAAGATATATAGAGATTTAAAATAAATTAAGTTGATTTCTTGGACTATAATACTCTTTTTAATACAAAGCCTCATTTAAAAAGTGCGCACTCTTGCACCACCTTAGGGGGCGTCCATAAATTACGTGAGATGTTTAAGGGGGGGAGGGGGTCGAGTCAAATCTCATCTAATCTTACGTTGGAGAGAGGGGTGTCTCGGCAAATATCACGCAATTTTTTTTCTGACTGAAACAAAAAAAAATTATACTATTTTGGTCCATTTAATCCAGATTATACATGCTTAAGAATTAATCTTAAGCGTATATCGCAATACGATTAAGATCATTCACTAATTCGTTGGAAAGAAAATGGACTGAATTAGAGTAGATATTCTTTTTTTTAATCACAGTAGTCACGATTTAAGTATTCTATTGTTAATTTTTTATTACACTTATAACTCTCAGCAATATTGATTACTAGTCGTAAATAAAAGTACGAAGTAAATTTTTTTTTCTTTTTACAATAACAATCCAACGCGTTTACATAAGAAACCCACATTTTGAAAAATCTCACGTGAGATTGGGGGATGGGGGAGGGGGTTGAATAAAATCTCACGACATCTCACCAGGGGGGGAGGGAGGGACAGAAAATTTAAAAAAACACCTCACGTAATTTATGGACGCCCCCTTACCCTATTTTCTTTGTTTATTTTAGGGATACATCAAATGTTTCCCCCGTGGGTGGCCCCTCATGGGTGAACTTATCACCCATCGCTAGCCCAGCTGAAGACCGGAACGCTGCTAGTCCCTCGCTGCTGAATTGGTCGCCGGAAACTGGCCCATCATCGGCTGATGATTTGGCCGTTGACGACCAATGTTATTTTGCGGCTTCACCTAACAGGTAACGAATTTTTTTTTAATAATGCAGAGCCTACTCAGCCTACCTTACATTTAACTAAGGGCATTACTTTAACATGGCATTTTTCTTACAGAGACATAAACTTGACACCACCGCCACATGTGGACACTCCATACGACGACTCGACGTTTCGCACGCCATCGAGCAGTTATATTCGTAAGTGATAACTTAAATCCAACCTTTTTAGTGTGTAACTCATTTAGTAAATATGTACTAATTATAATAATATCTTAACATTTTAGATCTTACCACGGTAACATCTGCTACACCATCAACGCCATTTCATGGTCCATCTGCTGGTAAATTACATAACAATGGAATCATTAATAGAATTTATTAAGGTTGGTAAAATAAAAATTCTAATCATAAATTGTTGTTTCAGCTTCGTCTATGGACATTACCGGGTCAATCACATCCAGTCCAGCGATGTGTGGTCTTTCTGCAAATCTAGGTAAATAAATCTTCAAATTGCTTGCCTGGCCCCCGCAAGTTTGACAAAAATTAAGTTTTAATTATTTTCTTTCTTTATTATTTTAGCCACTGTTAATTCAGACGAAGACGGCATGTGGAATGGCAGTGACACAGACGCAGAAGACCAAGCTGATGATGAAGAATACCCAATATTTAGACCGCCAACTTCGGCGACAGACAGCCCAGCAGTGCTTGCCGACTTTGACCCAAGAGTTATAAATGTGTTAGACCAGATGGACAGACTAAATGATGCTGCGATACGCGCAACACTTCCTGTTGATCGTATCGTTTTCAATTGGCGATCTGATTTGTCTGGTTTTACTGGTGTTCGAGAAAAATTTACAGGCACTCCGGGTCCAACATTTCCAATGTCGGAGATGGAGAGTCCTGTAAACGTCTTCTTGAAGTTCTGGGACCAGGAGATCATGTCGCTGATCGAAAAAGAAACGAACAGCTACGCAGCCCGCTGCCACAACAATCCTGACATAACGTGTGGATCCCGCTTAAAACGGTGGCATCCAACCAGCGTGCGTGAATTATATGTATTCTTTGCTGTGATGATCCAACAGAGCCTTTTCCCCGCCACCGTAGAATCAGAATATTTTTATCCCGCTTCCCGTATGACTGCCATGCCGTTCTTCAAAGAGTATATGCCCTATAGGAGACTCCTCCTCCTTAAAAAAATGCTCCACTTCGCCAATAAAGGCAATATTTCAGACTCCCTTTCCATGGAACAGCGAAGATTATATAAAATTCAGCCAATAATTGATCATTTGAGCCGGAAATTTCAGGATTTATACCTGCCCGGCCAAAACATAGCTGTTGCCGAATCTTTGCTTAAGCGGCATGGCCACTTAACTTTTGTTCAAAAAATAGCGACGAAAGCGGCCAAAACGGGTATTAAATCCTACGAACTTTGCGAGTCGGATACCGGTTATTTGTGGAAGTTCGTGATCTACGCCGGAGAGAGACAAGTACAGGACTTGACCAACAGACCGAATGACGCTGATGAGACAGACCAAACCGACGAGACTGACCTTCAGCCTGCTGGTGCTATTGCAAAAATCGTGTACGACCTCGCCAATCCTCTGTTTCAAAAAGGCTACACGCTAATAATGGACAACTTTTATAACAGTCCATTATTAGCGCGTAGTCTTAAGCTGAGAGGGACTGATTGCTACGGAACGCTCCATTTGAATGGGGCGGACGTTCCGGATAGCCTGAAGTCTCTCACTAAACAACCACTGAAGATTGGCGAAGTCGTATCGTCTACAAGCGGTGACTTAAACGTCATCGTCTGGAAAGACGCAAATTTGGTCAGCATGGTGTCCACATACCACAAGGCGGAAATCGGTGCAAACGAAAAGTACGGCAGTTGGAAGTTCAAGCCGAAAGTAGTCCTCGACTACAATAAAGTAATGGGGGGCGTCGACAAAAAAGGCCAGATGCTGTCAAACTTCCCCGTGGAACAGAACAGGAACAGCATCTGGTACACAAAACTTTTTAGGAGGCTGCTCAATGTTTCGGTGCGGAATGCTTTTATCATTTACAAATGTAAAGACGATAAAATTTCGCACCGAAATTTCCGGCTCCAAGTCGCCGAAGGCCTCCTAAAAATGTTTTTTCAGGGCAACACCCCCTCTATTCCAACAAGTGTGGTTACCACCCGCCATCTGCCGAAAATAATTCGGGGTCATAAACCGAGGCCGGTGTTGAAAAATAACCACTTCCCGGTAAAAATAACCGAATGCCCACTCAGAAGACAATGTGTGTGGTGTTCGCAATGGAAGATAAGGAGTAGGACCTCGTGGATGTGTGACGTATGCGAGGTGCCACTGTGCGTTGAATGCTTGAAACCATATCACACAGGAGTACCTACCAAGTGTGCCAACTAGGAAGTGGTTATTGTAAAACACGGGCCTCGGTTTTTCAGTCGAAAGTGAATAGGTTACTTCTAGGCAAGCGTGCTTCATCTTCGACCACATCATCGCTTACCATCATGTGAGATAATTGTCAAACACGAGCCTATTATATGTGACTCAGGTTGGCTGGACAAATCTTCAAAATAGCTTGCATTTAACTAGGTCAATAGGTCACTTTATGTGACGGCTAAACACCCTTATTTCAGAATTTGTGACGCTACAGAATCTTAGATAATTGATCGAAAACGTGTCCAGCCATCTTGAAAAACCACTTTTCGCTGGTCTCTCAATCTCGGTAACGGAAGTGATTTTGACGACTTTTTGCATATCAACGGGCGTCACATAAATTTGTGACGGGCACCGAGCTAAAAGTTTTGTGATAAGTACAGTGGTTTAGTAGAAAAATGCAAAAATCTGTGTCCAGCCATTTTGAATTTACGTAAAAAACTTATGGCTGGCACTTCCGAATCTCAATAACGGGAGCGTTTTCGAATATGGTTCCTTTACTAATACTTGGTGACGCAATGTGTGACAGTAATAACGTTTGATTTATGGCGTCACATGTAAGGGTTTACGAGAAATCAATAAAAACTTAATGTCCAGCCAACCTGAGTTCAAGATGGCTGGACACATGTATCTCCACTGCCTGATGATCTACGACCTTCGAAATGTGTTCAAAATGTTGTGACGGGGACGATAATGATAACCTGAAATTGTGACGGAGAAACTTTGCGTAGTTTCAAAGATATTGACCATTTAAATTTTCCCATACAAACATCCATTAATATTGTGAGGTGACCATAATTTTACATAAATAAAGGATTTCTTTTTAATCGATTAATTGGCCGGTAGCATCCACGCCTGCTTTGTATTTGATTTCCCCGTGGGAATAAAAGGTTTTCCTGCAGTGAAAAGAGTAAATATGTGTTAATTCAAAATAATAATGGACCACCAGCGCTGCAAGAGAGAGCCCACTTGTATTTCGCGTTTAGTTCATTATATTATGTAACTGAAAATGAGAACTAAACTCGACAGCCGGCAGTGTATGTACTTTTCGAAGTGTTATCACTAATCAGAGTACTAGTAACTATTAATTAATCTGCGGTAAGACAACCTAAATAAGAGTTAAGATTCGACTAGTTGTCCTAGTAGTACCAACTTTAAGCAATAGATGGCGACACCAACATCAGATATCATGGCAGTATAGTTTGTCCTCCGACATTTTCGTGGTAGACCGCGAAATTCAATTTTTCTTGAGTTTTTTGCAGTTATTTTTTTCGTCCGCGGAAACAAATAACTTATAGATATGTATGATGATTCTTATGGTTATAATTATGTAAATACATACTTGTTATTGTCGCGAATCATATTTTGATTTCTTTTAACGAACGAACGCAAACGCGAGTTGATCATCGTCATTTTCGCCATTTGAAACGCTGTATAAGTACAAATAAATAAATGTGATTTTATTTACAGCAAACATTATTTTTTCATTTAAATACCTTCAGAACATTAGTTTAATTCTCCTGACATAATATATACCTACTAAAAAGAATAGATATCTGCACGTAAATAATCAATAACATTTAATAATTACACCCCCCCCCTTCCTCACTTCTACATTTTTGTCTTCTATTGATTTAAATATCTACTGATCTACAGTTGTTCGTATTAGTATGTCCAATACACGGATTTTCGTCCATTAAAGAAAACACCTTAAAATATACTTGTCCTACATAAAACGTACAATATTGGTTACCCTACTGCAGTGTTTGTATGGGGAAATTTAAATGGTCAATATCTTTGAAACTACGCAAAGTTTCTCCGTCACAATTTCAGGTTATCATCATCGTCCCCGTCACAACATTTTGAACACATTTCGAAGGTCGTAGATCATCAGGCAGTGGAGATACATGTGTCCAGCCATCTTGAATTCAGGTTGGCTGGACATTAAGTTTTTATTGATTTCTCGTAAACCCTTACATGTGACGCCATAAATCAAACGTTATTACTGTCACACATTGCGTCACCAAGCATTAGTAAAGGAACCATATTCGAAAACGCCCCCGTTATTGAGATTCGGAAGTGCCAGCCATAAGTTTTTTACGTAAATTCAAGATGGCTGGACACAGATTTTTGCATTTTTCTACTAAACCACTGTACTTATCACAAAACTTTTAGCTCGGTGGCCGTCACAAATTTATGTGACGCCCGTTGATATGCAAAAAGTCGTCAAAATCACTTCCGTTACCGAGATTGAGAGACCAGCGAAAAGTGGTTTTTCAAGATGGCTGGACACGTTTTCGATCGATTATCTAAGATTCTGTAGCGTCACAAATTCTGAAATAAGGGTGTTTAGCCGTCACATAAAGTGACCTATTGACCTAGTTAAATGCAAGCTATTTTGAAGATTTGTCCAGCCAACCTGAGTCACATCCTATTATGGTGACGGACGCCCCGTTTTTGAGGGATGTCTTTATGTAGAGTTCAAAAAGTGCTGGCTCTCAGCCTAGTTTGAATAAACTTGACTTGATTTTATTAATGATAAAAAAACTTCCACCTTGTAGGTACAAAGTTATTTAATTCATATTTTTACTTTTTTATTGTTTTATTGACTTTTACTGTCCATGTGATTTGTTTCCGTCTCGAATAACTAAAACGAACATAGTGTGTAATAAAAGTGTTTTATTTTTATCCATAATTATACTTCAATATACTTAATACTGTGATAAACCTACTAATAAACGTAGCGTGGGCTCTTTAGGGATACGTCCACACAGTCCTCACTAATCCCGGGTAGCGAGTGCACGTACTCTTAAAATGACTCATCTACTTACTGATAATTTGGTGGTTTTCTTCTAAACCCTAACTAGTGTTACTAGTGAACACCACATTGGCGACGAGTAAAAGCGCAGTAAGTGAAATTATGTACTTGCTTATGGAAATTGGTCAACAACAAAATTATGAAAAAAAAAACTTTCTGAATAATAGTGACTGTGATTTCAGTGAAAATTGGTAACAAGCCTCATCATAACATCACGCCTATAATTCCAACGGTGATCTAAATGAAATTTAGTGTCAAAAATCATTCAAATTCATTCAATCATTCACGCCTGTAATCACCGTAGGATTAGGCAGAAGTGTACCTATAAGCAGTTACTCTTACATTTCGCTAGATAAGTTAGTTCCAAGGTGTGTTCCGCTGTGGCCGGACCACAGTTTAGTACTCAGATGCTATAAAAGTCTACTTTCATCGGAATATATATATTTTTAGGAAAATGTAATGAAATAACTAGCAGGACAACAAAATGTATTCTAATAAGACACAAGTTAACAGTTAAAAGACAAAAGTTATAAGTTTAAGGTGAATGCGACCAACCAACCCGCGAAATTCAAATTTTCTTACGTTTTTTGCAATTTGCAGGCCTGCAAATTTCGCGGGTTGGTTGGTCGCATTCACCTTAAGTAACAAAATTACAACAATATTCGAGTGAACAAAATCAAGGGGAATAATTAGTTAGTGGGCGCCGCCGATTAAGGGCTTGAGCCCTTGGGCACGCTGCGCGTTGACTTATATAGGCTCGTTCATATGGTCCGGGCTTTCTGGAGGGGTGTAGTACTTAAAAACTTAATATATAAGTACACATTTTTGTAAAACATTTTAAAAAGAGTAAGTATGGAGTTTCTTCCCCATTCTTCTCCATACAAACTACCTTAGCGAATGAGAAAATGAAATGTCACATTTCCTAATGGCCTAATTGAAATAAATATTTTCATATAAAAAGGAAGAGATGTGATATACTAATAAACGTGAGAGTCAAAATGGCGGGTGTACCATAGCGAATCAAATTATACCAATTACCAAACAAATGTACCTAAAACCTACTATTCTGTACCTAGGTCTAAAAAATCTGTACCTCCTTCAGAACGAAATTATTTCGAAATTAAGGTACACCCGCCATATTGACGTCAAGATGGCGGGTGTTCTATAATATTTTATTATTTAACCATTATTCATAAAATATAATAACACCAAAAAATTGTACCTAAAAAGTACCTCAATTAATAAAACACACACACTTGATCAGTTGGATGGTTCCTGAGAAATAAAACAACCGTGTCTTGTGTATAAGTAAACAAGATTAGTCATCATTCTCCTGCCGTTATCCCAACTTATTTGGGGTCGGCGCAGCATGTCTTCTTCTTCCATACTTCTCTATTACTCGTCATCTCAGCAGTCACCTCCTTTCTAGCCATATCATCCTTCACACAGACCATCCATCGTTTCTTTTGTCTTCCTCTACTCTTATAGCCATCTACATTCATACTCTTCACTTTCCTCACTATATTTTCCGTGTGCGTTACGATTGCTCCGCCAAGTTATCCAAACAAAAAAAAAAACTTCGCCAGAAAAATTGACGAAATTTGTCAAAATCGAAGAGAACAAACCAAAAATTTGTCAAAGTAGCATTATAAAAGATAAAAGGGTTTTAAGTTGGCCTCGCGAACGTAACGTGGAGGATTGTGCGGCCATAGAGATCTCAGCAACTACACGGGTTAGAGATCTATTTCTTTTTGTCAATTGAAGACTGGATTTGTCAAAAATTGACGAAAAAGAATTATAGGGTCTGGATCCATGTTTTACGAAATATTCACCTTGGAAGTTATTTCCGCGCAATCCTTCACTTGTTGTTTCTTTATTGTTGATTATTTCTTTGAAACTTAAGACTTCATATAGTAAAACTATTACAAGAAGAAAGGTCTTAATTTGTCAAAACTAACGAAAGCAATAAATACTACTAAAGGTTAGTTAAACAGACGAAATCTGTCCAAAACAAAAAGTACTTGGCCGCGCAGTCGAAACGTTACTTTTTACGCTGATATCTCATTATCTATAATTGCTAGGATTTCGGTGTGACCATACATTTATTCGGCATTTTAACCTCGTTAGAATGACATATCGTTTTACCCTCAGAACAGTTTTCAACGCGTGTAATCTTAAAAGTGATGTCATCTCATAAAATGTTCGAGCAGGGTAACCATAATTTCGATTTGATTTGGGAAAACCTCTAACTACAGACTAGCAATTATATTGGACAACATCTAGCTCAGTTATAATTAAATAAAACATTTTTAGTTCAATGGCTAGTTTAATTTGTATTTAATTTTGAAGTTAGCGTCAGGTCAGCACAGGAAAAGATTAATTTGCTCATTTAACGATTTAAATTATACGTAAGTGACACTCTATTGACAGTTGGTTTTTTAATGGCATTCACATAAAGTTAAGGGCTCGTTCAGACACGACAGAACCGCGCGATTGCAAATCATGCTGTTTAGAACCGCAAAAAGCTTACTTCATGATATTCCTTCTTGAGATGATCATTGAAGGTGAGCCACATTTCTTTAGAAATATAAATGAATAGGGAGTATTTTTTTCATTTTAACAATAAATAAATAATAAAAGACCTTATTCCTCGAAATGGTTTTACGAAAGTAAATTATGTGAAAGTACAAAAGATCCTGTTTGCATTCATTTTCTCACATATGGTTTTATAGAGGTGTAACCAGAATTATTATTTGTATTATTTGATTTTTGTAACGTCAATGTAGACTTACATTTATTTATTATTTTGGCTGCTTGTTGGTCTAGTGGTCGCAAGCACGACTGCTGAACATGAGGCCCTGGGTTCTAATGATTGATTTTTATTTTCTTAAAAATTATTCTGTAGAGGTTTTTAAAGAGTTAAATTTAATATGTTGATTTTTTGTAATCTTTATATTTTTCTAATTTTGCAAGCTGTGATGAATAAACATATCTAATTATTAAAATATACAAGTTTTTTATTTAAGTTTTTGCGGTTCTAAACCGCATGATTTGCAATCGCGCAGTTCTCTCGTGTCTGAACGAGCCATTAAAAAACCAACTGTCAATAGAGTGTCACTTACGTATAATTTAAATCGTTAAATGAGCAAATTAATCTTTTCCTGTGCTGACCTGACGCTAACTTCAAAATTAAATACAAATTAAACTAGCCATTGAATTTCAAAACCTACTACATTTGAACTAAAAATGTTTTATTTAATTATAACTGAGCTAGATGTTGTCCAATATAATTGCTAGTCTGTAGTTAGAGGTTTTCCCAAATCAAATCGAAATTATGGTTACCCTGCTCGAACATTTTATGAGATGACATCACTTTTAAGATTACACGCGTTGAAAACTGTTCTGAGGGTAAAACGATATGTCATTCTAACGAGGTTAAAATGCCGAATAAATGTATGGTCACACCGAAATCCTAGCAATTATAGATAATGAGATATCAGCGTAAAAAGTAACGTTTCGACTGCGCGGCCAAGTACTTTTTGTTTTGGACAGATTTCGTCTGTTTAACTAACCTTTAGTAGTATTTATTGCTTTCGTTAGTTTTGACAAATTAAGACCTTTCTTCTTGTAATAGTTTTACTATATGAAGTCTTAAGTTTCAAAGAAATAATCAACAATAAAGAAACAACAAGTGAAGGATTGCGCGGAAATAACTTCCAAGGTGAATATTTCGTAAAACATGGATCCAGACCCTATAATTCTTTTTTCGTCAATTTTTGACAAATCCAGTCTTCAATTGACAAAAAGAAATAGATCTCTAACCCGTGTAGTTGCTGAGATCTCTATGGCCGCACAATCCTCCACGTTACGTTCGCGAGGCCAACTTAAAACCCTTTTATCTTTTATAATGCTACTTTGACAAATTTTTGGTTTGTTCTCTTCGATTTTGACAAATTTCGTAAATTTTTCTGGCGAAGTTTTTTTTTTTGTTTGGATAACTTGGCGGAGCAATCGTAACGCACACGGAAAATATAGTGAGGAAAGTGAAGAGTATGAATGTAGATGGCTATAAGAGTAGAGGAAGACAAAAGAAACGATGGATGGTCTGTGTGAAGGATGATATGGCTAGAAAGGAGGTGACTGCTGAGATGACGAGTAATAGAGAAGTATGGAAGAAGAAGACATGCTGCGCCGACCCCAAATAAGTTGGGATAACGGCAGGAGAATGATGACTAATCTTGTTTACTTATACACAAGACACGGTTGTTTTATTTCTCAGGAACCATCCAACTGATCAAGTGTGTGTGTTTTATTAATTGAGGTACTTTTTAGGTACAATTTTTTGGTGTTATTATATTTTATGAATAATGGTTAAATAATAAAATATTATAGAACACCCGCCATCTTGACGTCAATATGGCGGGTGTACCTTAATTTCGAAATAATTTCGTTCTGAAGGAGGTACAGATTTTTTAGACCTAGGTACAGAATAGTAGGTTTTAGGTACATTTGTTTGGTAATTGGTATAATTTGATTCGCTATGGTACACCCGCCATTTTGACTCTCACTAATAAACGTAGCGTGGGCTCTTTAGGAATACGTCCACACAGTCCTCACTAATCCCGGGTAGCGAGTGCACGTACTCTTAAAGTGGCTCATCTACCTACTGATAATTTGGTGGTTTTCTTCTAAACCCTAACTAGTGTTACTAGTGAACACCACACGCCGCAAACGCACTTGAGGTCTGAGCCGTCCATGAACCCCCATCTGCAGAGATAGTCTTTGCTCCGGCCGACTTGGGTTCGAAGTCTGTTTAGAGATTTCCAAGTCGGCCACGGCAACTCGTGCCCAGGGGGAGGCTTTTCTGTTGGATCGTTGAAGTTGTCAGGGGGTTTAAACCGCTCTCGCCAGAGATTGCATCTTGCGGTGGAGGCGTTGAAATTGACTGGGCTAGCTGGGCCCACGCACCCAAGAAAACTTTTGCGGTTTTACAGCCTCTGGGGCACTGAGCCGTAGCTGTGCATTAGCTGGCGTGATTCAGCTTGCAGCTTCGTCCTCTCGATACGGCTGGATATAGTCCTGCGAACTCTAGGAGGCGCGATGCCGGAAAGTGGGTACAGCATTCGTACCGGGGTCGGTTTAAGACAACCAGTAAACTAAAAAATGGGTTTTCTCTTGTTTTCGAACGTACGACCAGTAGGTGGTCCATCCAAATGAGGGTTATTACGATTAACCCAAATCTTCGGGCGTTAGCAAAGCACCTGAACCTGATAATCGTGTTCAAGACCAATAAAAAATCCAAAATCCATTACAAAATTATTTTATTTCAACATAATCGCACACTGGTTACAATAACTCAATACAATCTTCTTTGAAACAATTTCAAAGTAAGATAGCAAAACATTGAACATTGACCTCTTAACTATAGGATATCTATTCATGAAACATTACACTGCCTTACATAAGTATAATGTACCCTAAAATGATATGGTGTGCTTAAAATCTGTAATCAGATAACTAAGTAAATGCTTTCGTACATTACATTCGTAAACTTAGAAAAATACTGAGATTAAATCAATGAAATTCATAAATAAATATTATGATACCGGTGCTCAATAAATTAATGAACTTTTTACGCATTTATAATACTGAAATGAGAGATTCTACCTCGAAATGGAATGTCATAGTTAGATGAATTAAATTATTAACTTTGACACATTATTTTTGGTAATCCGTGCTTGGACGAAGCTTTAATGATTATTATTATACTATAAATAAATACATTATACATTGTTAATAGACTTCCAAAGGTTATAAAATGATATTAGGATTACCTAGGAAGATATACATAGTTGAACTCGTAACTGCCTTAACACCTTAAGGATTTATATCTCTTGCGAGTGATTCTACCAGCGTTAACGATGTGGAAAAGCCAACAATCTATTGCATTAACACAACTTACTGATTGTCAATTGCCTATGGATGATGTTCACGATGACTAGGTGTCAGTTAGATGGTTGTTAAAACTATCTATTAACAAAGTTTCTATTTTCTGAGAATTGTTGTCAAAAGACTGCAATTTCAAGTTCGACTATATAAAGACATTTTCACGGAAAGTATTTGACAATTCGCTGATATAGAAAATAGGAGGATAATCACTGATGTAGCAGTATACATATGTATCATATACATCTGTATATAAATAATCATTTGTCTAGTTTACCGTCGTACTTAATCAGTACGAACGTTGATCACACATTATCACAGAACTTAACCAAAATAAATGAAACTAAATAGAGTGTGCAGGTGCTAAGTACATAATTATAACTAAATAATACTATCCAGAGCAGAGAAAGCAAATAAATAAATAACTTTTTCTAATAAATAGAAGCACCGAAAGCACTCATTTGTAACTTGAATAAATAATATAATTTATGATCAATTTAGAACTATGTATTGTATGTTTTATTCCTAAATACATATCTTATTTTGTAAACAAATACACACTTGAAGACATAATTCTAATATGAATATCTTACTGTTGTATATTTTTAAGTACATAATTTAAAACTGCTTGATACTGATACTGTTACTGCAATTGTGCCATATTTGTTTACTCAATCCAACTAAGTAATGAAAAATACACTTTTTATACATATATATAATATCTTTTTTCCTACAATAAATGATCACCGATGGCATATAAGACCTGAATTCAACATCGAAAAAGTAATATTTTTCAACCTTCAATAGACCATTAAATAAAGATTTTTCTCCAAAATTGATGTTTCTACAGCCATATGTTAAGGCTGTCTGTATTTAACATTTTTATCAAATAGAAGAGATTCTGAATTCAAATCAGACAGTAAACAGAAGTGATAAAGACTGCTCGTGAATATTTTTGTGCCGAGGTGTGAGTGTACATGATGGTGAATGGTGCATGATGGCGGGTACTGGCGCTCACTGATTGCCATTCGCGTGGGCAAGCTTCTGTTTCTTGTTGGTCGGCGGCGAGTTGAAGAGGGCGCCACTGTGTAGCTCCTTCATTAGGAAGGGTACCTGAGGACATAAAATAATGTAAGTAATTCATGAATTTGGTGAAGTATAATGCATTATCTTATCCCTTTCTCATCAATGTGATTTCGTTTAGTCTCCCTCAGCAAATCATATACAGTCTGATAGTACTAAAATCTACGAAAACAAAATTTACAGTTAAGAGCATATTTCACCAGAAATGCCAGAGAATTTTTGATTATGCATGTAACAATAGTAGATTTATACACCATTATTTTTAGGTCGTTCTGGAACTGAATACCATTAACTCGATCATCGAATTCGAAACGATTGGGACCATTTTTTTCAAAAAGTAACAATAAAAAAAAAGTACGAAAGAATAAATTGTAATGTTTTTTTGTGAAATAATGAGAATCGATCGATGAATGAATTTTTCAATGGGTATCGTTCGCATGTGTTGCCAATCGTGGATACGTTTTACACACACATCCACCTATTTTGATTTTTTGTATGTCCATGCATTTGAGTTCTCATTATTTAAAAAAAAAAAAACATTAAATTTTTTCTTTCGTTTTTTTTTGTATTGTTAGTTTTTGAAAAAAATAGTCCCAATCGTTTCGAGTTCGATGATCGAGTTCATGGTATTCGGTTCCAGAACGACCTAAAAATAATGGTGTATAGAGCTTTATATATAAAATACTGGTGTGAGTTTGTAAGTGTTCCCCTGCTAAACGGCTACCTATTTTGATTTTTTCTATGTCCTTTTGGGTTACTTTGATGGCCCTTAGCTATAGTTTGGACAAGACAACTTACTGGGTTGTCGACGAAAAGGGCATGAAAAGTTCTATATTTTTAAATATCAAATACACTTTTCATTATTCTGGGCAACATTACCTTATGCTCCAGCCCCAGATAGTTGTTGGGCGGCAGCGCCAGCGCAGCGCGCATGATGTTCTCGATGGCGGCGCGCTGCTTGAACAGCGCGTTGACGACGGGCGCGCGCGCCGGCACCAGCGGCGCCTTCAGCAGGTACGCCAGCGCCGACAGCACCGCGTGCATGCTTTGGTACGCTGCGAACGAGCGGTGCCTTACATTCACTCCTACCGTAAAACGTGATTTTTCATCCCCAAAAAAAGTCGTTTCCCAGCAATATTTTTTGTGTAGTTTGATATATAGAATGCTTGGTTGACGGCTTCGTGAAGGGTCCGTTTACACCCTGTGTAACGGGTGTAAAAACACCTTTAACGAAGCCGAAAGGTAATCGTTTAGGCCCGGCCAGGGCCGCACGTGTGCACACACAGCGCCACCTATCCTAAATTACAGTATTACTTTACCCAGCAGTAAACTACTAATACTCACAGTCCGTAGTGTCTGCGTCGCGGAAGGCGAGCCTAGCGAACAGCTCGCCCAGCAGCACCAGGTCCAGTATCAGTGGCACCGCCAGGAGAGAGTCCTCGCATGTGTTGTGGACTACGATGGTGTTGGTTCCGTGCAGGAGGATCTCGGATGTGTACTCGTCCATGGCGCGTTTTGAGTCCCCTGGAAAGAAAATTGAGTTTATAAATTGAACCACTCGCAGATTTGTGTGTCCCGATCTGATGTACTCAGAAACGGAAAAAAATCAAATTGCATTTATGTGTATAAAGAACAAGGTATAAAGTTCCTCATCCCCAATTACAAAGGGAGGATCCTCCCATCAGACGAGTGTTGTGTCTGGTGGACTACTGCCCGACGAAGTTTCTATATCTTCTGAACTCGCGGATAAATATACTCGTATTAGCGCGATGCAGGATTCGTTCATTTGCGTTATAAATAGCGCTAGCACACTTTTTGTCAACTTAATTATGTCCGTTACGACATAATTATTTGTGAGGGAACTAGATGTCCTAGAACCAACAAAATCGAGAACATGTGGTAATCACCAACCTGCAAAGGGCCTGTGTGCTCGATCACGGATCACACAAGCCTCTTTGTGGGAAGGACACACAAAAAGAAGGCCTGTGTTCGAGCAGTGACACATTATAATCTGATTGTGTATGTAGAAAGTTTTCTACAAAAGGAACATAAAAGGAAACTCACCGACATACGGCACATATTTGATGACGACCACATGGTCGGGCTTCTCGTCCTGGCTGTACAGGATCTGGTTCGACCCAACCATATCATCAACTACGTTGCTCTTTGATATCTGCAAACATAACCATTCGTTGAGTTCAGAGTTGTTGAGCTATACGATTACTGACAAATGCGTGCAATGGACAAGTCCACTTCTGCGTGGTTCTTTCCTCAAAAGATCATCTCGGACACTAATCTGCATGGTCCTCATATAACTTGACTAAGAAAATGTATGGACTTTAAGAATAGACTGATCTCTTGAGTTTGTTTTGAGTGAAACCACAAACACTATTCTGTCCCGTCCGATTTAAAAAAAATACCGATAGAGAAATTTTATGTGGGGGATAGAATTTCTCTATCGGTATTTTTTTTAAATCAGCTGTTATTTATTTATTATCATTTTAGAATTAATTCATCGCAATACTTTTCACTAATGTCATGCCTACATCGGTATAAGTTTTTTCTTTTATTTTCATATTCTTCCTGAATTCCCTGTTCGATTTATCTGCGAAAATCGATTAAAGTTAGGTATACTCTGAGAGATTACTAACCTCCTTGGACCGGAACTGTTTAGGAGCGGACAGATTCTTGCCGTCATTGTTGCCCAAGTGGTTGTAGCTCACGATAGATACTGGCTTCAAACCTGAAAATACAAATTGTTTTATTGTAAATAAGCAAATGATAGACAAATTAAATTTCAATAATTATCTTTCTGGTATGGCGTAATTTTTCATGGAAAAAATATCTATGTGTTCACGCCTACCGCTAGCGCCACCTACCGACGAGGTGCTGCACTCGGTGCGTGAGCGCAAGTGCCGCCCCCTGCAGCCCAGTGCCAGACATCGGCGCCGCCTGATTCGTCTATTCGCCGCTGCGCTCGCTTGGCGCCACTCCGTTCATTCTCTCATCGTACATTCATCAATCTTACTCACAGCGGCTATAAAAGCATTGAATTATATAGAAGCATTCCTTTTTTCCTCACATCCACCATCCATTACAGACCCCTCCCCCTCGCCGTGCGGTCGGTGCCGCCACGGGGTAACCCAAACTCTGTAAAATGTGGATTATTAATTCAATATAGATGTTAAAACCATACCGGGCGCTTAATTTCACAACGGGAACAGACCTAATCCTCAACACTATATCTATTTAAATAATAAGGAGATGAATTTTCAAAGTCTTTCTTGACAACCAAACAGACATTCTGGCTAATGGTAAGTGGTCACTGCCGTTTATAAACGTTTGCAATATTAGAAGTAACGCAGGTGCAAGTGATAAAGATCAATCTCAGAGATAAAGAAAACATTTCATGTCTCATGCGCCTGTCACATAAAACTATACGCTTTAAAAAGGAATACAGCACAACACACAAGCACACATAAGCTTCAGTCTAGTCTAGTAGGGGGCGAGCCTATTGCCATCAACCTGACACAAGTCCAGTCTCCGGGCTGCTACCGAGATATTCGTGATGGTAAGACCTAATAACACTAACAAACAACTGGCGAAATGTTCTCACATGTATGTACTGTATAGGGTACATCTCTGCCAAACCCTCCTGGGATTACAGGCGTGATACTCACCAGCCGACACGAGGAAGTCTACCAGCACGGACTTGAGCTTGGTCTGTCCGGACTTGAAGTCGTCCCCGGCCACGAACACGCCGCGCAGCTCGGCGCGCTCCACCACGCCCGACACCAGCGTGTTTTGGGGCGAGCCGTTTATGTATATGCACTGAAATTGTAAGAAAACATTAAAAAATTACATTGTTCCACAATTTCGTGATGGGGTTAATTTAATATAGAACTGCGTTTCACAGATAACCAAATGGCCCACTTTGTAACGTCGTCCAAGCCTTTTTAAGAAACACATTAGCTTTTCAACTGTATTGAACTCAAATATTATTCATGTCCAAACTTTTTACTTTGAAGTCAGTTAAAAGGACGATTTTCAATTAAATAAAAGTCTCAATACAATTTTCTGATAGGTAAGCAACATACAAGAGAGAACATAAGATCTGTGGATCAATTTGCAAAACGATCACTCTGGACAAATTTCACCAAAAGAACTGAACACGATCAGTTCATTTAAACTGCGTTCAAGTGCTAATCAGTCGCAATATTCCAAAACAGGACCGCTCTTGAACGTGACAAGATAACTACCACTACTACATACTACACTACTGGCAATACTGATCGCATTTAGTTGGGTGAAATTCGCCCCAACCGTGTAAACTAATGAGAACTCACCTTTTCATCAATGGCGGCGAGCGCAAAGATGGTGGAGGGTGATATCTCGGAGTTGTTATTTCGCAGCGCTCGCTCCAAGTTCTCTGAGGTATCGTGCACGCCCGCGTGCACCTCGCAGAACCTATGACAGAAGAAAAAAAACTAGAGGTGGCAGAAGTTAATAGAAAGAAAATACATTTCCTCACCTTCCTCTGCTTAGTCTTTTCCCAAGTAGTTTCCAGTCTAACCGGATGCGGCTGAATACCAGTATTTTACATAGAGCGACTGCCTATCTGACCTCCACAACACTTAGTACTGGGTGTTTGGATACCCCATGTTAAGACACACACATGTGAGACAGTGGCACAGCGGTGGTTTTCAGCGACAGCCACCGATAACGTGATGACGTAATGAAATTGAACCTATCTTAGTCCAATATGGTGGGCATAAGTTTTTTCTAACACCCATATCTACATATAAACAAGTCAAGGTAATAACTTAAGATACGATTTTTATTCTGCAGTTTAGTAAAAAGGAGGTCTCCTGCTTCGAGGAGGCACGGGAAGAGAGCACATGGAAGGAATTGAGGGAGCCCTTAGCCCAGTAGTGGGACGGTACAGAATAACAAAAAAAAAGTTTTGAATTGCTTGAAGATAGTAATGTCAAGAGATAAAATACTTAGCTTTGCTTTCTTTGAAGGTTCTTACTGCTACTTACTATAAAAATGGTTGCTTAAGTAATTACTTAAACTCAAGTAATTACTATATCTTGTCTACTTAAAGTATGTTTAAACTCAAGTATTTTATTTGCCTAAAAGGTATTTTGAAAATGCGTATTCTACTTAAATACTAATAAAACCATTGCGTATATGCGATTGATATAAGTTTTTTACGTTTTACTTTTAAATACGTTCAATAAGCTATGTAGCACATTTGAAGTAGTACATTGAACTTTTCTATTTTAAGAACTGTCACTTGCAAAAAATACCTATATAACTCGTCGAACCATTCGTTTTTGTAACAGGGTCGGTCAATAACTTTTCTTATAAGATACTATTTTATATATTTACTCTCACAAAGTTAACTCCGTTTTCATGTTCCACTGTAATCCTAGCATTAAGTAACTTGTGTAGAGAAAATAAATGATATATTATTGAATTCGATTCATGAATACAATGCTGACAAATATCGAACAGTCTGCTCGATATTTTTTAAATGATATGAAACGATACTGAATCTACATTATGCTGAATAAGGTAAGTCTTGTAAGGATAATTGTTCTATGTAAGCTTCTTGTCATCCAGTGAGCCATTTCTCCTTAAATTTAGCTACCGGAGATAAATACAAAACAACTATTTCGGAAACTGGATTTTCAGTTCTTTAGACATCAATTATATGTATACGGTACTTATATCAATTATTTTAACTTTTGTCTGTCTGTTTGTTCCGATTAAACTCCGAAACGGCAGGACCGATTTGGACGGGCCTTTCACTGGCAGAGGCCAGGAGGTTTTGGTGGCTGGCTGGAGTGGCTGATCATCTTATGAGGAATAACTATTTTAGAAAAAGGATTAGGGTTCCGAGGCAAAAAAAATAAAACAAATGAAATTGTATTTTAATAATAACTAGTTTTTGCCTTCGGCTTTGCTCGCGTTAATTTAGAATTTGACAATTAATTCGAGTTGTACTCTGCTTGTAATAATATAATTCAATCATAATTCGAAAGACACGTGGCGCTATCTATTATCTCAAGAACGTTATGGATGTTTGCCTAGGGAACAGTACTTTTTTTCGGAATGAAAGGAGTTGTACTCTGCTTGTAATAATATAATTCAATCATAATTCGAAAGACACGTGGCGCTATCTATTATCTCAAGAACGTTATGGATGTTTGCCTAGGGAACAGTACTTTTTTTCGGAATGAAAGGTACCCTATGTCAGTTTCTCTACACCTAAAAACGTCTGACCAAAATTTCAGCAAGATCGGTTCAGTTGTTTAGGCGTGAAAAGGTAACAAACAAACTTACTTTCTCATTTAAAATGTTATATGTACAATAAAAATAAATAATATATAATATAGTTAGAAAGTTAGGATTTGACGCGGGCAGAGGTCACGGGTCACAGCTAGTTATCAATAAGATAAAACCACACCTGTATTTCCTGGAAGGGTTATGGAGCATTCAGTTATGTTAAGTCCGATGTAATATTTTTGATCGCATATAAGATGGCTATTCCATTATAATACTTCCCCGTCATAGCCATCAACTGGGTATAAATCCAAACTTCGAGCCGCTGCTGAGAAATTCCTGATGGAAAAAGCCAATACCTCTTTGCTCGACCTGGGAATACAACCCAGGACCTCATGCGCGGCAGTAGTGCTTGCGACTACTAGACCATCGAGGCAGTCAATTAATGAAGTGTCTGTAATAAAATAATGCAATATCTATAATTCTAGATCATACCTCTCAGTATTGGCTGTCCAAAGTACGATAACTGTGTCCAATTTGTTCGAGTCGCGGAAGTCCTTGATGTCAGCGCGTACTTGTAGGTACTGCTCGTACCTGGTGCCACGGATCAAGTTGGTAGCGCGGTCCGCCTGGAAAAACAGAAACGACAGTGTTTGAAATGAATTTTCAATAAATAAACCCTCAAGTAAGTGAGGAGTAAGGTTTTGACTGAATGGTGGCCAAGATAGGGTCTAACAAACCAGAGCCGTGCAAAAACGCGTTGGGCGATGACGATATCGTCAAAATCGCGGCAAATACCTTGATAAGCGACGCACAGAACAGAGAAGAATTGCAGCAGAAAAGGGAGGCCTGAGGCCAATAGTGGGGGATTCCGGGCTGAAATGATGATGATGAAGCCGTCCCTTCTCCTAGTCTTTCAATAATTAGGTTTTGGTGGAATTGGTTTTGAAAAACACATCTACAAGTCAGAAATAAATTATGCTTTAATCTGGTCTTCATTTCCGACTATTCTAAGAAGACATACCGAAACAAACTCGCACAGTCTCTCTGAAGTTCACAGTTAAGGACACATCATGATAGCCATACATAGTTAACGTTACAACAATTTCCTGTCGCGATAACTTTACTACGTATAATATTGTGAATAGCCAATCATTTTCCTCATACGTAGGTAATATGTATTGATAAGGAATCTATTGACCTTTCGCGGTATGTACAGTTCACGTTAAAAATTATATTTGTATAATGACGTGTTTTTTTTTTGGATGAGAAATCATCAAATGAGTCCTCCCGCTCTGGGCGGAGCGGAAGGAAGTGTCTGACTTTTACTGACTAAAACCCATCCATGTTCCTTCTTTTGCCATTTGTGTTCCAGGCCGCGGTATCTCTTTCGAACAGTCCCGCAGCATAATGACGTGCTAAATGGGACTTTTTGCAGAATGAGATAGACAGATCGGAGTAGATAATTTGCAGATTGCAAAATTTTACCGCTGGCCGTTTTAGAATTATGTCCTGTTTCCATGTATATGTAAAATATAAATTAGAGTAACGTTATTTTATTTCTCGTATTCTTCCCAGCAAACCCTTTCATTTGATACCCACATCATGGGAATGCATAAAATACAACTAATCCGACATTTTTGGGAGTCCGCCATATTGGATTTGGAATGACGTCACACCAACCATGCATCAACCATGCATTGTCATCCAAACTAAACATGTATGCAAAATTTCAGCTCAATCGGAAACCGGGAAGTGAGTCAAATTTTACTTCTTGGTTTTCATAGTTAGTTACAGGTAAAGCTAATTAAAGCGTATTAAAAAAATGTTCCCCAATCCCTTTTACCGTGCAAATGACAGATTTTAGAAAAATAAGAGAGGGCTTGAAAGTCAAAGTCGCTCTCAAGCGTAAATTGCTCTTTATTTCAGCTTAAGTGTGGTTGAAAGTACATACGAACTTAAGTTTACACTTGGTCAGCACATCCGATTTGCTAAATAACAAATCCACCCCGAAGCAATAACTACCCATATTCGGCTTTCGTTCGGCTCTACCGATTGGAAAACTCCGTTCGGTGTAGCGCAGCTTAGACAGACAGGTCCCAACTTCCATATTAAAACTTCTCTCTTATTGAATTGGCAAGAACATCAAACTATGTAAGAACTGTTCATACCAAGATTTTAATATTAACCACATAACAGAACATCACGCCTGTAGTCCGGGTTAGGTGGAGATGTATCTAATAGTACACCCACATTTCGCCAGTTATGTTTAATTCCCATCTAATGGGGCGCGAGCCTATTGCCATCAACCGGTCTACTACTGACTGGGTTATGGAGCATTCAGTTATGTTAAGTCCGATGTAATATTTTTGATCGCATATATTCATATTCATATCTTTATTTGCATTCCATAATGTGTGAAGATCTTACAATGGGCTTAAAGCTACGGTACAATTACGGACCCTGTAGGGCACAGCAAAAAGTATAAAATTTATAAAATTTTAAAACATGTGCAGTATTAATTAACAAAATTATTTCATAAATTTTCATTGAGATCTGTGAATTATAAGTTTATACTTATAATTATAAGATATTAATTATTTATTATTATAAACTTATAATTATAAGATGGCTATTCCATTATAATACTTCCCCGTCATAGCCATCAACTGGGTATAAATCCAAACTTCGTGCCGCTACTGTGAAATTCCTGATGGAAAAACCCAATAACACTTTGCGCGACCCAGGAATCGAACCCATGCTCAGCAGTCGTGCTTGCAACCACTAGACGAACGAGGCAGTCAGTAATATTAACTATTCACTAATATTAGTGGGCTGATTGCAAGGGCTACTTCGGAAGTACATTCATACGTAAGAATCACGAGGCACATAAATCACCCGCCAAAAAAAAAACGAATAGGCGTATTGTAAGAATAAAATGTATTGCACGCGCCGCCAATCAAATAATCCTCATAATATAGACTATCCCTTCAAGGCTAATGATCGATCTGATCTTATTTTTGGCACTTTCTATCTCAATAATCTGTTTCTATAGAAACATGGGATATTTGGCAATCCCTTACTGTAGCGGTGCCAATTACTGGGCTATAAGTGGAGATATTTATATTGTGGTAAATTGTGTGGTGTATTATTTATTGGAAAGTAGATTTAATTAATCGTTGATTATTATAAAGTACTAGCTTTATAATAATTAGGTTAGGAAGGTTTCGCTCCCGTTATGTAAGGTAATTAACCGACGGGATCGTTTTAAATGTAGCCTATATATATATAGCACTCTGAGATAATGTAGCTTCACGTTAGTGAAAGAATTTTCATAATCGGATCAGTGGTTCCGAAGATTACCCCCTACATACAAACTTACAAACAAATTTTACCTCTTTATAATATAAGCTTAGACTAGATGTTGCACGCGACCTTCGTGCGCGTAAAATTATTATTAAAAAAAAAAAAATACTTCCCTTTTTTAATCGAATTTTGTTACCAATTTCAAGGGTTTTAATTTTTTTACAAGGAACCCTAATTATTTATCTAAAATTATTTATCTAAAATTATTTAATTAGTTTTTATCTGCCAATAAAAGTCCCGTCAAAATCGGTTCAGACGTTCCAGATTAATGTCTGTCTGTCTGTGTGTGTGTTCTGACAGACAGACAGACAAAAATTTAAAAAAAATGTGTTTCTGTTATAAGTACCGTATATACTTTCATATGCATTCAGTAAAAACCTGTTATTTTGATATTACAAACAGACACTTCAATTTTATTTATTTGTATAGATCTGTTCCTGTAAATCACTTCTTAGAATGCAACAAATATTTTCTTAAATCCCATTTCTTTTCGTGAACATTGAGATCTGTCTTCATTTAGTTGATCCGCAAGTTCAGGAAAATGCAGCAAAAGATGCAATAAATCTTCCTTTCTATACTACAGTACAGAACAGCAAAGACTACTTTGTCTGTCCTCCCTATCTCTCTACAGCGGGCTATGTTCGGAGTCTGTACATACCTACAAGCTGAAATGGCTGGCTCCCCATGTTTGTCGAAGACCCGATGGTCGATGAAAAAATCGAGTCCTAGATTGGAGACCGCGTATCGGCAAGCTTAGTGTCCCCTCTAGATTTCAACTAGTTGGCACGATTTTATATAATTTGGTTTATACACTGGGAATTTTAATTTTCTAAACCACAGATTAAGTTAGGGATGGCTGGGGCAGACTGGATGCGAAAGGCGGCCTATGTCTAGCAGTGGACTGCGATAGGCTAGGGTTACCTACCAACTCTCAAAAATATTTAAGTACCCCTAAAGTTAAAGTCTCCTAACAATACATATAAGTACACATTCTTTTTGTTAAATTCTTCTTATATTAATTATTTAATATTTGAATAATTAAAATATAGATCCCCTAAATAAATCCCAACTCACATAAGGACCTCCCAAGTTTAGGGGGAAAACTACTAAGTTTGCGATAGGCCTATGTTAGGATTGATAACTTTCTAGCACCTATATTTTGAAACTAGAACACGATGGGTCGATTATTTTTCAAATATCGAAGAATCAGAACCCGCGAACTGACACTGTTTATAAAACACACCGTCGAAGGCAATGGAACATTTTATTATTCCTCTGTGAGCCATTCATAGACAATCGATCTTTGTAAACATACTGGCCGCTTATGATCAACAGGCACCACGGGCTGACACGTGTTTTGAAAAAAAAAAAGTTTCTACACAATGGCGGTCAGTGCTGTCCTTTCTTTGTTATGTAACCTCTGATTTTGCGGTACAGTGAACTTTATTCTTATTGGCATAAGGTTTATATCAAAGGTAATTTAAGTGTGAAAAGACTGAACACGTGTCACAAGCTTGACACATGGTTTGATACATAATTAGTCATAATAATCTATGAACGGTGTATATTGTTTATAATGAGTAGGCATGTGTAAGCTCTTGCGAATAATGGAACTTCTATTACTCTTTAAGTAAACAAGCCTGTTTCATGTTGATTTTGTAAAGCTCTGGTTTATCGTAATGACTAAAGTTGTTGTTTAGGAAAATTGACACGTGTAAGTCAAAAGACAATTATGTTTTACCATGGTTGCAAACATAACATCACGCCTGTAATCCCCGCAGGGTTAGGCAGAGATGTACCTAAAATAGTACACCCACATGTCACCAGTTATGTTATGTTTAATACCTACCCATACTATAGGGAACAAACCTATTGCCATCAACCGGACACAAATTTAGGCTCCGGGGTGCTACTGAGGAACCATGTCTATGGAATTGTTTCAGGATTTTGATAAGTCACCTACGTTAGTTTGTACTAAAGATGACAAACGAAGAATTTTAATAAGACTGATATTTTCTCAGAAAGTGAATCTTGGCAATCAGCCCGAAACATAGTCGGAAATAAGGAAGCGTCAAATGATGATATAATATTGTTTACGAGCAAGGGCGTCGAGCAGTCCCGCAGCCCTGGCAGGCATCGGCCCTTGCGGGCCCCTCCTGTTTGCTGACATCTCTTTGAGACGCGCGTGGAACACGAACGCGCCGTCAACACGGCCTGTCGTCATAAGACGGACGGACGGCGAGCTAGCCCATTACTCACCGTCCACAGGCCCGCGCCTGCGGTGGCCGAGAGCCACCACGTGGCTCCCGACGCCCGGGGCGTCTCCCGCGGCGGCTGGGACGTGAGGTTCTCTCCCTCTTACACAAACTTCATGGATGGATATTCTTCATAATCTTAGGATTACAGTTTCTGGACTATTGCCATCTCTTTGAGACGCGCGTGGAACACGAACGCGCCGTCAACACGGCCTGTCGTCATAAGACGGACGGACGGCGAGCTAGCCCATTACTCACCGTCCACAGGCCCGCGCCTGCGGTGGCCGAGAGCAACCACGTGGCCCCCGACGCCCGGGGCGTCTCCCGCGGCGGCTGGGACGTGAGGTTCTCTCCCTCTTACACAAACTTCATGGATGGATATTCTTCATAATCTTAGGATTACAGTTTCTGGACTATTGCCAGAGATAGCTCTACTACTAAACGACTAAGTTTGGAAAAAATGATTTAAATTTTCCATTAACTACGGCTGACTTTATCATATTCAGATAGGTAATATAACCTTGAAAGGTTTGTTTTACTTTGTTTATTCTATTGATACTGCTACTACTTAGTACATTGCCTACATATCAATTTATATGAAAGTTATCGTTTTTTAATATTAGTTCTAAGTTCTAACTTATGTAAGTATGGCACTTAGAAACATTATCAGTGACTCACCATAGTGAATCGATAGATAACCATTAGGTACATACCGTACATAAAGTCCATATACATATGTATGTACCAATAGATTTTGTTACTAAGGAAAAGTCTTCAACAAAGAAAGAGATCTCTTAAATTAGGTATTGTGTAAACGGACCCTTCACGAAACCGTCAACCAAGCATTCTGTACATCAAATTAAGTAACTCGACACAAAAAATATTGCTGCGAAACTACTTTTTTTTTGGGTGAAAAATTACGTTTTACGGTAGGGCTTAATGTAACGCACTCAAAACATTGTGCTGAAGGATGCATTGATATAGAACGGGGTCGTGGAGGTATTTATAGTAAAGTGATAACTTTAGAAACTTGTATTAAAAAAAAAACATGTGAAAAAGTTGGAGGTATGGTCTAGAACAAAAAAACGATCGCAATGACGGGGAGAATAAGTGCCTTTCGGCTTTGTTAAGGGTATTTGTACACCGATTATATATATAATAATTATTAATCATATAATTATTATATGTATATTAAAAAAAATGTGGGTAGGTGATGTGTAGTAAATTTTTGAAGCAAGCATTAGAAAGAGAAACATAAGTCATATCAGAAATTTCCAACGACAAACTGTTTTGGCTTTCAGTGGTTAAATACCTTCATGAAATTTCTTTTTTACAGCGACCAATGGGAAAAACCAAGTCTTTGATACTGGATACACAGGTTTAGTATGAATGCAACACTAGAGGAAACAAGTCACTATGGTACCGATGACTACGCGACATAAGCTGTTAATAAGCTAATTATATTACAACCAGGAAAACTAGCAGTAGTAATAATAGACAATTTATTAATAAAACGATGTCGTATGTGGTATAATTGCTGTGTATAGTATATGTATAGTATTAAAGAAACTCAAGTTATTCCAAGATATATCGAAATATTTAGATACAGAAGTGAATCAATAGAAAAACTACGACAAAAATATAACTTTTATGATAGACGTTTCAATAAGTTATGTAAAAGACGGGACGCGCAGTAAAAACCAAAGACCGATTAGCACTGGATCGTCTGGATCGAAAGAACTGTAAGTCGTGTTAAGACTAAGAGTCTATTTGCCCAGCAGTTGGCTGAAGTAGGCTAACCATGCGCGCCGGCAGCAGGATGCAAGGGGGTGCACTGTCGGTGCCTTAGGTGGCTGTCCAAATTTGTTCATAACCTTGTCTATCAATTAGTGACCTCCTCTATTCTTTTTCTGTGAACACAGCATGCACGGGTCGCTTACGTCTCCTGTCTTCCATCGTCAGGGCCGTAGGCAGGGGGAGGGTGCAAAATCTTGGGCAACTATAGAGAAACCAATCTATCCGAGGCGGAAAGCAAAAGTACTCCTATTCTCGTTCTTATTTCTATCAACTTTACATATCATATAAGTACCAGTACAATGTAGTTTACATTAGCAAATAGACAATATCGATTCCCATAGTATGATTACTTAAGAGCGCCCCGTGGGATGCGTACAAATCGATACCCGTACTTGTAAAAGTTATGGAGCAAAGGAAACAACCTGTATTTATACTTACCTATACTAATTTGTGAGATTGTAGGAGCAACTCTTGCCAAGGAAGGAATTTGAAACCAGGAGCTCATGCTCAGCAGTCGCGTTTGCGACCTCTCGACCAACGACGCAGTCAATTATTATTTGTAAGTTCATATTTTACTTATATATCTATATATATAAAATTCAAAGTCCTGACTGACTGACAGAGATATCAACGCACAGCCCAAACCGCTGGTCCTAGAGCAATGAAATTTGGAGTGTGTATTCTTTGTGAAGAGTAGGTATCCACTAAGAAAGGGTTTTCCGAAATTCTACCCCTAAGAGGGTAAAATGGGGTGTTGAGTTTTCTATGAAACTTTTTATTCTCGCGGTCGATGGACTTGAAAATTTGTGTACCTACTCTGCAGTTACAATTATGAGAAACGTGTATCAAAGTTTTTCCAAAATCATCCCTCAATATGAAATTCAAAGCCCTGACTGACTGACTGATATATCAACTTACAGCCTAAGCTGTTGGTGTTAAAGACATGAAATTTAAAGGGTGTATTCTTTGTGAAGAGCAGGTATCCACTAAGAAAAGGTTCTTCGAAATTCCACCCCTAAGAGGGTAAATTGGGGTGTTGAATTTTCTGTGAAACTTTTTATTCTCGGGGTCGATTGACTTGAAAGTTTGTGTACATACTCTGCAGTTAAAATTGTGAGAGATGTGTATCACAGTTTTTCCAAAATCATCCCCCAATATAAAATTCAAAGTCCTGGCTGACTGATATATCAACACAGAGCCCAAACCGCTGGTCCTAGAGAAATGAAATTTGGAGGGCGTATTCTTTGTGAAGAGTAGGTATCCACTATGAAAAGGTTTTTCGAAATTCTACCCCTAAGAGGGTAAAAATGGGTGTTGAGTTTTCTATGAAACTTTTTATTCTCAGTTAAGAAGAGATTAATTATGAGAAACGTGTATCACAGTTTTTCCAAAATCATCCCCCAGTATGAAATTCAGTCCTGTTTTTTTTCGGTTTTTTCGTCATGGGTGTCATTTTCGTGGTTTTTGGGGCCGCCAATGACGAAAATGAGGTCAAAATATAAAAATTCAAGACGACGCCCATGAAGATTTTAGGTTTTTTCGTCATGGGTCTCATTTTCATGGCTTTTGGGGTCGCTGGTAACGAAAATGTGGCCAAAATGTAAATCGATGATGGCGCCAGCAAAAAAATTCAGTTATTTCGTCATGAGTGTCATTTTCGTGGTTTTGGGGTCGCTGATAACGAAAATTAGGTCAAAATGAAATTCAGGATGGCGCCGATGAAAATTTTTGGTTTTTCTTCATGAATGTCATTTTCGTGGTTTTGGGGTCGCTGATAACGAAAATTAGGTCAAAATGAAATTCAGGATGGCGCCGATGAAAATTTTTGGTTTTTCTTCATGAATGTCATTTTCGTGGTTTTTGGGGTCGCTGATAACGAAAATGTGGTCAAAATGAAAATCCAAGATGGTGCGGACGAAAATATTTGGTTTTTTCGTCATGGATGTCATTTTCATGGTTTTCAGGGTCGCTGATATCGAAAATTAGGTCAACATGGAAATTCTAAATGGCACCAACCATTTTTTTTAGATTTTTCATCAGGGTTCTCATTTTCATAGTTTTTGAGGTCACTGATAACGAAAATGAGGTCCAAATAAACATAGGAAAAAAAAACAATTCTCAGTTTTTTCTTCGGTTTCCCCTGACTCAATTTTCACTCTTCACCACTGGTACCTACCAGTGGCAAAGGGTCCACTTAGAAAGGGTTTTTCGAAATTCCACCCCTTTTTTTTGTTTTTTTTTGGAGGGTGGGAAATCATCAAATGACCCCTCCCGCTCTGGGCGGAGCGGAAGGGAGTGTCAGATTCTTACTGACTAAAAACCACCCATGTTCCTTCTTTGGCCCTTTATGTTCCAGGGCCGCGGTATCTTTTTCGAACAGTCCCGCAGCCCTGGCAGGCATCGGCCCTTGCGGGCCCCTCCCGTTTGCTGACATCTCTTTGAGGCGCGCGTGGAACACGAACGCGCCGTCGACACGGCCTGTCGTCATACGACGGACGGACGGCGAGCTAGCCCATTACTCACCGTCCACAGGCCCGCGCCTACGGTGGCCGAGACCCATCACGGCGTGGCCCCGACGCCCGGTGCTTCTCCTCCCGCGGTGGCTGGGACGTGAGGCTCTCTCCCTCTCACGTTCCGCCGCCTCCTTCGCTAGCATGACTGCTTCGCAGGAGGAGGCGACGGCTTTCCATTCCCTCTCGCCCCGGACCATGGCTTGAACCAGGGCCGGACGCGAGAGGTCGTCGCCGCCAATCGCCGCTACGAGGACACGGCGGTGCTCCGCCCAAGCGGAGCAGACCTCCACGGTGTGCTCCACCGTGTCCTCCGGGCGATCCTCGCAATGATAGCACCGAAATTCCACCCCTAAGAGGACAAAATGGGGTGCTGAGTTTTCTGTGAAACTTTCTATTCTAGGTGTCGATAGACTTGAAAGTCTACATACTCTACTTACAGTTTTTCCAAAATCATCCCGCAATATAAAATCAAAGTCCTGACTGACTGACTGATATATCAACCACTGGTCTTAATGACATGAAATTTAAGGATGTATTCTTTGTTTTGAAATGGGGGTTGAATTTTCTGTAAAACGTAATATTCTCTGGGTCGGTTGACTCAAAACTTAATGTACACATCACTCTTCAATTAAAATTATGAGACACGTGTATCACAGTTTTTGATATAACACGATGTAGTTTAGAAATATTTTCATTTTTTAATTTACGACCCAAAAGTGGCTCCCCTGTTTAAAATTAATTTATACGTCCGTCTTTGAATCAATGTCTTACATATATGTACCAAATTTCAACTCCATCGGTCCGGTAGTTTCAGAGTAAATTGGCTGTGACAGACGGACAGGCAGACAGACAGACACGCGAGTGATCCTATAAGGGTTCCGTTTTTCCCTGTGAGGTGCGGAACCCTAAATACTAATATTACATATATATCTTACATAAACTATTTATTAATGCGAAAGTTTGGATGAATGGATCTTTGTTACTCAATCACGCCAGAACGGCTGATCAGATCTGGATGAAACTTGGCACAGAGATAGATTATAGTCTGATACAAATAGATGTAGATTACTTATTATCCCAGAAGTAGGCAAGATCCCGTGGCCAATTCCCGAACTGCACGCGGGCGAAGCCGCGGGCAAAAGCTAGTTAACATATAGTACATATCTACACTAATATATAAAGAGGAAAAATTTGTATAAATTTTTTTCAAAAAATAACAAAAAAAAAAACACGAAAGAATAAATTTAATGTTTTTTTTTTTTAAATAATGAGAACTCAAATGCATATGTGTGTGTAAAACGTATCCACGATCAGCAACACATGCGAACGATTCCCATTCAAAAATTCATTATTTCACAAAAAAAAACATTAAATTTATTCTTTCGTGTTTTTTTTATTGTTATTTTTTGAAAAAAATTGTCCCAATCGTTTCGAGTTCGATGATCGAGTTCATGGTATTCGGCTCCAGAACGACCTAAAAATAGTGGTGTATAATAATTATTTACAGGAGTGTGAATTAGATTAAACAGATTTACACAAACACAGAAACTGAATACGTTTTTTGGGTAGCTAGATGGATCGAACATCGCACAGTTAATACAATATTTGATAACATTTCCTACCTGATCCTCTTCGTTGCGCATCAATAGAATCAAGGCGAGTGTTGTCAAGGGCAACCGCCCCTCTTCGTCCCACATTCCCCCACTCTTCCCCCTGTCACTCGAGCGAGAACTCCTTTCAGCTAAAATGCTTTTCATTAGAATCTGTCTATTTACGTGTGGTACATGTACCTTGCTCAACCCCTGTCAGATGTTTTCCTCTGGTATTGAGTTTTAATCATTATATCGTGTCACAATGTATTTTTGTTATATTGAAATAATGTACATGCATTTACATGGCTCTCCTAAAATCTGACCAAATAAATAAAATTGCAGTATCTGTTTGTAATTTCAAAATAACAGCTTTTTAGTGAATGCATATACCTACGGTACTTATATAAAAAAAACGTGCGTTCCGACTAATCTCCGACACGGCTGAACCGATTTACTATTATTTACCTTTTTTTTAAAGTTTACTATTATTATTAAATACCTACTAATCTGTAATAAATATGTAATATTCATACACTGAAGTTTACCTTAATAAGGTCTTATATTAAACGACTCGCTTTGTTAAAAGACTCGCGTTTAAGCCTCTTAAAAAATTAAACCTCTCAGTGAAGAACTTGAGGCGTTTTATTGATTCAAGTCTTTTTTAATGACGCGAGCTCTTTCACATTAGTAACAAGCCTTTTTTTTCGGATGGGAAATCATCAAATGACCCCGCCCGCTCTGGGCGGAGGGGAAGGGATTGTCAGACTTGTACTGACTAAAACCCATCCATGTTCCTTCTTTTCCCTTTGTGTTCCAGGGCCGCGGTATCTCTTTCGAAAAATCCTGCAGCCCTGGCAGGCATCGGCCCTTGCGGACCCCCTCCGTTTTAAAATACTGACATCTCTTTGAGGCGCGCGCGGAACACGAACGCGCCGTCGACACGGCCTGTCGTCATAAGACGGACGGACAGCGAGCTAGCGCATTACTCACCGTCCACAGGCCCGCCATTTGTAACTAGCCTCAAGTCGTATTTTTGGAGTCGAGTCTTCAAAATCAAGGCTAGTCTTAATTATAAAGGTTTTAAAGCCTCGAGTCCTTTCATCACTAACTGAAATCATTAAGGATAGCTGAAAGATCCAACCATATATTTTTGTTTTATCTGCTAGTTAAATAAAGCAGGTCATTTTGAATAACTTTAGACGATACCTTACCGAATAGGCGCCAAAGCATGCATGTTTAAAATAGACATCCATTGATTTTGTTCGTCAGCGAGTTATTTTACAAATACGGCCGACCCTGCGCGGCGCCCTACTGTAGTTTGTAGTGGCCATGACAATGGCTAACACGAGCGCATTTATACGCAAGACGCGACGACCAATCAAGCTATGCGAAACTAAATTAAGCTGATTCTCGCTGTACGCGGGAAGCTCAAATAAAGCGAGGTCAGGTTATACTGGATATTCACAGCTTGTCGTGTTGCCGTGTGTACCTATTAGCTTCGATAATTTGCAGTGTTTACAGTGTAATTATTCACAAGGTCTAGCGAACAGCGAAATTATATGGCAGTTGCAAGAATGTATTGTACTATCTATTAAGATTTAGTTGAATGTGGAAACGTAGTAAAACGTTTTATGGGATTAAACATAATAAGATGTTTCCAGAAAATTCTGAAAATATACTAATGTATCTCGATTGGTTGAGTAACAAACTAACAAACGCTCATCCATCATCATCATCTGCCTAGCCTTTTCCCAACTATGAAAGGGTCGGTTTCCAGTCTAACCAACTGAGCAAGTGCCTATCTGACCTTCACAACCCAGTTAGTACTAAGTAAATACGATACCCCTTGGTAAGGCTGGCTGTCAGACTCGTCAACAAACTCTTATCCATACTACTATTATAGTTTCTCCGTCACGATGTAGGTACGTAGAGGTGTATGGAATAAGACATGTTGCGCTGCGGGCGCTGCGGCAGATAACGCCGAAATCCGGCAGCGCTCCACAGCTCTACAGCCGCTGTGTGAAACCCCTTAACCTTGACGCGATCTTTTTATAGAATGCCGGTCAATATCAAGGATAACAGTTTAGGGAGCGGCCATACTTTTCTGTCCACTCGCCACGACGCCTCTTTATGTCCGGAGGGTTTGGCACGTGCCACGATGTAAACGTAAAATAAAGACGTCGATTTTTTAATTGAAAATACAATATTATCCTTTAACATCTTAGTGAAATTGTTTGCAACAAGCACATTCAGTAACATCTATAGATATGAGCAAATTAAAATTATGAAAATATTATTTGTGAAACGAGTAATTTTAATATCGACGAATTGACGTTACGTTTAAAACGTGCGCTCGTGCTGGAGTCTCGGCTTAATCCCAATCCGCGTCGATAAATATTGTCACTCTGCCAGAAATCTCTTAAATATCGGAATCAACTAAGTTAAGTCCTATGAAGTCTTTATGATGGAAAGATTCGTAAAACTAACATCATCTACCTGCCCTTTCCCCATTCTACTTGGGGTCGGCGCAACACGTTTTCTTCTTCCATTCTCCCCTGTCAAGACGTCACGGAATTATTTATTCCTTTCTCTTTCACACAATTCCTTCATCTTTTCTTTTGCCTCCCTCTCCCTTTCCATCTATCAACATTAATATCCATCCCTTTTTTAGTAACATGGGTTTCATCCCTCCTCCTTCCCCCTCCCATACCAAGATAAACGAGTTCCTTTCATATTTTTTCTGTTACAGGCGCCACTTTCAAACTTCGCACACACATTCGTCCAACAAACATCGCACCATAATCACGCCATGCACGCCGTACTGACGTCACTGCACGTCACGTACACACATGACCACACATGACGCATGCCACGTCACGTTACGTAAGTGTGGTCTATTTCCAAGAATTACCGGTGGCGGCGATTCTTCAGGGCTGTCCGTATGTGTGTAGACTTTGTTCAAATCTTTGTTCACAATAGATTCTATTTAAGGGAAAAACGTCAAAGAATTGTACGTATATCTGCAGAAGTTAAGGATTCACCGAGACCCATTTTTTTTACCATAGCATTTTATGCGATATAAACAAGATATTTGCTGTTGTCAAAATGTGTCCCAAATAGCCTCTTTTTACGGTATTGATGATTAATATGATTTTAATTCTGTAAATAGGTGATTATTTGTTGCGGTCGCAAATTAATCAATCATCAACTTACCATCTGATACTAACCTGCAAATTGCAAAAACGAAGATTGCAGATAATTTGAATTTTGCGGGCTACCCTGCTTTCGCCTTAAACGTATGTACCAAGGTACCAACTCTATTAAACCGAAGATTACGTTCATTTCAGAATCTTCTTTATCGAGTGGTTAGTGCCTAACCTGGTGTCGAGAGTTATTATGCTGCCCATGGGCCTCTGACTTGGCTTTTCAAGCCATGAAGAAATACCTCTCAAGGATGCTGGTTTCCTCGCGATATTTTCCTTCACCGAAGCAAGTGATAAGTGTATACAATAAATTTCAGAACGATTAAAACTGTTGAATATGTCATCGACTGCCTCGTTGGTCTAGTGGTCGCGCGACTGCTGAGCATGAGATCCTGGGTTCAATTCCCAGGTCGGACAAAGTGTTATTGGGTTTTTCCACCAGGAATTTCTCAGTAGCAGCACGGAGTCTGGATTTGCGCCCGGTTAATAGCAATAGGCTCGTCTCCTAAAACATGGGACTTAAACATAACTGGCGAAATGTGGGTGTACTACTAGGTACACCTCTGCCTAACCCTTTGGGGGATTACAGACGTGGTGTTACGTTATTTTTATGTACATATACTTAAAAGTTGTAGCGCAAACTGAACTTTAATGTGAGGGTTTTAATTTTCCGAAAAAACACATACCTACCCTAGTAATTTTCATGAAAAAACGTTCGGAAACGAAATCGCAAAACAGTTACATAGTTAATATGTAAGTGCGTAGAGTAGTTATTGTTAGTTTGTACTAAGGATTTTTTTTAAATTAAATGGGCCTACTCTTGACCTCAATCTTTGACAGAGATGAGGTCGACGATGGCACGAGCTGACCCAAGTGAGGCCTATTAACTCGCGACTTAAATAGATTGGGCAAAATTGGGCAATTGGAAGGCAAAAAGTGCTAATAATATTGTTTACTTTAGGAAAGTTTTGGGGTTGCGTAAGCGCAGATGTGGGATATAAATAGCTTCGTGGAATACTGAGTGATGTCAAGAGGAAGGAACTTTAGTATTTCTGGTAAGTAATACGTATTCTGAAAAACCGATTGGAATTCCTCGGAGGTTCAAATACTGCTACTAAACTCGATTATTTAATATCTATACTATACTATAATACCTACTAATATAATAAAGAGGTAAAGTTTGAATGTTTTTAAGTTTGGATGTATTGTAGGAGGTATCTGAGTTCCGATGAGAAATTTATATGGGCCGCGAGGCGGTTGTTCGGAATACATGGTAACCGTTTGTGCGTCATGTCACTTGATATACTCGTATTTTGTGGTTCACATACTCTAAGTACCATCATTTACGTGCCAATATGCCTAGTATATAAATGCAACACTATGTTGTTGTGTAAAGCACAGAGTGTTGTAATTTATTTAATTAGGGTAGTAATAAACTAAAAAATGAGCATAAAATACTAATCTTACAGCTGAAAGGACAAAGAAACGACCGAATAAAATACTGAAATTTCCAAAATTCAATACAGTATTTGGTGACGTAATATTTTTCCTCCATCTTAAATTGCGTTTTAACCTATACAATAAATAAAACAAGAATAAAATAAACTACCCTAACATCGGGGTGCACCAAGTCCCGAGCTCGCTTCGCTCGCTCTTGCATCCTACATGTTTTCGGAAACGTCGCACTTTTTTCGCAAACTTATTTTTGTTTTCGGATGGTTGTTATTTTTTTTTAGAAATTTAGTTTATTATTTTTCGTAGGATTGTAATTTGAATAAGCTCATGTTTATTTGTCAAACACCACATTTTTTTGTATTCATTTTTCGGTAATTCATTTTAATCAAGCTTAGTTTTACAGTCAACCACAGATCGTTGGAAGTTCTTTTTGCATTTAACTATACACTTATGTTATTTAAATGAGCGTGCGTGAATTATTAAATAGTCTAGCTTTTAAGGAAAAATATAGCGTTTAAGACACCTTTATGTGTCCTAAGTTCAAGGTATGCAATTATGCATTATTTAATATTAAACGTGACGCCTGTAGCCTAAGAAGAGTTGCGCAGAGGTGTACATAACAGGTTTTGGTTCTATAGTCTGTTGTTATGCCTTTGTTTACCTTTTTGTTTTATTATGCAGATATCACGGTATTATTATGTAAGTACTTAGTTTATTTGTTGTTATTATTGCTGTACACAATTTCCCGATACCGGCGGGCTACTATTTTTTTTATTTTTAAATATTTTTTTTTTAAGAACTATTTAAAAATGTAAATTAATATGTACAAAAAGTAAATAAAGTAAGTACACTGAATTATAATTTGTACATTGTTAACTAAGTCAAAGCGCCTCATCACTTACAGAAAAGCACAGCATGCACTACATTGTGTGCAAATAATTACACCATTAAATAATTAAAATTCTTGTTTTAATTATATTAAATACACAATTCGAAAAAAAAATATTAAAAACTAAATTGATTTCACTGAATTAAATTAAATAACGGATTAACTTTAATTAGAATAGATTAGATTTAATTAGAATAGACTAAATTAAATTAGAATGGTTTAAATTATTTTAATAAAGATTATATTTTTTTTAAAAGATAAAACCAAACCTAAATATTTGACTAGAGATACCCATTTTCATTTTTATTTTATTTTTAAATATTTTTTTTTAAGAAATATTTACCATGTATTATTATGTTGTATTATTATAAGTTACATTCTAAGAGCATGGAAGAAAAATAAGTAAGAAGTATTATCGTTTTATTACGTGCCAACCCTAGTTTAACGCCCATTTTTTGTATTTAAATGACCACGAAAAAATTCGGCTCATTTTGCATAAAACGGTTTATATCGGATAGTCAATGAACTATGAGAGTTCACATGGCAACAACTTCTTTACTCTACATTCATAACTTACTACGAAAATTTAAAAAAAAAATACAACTATAGTTCTTTGCCTTTAGATTACAGGAAAACCTATAAGAAATCTTAGATTTAAAACTACTTACGGAGTTTAGATAAATTAACGTACGGAACCCTCTCCACGCGAGTCGAACTCGCACTTGTCTGGTTTTTGTCTATCTACCTACTTGGGTTTTAAATGTTGAGTTCATGCTACATTACATACATTGAAGAAGATCCAATACGCACCCTGTACAGTTTGACGTCTCTCTCAATATAGTGCAACCGCGAGGTAGTTACTGAACAATCACCTTTATCAAAACCGTGCGTAGGCGCACTTATTCATGCGATCGCTCAATTATCGGGTGACCGTGGTGAATTGCTAACGCTGAACATTACTCTAACAGCTGAATCGTATGAAAGTGGCGTCGAATTACTGTATTGTATTTTACTAATTCATTTGATTTTTCAAGTAATATTACAGATGTGAATGCTGCCTAACTTAAAAAAAAAATCGTCTACACTGCGAATGAGATTTCCTCGGCAACTAGAAACATCCTATGGTGTTCTTACATTCCAGGCACCCAGGATGCTCGGTTAAGCAGACGACAACCTCATAATTTGTTCTGCGAAATGCCAAAAAACATCAAATAACCACATACCTGGTTAGCAGCTATGAAGTCAGGATCGTATATGGCTGGTCGCGGCTTCATAGTCGACATCTCCTTCTTCAGCTTCTGTTGCAGGTCGAAGTCAATGACCTTGGCGCGGACCATGGACTCGGCCAGGTTGAGGGGACTTATATCCCAGCCATCGATCACTGGAGAATGGGATTTTTTGGTTAGAATAGTCGGTCGGTCAATCAGTCATTTAAGGCTGTTATTGCATAGCAAGAACGCAAGCAAAGGTTATGCGACCTAAATCTATCAGTAATTGTCTGCGTAGGCAAACTAGGCAATGAATCAGATAATGCCCGAAAGACATCCATCCACTCCTGGATATAGATCTACCCCAAGTATCGCCACGAAGCGATGACTGGTCTGGACTGATGGATTTACGCGCTCTCCACTTGATATTTCGTTCACCTCAATGGTTACGTGCTTTTAAGAGCAAATGGCCCTTTCATGTGCTTGATGGTGACCACCGAGTGGTTTTAGTGAGGTAAGAATGTCATACTAACTGATTTTGACCTTTGGAAGGTATCCCCCCGAAAGCAAAAAGAAACCGGTCTACACCTAACTAAAGTAAGGTTTATTCACATTGTGTGACCCTTCAGGTTCTTTCCCACCAGGTTCTTTTGGAGGGAAGCGAAATCTCTCACTTGCCTCCTCATTTCACTCAACGGAAATGAATCCTGGTTCCATACTTCTAGAATTCCTAAAAACTACCGGGTGTCACCAAAGTTCATTCAATATCTAGGCAAAGAAACCAAGGCCGTCCAAGAGTTCGTTGTATTGACGATATCGTCAAAGTCACGGGAAACCCCTGGATGACGAATGCACAGGACCGGGAAGTACCTATGGTAGAAGAAAGAAGAAGCCTATACCCAGCAGTGGGTCACTCCGATGATGATGATATAGAAGCAAAAACATCAAAGCTATAGCAGAAACTTACCCAAATCATCAGGGTGTACCATTGGCAGTAGATGACACATCGGCACGTGTACATCGTTGCCTTTCTCGTCGATTCCGAGGCGGACTGTCGATGCTTGCGTGATTGAGCCCCACCTGTTACAATGGACAATATGACTTCTATATTTGGAATGAGTAATAGGTATGGCAAATTGTAGTTTGTAGGAGAGATCAGCATATTATATGTAGAATGAGGATTTATTAAAAAGCTGGTTGGTAATGTTGGTATCACAAGGAAGGAAGTCTATGGTGCCGGTGACTGAAAAACTGTGTGGTAATATGTGATTCAGGGGAAAGAAGAAAATTTCGTGTGGTATAGCTTTTTGTGCGAATTTAGATGGCCATAAGAGTAGGGGAAGACCGGAAAATCGATTAAACTGGTTGAAAGATGATGTGGCTAGAAAGAGATCACTCTATATCTAGCCATATCATCTACAGAGATGACGATTAATAGAAAACTATGGTATGATTATGTATGTGTCCTGTAATCCATCCAAAGGTTGTCTTAAAAAAATGCTATTAGCGATAAGACCGCTAAAATGTTTTCTTTTATGAATGTTACTTGTATTGTGTACATAATAAAGAATATTCTATTCTATGAAAGAAGACGACATGCTACACCGACCCCAAATATACTGAAATAAGACAGGGGAATGATGAGATTGGCTGGTATCAGGCCATTTTCGTGGAATGCTGTAACCGCCGCCTTGACTTTATTGTATTCCGAACATAAAGAAGATCTACTTCTTAGCGTGTCGATGGCATTTTAAACAGTTCCGGCCCAGAATTTGACTAGGAGGTTGGCACCTTCAGTGGCGTCCGTAAGTTCCTGTAACGTACAGCAGACAACAGAACAAGCAAGACACGATATTAGATACCATCACACTTTTTGTGAAACAACACCACATTTACACACCAGGGTAGATTTCCCCACCTGACAATAGTACGTAAGCACTACGCAAATATATGGAGTCAGATGTATAGATCCAACTCAAGAAAATCTCTCTGAAAATCTCTGTTTAGACAAGAAAATTGTTTACAACTACAAAATCAACTAATTTTGCTCCTCATTTACGAAGTAAACAGTCACAAATTAATGTTTTCTTCCATTCCAAAGACAAGATGAGAATAAATATTATGATATAATTTGCTCTTTGCCTTGTTAAGCCTAATTTAATAACGCACAAAATGGGGGCCTTCATACATAAGTAAATTAATTTTACCCGTACCGTAATTTCAGGACTAACTTTCGGGGTTTTATATTACTATTCATCTTTATTATTTGGGTAAATGTAAAATGGGTGTTACGTTAATGTTATAATAGTAGGGGAGCCCAAGCGGGGATTTCGGGATTTACTAAAGCGCGGCAGATTAATATACAGGGCGATACCTTGTATCCGGTTAAGTACCTCCACCAAATATGAGCCCCATATGTAAGGCCGCCCGTGAAGGATAAAGGATCAGATTAGTAAAAAAAAATTGATCATTAGAAATTCTCGAGCGCGTCAGATTAAGGTAGGGTGAGTTAATTACATGCTAAAAAGTGTATATTCCACTAATCTGACAATTTGAGAGTGACGTAAAAAAAGGGGAGGGCAGCAAAGTTGTAAAAAAAAAACCGTCATCTCGACATTCTCGAGCGTAGCCAATTTTTTTTTTATTTTGAAGGAAATAATTCAAGGATAACGAAAAATATATAATCTGACGATTTCCGCAAGCCGAAATAATAAAAAATCGTCGATAAAGTTTAATGCGTGCAGCTGGGTGATGCCTATATTTCCCTCTCCGCGTTTCTACTCCTCTCTCACTTTTTCTCTATCTATTACTCTCTCACTCCGTTCCCACTCTGGATTTTATTGCCACGACGCCATCACAGCTGATCACAGAGACTCGTTCATGGCGTATTATTTATCAACGTGTTTCCAACGTTTCAACTTATTTGTTAATTTAATATTAGTAATGTGAATTAAAGTTTATAAACATTTAATATGAGTGATATTCTCTGTGCGCTGTAGCATGGTGCGGGTGACAGTTTCAGTAACATTATTTCATTTCACTCTTGAAAGTTGCCGCGATTTACAAATTATGACGTAGTGTTTCAGCTGTACCATATTCGTAATTCGGATACGATGATAGCATTTCTTGCTTGCCAACAAAATGAAGATTCTACTATTACTATCAGAACTTCTGATACTGATATAGTGGTCATCATGTTAGCGAATATGGAACACCTGCAAGCAAGAGTAGAAGTTTGGATGGATCTTGGAGTTGGCAATGCACGCCGATACATCGACGTATCCGCTCTCTACAAAAAATTAGGCCCAAAAATTTCGAAGGCGCTTCCAGCTTTGCATGCGTTCACTGGTTGCGATTTCAACCCAGCATTGTACCGACGAGGAAAAAAGAAACCTTTGCAATATCTGATGAATTCAGAAATTTTCCAAGAAGCATTTCTGGATTTGGGATCAAAGGAACATAATGTGCAGGATTCTTTTAACATCATACAGTCTTTTACTTGCCACTTGTATGGGTTGAAAAAGTTAGACGATGTCAATCAAGCCAGGATGGTCATCTTCAATAGGAAGTACAAGGTGAAAGACAAATCACAAGCTTTCTCCTTGAGTGTCCGGAATTACGATGCGTGCAACTTGCCACCCTGTAAATCGGAGTTACTCCAGCAAGTGTTACGCACAAGATTCATTGCATGCTTGTGGAGTAATGCCCATAATGCAAAAATTACTGATCTTTTACCAACGGACTATGGATGGAAAGTTGTCGACAGAAAATTCAATACGCAATCTGAGGATGAATTCGAGCCAGAAAAGGAAGATAATTCTACTGATGAAGATGAAGATGATGATTAATTAATCAATTAATTATAAAAAATTAAAAAAAAATTATGATTAATTAATCAATTAATTATAAAAAATTAAAAATTTTTTGGGCATTTTTTTTAAATTATTTTCTTATAAATACAAGTATTCTACTTAAAAAACATACACTTATGTATTTGCATGCTATTTCCTGAGCTTAATATTTTTAATAATATTATGATTTTTTTTTTTTTGTCAGATTAGGCGAATCCCTTTAGATAATCGTCAGATTATGAGACAGCACGTCTAGAACATAAAGATGAACCATATATATCTTAATCTGACGCGCTTGAGTATTTCAAAATGGCGAATTTTTTTTGCACATTATAATAATGGCCGCGAGTTTGCGTCAGATCGAAATCGTCAGATTATTGAATGAGAGCTTTTTTTTTGGTGCACTTAACACCCCCTTAGAAAACCTGACGCGCTCGATTATTTTTTATTTTTTTTCATTTTTAACCCTTACGTACAACCACCCGCATCATGCAAATGATCAGATTAACAGACGTACATTATTAAAAATACGTAGGACATTGATGCTATCAATATCTGACGCGCTCGAGTATGTCCATGCAACAGTATTTTTTTACATATTTAAAAATCTATAGCTGCTTCCCCCACCGATGAAAAGGTATATATTATATAACATTTTTTTCTTTTTATCATCTAAGCTTTGCAACCTAATAAGTCTCTATGACGCTCGAGTAAATCCCCATTTAGCATCGTGGGCTCCCCTACTATAATATTTTGTGCTGTATAATCATCTACATGCTACTTACTCAATAAGTACTAATTGAAGTAAGGTACATGTAGGTTTTTAGACATATTTTTTGTCTAAAATTAAGACATTACGCCTCTTTTAGGTGACGTAGTACATGATGTAGGCTTCAGTTTTTGGTGGAGAAATAAAGGAATTCGGCTTATTTTGTAAATATCGGAAAAGCTGCAACTTCCATCCACCAACCTCAAGATCAGAGATTCGTGAGGAATAAAGCTAACCCTGGTGGTGGCACAAAAGAAGCGGAAATCCAGGCAGGAACTGGTCATAGGAGCATAGGCAGGAAGCGAGGCAAGTGGATCGACCTAGTCAGAGTAGCAGGCAAGAGTTGGATTACAATGGAGGGGACCTACACTCAGCATTAGGTGGATACGACGACGAAGTCTTTGACAATATTCATGGACAAGGGACGGATAAGGATATAAAGGGATTTAAAATAGAGCCGTTTTCAACAAGAGAACCTTCTATGAAAGTTCTAAATCCCATTACATTAGAAGTTATGCGGCTTCGTCACTTTTAATTACGTAGCGGTATAATGTGTTCGAGCACCTAGTAACAGGGAAATGTTTATGAAACTTGGATTGTTTTAGATTTAGACAAACTGATGTTAAGAATTTCTGGATTTTGCAACCTCAAGAAGAAATTCTTCTTCTTTACGTCGATCTGAATTGAGTTCGTATAGAACTTCACTAGAAAAAGTTTTTGTACAAGTTGCCCATTTTCTGAATGAATTATTTTAAATTTTTTGACTGCCTCGTCTCTTGCCTCGTGGTCGCAAGCGCGTCTGCTGGGCACGAAGTCCTAGGTTCGATTCGCGGGTCGGACACAATGTTATTGTGTTTTTCCATGAGGAATTTCTCAGTAGCACCACGGAGTCTAGAATCTATAACATGGGACTTACACATAACTGTACTGTGCTGTCCGTGCACAAAATACGCGCTTGGACGTTGAGTTGCGGACACCAGCCCGTTATACAATACAATACACATAACTGACGAAATGTGGGTGTAGTATTAGGTACACCTCTGCCTAACCCTTCGGGGATTGCAGGTGTTATGTATTTTTTTTACAAAAACTGTGAAAGCAGTTTGTAATTACTCGAAAAGTCAACTTGACTTTGAGGGATTTATCCCATGCAGCATGTTAACCTAAACACTACATGGAAGAAAACTTACCAGTTAGAATCCATCTTCCCATTCTTAGTATTCCACGACAGCTGGTGTTTGTTGGCCAGCACGGCAGCCGTGAAGGTGGAGCCGTTGTTACCGCCCCAGCCGACCAACATCACACCCACTCTGCCGACGCGGCGGTCGGTGCGGATGCTCAGTGATTTGCGGATGGGACGCGCCTGGGGATATATGGGCATTTAGCATTCTGTAAACTGTCTCATTGGTGGTCGTAAGTGCGACTACTGAGCATGAGGTCCTGGGTTCGATTCCGGTCGAAGTGTTATTAGGTTTTTTCATCAGGAATTTCTCAGTAGTAGCCACGGAGTCTAGATTTGTACCCGGTTAATGGCAATAGGATCGACCCCTATTACATTGGGACTTAAAAATAACTGGCGAAATGTGGGTGTACTATTAGGTACACCTCTGCCTAATCCTTCGGGGATAGAGAGGTGTTCTCTTATGATTATGAAAAACAGAAAGGACAATTGAATGACTGCTAAGATGAGACCTATCTGGTTAACATTCAACAATTTGAGTTTGGTGTGCTTGTATGACCTACCAGATGTATGAATTTGGACGAGGCAGGGAGGAGTATGTAAGAATGGTAGCAGATGACGTTCTGTGGCATCTGCCTACCCCATGGGAAAATATTGTGATTTCATAGATGTACGTAATTTTAGCTGGTGCTGATTTGTTTGATGTGTGACAATCCTATTTGAGATACTATTAAATCTTTTAGAGATACAATTTACAGTGCAGTTATTATACCAAAGTATTTCTCTCAAAGATTAAAATAAAAAGTAATGTTGTGAAATAATTTGAAGAAGATAACTAACTGAACCTAAAATTAATTGGTTTTCACGTTTTTAATTAACAGACTAACAGTAAGTGAGATGAGCTTCAAGAAATAAGTGATTCAGTTTGTTCTCGCAATGGAATTTTTAATAGAACCTGTCTTACTGATACTACCCAGTACTAACTGGGTTGTCGTGATCAAATAGGCAATAGCTCCATATAAAATACTGGTATTCGGCTAGCTCCAGTGTGACTGACAGCTGACCCCAATAACTTTGAGAAAAGGCTAGGCAGACGATGATGATTTGAAATGTTATTGAAAAACCCGGAGCAAATCTTCAACACACACCATTTTCTTGTGGAGAGAACGGATTCAACAGTATATGTCAGAACACCCATTCCCTAGATGTGACTAATAGCAGTCAGTGCATAGAATCAAATGAATATGGATTTATGTACCATACAAATGTACAAATGTACTATTAACAATTTTATGAGATCAAAGTAGAATTTATGTGATCTAAGTGCAATTTGGCTGTTTGTTGTAGCCGTTTATCAGTGTCTGGATTTCCGGGAGGTTTTTAATTTGATTAACTTATTCTTAAAATGACAAGATAGATTATATCATAACGGCAATGGCATTTCAGGATCACCCAAGAGTATTTCTATATAATTATATAAAAATGAATCACAAGTTTCCTTGGTCACGCCATCACGCGTGAACGGCTGGACCGATTTCACTAATTCTTTTTTAGAATATTCCTTGAAGTACGAGGATAGTTCTTACTGAGAGAAAAAATAAAAAAAATAGGTAGGGTAGGTAGGTAGGGTAGATAGGTAGGGTAGTGAAAGTAGTAGGTAGGGAAAACATACATTGCAACTTTGCAACGCATGGCACAGCATGTTTTTATAAAATAGGTACTTTATTAGTTGATTTCAAGTGAAATTAGCAGCTACATATAGCTAATGTAGCTGTTACAAATTGATGGACCCTACGTACAGAGCAATTTGTCTAAACACATGGTTTACACGTGGTTATAAGCATGTGACGCCATGCCATTAAAAACTCTCTATTTCGAGTACTAAATTACATTCATCAAATATAACATTATTTCATAAAATTCATCATAGAATCGTTTGAATCTTTATAATGCAAACCATGTGTTTAGACATGTTGTTTACGTATACGTAAGGCCCTGAAATCTGTTTGCTAAATCTTATTCATATTCTAATTCTTTTTTACCAGCAATATCTGTTAAATAGTAATTTATTCCACAGATTATAAAATTATTCAGGTTCATCTCGGAATACAAATAGATAACTTGTGAAAATATCTGAGGATGTACTTTAAAAGAATAAGGATGAAATTTAGACCATTGAAAAACATTTACACTCATTTAGTCAAGACAGTTCAGACTAGATTACGGAAGAAAGTTTTGAGTATGAATTAAGGATGGACTGTGTGAAGGATTATTTTGCTAAAAAAGACTACTAATTGAAAAGTATGGAAGAAGACATGCTGCACCAACCCTGAATAAATTGAGATACAGGCCTCTTGCCTGTATCTCAATTTATTCAGGGTGATGATTAGCATTAAAGGCTGAAATTCCTGTTTTAGTAAATAGCTGATGATGTTAGATGTTGTGTTTGTGTCATCAAAAAAATAACAATGATTTTTCAACCAGCAGACCAAATAAAAAACAGTTAACTCATGAGTTTAGTTTCATCACTAGATCTCACGTTATTTGATCACTTTAATAAGTAAGACATTATGATTATTGTCAAGACCATTTTCATACTCATTATTAGCTTTATTTTGTAGTCTCATAGATTAACAAATCATGATAAGACCAGCAGTTTAAAATTGCCTCCGCTGTCATGAACGCGGTGATAACAAATTATAGAAAAGTGATTAGTGGAATTTTTAATTCAGTATCTCAACCACAAAATTATGAATAAGATTCTTGTTCGATTAACATAGTATTGTCTATGTAGTGTTTCCAGTTCGTTTTAAAGATGTGTGGCTAAGCGAATTTAGTGGCAACCTGTTCGTTCTGGAACATGCACAAATCAATACCGAATAATACCGATAGGAACGCAAATGCCGCGAAACGCATTTACTTGCATATCTACAAAAAAATGCTTACCGTCACTTCATCGCCGTTTCTCGTCACCAGAGTCTCTTCATATTCGTAGTCCGAATAAATATAATTAAGCGTATATTTAATATTAGGGCTTGAAATAACCAAAGACGGTGTTTTTTCCATTTTCAGCTTTTCTGTTTAGTAGTAGATCACGAGCAACTACGATTTCAGCAAGTCCTAGTACTGTTTAGAAGGATGTAGTTTATACGTGGCTAGAGTTTCCAGTTGCAAATGTTTAATTAATTGCAGAGGCGCCGACACCAACAAATATCGACAAAGATATGAACGAGCGACTCGTATTCCGGCAACACAATGTGAAAATTGAAAAACGACGTGACAACACTGACAACTCAACTAGCTGTCAGCTTCAGCTCGCTGTCAAACTTATTTTTTTTTTTTTATTTGCCCGAAGGAAGGCTATAGTCTTTCAATCATTTTGCCTAGCTGTCAAACTTGACCTTGACGCAGGAATGAGCCAGTCTAGTGATGCACCATTACAAAGGATCCCAAACATGGAATTATAAAGTACTAAATCGCAATTGCATGCAATTTTTCGAAAACTAATTATTTCATTTAAAACGCTCGAGTCGTTATCATTATGCGCTTTTTGGGTGCACAGAACCAACATTACAGTAAATTCCACAATCTAAAATGTTGTCCAGATACTGTGTTATAAGTCCATTACTTGTTTATCTGTTCGTCGAAGATATTCTCGTATAACCAAAAATAAAAAGTTTGAAGAATATTTTCGAAATTAAACTCAATGAGAAGCTTTTGTCGTTTCTTTGCGTCATCTACCATCACAGTTCAATTATTTTACAATTTCTTTTGTTTAACTTGTAGGTCACTGCTCGCAGCAGGTAGTGCCCTAAAACTGTAACGCCCGGCGCCCCCGAGGCCCTCTCCATATAAACTTTAGGTACGGGAATTGCATTATTTACATGCAATTATATAATTTTTGGTAATTGGTTTGGGTCATCTTGATTACTACGATTAAAAATAATTATAATTGCCATGGATTACTTTATTTGAAGTTGTTTATGCGTTTCATTTGTGATGCAATTAGTTCCAAAAATGTTATGCTACGATTCTGCAAAATATTTAACAAACCGGAACTGCCATAAAAACAGCACACCTTCACGACTTCGTTATTGATATCGTACTTTACCTTACCGCTCTCTCACAAATACACGGAGTACATTTTTATTGTACATTATTAATTTATGAAACCTCGCCCACACTCACATACACCTACTTCGTACCTATACTTACCTACATAGAAAGTACGAAAGGTACAACAACCGTATGTGATATAGAATATTTAAGTAGGTATTATAGTTACATGTTTGTTCAACAAATTCAAAAGTTTTACAGTCGTACAAGCAAGTCACAAACCAACAGTTTACAAATGTGCTTTTCTCATTTTATTGTAGAGTTCATCATAATGTCATACTGTTCATACAAAATCATAAATACATTACTCATTCCAATGTGTGGACGGAAGGATGGAATCTAATAAAAACAAAACTATCGAATCCGTCAGCCTCTATTCTCCGTCTCCCTTATGCGCATGTAGTGGTTGTGTATGTGTACACCTTATACAGTGTACCTGTGTATTCTACACACTACAGCATGCCGATGTGAAAGAGATTGAAATACTCACGCACACATTCTCACCTCTACTAACTAACAATGTACTACCTACCTACTCTATCTAATTTATTTAAAGGAAGGGGCACAATTTTGGATTGAAATCTCAAAAAAAAAACTTAAAACGCAGTCATTTTAAAGTTGCATTTGTCTAAATAGAGCCAAAAACCAATAAAAAGTCACTCCGATTCATTTTTACTTCAATGTTTATGTCAATAAAACACCACGGTACGTGCTAGTGTATTTCCGATTTATTCATGTATTGTTATTTTAGCGTTTTATCTGTGTTTGTACGCACCTATGTAATTAATATTAAGAAGTATCCTTAAAATTATACACATTCCTACCTAGAAGATATGCTGCTTGCCTGTAATACAATTTATAAAGTTGTATATTAATTACGGTATAATAAAGCATGCGGGGGGCGAGGGGGCGCGCCGCGCTCTCATATTCCGTATATTGATTGTGTGCGAGGGGGCCGGGGCAAGGAGGGGGCCACGGCGTGCCCCACTCTGTTTTTTACGACACGGCTTTCTGTGTAACATAATTATTGTATTAATTTTGTGAAATGTTTCGGTGTTATTTGTGAAAAATCGAGAAGTCGGTAAAGAGATTTGCGAGGTAAGAAATTCTCACCGGTATGATTTTTGACGAAATTCCGTTTTGCCGAATAAAAATATAAATAAAATTTTATAGCTCTAAATTCCGTCGGCGGCGCGTACCTACGGTATATTACACTGTCATACCGCGTACGTATAGTGTTTTTTACGGGCATCGTTCTAAAAATAAGTTGTAATAATTATAATTTTATGTAGCGGTCGTAGCAGAGTCGGTTTTCTGTCGATGATCCATCAGTCGCGAAGAAGTGTGATTTGTGATTGAAAAGTGTATGTGGTGGTGCAGATGCAGGGGCTGGTGAGCGATAAGACGTTCCACTTGAAGTGGAACAACCACCTGCAGAACCTGAGCCAGCTGTTCACGACCATCTACTCGTCGTCGGCGCTCGCGGACGTGACGCTCTCCTGCCGCGACGGCACCCTCAAAGCGCACAAGCTCGTGCTCTCGGCATGCAGCCCGTATTTCGAACAGATATTCAAGTAAGTGCTTGCATTATGCATTGTACGACGCATTCCTACTAGGTTTCCATTTACTAAATTGTGTATTTATTACACATCAGTTTTAAATTTGTTCCATTTGGTCATTATGACATCATTATTTTTTCTAGTGTAGTTATTTATAATACCATGTAATGTATACAGACATGAGCAAAGTATATTTTGCATGCAGCCTGGGTTTTAATGAGCAATTTTAAATTTAATTATATTTATTTAATGTATGTACATAAGAAATGTTACATAAATGTCATAGGAGTCGAATATACACAATAATTACTTTTATTATCTTGTGATAACAGAAGAAAAAATGTCTGGTTAATAAATAATGAGATAGTGTATTATATTTAAATGACAGAACATGTAGGTATGATAAAATGTTTGTTTCTTGCTAGGGACAACCCATGTCAACATCCAATAGTGATTCTGAAGGGGATCCCCTTCTCGGAGATCAACCTCCTTGTAGAGTTCATGTACAAGGGTTCGGTGGATGTCCAAGAACTGGACCTGCAGTCTCTGATGCACACTGCGTCAGAGCTAGAGATCCGGGGGCTTGCGTATGAGGCTAGAGACAACGCTGCACAGATGTTGAATGTGAACTTGGAGTATCCATCATATCCTGCGACTTCAGTGTCTGCGCAGCCCACATACTCACAAGCCAGAACTGATGTGGAGAGGTTGAAACAGGTGAGTTTTCTTTGCCTATGATAACATTATTATTCATCAAAGCTGGGCTAACATGGTTCCTGTATGGTGGTTGGTTGGTTTCATTCATTACAGCATTACATTTGGCAGTAAACATTGAATCACGGCAACACTCATAGTTCTCAGGAGATGCCTAAAAAATGTGTAAAAAAAAATGAATGAAATCATTACACTTTATAATGAAATTCTTCATTTATGCTATTCCTATTCAAATGAAGGCAATTAAAGTTGAAAGAAAACTTAATACTGTGAATTTTATGGCATGTTATCTTATTAACAATTAGATAATAGGTGGTCTAGCTAGATATGCATATAAAAGCTAACTATAAAAGTATCATTAGAATGATCTCTGGTCTAGCTGCTAGGCATTGTCCGTATACTTAATATTAGTTAATATCTTCACATAAGAAACATTATTAATTTGCATATCTTTACTATCTTTCTCTAGCTTTAATCAAAAAAATATTTTTTAGATTAAAGCTATATTATGATTTTGCTTTGCATAATAAACTCTTTTACATAAAATATGCCTACATGATGATAATAAATGTAGGTATAAGAATTTAAAAAAAAACCTAAATAAAAGTGCTTCTAGTTTTTAAATGAGACATTTTCTCATGATCTTGATAATTCATTTAGGTGCTAATTGGTCAAAATAAATCATAGTTTTTTTTTACAGTTCTGATACTGGTTAACAGTTTTAAGATAAAAGTTGTTATTACTTCATATAGAATAGGAAATTATAAGTCAATATTTGACATTCACACATAAGTAATTTATTGTGGGCTGTATAGCTCAACTTCATTTTTAAGAGAGAAAAAAAATGCTTTTAAGATTTCAGACTGAAATGGTTGAAATTAATCCTATTACGAACTAGGTACTATTCACAACACTGAAATGGGACATCCATCATCATCAGCCCAGCCTGTTCTCAAATATGAGGAATCGGCTGAAATGACATATTATGATCTGAAAAAAAAAAATGAATGTTTTGCCAAATTAAGCTGAACAGTAGATTTCACATATATTCAAAATCTATTTCTGTTCCCCCATCGTGAATTGGTGATACATTTTTATTTTTAAGGAGGCTCCGCAAACCAATTAAGATCAATTAAGAATAATTGCCTTAATTGAACTCACTATGATTATTATTTTTAGGTAAAATTAGTGAAGCTGGTATGGTTATCCTACATTGTTAAGGATTTTTTTTCACATTCTATCAGTTACTTGACATTTAAAAAAAAAGGATGTAGCTCAGCAGTGGTATAAAATTGCTAATTAAAAAAATACCATGTAGGTGTGTACTTGTAACAAGTGGATACTTGTTAATCAGATAATTTATCATTAAATAAATATTATGACGTAATTTAGAGTTAACTCGTTGAGTCACGGTAATTCAACCTTTTTTATTTGTTAAGTGCTGACTATTTCGGGTATTTCCTTTGCCTGTTTTAGTGTGAAGATTTTTATTTTTCGTAAAAAAAGTAGCCTTGAATATTATTTGATTAAACCCAATACTTATTTAAATTTCGAATCAAAAAGAATAAATATCGTTTATGCAAAGGTACCTATGTGTGTTTTGTTTGCGTAATACTTTTTTTATAGATTTGTTTGACGTAGTTATGACAAAAAAATGTAAAATCCGGGTATAAATAATTTATAACGAATTTTACAAAATGGAAAATGTTATTTCATCATTATGATGAAACATTGAGATAGGGAAATAAGTTCGAATCTAGTAGGTATAAGAATTGAGTTTTACTAGTAATCCATAGCGAGAAAATAAAAAATGACAAACGTGTGTTAATATTTCTTTTTTTATGTTAGCAAAATTAAAATTTGTATTAAGAAGACCAATAGACCAAAGAAAAAATCATGTGTAGGTTTTTAGATGCCACTTTTTCCAAATGTAAACAACTAAATAGCAAGAGAAATAACTCAAATACACATGACATAACTCCACACCTGTATTTCCCAAAGGGCACCAGAGGTGCCGAGGTGCAGAGGTGTACCCTATAGTACTCGCATGTAGTGCCTCATCAATGGTTTTTCTGACAGAACAATAGACTTTCTACCAGTTTAAAAAAATCGATCTAGTTCTTGTCAAGATTACCGCAAACATAAATATACTTACACAGCCATTTGTTATTTTCTAGTGTAATACACTAATTAAGACCTCTGTTCTTACACGTGTATAAAACACAATTTAAATTATTAAATTAACATGCAATTGTAATAACGAGAAATCTTAGTCATTTATTATTTAGCCGCGCCGTCATTGTCGGTGACTGTACATAAATGAGAGGTACATTAATGTACAGTTATTATTCTATTTTATGCTATTTCACACTGTTTTAAAATGTACATTCGCAAAAGAATATGGATGTTTTTAACAGAATTCGGGAAAAACCCGACAAATTCGTTTTTTTTTTTGTAATTTATTTTAATTGTAATAAAAGCGGCCAGTGATGTTACATTTTAATTAATAAATTTGCCGGTCAGCTATTTCCATAATGTATTTCCAAGGCCAAAATAAATTGGCTAGTTTCAGAAAATCTGATGGTCAAGTAGTCACGTGACTGGCCGAAATTTTTATTAACGTCATTAAAATTTGGTGTGCGAAATACGTGATTGTAGGCTATTTGTATTAATCATTATATTATCACCATTTAATAATATTAAACAATATTAAAATTCAAGATAAATATATTGTTTTCAGATAACTTTGGGTTATGGAAGTAAAAATTTATAATAATTTCGCGATAAAAAGTCTATTTTGAACGCCATATCTTTATATCTAGAATGCGGTACAATTATCGTAGAAATAACGTGTTGGAAAATATTCATGATCAATTTATCATATTGGCTATTATGGCAAAATATTTTTTTTTTATACGAACTCATAAAAATCGCGTTGATATTGCTTGATCAATTACGCGAGTTTATGAGAAACTGAAATTTTCTATCAAAACTTAAAGCTTAACACCAAATATTTCGCTTTCGGTTACGGCCGTCAGAGCCCTCAGGCTTCTTGAACACGCTCTGACGTTACATGAACACTGACCCCACATCGAAGCCAGGAAATGCCTCACCCGGAACTGTGTGGACAGAGCCTTTATGGTCTATAAATTAAGGTCAAAGAAGAAAGGTCAGATAGACAGTCGATCCATGCCAAATACTGGTATTCAGCTCCATCTGGCTAAACTGGAAGCCGACCTCAACATAGTTGGTTAAAGGCGAGATAGATGTTGATTGTCCACCATGGGCAACTACAGACTTTTCACAGTTATTACGCCTTGTGGCTGACAGCTTCATCTTTTGTTTTTGCCAATTCAAAAGTGCCTGGAACTACCTATGTGGTCTATTAAAAATTAAACGCCTAACCTCCTTCGTTTCCTTCGTTTTCCTTTTTTTTCTTTTCTTATTAACCTTCGTTAGCGTGATATTATTATAAAAAAAAAATATTACTTCGCTTTGAATCAGATTTTGTTACCATTTTCAAGGGTTAATATATTTTTGAACGGAACCCTAATTCTTATTCTAAATTAAAGTAGCCTATGTTAGACCTTATAACATCGGCTATCTGCCATTCAAAATCGGTTCAGCCGTTTCGGAGATTGTCCGAAACAGAGACAGAAAAAAAAATGTAAAAAATGTGTGATGTGCCGAATTTATTCTCTTAATATTTTATTCAGTATAGTGCCTAACCTGGTGTAGAGTTTTTATGCCGCCCATGGGCTTCTGACTTGGCTTTACATGCCGTCAAGAAATATCTCTCAGGCATGCTGGTTTCTGGAAGCAAGTGATAATTATACAATACGCACATGAATCCGAAAAATCAGAGGTGCGTGTGCCTTGGGTTCGAACTCCAGACCTATAACTTGGCAGTGCGACGGTCACACCACTAGGCTATCATTGATATTTTTATTACTGAGTAGCTGCAACCTTACCTATAGTCCTTAACCCGGAATTCGTACACCGCTCTAGATGGGGACTTTGTTCGGCCACCATTAGGAAATGGTGGAGGACGGAAACGTTGGTACACATCAAACGTTTTCTGGCGAAACAGAAACAGCATGGTAATTGAAGGCGATTAATAATTGTAGAGCAGCGGTGGCCCAGTGGTGGCGGCCCCGATTTACGAACAGTAAGTTGTGGGTTCGAACCCAGGCAGGCGCGTTACTTTGTGTAATTTATTTCATCACCACTGCTCTCAAAACGGTGAAGGAAAACATCGTGAGGAAACCGGCATGTACTAGAACCAAAAATTCGAAGACATGTGACTTCTACCAACCCGCACTGGGCCCGCGTCGTGGATTATAGCCCATTCCCTCTCTTAGAGAGGAGGTCGTGTGTCCCAGCAGTGCAGCAACAGGCTGATTATGCTAATAATTGTATTGAGTTTGAAAATGAAAAAACGTTATTCTGTGAAATGTAAACGCTCCGTGGGAGTATCTATAGACGAGACGATCGACGTTTTGTTACCCACCTTGGTTCGTCTTCCTACCTTCTGTCTGGCGTTAACCTAAGGGGCAGAGGGCAGTAACCTTTCTCCCGTCTACTTTTTACTGCATGCGGGTATGATAAGGTTACTAATACATTGTATGTGTTTCTAATATTTCTAGAACAATGTAGAAGTCACATATAGGTAATTACGTACCTATTATGATTCATTATAAAAAGTAATAAAATCATTTCCCGTTTCAGTTTCTTACTTACATAATAGAGTCGATTCATACTTATATCTCGAATTCTCGATCTATTTTATAATAATCATGACAATAAATTAGACATTATTTATAATCAATGTGACTCGAATGATTTTGAAGTTTTTAAAGAAAAATAATTATTTAGGTGTCCAATGCGATTGATGAGATAATTAGTGAAATATAGTTTGATTGGAATCATAACTAGTTTTGGTATAATTTATGAGTTGAATTACGAGCAAATTCTTGCATATTTCTTATACCTATGTTACTAAGACGAATAAAGCGAATAAAAACAAACATTTTATGTGTCAACTAGCAACCCGCCCCTGCTTCGCATGGCACCACTTTCAAGCGGGAACCAAAATTTCATTGAAATCGGTTAGGTGGTTTCGGACATTGTATGGACATAGTGACACGTGATTTTACATATTAAGATTTGCATCCATGAGTTTATTGCCAAATTCAATGTTTACTACCAAACTACGTTAAAAGTGCAAAAACCCCATAACCCACATCAAAAAAACCATCACGGGCGAAAACTGGGATCACACTTCCAAAAAAAGAACCCTCCACTGCCACCACTACCTAATGCTTGCTCAACCCTACCAACGCTTAACTAACCATCATCCAAACATTACCTGACATCACCAATAATTCCTAGATACACATGTATCAGCAATCCATGATGCGAGCTGAAGAGATCCGTCGCCGTCGTCGGGAGGACCCGCCGACCACGCATACTGCTGTCAACAATATCTTGGCAGCTGCTGCCAGGGAGATGGAGGAAGCTATGCACGCTTCTCGTGGGGTCGTTGGAGAGAGGGTCGTTGCCAGTATACAGACGGAGCATGATCAGGGTAAGTTGATGAAAAGACCTTACTATAATATGGTGTATGGGCGGTACGTTGTGTTGCCATCTGGCATTATGTTGAGCTGAGGCCTTTTTTGTCTTACAGCATTGTTTTTTTTTTCTTTTCCGTATTTTATGTTTTTTAAATGCAAATAAACGCATTTTATGATCTTTCTGGTATCTTATACACGGCCTTTCCCACGTGGTGGTCGAAAAACGACAACATTTCGAAAAATAAAGCCACGGGAATGTACTACCGGGATGAACAGTATCCTATGTATTCATTCAGATCATGGTCTTCTCGTGTGTCAAACATTTAAAGGCGTGATTGAAGGAAAACAATACAAAAGAGAATGACCAAAGTTGGTACCAAAAAGTCTCGCGCCTCAAAACCAAAATATTATAGTAATTAGTTTCATATTTTTTTACGGCATTACGCGTCGGGGATTTGATTTTTGAACTGGAAATATACTTTTCGAGTTTAAAAGTATGAATATTGTTTTACTCCCTTTATATGACGTTCCGTTTCAACTGAATATAAATGACGTTCCGTTTCAATTGAACAAACCCTTGTCTGTCGAGCGGACTCTAAAATTAATTACAATTAAGTAAGATCAGTACACCAAATCGATTTAGTTTGGTTTATTGCTATTTGCAACAAAATAGATTTTCTCAGCCTAAAGATTTTGATTTATCGATTACATCCCTAAATCCCGACTAGTTTATAGCACTTACTATACTATGGTTTATAGTTATCTTATCTGTGGCATCTGACATTTGTACTGTACTGACTGACTATTGGCAATGTAAAGGTCTAAAATAAAATCGAGTTTCAGTCAAGCATACTGTGGATGTTACTTTAACTCGTAATTCTTACTAATATTAGTGTATTACGCTGTTTTTAGAGCAATAATGTAATGTATGTGTGTTAAAATACGTCGTTGGTAGCGTCGAAAAAATAGATCTACTTTTTAGGTTAGTTTCGATTTTATAAAATAACTCTGAAACGCGGGTTTTTTTTTCAAAAATAATTTTTGTAGGAGTTAATACGATCAGTGTAGTCTATAAAAAACAAGGTTTGATTTTGATGCAGCATGGTACGGGATTCCATACTTCCATGAGCATTGTCCTTTACAGACTTTCTTTAATGTGGAAGGTGGACGTGGAGTTGAGGGCACCAACCCGATATTATACATTAGGGAAGACCGTTAAAAGCTTCTTGTGAATGGCACGACCATAGCTAGGTCTCAATCTGACCAATGAGGTAAAGCTATTTTGAAAATGACATTACTAGTTTTTCAACCAATGACGATGCTTGGAACCAGCTATGCTAGCGCCAATAGCTTCACAGTCGCCATGCCCATTTTAAATCATTGTTTTAGAAAAACTGCCACGTTCTTTTGTTGCTCCTGTATTTATTTAGCTATGTTAGCAATGGTAGTTTGAAACCCAACGGTGAACAAATATTTGATCCCTGCGAGAGTGCTACCAGAAACTAATTACTGCAGATGCCGATAGCTATGCCACCATTTCTCTACTACTGCTTCAGATTAGATTTCTGGTCGAAAATGACCACGTGTTCTTTAATTTCTGTATCTATTTCTGCGGAATTCATAATTATCATTCTCCTGCCTTTATCCCAATTTATTTGGGGGCGCAGCATGTGAACTTCTTCCATACTTCTCTCTTAGTCGTCATCTCACCAGGCACTTGTTTTTTGCCATATCATCCTTCACACAGTCCAAGCCATCGTTTCCGTGGTCTTCCTCTACTCTTAAACCCATACTACTCTTATACCTTATACATTGGCCTCCACGGTTGAACAATATAGACATAATTAAGACTTCTTGTCTGCCCAAAGCTAAACAGACCTATATGATCATCTGGTCTTGATCCACAGCCCGAATTCACCTACTGCTGCCTCTCTTTGCTTCTTCCAACCTCCACGTTCCTGTATCAGCCCCGTCCAGGTTTTACCCGCGATGGCAACAATGTCGTCTGCCCATCTCGCAGCTGGATGACCATCACTTATTTTTTCAGGCCTTGTACTTCACTCGATCACAGCTTCACGTCACCTTTCATCACCATGCTTAACTAGGTGTACTGCCCGACTCCATTTGAGTTCCAAAACGCGATTTCATCTCTATCTTCGATCTTATAGACCTACAGGTTGTGGTCGTCCAGTTGAAATCCAGCGTCAGGCAGGCAGTTGCTCGGAATTTTTTGCTGAACTGGGTCTATTTGGCGCAGAAGTGAGGCACACATTTCTGATTTTTCTCCTGTGTGTATCCTGCAGAATATTATGTTGTGTCTGTGCTAAATAAATGTATTTTCTTTATTTCTAAATCCTCCATTTCGCCCAACAGTGGCCGCATCATCAACAACGGATGTCAAGATGATCGTGGAAGAGGAGCGTCCCAAGAAGAGGACTTCCATCTTGTCTCCTGATGATGACAGGCTCCGGGCCAAGAAGAAACCCATGACTGTACGCTTCCAAGATGATAATAAGACTGATGAGCGCCATAAGGTCACTTCGCCTGGTAAGTTTTGATTTTTTGTGCTTTGGTTTTTTTTTTCAAGCTTTAGGTAGTGTACTGCCGAAGGAGTTTCAGTGATTACTAAAATAGGAGATATTTGTGCTCCATGTTTAAAAATAAATAATGCAGATAACTTTTCTAATTTTTTTCGGTAAACGAAGATAGGAATCTTTGCAGTAATGTCGTGACTTGAAATTGTTTTTTAATACTTATACACTTTCATACGCATTCAGTAAAAAACTGTTATTTTGAAATTACAAACAGACACTTCAGTTTTATTTTCTTATATAGATGATAGATCTGCCTCATTCAATTGGTTTGACTATGAGGAAAGAAGAAAGCTATGGTGATTTTAATGTAATGCTTTTTATTATAATAATATTATTATTTTTGATTTTCTTTTTAATTAAAACGATGCATAAGAGCTATGTTTGGTCTTAAAATTACAGACAGTTGCGAACCATATTTTATAAAACATCAAATTCTCTCACGTCCTTCCTTGTGTATATTAGAAACGGTATTATTTTTCAAAAAGAATCCCCAACTGTTTCCGAAGTCTTCAGATGGTTCCGAAAGAAGTCAACGTGATAATCTGAGACTTCGTTCACATAGTGCTAATACAGCTCTCATGGGTAAGAGTGTATTCTGCATGGCCGCAAAATTATACAACAAGGAACCAAAGGCATAGAAAGATTTAAATATTAATAGTTTTAGTAAAAGCATAAAGAAACTTTTAATTATTAAATTCTACTATAATGTTGCCAACTAAAGACATTTCTATTAATTTAACGTGACTTTTTGATTTTTAAATTTATCTAATGTTAATAATTATTAATGAATTTCTGTCAGAACCAATTAACCATTAACTGTGATATATGTAGATTTAATTATGATTTTACTAATTACTTTTGACTTGACTGTGTTCACTTTGACATTTATTATTATTTGCTTTTTTTATTATGATTTTCTATTTTTACTCTTTGACCTTTAGACATGTATCATTTTGACATTATTACTAGTTGCTAATTCTATAGACACTGATTAAACACACACACACACACACTATTTTTATTTATGTAATGTTTAACTTTTCCATTTAGTATTTTTTTTGTTAAATTCACTTCAAATTAATTATATCGAACTGGAATTGATATATTAAAAATCTTAATTTTTGAATTTCAAAACATTTGCACGCCATAGTATATGGCAAACATGTCGGAACGTTTTTTTTTATTTATGTTTTCCTACATGCACTATTTATTATTGTATGGGAACATGTTTGAACAAATAAATAATTATATCTTATCTAATATAATGTTTTAAAATGGATTCCTGTTTTAATTTAGATCTTAAATATTTGTGCAGTAAAGAACTTAATGGAATGATTAGCATATATTAATATTCAACGTTGCATTGGCTTGCATTTAATCAAATTTAAAATGGTAACTGTAAGAGTATTATTGGATGTGACGAAGACGTATTTTCTCGGTCACAACTTCAGACAGATGAAACCTGTGCGTGACAAGGATAGCTCTGTCCACATGGGGGTCGTTAAAACCTGATTAGGAACAATAAAAGTACAACAATCTACCTCATCGTTTTGACGTCAAACCCCTTTGTTTATGTTTCATGAAGCAATGACTTGACTTCTAAAAACATTTCACAGATTTCTTAAATGCTGTTAATGTAATATGTCAAATTCTTATACTTATTCTTGATGGTGCAGATACATAATAAAGAGACATTGCAACAACATACAACCCAGAATTAGCTAACCTCAGTGTGATGTGATCAATGATTTGATTGGTTGATAATATTTTTTGTTCAAGTCATCATAATTTTAAATAAATGAGGATCTTTAATGTGAGGAGCAGAATGTTGAAAAGTAATGGCGGACTGATATCAGTCGCGCGAATGTACTTTTGTCTCCCGGGCCCTCGACACATGGTAGTATTAGGAACACTGGGAATTTAGTCGTTTAGACTCAGACATAACCCTCCGCTTGCTCCAGGTGGAGATTATCCATTAGGACTTTTACACTAAAAAGAAAGCTGTTGAGAAGTAGGAAGGTTCGTTCGTCCTTGAAATCAGGAAGAAGCAAAGAAATATGGTTTCTAGAGGATAATGTCGCTTAAAATCATTGTATAAAAAAAAAACATTTTACTCCTTTTATAACTGATGGTATCACAGAATGGTGCAATAGAAGTCCCCTATTCGTTCACCTTGCAAAATATATTGCTCTGTATTTTATTCTATTTTTCATATTTATATATTTATGACTGTTCAAGTACCTATTATTATAAAATGTTCTGTCCGACCTTCGTCTTTCCCATTAAAGTCAAATTAAGTTGGTTCAATATAAAAAATACCATGTTTATTTCGTTTTTATACGACTAGAAATTAACAAAGCGTAGCGCGGTATCATTGAAGATATTTTCAATTATTTTATTGTAAAAAAGCACTAATTTTGTTTTTACTCTAATGATGTAGGTATTTTTTTATATTTTAAATTAATTTTGAATGTCAGGACCAAATGTCTGACGTCAGTCCGGCAAGGTAATAAAAAATCGTGATTTATATTTCCCTTCACTTAAAAAATAATAAAAAGCTTAAACAAGATTCTCAGAATATGGGTTCATTATTTTTTGCGCTTTTTAACGAGATGCAGGTTTTGTAAAAAAAGTTTTTTTTTTTTTAATTTTATTAAACTTATAATTCATGTCTTGGAATCAAGTTTCTTTGCTTTTTTTAGAAGTACGTACTGGTTTGGATTTAAAAAAGTTGAAAACCCTTGATGCGTGATGATTTAATTAGTTTCCATATTTTACGGCTTATAATAGGCTTTGTTTCAGAACTAGTTTTTAAACACGGATATCCGTATTGCTCCTATATAGTTATTATAGAAATAATGACTTAAATACTAAGCCATTGTGTAATGAAAAGCCGACGTAAGGTGAAAGTTTTTAAAATGCAAAAATTCATAGACACTTGTGATTTATAAAGTGGTCATAATTTATCCTTGCTTAGAACAGTAAGGCCCGTATTACAGAACGTCACTCAATACTCAAGCATCATTTAAAACTAGTTTCAACCAATCAAATGGCTTGAATCTAGTTTTAAATGATGCTTGAGTATTGAGTGACGTTCTGTAATACGGGCCTTAGAGTGGTTAGCCAAAATAAATCGTGTTTTAGGGTGAGGCCAAACGAGCGTAATTTTTTGAGCTGTGAGTCGTGGCATTCACGCTGCATTCGGTTTCATACTAAAGTTATGCGTAATCGTATTTTAGGGTGAGGCCAAACGAGCGTAATTTTTTGAGCTGTGAGTCGTGGCATTTACGCTGCATTCGGTTTCATACTAAAGTTATGCGTAATCGTATTTTAGGGTGAGGCCAAACGACCGTAATTTTTTGAGCTGTGAGTCGTGGCATTTACGCTGCATTCGGTTTCATACTAAAGTTATGCGACACGATACCTTAAAAACCCTACCGGACTAGTGTTGACTCACTTAGTAATTTAAAAAAAATGTAGATACCTAGATCATTCATTCATTCTATTGTGTACTATAAATCTTTATAGACAGTTAAATCTAGTTAACATAAAACATACGGTTAAGGATAGAACCCTAAATTATAACAAATAATAATATAAACGATTTTATAATAATATAAAATCGTTTCTGTAGCTTATCGTCATAAATATTCATGAATGCTTTTAAAAGTTATTAAAAATTCCAAACTTGTATATTTCCAAGCAGAATTTGATTTGTTTTTATTGTAATTTTACCTTTTTTGGCTGTAAAGGAAAAATTCTCATTTAAAAAATATAACCTTTAAATTATTTTAAACCTTCTTTGTGTGTGGCTGTGTTCATAATAATGTATGTGATGATGTTATTTTGAAAATAGATTGCAAATAAATTGTGGCAACTTTGTCTTGATGAAAAAAAATTGTTAAGATTCTGACCCAAATTATCATTTATTCCATTTCCGTCCATTAAAAGTGATCTAGCTTGTTTTAAATTAGTTTTTTTTTTATCACAAAGGATGTAGGTATTATCTTTTCTTCAAAATATATTGCAATAATTATCGTAATCCATTGGAGTTATTTTATGTAAGTTTCAACTAGGAATGTGCCCTTGCAACATCGGTCCTTGCAAACGATGTTTTAGATTGGATTGTTAATAATGATTTCCGTCGAATAACAATACGATTTATAAAGTTATACTATTTATATCACAATGTTTGTTATGCATTCAGCGGTCCACATAATGAAAACATTAACAATGTGGACGAATGCACCTGCGTATTTAAAGCAAAATGCTACTTTTTATAATAAGTATACTTCTTTATTTTTATTCGCCGCCATTTTCGAATGCCGAATACACGTCGAACAAATTCTTGTTTTTATTTTAGAATAGGGCGTTGCTCGAAATTTCGAAATATGCAAACTTAAATTTATTTTGAGCAGAAACACGTTTGAAAAATTATATAAAATGAATTCTCTTGCCCTTAGTCATCCGATTTCTTTTTAAGTTGACATTTAAGTTGTAAAAGCGCGGATTTTTATTTAAAAAATGCGGAATAACAACTTGCGAAATTAAAACCTTGTCAGTTTGTGAAAATGGAGAAATAATATTGTTTTATTCATGTTTAACTTTTTAATTTTGAAATGTCACTAGGAATGTTTTTTTTTTGTTCTTATTCGGTAAGTATGTAAGTGTCGCTAAGGAGATTTTATTTGTCGACTATATTATGCAAATATGTATCTTGTTTTTAATTGTCTGGCGTTTGATTGATCTCGTTTGCTTATCAATACATTTATTAAATAAAACCGGTTAACTTTACCTACCTAATTAGATGTTTCACATTTTGCGACTACTTATTTTATTTTTTCAAATTAAATGTCAGTTTATTTGTTCGACAAAGGCCTTAATTACGACGTCATAGCCATTTCCTCTCAGCATTTTTTTATGTTATTAACAAAAAAAAAACAAGAACGATGTTTCTTTAATTTATGCGATGTAGGTAATTAATTACAAATTGGCATCGGAAGATTATAATGATATAAAAAACTATAATGAAATCATTATTATACTCTCATTTAAGTTCATGCTGTGATTGGTCGATAAAAAAATAACTCGGAATACATTATCTTATTGAGGAAAAAAAAAAGTTAAAAGAACAATAAATTCTCTTTAAATGTTATGGTTCCTGTTTGCATTACCATACTGTGTGGTGAGACCATGTAATCTGTCCATTGATGGATGATTATCGGTTATTTTCATGGACAAGTTGCAGACACATAAACTTTTCAAAGTGATTTTCCTCTTTCCTTTCTCCTCTGTATTGATTGTAATTTCATGCATCTCAAAGTTTTAATCTATGTTTGAACACCGAAACAAACTCATTGTCTTGTTCAGATAAAAATACCAACTCTTTTAGTTACAAAATATGGAATTAAACTAAAATAGGAGGAAATGACTCAAGTACACAAATAAGCAGTTTCCATCAATTAAATTCAACCGTTGAAATATATTTTGTTCTTTATAATAACTTCGTAGTATAAGAGACAAAACCTAATCATAATAATTTTGTGAAGACAAAGACTATTTTTTATCGTCTGGTTTTTTTTTGTTCAAGTACCGTTTCTTGCAACTTTTGAACTCGCCGCGATTTTGTTTGGCTTTTTCAGCCATTAAACATTTTTATACCTGTGTTTCTTCTAAGTCAGTTTAAAAAGTTTAATAAAACTTATACGAGTTAATGAAATGTCTATCCTCCCGTACAATTTGTACAAGACAGATCTAAGAAGGATACAGATGATTATGACGCGCATTGTTAATGGCCTAACTATGTGTTCCGTGTACTATAATCATTTTAATTTAGAACTCGAAACAGCCGCGCGACTAGGTCGTCGCCAAAAGGACAAAAACTAGTTCAATTATACATTTCGACATTTTGTATCACGTTACGGCTAAATATAGGCCTAACATACTTTTTCCACGGTGCCAAGTAGACCGTACAAGTAATTTTCATAGGAAATTAATCAGACAGAACTTTATTCAAGTCATCATAATTTCGAAAAGATAAAAAAACCTTCTTTGTTTGCTTCTCGGTACGTTCACACGAAGCGAACATTTTTTATTGTCTATTTTATACATGTACTAAATATTATAATAATACTTGCAATGACGGGTTTTACATAGTGACTCATAGATAAAATAATAGACTAGTAGATTTTAGTAAAGGTAACGAAAACGTTTATAATATTGCTGTAAGTAACATTTTAATGGTGCTACTGTCGAAAAAAACAAAAAGGTTCACACAATTTGTTCAGATTATGATCTGAATGAGTAAAAATACATCAAAGTACAGGTGAAGTCGTATGAAAAACTAGTGTATACAATAATAAAGGTATGGAAATGCGAACAATGGCAGAGTTAAAACAAATAAACATATACCACAATGGTTTATAAGTTATAACAGTGTGGGCCCGTGATTGTGCAAAATGTTGTGAAAGAAAATTATAGTAAATTATTGTCTTGCCCGCGATCTATTGTCGGGTTTCTTGCTACAATATAGCCCGATGGCTCCGTTTGATATAAAACTTTTTTATTGCTTTACTAGCTATCTATTGTATTGTAAAATATGTATATTTAAATCTAGATTAGGATGGTGCCAGTTCCTGTTTTGCAAGTATCACGATCTACTTGATCGATGAGACTAGGTAGCACTTTCGACATAAACAGTCACGAGCATTAATATGTATACAGTTACCGAAATTCTAAAATGGTTTATAGATTGAAAGTTTTAGTTCGATATTAGGGTTCCTTTCCTTACCTCAAAAAGAAAAGAAATCCAAATAGGATCACCTTAATTGTTGTCCGTCTGTCTGTCAAGACCCTCTTTCTCAGGAACGCGTAGAGGGTATAAAGTTGAAATTTATATCAAACACTTCGGTCTACGGTATCTTTCAGCTGTCAAACTTGTAAATCAACGCGATCAAAAGGTATTACTGTTTTGTCGCATATTTTTTTCGTTATAGTATGGGTCCCAAATTACTAGATGTTTTCTTCTGAGCGTAGTCAGGTAGAAAACAACGACCTCATTCATCATCTACCTAGCCTTTTCCCAACCATGTTGGGGCCGGCTTCCAGACTAACCGGCTGCAACACTGAAATACCGGTACACTATGTAAACACCGACCTCATATAGCTTAAAAATCATGTAAAAAAAACTGTTTTCAAAATCAAAATATTTTATTTCACATACATGGGCACTTATAAAACGTCGACAAAAAAGTGCACGGTTCGGGTTGGTCGTTTCCTATGGAGAAGAACCGGCAATAAACTCTATGGTTACTCTTTTAAAATGATTTGTTTTTACAATATTATCATGTTACAGCATTAGTACTTAAGTATAGGGGGACAGCATAGGCCCGACAATAAGTCGTTGCTTACTACACAAAACACGGAAAGCAAGATAAGAGGTTAACACATCTAGGAATCTAATGAATCTTTGTTACAAAACCTACTCACAGAAATATTTTTTTTTTATTCGTAGTCTTTATTGTCCTACCGTTGGCGTTGGGCAAAGGCTTCTCCCAATTACTTCCAAGAACTATTTTCCCGCGCTACCTCGAACCGGCCTTCGCGGTACGCATCTTAAGTGGTCTCGCCACTTCTTTCTGGGCCGACCTCGGCGGCGCAGTCCATCTCCCGGCACCCATTGTGTGGAGACTTAATATAATTTAGAATTTTGCCGTTAGAACTGACCATAGTACAGTATAAGCACCATCTGTTTCACTTTAAACAATCAATTATTTAACTGATGAAAGCAATTAAGCCTTGTAATGATGACACATGTCTTGTGTTATTAACTTCTTATTTTTTTTTTTTGCTGTAAAGAAACTTTTTCCATTCGAAGTACGAGGAAAGTCATACTATAATTCTTTATTATATTATTAATAACTTTTTATTTATTTATTTTTTTATAAACCACCGATCTGTAATCGATTCACTGTCGGGCAAAAGCTTAATTACCGGGTTTATATATATTAAAGCTTTTATACTATACGGGGTGGAAGGGACATCGACCCGAAAACACATAGAAATTTTTCATCGGTTATCAAAAAACGACGAACGTTTTCGCGTCGGTGTTCTTTCTACCCCGTATTATCAAAGCCAGTTCACCCATACTTCTATATTTGCCTGGTTTGTTGGTCTGTTTACCTTTTTACGCCTCAATGGGTTAACAGATTTCGATGAGCACACAGGAAGACCTGGGTTACAACAGTATACTTTTTATCCTGGTAGTACGCTCCCTTGGGATAGTCAAGTCAAGTCAAAGTATTTATTTCAATTAGACCATTACAGGCACTTTTGAAAGTCAAAATAATTTCCAAACCCCACGATGGCGGGTAAAAAATCTATAGGTAAATGCTAGTTTTGCCGCTGTGTTTCATATGTGATAAAAGGACTTAAAAATATCTGAAAGGAAAATGACTTTTGAAAACCTGCGAGTAAAGTTCAATTAAGGTGTGTCACCGTTAGTAATTTTCAACAATTTTCCTCAAAAAAAATGACATCTTACTTAAAAACCGGTTTGCCAAAATGCTCCACATACAAACTCGTTACTAAGCGAGACAATTCACTACTTCCTGATTCATTCATATCAAGAATTACATCATAATTAATTCTCTTGTAGTTGTAGATGTTAGATTAAAGATCATCAACATAATCGTTGTAAAACTGGTTTTATTTGTCTAGAAGTGCTTGGCTGCACGTGGTGGGGTTAAAAAACGTAGATTTATGATAGGTATAGTGTTTTTGAAATAGATCACTGTACGATTAATTATTTTTGGACGAAACGTGGGTGGACCGTCACTGCATGATTAATAATAATAAATCCACATTTTTTTTTGGGAAACGTTGTTTTATAGTCTTACTTCACCATGTTCTTGCTATTTGTTGCTTGGGGTCGGTGGAACACATTTTTTTTTCTTCCATTCTGGGGTGTCAACCGTCAAACTATCATTCACTGTTTTTTCTTTAATATTTTATTCCTTTCCTCAACATTGCAACAAATGTTTCTTTGGCCTTCCTCTCCCTCTGCATCCATTAAATTTATATTCGTCACTCTTTTAGACGCATGAGTTTTATCTTTCCTCATCACATGGCCGTGCCAAGCCAAACGATTACTTCTCTCAACATTTTCGTCACTGGAGCCATTTGCAAACTTGCTCTTAAATACACATTTCTTCTTTGTTTCTCTTACTTCATTACTACACTTGAACTACCAAATCCCTCCTAAGACACAAAGCCACTGTCTACCTACAATCTTTACCACAGATGTGCGATTAATACTACATTATATACATAACTTTCACGCCATTTTCCTTCTACTTCTAACTGAAGAACACAACTTGCTGGAATCCTTAGTCCTTCATACTCATTTTGCTTCGTCCTGTTAATTTACTGAACTATATTTATACACCTCTGCAGTGGCGAAGGGTCCAAACAGCTCGATTCCTACCGGCTTCCCTTTGAAAAATGGCAGAGTCAGTATTCTATAGACAAATAATATAATTGCATTAAAGATATGTACTCCGGCTTACCTCTTACAAAAATTTACCCTACGCTACTGCACCTCTGTCCATCCATTCTGTTCGGAGAATAGAAGGTGCTATGCTATACGATGCAATTCATGGAAAACCGTTGCCGTAACTGTGGCGTTACAGGGGTCGGGACAAACCCCAGCAGAGACTAATTAGATTTCCGGGAATTTGAAACTAACAGAGCTTTGAGGGTTTTGAGGTTCTACGTAGTTAGTAATAGTTCTTGGTGTGTTCTATGTAGGTCATGCTCAGGTTTACATAATAATAAATAGGGATGTTGACACCATTCAAAAATAATTGCAAGACAGCTTGTAAAAACACTTTATTTTAGACCTGAAAACGCGATAAATTTCAGTTAATTGCTAAATTAGATTTTTAGTTGCTTTGAAATCAATAAATAAGAGTTGACTAAATAGTGACGTCACAGCGTGCTATTGCCATACAAAATGTAACGGGAAATCTCGTTTTGACAGCTCATAAAAAGTATGTCAATTGATTGGTGTGTCAACTACCCTATTGTAGTTGTGGATTCATACGATGACTGATAGATTATTTGGGAATACTATCTGTATTTCTAAAATAGGGTTGATAATGTTGATTCTAAGCCTAAATCCAATTTTATTTCAATACAATCGGTAGCAAACCAATATTCATTTTTTTTTACTTTGATATTTAATGAGTGATTAATAAGTGTTAAAGTATGTGTTCACACGGCGACACGTCAAGCTATACGTTTCCAGTATAACATGGCCTCGCTTTGTATAGGTTTCTCGTACAACGAGAGATCAGCTTAATTTGGTTTTGCGTAGCTTGATTGACCGTCGTGCGTACTACTTATAATTTTATTTTTAAGGTGTAAACTGTAAAATGGTGGTAAATTTAAAAATCCCTGTAAAAGCCCATGACCTACTTTAATAAAAATCTTGAATTAATTCACTGACACAATATACAGCTTTAACTGCTTGGTCTAGGAGCAAGAGTTTCTTATAACAACGAAGGGGTGCGCCAAAAAAAATGTCTAATACTTCATTAACTATAGGAGTTATGGATGGGGAATCCGCATATCACACGGATTGTATTTTATTGCCCCCCCCCCCCCACTAGGACTTTCTCCTTTATCGTGGGTGCGTTTACAAACATTTAAACTCATACGCAAACAGTCAGTTCCGGAACGTTCCGTGCGAGAATCGAACCCGCGACACGCATCTCAGCCACTGCGTGCCGACAAATTATAAAAATCTTAATGTTTCCTTATATTTTTGTCTGCAGGCGCTACCAGCAACGAGTTAATGAAACACGAGGACACCAAGCACGGCGGTATCAAAGTGGTGCAGTTAGCAGTTCTGCAGAAACCAACCAATAACGACCAGGACGATTCTGACGGTGAGCTTTTTATAGGTATCGAGGCTTTTTTTTATTTATTCATCATCTTCATCATCATAATCAGCATAATGTCGTAAGTTAGTCCTGACGCTGGACCGCTGGCTGTAGCTGGTCCTGGGCTGCATTTTCACAAGAGATGCGCGTTTATGTGCAGCCTAGTTTCACAGTAAACCCTTGCTACCCATCCTCGTGCATCTCTGGTGAAATCCAGCCTAACCTAATTAGAGCGATCATAGCGGGAACATGTGACAGAAGGCGCTCTCCGGTTTTCTGAACAAATGATTGTCATATGAACGCGACGATCGCATACTCGCTCGTTCTATCGCTTTGGTAAGGACGCGGGGAAAGAAAGTCTCATGGCCCTACTGTCTTGTAACATCTACAAGTTCCAAAAAGCAATATTTATGAATTAGTTTTCTGACTAATTTGTATAAAATTGTTTTAAAAAACTTTGCCACATTCTGAACCCCGTCATAAAATCTGCTGTTTCCTACAAAAGTGCAATACATACAACATACATACGGGGTCAAATTGTTTGGAACAAAGATTAAAAAAAAAATACCGATGAAATATTTTGATTTGGACTTTAGAATGATGTACTGAATACGTGGTAACCCGTGGTGGTGCGTCGGTGTCCCTTCCGCTTTGTATACTATTCCATAATTAATAAAAAAGGCAATGTATAAAGCAGTACTATAAACAAAATGAAACTCAATATATCTCACACTCATAACTCATCATTACCGTCTGCTACTAGAGCTAAAACTAACATCAACAATCATTACAGCAGACAAAGGCGGCAACAAGAACCTGGATGATGATGAGGAGACAGATTCCAGTGGCTCGGTGTCCGACTCGGCGACCAACGACGCGCAGGAGGGACGGCCCCACGTGTGTGATGTTTGCGACCTCAGGTAACAGTCATTTCAAATGGCGTCCCATTAATATGGGCCCATTTCTGGGACACACCTTTCTTTGAGAGGAATGGGTTATATACTGAGGCAGTATCAAATAGTCATCTATTCAAATTAAGCTGAAAATCTTATATTCGTTTTTAAACGTCAAAATTACATAAAATTGTCCTCCAAAAGGCACACTCGATGCTGAACGTGAGGTCCTAGGTCGACCAAAGTGTGGATTGGGTTTCCTTTACGAATTCAGGACGTTGACGGTATGATACCTCCGTGCTTCGGAAAGCATGTCAAGTTCTTGGTCCAGTGCCTGATCTCTCACTAGTCGTGTCGGATTGCCGTCCCAATAGACTGTATGAATGAGGGAAGAGAGAGAGAGTTGACCCGCATTTGCGCACATACGTGTGCATTATAATGTCGATGGTTAGCTAGCTAAGATTTTCCGAAGTTCGGCCAGGAGGAGTATTAATACGAGCCTGAAGTAATCCTGTCGTGATCCGTAGGTTCCAGCGCTCGTCGCACCTGACGCGGCACAAGCTGACGCACACGGGCGAGCGTCCCTTCACGTGCGGCGGCTGCGGGCGCTCGTTCGCGCGCTCCGACAAGCTGCGCGTGCACACCAAGATCTGCGAGAAGGTAATGTGCTGCATCCCCGAGCCCGAGCGTAGCGTAGTGTAGCGTAGCGTCACACGACATCGACAACAACATTGACTTGAGAGCGCTGTTGGTAAATAAATGTTGTCAAAATGTCTGTTCCCACCTTTTGAACGCCTGTGCATAAACGCACGCGCGCCCTCCACGCCAAGCCACAATTTCACCGCAAATACCTAGAAAAAGAAAAGGGATTTCAAAACTATTTAATTGTTTATTTTTCGTGTTAAATTCTCACAGCTGCTCGGGTCGATCTTTAAGTTAAGCCGTGCTTGCATAGGTTGGTCTGTGGATGGGTGACCACCCATTACATACCGAGTTTCCTCCGTGCCTCGGAAAGCACGTTAAGCCGTTGGTCCCTGCTGTCATTTGTAGATCTTTGACAGTCGTTACAGGTAGTCAGTGGCCCGAAAGTCTGACAACCAGTCTTACCAAGGATATCGCATTACCCAGTACTAACTGGGTTGTGGAGGCCAGATAGGCAGTCGCACCGTGTAAAATACTGGTATTCAGCTGCAGTCGGTTACACTGGAAGCCGACCCCAAAATAGTTGGGAAAAGGCTAGGCATATGATGATGATTTTTCGTGTTATAGTTTTTTGTCACCCATTTGTGTCGTTGGCGTACAGGGCACACGCTTGCTTGTCACGTAAATGTGACAATGGCGTTCAAAAGGTTAAGGCTACGTGCCAAAAAAAACCACAACACTTATTCCATACCGGACAGAAAAGCTAGATCGAATAATTATTCTACTGGTGTGTTAAAAAGTCTTCCAGAATATTAGGTTTTATTCAATACTGATCGGCATTGGTTTCCTTTATAATCACCGTTTTCCCGCCCATTTAATTGCTATTCTTACATCATAAATCCGGGAAGTAAGCTTTACTCGATCAAACAGTTCAATGGAAATAAAATAACATTCCTTTTCATATTACTTCAACACGACATCCTAAATTCTAATCAATCAACCCTCAAATTACAGGAAGACCCAACAGTGGACATGGCAAACGATACCCCCTCAACGAAACGCGAGAACAACTCTGAAGTGATGTCCGGCATGGTGCGCACTACACATCGCGAGTCCGGACACTTGGTCTTCACCCCGTCCGGAGACGTGATGCTGCCTCCCCGCAGTGCGTCCGCGAACCCCGTAGTACTGAACTCGACCCTGGAACCTGTGCGCAATGAGATCAACCCGGATAACCTGCTGGACCCGCCCCGGCGAGGCCGCGGCAGACCCCGCAAGACTCCCCTGCCGCTGACGCCTAAGATCAAGAAGAAGCGAGGACGTCCGCCTAAGACTTCGATGGGTGAGTGTTGTTACTGATACATTTTTAATTTAAAATATGTTAATACCTAGGTAAGGGAGCGATTGAAAGACTAAAGGTCGGGACTCGGGTATGTCGGAAGACTATCATCTGGAAAACCCTTAGGTCTTTGTCGGTAGAAATAGATATGGTGGTAATTTTGTATGTGATCGTTTTCTTCTATATCCTCTCAATTTTAATATCCGTCTATCGTAATCGTTTCTGTTTTAAAATCCAGTATGAGATTTCCCATTGACAAAAGTCCATAGCAACTTTCATCCCCATTTTTAAACCCTTCATAAGGGCAAATTTTCTAAAATCCTTCCAGTTTTGAGGAAATTTTATGCATCTTGATCTATCGGTTTGTTGTGCATTTTCTATCAGTGTAGTGTGTGATTTTTAGGGTTCCGTACCCAAAAGGTAAAACGGGACCCTATTACTAAGACTTCGCTGTCTGTCTGTCTGTCTCCAGGCTGTATCTCATAAACAGTGATAGCTAGAAAGCTGAAATTTTCACAAATGATGTTTTACTATTGCCGCTATAACAACAAATACATACTAAAAATTAAAAAAAAAAATATTAAGGGGGGCTCCCATACAACAGATATGATTTTTTGCCGTTTTTATATATAATGGTACGGAACTCTTCGTGCGCGAGTCCGACTCGCACTTGGCCGGTTTTTGTTAATAGTTTCTTAATGATCCCCTTCACATTGCAGACATGGAAGGCTGCGTGCTGACAGGCGGCACGGTGCTGGGCGGCAGCGCGGCCATCGCGCAGCTGTCGCCGTCCGGCCAGCAGCTGCTGCTCAAGCGCAAGCGAGGCCGCCCGCCCAAGAACTACCTGCTGCCCAGGCAAGGTATGTACTGCAGGACAGATCTTAAACATGTTCGTCATCATCTCGATATCTTCCTGTCCTTATCCTATGTTACTAGGGGTCAGCGCATTACGTTGGAAATTAAACACAATTCGTCATTATCTTCCTGCTGTTACACGTATTTTTTTTTTCTTTCATTCTCTTCTCAACCGTCACGCTATCATTTACTCCTTTTTCTTTCATGTGAAGAATCTCCACACAATCCATTCATCTTTTCTTTGAACACAATGGTTTGTATAAAGTCTATATCACCAGAATAGATCTAAGAAGATTATTCTATTTTTAAAGATAAACCACCATAACCATGATCGACAACTTTCTCAATGTTTAATATTTTTTGTCCGCCTCCTAGTACACGATGGAATCCCAAGCTTATACATATTAAAAATATAAGTAGCTATTGCATACCTTTTCTCTCTCTCAGTTTAGGGCTCCGTCCCCGAAGGGTAACTAACGGGACCCTATTACTAAGCCTCCGCTCTCCGTCCTGTCTGTCAGCGGGCTGTATCTCATGATCCGTAATAGGTAGACAGTTGAAATTTTCACAGAATGTGTATTTCTGTTGCCGCTGTAACAACAAATATTTTTTAAGAAAAGGATGCTACTACGATGGCACGGAAACCTTCATGCGAGAGCCCGACTCGCTCTTGGCCTGTTTTTTTTTATTTTGCATGGAACAGCAATTTTTCTAATATTCTACAAAAAATTCTATACCAGGGGGCCTAAAAAAGTTTGTATCATGCTGTCTTAACAACGTGTATTTTGCTCTCCAAAGATCGCAGTTTATGAAGTTCCCAGCTCTTTTTGCTTACTTTATTACACTATTTAAGTCCATACAATTTGTCCTGAGTCACGATCGGAATGTTTTTGTAATGAATAATATCCTACCGTTATTGTGTTACTCACTTACACGTGTTTTTGTTTTAATTTTCGTCTATGTGTGTGTTTTATTGCAATTTATGCGTATGTGTGTGTTGCGTGGACATATCTAGCTTGCGACAAAAGTACATCATGATGTCTCGTTTTGAATTATCAATATTATTATCATCAACTTTTGAAATTAATTTATTTTCTTGAAAACTCTTAAAGGGATATTTATACTGACTAGGGTCAGATAGGCAGTCGCTCCAAGTAAACACTGGTATTCAGCTGCATCCGGTTAGACTGGAAGCTGACCCCAACATAGTTGGAAAAAGGCTAAGCAGGTGATAACATAACATCACGCCTGTAATCCCCGAAGAGTTAAGCAGAGGTGTAACTAATAGTACACCCACATTTCGCCAGTTATGTTTAAGCCCTATGTAATAGGGGGCGAGCCTGTTGCCATCAATCGGTCACAAATCCAGACTCCGTGGCTGCTACTGAGGAATTCGTAATGGATGGATGATGATATCAGTTTTTTTTTTATGAAACTGCACAGACTGCTATTTATTTGATGATTCTGCATAAATAAATAAGCATTCATATACGAGTACCATAATTGCATAATAATTGCTGGAGAAATATAATTTAGATAATAATATATTATGTATGTATTATACTAGATATGAACACACAACATTGCCTTTATGCATTAAGCTTTTTTATTGCATTGGACCTATTCTTTTGCTTGGATCATTAGTTTTCAATTATCTTTGGCTTTATATACTATATTGTTATTTTTTTAAATTTGTAAAATTTTCAAAACAAAGAAAGGTTTACATAACATTACGACTGTATACCCGAAGGTTTAGGCAGAGGTACACCCACATTGTAATAGTTGGCGAATGGTTTCATCACCTATATTTACTATACTATAAACTTAATTGAACTTCTTCAAAAGAGAGACGATGATGGGTCATAATTACTGCGCTTTTTCGTTCTGCAGCAATATTTAAATAAATGAAAATAAAATACAGAATATGTAACTGTGAAAATGCAGTGCAAATGTCTCCTCTCAAAAAGTATAAACTGACTAAGGTTTTACACAAATATGTTTTTTGTTAACACTGAAAAGCAAAACTAGATACCAGCGATAGAAAATGTCGTGAGGAAACCTAGATTTATTGGTGATATTATAATATGCCTTCTCTGTATAAGAAGAGGCCTTTTCCCAACAGTGGGACAGCAATAGGCTAGTATTATTAATATTTAACTGCCTCGTTAGTCTAGTGGTCGCAAGCGGCTGCTGAGCATGAGGTGCTGGGATCGATTCCCGGGTCGGTCAAAATATTATTGGGCTTTTCCATCAGGAAATTCTCAGTAGCAGCCACGGTGTCTAGATTTGTGCCCGGTTGATGGCAATAGGCTCACCGTCTATTATTCGCGACTTAAATATAACTGGCGAAATGTGGGTGTACTGTTATCTGCCTAACCCTTCGAGGATTACTGGCGTGATGTTATGTATTACTGTTTACAAGAGATTAGGTCCAACGCTACAACCGCCCGCTAACGCATATCTTTGTTTAGGTATGGATATGGATATACCGATGCAGTACGGTCTCGCGCTCAACAAATTTTGTTAGTACCCACTACTTTTGAGGCATGATAGTTAATACTTGACAAAATTGGGAACAAATCTCGGTACTAATCGGTATTACATGGAATTGGCTTGGGTTTTACGGACGTGGTGAAAAACTAGACTTTAATTTTAGGCTGAGTTTGCGCGTTTTGTCAACAGTGGTTGAAATGCCGTAAGGGATATTTTCCCACGCGAAGATCCTTAGGGGCTGTCTCCACGATCGAGAGAATCGCGGCAATATTATCCCATACAAATACGTCATATCGCCGCGATTCTCTCGCTCGTGGAGACGGCCCCTTAAGGCATGTCAAATACGCTGGGGCCAAAGAAATTTAAAAGCGAAGAAATTATTAAAGCACTTTGAGGACATTGGGAATATTGTCATACGAAATTTTGACACACGAATCCTCCCTTACATGCGGGCGTATGACGCTAGACAGACCGACTTGTTTCAATGTAGTAACAAGTTTTGCATTACGATTTTCCTCATCTTGTCCCGTGTATCTCTCGTAAATAATTGAATATCTTTGGCTGCGGTTATCATTCTTACAGAAAATTGGCTGAATAGAGTCATCGGGTAACCAGGACTTGAAATCTCATTGATTGAAAAGCATATCCGACTGTAAAATCGTTTCTTTTTTAACATAAAAAGTGTCGAGTACTTCAGTAGTGTGTACTCCATGGCATAATCATAATTGCATTTTGGAATGAAATACGAAATATTATTACTGTCTAACCTAACTTATTAGCTGGTCAAATCCTGCGCCGATTCAATATCAAGGTGTGAACGGACCCTTCACGATGCTGTCAACCAAGCATTCTGTACATCAGACTAAGTAACCGCAAAAATTATTGCTGGGAAACTACTTTGTTTTTTGTGGTCAAAAATCACGTTTTATCGATATAAAGTACATAAAACATTGTGCTGATGGATGCATTGACTAGTACAGGGGCCGTGGAGGTATTTAAAGTAAAGTTCTAACTAGGGATCGGATATTCGGATGCATATTTACCAAAAGTTTGAGTGTTGACAAGTATCCAGTGCGCGTCAGTACGGTAGAAGCACCGGTTTATTTAAATACATTTTTTTTTTTCATTTTAGTGTTTTACTTCAAATGAATTGTCATGTTTACCATTTTGTCCTGTTCGAGCATTCAGCAGCAAAATTTAAAATCGTATAATTTTGTATTTTTTACGTGTTTGAACAAATTTCTTGCCTGGTTTTAAATAAATTTTAAATATTCTGTATACATATGAGTACCTGGTTCATTTTATACACACTGTATTTATAAAGTCCCGCGATCCCGAGAAAAATTGGCATTTTAAGAAGTCGCTTTCATATTTTGTACCCTATGCTGGGGAAAAACGTAACGTTTCTGGTAAATATGAATCGGAATATCCGATCTCTAGTTATACTAGAAGGTTTCCAGGTATGGTCTAGAACAAAAAAAAAATATTGCAATGACGGGGTCAACAAATGCCTTTCGGCTAATTACTCCCTTTAGATTGCCATCGACATGCAAGAAAGAAGACTTGTTTTTGAGTAGTAGTTAAATCAAGATTATGAACATGAAATCAGGTATTTTTCTTGTCACGTTTACTCGTCACATAATGTTATAGGCTTTCAAACGAAGTATTTTCCTTGTCAGTTAAATCTAAAATGTCTTAGGATTTGTAAAACCCTCGCCACAAGATTAAATCTTAATAACATAATAATACGCTACAAAGCTCGGACTGCTTTAATACTATGCTAATAAAACTAATCGTTACTAACTTGTTTATTTATGTATTACACAGCAAGTAGGTAAAATATTATCAGAATTACGTATATACAATACATATTTTTTGCTTTCGCATGTACATACATATTTTAATCTAAACAAATGCACAAAACACTGACTGTGAATATATCCGAGCTTTATACATATCGGTGCACCCAGAACTAATATAAAATAATAGTACACACAAATATTGACATCAAATCGTAAATCTTCCAGACGGACGACCCAACGAAAACTACAACGCGACCAACCTACCCTTCGGCGACTTCTCCTACCTTACCGAGATGATATACAACCCGCTGGCTTACGGCCAGTACGGAGGAGTCACCAGCGTCGACCCGGACCGCAACGTGGACACCGACCAGAGCCTCAACACCGACCAATCGCACGACAGAACCATCGATGTCTCCGACTCTTCTTCAGACGACGACGATTCCCGTGTCGGACAAGACGACAACGTACCATCCGTCGCCATGGAAACGCAGATCATGACCGTAGGAGACTGCCAGATTGTCAAACTACCCCCGAATAACGATGAAAAGGATGAGAAGATGGAACAGATTGTCGAGACCAGCACCGTGTCTTCGTCCACGCCGTCGTCGGTGACCATAACGCCTATCACCACGGTAGGCGACTGTACCATCAGGCCTGTCGAGAACACATAAGATTTCACACCAATTTTCGTCTACCCCGTATACTTCAGTGATGTACGGGATTGAAGATATGAGCCTACTGCTGCAGACTGTTATTTAGCGAGGATTGTGAGTGAGTAATGAAGGTTCTATGATTTTTATATTTTGCGAGATCTCAGATTGAGAGTCAATGCAAGTTTATAGTTATATGTTGCGATTTTTAATGAAAAATCATATTAAACGTGCGGTTTATATTATTTTACGTAACACACTATTGTGTTAAAATGTTTGTTTTTCATTGCAATTAATGTGTATCTGCGTTTGGGAAATTCTAAATTGCAGCTTTTTCGAGGTGTCGTGGGAAAGATACTAAACAATATGGGGTAGACATTATAATAATTTTATTATTGTGGTAGCATTCACTACGGAATTAAGTGGTCATGATGGTGGTTTTTGAAGTGATATATTATATACTAGGCTACTACATGTAAACAAGTAGCCTAATGCAGAAATGGGAATTTGTCATACTTCCACAATGAACTTAGACAATTAAATCCTTATTCTCCGTCAGTCACAGGTATTAAGCCGGCTTTATACTTAATGATGGTGCTGTATCAGTAAAACCTTAAAATATGGCAACTTACTTCCGATGCAAGGCGAAAGAACATTTGTTATTATAAAATGCACATACTAATCTTTTAAAGTTATGAAAAACTTTTGCATGCAGATACGTAAAACTTACTGAAAGGAATAAAAAAAATATGTACCTTCAAAGTTTTACAAAAAAAAGTCTTCCTAAACACAGTAATGCTACTACAATGATACTCATTTATATCTTAAATTCAAGTGACTGTCAAAAATGCATTTAGAATTGGTGGTGATGAAATATTTATTTTATTGGTCAACTAATGTACCATAATGCCATAAGCTTTACATAATTTTAATCGTGATACTCAATTAGACGACTTGTATACTTGTATACCTATCAGAACAAAATATTAATTGTCACAATATTGTTTTATTGTGTACTGTGTGGGGAAATAACATTATTCAATACTTATGGCAGCAAGAGCAAGGTAAAAGGTAATTTGGGTATGTGTGCATGTTACAAGAATTTCATAGATGCAATAAAAAGGTGGTTACTCCAAATAGTTTCCTGGAGACAGTGTTTTAACACTTCTCATATTAAGTAACTCAAGTCTACACATTACGAAATAGCATTAATAAAGGAAATAATTACTTCAGTGCTGGTAAATAGACGGACTCCCTCGCAGTACATGACAAAACAAAAAGTTTTACGTATAGATGTGTATTTTGCGAATATCTACATAGAGGCAGCATATTTACTGAGTAATAATTGTAACAGTGACACTATTTAGATACGCGATGTTTATTATAATGTGCACTTAACGTTGCCTTCACTGTTTTAATCGTTTAGGACGGTATACACACCACCGCGAGCGATAGGGCTTGACTAAACCCTCGACGGTGTGTGCATCGACTTTTATTTGACACTCCTCAAAAGTATTTCTATTTTTTTACACGCGAAATCTCTCGATTGATCTGATTTTTTTATTATAACGAGAGACTGACTTCCATAACGTGATTAGGAAATATTTTTGAGCAGTTCTTGTGCGGACGTTAGCATCTGGTTGGCTGTCTATTTTATGTTTATTTTAATTTTATAGTTAGTCGTTGTGTAGCAGGGCACACGCTGTTTCGCCTTTTCCATATTCTTAACTGTATCAATCTCTGTGAATATTAGAATGTAGTACGTAGTGTCTTAGATGAATATAAAACTTAATATTCTAAATATTAACTCGACAACACCACACGAACAAGTGATACGAATAAGCTACATATTTTTAGCAGAAACATATTGTATTGACATATTAACAATATATTTCTTTAATAGTTTTGCCTGTAAAAGCAATGGATATCGTAGTTCTATGTATAATGATGATAGTACGCAGTATATAACCACATATTTTAAAGACAGCTGTATGTCGGCGGAGCGGCCGTGTGACGGTCGACGCCGACTCATATGATATTTTTCGAACCAACACATTTTAGTTCCTCGTTATGTTCGATAGAGACTAATGTAGAAGTCTGCATACATATTAAATGTCGGTGTAATAATAAAAGTATTAAACTCACTATTATGAAAAATCATAATCAATATTTTCTTTATAATCTGTACAGAAGTAGATATAGTTCCTAACTTGTAATCGATACAAAACTATAACCCTTGAATTAATGAAGTAGTTGAGACGTAATATTTCTTTAATCATTTAGAATTAAGTTTATATTATGATCAAACTTTGAGTATATCTTTTTTAGTATTCACTATTAGTGATAGTCGTCGATTTGTTTAAGTATCATTGCGGTATATTTTTACGTATTTAATGGAAGACTGCTCGGATTCGTTTTCTGTTGATGTGTATCGTTTTAAGGTTTGAATTCGTTGGTGCGACAAATCGCGTGCGCCTAAACACAACGTGCTTACTGGACAGGTGGACGGACACAGTTGTGCGTACTTATGCTTAACTTCTGCGACACATATAAGTGGAAGTTGGCTCCAATCGCACTGTACGAAATTTCGCTCCAACGGGTGTGACCTACTTATTATTATTGTGAACATTTTGACACAAATGAAGCCCCGAAGAGGCATGTAATCATGAGTCTCAGACGGCGAGCTAAGCTTATTGAGAATTATTTTAATATAGGAATCTGTATTTTTATAACGAAACTAAGATAAGTTGTCAGTAATCAGTTACTCCCGTCACACGTAATAGTATAGTAAGCTGTGTATTAAGTTGTGTTTACAAGCGCCTATTGGCTCCGTTGTCGTTAAGTTTTTGTGTTCCCTTCGAGGTTTGACGGTCACTATCTACATATATCTGCCTTTGGTACTGTTTGAACAGAAAAGCAATATTTTAGAAGATTGATATGTGTGTGGTAATTAGATCGCGTTGGTAATCAAGATATTTGGCTTCGCTTTAAATTTAAAATTAAAGGCATCTATTCTAAAATGCCTAGTATAAATAAATAAAGGCGAAGAGCCAGTTTTAATTACTTTAAATTTTAAAATCACAGAGTTAAAAATGCTCTTATTTCAAGTGTTGGAGTTCAGTCTAAGATAAAAGAAGGTTCTACCTAATATATGTAGATACTGATTGGTTTATAAGTTTTGGTAATATGATGGTTATAATCGGACGTTTGAATCGAGAGCAAGAATTGCATTTATATTAATTTTGTATTGGTGCGATATGTTGCAAAATTATTGATATTTGGAAGAAATTGAATTGTTTTAAAAGTATACGCTGTCTAAAAATATTAGTTATTGTACACAAAAATGCAAATCTTTTATAAAATCAGGAGGTTTAACATGAGTTCTTATGGTGGACAAGTTTATCTTGTATTTCACATACTGACAACTCCCCGATTCCCGATTTAATTACCCACTCTTAAATACTTGTAAAATGACAAGATTTGTCTTATTTACCGGGTAGCCAGGAACCGAAACTGCTATCATTGAGTGCTCATGTTAATCTTCCCATTCTATTTGTCTATGACGATAAAAAATATTGTATGCTGATCCCTACTGCTATATTTTGAGGGCATTCGCATGAGATTATTTTTTATATCCAATCACTCTTTCAAAATTATAAAAAAATCCTTTGGCATAAAAAATTGATTTTCGAAACTACATGTAGCACAAATTAACAATGATATTTCGTAATTCCTCTACTAAGGCCACAGTAACGCATTTCCTGAATATATCTGCATTTCGTCATTAACAGTGCTACCACCAAACTCTTTAATGTGTTCAATGAGAAGTGCAATTATTAAGCAGCTATTTGGCATTAATTTTAAGCCTTAGTTGTACTAACAGCTTGTAAAACCGATTTATCCTAATGTCGATTAGCTCTGATTTCGATATCCACTACTTTCATTCATATAGAAAGACACTAACATCAGCGATAATGCTAAATTAGCTTAGTTCTGTCATAATGAGTCAACTCACAATCTCTTATAAGGGCGCCATGTCGTCTGTCCAGCCACTCCTTCGTCACGGGTCTTACCGCCGTAATATTAGTTAAATACTTCAAACGAATCCACATGCTAACTATGGCTTATTAACCCGCTTTTATCAACTTCAGCTGTAACAAACTGTAAGAAAATCTTAGAACTTAAAGGAGATTGTCAACTTCGGTCCAAGTGTGTTGCAGATGTATATTGTACCTTAAATGACAGGTGTCATCGAATACAACATTTTTTATTATGGCAACAAAACAAAATATCCCAGAGGAAATGAGATTTTTGCATGTGTATTTACATTTTAAAAAAGAGGGAAAGAAAAAGAGGAAAAATATATATTTTATTTATGTTTGTTACTAACATAAACAAAATTGATTATGCACTACTATTCTTTATCGATAACGTAATCTAGAAACTCTCCTGGGCGATTAATATTATCCTCGCGCCCACCCCAAAAACTATACTCACACATTATATGGGCGCAGCAGATCAGTATGCCTTTCCCTGCATGTGCAGTATATACGGAGTATGTAAACGGAGCAAATGTATCGCGCGCCGTTATAGGTCTGCAAAATCAATTAACAACATAACGTAAACGTATAGTAATTATCGAACTTAACACGAAATAGTTTACCGTTTTTTAAAAGTTAATACACATATAAAAATGTCAATACTTCCGGGATATTTTTTCTTGCTACCGTAGTAAAAAATGTATTGGTTGAGACCTGTCATTTAAGGTACAATTCATATCTGCAACACACTTGGAACAACACCCCTTGTAAAACTGACATTCTCCCGGTTTCCGATTGAGCTGAAATTTTGAATACATGTTTAGTTTGGATGACAATGCATGGTAACCTTAGTGGTGTCATTGTAAATCCAATTTGATATGGGTATCAAATGAAAGGCTTTGCTGAAAAGAATACGAGAAATAAACAAACGACGTAACTCTCTGCGTGTTTTTAGTTTTTTTTTTAAACTATATATTATGTTTATTAATATCCAGTGAAACCAGCCTTAAAACATTTAAAGCGTATTCTTAGAAAATATTTAAAATTAATCACAATAAAAAAAAGGAAAATGGGAGAATTTTTTATGTGGGTATGTGTGTGGGGTTCATTTTGGCAAAACTACGCTCGAATAATACTACTATCGAAACTATATAAAAACTGGTGCGAAATTGACATAACTATAAAGTTTGACATCAAAGTAAAATGATATCACGCTAATTGTGCTATGTGTAGTTCTTTCCCCTCAAATCAGCAATAGAAGCATGTATCCATATGATTTTGTCGTAAATCATATATCTTACGACCGGATAGTTTTTAGACAAATAGTATATTATGTTTAGTTTTAATGAACGTTTTATATTCCTGTATTTTGTGAAATGTTCATCATTTTACGTTGTGATCATTTGAGTGCAAAATTATTATATGTTTAACCACTTTACTTTGACGATTCGTCAGTTAGGGCAGCAGATGTATACCTTTATGTTTGCATAGTCCGAGAGCAGTATTTTTTAGATGTAATCTTTATTATTAAAAACTTTTTTTATTTTAACATTATGAAATTCGATCGTTAGTTAATTTCTAACATGAAATATTTAATAAAGAAATCACAAAATTATATTTGGGTTTGATTTTTATATTTAAGGTTACATAATTTGTTACAATGTACACGTGTAGGGGGCGACCTATATCGGTCTATCTAGTGATCTTCCAGCAGCAAATCAATCACAAAATACTGTAATAATCATTGTTTATTCCATATAAATATAAATTTATTTTTGGATAACCACACTTTAGTATTGTTAGACATTACTGCACTAACTATCGACTAATTATTATGAGATAGATCTTATGAATAGAAAGTGTCGCGCATTAGGTTCCTGGGGGGGGAGGGGGGCCGTTGTTGAGCCACTGCGGGTGCGGCGCCGCGCAGTAGCTCGCGCCGTACGCGTGCGGCCCGTGCGGCCCGAGCGGCCCGTGCGACCCGAGCGGCCCGGGCGGCCCGGCAGGCGCGGGCCGGAACAGCACCGGGCCGCCCCCCGCGCCGAACTGGAACATGTTGCCGAGGAACGGCGGTGGTGTGCTCGGGTTGAATGGCGGTGGGAACATGGGTGGTCCTGCGAAGTTGGGCGGTGCGCTGAAGGGGCCGTGCGCTTGTGCTGCCGCGTCGCCGTTGGGGTGTGGGGGAGGCGTCCGGAGCGCTACATTGCTGGGCCAGGGCCTGCCCACGCGCGGGAATGCGTTGGGGTTATTATTTCTTCTAGATCCTGCTGAGAATGGGTTGCGTCCCCGGCTGGGTCCGCTGCCGAACCGGCTGCTGGACTCTGAGGGTCTTTGGTTGCGTACGGCGAATTTCCTCGTGTTCTTGGATGTCTCTCCGTCCGACTCCTCTGTCATGGTGTTTTTCCAATGCTCTTTCCTGGCTTTCTGGGCCTTTCGCTCTTGTTCGTCGTCGGAGTAATCGATCTGATGCGGGGGAGGCTCCACGTCGTGCAGCCACGATGCGTCGGAGCCTTTTATTCTGAAATTTTATAAAAAAAAAAATAGTTTAGTATTTTTATTCCACAGACAGAAGGATTCTACTGTTATGAAAGCCATATTTTACAATTATTATTGCCCTTCTCAATTAGCATTGATAAGGGCAAGTAGGCTAACATGGTTATTTTTTATAATATCATCATTCTCCTTGGTATAAGGGCATACCAATTTATTTAAGGTCGGCGCAGCAAGTCTTCTTCCATACTTCTCTATTAGTCATCATCTCACTAGTCACCTCCTTACCAGCCATCTTTCATACAGTCCATCCATCAGTTTTTATAACAACAACGACCATTGTCGTAAAAGCTTTGTTCTGCAACGTGTAGCTTTGTCCATAGACTTAATTGGACAAGGTTGTTCATAGCAGATAGTTTGATGTAGGGGAGGCGTATCAGAAATCTGTCTAAGCTTATGGACAGGCTTCTTTCTTTACTCCCCAAATATGGATAATTATAATGGGATGGCACTGCATGACTGTCATGTTCCAACATCACTGGAGAGAGATCAGACGCAGAACCATCGGCTTAACATGTTTTTCCGAGGCACGGGGTTATCATACCGTTAACTCCAAACTCTGGGCTGTTTTTGAGAAATTCCGAAAAACCCAATAACACTTAGCCCGACCCGGGAATCGAACCCAGGGCCCCACGCTCAGCAGTCGCGCTTGTCACCACGAGACCAACGTGACAGCTACGCATACGTATGTAAATAACATTCACAAAAGAATTTGCTAAAGATCCTATACCAAAAAATATTATTTGCTTCTTTGTTCCAGACAATATTACTGCCAGGGCAGAAAGCACGGGCTGTTTGCCGTGCCTTCATATCGTACTGTTGCACGTGCTAAGTCGCGAATTCCTCGCACTCTGGCCGCGCTTTATGATCTCTTGGATTCTAATCCAACAGACGATTTGTTTGCGAATGGATGGACGAAGATTTTATTGGTATGTCAGAAGTACTGTGAGAGGAATTTATGAAAGTGTTGTTAAAACTTCTTTTATTTATGTTTTCACTTCAATTATTTTTGCGTAGTTTTTTTATTTTGTATATATACGTGTTATAATGCACAGATTGGCTTTTCATTATAAAGTAAATCAGTCACAGCGTTTGATAATTTCTAAGCTAATTTTAGCTATCAGAAAAATAAAATTATTGCAACTGATATTTTCTTCTATGAACGGTGGATCAATAACGCGGGAGGTCTAGAACCATGTACTGAATTGTAAGTTTACACCCATTATTTACGGCTTTATCAAATCTTCGTTGTATCGATGATTCCTTTCAAATTAAATGAGTTTCGAGAACTCTGCCACCTCGACAGCTTTAGTGGTGGCCTCGGACAGGTCCCTCAAGGGGCGGGCGGTGTTACATAAGGAGCAGGGCAGGAGATGGTCTTGGCTCTGTAGTCACATTTAATTCCACTGCAGTACTTCCATCAGGTTAAATTGTACCTGTAGCGGTTTATCTGGCTTGGTAGTCAGTTTAGAGACTTTCAGATGGCAATATGGCAGTGGTGGCCCCTTTGGGAGCTTTCCTGCAGGCTCAACATAGCTGGTGGAGGATGCTTGAGAAGCGTCAGTTGTATTGTCTATGACGTAGTGTTGACTCACTTCATAAGTTCGCTAAGGAACACGTAGTTGGTGTGGCGGCTCTCGGGCGCGATGAACACGTCGGCGCCGGGCGCCGCGCCGCGCATGCGCACGTGCTCCACCGAGTTGAAGCGCACGCAGTAGTGCGGCTCTGTTATCTGCGCATACAGGTCTAATTGTTATAAACTCGAGTTTTGCTAGGAGGCTGGGAACTATGGCGTTAGGCACAATATTCTTAGGAAGAGGGGAAGGCATTTCCTAGTTTCGACCTACAATCACACCAATCTATAGAATAAAATATCGTTCTGAGTTTTGGAGGAGATCCAGTACATTTACTGTAATAGAATGTGAGCGGAATTCACCAATGAAACAACGCGATCAGCACATCTGTACAGCGTTCAAGAGGTGTAATTCTCCTACTTAATACAGGGTGAACACGGACCCTACGCAACAAATATTGCTGGGAAACTATTTTTTTTTTATGGTGAAAAATCACGTTTTACGGTAAAACTCAGTGTAGCACACTCAAAACATTGTGCTGATATCTAGCTTATATCGCAATGACGGGGAAAACAAGTGTCTTTCGGCTTCGTTAAGGTTATTTTACACCCTTTATCGGCAATACCGACACAAACAGAAAAAAAAAAACAAATATTTTGCGGTAAACTGTACCTTACGCGTTAGGACACAAAATCAGCTAGATATTCATGCGCAAAATAAGCCTCCAAGGCCTAATTTACTTTTGCCGCATCACTATTCGTACATTATTCAAAACAGAAACATTAAAACCCATAATTATGATAATAACTACCATTAAAGACCATTTGTAGTAATAGATAGCCATAAAAATAAATCTCATTCATACATACTCATAAATAAACATTAGTTTACTTTGAGCCTTCAAGAGCAAGCTGTATTCTGAAAGTTATAAGCTAAGTCACTAACTTTGCTATGTCAAGAGGCGGCTACAAACATGTGCAGCTCGGCACAGTCGGGCGGCAAAATAGTCGCCCGGCTGATTAACCGCACGGCTTCGATAAAATTGTGCCGAGCTGATTCGAACATGTTCTAGCCATGGTCGATGCTGTTGGAGTTTTCGATTCGGCACAAGTCAAGTGCCGAATAAAAAAATGTAAAATTAAGCCGAAAGGCCCTTGTTCTCCCCGTCATTGCGATTTTTTTTTTGTTCAAGACCATACCTGGGAACCTTCTAGTTACGGAGATATTGGAGGTCAGCGTTCAATTTTTCTTTTTTTAGTACATGTTTTTAATTTTATAACTTTACTTTAAATACCTCCATGACCCCTTTACTATTAAATGGTTCTATCAGGACAATGTTTTTGAGTGCGCTACATTGAGACCTAGACTGAACCATGATTTTTCACCCTAAAAAAAAGTCGTTTCCCAGAAATATGTTTTGCGTAGAGTTACTTAAGTTTGATGTAAAAAAAATGCTTGGTTGACTGACGGCTTTGTGAAGGGTCCGTTTACACCTGTATGTGGTTTATTCGTTAAAAAATAATTAGCGACTGTTTAACCTTACACTTTAAGATGTTTTACTTTAACCAATGTTTATGAATAAACCCCATAATGTGCAACCCTGAAAAGCGCGTAGCCGCCTTTCATTCATATTTTATGGGACATTTCCCGTATACCCATTTAAAGTTATTATTGCCATCATCATATTATGTGTAGACATAAAAATGCCATATAAATTAGGGAGAAATTTAAGACTATGCCCTCTGGAAATTTGCCAAGCGAATTTTATACTACACCAGTTTAAGTGTTACCGTTTTTAAAAGGCTAACAAATTGGCTTATGTCCTAATTAGTTTTTTGAACCCGTATCGGGTATATTTTTGTCAAGCTAAGTTTGAAATTAAGCCAACACATTGAAGCGTGACTTAAAATGTCGCATACAGTGTATTATTTAAGTTACAAGGACTAAAAAATGCAGATTGGGCCAGAATTTTCAGGCAGGGTTATTTGCTTTCACTTCTGATATTTCAGCATGAATTTTGTAATCATATAAAACAATGGAATAGATAATAACTGCAAAATTATTTTAATCATTATTGAACGTGTTATACTGCGCAATTGGCGTGCAGGGTACACTTAGGAACTTGTATGATATTATCTTATTGATTGATACTTACGGGTCCAAAGACATCGAAGACTCTTCCTAATGCTTTGGAGCCATTATCCAAGAACAGCACGCTGTCTAAATCTACGGCTGGTGTTTCGGGAAGTGCGCGAACTATCACTGAAAAAAATAATTTAAAATATTAATGTTACATACATACACTTGGCCGGTTTTTTTTTAATGTGGCTTTACTGAATAGTTTGAAAAGACCCACAACTGAGTTCTTTTTTCTAAAATGGGTGTTCACATGATGCCCCACATTTTTCGAATATCAGTTTAATACAGTCCAAAAGAGAACATGACAACAGCATCCATCTGAAATTCTGTAGGTCAAACAATTTGTCGAGTCGGTTAATCGAATGCGTTTAGCATATTATTATCACAGCAGCAAACCGCTCGGCCACTGCGCCAACAATGCATGCAGTGCTTTCTAACTTTATCATAACTACTACTTAAAAATGTACTGCGAAGAATCGTAAACGGCTTAAAGAAATAACACAATAACGTACGTCGTTTACGCTTTTTATACGGGCATTAGACAAAAAAGGAATTAATCGGAAACAACAGTTTAAAACAACTCGAACAGAGAAAGGTCGTGTAGCTAACTTGCTATCGATTGCGAAAGATGCGGAAATCGATAGAGGTCATGGAAAAAAGCTTGCGGCTGTCAAGGGCAGGCACCGTGACTTGTACGCGATGGCTACAATCAAATCGATGTTGCTCTAAACTTATACACAGTTTTACGACGCCGATAAAATTCTGTAAATCGGCAAACGAAACGTAGGTCACTCAGGCTAGGTGGAGCAACGATCTCTGCAAGGTTGTCTGGGTGAGATTTGCCGAATCGAGCTGAATGGCGTGCGATCGAGAGCCCTATATCCAGTAGAATGATGATAAGTTCATAGCTTTGTTTGTGAAGTTGTGAAAATTTTTAAACGAGCTCTAAAAAGGAGGTTCTCAATTCGGCTGTATTTCTTTTTTTTTTGTTTGGTCCGATTTACGTGATCATTAGGTAGAGGAAGCTCGGTTATTTTTTTTTTGCAATAAGTCATACTACTGTCTGGGCCAGCACAAGGTCAACGTTTTACTTACTACCAAACATGCAGTCTACTGTACTAAATCAGTAAGACTCTTATAGTTGATGGTTCAAAAAACTTCAAAATATACAACGTAAAATTCCCGCCCCGCCAATGATTGCAAGCCGTAATGATAGCCAACACTTTGTGGCTAAATGTATCGGGAAATCCCCGCAACTATTGCTAGTAGTAGATAAATAACAACTTGTGTATTCATGCCGCAATAGCACTCGCAACAAAAAAAAAAAAAACAAAATGTATAAGTTACCTAATCTATCAACTATGCTGGCAATGGTTCCAATCTTGGTGGTTTCCTGTGCTGGCAGGCTGATGGCAAGGTCTTCTATAGGAGGCAAGTCATCTAGCCCAATTTCACCAGTCACTTTCGGGGCTTCCTTCGTAGTTTTATTAGGACGACTTTCGTTTTCTTCTCTGGAAACAAATCATACTTAAATTATTATTTCGTTTATTCATTTTTATGCATATCTTTTACATACATACTTGAAAAAAATTAGTAGCCTACCAGCATCGGGAACAGGGTCCGAGCTACCGGTGGTCAGGGCTCTTGAGAGAGGACCCTCATAACAATACGCGCCGTTTCCAGAATTAGTATTACTTTCTGAATCAAGCCCCATCCAGCTGCCAAGCGCGAGCCTCCCAGATGTTGGGCGAGGCTATTGGCTGTTAGGCCATTGGCCGACCCGACTATCGGTACAATGACTGCTGTACTCACGCACGACGATGATACTTAAATTAATTATTATCTTGTGTTGTTTTATGCAAAAACTCAGACTTTTTTTCCATGGCGGTGGGCAGAAACAGAACACCATCTGCTACAATCCTTACATAATACTTTCTTTTGTGTTGTTTTATTTGATCGGGAACTCCTAAAGTGTTGATTTTTTTACCTAAACTAACGTAATCTTTTTATTAGTAGGTATTACAAGATAGTTATTGTCCTGTGTATAACAGTTAATGCTGATAAGGTTAACAAAGTTCCCTTTTAGAAACGGAATTACATAATTGGCTTTAGGTTACTGCTTACCGCTTTCTGAGAACACAATGCTTACAGTTAATCAATTTGTTTTGTTCTTTTTTTTTTTGCGTCATAATTACACAAGTGGCAAATAATATGGCATCTACTAGACTATAGTCATGACACCCATAGAGCATGAACAGCTTCTAGATGCAGCATTGTCAACATTTTTCATACTTGCAAACCAGGCATGGCACTATTTACTCGCACTAAAGACTCGCATTTTCAGCGATTTTGTTAAGTAATGCCGTGGGGATTGTAAGAAAATATATGAATGAAATTGGAGTGAATAATAGCATGATAGTTGACAGGGAAGAATGGAAGAAGAAATTGTGCCAGTGCCAACCCTAAATAGAATGGGACAAGGGCAGGAAGATGACAATGCCGCTTCTAGCACAGTGATTCATTGCTCTGTGGTGATCCCTAATTAATCTAGCCAATAACAATGACATTCAACACACTAAGTGATAAACAGACATAATATAAACATGCAATTTGCTCTTATCTCTCTTTTATGCATATTTGCATTAAAACAATGACAATGTACTATAATGATGGATTCTAAACTAATCAAATCAATTGGTAAACAGAACACTAACAGGTACTTAAGAATATTGTGATTATTTTTATCACAATATGATGTAAGCTTCGATGATATTATTGCTATTTGCATATGAACAAGAGAAAGGCATTTTCTTTTATTTTTATTTGCTACTACTAGTTTTTGCTCCCGATTTTCCCGTTATGTACGGAAACTTACCCATGGGAAACATTTTAAATGTAGCCTATAGCACTCGGAGATAATGTAACTTCCCGACTTTCCCCAGTGAAAGGATTTACAGAATCAGATCAGTAGTTCCGAAGATTACCCCCTACATACAAACTTACCTCTTTATAATATTAATAGACTATTTTTTGGGTTTCAATTAAGACTAAATAAATGATGTCACGGTTTGAAGTTTATAATGTTTGTAGGTATATTTGGAAAAGGCCTATAATTTCCATTAATCATACATTTAATAAATCAAAGTGCCAAATTTTGACAGTTCAAAAAATTCATTGCATTATTCATGTTGTTCAGCAGAATAATTTTTCACCCATGAAGCAATAGATTAGGAAGTTCCTTCAAAAATTTTGTGATTGAAAGTGTGTTTCACAATTGGGGTGCAGTTTGGAATATCATTGTAGTCTACTGTTGAGCGTAGGTTTCTTCCATATACATTCTCTTTTGTCTTTTACTTGGCTTCAGTGGGATAAGACCACAGATCTAGCAATGACTGTTTTAAAATAGACAGATTATATAAGAAGATGGAACTTGTAAGTTTTCTTATATGGTGTAAAAACTGCCTAACTGTGTATGGTTGTGCCAAATTCACAAAAAAAAACTTATTGTCTGATGAGATAAGGTTTAAACTACAAGAAGAAATATACGAGTTACGAGTATCAACTTGGTTTATATGAATTTTTCATCAGTGAGAACCACACAGTGAGGATGTCCAAACTATGTATTCAGAATTCAGTAATGCAGCATGGTGGCAGAAATTGGTAAGTATAGTGTTTCTCCGTTCAGACTGGGGACTTTGTTGTGCTCTTTCTTCCCAGCTAAAGCCCCAGGACCTGGTGAAGGGCAGGCATTTTGGAGATTGTCTTATGTAAGATTAAGGTCCAAACAATTCTGATTGTCATCATAATTAGATTTAATGATTTTCAATTTTGAATCTTTTGCTAAAGAAACCTATTATTATTGTAATGAAGAGTCTATAACAATGCAACACAAATAACTTTCTGGACAACTTCTGCTAAGCACTTTGACTACAATGAATATCTTATGTTTCAAGTTACAATACACCTATGTATATTAGAATGTACTATGATGCCCAAAGAGTCTGCTAAAACAATAACTTCTAATCTTTTAATTCCTAAAGCAATTGAAAAATACAAAATGCTAATACAAAGATTTCATAATACCTCCCCACTTTCAAAAATGAAAATTACGATTTTCATCTACCTACCTTAACTTTTGCAAAACATACACAAAGACAGCTGTGTAATTAAAAGCTAAGTTTATTTTGCATTTTAAATACTGTAAACATTGAAAATGTGTTGTAATAGCTAGTCGCAAGTACATACCCACTGGAGATCTCTTCGACGTCCTTCACGGATTCCACATCGCTGTCACTCGAGGCACTGGTGGAATCGCTGTCGGAGTCACTGTCAGCATCACGATACTCCGTCACCTCGTACTCCACTACGCCACTCTCCGCACTGTCGATGATCATGTGTCTGCTCACATCCGCTTCGTCACGGGCGCTCGGCCTCGACAACGGCCCGTGAGCACACGCATTTATTATATTATTCTTCAGCACCATCTCAGTTAAATCCGCGGCATCAGAATCTGTCGTATTGTCATTCGAACGAGTCTCCGTATCGTCCGAATCGGAATCTGAGCCGCCGTATTCCGCTATCAAACTAAGAGACACGTTTTTGTTATTGCTGAGATCAAGGTTCTCCATTGTTGTGACCGTACACACATGTACCACAACCGAATTGTTAACTTATTATATGTTATCGTGTATATCAATCCCGCGACTTGATTTTTACGTAGATATAATGGAACACGTGAACTTATTCAGGATTATTTTGAGACAAGAAAACAAAAGTCTTGAAACGATTATCGCAGCAAAATGACAAATGACAATTTTGTGCACAGATTATGCGAGAAGTAGAAACTTTCAGTAGTTTTGATCACGTGTCTTTTAAGACAAATATAATAACGTCGGCTTCACATGCTTGCCAAAACTCGATAATCCTGACACCACACGTAATTCACAAATGCGGATTTGCATCTAGCTCGGCTTGTGTGGGCAAGCCACAACGGAACTTTAAGGCTTGCAAAAACTTGCTACAGATCTTTATCGGTTTTTGTGTATCCAAATCAAAGGAATTTTCACTCGCCACGGATATTTGGTTTGGAAAGTTATCTGCAGATCAGTGTGCTTACGAAGGATCTTTTTATTTATTTATTGATGTGCCTAGTAAACTTCTAAAAATTCGATAACCTATTCATATCCATCCAAACGCATGTTTTAGGATGAGGATGATATTCTCGCTCATCGCAGGCTCTCGATGCGTGTTCAATGAAACAGGACTCGGCACTGAGCAAAGCGCCAACATGTGGACGGATCCCGAACGTTGGCGCAGATTCCTTTGATAAGGCCGACTATTTAGAGTAACTCAACGAAAGCTAAGAAAAAGGCGGGAATTTTAAAAAATCAAGAGCTGTTAACCCTGGCTATACACTGCTTAAATGAAGTTGTTACTATTCATTATTCAACACACATTATGCGATATGTAGATCAGTATTTCATATTTTTATATTTAGACCATAATAACCTTATCACCCTCGATATTTACTTGGAACTGTTAAACCACCAGTATGAATTCCCGCAATGGTAAATAAGCAAGTTAGCGTTACAATATTTCGCCTTGAGGATGATCATTATCAGTACCAAAGTCAAGCTCTAGACGAAACTAGCTTCGCATTTTTTAATTTCTGCACATTGAAGTTCACAGCTCTACTTTTCTGGCACGGCACTACAAAAAGTACTACAGCAACATAGAGCAAAAAGTACTACAGCAACATAGAGCAAAAAGTACTACAGCAACATAGAGCAAAAAGTACTACAGCAAAATAGAGCAAAAAGTACTACAGCACCATAGAGCAAAAAATACTACAGCAACATAGAGCAAAAGTACTACAGCGCCATCTATGACACAGAGGACCAACTAAACATAGAAGTACATCTAAATCCTGTATTGGCCAAGTTATTCGCGACTTAAGGTGAATGCTCCAACCAGCCCGCAAAATTCAAAATTTCTTGCGTTTTGCAATTTGCAGGCCAGTGCTAGGTTGTATGTTGATTAAAATATTATTCGCGGCTGTAAGACGTACGTAGTTACAGAATTATAACCATCAAAATCACCAATACAACCCTCCAAGTTCATAAAGGCGTAGGAACAAAAAAAACAGAAAACGTCATTCCTACACCTTTATGAACTTAGAGCGTTTTATTGATGATTTTGATGATTATAATTCTGTAACTACATATGTCTTACAGCCGCGAATAATATTTTAATCAACATACAACCTAGCACAGCACTGGCCTGCAAATTGCAAAAAACGTAAGAAAATTTGAATTTCGCGGGTTGGTTGGAGCATTCACCTTAAGACTATATTATAGAAGAACCCGACAACAACTGTTGGGCAGCAGCCCACCAGACAATAACACCCGTCTGGCCGGAGGATCCTCTGATTATCTATATTGTTATTTTCAATTAAATCATAACACCGTTATAAAGTGGCAAATATTTGGCACCAATGGGGGTTAGATGGCGCTAGTTTCCATACAAAAGTTTAATGCAGGCTCCCCAAATCCCCAATGTTCTAAGAGAGCATAGCATGGACAACAGGTTGTTCAAACTGTCTCCCCGCCCCTGCCGCCAGTCGAGATTTCGTACGACGCGCGCCTGTAGGTTGCCGATGCTTATTTTAACGCAAAACAACGTAGCCTTATAATATAAACTAGCTGTGCCCGCGACTTCGTTCGCGTGGATGTCGGAACTTAACAATGTATTTTTAGTGCGAAGCGCTTTTGGAGGATTCCGATACAAATCATTTTTTTTTATGCTAATGCTTCTTTATAAACAACATAAGCTGTGGAACCATCTGGAGCGTACACAAAAAGGTTATTGGGGTTGTTTTGGCCATGGGAAAAGCATCCAATACTTAGGTCCACCCCCGCAACGGATAATGTCTGGCCCTGAGCATTATTAATCGTCATGGCATAACAGAGACTGACTGGGAATTGCAATCGTTTGAAAGAGAACGGAAAGTTGTTAGGAATTATAGGTATTCTTGGAATAAAATCAATATCACCAGCGCCGCAACCGGTTAATATTTCAGCTTCGATTATGTTTTACTGCAGATTTGTGACTTTGAGCCGTGCCGTTACAAAGTTTGGAGGACATAAATTTCTGAGGAGAATTATTGGGACACCGATTTTTAAAACTATTTTGTGGGCTGGAAGTCCGGGTTCTTCCATAACTGTATTTATAGAGGTGTATTCTCTACTATTCCCGGACACATGAATCAATATTTTTGAATTAATTGCCGCAGCTTGGACATTGCGAGGAGTCAAAATAGCTCGCTGACATAGCCAAGAACCGGCTTGATTTCCCATGTTTGTGGAATCACCGTACACAGAAGAAATAAGCTCCTGTTGTGATGTAACGCAAGAACAGAGATTATCAACCAAAATAACTTTGCCATCTTCTCGTACGGGGTATGTGCCATCGCCTATTTGTAACAATAAATTGGGAAACGCCTGTACATTTTCGCAGCCTCGCAACTGTGCACGCATATTTACACTCAGATGTGTAGATGATATATTGCGCCTTAGAACAGAACTCTTCAGACAGGCAGCAATTTCTTCGGCTCTCGTTCCTCGGGGTACTATCGGGAGTGTCTGCCGAAAATCACCGCAGAACAGCACTGTAATGCCTCCCATCGGCCGGTCATTTTGCCTTATGTCCTGTAAAGTTCTATTCACTTCTTCTACAGCTTTGCGGTTTGCCATAGTGCACTGTCCCAAAAAATTAAAACACAATCGCATAAAACCCTTACTTTATCGCTATTTCGCAATATGTTGCAAACCGGGCTTTCCGTGCGGTCTAAGTCGATAGGAATTATAAATGTTGTGTGTGCCGTTTTTCCTCCAGGCAATAATGTGGCTGCTATCCCTGAAGAGGCGACAGCAAGGGAAATTTTATTTTGGTTCTGTAGCGGCACTACAAAAAGTATTTCAGCAAGGATAAACTAAAAATCGAAATATATCTAAATTCTGCATCGCGCAAGTTGTTTGCGACTTAAGACTATACAGAAGAACCCGACAACAACTGTTGGGCAGTAGCCCACCAGACATAACACCCGTCTGGTCCGAGGATCCTACCTTTTCAATGGTGGTTGAAGAGCTTTACACCCTGTTCTCCATACCCCCAAATTGGTGACCCCGAAATGGACGTGAGCGCAGCCTTCGAGCAACGTGACGTCATCAACATCACTTCCTTAAAATTCCTCAAGCTTTCGAGCAGCGAGTCATATAGCCAGCCAGCTTCAAAATGGGTATTCCTGACCACCAGCATGCAGCGGAAGCACATTCCTGGTCAGCACCCTCAGCCTCATCAAGCTACCTTGGCACTGCACTTTCGGCCGGTTGAGAGCTGTACCTCCCGGTCGACGCAACGGAGCACATGCAGCTCCGACCCCGACTCAAGGGGTTCGCGCTACCGCCGCACGGTGGGCCGAAAATCGGCTTTCATAGACTTAGGCATTTTATTTTGCAAGTGCCAGTTTTTATGCCGGATATCACTTCTATTAGTTATAACAATATACAAAAATGACACCAGAATTGATTCTGCACAAAAACGAAGGAATTATAATTTTTTTACTAAAATTTTGTATGGAGCTAGTATGAAAAATCGAAATATCTCTAAAACGGCAGGGATAACCGTAATATTCTTATAGGGGGTTATAGTACTAATTATTTGTGATTTTTTGACATAAGTTACATAATGGTTGTGAATGCCGTTTTTTTTTTAAAAATCGTCAAAATATTTTCATTTATTTTTACATATGAAACGTTCCTTTTAGTGTTAAAGTTGAAGATTTCGGAGCTTTAACAACTCTTAACATAAAATAGCATGACCTCTATAGACCTGAAGTAAAGAGCATAAAGAAATGTTACAAAACTGAAAAAAAAAAACATTCAAAATAAATTTAAAGAGGAGCTCAATCTGTTGATTGATATAGTGAAACAAGGCTCGGGAACTACTGGTCTCCGGGGGGAGTGATGTAACGGCACTACAAAAAGTACTACAGCGCCATCTATGACGCAGAGGAATAAACTAAAAATCTAAATATATCTAAATTCTGCATAGCGCAAGTAAAGTTATTCGCGACTTATGACTATATAGAAGAACCCCATAACAACTGTTGGGCAGTAGCTCACCAGACATAACACCCGTCTGGTCGGAGGATCCTCCCTATTCAATGGGGGTTGAAGAGCTTTACACCCTGTTCTTCATACTGCCAAAGTTCCTTATTCGAGCCAAAATGACTTTGGTTAGGAAAGTTTTACCTGTTCCGCCCGGTGCGTCTAAAAAACAGGATTTCACCCGAGGCGTTTTCTACACTGCATCATACCCTATCAAACGTCGAATTTGCGTGCCCCGTGTGGAGCCGTTCAGCCCATGCAAAGCTAGTGGATACAGCTCTGAATGAAACGTGCCGGATCATCACTGGTTGCCTTAAACCGACCCCGGTGCAGATGCTGTATCCACTGGCAGGAATAGCGCCACCAGAAGTTCGCAGGACAGTGGCAAGCTCTAGCGAAAGAGCCAAAATGGCTTCAGACACTCGACACCCTTTACATTTAAATACCCTCGTCTCGCAAAGGCTGAAAAGCCGAAACAGCTTCCTGAAGTGTGTCACCCCACTCACTGGCGAGCGGTCTACGGAAAGATTGAGATTGTGGCGAGGTAGTGCATCTTTACCTAACCCATTCGTTCCGCCTGCTGAAAATCTCCCGCCTGGACATGAGCTGCCATGGCTGACCTGGAAGTCTCTGAATAGACTCCGGACCCAGGTTGGTCGCAGTAAGGAAAACCTGCTCAGGTGGGGATTGACTAATGATTCTGCCCTGGAGTGTAAATGTGGTGCTGTTCTGCAAACGATGGGGCACTTAATATCGTGTCCTGCTTGTCCTGTTGTTTGTTTGCTTCAGGAACTGATGGACGCTACTGAAAGCGCCAAACTAGTAGCTCAGTTTTGGGCTGATACAATTTAGATTGCCATCGATACGCTAAGAAGAAGAAGAAACGTCTGGCGCTGTTCCTCTGTCTTTGAGCAGCCATTTTGTAAACTTTCTGCGAGTTCCACGGGATTATAACTAAAATTTCTGATACGTACTCTCTGTTTATACGTTCCCCATCGACTGTCAGTGTGGGCAAACCGTATTGACTGATCGGGTTCCCTGGTATACTTATAACTATCTCTTTAATACTCAATAAGGACCTGTTGTAACAAATTTCACGTACCCTATAGGTCAGGAATTTCTCCATCAGTATTTAGTTGAACATGCCTCAATCAGAAAATAACGTCACACGCACAATGCCATCTATCGAATATCTATATTCAATGTTGCACGCAGTTGATGTCTAGATATAGTCCAGTCTGAGTTCGATAGATGGCGCTGTTTTAATATTTTACTTCGGAAACACTATTATAATTTTATTAATTAACATTTTTCTTTCTTTCCATTTATAAGGTGTGAACTGATTACGATGAAACAAAAAAAATAATGTTCAATTACTTCAATTTACGCACATATTGTTAATATAAAAGTTACGGGAAGCTGTGAGACCAACTGCACATAACCCTAATTTTACTTCTGTAACACTTTAAATTCAAATATCTTTTGATAGACTGAACCGATTGCAATGCAACAAAAACTAAATGTTACTTCAAGTTACGCTCAATCGTTGTGTATAAAAGTTATCTACATTGCTTTTGTACATTTTACGTGATGCCCGAACAAATACACAGACAAACAGACAAAAATTCTAAAAATGCTGGACATGGGTTCTATTGGTTGTTGTTTAACACCCTGGCTATTTTTTTTTGATTTTTTTTCGATGTACAAAAACGACTTTTCTACAGTTTTATTATATGTATAGATAATAATAATATCGAGAATCTCGTGAAAGCAGAGAAAGATAAACAATTCAATATCTCGATCTGGCTTGCGATGTTGTCAAATCAAATCAAATCAAATCAAAGCATTTATTTCAAGTAGGCCCGTTACAGGCACTTTTGAACTGTCGAAACAAAGACAACAATGAAATTTAGCTACAGTCCCAGTCACAAGGCATAAAAACTGTGAAAGTACTGTAGTTGCCCATTCCCTAACGTAGATCTCTATGGAGAAGAACGGGCAAGAAACTCCATCGACACTCTTTTAAATCAGAATATTTTTACAAAACCTTGGTTACATCATTCATGTTTAGATGGTACATTATGTGAGAGCGATGTAGCAAGATGTGCACGTTAAAAGTGTCCATAGTAAAAAAAAACTAGCACTCCGGGAGTGCCGGCAGAAGTGAAAACTTGATTATTAACGTTGAGCATGTTTGATATTTTGGAATGGTTAGGGAATAATTTTGCACCAATTGCTTTATCAGTATAAAAGTACTATCATTTATGGAAGTGCCCTTAGACTGCCTTAGTACGGGAACCAGTGTCGCCAAACTCATACACTTGCAAATTAAAATGAACATTCCAATACACAGAAAACGATAAAACATAGCAATGATGCAACTGTAATATTTTATTTATAAACAAATTACTGTCCTTGAAAAAGCACTAACTTATTATGTATAATTCTTATTTTCGATTGTGGTTCAAAACATTGTTTGGTACTATGGTGAATACGGGTTTCGAAGTAATGCATTGCGATTGATTTAATGAGGAGAGTTCTGTGATTCCCTATAAAAGGCTGACTGTCGAAATGGTCATTAATAAATATATTAATATTGGTACGTGTGCATTCCTTGTAACACGATAATATAAGTGTTGACATCACATTTTTCTCATTAAAAAATGAATTTCCTTTATGTGAACGCGCTCGAAATATCTTTTCTGCCAATTCACAGACTTTATTTAAGTCAGTAGAAGGATAAATAAGGCCTCCTTTGTCTCTTCTAACAATGATTCCGTGATACTTATCTGTGATCAAAGCCAAAAGACAATCCTCACATTTAATAACTTTCCTCAACTTTCTTGCAATAAAACCAGCAATATAGGTTATTATTTCTTTAGAATAAAGAGTAAACCTAGAAGGATCTGTTAAATAATCATGATCTATGTTGATCATAGGATCACATCCTAAAGATTCATGCGGTAGCAGCAATCCACAAGTTTCTTATTTCGGGTTTATTCGGAAATCTGAAAATTTAATAAGATTTTTTATTATCTTTCATTTTTTGCGTCAGGTGAGTGCAGTTATACGAATTAAAATCGTATAATACGTGTGTTACTAACATAGATTTTAAGTAGTGCGTATTACTAATATCATATGAATCAAGGTCGGAAGAGTATTTTTTTATAGACATTGCATTATTCGGTATTACCCATATTAAAGGGTAAATTCCCCGTCAAAAAGTGGCAACACTGAATTTTGAGGTAAGATAATAAAATTATTGCAAAAATCACGATTATACGAGATTTATCCATTAAACGAATTAGTTGGTACATTACTGCGACTATTTTATGAGAAATAATAGGACACAAAGCGATTGAATACTTAAAAAGATCTAATACTTACGAGTGAAAGGACAGTCCAGCAATCTTCATCAAACTATCACTTTTACAGTTTATTACACTGCACCTTACCATTTTGCACAGTTGCACAAATGTACTGTTGTCGAATTAAGCTCGAAAAGATCATATAATGTGTATAATTTCGATGCAATTGTTAATAAACAAATTGGATGTCAATCTGGTACCGCCACAAACGTCAAACTTGTTGTGCACAATGATGTGCTCAGCCGACACGCGATAAGGGACAGAAATATTTATACTCTGTCTCTTTTCTTTGCTTGTGACGTTTATATGTTCTTCTTTTTCTTGTGCGAATGCAAAGGAAGATATCCAGCAGTCTATAGAATACTCTGTCTACGGTTTTTTCTATTCCGTGTTTATCCCTAAAGCATTAGGTTTAAAGTTGATTGGAAACATTTAAAAATTTCTTTAAATGATTTTAAACCATAAAATGTTGAAGGTTAAGTTCAAAATCGTCTACTCTCCATCCGTCTTACGCTTTTTCCAAATTTCTTTAAATGATTTTAAACCATAAAATGTTGAAGGTTAAGTTCAAAATCGTCTACTCTCCATCCGTCTTACGCTTTTTCCAAATTTCTTTAAATGATTTTAAACCATAAAATGTTGAAGGTTAAGTTCAAAATCGTCTACTCTCCATCCGTCTTACGCTTTGTCACGTGTCCTGACGCGAGTGTCCTGACGCGAGTTTAAGATTTTTATACCCATTACAGAACAATTTTTTTAAAGTGCTCAACGCCGCTAAAGAAGTTTTCACTTCAACAAGGAAAAGAACAATTCAAAAAATAAAATAATTAATTCAAATAAGCCGTGGCAACCAAGAGATGACCAGTCACAACTGACAGCGCCCGTTCACGAACATGACGCATGTATCAGCACCATTCAACTCAACCATTTTGAAGGGAACTAACTGATCCGACACACGCGCCACCATCAGCGAGACATTTGAGTGAGCATGACATACACTTAACCGCCAGGGCAAATTCAAGTCAAAAAAAAAAAAAAAAAAATGACGTAGGTTTCCAACGAAGGATAGCTTTCTATTACATAGTACTCACATAATATGGGCTATGCGGTTATATAATACCAAAAGAAATTGAATCTATACAATGCAAAGATAGTTGTACAATCTTCAGCAGCTCCAACAATACTATTTAATGCTATCCATTAATCAGTTTATGCGCCCCTGTCCATGTGGAGCAGGACCGGCATTGAGCCAAGCACTTTTATCAGAGATATAATCGTCCAACTTGTAATATGCTTGCTTACATAGTGTGCGTTTAATGCATGATTTACGTCTCATTCAGTTCAAGAATACTTTGTGGAATTTTATTATAGCATCTTAAACAGTACCCCATGAAAGATGAGTCTACTTTAGCGAGTCTGAAGCCCGGCTGAACTAATTGGTCTCTAGTTCTCGTACTGTAATTGTGTCTGTCACCTCTTTTATTAAAAAGATGTAGATTTTTTCTAACGTACATTATGTTTTCGTAGATGTATTGACAATGTACCGTCATGATTTTGATTTCCTTAAACAGTTCCCTTAGAGAATCGCGCCTACGAAGATTATATATGGCTCTGATGGCTCTTTTTTGCAGAATAAATATAGACTCAATGTCTGCAGCCCGTCCCCATAACAGAATGCCATAAGACATTATACTATGAAAGTAACTAAAATAGACCAGTCTAGCGGTATCTACATCAGAAAATTGACGGATTTTTCTAACAGCATATGCTGCTGAACTTAGGCGCCCCGCAAGAGATTTCAAATGAGAACCCCATTGTAGCCTTGAATCAAGCGTAAGCCCCAGGAAAACGGTTTTATCTACGAATTCAAGTTTCTCTTTATTCAATACTATATCACACTCGTTACTTTTAACATTTGGTAAAGCAAATCTTATGCATTTCGTTTTTTTTTCATTTAATACTAAATTGTTTGCTGTGAACCAATTATGGACCTGAAGTAGGGCATTATTTACGTCATCTAGATTTTGGGCCCGTCTATTTATCTTAAAAATTAGAGAAGTGTCATCAGCAAATAACACCATATTTTGAGGTTGGTTTTTCAATAAATAGGGTAGATCGTTTATATATACTAGAAAGAGGAAAGGACCCAATATTGAGCCTTGCGGAACCTCCATTTTTACTTTTAAACCCTGTGAATTAACACCATTTATTTGAACATATTGTTGTCTATCACTTAAATAAGATTTTACCAAACTAAGTGCAAGTTTACCTAGTCCGTAATGCTCAAGTTTCAAAAGCAATGTGTCGTGATTTACGCAATCAAATGCTTTGGAGAGGTCACAAAATATTCCTATTGCGTCTTGGGATGCTTCCCACGCAGAAAATATGTGCTTTAATAAGGTTACACCGGCGTCAGTTGTACAACGTCCCTTAGTGAAACCAAACTGTTGGTCGTGTAAGATTCTGTTGGTGTTAAAATCATTGAGCATTTGATTAAGCATTACTTTTTCAAACACCTTGCTAAAAACTGGCAACACGGATACAGGTCTATAATTATTAGTATCTTATCTTTACTATCCCCGGATTTGAAAAGAGGTATGACTTTACTGTATTTCATTAAATCAGGGAAAACTCCTTGGTCTACACACAAATTAAAAATTAAAGCTAAGTATGGTGCTACAGTCTCAACTATGGATGTACAAACTTTGATAGACATTCCCCAAAGATCTTCGGTCAGTTTGACTTTTATTTGCCGGAAAGCTTTAATAACTATCATAGGATTTATGTGTTTAAATTTAAATTCAGCCGGGCAGCCAGACACATTCGCCTTTAATAAACCAATTGCTACTTCAGGAGAGGAATTAAGAGACTCCGTAGTTTTTAACGGTATATCGGTAAAAAAATTCACAAATTCTTGAGCTACTTCCTGATTAGAGCTTTTAGGACCACATGCATGCTGTATCTAAGGTGTAGCTAGTGTTACGTATTTTCTTCCTGTTAGTCTCGTTATTTATGACTTTCCAAACTGTCTTTATTTTATTTTCTGCTGTTTTGATCTTGTTGCTAATGTGCAGGGCTTTGGCAACCTTGCATGTATTTCTAAAAATGTTTGAATACTTAGCAACATACTTATTAAAAGTTTCAGTGTTTATATAAGATTTAAGGTCATAAAGCTCAAATAGTCTTTCCCTACTTTTTCTGATACCTCTAGTTGCCCAATCACTAAATATTTTAGGGCAAATACTTTTTGTCTTCTTTTCAAAAGTTTTGTTGTATTCAGTGTGAACTATTGAAAAGAAATGATCATACAATTGATTTATATTAATATCGTCCATATGATGGCTCATAACACTTAACTTGTTCTGCAGGGAAATATTATACCTATTTAATTTGCTAGTAGTTATAGGTCTAAATTTAATCTGAACATTTTGCAATGGTGTGTTACACCTAAAAGTTACAGTTTGTCCGTCTGTCGACATGTGGAACGTGAGTACAGCAGTCATTCAGCCATGTGGCCAATGGCTTAATTGCCAATAGCCTCGACCTCCCCTGAGACCGCGCCTGAGTAGTGTACGTTACCCCAGCAAGAAAGTGTCTCCTAGAGGTATATGAGTCGAACGTATAGTTGGTGCCTTATCTGCTGTAAATGTGCCCCCACATAAAAAATGTGTGCCCCCTGTCGTTTTGCAAAAAAACGGAAAAAACGATTCTTGCTGGGGTAACGTTTTTCTAGCAGGAAAATTCTAAACAAATGATCGGAGAGAGAAAAATTGTGCATGGCCAGAGAGCTTATATGTGTGCCTTAATGTGCCCCCAAAAATAAAATCTGTGCCCCTTCAGGTTTCCGAGATATTGCATTTCCTGCTGGAGTAACGTTTTGATGAATCGTATATCTCTAAAACCATTGCATGTGCCCCTGTAGAATAAACATACACGAGTAGCTCTGAAGGGGCACACCTTAGTGCTCCAATTAGATTTAAGAAAATATTTATAGTTTTTAAGTTATCGCGGTTTTATGAAAACCCGAAAAAACATCGCAGCGCTTAAATGAGACAAGGTATAAGTTCGCTACCTTCTTTACTTTACTCGCTAACCGGTTCACACGTGTTGTGCCTGAGTACACTGAAGTAGAAAAGTAATTAAGTTGTTATTGGATTATAATATTCTACTAGCTGTTTCTATAACCTTACACATGATTAAGTACATTAGAAATAGTAGCTATTCCAAGGTAAGCTATCTTCTCCATTCTAAATTACGACAACAGTATAGGTATAATACGTCCAATAAAGAAGGTCTTCGATATGTATGAATCCGTCGCTTTTTAGTAGTCATTGGAATTTGGTCGGATAACCAGCCGTTGTTTACATATTTGGTTTTTTGTTAATATTTACTTAATGCGAAACATTCCAAGCTGAATAATTTCACCATATATTTTTGACTAAAGGCACATGATTTTGGTTTACACCCACACATCTGGGATTGAGCCGGTTCCTTGTATTTTGCCGTCAAAAGTCGTTTTGACTTTTAGCAAGATTATTCAAAAACGCATGCATGAACAGTTTTGAAACTTTATATGGTTATAATAGCGTCAAGAAGGACCGAATACAGTTTTCAGCGAACTTATACCTTGTCTCATTTAAGCGCTGCGATGTTTTTTCGGGTTTTCATAAAACCGCGATAACTTAAAAATTATAAATATTTTCTTAAATCTAATTGGGGCACTAAGGTGTGCCCCTTAAGAGCTACTCGTGTATGTTTATTCTACAGGGGCACATGCAATGGTTTTAGAGATATACGATTCATCAAAACGTTAGGTACTCCAGCAGGAAATGCAATATCTCGGAAACCTGAAGGGGCACAGATTTTATTTTTTGGGGCACATTAAGGCACACATATAAGCTCTCTGGCCATGCACAATTTTTCTCTCTCCGATCATTCGTTTAGAATTTTCCTGCTAGAAAAACGTTACCCCAGCAAGAATCGTTTTTTCCGTTTTTTTCCAAAACGACAGGGGGCACACATTTTTTATGTGGGGGCACATTTACAGCAGATAAGGCACCAACTATACGTTCTACTCATATAACTCTAGGAGATACTTTCTTGCTGGGGTAACGTACACGCCTGTGTACTCGGGAACGTGTAACAGGTGTTCGCGACTCACAGAGTAGGTAGGTACTTTTATTAAGTCGCGAACTCGCGACTGGAAAACAGCGTGTATTACGAGTAGGATAGTCTTTAACAAAGGGCTTCGCTGCGCACGCATATTTTATCGCACTCACTCTCCCTCAGTATTGAAGCTGCACTTGCAAGGGTTTTAACGTATCATTTTGCCAGGAGAAGCAATCAATTGGTATTATATTGGATAACTATTAATACTTAAATCAAACTGTTCTGGTTGTTTTACTCATACGAAAAAAAGCTAAAGGCGAGCCCACATTTTTTTCTAAGAAATTTGTTCTATAATAAATAACTTTGAAAATCACCGAAACTCTCATTTACCTTTTTAATGTAACAAACAAAGGAAGTCTCACATCTGGCTTCAAGAAAAGGTCCGAAGTATTTGTAATATTATTGAATTGGTAATAAATACATTGTGTGGTACTTACCCACTTTCTAAGTCTTTGCACATGTTGGGCTGGAGCCGAGGCTGTGTTTACCAGACAGTTAGTCCTTTTTAGACTATAGCAGAGAATAGTCTGAATAGTGAACGACGGACGCGACGTAGTTCGGCGCTTTAAACGTGAAGTGAATTTTGTGATTTTTTGGTACTATAAAATACCGTGAGTTTTTACGCGTATTAACACGCTTTTCTAAACATTATAACACTGGGGGGCCTGAAGTATAAAGTGAAGTGAATTTTGTGATTTTTTGGTACTATAAAATACGGTGAGTTTTTACGAGTATTAACACGCTTTTTAAACATTATAACACTGGGGGGCCAAAACATAATAACACTTTGCCCAGCAGTAGGACAGCACGGGAACACAATACATATTCGACTTCGTAAAAAAATATGCAGCTTCTAACTAAACTGCCTCCCGTTTAGAAGCTGCATATTTTTAGTGGTATTAATAGTGTAAAGTGGTGCTCAATAATTTAGTAATACTCTGAAAGCTGATTAAATAAACAACGGCTAAAGCGAACAACTCGATTCCTACCAGCTTTCCTTTGAAAAATGGCAGTCCGTATTCTATAGACAAATAACAAAATCACATATGTACTCCGACGTACCTCTTAACAATAAAAACCGGCCAAGTGCGAGTCGGACTCGCGCACGAAGGGTTCCGTACCATTATCTACAAAAACGGCAAAAAAATCATATCTGTTGTATGGGAGCCCCCCTTAATATTTAATTTTTTGAATTTTTAGTACTTATTTGTTGTTATAGCGGCAATAGTAATACATCATTTGTGAAAATTTCAGCTTTCTAGCTATCACGGTTTATGAGATACAGCCTGGAGACAGACAGACAGACAGCGAAGTCTTAGTAATAGGGTCCCGTTTTACCCTTTGGGTACGGAACCCTAAAAATTGACCCTACGCTACTGGTACATACAAATTAATTTTATGCTATTCTGACTGATAGGTTTTGAGATAAACGCCCGGTGACTTCCGTATTGTATTTTCAAACTCAAAGCATTTATTTCAATTAGACCATTACAAGCACTTTTGAAAGTAAAAAAAAGCGAAGCTACAGTCACAGTCATAAGGCATAATAACTTGAGAAAGTACTGTAGTTGCACATTCCAAAGCGTCTCTATGGGCAAGAAACTCCATGGACACTCTTTTAAATCAAAATATTGTTACAAAATCTTGGTTACATCATTCATGTTGAGATTATACATTTATGTGAGAACGATGTAGAAAGACGTGAACATCAATTTATAAATAAAGTAATTAAAATAAACCGTGGCAGCTAAGAGATGACCAGTCCCAACTGACACAGCGCCCGTTCACGAATATGACGCATGGATCAGCGCCATTCAACTCAACCATATTGAAGGGAACTAAATGACCCGACACACCCGCCACCATCAGCGAGACATTTGAGTCATTGAAAGTAGGCTTGTCGAATAAATATCGATACATCGATATATCGATATTTTCAATTTGATAAATCGATATTTTTGGGCGATATATTTTGTAACGATATATCGATATATCGATGTCAAATATTCAATATCGAAATTATATAAAAAACGATATTTAATTTGGTACTTAAGTTGGTTTTTAAGTTGGCAACTCTGTCAGTTCAGTTCAGTAATTTCATTCATTTGTGTATCTGACCTAGATCAGCCTATAATACCCAGAAAGGAGAATCCAACAAAATTTTGGTTTGATTGTCGCCATTTTACTCCAGTTCTTTCCGATATAGCTGTAAAGTATTTGATATCGCCTGCGTCGTCAGTTTCCTCAGAGAGAGTGGCATCTGCTGTAAATCTCGCAGTACCCAATAACAGAAGTCGGCTTACAGCCGAGCACATAAATCAAAGAGTTTTTCTAATGTCTGTATCAGATAAATATTGGTTTAATTAATAAATAAATAATATTTTGTTCTTGATTTAAGTTGATTTATTAAAAACAGGATGACTGAAGTAGGTTAGACTTTTTTTTCATATCGTACCGATATATCGATATATCGATATTTTTAAATAAAAAAAACGACATCGATATTGATATTTTCTAAAATATCGATATCGATATGTATCGATACTTTATTGCATTTCCGACATCCCTAATTGAAAGACAATGATGTTATATAGTACTAGATCAGCAGTGCTCGCCGCCAAAGCGTTGCCGGGTCGTAGATGGCCACAGCCTTATCTGACTTCAGTTGTCAAGTTGACGTCAAGTGAGCGATAGCTTAAAACTAAAAAAATTACAAAATGGGGAAATGTGCGGTTAAAATTTGTATGTCACGGTCTCAAAAGATGAATAAAACATGTGGTGTTACATTTCACAGGTAAGTTAGCTAAATTTTCTTCAGATTAACCAAAAAAACATGACGAAACGAAGTCAAATTTTTAAACTTTTTTATTGTCATCAGTACTCATCAGTGTTACCAGTAAAAACGATTTTTATTTTGCCAGAGACTTGGGAGTTTAGTGAATGACGAAAGTATGTTCCTGTAAGTCTTAATTATTATTATAGTCTGTTTGGATTAAACAAAGGTATTTTAATATAATTATCACCACTTCTTTTATCAAAAAATATTTCATTAGCAATAAAGAAGTCATTAGATTTTTAACTAGATTTAATAAATTCGCTATTAAACACGATATAAATTAACGTGTTAAATAGTGTTGTGCTATACGAAACAATCGTTTTATTTTCTGTCGTCGTAATTTTCGTAAGTCAAATATAACATATTTTGTATGCCGTGAAATTTTATCGTTTTACAGACAAGGGGTATCAGTAGTATGAAGAAACTTATGATGAATTCTATGATTGGACCAAGAAGTGGAGGATCAAGTTGAATGAAACAAAATCCATTCACATTGACTTAACTAATAAGAAATCAGAATACAACCCAGTGTACATAAACAACAAAAGTGTACCGTACGAAAATACTGCCAAATATCTTGGTATGACCTTAGACGCAAAGCTTCGCTGGAAAGCCTATGTCAAAAAGAAACGAGAAGAATTAGAAATTCGTTACAGATGCATGAACTGGTCACTAGAAAGGCATTCCGCGTTGTCAGTTCCTAACAAAATCCTGCTCTACAAAACAGTCCTTATCTATTTATATGGACACAAGAACAAATTGACAAGTAAACGCAATGGACGTGCTCTTAGATATAATTTTACTTTTAGCAAATTAAGTTAGATTAAAATGGCTTATTAGCCTTATTAGGCTAGATTGTAATATATATATATTATTTTACACAATCTTGAATAGTCTTGAAATAAAATATTTACGTTTACGCATTTTTTTCTTCCTTTGAGTACACAATCCATCCATTCATCCAATTCTTTAATTCTCAATTGAAAGATACATAATACAACCTTTCAGTTATTGATTCAATAAATACCTTCATTCATTCTGGGGAAATTATGTTGATCATTGGCAACTCTGACCGTTCGTCCGATAACAATGTCTTGGCTCTTTCCAATGTCATAGTTTGACGGTAGAAGAAATGAGACAAACATATTATTTTGACAGATGACATAATTTATGTATCCGTTTCAAAGCTACGACTTTAAATTCGTAAGTGGCTACGTTTTTCTAAGAGTTGTTAGTAGGACACTGCTCCTCTAGTATTATATAACCTCATTGTTGAAAGATAACAAAATGCAAAAGGTAGCTTTACAGTAGGTACTTAGTACTCACACAATACAGTGTGATGCAATTATAATAATTCTAAGAGATAGAATCTATACAATGCAAGGATATTTTTACAATCTTCTGCAGCTTCCACAATAATTTAACATGCTAATCAATTAGTTTGCACACACAATGTAGAGATAAAATAGAAAAATACACAATTAAAACCTTAAAGATTAGGATAAGCCCTACTAAGCAAAGTAACTACATATGTTTCCAAAAAAAAAAAAGATAATTAAAGAACTAGAGGGGGAGCATCTCTTCCAAACAGGGACAACTTAGTTCGTGAGCCCAAGTGGCTGTGGAGCAGGACCAGCATTGAGCCAAGCATTTTTATCTACAAGATAGTCTTCCAACTTATAATATGCTCGCTTACATAGTGTGCGTTTTATGCATGTTTTGTTGTCATTGATTCAAACTCAATAACTACTTTTTGCTTTTAGATTCTGAATGAATAAAGACAAGATGGCACAGAACGACAGTCAATCAACACTCCCACGCGTAAGTATATCTGTCTATTCTATACATATAATAAATCTGTAGACGTGGCGTTTCTATAAATTGAAAATATTTATAAAAAAAAATAGTAGGGGTTTTAAAGGATCACACACAGAACCCATTTTTAGATTTTTTGTCTGTTTGTCTGTTCGTTTGTGCGCGTATCACGTAAAAACCGCTCATTGTATTCAAAATCGAACTATTGAAACATAAGAAACATTGTTCTGAGTAACATTTAGCGTTTATTTCATTCAAATCGACCATCTGACGCAAAAATTTAGTTAGTAACCTCATACGCGATTTTTCTATGATAATGACATGATCGTCGGCGATTTAAAAGTATTTTTTATTTTTAAGTTTATTTACTTAACATGTTGAACAGTATTTAAGAGCCTGTATTGCAGGTCACAGCTCATAACTCTGAGAAGAGTCCCAGAGTTATGAGCTGTATTAACAATGGTTGGACATTTCAGTTCGTCGCTTTTTATATAAAGAAATAATAAATCAAATCAAATTATAATTATAGTATACACATCCATAGACACTGTGATGGCTAATCACGAAAGTATTGCCTACCCCGTTGAATTTCTCAACTCCAGGACGTGCTGTCCCAACAGCTGGACCTTAAAGTTGGCGTTCCAGTTCTGGTGATGCGAAACCTTGATGCAAGCAGACTGTGCAACGGCACCAGCCTTCGTATCACAGAGCTGGGCATTAACATTATAAAAACGGAGCTGCTAAAGGAGAGAGCTTTTTAATTCCCCGCATGCCCACTATTTCAAATAACTTGCCATTTCAATTTAGTTTAGTTACAATTTCCCTTAAAATTGGCTTTAACAATGACGATCAACAGATTCCAGGGCCAAACCATAAAAGTGACAGGCATTCAATTATGCACTCCATGCTTTTCACACGGTCAATTAAATGTTGGTTGTTCAGTGCCCGAAAATTGCACGTACTTTCGGAAAATAATAAGTAATTTAATGTTGTATACAGAACGGTATTAGAATAAATAGTGCCCAACAATGCGTGTGATGCTTCAATTTGAAAAAAAAGTTGTATAGCACAAAATAAACGGTTTTTAAGCCATATCGTCGGCATTTAATTTTGTCTGGGACTTCTTTTAGTAGTCATGACCCACATTATCACATTTTGATCAGCCAGTCAGTTCTCACACATCACGCCATGTAATCCCCGAAGATTTAAGCAGAAGTGTACCTAATCGTACACCCACATTTCGCCAGTTATGTTGAAGTCCCATGTGTTAGACTGATAGGGGGCGAGCCTATTTCCAACAACTGGGTACAAATCCGGATACCGTGGGTGCTATTGAGAAATTCCTGATGGAATAACCCAATAACACTATTATTTATAGTACCTATTTTTTTCAATGCATACATTATGAAGAGCGGAGTCACACAAGCCATATCATCCATCGTTCATCATTCATACTCAAGGCGTCCCTAAAGTCGGGCCGTAAGACGACCCACTGACCCGTTATGTGAAGGAAATTATGTTTGTGTAATTTTCCTTATTCCTCCGCATCGCATGCCCATTCCATGGCAACCTGAACCACACACTCGCTCGCCCCTATTAGGTACATGGGACTTGGTGTACTATTAGGTACACCTCTGCCTAACCCTTCGGGGATAACAGGCGTGATGTTATGTTATGATAAAGTTATGTTTTTGGGTCATCGCAGGTCGTGTTATAGTTACTTGACATATCATTTTCATTTTGTTGCTTACTTATATCTTGTTAACATATCGATTCGGTTTCTATCACGCATGTGAAGTTTATTATACAAAAAATAACAGATTTTTAAACAGATACCTATTTCAAGAAGTTTTGCTAGATAATTAACTTCACCCTGTATACTAAACTATGTTTTCGTGGTCCGAATCCGAATGCTCACAGCCTGTTTATGGAAATTTCGAAACGCCTAGTTGAGGCTTCCCATGACCTTGGCGCAAGGGCTGGCTTTGACATTGGCCAGAGGATAAGTGTTGCCATACAACGTGGTAACGCCGCACCGCTGTCCTTGGGCAACAGCTGACACCGTTGAGGAGGAGTTTTTTGATAACTTTTTATAGTTTCTTGTTAATTTATTTATTCGTTTTTAATTAATAATGGAAATACAAATAGTGAGTTTAAAGGGTAGTATTTTTAGTAAATTCTATGCTAAGATAAACGATTTGCATCTAAGGTCATCACAAGTGACCTCAAATCGTAACTGACTAACCTAAGCTAACCTAACCTTATTTTTAGGGAGACATTAACTTGAGAGCTTCGGATGTGGAAGCTTGCAGGATATGTTTGGAGGCAAATAAAAAGCTGCACAGTCTAAAACACACGCACCTGGAAACTTATATGGAGGTTATTGGCGGGTTTACTGTAAGTACCTCATACTTGTGGCTACTGGATAGTATGAGGCTCAAACTACCCACAAGGATGAAGATAAAACGCTACTACTAAGCATGAGGTTCTGGGTTCGATTCCCAGGTCGAGCCACATATAGCTAGAGCATAGAACTGTTCCCTTAATATACCTTTTAAAATTACTATTTTAATTTCAGAATCCCTGTGGAGGTCTACCTAACTATATCTGCTATGAATGCGCACCAATTGTAATAAAGTGTTATAAACTTATACACAAAAGCAAAACGGCTCAGGCTACACTCCTCGATATATTTGAAAAGAACGGACAGGTATGAATTAGCAGAGTTGGGTTTGTATACCTTTTTAAAAGCAACACACACAGACAGGGCTTGTACAGTAGGTGTTTCTTACGAATATTAACTCAATCGGTATGAAACTTATTCTCATCGCCTAGAGTAGGAACATGAACAAAATTTTAAATATCATATGTCAGATTGTCTGGATTTATTCCGTTAGGCTCGTACATCATGTGGGCAGCAGATGGGTTTCGTGCAATGAAAATACACTGGGTGCGATACACTATTTCTATTAAACTAACAAATTACTTGAAATTACTATTTAACACCATAACACGGGGCACAATGAATCAGGGTACAGTTCCAGGACGTCTCTACTCCGCTGCGATCAGACACTGAATTAGCTGTAAACATCAGGGCTCTGTAGAAGCACGCTGTGGTGTGGGTAGACTTGTAAGTAGGTCGCGTGATGTCACCACTAGCTTACTTTACCTTTACATCAACCGACGGAAAAGAACTTAATTAGCTTAACGCTTACGCAATGTTGTCTCGTAACAAGTTTCTCGTAATTTTTCAGATTACCAAAGCTCTCATAAAAGGCCAAAATAGATCGCAATTGAACTTGAAATCATCACTAGACTGCCACTTGTTATTGAACTATTACCACATCCAATATGATAATGAAAAAAACAATAAAGAAGAAAATACAGAAATGGAAGAGCTTGATGACAATTTAGAAGAACTAAAAGAAGACATTCCTTTAATAAAACTTTCAGATAATGAGACAAGTGAGGAATTCATAAGCTTGGCTCCTTACAAGGAAGTGGAAGTAGGGAAGAAGAAAAAGAGGGGGGTAAGTATAAGTGGAAGATAATGAGTACGAAGGAGGTATGAGGAACAGTACTATCCATACTAGCACTATCAATACTCTATAATAATAACAATATAGTACTATCAATACTCTATTGAAAAGGGAGGACTCTCCCACCAGACGGGAGTTGTGTCTGGTAGACTAGACTGGTGCCGGACAGCTGTTGTCGGGATCTTTAAAGCGTTTTAGTTTTTCACTTGCGCCGTAGACATCGCTAGCGTTCTTTTGCACTTGATTATGTCCGTTACAAAGCAGCTTATGATGATGATCATGATGCCATCTAGCCGATTTCGGCCACACGACTGAATTCGATGGCTTTCATTTTCATAGAAGGTTGTTGGGAGCTTAGGTGTGCTCTTCAATGTGATCTTCAGTGAGCATATTCAACTTTAGCCGCAGCCTATTTAACGTTCCTACTGCTGAGGCACACCGCACAAGCCTACTCTCTGTGAAAGAGAGTGGGCCATGCCCGTAAAGGTATCACATTGATCGACCTTCGAAGATATGTCCATACAAAAATAGCACAAAATATGGGACGCCCGCGCTATACACATCGACCTGCCGAACGCGCGCCCCTACTTTGCGCTCTTTCTGTAAGGAAGTACCAGGGACCGAATAAAAGGATAACCGGTTAGACCCATGTTTGATTTACCATTATACGGGTTAAAGACAAAGCACCGAGCGGGCTAACTCCGTCACTTTCTTGCATATTTTTTTATGTAAGTAAGTACATACAAAAATGAACTCTGTTCGTGGTCCGGTTATTATAGGCTGATTAACCCGGGATAACAATACGGGTTAACCTCCTTAAAAAATATCCTGATTAAAACGCCTAAACGGACAACCTTTTCGGTTCCTGGGACAAACCGTCGAACGCCGACGCGCCTGAGAGATATATCTCGACGGCATGTAAAGCCAAGTATAAACATAACATCATAAGCCAAACATAACATCACGCTTGTAATACTCGAAGGGTTAGCCAGAGATGTACCCTATAGTTCGACAGTTGTTTTATCCCATGTAATAGGATAGGACGTTCAAATTTTATTAATCTCTTTCATTGGTCTAGCTAGTCGGACACACCACAACTGACCATGAGTTCCTGTGTTCGATTCCCAGGTCGGGAAAACTGTGGCATTGTCTCAGTAGTAGTAGCAATAAACTAACCCTTATTACATGGGACTAATAACTAATGGCTACCAATCTATACTCTATACTAATATTATAAAGCTAAGCTAAGAGTTTGTTTGGTTGAACGCGCTAATCACAGGAACTGCTCGAATTGAACAAATATTTTAGTGTTGGACAGCTCATTTATCGAGGAAGGTTAGGTAGACTACATTGTAATCACGCTGCGACTAATAGGAGCGAAGCATCAATGAAAAATGTTGCAAAAAAGCGGAAAATTCCATACGCAGACGAAGTTGCGCGGGTCAGCTAGTCTAATACATTGATGTGTGGTTGAGTTTATTTCCCTGATTGATTTTTATGTTTTTTTTTCAGGGTCTTCTAGGAATATCACAACAATTTCAACCTAAACCACTATCCAATAAGCAGAAAAAGAAAGCTGAAAAAAGAAAATGGAGGCAAAATATGAATTCGATCGTATAATCTGAAGGTACAAATTCGGATGAATTCCCGCCTGAATTGAAAGATATTTAATAAAACATAAATATTGTGTTGAAAACGGTGTATTCCGTGTATTCCCTCTGTCCAGTCCGCCCGTGTCCCCACTGGTTGAAACAGCAGGAATTGATTAAAATAATTAAAAATTGTTCCCGTTCCCGTCTCCACTGTTGGGGACAGCGGGAATTGATTAAAATAATTAAAAATTGTTCCCGTCCCCGTCTCCACTGTTGGGGACAGCGGGAATTGATTAAAATAATTAAAAATTGTTGCCGTTCCCGTCTCCACTGTTGGGGACAGCGGGAATTGATTAAAATAATTAAAAATTGTTCCCGTTCCCGTCTCCACTGTTGGGGACAGCGGGAATTGATTAAAATAATTAAAAATTATTCCCGTTGTCCCCACCGCTAAAAGTTCGTATGTATTTAAATACATAATATAGGTAAGTATATTAATTTGCGCACTTTTCTAACCAAACACTCAATATGATGTCTAAAAGAGTGTGTCGTCTGTTATAATAACCCCGAGTTATTTAATGATACAGGTTTTGTGGATAGCAGGATGATCAGAATCCATAGGAGATACACTGTCAGATAAACTGTCTCAGAAATTAAAACTTTTTTTCATGAAAAAAAAAATACATTTGACATTAAAAAAAATGTAAGTAAGTAAATGTTATATTTATGATATCATGACTAATTCTTATTGTGCTACTGTTTGTTTTTCCTTAAATAAATAAAATAAAATTTCATTAATATTCAAATATTACATGAAAACAATCTTTTTATACCTATTTTTTTTGAGAAAGTGTGCACTCCCATACTGACAGATATCTACTGTCCCTGTTAAAACAATAACTGTGTACCTAATGGCATAATCAGCCCAACGAGGCTACGCATTTGAAATTAAGTATGTAGGTACCTACTTTTAAAATCTCATTGTCTACCAAAGTATTTTTATTACTTGTTAACATGCATAGTTAAGGAATAAATGTGTTAAGAACCTTAAGGTTATTCTTACTTGTCCCTTATACCTGATTATTCCCCCGACTACGTCGCCTCCGTCGCCGTTTGAATGAAAAAGACATTTCGTAAAGGTGACGACCTCTACAGAGAAAGTCAATTTAAATTGTCTAATATTGTCGCTCCTTGTCCGTACCTACCGTAGGTACCTACGACAAAATCTGATTTCATTCATATTGACTGACGACTTGTATCCCTTTTGTTGGCCTGTGTTATAAAAAAAATGTGTGACTTTCTGAGAGGGAAAGAGTAAAGCCAGCTCCACACGTTGGTCCACAGAACATATATACTTTGGTCCCAACGCCACTCTTGGCGAGCGACGACTTGGGACGAGCGTTGGGAATTGGCCGAGGCGTGTCGGTCCTATCAAAGGAATCTGCGCCAACGTTCGCGATCCGTCCACATGTTGGCGCTTTGCCAGTCTTGAGTCCTGTTGCAACACGCATCGAGAGCGCGCGACGAGCGAGAATGTTATCTTCATCCTCAAAATCGCCACCCGTATGGACAAAATATTTTAATGAAAAAGTTACCTATCGAATTTTTAGAAGTTTACCAGGCACACTCAATAATATGGAGCATTTTCGATTTCTGCATCGGACATTTTCACGTTGGCTCTGACGGGACAGGACTGGTATAGTAGCCGACATGTGGACGCCTCACAAAATTAACCGACCAACGTTGGTACGAGCGTTGCGGCAACGTGTGGCGCCGGTGTTAAGAGGAAAATGCAATGAAACATTAGAGATATTTAAAAAGTACCTTTTATTTATAATTAACATACAGGTACAGGTATAAACCAAAGATTTTTATCGTTACATTCCGCTGACCGCGTTAAAATTTGTTCAAGTTACTGAATAGTAGTGTATCGCAGACGCAAACTAAAAAACTACGCAGACTAAAAATCGTATTTTAGAGCCTGTGGAATATCTGAGCTCACTCTTCTCAGTATGGACACCTTTTCGTAACACCTAAAGTGTGTGTAAATCGAACAATTTAAATCTTTGGTACAGACTAGAAAACACAAATTGGTTTAGTTAGGAGCAATATACAGCGTATTTTGTTTCAGAAACTGTCATAATTAGTCGATTACAATCAGACAATAAGGTGGAACGTTGTTAATAGTGGTCGGATTTTTATGGGACTTTTTTTTATTAAATCCCTCTAGAGGTGAGGAGAAGAATCATTAAACTATTACGCCACAATATAAATTAGTCGAATTATAAAAATGCAAAAGAAAATTAATAAAAAAAGAACCGGTCGGGGATTTTTTTTAATCTTTCTTCTCCTCAGGTCTAGGAACTCAATAAAAATCCAACAACTTAAACTTCGTTCCACTTTTTGAGTATTTTTTAAATATTTTTTTTTTATATTACGCGTTTACGATGCATAAATATGGAGAAAGTTGTTCAGATCTATGGTCCACAACCTTAAATATGACCACGCTTTTCTGATACTCACTGTATTTTATACAGGCTGGTGACTTTTTACCACTTTTTTATTTATTAAATTGTATCTATGTATCATTAAGGCGTTAATTTTGCGGGACGCAGCTGGATAATTCACCAACCTGTATAAACTGATGAGGTGACGTTTTCTTAAATAATAAATAACTGCTAAGTACATAATACTTTAATAGAGTACTAATTGTAACTATTAACTAAGATACGAATAATTATGTTACAGACCAGATACAATACAACCATTGGTAACTTCCGTCAACCTGCACTGTAAGGCCTATATCACAGCCATACTTTTTCATTTGAGTTTGCTAAATAAAGTAAGTTTCATACTAAGTGAACTTTAAACTTATGCCTATAGTGTTCATATTCGTTGAAAATAACGTGAGCAAGCGTTTAATAAGAAGATAAACATTAATCTTATACGAATAAAGTTCATTTTCATATGAGACGCTAACTTAACTTGGAAAAGTGAATCACTTTGTTCTAATCCATTAACAGCATCAACTCAAATAGCAAGCAACCTTATTGTAATGAAATGAAAATAAAGTTCTTAAAAGGTCATTTGTTAAAATTCTGGGAAATAATGTCATACGCAGGCGCTGATGTCGCTTTGTTTTTGTGATGCAACATGGCGGCAGACAATCATTATTAGTCTGTTAAAAAAGAGAATAATATTGTGCAAATGGGATATAAAAGAGTAGCGAAATATCGTTACAATATGATTTTAATAAGTCAGGCAAAAAACTAATTGGGTAATTAATTATATGGCCAAATTTATATTATAATAAAACGTCAACGTTTATAAATTAAAAAAATAATCGATATGGTTCGTTTTAGCTAGCATAACGTAACTAGCTTATCATGAAATACCACAATTTCATGAAATGACCACACATCATGAAGTTTTCAATTCTAAGATCTGGCCACAACAGAAACCCAGCGCTACTTTGCCATTTTAAACAATTGTCAAAAATGCCTATTGTTATTTGATTTTTTAAACTATTTATTATTTTCAAATACGTATGATAATAATTATAGTTTCTGTTCTAACAATTACGACTTAAAATATGAATATGAACGGTACTAAAAGGTATGTGTTCATGTAGTACAATAGTAAAGTATACAAAAAGTATAAGTACACAAAAAATTATTAACTAACTAGTCCTAAATTAGATATTTTTTAAATACGGTTTTTTTAATTTCCCTGACTTTACCTAAACTTTTAAACATGTTTTGTATACATTTACTTAAAAAATATAGCAGCTGAATTCACTGTAAGTCTTCAAATCCAATAAGTTTTTTAAATACAAGGTGTTTGAAGGACAGACGGTTCTGCTTCCAAAATGATAAAATTGAGTTCAGACATGATAATATTAAAATGTATTAATTTTTATTAATAAATCATCTTCATTCTAATAAAAATAAAAATGAACCTTTTTGTGCAAACAGTTGAAACCCCCCTAAACCTTAAAAAATAATATCGCTCCGTGTTTCAAACACAGTGTATAATATAAATGTCCAGGGATATTTATTTATTTCTTATTTTATTAAAAAGTACACTATTTACTTAACGTTTTTACCTTTCCTATTTACTTCCGCCCGGCCATTCTTTCCAGTGATTTGGTTGATTTGTCTTGGCAATATTGGATTCTAAACGAGGATTATCAGGAGAAGTACTTCTTTGGCAACCGATTACAATGTGGTCTCTTGCATCTTCACTGGAATTAGAATGCAATTATTTGATTTTATCTACTTGTAAACATCAGTTAAATAATAAAAAACATCACATTACGCCTGTAATACCCATAGTGTAGTATTAGTACACTCACATTTGTTGTGTTTTAAGACCCATGTAATGGGGGACGACCTTATTGCCATCAACCGAAAATCCCAATAATACTTTGCTCGACCTGGAAATCGAACCCAGGACCTTATGCTCAGTAGTAGCGCTTGCGACCACTAGACCAACAACGCAGTGAGTGACGAGATTATAATGTGTTCATAGAAAAAAAAATTTTTGTTCATCTACCACTCCAAGTACGTCATATTTATGTGAAGCGAATAACGTTTTTCAAAAGTCATTGTCATAGAATAATCATGAGTATGTAAGGATCGTAGTAGGTAGGCGTTCTGTGGTTTCTGCCCACCCACAGGGGAAAAAGAGGTGAGTGTATGTATGTATGTCTGTTTATAACCGAGTGGTTGACCAAACCGTATAAAGAATCGAGTTTTGGGCAAACGGTTCACCCCATTTCAATACCATTCTGAAGTATTTGTTATTCCTTTTACTATTATGTTAGTTAGTTTCAAGCTAAGTAGTACCTAGGTAAATATAAGGTCCCATTAAAATAGATGGACAAATTTTAACATAGCGTTCAGTACGTCTAACCAAATATATCCAAGCAAAAAATAAAAAACCGGCCAAGTGCGAGTCGGACTCGGGCACGAAGGGTTCCGTACCATTATCTATAAAAACGGCAAAAAAATCATATCTGTTGTATGGAAGCCCCCCTTAATATATATATTTTTTAATTTTTAGTATTTGTTGTTATAGCGGCAATAGTAATACATCATTTGTGAAAATTTCAACTTTCTAGCTATCACAGTTTATGAGATACAGCCTGGAGACAGACAGGCAGACAGACAGACAGACAGCGAAGTCTTAGTAATAGGGTCCCGTTTTACCCTTTGGGTACGGAACCCTAAAAACACTGATTAAAGTGATTTTATTTATTTTAATGAGACCTTATATAATATTATCTATACTTAAATATAAAATTATTATATAAAAAGCTTAAGAACTTACTTATAGTCAAAAGCCTCAGGACAATGTTTGCAGGAATATTTCTTATTGGTTCTCGTTGGCTGTAATAAATAATGTGGTTAAATTTATTTTATTTGTGCCCAAGTATTACATCAACTGGGCAGGAATATCAAACACAACACTCTGTGGCTGCTACTGAGAAATTCCTGGTGGGAGAATCCAATGACCCTTGGCCCGACCTGGGAACCAAACCCAAGATTTCATGCTCAGCAGTCCCGCTTGTCCACTAGACCAAAGAGCTAGCAATGTCAAGAACACCAAGCAAATAATGTTCTTATTCTGGTCCTCTGTTTGGTCTATTTAAACTCACCATATGATTAATTTTGAAGTATCTCCTCACAAAACTATCTTCATCATAAGAAGGTTTGTCTATGACACCAGATCTCTTAATTTTTTTCCTCTTTTCCTTCTTTGGTATGCCTATTCCTTTTCTCAGTTTTTGTTTATGGTAACGAGGAACTTTATCTTCATAAGCTAATAATCCTGCGACCTCCTGAAACAGATTTTACGGTTTGAAATTTATGTTATCTCTCATACCAAACAAACAAATTTTAACTTGTTATGTGTGAAAACTTTAGATTTAGATATTATTATTTTTCCATTATATTTTCCTAGCTAGAACATGTATTCCCCTAAATAATGATTTTTGCATGTGTGGTTTGCGTGATCTAAAATTAAATTAATGATTCTATGAAAGACTAATTCACTCGTTTATCTTAATGGACTATTAATGCAAAGCGCATCTGCTAACAAAGGATTTTAGAAAATTCAACCCCTAAGCGGGTGAAATAGGCATTTTCTTTTTAAATAGTATGTTTTTTTATTTTTTCTCTTCACAAATGTTACAGTGAACAGGAATTATTAAATCTAATACACAGGGTAAACATTTGTGAGAGACTGGTGCCCGAAATAGGTATACAATAACTGTGTTATGGGTCACCAGATTGAATAAATTTTGTATGAAAATCCAACACCGGGCGAAGATGAATTGGCCTTAAAAATTACCTACAACAACAGTGATGTATGTGAACAACGGAAAAACAGATACTTACATTATGATTAACTTGTACATCATACGATTTCAAACTGACAAAGTCATCACCCATCTTTTCATCATCAGAGCTAATTTCAACCACAGCACGAGGTTCTTCTATTTCCTCAACATCACTTTCACTGCCATTTTCTTCTTCTTTCAAATGTTTGAACATGTTCAGTATGTCTGTGCTGGACATACCTTCCAGAATTTCCTCTTTATCTTGTTTTTCTAATTCAAGTTTTATTTTTGCTTTTGGATCTGAATCTGTATCCATGAAGTTTGAGGTGCTGCTTTCGTCATCATATTGGATGTGAAAATATGATTGCAGTAAATAGCAGTCTAGTGAAGACTGCAAGTTAGGGTTGGATTTAGTCTGTTCTTGAATGAGAGGTTTGTTTATCTGAAAAATACAGAATACATACAACAACCACATCACATCTGTTTTTACCTGTATGGTTAGGTAGAGGTGTACCTATTGCAGTAGTTTTTATTAAGACACAAGTAATAGGAGCACACCTGTAAACATTATCCAGGACCAAATCCAGACTACAAGTTACTACTCAGAAAATCCACATGAAAACTCCCAAGAATATTGCCCAAACAGGGAATCAAACCCAAGACTTCTTGCTCAGTTGTAGCACTTAAGACCACAAAATCAAAGAGGCAAACGGTGGATCGACATCAACCGTCTAATTTGACTGCCGCCGCACGGTTGTTACGACCGTGAGCAGTCCTGCTGCCCCCGCTGCCGGAGAGCAGCAGTACGACGCGAATCGTCTCATTTGAAGAGGTACGCGGCTGCAGTCCGATCGAATTTTAGTGATTTCCATCTAACCTGACTTAAGCCGCTGCCATGGACTCTGATGAGGAAGCGTTGTTGTTAGTTCTCTTGCTACGGAAGAAATATAAACGACGCCGTACTAGATCGTCGCCAATGTTTTCTTTAACTAATTATAAGCATATTTATACACTTTACCCAAGATTGAAAGAAAAGTCAGCTGATTTTTTGAACTATTTTAGTATGTCATCTATAATTAGGTTGGTTGGTATGCATAAAAACGTCCACCTTACGAAGAAACACGATGCCTTCACTACACTAGCAAACAGCGACTCAGGCACATAGGTATAAGCATTGTTGCCGTCCCACCAACGGACGTGCGTCATACTGCTCCCGCACGATCTTGCGTCGAGTCCTTTTGTATGAAAAAAATCATAACCGCCCATACGCAGTACGATAACCAGACTGCAGCAGACCATCTTCCTAGATGTTATTCTTATTTTAAGTTTACCTGTCCGTTCTTTTTGAATATATCCAGAAGAGTAGTCTGAGCTGTTTTGCTTTTTTCTATAAGTTTTTCACATTTTATTATAATTGGTGCACATTTGTAGCAGATATAATTTGGTAGATTGACACAGAATTCCTGAAAGAAACAAAAATATTGTTGAAATTACCTATTATTTTCCAACTTCATTTTATTTTACAACTAAATAAATCTTATCATGATTTCAGCCCTTATTGTAGGTTTACCTTTCTTCCATAATTTCCAGTTCAATTGAATCATTGTACAGTTTCTTTGGTCCCCCACTATTCCTATAGCCGTTCAAATTCATACACAAAGTTTCCCGCAGAATATTTGAATCATTCTTCCATATTACAAGCCCATACTTTTACAAACAGTTACCACACAACTTTTCAATTACTGGTACCACTTTCTGACTTCTTGTATAGGTAGGTACTCATTTCTTAACCATTTGCATTAAACCAGACATCCCCTTACTTAGCATTCTCATTGAAGCCACACGCTTCTTGCATCTTTGCTTTTACTTCTTCACTTTGAGGTCCAGAATTTAACTATGAACACTTAGATATGTAAAGTACTTACTTTAAAGCTGCCAATAGACTTCATACAAGACCCCAGGTATGTGTCTTGTACACTGTACAGCTTGATGTCTGTGGCCAAACACATTCTGCATGCTTTCATGTCAGAAGCTTTTAAGTCGACTTTCGTATCTGCTGTCCTGTCCATTTTGAATACTAAAAATCATATATGACATTATAATCATAAGAAGAACTGCAAACCCAAAATTTGTTTAGTGAGTTTTTAGTAAAAAGTAACATGGGGTTTATTTAGCAAAAGTAAAGTTGAAGGGCGTTTAACGTTGAAAAATGTATGGTAAAACAGTCGCAAAAAAGTATGATGTTATAGGTAGGTTTGTATTTAAGTACATGATTGTGAAATGATCACAAAAATCCTTCGATTATTTTTACACTGCAATAAATAAAAGTTTGCCTATTATGCTAGATTATTAGAATCAAAAACCGCAATTTTATTTTGATTCTCACTCATCCTTGAGCGGCAAAAAAAAATACCTTGTTGTTGTATATAAATAATCTGACATGTGTTTTTGACAGATAAGTTCCTTGGACAGATTATAGTTTCCTCCTCTAGAGTATATATGTTCTGTGGTTACCTCTGTCACAGAAATCGATCGTTTTGAAATAGGGAAGTACCGAGCTATACCGATATTTAAGAAAAGTTAAAGAACTCGTATAACAAACTCTGCAGCAACACGTCTTTATCTATTTAGTTACATACCCAATTATGCTGGTCTAAATTAAACACAATTATTATTAAGCCACTTTTAAAACGAAACACTCACCCACTCACTCAACAACAGCCACAGAAACAGGCGAAGTTTCCCACTCTCACAGTTCAGTTAAAGCTGTTCACAATTATAATTATTTATTAGCCTCTTGGTGTTATAATCGAGTTTCGTGAACGCTCGCGACGAGTCTATCTCCTATTATTACAGTGTAAAACCGACTGCTTTTACTTACCTCGTTTCGTAATAAAAATATAATACGCCGAAATTCAATAGGCTGTTCGTAGATTTTTATTGCTTTTTCGCAAAAAAATCTCGATTGTTGTAAGGGTTCTTTTGGGACTTCGTTTATTGCAACCAGATGTTGATACTTTATTGAGTTGCGCTTGTAGATAAAATGTTTCTTCAAATTCATAGAATTATGGCCGAAAGATAGTTTCTCAATGCTTATAGTCTTAGTTTAACAGATGTTCAGATTTTTTTTATTAGTATTAAGTATACAAAGTGGAAGGGACGCCGACGCTCAGACGGTTAAAATATTATAAGATTTTCCATACATTTTAACCGTGTGGGTATTGCATTTTCGTAGGGAAAAGCAATTTAAAAAAAAATGGTGTGGCTGTGTCATGGACACAGCCGTGTGTTGTGAATACGTTTACGTAACGGGTATTTCATCATCCACTTGCATAATTTCAACCTCGCTATAGTATTAATGTTCTGTGAGTTCAACTGCCACAGTTGCAGATGTACTGGCACCGGCATTGATCCACTCGGCCGCGTTCATTCTTTTACGTTCCCGGCACTGCTTGACTTGGTCATGGTGTTCTATTGGCACCATTCGATTGCTCTTGAGAAGCCCTTTCCAACCGTATACGTATAGCAACTAAATGATCCGATACACGCGCCACCGTACGCGCCACCATCAGCGAGACATTGAGTGAGCATGACATACTCTCAACCGCCGAGGCACATTCAAGTCAAGAAGAGACGCTGGTTAATTTCCAGTGAATGATAGCTTTTTAGTACATAGTACTACCACAATATGGGCTATGCGATTATAAATAGGTTTTAGTACTTAATGTTTTATGTGTGTACAATTTCTAATTTAATAGACATAAGAATATCTAATGTTATATAGTCTGGAATAGCACACAGGCTATATATTATCCCGCTATTAACTTAGGGAGATGACCAATAGTGCATTATGTCCTCAATGTTGTTAGTTTAAAAACTGACAACTGTTATAACACACACAAATGGTCTAAAATAGTCGTTCGGAATATTCGGAATAGTCGAACGGCTATTTTAGACCATTTGTCACAGGAATAAGTAGCCTACCAGTTCAGCGACCGCACTGGAAACCAGGGTTCGCAAGTTCGGATCGCAGCCAGTATCCACTTTCTGTGATTATTTGTTTTTTTTTTAAATGCTGTTAGATTTCCAAAATTAATAAACCGTTAGTTCGATCCCCAACCGGTTTTCACTTTTTGTAAGTTACAGTTGCATGAAAATTAAACAAAATACCTAGATTTTGTTTTATTATAATGCTTTATGATTTTCAAATCATTACAAAATAGATTAGAGTATACCTACTTTTACGACGCTGTCGCAGCGCCGCAGTCAATTGCTCAGCCACTGAGCCAACCGTGCCGTCATATAACTGTGGTTGTGGCTTCCTCGGGCATTGCTACAACTTTGCTTAAGGGTGGCCGGACTGCACATTCCATTTTCAAATTGCCGCTGAATCTTGAAAAACTTGGGTCCTTTTGCAGCAGTGGAAGTTAATAGTATGGGACGAGTGCACAATGTCGCAGAAGCATGCATTAGAGGCGTTGAACCGCAGTTTGCAGGACATCCGCGGCAACCAGGCACTGAAGGGTGGCGTCGTCGTTTTGCTCCCAGGCGAATTTAGACCCTGTGGACGGTGAGTAATGGGCTAGCTCGCCGTCCGACCGTCTTATGACGACAGGCCGTGTCGGCCGTGACGGCGCGTTCGTGTTCCACGCGCGCCTCAAAGAGATCAAACTCAGCAAACCGGAAGGGGTCTGCAACGGCCGATGCTTGCCGGGGCTGCGGGACTGTTCGAAAGAGATACCACGGCCCGGCGGAGGCTAAAAGCTTAAAGTTGGCGTTCCAGTTCTGTTTCCAATCACCAGAACGACAACTTTAAGCTCCAGCTGATGGGACGGCACGCCCGTTAACTCCAGGGAGTTGAGAAATTCAAAGGGGTAGGCAGTACTATCGTCATTATATCGCAGTCTGGTTGTATTATGGGAAACCTTGATGCAACCAGACTGTGCAACAACACCAGGTTTCGTATCACAGAGCTGGGCAGTAACATTATAAAAACGGTGCCGCATGCCCACTATTTCAAATAACTTCCATTTCAAGTAGAGGTTACAATTTCCCTTAAAATTGGATTTTACAATCATATTATAATATATTAGTCTATGTTTACAATGACGATCAACAAATCCCAGGGCCAAACCATAAAAGTGACAGGCATTCAATTGTGCACTTCATGCTTTCACACGGTCAATTATAATAATGTTAATTGTTCAGTGTCCAAAACTTGCACGTGCTTCCGGAAAATAATAAGTCATTTAATGTTGTATACAAGAACGGTATTAGAATAAATAGTGCCCAACAAGGCGTGAGGTGGTTCACTTTGAAAAGAAAGTTGTATCGCGCCAAAATAAACGGTTTATAAGCCATATCGTCGCCATTTAATTTTGCTTGGGACTTCTTTTTGTAGTCATCACCCACTTCATCACATTTTGATCAGCCAGTCAGTTTTCACACATTACGCCATGTAATCACCGAAGGTTTAGGCAGAAGTGTAGCTATCGTACACCCACATTTCGCCAGCTATGTCGAAGTCCCATGTGATAGGGGGCGAGCCTATTTCCAACAACTGGGCACAAATCCAGATTCCGTGGCTGCTATTGAGAAATTCCTGATGGAGTAACCCAATAACACTATTATTTATAGTATTTTTTTCAATTGCACACATTGTTTAATGTTAAGTGGAAGAGCGGAGTCACACAAGCATCTCTTTGCTTAAAAGGTGATCTCATGTGCGTTATAACTTTATGTAATTAAAATAAACGTTTTTTTTAACCCGGGCATCGATCCCAGGACCTCATGCTTAGTAGAATTTCCACGCGAACGAAGTCGCGGGCAACAGCTAGTATATAAGTATACACCATTATTTTTAGGTCGTTCTGGAACCTAATACCATGAACTCGATCATCGAACTCGAAACGATTGGGACTATTTTTTTCAAAAAATAACAATAAAAAAAAAAACGAAAGAATAAATTTAATGTTTTTTTTTTTGTGAAATAATGAGAATCGATCGATGAATGATTTTTTCAATGGGTATCGTTCGCATGTGTTGCCGATCGTGGATACGTTTTACACACACATATGCATTTGAGTTCTCATTATAAAACACGAAAGAATAAATTTAATGTTTTTTTTTTTATTAATAATGAGAACTCAAATGAATATACACATATTCATTTGAGTTCTCATTAAAAAGTGTAAAACGTATCCACGATCGGCAACACATGCGAACGATACCCATTGAAAGATTCATTCATCGATCAATTCCCATTATTTCAAAAAAAAACATTAAATTTATTCTTTGGTGTTTTTTTTATTGTTATTTTTTGAAAAAAATAGTCCCAATCGTTTCGAGTTCAGAAAAAAATAGTCCCAATCGTTTCGTGTTCGATGATCGAGTTCATGGTATTCGGTTCCAGAACGACCTAAAAATAATGGTGTATAGATAAGTCTACTTTAGCGAGTTTGAGGCCTGGCTGAACTAATTGGTCCCTGTTTCTAGTACTGTGATTGTGTATGTTACCTCTTTTACTAAAAAGATGCAAATTTTTTCTTACATAGATTACCTATGTTTTCGTAGATTTATTGACAATGTACAGTCATGATGCACCCTTAGATAATCGCACCTGCGAAGATTATGCTTTTTTGGCTCTGATGGCTCTTTTTTGCAGAATAAATATATACTCAATGTCTGCAGCCCGTCCCCATAACAAAATGCCATAAGACATTATAATATGAAAGAACTAAAATAGACTAGTCTAGCGGTATCTACATCAATTTTTCTAATAGCATATGCTGCTGAACTTAGACGCCCCGCAAGAGATGTTAAATGACAACCCTATTGTAGCCTTTTTTTTTGTCGGATGGGAAATCATCAAATGACTCCTCCCGCTCTGGGCGGAGCGGAAGGGAGTGTCAGACTTTTACTGACTAAAAACCATCCATGTTCCTTCTTTAGCCCTGTATGTTCCAGGGCCGCGGTATCTCTTTCGAATAGTCCCGCAGCCCTGGCAGGCATCGGCCCTTGCGGGCCCCTCATGTTTGCTGACATCTCTTTGAGGCGCGCGTGGAACACGAACGCGCCGTCGACACGGCCTGTCGTCATAAGACGGACGGACGGCGAGCTAGCCCATTACTCACCGTCCACAGGCCCGCGCCTACGGTGGCCGAGAGCCATCACGACGTGGCCCCCGACGCCCGGTGCTTCTCTCGCGGCGGCTGGGACGTGAGGTTCTCTCCCTCTCACGTTCCGCCACCTCCTTCGCTAGCATGACTGCTTCGCAGACGGAGTTGACGGCTTCCCATTCCCTCTCGCCATGGCTTGAACCAGGGCCGGACGCGGTGTGAGTCTATCTGGCAGGCCCCAACGAGATTTATCAACAGATGATAACTTTTCATAAAGACATTATTTTGTACCTAAAGAAAATAAATAAGATATATTTTGTACCTCGACAGTTTTTGATTTAATGAGGTTTCTATGAAGTGTCTAGCTAGCGGGCCCCTTACGATTATTTTTTTTGTTATAATACTTTCAGATCGCCTAATAGTGCTCGAAGTTAGCAACCATTATGTACCTTACAAATCCAAAATGTCGACTTTCTGTGAGCTATACTTTAGAAGATATTCGTTATTTAGACAAACGTCCAGAAATCTTCCCTTGTAAGGTACATAATAGTATCAAGCTCCTAATGCTATTGTATGATATAAAAGACTAATATTTAAAAAAGGGGCCCGCTGGCTGGACGTTTGTCTAAATAACGAATATCTTCTAAAGTATAGCTCACAGAAAGTCGACATTTTGGATTTGTAAGGTACATAATGGTTGCTAACTTCGAGCACTATTAGGCGATCTGAAAGTATAATAACAAAAAAAAAATCGTAAGGGGCCCGCTAGCTAGACACTTCATAGAAACGTCATTAAATCCAAAACTGTCGAGGTACAAAATATATCTTATTTATTTTCTTTAGGTACAAAATAATGTCTTTATGAAAAGCTATCATCTGTTGATAAATCTCGTTGGGGCCTGCCAGATAGACTCACACCCGGACGCGAGAGGTCGCCGCCGCCAACCCCCCAAAAGTGGCCCCGTGTTTAAAATTCATTTTTAGGCTTTTTTGGCCCGTCTATGGATCTTAAAAATTAGGGAGGTGTCATCAGCAAATAATACCATATTTTGAGATTGGCTTTTCAATAAATAGGGTAGATCATTTATAAAGAAAGAGGAGAGGACCCAATATTGAGCCTTGCGGAACCATCTATTTTTATCTTTAAGGTGAATGCTCCAACCAGCCCGCGAAATTCAAAATTTCTTGCGTTTTTTGCAATTTGCAGGCCAGTGCTAGGTTGTATGTTGATTAAAATATTATTCGCGGCTGTAAGACGTATGGAGTTACAGAATTATAATCATCAAAATCACCAATACGACCCTCCAACTTCATAAAGGCGTAGGAACAAAAAAAAACAGAAAAAGTCATTCCTACAGCTTTATGAACTTCGAGCGTTTTATTGATGATTTTGATGATTATCCGGGCTGGTTGGAGCATTCACCTTAAGCCTTTGAATTGACACCATTTATTTGAACATGCTGTTGTCTAATGTCTATCACTCCAAGATTTTACCTAACTAAGTGCAAGTTTACCTAGTCCGTAATGATCAAGTTTCAAAAGTAATTTATCGTGATTTACGCAATCAAATGCTTTGAAGAGGTCACAAAATATTCGTATGGCGTCATGGGACTCTTCCCACGCAGTAAATGTGTTTTAAGAAGGTTACACCGGCGTCAGTCGTACAACGTCCCTTGGTGAAACCATACTGTTGATCATGTAGGATTCTGTTGGTGTTAAAATGATTGAGCATTTGACAAAGCATTACTTTTTCAAATACCTTGCTAAAAACTGCATGGCAACACGGATACAGGTCTATTTATTAGTAACTTTACTGTCCCCGGATTTGAAAACAGGTCTGACTTTACTGTATTTCATTAAATCAGGGAAAACTCCTTTGTATACACACAAATTAAAAATTAAAGCTAAGTATAGTGCTATAGCTAGAGAGAGCAGCGGTGGCCCAGTGGTGGCGGCCCCGACTTATGAACAATGAGTCGTGGGTTCGAACCCAGGCAGGCGCATTACTTTGTGTAATTTATTTCATCACCACTGCTCTCAAAAACGGTGAAGGAAAACATCGTGAGGAAACCGGCATGTCCTAGAAGCAAAAACTTCAAAGACATGTGACATCTACCAACCCGCACTGGGCCCGCGTGGTGGATTATAGCCCATTCCCTCTCATAGAGAGGAGGCCGTGTGTCCCAGCAGTGGGAACATTATAGGCTGATTATGCTATGCTTATGCTATAGTGCTATAGTCTCAACTATGAATGTACTTTGATAGACATTCCCCATAGCCCATAGATCGTCGGTCAGTTTGTTTTTCATAGGGTTTATGTGTTTAAATTTAAATTCAGCCGGGCAGCCAGACACGTTCGCCTTTAATAAACCAAATGAGACTTCAGGTGAGGAATTAAGAGCCTCCGTAGTTTTTAAAGGTATTTCGGTAAAGAACTTTACAAATTCATGAGCTACTTCCTGATTAGAGCTTTTAGGACCACATGCTGAATCTAATGTGTAGCTAGTGTTACGTATTTTTTTCCTGTTAGTCTCGTTATTTATGACTTTTGAAACTGTCTTTATTTTCTATTCTAAAATATAAAATTTTATATAGATTAATTATTTAATAAAAATATAAAAGTTTTTTGTTTACAAATCTATCAGATCTCAAATTAAATGCAGTCATATATTGTTATCAGATACCGTAATATTGAAATGTACATTTATTACAACAATAGGGAATATGAACACAACTTTTTTTATTTCGACCATAACTAATATGGCATTACTGAGTTATAATCATTAAAATCATCAATACAAACCTCTTAAGTTTATGTAATCCCATTCAATGACTATTTCATGAAAGTCATTCAATGGAGTTAAATGAACTTGAGAGGGTTGCATTGACGATTTTAATGATTATAATAATTCTGTAATACGTACGTGTTACAGTCGCGAATCATATTTTGTTTAACATACAGCCTGACACTGACCAGCAAATTACAATAACCGTAAGAAAATTTGAATTTCGCGGGATACCCTGACGCTTTATTAGACGTTAACAAGGCAGATAGAGGTAAATGATGTCACATATCATGACATGAATAGACGTTTGACATTTCAAACGTCCATTCATGTCATGATATCTGTAGAAAATTGTAAGTTTAATATTTTTTTTTTTGAACGACAGGCAGTAGTTGAACTTAACTTTTAATTATTTTCTTGGGTTGATAGTACTGTATTTTATTGATTTAAGAGAAGAAAAACTTGCATGCATATTCCCTATTCATTTTGCCTACTGACTATCTTAAAGACGACAATCGTCGCAAAACCGCGCTAGTCTTTGGTATGAGAGTTGAGCGGGGGAACCGTGTCAGTGCGACCCTGAGTCCGATTCCGCGTCCGCGTCTGCGTCCGCCGCGCGCAGCGTGCGGCACGTGACGTCGTTGGGCCGCCCCAGCGCCAGCGTGCGCCCCGCCACGCCCTCCCGCGTCACCCGCGTGCGCCGCACTCTCACGCCCTCCAGCGCCACCGTGCGCTCGCGCTCGTACGGCTCCGTGCTCACGCGCACGCACAGCGCCACGTCCGAGTAGAAGTCCAGGTCGGCCGCGATGCGCAGGCGCGGCTCGGCGCGCACGTCGGCGCGCGCGCTTAGCTCGGCCCACGCCGTGCGCACGCGCAGTGCCGCCTGCGCCGCCAGCCCGGCGCGCAGCCGCAGCTCGGCGCGCGCACTGCGCCACCACAGCGACACCTGCGCCTGCGCGTCCAGCGCCAGCGCCAGAGCGGCGCGCGCGTGCGCCCGCGCGCTCACGCCCGCTAGCAGCGGGACGTGCGCGTACTGCTCCACCAGCGGGCGCAGCGCGCGCAGCACGGGAGTGGGCGCGCTGGCCGTGCCGGCCCACACGTGGCCCAGCAGCTCGGCCTGGCCGTCGAACAGTGCGATGGTGGGAAGGCGCGCGCCGGCCACGGCTAGGCCGAGCGCGCCAGCGGGCTGCTCGGCGGGCTGCGAGGACTCCGCGGCGGACGTGGCGCTAGAGTCGCCGCTTCCTCCGCCAAAAGCTTCGAGGCCGCGAGTCCACACATCTACCTATAATAATAATATCAGTAACGACAGTTAAAGATGTTCCTTATTTATTTTTTGAATAAATAGTTAGTATAACACTGTAGCCTTTGCCTACATAAACCTAATCGGTGAATCTTGGTGTAACCGTGTTCCTGGAATATTTCTAATAAGCGAGCTCATCTGTACTACTTACATAATTATAGAAAGACTATGTTTTAGAACGATTTTTTTGAATTGAGTAACCCGATATTCGTATGCAGGAGCGAGTGATACTCACATCGAGCGCGTCGAAAGTGTTGCCGTGCTCGTCGCGCGCCAGCAGACGCACCTCCCCGCGCCGCAGAAGGCCCGCGCGTGCCACCTGCACCGACACCAGCTCCGCGCGCCACCCGCCCAGCGCCCAGCCCGGCGCGCGCGCCAGCACCGACGACGTGCCGCCGTGCGCCCGCGCGTCCCAGCCGCGCAGCAGCGGCTCCAGCTGCGCCGGCAGCGCCGCCAGCGCCGAGTGCGTCGGCGCCAGCGACGCCACGCGGTGCCACAGGATGCGGCGCAGCTCGTGCTCGCCGCGCGCGTGCAGCGCGTACGCCACGCGCGCCAGCGGCGCCGGCAGCCCCGCGCGCCGCCGCACCAGCAGCTCCAGCGCCGCAGCGCGCACCTCCAGCGCGGCAGACTCATTTAGCGCCAGCGCTTGCAGCTGGTCCAGGCGCGCGAACGTGAGCGCGGCGGGCGGCGCGGCGGCCAGCGCCTGCAGCGCCTGTAGCGCCGCGTCCGGCTCGGCGCGAGCCGCGTGCTCCAGCAGCAGCTCGGGCGCGGCGGCGCCGGGCAGGTTGGCGAGCGCGCGCAGGCGCAGTGCGCGGCACGGCGCGTCGCCGCAGCGCGCCAGGCCCGAGCGCAGCGCGTCTCGCACGGCGGCGGCGCCGGGCCCGGCGCGCGCGGCGGCGGCGGCGGCTTGCAGCGCGGCGGCCTGCAGGGGCCCGGCGCGGGCCCCCAGGCGCAGCACGTCCAGCACGGCGGCCTCCTCGGGCCGCGGCGCGAGCGCGAAGGCGGCGAGGTAGGTGTGCGCGAGGTCGGCGAGCGGGTCGGGCGCGTGCAGCTGCAGGAAGTCATCGGCGGCGCGGTGCGTGGCGCGTGTACCCGCCAGCCCCAGCAGGCGGCACAGGCCCGGGCTGCGTGTTACATATAATTTAAAAGCTGCTCTAAAAAATATGCCTAAATCCGATCTCATTTTTTTCAACAGCTCCCCCGCTCTCTGCCCATATAGCAATTTCTTTAAGAAATTTTAACTATGTCATATAATTATGGTAGGTATATCTTTTCAATTGTTATGAAAATAATCCAATCAACTGTATAACTTCCGTAGGAACTAAAAACAAAACAATAAAATAATCAACAGCAGTATACAATGATAAAATAGTCTAATAATTAATATGAGCATTATAATTATATATTCGCCAAGATTGGACTTTGTGTACCATGTGTTTCTTCAGAGACCTCATCTCTTTCATGTACCTATAGTGAAAACTATCTACAGGCAAAGTACATTTATTTTAAGAGCATGTTGAATGTTCAATATGGTGTGCCAGGATGTTGAGCTTGATTTATTTATAAGTATTGTCCAGAAATTTAAAAAAATATTTGGTAACGTTTTCTTTGAAGTGTACTTTTGTTGTGTAATGTATTTATTTTTGTTTATTCTCTTCAGTTGTTTCTGTTTAACTCTCACGCTGTTTGTACCGTTTTGTTGATGTTATACATAAGTTTATTTAAGTGAAAACTTGTAATTGGCCTTCTTGTGCATATTACTTCTGACTACTCGAATGTATTAACTGTAAGTTTTCTTAAAATTAATGAAATAAAATATTAAGAAGTAGTTAGGTACTCACAGATGGTCGTGCATGTCGGCGCGCTGCAGCAGCTGTAGCGCGGCGGAGTGGTTGGCGCGGCGCAGCGCGGGCAGCAGCTGCAGCGCGGCGGCGGCCTCCGCGCCCGACCCGCCCGCGCCGGCGGCCCCGCCTGCCAGCGCGGGGAGCGCCTGCTGCAGTGCCACGCTCAGCTCCTGCCACAACACACGTAACACTTCGTACTACATGCCGTACAGTTCTTTTCTTATTTTACTTTTTTTTATGACTTATAGTAGTTAAGCAGCCAAGCAAAAGTGGGAGTAGGCTGGCCACATCGCATGCGCCCGGGGAGATGGGCAAAGATGGTCACTCATTGGACGGCTGATGGAGGAAAAACCCGTTGAGGTAGACCGCGGCGAAGGTGGTGTGACGAGCTGATCTCGTTTGCAGGGCGGACATGGTTAGAGATCGCACAGTATGTGAAGGTTTGCTGAGCAAGTGGGACATTTAACAATCGGCTTTTATCAATAGACACGTCAGTTGACTTGGAAACCTCAAGCAGAAGTTTGTAAAAAATTGAGCGTATCCTGGCCTAACCGCGTAAATTTTTATGTGGGCAGGGCTCAGAATGATGTAGGTACTTACTGAATACGTGGTTACCGTTTTCGCGATGGTGTCCCTTCCAACCCGTATATCGTGGGACAATGTGAGGGTTATTATTTAAAAATGAAAAGGGCAAAAGTTTTTTTTTACGGTACCGTTATTCTTATTCTAAAAAAAAAAGTAGCTAAGTTACTCCTTCTAACAACAATGTGTTTTTGTTATAAGTGCCGTATAATATACACTCGAGAGCAATGAATCCGGGTCACTTAAAGAATCCTAAAAATCTCGGAAACTAAAAATGCTAGGTTAATGCAATAAATTGTATTTAATAGACAATGTAATACTCCTTAAATGAAGGTATTAAAACTTCTTAGTTATTGTAAAGTTATATCATAAAAAAATCAAATTTGAAAAAGGGCCACTTTCGAAGATGGAACTACGATATTACAGCATTTGGTTTTGCTTTTGTTTGTAATCTGTCATTTATGTGGGTACATAAACCATGTTGATAGTGCTCTATATTCATTATTCAAGCTGAAATTATGTCGCTTACGCCTGAAGAATGCACCAGAATACTTACAATGCTGGAAACCGGCCGGAGTCAGCGCGATACAGCCAGGACTGTCGGTGTGTCGCTGTCAACAGTGTAAAGAGTTCTCCGCCGTTACGAAGAAACTGGTTCTAACCTACGCAGACCAGGAACGGGCAGAACCAGGTGTACCACAGCACGAGAAGACCGATACTTGGTGAACACCATGCTTCGAAATCGCTTTCTCACAGGAACTGAACTCACAAATCAGTTTCGACGCCTCGGAGGAAGTAACCCAAGTGCATAGACAGTAAGACGTCGGCTTGCTGAATCTAACTTAAAACCCCTTAGACCTGCAAACGGCCCTAAACTGGAGCGTGGGCATCGTATTTCAAGACTAAGATATGCCCAGAGCCACGTAAATTGGAGTATTGAAGATTGGTCAAAAGTTATGTTCTCCGACGAATCAAAATTTATGCTCTACAAGCACGATGGAAGACACAGAGTGTATCGAAGACCAGGGGAAAGATTCAAGCAAGCATGCATCGAAGAAAAAGTAGCCTACGGTAGTGGGTCTGTACTTGTGTGGGCCGGAATTTCTTCTGAAAGTCGCACAGAGCTGGTGATCATAGAAAACGGCTCTTTAACTAGCGTAAGATATGTGGAAGAAATCCTCAATGATCACGTTGGTCCATTTATGGTCAATTTAGGTGAGGATGCTATATTTATGCATGACAATGCCCGACCTCATACAGGTAGGATTGTGAATGACTACCTTCAAGAGATGAACATTACTCGTATGGAGTGGCCAGCGCGCAGCCCGGATATCAACCCGATCGAGCATGCTTGGGACGAGCTAGGCAGATGCGTAAAACAACGAAACCCTCCCCCAATCACGCTTCGTGAGCTCAAAATTGCTCTCACAGAGGAATGGGAGAATATTCCCCAAAATCGTATAAGGAACTTGGTGTACAGCATGCCAAACGTAAACGCAGTAATGGAAGCACGAGAAGGCAATACGAAGTATTAAAATTCAAGAAAATCGTAATAAAGTTCAAAAATTTCATGTTTCCTATTTTTGTTTTAAGGAGAGATCAGCAGTTTTTTTCTTTATGTAATTTTGTGGTAATAAAATGTATGGCGACTCATATTTTTTTTACTTTCATTTAAGGAGTATTACATTGTCTATTAAATACAATTTATTGCATTAACCTATCATTTTTAGTTTCCGAGATTTTTAACATTCTTTAAGTGACCCGGATTGATTGCTCTCGAGTGTAAGTTTATGTACCTATATTATGCATTCAGTAAAAAGCTGTTTTTTGATATTACAAACAGACAATTATATTTATTTGTGTGTATAGATTAAAGAGCAACTTAGCGCACAAACTTACATTTGCAGTTAGACTATGGAATCCTTCACTGTGCGTGTTCCGATACGCGCTGGCCGGTTTATTTATTTTGGACTTTATTTTAAGAAACGTAATGTTGACATTTTATGTGCAGTGAAATTAAATTTGTTCTCCATTTGGTCAGATTTGGCGACCGTTAATCTCATTATCTTAAGATTCTTTTCATAGTCGGGTAATTAGTAGGTATGTAGAGTAGGTACTTACTACGTGTTGATTAAAATGTAGCAGCGAGTTCTTACGCATGTTAAGAGAAATCGACGAAAAAGTCATTAAAATATCTGTCAGTACCTATCTGAGACGCAGAGATAACAACAGCCGCCAGCATCCCACGTGGCGGGACGTGGCGGCGCGCAGCGCTGATAGCGCGGCCTGCCGACCCCGCTTATCTATAGCGCGAGAGTCACTGTACCTCGTCCTCGGCGGGGTCCTCGGGCGGCGCCTGCAGCGCCAGCGGCAGCTCGCGCAGCGCGGCCGGCAGCTCCTGCAGCGCGGCCTGCAGCCCGGCGGCGCGCGGCGTGGCAGGCGGCGCGGCGTCCGCGCGGCGCAGCGTGTGCCACGAGCGCGCCTTGAGCCCCAGCGCGGCGGGCCCCACGTGCAGCAGCTCCTCGGCGTGCAGCGCGGCCAGCCCGCCCGCGCCCAGCGAGTAGCGCGCCACGCGCCGCGAGCTGCTCACGCCGCCCGCGCCGTCTGCCGCGCAATCCCGCTGCGAGTCACCACACCGCACGTGTTAATGTTACGCCGCACGGTGGGCTGAAAATCGGCTTTTATAGACTTGGGGATTTCAATTTGCAAGTACCGGATTTTTTGCCGGATATCGCTTCTATTAATATTATTACTATACTTATACCAAAATGACACCCGAGTTAACTGATTCTGCATATAAAACTGATCGAAGCCGTTTTTTTAATCATCAAAATATTTTTATTTAATTTTACGTAGGAAACGGTTCCTTTTAGTGTTTAACTTTAAATCATTGTAATTACTTACTTAATCACTTGTTTTCAAACTCATTAGAAGACAAAACAATTTGTTATTTGGTATTGTGGTTGTATGCAAAGTTTTAAAACTCATTTTGTGTTATCATTAACACTAGAAACGGGATATTTACCATGTTCCTTTACTGTTTGTTATGAGTTCCCGATATTTCGGCGCTGTGTGTTTGTGTGTGTTCGGTGTGTTTTTGGCGCTGTTGGTAAATATCCCGTTTCTAGTGTTAATGATAATGTCAAACATAGTTTGTCCAAGTGTGGGTGACGTGTGTGTACTATTAACATCTGCCTACTACTTCGGGGATATAGGGGTGATGCTATTTTATGTTACGTGTTGTTAAGTGTTCCTCAACTTAAACACTAAAAGGAACCGTTTCAAATGTAAAAATAAAAAGAAATTATTTGGATGATTATAAAAAAACAACGGTTTTTATAAGTTTTATGTGGAGTATGATAAAAAATCATAAATAATTTGTACTATAACCACCTGTAAGGATATTACGGTTTTCCTTTTGATTTAAGAGATAATTCGATTTTTCATACGAGCTTCATAATTTTTTTTGTAAAAAAATTACTATTCCTTCGTTTTTATGTAGAATTAACTCGGGTGTCATTTTTGTATATAGTAATAACTAATAGAAGCGATGTTCGGCAAAAAATCCGGTACTTGCAAATTGAAATCCCTAAGACTATGAAAGCCGATTTTCAGGCCACCGTGCGCCGTACCGAATACATTTCGCCAAATTTTAAACTAGATTGGCTAATATTTGATATAGTAGACAGAATATAAATTATAGGGTCATATTCTAATAATAAAGTTCCTGTGGCTAATTAGGAATACTTGGAGCTAGAACAACTACTTTTTTTATCATACCCTAATACTTCTGCAAAGATTATAAACCTACATTCCGAATACATGAAAAACCATTATTACCTTGTATTTCCTGAACACCTCTGTAGAAATAGTCTCATAGAGTACCCGGCAGGGGCCAGACACGTCTGTCTCATTGTATTCACCGTCTAGCATTTGTACCTGAAAATAGGTTTTTTTAAATATATTTTATTGGATGGCAGACTTGCAAACAGCCTACTAAATATTAAGTAACTGTAAATATAACTTAATTATTTCCAATTGCCAAGAATTGAATTCAGATTGTTTATTTGTCTGAATATTATAAAACACAGACAGAAGAAACTAACTGTCAGCAGGATGTAGCCAAACATTACCTGAAACAGACTGAGCAGAGCCTTCTTGTAGTTGAGCACGTCCGGCAATTCATCTGGGTCCAGGTAGGCCGCCTTGATCTCTCCACCGCTCCAGTGAGCATAGAATGTGCTGTCACTGTGTGTGTCCCACACTGAATCATACGGCATGAAGTCTGCATTCACATGCTTTCCTCGCAGATATAGTTTAGGGGATTGCAACTACAAAAAAATTTATTTAAACTTATGGTAATGCTTACAGTTGGGAACACTATCTAGAGTTTATTTAACTAGAATATAGATTAAGTAGAAACAAAAGTTTAGTCATGGGGTAGGAGCTCGGAGCTTGGTAAGATACTGACGTGGAACTGAAGCAGGTACCCGGAGTGGTCTGGGGCGGCCCAGCGCGGCGCAACGGCGAGGCGCGCGCGCAGCTTGTAGCCCACCTCGCGGTCGGCGCGCGCCGCGTCGTTCAGCTGCAGCGTGGACTCCAGCTCGAAGGTGGCCGGCGCCAACACCGCCAGGCGCGCGTCCGCCGCGTCCACCGTTCCTGCGTCCGCCGCGTCCACCGCGCCTACCAGCGCCAGCAGCACCGCGACCGCGACACACATCGCTCTAACACTCTCACACATATTTATGTAAATACGTCGCTTCTGAAGACTGAACGGACACGGACGTACTCTGTGCACGGCACTGGCGCGATTAACTAGCTAACATAGCATAGCGATAGCGTTAGCGCTCGCTCGATTCAAACGAGGAGTGGGGTGGGAGGAGTAATGTGATGTTTTCCGTGTCACTGACACTGACGTTTAACTAGCGCTGGCGCACGTTTGACAGTTCGCCGGCCGGCGGCCACTGCCCACCGCGCCCGCCGCTCGCCGCCCCGCCCGGTGGTGCGGTCATGCGGTGCGCGCCGGCTACGGACGAGATCAGGGGCAAGAGGAGAGCGGGCGGCGCAGAACCTCGCACTTCCGTCAATGAGCCGAACAATAATGTACGCATTCAAAATAATGATTACGATTCTTAGTAATTTTTGTAGTTGAGCTTGAGATTTGAGTATCAATTTGTGTGGTCGGTATACTACAACTAAAATGTAACGTAATGTATTCTAAGTAGTAGAAATAAGTATTTGTCATTTATGTGAATGTAATTATTTTTGAGAAATAAAGTTCTTAAACCATAAAAACCCGACTAAGTACTGAAAAATCACGCTCTAGGTAATTAAAATTGGGGTTTACAAGGTATATAAGCGACTGAGCGACATCTCCTTAAATGCTCTAAGCCTATTGTTGAAGTCGTTTAAAATGTAGCCTCTCACCCGGGCCATAATAACGCACCGACTGACACCTTATTTATCAAAATCGGAAGAATAGCTTAGGCGCTACGGAGGGACATAGAATACGTATATAAACATACTAAGGGGCCGTCTCCATGAGCGAGAGAATCGCGACGATATTATCGTCGTTGCCACGTATTTCTATACACTCTCTTTCTCTCGCTCGTGGAGACAGCTCCATAGACTGCTAAAATCAACCCTTCTTTTTAGCTTCACCGTAGTTGGCTAAATATTATTATTACAAAAAGCAACCAACGAACGAGTGTTTATGCAATGTATTACGATTATTATAACAACGATAGGCATAACATAGGCAAAGGTGTATAAATATTAGAGATGCATCGATACGCACTTCAGCAGATATACGATACCGATACAGATGTTTATAAAAACCGACAAGTACGAGTTGGAGACGCGCACGGAGGGTTCCGTATAAACTTGTAGGTATTTTGTTATTAAACTACATATTCAGATTTTTCCCTTTACTTGTGCTCTAAGACAATGCTTCTTGCCAAATTACATGATTCTAAGTCAACGAGAACTACCATATAGGTTTTCGACCCAAAACCTATAGGGTACTTCCGGTTGACCTAGAATTGTCAATTTTGGTTAAAAGCAAGATCTTGAAAATTAAGGTAAATTTTGGTACCTACTTATAAGTTTTCGCGAACTAAATTTGCCCATATTTTTTTACTAAATTTGCCCATATTTTTTTACTAAATTTGCCCATATTTTTTTATCGTGTTGACTCAGGACCTTGATTTTTATACACCTAATAGAGTCCCTATTAGGTTTTGATTTTTATACACCTAATAGGGACTATAGACCTCAGTATTTGGTATTTTCAACTTGCTAGGTCCACCCGTTCCTCAGAAAATCGGTGGTGACACACGGACATACAGATGGATAAGAGAGTGATCTTATAAGGGTTCCTTTTTTACCTTTTGAGGTACGGAACCCTAAAAAGTATCGCCAATACCGATACGGACAGTTCAGACTCATAGAAAGCTATAAAAAGCGTGGCTTTAGAAACAGACAAAATTATAATTTTTTTCTGTTTCTAAAGCCCAAGTAACAAAAGGTTCTATAACCAAGGCGTTTTATCACCAAAGAGTGATATAGGTAGTAAGCCTATAATGGTAACCATTGTGTTGTGACTGCTTGTACTATAAATGTTTTTAACAGAGCGTTTTGGTTCTGTAAGATTAAAAAGCATTTAAGTTCTATAATTTAGTTCTTAGAACGCTTACAGGACAATACAAAAGAATCTTTAAAGTGTTGCACTGTAATAGATATGAAAAAAGTGATTTTGGTACTATTTAGTACTATAGACGACCTTACTGACACTTTTATGTATCTATTTTAAATATCTTTTACAGTAGGTACTAGTATTGTAGCAGTATCGAAAGTGCTATTACAGGATCAATCTGCACTTTAAAAAGTATCTTGCACAACCATTATGTAACCTTTTAGCTTCTTAAAAGAAGATCCCTCAACATCTCTCTATAGTACTATATCTCTATACTTCTATAGTACTAAATACCTACATTATTTAAAGTAGGTATAGTAATAGTCGGCTAGAGTTGGGTGGGCGATCTTCAGTCATTCGGATACGACTACGATCAAGTCAACAATAAACTTGTTCACTATCTCGTAAGATCAAAATGAGTTAGCCTACCTACGAGGGTGGGTTACTACCTACTGGTACCGGCGGCTCAATATATTTTTTAAGTTTTAGCTCGATCGGTTCGATAACCTTCGGGATATCGCTGGATAAATAAGTCAATCAGGAAGAAAACACAAAACAGACACAGCAGTGTGTCGGGGGTTCGCGCAAGATTTTGGAGCTGGCTGCGTGAGGACAGAAGGGATAGGGATGGGAAAATCTATTGTAGTAATTTGATGTGCTACAATCTATCAAACTTTAATAGATTTTCAAATTTATCGCTAAAACATTAGGTTCAAGATTGATTGGGAAAATTTGACTTATTTCTCTGTATTTATTTTTTGGTGCATCTCAGAATCGGACTGTCAAGTAAATAACCAAATCCCCGTCCATGGTTTGCAATGTATCTGAAATACCTACGACTAAGCACTACAACAGCAACAGCTCGCTCGTCACTGTGGCCACAGCACGCGCAGCACCGCCGCCAAGTTTTGATTCGTAGATTACGCGCTACTCAAATAAAATTGTAATATTTGATTCGAGTAAGCACTTTCGAGGAAACGCGCATTACAGTCTGCGAGAGGATAACATAGGCCTATGTTATCCTCCTACTAAAAGAGTTCGAAGAACTGTTCCGATGCTAATGTTACCCCCGCAAGCTCAAGTAATGTGTTTTTGTTTACTTAGCGATACTTATTAGGTACTTACCTAATATGATTGACTTTAATAAATAAATAAACAATCTTTAACAAACTCTAAAGAGAAGTAACATTAGAAAATTGATATACCTATCAGGATTTCCTCACACCAAGAGTGAAGAGGATAACATAGCAGTGCGCGCTGTCTGCGATATCCACACCCACTTCGAGACATAGTCTATATGCCCCGACTGGCCGTCGGCAGAGGAGCAGAGGTGTACCTTCAGTATGTCATGTACCTACCTACTTATAGACACATGGCAAAGCTTGTTTCGACGAACTATGCAGGGATTCAGACTTCGACCTGATACTGAGAAATTTTATTTGGAATTATGTACACACGGTGGAACATGAGGCTGTACATTTCCAGTATATTTGGCCTCGCTTTGTATAGATTTCCTATACTATGAGAGATGCGCATAATAATAATAATATATCATTTATTTCAGGTAACAAAGACCCATAACATATACACCTTATATATGGTTATAGTATAGCTTGATTGGCCGTCGTGCGTACAATTCTTATCTCTCAAAATTTTACGATCTCGAATAAATTTCAATATGGCATCACGCTAGGAGGAGCTCGTGGCTAAATAAGAACAGCCGCTCGGGTCGATCTTTAGGTTACGCCGTGCTTACCTAGGTTGGTCCGTGGATGGGTGACCACTGACCATTACATACCGAGTTTCTTCAGGGCGGGAAAAAATACAAACGATAAAAAAAATACAAATTGTTATCATACATTTGTTATTCAACATTAATACACAGTTATATAAAGGCACATCGTAGTTTTTATTTCTTAATCACTCTTCAAAAGGAATGGCCGCCAGCAATTTCCCTTCACACTTTCCGAAGCCGATCCTAGTGCCGTTATCATCGACACAGAACCCGCGAAGTGTGATAGTGTCGCCATCTTGGATGAACTTCCGTTCTTCACCTGATAGCAGACGGAGCGGCTTGGTTCCCTTCCAAGATAGCTCGAGCATGCTTCCGAAGGAGTCTGCCACCTGGAGGGTGAAAAATGAGATGGTGTTATTTATTGGATTAAATGCATACAAATAACGACCCTGAAACCTTCACAAGATTATCGGTACACCTAGTGGGAGGCCTTCTAACGCAACGTCTTCCGGTACGCGGTCGCCACTCCAGAACTTTTCGGGCCCATCGGCCATCCGTTCTGCGAGCAATGTGCCCTGCCCATTGTCACTTACTTTGATTTGCAAAATTGCCGGTCGTAGTGAACAGACGTTCCGAACAATAATTGCAATAAACAAATAATCACTTGCGAAATTGTGACCTAGTTACCAATACCCAGTAGTAACGCATACTCGTACAGTACATTTGTGTAAAGTGTATTAGTAGAAATGACCAGTGTTTAACAGGAACAATATAAACTGCTACACGATGGACGATAGTCCATTCAACCGGAGTAGTAAATGTGCTCGCTCCCCGCCTTCTACACCTGTGCCCGTGGCCGTACCCGCCTCTACCCCTGTGCCCGTGGCCTTACCCGCCTCTACCCCTCAAGCACCTACCAAAAGGAACGATGCCCCTGAAGTTGTCTCGACTTCAGAACTCCAGAACTGGATGACGATTATCGAGCAGAGCCTGAAGGAGGTGTGCGCTATTGCAGCTGAGGGAAAGCTGAATGTGGAGCAGAAAATGCGCATCACTAACCTATGCCGGAAGGTTAGTCACGGGACCTCGCAGATGGCTGTTATGTACCAGTCCGTCAAAGCTAAAGCCCTCCAATCGCACTACGCCGTCAGAACTCTTGAAAACCAACTCGATCTCTCGCAGCAGCTACAGAACCTTAAACTGAGTATCGAAGAGTCAACGAAACCTGCCCAGGGATCTTCCTTTGCTGACATGGTAAAGAAAGGTGCCAACAATTTTATCCAGCCAAGTTATGTCAGTTCCGTGGCCATCTATCCGAGTGACAAGTTGAAGACCAGCGAGGAGACTAAAACTCTTGTCCAAAAAATTATCAGCCCCGAACAAATGAAGCTCCACGTGAGAGGCCTGCGCAAGACGAAGAATGGTGGTGTTATCATCAGCACAGAGACGAAAGACGACATCGAGAAGCTCAGACAATCGGTGCAGCTAACCAAATCAGGCCTAACAGTCGATGAGCCCCATAAAAGGAAGCCTAGGGTTATAATTATAGGAGTGCCGTCATCCATGCAGGAAAATGAGGTTTTTACCTGTGTGTACAATCAAAACCTAGCCGAAAAACTTCAGGATTGCAGCCTTGAGACGTTTTTGAGCTTAATTAAATTAAGTCATAAGTCAGGTAAGAAGGACACGGACACATGTAATTACATTGTTGAAGTATCTGCAGTCATACGCAAAGCCCTGATTTCACAAGACCGAGTATTCGTAAATTGGTCATCATGCCCTGTAAGGGACTTTACTTTGGTCACACGATGCTATAAGTGTCAGCAGTATGGACATGCGGCTAAGTCATGTCGACAGACATCGTATACCTGCGGCCACTGTGGTGATCAAGGTCACTCAGTAAAAGAATGTCCAAAAAAGGCTGACGTACCAAAATGCGCTACTTGCTTGCATTTCAAAAAGCCAGACAAGCATAACACGGGGGCTGCTGACTGCCCGGCGAAAATAATGGCTGAAAAAAGGTACATCAATTCTGTAGATTATGGAGGCGCCTAAGAGCGCCGTTAATTAGTTATTTTTCTGACCTTTTTATTTTATATTTTTATTTTTAAATACCATTATGATCATCATCTGCCTAGCCTTTTCCCTACTGTATTGGGGTCGGCTTCCAGTCATGCCGGATTTAGCTGAATACCAGTATTTTACGCAGAGCGGCTGCCTACCAGACCTCCACAACCCATTAACTGGGTAACACGGTATTTCATGGCAAGACTGGAGTCAGATTTACTGGCTTCTGACTATCCGTAACGACTGCCAAAGATCAACCAATGACAGCCGGGACCAACGGCTTAACGTGCTTTCCGAGGCACGGAATCATCTTTTTATCAGACAATCAGGTGATTCAAGCCTGCAATGTCCTAACCAAACTGGAAACAACTTCACAAAGTATGCTTCCCGTAGGAATCGAACCTACGACCACCGGGTCACAAGGCAAACGCCTAAACCACTCGACCACGGAGGCAGTTGCATTATGATAAATAGTTTAATTAATGATTTAGATAATTTCTCTGTATCCGAGTCGAAAGTTTGTGAAGCTGAATCCTGCAAACCATATCTATCCGGCTACAAATCTCCACTAACCATATTAACACAAAATATTCGCAGTGTTTTTAAGAATTTTGATAGCTTTAGTACATTTCAGCAACGGCTAAACATAAATTGTGACGTTATTGTTCTAACCGAATGCTGGCTTGCCAAACAATATAACATACCACTAATTCCGGGATATAATATGTATAGAAGTACCATAAATTACAACCAAAATGATGGTGTGATAGTTTATGCAAGGAATCATCTGGATGTCTCTGTAGAGGAACCTGAGATGCATGACTGTAACAGATTATTAGTTAAAATTGGACTAGAATTTGCGATATTAGCATTATATCGACCTCCGTCTTTTAAAAGTACTAGCAATTTTACTGAATCTCTGAATGAGACCTTGCAGAACCTATCATCCATTAAAAACACGATTGTAATTGGAGATATTAATATCAATATTCTTCCAGGAAGTGCTGATGCTTCTGCTCAGGACTACCTCAACCTATGCGCTTTTCATGGCCTGCTTCCAGCACACAGCTTTCCTACACATCAGAGTGGCTCCTGTTTGGATCATATTATGCTTAAATCTAATTTCCCTTCACTTGCACTGGTTGTTAACTCAACAATAACCGATCATAATGCAGCCCTACTAACCCTAAATTGTAAATTACCTAAACAAGACACTCGCAAAATTTCAAAACTGAATATAAATAGACTTGAAGAAGATTTACGCGTCATCGATTTTGATCCAGTCTATAATTCCGCTGACCCACAGTTTTGCATGTTGTTTGTAATTGAAAACGTAAGAAATGCAATTCAGAAAAACACAATCGTATCGCAACTGAGCAACAAAAATCACAACATAAAACCATGGATCACATCAGGTCTTATTCGCTGTATGAAACATAGGGATAAACTGCATATGAAAGCTAAACATAATCCAGACAATGCAGTATTGCAACTTTCGTACAAAAGATATCGTAATTTTTGTAACGATCTCCTTAAAAAAATTAAAAGCAACTACGACAAAGCGGCATTGGAAAAGGCTGGAACAAATAGTAAAAAGATCTGGAAATATATTAAAGACGTAACGTATAACACGAAACAATATGAGTCATCTTCAGGTTTATTACAAGTACACTCGTCACCGGTGGAATCCGCTAACATAGCAAATAATTTCTTTGTTAATGTTGGTAAGTCTCTGGCAGAAAAAAATATGAGTCAATCCCAAAACCTAACGAGCACTCCTTTAACATGCAACACTGCTTTAACATCCTTCGCGCTGCTAGATACTGACGAGACTGAGGTAGAAAGTATAATCATGACCTTGAAAGAAGACTGCGCAGTTGGCTGGGACAACATATCGAATAAAATTATTAAAAAATTCAAGGACATTTTGGTACCACCACTGACTTATATTTTCCGTATTTGTTTATCTTCAGGTCATTTTCCAGAGTGTCTCAAAAAAGCTGTAATTGTTCCTGTCTATAAATCAGGCAGCAAAGAGCAAGTGACAAATTATAGACCTATTTCTTTACTGCCTTCTATGTCAAAAATATTGGAGAAAATAATAAATAAAAGGTTGTTGAAATATTTGGAAGATAAATCAATTCTGTCTAAACGGCAGTTTGGTTTTAGGCCTAAAATTTCAACTGCCGATGCGGTACATCATCTGACTGACTATCTAGCACAAGAACTTGACAAGGGTACCACCAGTAGGAATTTTCCTGGACCTCGCCAAAGCTTTTGACACAGTTTCCATTCCAATTCTGTTGCGCAAGCTTGAGATCATTGGTGTAAGAGGCACCCAGCTAAAAATATTCAAAAGTTATTTAGAAGATCGTTCCCAGTGCGTAAAGATCGGCAATGTTCTTAGCGCTGTTCAAAAAAACACATTTTTTGGTGTTCCTCAAGGAAGTATTCTAGGGCCCACTCTGTTTTTGATCTACATAAATGACCTTTGCAATTTAAAACTAGAGCATGGTACTATCGTAACTTACGCTGACGACACTGCTTTACTTTTTTCGGCTGACTCAGAAAATGAAGTCTACAATCTTGCGCAACACGGATTTAATATTGTAAATAAGTGGCTTAAAAATCACTCACTAACTCTAAATGCAGAGAAGACAAATTACATTAAGTTTTCGATGCGTAAGCAAATATCGACTATCCCCTCAGCGCTGCATGCTCATTGTTGCCCAGTCCCTACAGGTAGCCAGTGTAAGTGTCCCAATATTAAGAAGACTGATAAAATAAAATATCTAGGTATTATAATAGATGACACCCTTTCCTTCAAACAACATATGGAAGCTCTAAATAATAGAATTCGGAAGCTGATATTCGTATTCAAAAAACTACGATTTATTACAGATCCAAAAATACTTAGGCAAGTATATTTTGCTCTTTGTCAGTCACTTCTGACTTACTGTATTACTTCGTGGGGTGGGGCAAGTAAAACTCTGTTATTGCCCATTGAAAGAGCTCAAAGAGCTATTCTCAAGGTGGCTACTTGCCGCCCTTTCCTTTTCCCCACTAACCTCCTGTATAAATCTTGTGAAGTACTAACAGTCCGACAGTTATTTATTATGAGCACGGTACTAAAACAACACGCGGCACTTCCATACAGCACTGAATTTACTAAAAAAAGACGGAAAGATATAGTTTGCCCTCAAAAAAGTACAAAACATGCTTTCATGGCCAAATTTTATATATACCTTGGACCGCTACTCTATAACAGGCTAAATGAAAAAGGAAACATCTACTCCTTAAATCATAGTAAATGCAAGAAAATCCTTAGAGAAGCCCTTCAGAATATGTCCTATGAAGATACAGAGAAGTTATTACTTGTGCTAAAGTAAATATTGATCGTATTAGAGATATTTTTTAAATTAGTAAGCTAAGTTAAGATAATATAATTTTTATATAACTTTTTACCTATGTACCAATAAGGTTAGTATGATATGTGATTATTTAATCAATTAATGTTACTTACAATCGCCTGAAACACAGGATTACCTAGTTCAGGCACAAATCATGAGTGAACTTGATATAGATTTAAGATAAACTGTTAAAGTTGTACTTTAGATTTTTGAATAAATTTTATTATTATTATTCCGTTTATTCATTTATAAACATATTCTTTACATTTTCAAATATTTAAATATAAAACAATATAAAAAAACATTTAAAAATACAAAAAATAGGAGTCCGCCGGTGTCGGGAGCAGGGTCCAAGCTACCGGTGGTTAGGGCTCCAGAGACAGGAACCTCCTCACAATGCGAGCCGTATCGAGGAGTACTGCCTTCTGAATCAGGCCCTTGATCCAACCGCCTAAGGAGAGCCTCGATAGATGGTCATCGAGGCTCTTGGCCATAAGGCCATTGGCCGTCACGACAATCGGCACAATGATAGCCGAGTTCACATTCCACATGTCGACAACCTCGTGTGCCAAGTCGAGATATTTTATTTGTTTCTCTTTCTCAGCTTTCACGAGGTTCTCGTCATGCGGGATGGTAACATCGACTATCATTACGCGGCGCGCTGATCGGTCTATCACCACTATGTCAGGCTTATTGGCGACAATAGTCCTGTCAGTAATGATAGACTGATCCCAGTACAGCGTGACATGGTCTTTCTCGAGAACTGGGTCGGGCACATACTTGTAGTACGGTACCTCAGATTCCACAAGTTTATATTTCAAGGCAAGTTGCTGGTGAATAATCCTGGCTACTTGGTTGTGCCTGTGCAAGTACTCGCCGTTAGCTAGACGAGAACAACCAGAAATAATATGTCTGATGGACTCACCCGGACGGTGGCATGCCCGACACACGTCAACCGTCCCGTCCTTCATAATATGTTTCCGGTAGTTGTTCGTTAACATAACTTCATCCATAATCGCACAGACAAAACCCTCAGTTTCCCCAAAGAGGTCACCGAAACGTAGCCAGGACACGGACGCTGGGAAATCTACATCCGGCCCGTGAAGAGCCCGGTAGAAGCGCCCGTGAAGCTCCTTGCCTTGCCATACTTCCTTGCGGTCATCATTAGTAAGTACCACAGGTTTGCGCCAGTTCTCTTTAGCCATGGACAGCGGGGTGAGTCCCTTGTCCACTGCGACCACATCTCGGTGTATACCCACTTCGGCTTTTAAAAAATATTCTCTGAGACTGCACACCTCGCGGTTGTGGAGGGTCTTGGCGTTTAAAAAGCCACGACCCCCACACTTCCGCGAGATGTACAGCCTCATCACCGATGATCGTGGGTGATGCATCCGGTTTGCGGTCAGCAGTGCACGAACTCTCCTATCCAGGGCATCGAGTTCGGTCTGAGTCCATTTGAGTATGCCGAAAGAGTACATTAAAACCGGCATGACCCAACCGTTGAAAGCACGCACCTTGTTTCCGCCTGAAAGAAGGCTATTTAATACCTTCTTCAGGCGTCCAAAGAAGCGCTCCCTCAACGATTGCTTCATGTCAGTTACGTTAATGCCTAACGCTTCCGACATACCCAAATACTTATAACTTTCGGATGAGGAGAGGGATCTGAGGTGTATGGAATCCGAGAGCTGAATTCCCTCGGATTCCATAATCTCCCCTCGCTTTACATACATGACTGCACATTTGTCCACACCAAATTCCATCCTGATGGCGCTACTAAAAGTTTCAGTTACTTTCAGTAGCTCCATCAGTTGCAATTTGTTGGGGGCAAAGAGTTTCAGATCATCCATGTAAAGAAGGTGAGATATGACCTGACCACCTCTCCTCAACCGGTAGCCTAGACCTGAATCCTTCAACAATGTGCTTAGAGGATTCAGGGCTAGACAGAACCAAAGTGGACTCAGACTGTCGCCCTGGAATATTCCCCGTTTAATCCATACAGGCTCATCGTTCCCCTGGATCTGTCGACATCCTGGATATCGAAGGACCGTCCTCCATTGCCCCATACATGACTCAAGGAAGGCGCGTAGAGTTGCATCTATCTTGTACAACTCTAGCACCCTCATGAGCCATGTATGTGGCACCGAGTCGTAGGCCTTCTTATAATCTATCCAACATGTCGAAAGATCCTTACGGGATCGACGAACCTGTTGGCTAATGGCCATGTCGATGAGGAGCAGCTCCTTAGTACCGCGGGACCCGTTCTTACATCCATTTTGAGAGGCAGACATAATGGAGTTTTTGTCAATGTGTGTATTAATTTTCACTCTCAAAATGGATGTAAGAAGCTTATAGACCGTCGACAAACACGTGATCGGTCTATAATTCTTGGGCTCCGCGGGACTACCTGACTTATGGAGCAGGTGGGTAATACCTGTTGTTAGAAATTGCGGTAGCGACCCAGACTCTAAGGATGACTGGAATTGGGATGCCAGGCAAGTGTGTGAACTACTAAGCCATTTGAGCCAGAAGTTGTGCAGTCCGTCCGGTCCCGGTGACTTCCAATTCGGTAACGGACGAACTGCTCTGGCTACATCTGTTGCTGTTATTAAAATTGGCTCCATTTCTGTGATAGGTTCACACACTCGCTCGACATCACGCATCCAGTCAGCCTCAGTATGGCAGACGGGTACCGACCAGATGCTGCGCCAAAAAGAACTCGTGACGGTATCATCTGGGCGGCATACGTCTGTCATATTTTGCTCCGGTCGCTCCCATGCTCTGTATACCCACCTCTCATCGCTCTGGAACATGCGATTCTGTGAGTATCGATCAACTCGCCGCTTATACCGCCGAATACGGTTCGCCCATGCATAAACTTTCTGCTTCAGGAAGTCGATGCGCTCTGTGACACGGGACATGTATTCCTGAGGACTGATTTCAGTCCCCGAGAATGCCCGCCTCACAAAGCGCATCACACGTGGTCGTGTATTGCCCTCCCTGAAGCAGTATAGTTTGCCGATGAGTACCCTGGCCCCGTCGATACGATGTTCGATCCTGCGCTGCCAGGCTGGTACGGCAGGTTTTGGTCGACTAGCTAAGTCACAATTTGGGAATTTGACATTAGCTAGACGACATGCCGCAACAGCCCCACAGTACAGGATCGAGTGCGTATCAACGAGGTCCTCACTACTCTCGAATATATTCTTGAGTTGCGAGTCCAAGGCACACACCAGCGCTCTATTTTTCTTATGCATGGGTAACCGTGGTAATCGGGGCCTAAGTTCGGTAGGAGTGGATCGATACTCGCGAAGCGCATCCTCCAGTGCGCTCCTCAATCGGTCGTTGCACTGGCTACTTACCGTGACAACCCTATCATCTTCCTCTACAACAGCAGCGTTGGACCGCGGTGGGGTTGCGTCAATAGCTGGTGCTTGCACCGCGGTTTGTGACGGAGTTAAGATGATACGGTTGCTCAGTACCTCTGAGCGCAGCCTATCAAGTGCGGCGTCGTCCAACATGTGATTGCGTTGGATGACCCGCACCTGATCCGACAGTCGTTGGGCCGAGACGTTGACAGTTGGTTCAAGTTCCTGGAACAGAGACAACATCCTAACACGGTACGCAGTGAGGTTAGTTCCCCCCTCTGTAGACCCGTAGTATGCGCGCATGACGTTCTCGTTTATTGATTGAGTCCATCTCATGCGCTGCACACAACCACTGGCAGCGGGGACCCGGCTCGGGGCCGGATGGCCCCTAAGTCCCAAGCTCCTCGGTGGCCGGCCTCTCCCCTGCCGACGCACAGGTGTTGGCGACGTCGGCGGAGAGAAATATTCGTCACTCGAGCTCGACGCAACTGCCGCTGCCGGTAACACAGGTGATCCGGGGTCCGGCGGCGGCGAGGCGGAGCTGAGCGACGAGTCCGGGGTTGGTAGGCGTGCGCGTCGGGACGCAGCCCTCGTAATCATTTAGGCATCATTATATTCGCAACATCTCATTCTCAAAAATTAATTTTTCTGTTGACGGCATTGACAGATGTCACTGTACGTTGTCGTGGTAAGTTTTTACATGTTTTCACTTTTTGGTTAAGGGAATGAAGAGTTTTGTAGAATTTTCTATTATTTGGTTGTTTCCAGTCGTTTTAAAAGAACTATTGCAGAGATGTAAGGATAAGAACCAATATTTATATCAAAAAATAAGAATGATGATGATTTAACAGATGCTTGACATACGGGGTTGCCAGTTATTATTATTTTTATTTTATTATTATTATTATTACTTAAGTTTGGTAATTCTTCGTGCTACGTCGGTAACCTTGGTTCTCTTGCGGATATCGTCATTTCTGATTCGATCACGCAAGGAAACTCCGAGCCCTCTCCATTGCCCTTTGGGTGACTTCAAGCCTTCTGATGAGGCCCATTGTGAGCGACCACGTTTCGCTGGATGCGAGACGTGGTCGGGACATGCACGGGACCGGTTAATGTGACGACACTTGGGGGAGGCCTATGTCCAGCAGTGGACCGAGTGGACATCTTTCGACTGAAATGATAATGAAATAATGACCACCAAAAAATACTTTGAGAAAAATTAGGTTCCTTTACCAAAATAACCGAAATATGTTTAAAAAAACCGGCCAAGTGCGAGTCGGACTCGCGTATGAAGGGTTCCGTACCATCGTAGTAAGGGAGCCCCCTTTCATTTTGAATTTATTTATGTTATTTGTTGTTATTGCGGCAACAGAAATACCCATTCTGTAAAAATTTTAACTGTCTAGTGTCTACCTATTACAGATCATGAGATACAGCCCGCTGACAGACAGACGGACGGACAGCGGAGGCTTAGTAATAGGGTCCCGTTTGTGACCCTTCGGGTACGGAGCTCTAAAAAGAAAGTCTCAATTTACAATGGTTCTAGCTGTTTTAGTTATGACTGCTCTTCAAACTGTATTCAACGACCAAATGTGGTAAATGATCACCAAATCTTAGCGAGCAAACATAATAACAGACATTAAAAATAATAATGTTTTGTTTTTACTACGAAATGTAATCGAATGTTTCAATTTTATTTATTTGCATAGATCAGACTGACCTCTCCACTAATAGTGCCAGAGCCCAGCAGGTCGCCGGCGCGCAGGTTGCAGCCGGTGACGGTCTGCTGAGCCAGCTGCTGCTTCACCGTCCAGTACAGGAAGCGGTAGTTCGACCGGCAGATCGTTGTGGATACTGGGGACTTTTCCGCTGCGAAAATAAAACAATATTAGTAACACAAGACCATGAAGGAGATGGCAGCACCATCTAAATGACTTCGTTGAAAATTGAAAAAATGTAACGTGAAATCGTTACCGACGGAAGGAATGGAGGCCTTTGCCCAGCAGTGGGACAGTACGAGCTAATAGTAATTAAGACATAAAAGATTATACACCTAAAACATTACCTTCCTTCTGGAGCAGTCGGTTAAAATCTCTCAATCGAATTGACACAATGTCACAGTTTATAAATGATTCGTCATGTCAGCTGGTCAACAGAACCGATATTAATGATGAATTAATATCCGATATCGAGGATAAGGACTGCCTTATTGGTCTAGTGGTCGCAAGCGCAACTGCTGAGCATATGATCCTGGGTTCGATTCCTGGGTCAGGCAGTTTATTTGGGATTTTCCATCAGGAATTTCTCAGTAGCAGATACAGAGTCTGGCTTTGTGCCCGGTTGATGGCAATAGGCTCGCCCCCTTTTAAATGGGACTTAAACTTAACTGGCGAAATGTGGGTTTATTATTAGGTACACCTCTGCTCACCCTTCGGGGATTTCAGGCGTGATGTTAGGTTAATATCCGATATTAAAGTCGGTCGATATTGTTGTTTGGCGTTAAAACCACTTTTAGATCTTCTGAACTAAATCCATTAAAACTATAGACAAAATAGCAACAAAAAAAAACACGTACATTTCAAATCCACTTCTAACTTGATATCAAAGTTGAATTTATCATCATGTCTTAGGTACGCGAAGGGCGTGGGGTCCTGAGGGAAGTTGTCCACCACGTAAGGTCTCAGGGCCTCGATGGTGACGATCCAGGGCGATATGGTGGTGCCCAGGTTCTTGGCTGTGAAGGGGCCCAGTGGTATGTACTCCCATTTCTGGATGTCGCGAGCTGGTAACGGAAAAATGGATCTTTATAATTTTGATGACGTAGATTATTTATATATCGATAGGACGGTATTACATTGACATTAATAAGGTATATTGATCTTCTTATGGGCGAAACCGTAGACAGAGAATGCTATAGACTAATTGATATGTTTTGTCGCATTCACACAAGAAAAAGAACAACTTATGCCGATGTCGTGTAAAGAAATGAAACAGAACGATAAAATTTTTTGTTTCATCGAGCGTGCCACGTTTTTTCAAGGTCAGCACACTAGTTTGCTAAACAAAGTTTGACAGCTGACGTGCAGCTAGCCAACGTCTACCTTTAAAATACAGTTTTTACGTGTTATATGTTAAGTAATCACTACATATTATAAAACAAAGTCGCTTTTCTGTCCCTATTTCCCTTTGACCGCTTAAATCTTTAAAACTACGCAACGGATTTTGATGCGGTTTTTTTTAATAGATAGAGTGATTCAAGAGGAAGGTTTATATGTATAATAACATGCTTAATATATTAGAGAACCACTGATAATTTCAAGATTTCTATTGTGAAGTCGTAAATAATTTCATTTTTTTCCGCTTACATTGCAAACGCAGGCTGAACCCTACGAGATTTATCAAAATAATGTACTAAGTATTGTACACATTAAAAAGGTCTACAGAAAACTCCGCGATGGTATATGTCTATCTCTTATGGATATCCCACAATAACATGTTTTTGTCATTTACTTTTTACGCCAAATAATGGCTAATTTCCGAAGCGATTTTAACCAATACGGCATTAATCCTTATCCAATTAAATACCTTAAATACATTGTTGATTTAATATAGATCTATATGGCCCTTTACAGCATATGATTTAAATGAATATTTTCGAAGATATTACAGATTTAAAAATTGCGGGACGTAGCGTTTGCGCCGGCACCGGCCGGCGCGGCGAGGCAAATTTAACGCGTGCGGGCCACGGGCAGTAATGAATAAATCAAAACTACTGGATCAATTTTAATCATTTTTTCAGTGAGTGACATAGGCTATATATTTTACACCCGAAGCCGAAGTGGGCCGCTATGTTTTTATATACAACGTTCACAGTTTCTGTAGTGTATTTAGTATCAGCATTGCACCCGTGCGAAGCCGGGGCGGGTCGCTAGTTTATGTTATATTTTGTTTTGAACAATTTAGACTTACTATTTCAACCATTTATACAAAAAAATGGTGTGGTGTAGCGTTAAAGGGTGTAAAAGTGATAGTGGAACGAAAATCCCAGGATTGTCTTTTCATTCGTAAGTATGCCACTCTTTATCAGTTCTAGGCATTCAGTAACATTTTATTATGTTCATATATTGTGTATAATGTACGCTAGACGTACGATTCGTCCTTAAAAAGCACAAAAATAACAATTATTATTCAATTATAAATTCTAACCTAAAAACGTTGGTGTTGCCAACTTTTCTATAAATTATTACCCACTATTATGGGAAATAATAATATGATGGCTTCTGCAGTGAGTATTAATTAAATATCTGAAATATTTAATGACTTTTTGCAGTTTCCCTGAACCTGATAATTTACGTCAGAATTGGATTGTAGCTACAGGACGAACAGATTGGACACCAAAACCGTCATCAAAAATTTGCAGCAAACATTTTGAGAATTAAAAAGAAGAATATAAGTTAATTAGAAAGAAGAATTCATAAATAATCATTTTGAAAGTCAACCTTTTATTGGAAACCACAAAGTTTTACTTATTAAGGCAATTGCCATGCACTATTTTGAACTGCGTATACATCACGCAACAAAAGGATTTGAACCTAAGCAAAAAATTAGAAACATACGAAGCTTGTTTTATTTAAAGGACAATAATGTGTTAAATCAATAAAAGCTTATTAAAAATAAACATGTTCTATTATTTACCCACAAACCCAGAACCTACTATCACATCAGAAATGGCAGTAATTTAGAACCACATCATCATCATCCATCGTCACTCCTGCCCTCATCGCAATTAATTTGAGTTCGGCAGCATGTCTTCTCCGCATCGCATGCCTTTGCGTACCGATGGTAACGGATATGTCATTGGCATATTCAGGCTTTGTCTTACGTACTAATTTCCAATTCTCATAAATTGTGGGGTAAATTTTTCCTCACCCGGTAACCCTAAATTCGTGACGTATTTATTTTTTGTCTCTTTTTGCGACACGCTTTGGCGGTGTCTATAGGATACTCTGTCTACGGGCGAAACCAACCAAACTTTCATACCCTGACGTCATATCCTGAATAAATAAGGATGTTGACATCATTAAAAAATAATTCCAAGACAATTCTTCTATTCTTACTCCATACTAGGTCTATGATCTGTCAAAACTTTTGACAGATCATAAAAAGTATGTCAATTGATTGGTGTGTCAACTACCCTATTATGTTTTTGACAGTTCTTTGTATAAAAACTGGCAGACCTAGTATGGAGTAAGAGAAAGAATTTAATAAAGCTAAGCTGTCAGATTAGCTGCTATAGCAATAGCATTCAGCATGTTTTATGCTGCCTATACTGAGATATTAATGTTGAATTAAAAAATCTTCCATGATACTCCCTGCAAGGATAACCACCCTTCAATAGACTAGGTCCCCCGTATCCGTTATTTTAAATATATCGTTTAATAACAAAATACCTACAAGCTTATACGGAACCCTCGGTGCTTGAGTTCAACTCGCACTTGGTCGGTTTTTTTGTCTTATAGTTACGCCATTGCCAATTGATATGAACAACATTCGTAGGTGGAATATCATCATCTGCCTAGCCTTTTCCCAACTCTGTTGGGTCGGCTTCCAGTCTAACCGGATGCAGCTGAATACCATTATTTTACATGGAGCGACTGCCTATCTGACCTCCACAATCCAGTTAGTACTGGGTAATACTATACCTCTCGGTAAGACTGGTTGTCAGACTTTTTGGGCCACTGACTACTGTAACGACTGTCAGAGATCTACAAATCGTAGGTGGAACATATTTTGGAATATTCCTAAAGCTCACAATAACGAACGAACAGTAATTGGCGCTGGCAGCATTCGACATTAGATGGAACAGTAACGAACCTAGCTTATAGTTTAAAGTTAAGCCTTTAGTTCGATGTCATCATTTTGTTTATTTTTATTTTTTGGTCACCAAAATGCATTTTTTTTTGTTCTACAATTTACTCGCCAAACTTTTTAGTTTGATGGCGAGAAGCGCTTGTTTTTAAGTAGGTACAAATGCTATACACAAATAATCTTTGAAACAAAACAGCGTTTTGTTGGGGTCATCCTTATCTTTACCGCCCGAGTGAAGACGGCGGAGGAATGTCGGACTCCTACCGGAGAAAACCTCCGTGGTCCCTACCACTACCATAAGTCGGGGGCCAAGAAGATAATCGTAAATTCGCGCGCAATCCCGACTGCAGGTTTAATCTCGCTATGTTTATATTCCCCATCAGCAAGTGCGGCCAGTCCAATGACCGCACATCTTCCAGTTTGCAGTACCTACTATCAGATTAAACATACCGCTCCAATCATTCATAAGCACAAGCCCAAAGATGCGTTCCTCAGCCTCCTTGGCCGTGATCCTCTGACCGAGGGCAGTTGGAGGTCCACCGACAAAGGCTGCCATTTCCAACTCGAAGTCCATTAGGCGGGAGGGACCAAAGTGAGGGGCGGCTCCTGGAAAGACATAAGATAGTTAGTTTAGATAGTAATAAAAATATAATACAAATATCAGTCAATGTCCGGTGTCCATAGCCAATACGCAGTCCGGTCCGCTCGGTTTGAACTTTTTTATGGTGTACTAGCACTTCGGCCGCGACTTCTTCCGCAAAAAATGTGATGGCTCGGTTAATTTGCAAACATAATTTATAGCCTCTATAGCACCCAAGAATAATGTAGCTCTCTGCCAGTAAAAGAATTTATAGAATTGCATTATTAGTTCCGAAGATTATCCCATACATACAAACTTACAAACAAATTTTACCTCTTTATAATATTAGAGTATAGATAGACTATATACATAGACTTCATTATTTACCTTCGACGGGTAAAGTCTGTCCATACGGTCTTGTGATAGGTGTTCCGGATATCACGACGGAGCTGCTGCGACCGTGGTAACCAACTGGAAGCTGTTTCCTGACAAAGTAATTGTTTCGAAATTATGAGGAACGAAGAAATAAACTAAATAATTATATTAGGGTGATGCCCTTTAATGAAGCCAACAAAACAAAAAGTTAGCCAACAAGACATGGTTCGAAGCACCACGCTGCGTTCCAAAACGTGAATAGTGGGCGTTGGCAAGAAGGCTGCTGTTCTAAAATGGGATCGGGCGGGTCACGTCAGCCGTATGCACCATGACCGCTCGACCAAAGTCTCCACACGATGGTTGCCGGAAGACGGATGGCGACGCCCGAGGCTGGCCCAGAAAGAGGTGCCCAGGCCCAGGAAAAGAGCTCATGGAAGGAATTGGGAGAGGTCTTGCCCAGCAGTGGGACAGTACAGACTAAAAGAAAAAGGTTGGTGATTAGTGATTATGATGAATCCCAGTGCGGTTGCTAGAAGGAATAGAAGTAGAAGTCTCATTGCAGTCTCGTTGCCCTTTGTGTACTTACCAGTTGTCAAACAGCGCATTGTCTTTGCCTCTGAACATGATCCCGACGTTGGTCGCATGGTGTAGCGACGAGTAGAAGTCTGTGTAGTCGCCGATGTCAGCCGGCACGTGCATTTGTGCATCGCTTTGTTTCACGAAAGCCCTGAAGAATTTAATGAACGAAATTAAAGTATCATAAAGACTATTTGCCTTCGAAAATTGTAAGAGAAATAGAATCGTTCTGCAGCGAAAAACTGAAAAAATGGCAAGGTTATTTATTAGAATATACGATGAAAAGAAACATCGTGAGGAAACCTGAGGAACTTTTTTTTGGGATGGGAAATCATCACCCTCCCGCTCTGGGCAGAGCGGAAGGGAGTGTCAGACTTTTACTGACTAAAACCCATCCATGTTCCTTCTTTTGCCCCTTGTGTTCCAGGGCCGCGGTATCTCTTTCAAACAGTCACGCACGAACCTAGACTCATAATAAAAAGTCTGAAATTGCCAATCTGCCTTGAGAAAGCGTGTTGATCAATGCTTGTTCATGGCTTCTCTTTATGCGAAGACACCTTTGCCCTTTATTGTTTTTTTTTTTCGGATGGGAAAATCATCAAATGACTCCTCCCACTCTGGGCGGAGCGGAAGGGAGTGTCAGACTTTTATTGACTAAAAACCATCCATGTTCCTTCTTTTGCCCTTTATGTTCCTGGGCCGCGGTATGTCTTTTGAACAGTCCCGCAGCCCTGGCCCGATCCTTGCGGGCCCCTCCTGTTTACTGACATCTCTTTGAGGCGCGCGTGGAACACGAACGCGCCGTCGACACGGCCTGTCGTCATAAGACGGACGGACGGCGAGCTAGCCAGACACCTTTGCCCTGCAGTGGTACAATAATAAACTGGTATTAATATTAAAATATCCAAAAAAAATATTCGTTCAACTGCACCTTTGTCTAAGTTCACTATCATTCTGTAGTGTAGGATTGCCAGCGTCTAGAAGTTTCTGTAGCGTAGCTCTTGCTTCCAACCAATGGGGACGCGTGAGCGCCATGAAGGCGTTAAGTGTTTGTTCCTGAAAACAAATTCCTGCCTTCATCGAAAACCAGATATTTTCTACGGTTTACCGTTTACGTCTCCGCAATATATGGATTATGTTATAGATGATAATTATGATTTCTGGCACCCTAAACAAAAGTTAAATCTTACATTGGGTGCCAGAGCTCATCGTAAACACCTTTCCCTAGTTGTAACGCTGCATAATACTTAGATAAGTGTTTCATGTACAACTATTTGAAGGTAATAAATATTTTTTTTTTTTTGAAAGGTATCAGAGTTAACACTCTGACTACCGAGGTTCGGCGCCGAACGCAAAAAAATGTGATAAGGGACAGAAGAATGTTGATGATGACGAACTGCTCTACAAATCTAATAGAATTGAAATATAAAACATCACGCCTGTAATCCCCGAAGGATTGGGCAGAGGTGTACCTTATAGTAAGTACACCAATAATTCACCAATTATGTTTTAGTACCATGTAATAGAGGGCGAGCCTTTTGCCAACAAATGGTTACTACTGAAAAATTCTTGATGGAAACCTAAGAAAGCTTTTGCCTAGGAATCGAACCAGGGACCTCACGCTCAGCAGTCGCGGTTGTGTGGTCACAAGCGCTACACCAACGAGGCAGATTGAAATATATTGGTCAACTTCACAAGTGATGCATTTATTATGCTTTATCATCATTATTTTAGATAAATACTTTTATAGGTTAGTAGAAGGTTCAAGTTAGAATAACTTCAAAGCTTTTCAATCTCATGTTATAAGACAAAAGCTTATAATGTTTGCAGTTAACATAACATCACGATTCCAAATAAGACATTACATTATTGCTCGTATGTTGCAAAATATCTTGTAATAATGAACCTGTTTACAACAAACTAGAAATCTATTTAAATCGTAAACAAGTTGACGTCGCCGTTCTAACATAATTTATATTCACGTCTCGCGGAAGTTTTTAAACTTGTTTTGTTGTTAAATAAATAGTTGAATAATATTGGAGGTGTGTCTTATAGTTTCTGAACACACCTCTGATGAAAATCTATAATCTATGTGTTTAATAAAATTGTAACAGGCCGACGTCTGTACATTGAAGATATTAAAAAAAGAATATATATGGTCCGGCCTGGTTTTTATTAAAGCAACAGAAGCAAAAACAACAGTTTTCTGTCTGTATGTTTGTACGCGCATCACCCAAAAACTACTGCATGGATTTGAATGCAGTTTTCACAGCTCTACTGCTAGATGCTTAACTTAAAATATACTTAGGCTACATTAGATATAGTTTTGGACCCGAAAGGTGACACCGTGCGAAACAAGGGCGGGTCGCTAGTCGAAAATATAATTACAGCGTTGTCGCTGTGTCATCGCTTTACTAATGAAAAGTTAATTAACTTTTAACATATGCTAAGATTTTTGATAAGCAGCTAATTGCTGAGCATGAAGTTGCGATTCACACATGAGGCAACTGGGTTTTTCTATCAAGAATTCTTCAGTAGCAATCCGAAGTCTGGATACCTACCCAATTGATGGCAATAGGCTCGCAGAAGGTGCATTGGTGAACATTGCACCAGTAATGTTTAAGTTTACTTGTATTTAAGTTTTACATTCACCTATCTCCTTTCCTTTCGGGGATTACTGACGTGTTATTTTTATGCAAAATCTATATATAAGCTTAGCACAAGTACCTACCTACTTATTGAGCTTATGACTTGTTTACACTTTATGCAAATGTGATGATCAAGTATTAATCTCTGCTTACAAGTCCCTCTAAATACTTGATACACGTTATTAGAATGTCATGATTTTATTTTATGAAAAACAATATTGTTTTATGTAAGGTCGGTTAGTGCAATAGGTCTGCTACGCCATTCATACTAATGATATGATAATGTAATTCTTATTTGTTGTTCTATAAACAACAAAAACACCTGATTCCTGATTATAGGTGCATAACTAGAATATATGCATATCTATCTATAAATAAAATAACATGTTTACTTCTTGTTTACCTTAAAAACATTCTGCTTAGATTTCAGGAGAGGTCCATCAAATAAGTTTGAGATGACGTTCAGATCCAAAATCAACTCGCCGATTGCCACACCGATGTGTTTCTCGCCCTAAAAACAAAAAAAAAAATCATCATAAAATATGCACAGAACAAACTTAGCTCAACAATAAGATAAAATGTGACAAGACAATCCTCCAAAATTAAATTGTATGGACATACTTAACTTTCACTATCACGTGTCAGTGCTTTGCAATTTGGTAGTGTTATACCAGTTTGCAATGTCAAAAGGAAGACATTGATTACGGTCAATAATCCGAACAAAATTTTCACATACATGAACCTTATAACTGAGACCATAAACACCAATTTCGATTACCCAAATATATTTAATGTTATTGTAAAAAAAATCGTATAACAAAATCTTACTTACATTATTTGGTGAAGTAAAGACACCGTACGGAAGATTTTCAATAGGAAAATCAGAGCTTGGAGAATATTCGACAAACGACTTCATTTTGATACGTGTTTGTTCGTCGGGTAGCGGTCGGAATGTGTTTTCTAGCCGTATCAAAGTTGTTATGGAAATGTAACCACTAAACTACTGTACTAGCCGGTTTGCTTGCCGGCCGGCGGCGGGACAGTGGACTAATACCAGTGATACCAGTTAGTTCTCAAGGTCAAAGATCCTAAGGTCTTCGTAGCGATGAACTGGAGGAAAGTATTTAATGATTTTTATGTAATGGATGGATAAAAATGAAAGGGAAGTTTTGAATGGGATTGTTTTAGGTTAGGTAAGTAGGTATATTATCAAATGTAATAATCCTTGTTTAAATATGAATGGAGTTGATAATAATGTTTATATTAGGAGTATGAGAGGTGTACCTATCTTTAAAGTAAATAAGATACTTGCAGAATGTGAACGACTTGAATGTCTTTCTTAAGGATTGGCGCTGAACCGTGACCGATGGAAATAATGGAGAGAAGCCTTTGCCCAGCAGTGGGACTGTACAGGGTGGGTATAAAAATAAGAGATTTGCAAGTTCCTCAATTTATTTTTTTCAAATCCAGAACACCTGTCGGCTCGCAAAAGATTTCTGTATTCTCACTTCATATGTAGTTTTGTTACTCCTCCCCTGATATCTAGACGCAAAACAAAATCTGCTGTAAATATTAGTAAATGCTATAAATATCGAAACCGACCTCTGAGAGTAGCATTTATATTATATAGCTACTAGAGTATATAGTCTTCAGATAGATCTACCTAATTAACTGGCGAAACAATCACTTGTTTAATGAGATATAAGATTTCATCGTAGAGAATATTTTACAGCTTGTCTGACTCTCAGTACCTATAACAAAAAAAAAATAATAGGGGCCCCATTTTTGCCACTCTTTTCTGTTTTGTGCTGCTGCGGTCTACGTGCGTTCTGGCCCAACGTCTTTCGATCTCATTAACCCAACTTATCTTCATCTTTGAACTAAGAGACCAGAGAGAGGAAGAAGAAAATAGTTTTCAGCATGTAGGTATTTTGTAAATGTTTCGCCATTGTGAAAGTAAGAGAAGTTCTAAACTACCCTAACTCATCATCATTCTCTTGCCCTTATCCCAATTCATTTGGGGTCGGCGCATCATTCTTCACACAGTCCATCCATCGTTTCTTTGGTCTTCCTCTACTCTTATACCCATGCACAGTCATACTCAAAACTTTCCTCATTTCTCCGCATCACATGCCCATACCACGATAACCGAACCCGATTACCTCATAACTTTTCAGTCACCGACTTCCTCTTATGTATTCATTCCTTATTTTATCTATTCGCGTAACACCACTCATCCCCCTTAGCATTCTCATCTCAGCCACATGCAAATGCCTTTCATTCATTCCTTTTGTAACCCAACATTTTGATCCATACATAAATCTTCCCCTTAGTTTAAGGGAAATGCGAGAGTCGCAGATTGTTCCCGTGACCTGCCGCCATTTCATTCATCCCGTGTTTATTCTGTGCTTTACACTACGATCCATTTCGCCATCGCTTTGCACGAGTGAACCGAGATACCGAAAGTCGGAGCAGACAGGAAGAAACGCGCCATGTAGCGCTATGACTCCAGGACTGGAGAGACCACCGAAATCGCAGAACATGTTTTCGGTTTTAGTTCTGCTGATTTTCAAGCCAACATTCTCCAGCTTCTGTTGCCATTTCTGGCCCATCTTCACTGACAAGTACAATATCGTCGGCAAACAGCATACACCAGGGTGCCCCTTCCTGTATGTAAGACGACAAAGCATCCGTAATCAGCAGGAAGAGGTAAGGACTCAAAGTCGACCCTTGATGCAAACCTACAGTCACACTGAAGTCGTCGGTGTTGCCAGCAGCTGACCGGACGTAGGTACTAGATTGACTGTACATAGCACTAATTAACTCTATACTTCCCAGGTATACCTTTCTCTTTCAAGGCAACACATCCCGAGGTACCCTATCAAACACTTTCTCTAGATCAATGAACACCATGTGCAGGTTCTTGTGTGCACGTCTGTACTTCTCACACAATTGGCAGAGTGCGAAAGCGGCGTCCATTGTTCCTCGACCTGGCATAAACCCAAACTGATTTTGGGTAATCTCACTCTCCTCTCGCAATCTTTTCTCTATTACTTTCTCCCATACTTTCATACTATGTGACATGAGCTTTATCCCTCGATAGTTGTTACAGTCCTGCACATCACCTTTATTCTTGACTAGCGACCCGCCCCGGCTTCGCACGGGTGCATGTATTATACATATAAACATTCGTCTTAAATCACTCTATCTATTAAAAAAAAACCGCATCAAAATCCGTTGCGTAGTTTTAAAGATCTATGCATACATAGGGACAGACAGCGGGAAGCGACTTTGTTTTATACTATCTAGTGAAGATGGGCATTAGAGAACTACTGCACGATTCTTGTTGCTTCTTCACTCAACAACTTATTGAAGAATAAAGTCAGTCACATGCATCCATCTTCTTTTCAACACTTCCATACTTCTGCTGGTATATCATCAGAGCCCATGGCCTTTCCGTTTTTCATACTTTCAACTGCCTTCCTCACTTCATCGATGCCAATTCCCCTATTTACTTATAAACTACACTAACCCAACAAAAGAAATACATACATTAAAAAAATCGTTTATTTATTACAATAGCTAGCATTTATTTACATGTTGAAATTGACCTTAGAAAATACGGTGGTAGGGTTACGTAGTAGGCCGCGAGTGCTCTCCTTGCGTTTTGATAGATTGCTGCGAGAATCCGTGACTGCCTGGAAGCAACATGTCTGCAGTACTGTTTGGTGAAAGAACTATACTAAAATGAGTGTAAAAGAATCTTGAACGAAATCGAAATCATTGCGTAAATATGATCATTGCGATCATTTTTTCGACCAAAGCTGGGAACCTTCTAGTTACGGAGAAATTGGAGGTCGAAGTCCCAACTTTTTGCACAAGTTTTTAATGTTAGGTATCTATAACTTTTCTTTATTAATATCTCCTTGATCTCTATTTTGTTCAATGCATTATTGTTATTTTTGAGCTTGATTAACCTGATCAACTTAAAAAAATGTTTTGTTTTTTGGCTTTTAGCAGACCACTTGAAATATTATTTCAAGTCTTTGGGACCGCAGTGGTCCCCTAATACCTAAAATTCCCAACTAGTGTTGGAAATGAATTGTCTAGCGAGATCCGGTGTAAAGGATGTCCAGAAACAGGACCATTTTAGACGTGAATAAAAATATTCCATGGGAAGGACGGGTTCGAAATTGCATTTGAAATCCAAATAATTATTTTAACATGTTTTATTTATTGTATAACATTTAACATTCATCTGCTACAACATTACTTGACGAGTTAGGATTTAATTAGTTAAATGTACCATTAAAACTACAAACATACGGAAACTTAATGGAATTACTGAAGTGTTTAATAAAAGGCGAGGTTTTAAAGAGCAGTCTGTCAACTGAATTGAAATCATTTGTTTCTGATAGATATTTAATTTCATTTGAGATGTTTGTCAATAGTGGACATGTGTAAATTATGTAGAGTTGAGTGTCAATATATTTTCAATGTTTTTTTTTAACTTTAAAACCACGCCATCTTCTATTTAATATACGCTATCTTGCAAAAATACATAATTATATTATCACATATATATTTTTATGCGTCATGGTTCCAGTGGCGCTTGAATGACACTGTCAGGATACATTGTCGCAAACAAGCGAATATTTACCAACAGTGCCCTGTTGGTAAATATTCGCTTGTTTGCGACAATAATGACATAACTCGAAAAATAAGAAATACAGGACAGCGTTTTTTAAAATTAGACTAAAAATATTTAACCTTTTGTCAAAAGAGGAAACGTTTATTTTACTTATTTCGTTACTTAATTTAATACTTCCTTTCGTTAATTTTATATTTAAGTACAAACAACATCGAAAAATCGAAATTTTTGAGTTATGTCATTCTTGTTGCAAACGAGCCGTTTGTGATTGTCTGTGGACATCATATTGAAAAACCAAGATGGCGTCGTTAATTCTGTCTATGGCCACGCGCAAAAATAACCATGACGCACTCTACATAGGTATACACTACATCAGTATAAAAATCAATGCTCAAATTCTTGTTTATTGGTACAGTTTGAGATAGTATAAATACTAAATACTTAGGTTTATATTGATAAAACATACGTATATTTATAATAATGTCATAAGAATAATTATTTTTTTTCAATTAGTTCTTGTTTAAGTTGCACGACGAAATAAATTATTGATCGTTGTCACCCACTAGCACTACCCATATTATACTTTTATTTAGGCATTTATGAAGACTACTGCTCGGAATAAATGTAAACGTAAATAATATTGAGGAACTGGAATCATTTCTATTTTCGTGTACAGTCTGACGTTCAAAAGTGCCTTTTCAATGGCCTTATCGAAATGAATGATTTGACTTTGAAATTATACCTATTTGTTTGGATGAAAACGCGAAATAAAAAAAATTCGAAGATTCCAACTTCAAAATACGAAAATATTTATATCCTACTATTTTTTTAAATGTTAACATTGATATAAACGACATATTAATACATTACATTCTACCATATTCTTCTGGAATCTGGACAGTTTGAAATAGGCAATATACGTGCCTATTACAAATTGTCCAAATTCCAGTAGATTCCATTTATTTGACATTTTTTTTAATACTCATACACCGAATATCATGGATCTACAGGAAAATTTAGTACTGCGAGATTTTAACGTAATTAAACATCTAGTTTTAAATTAAATAAATATCATATTTTTCGTTACAAAGAGCACACATATTTTTTTTAAGCAATGTTTTCAACTAATATTTTTAATTCGCTTTAATAAAAGAGGACTATGAAGGTATGTTATTTAAAATTTTATTTAACCGAAAATTATTCAGATTTTTTTATTTTTTTATTTACCGAAAATTGTTCACAACATTTTTCTTGAAACCATAATTAAATGAAAATCTTTGTTATGCACTGATTATTTATGAAATAATATAAATAAACTAAGAAATTATTCAATACTTAATACACAGTGACAGCTGATCGCAATACTACTTCTAAGTCTAAAACGAATTACATAAAACACATAAATCATACACATACATTCTACGGCCAGTTCTAACCGAAGCGATCGTAGCGCAAACACGCATATGTCGCGTTAATTTTGTTTGGTGAAGACAAACGCGTGGTCGCGCTTACAAGAAAGCCATCCAGTTTTCAAAACAAATAATTGAATTATAAACGCGACGGATACGTGTACGCGCAACCGCTTGCTTTGGTTAGTTAGGACACAGGGCGCCACAAAAATTTAATTACAGATCGTTTGCGTTAACGCAATCATCTCTGCTACATACCAAAATGACGACTTGGGGTGATGTTAAAAGTCTAAACGCAGACTTCAAATGAGTGAGTATTTATTACTAAAAACATCCAAAGTTCTACTTTCTTTCCAAATGGCTAAAAGGGCTTACAGCCCGCTTTTTTAAAAAAGCATAATAAAATGGCCATATCTTATAACCTTAATTTGAAATCCGCTCACTTATTAAAAATTCGCTAAAGAAAAGCTTATTGCTCTAAGCTTTTCTTTATCGATTTTTTAATAGGTATATTAATCCGAAAAAATAGCTAAACTAAAGTGGGAGTGGGTTGGCCACGAAGCACGAATGCACCTGGATAGGTGGACACGGATCATCACTGACGGAGGAAATCCCCGTCGAGCTAGACCGCGCCGAAGGTGGTGTGAAGATCTGATCTTGTTTGCGTGGCGAACATGACCAGAGATTGCTCAAGATAGAGTGGTTTGGAAGGCAAATGGGGAGGTCTTTGTTCAGCATGGGGACACTTGACAGGCTATTAAAAACAAAAAACAAAAAACCGACAGTGTCTATGAACGGCGATAGTAGGTACATAAAATTGTACTTGAAACTACAACGGATATAATAAAACAATGAAGGTCTTGCGGGAATAGGGCGGATTTTAGGCATTCCATTGACGGATAAAGTTCCAATTTAAAATCACAACGTTCACCAATTCGGCGAATGGCAGCGTCATACAATAAAGGACTCCAACACCAAGAAATATTTACAAGTTCCATGAAAAGGTTTCGAAGACTTTTGTATGAGACGCTTAAGCTCTTGAATTCATATTCTAAAGGTATAGTAATTTAGTAATTTTTTCATTATTATAATATTTTACTTCAATTTTTCTCTTTTTGTATTTATAATACATGTTATTAAAACTGTTATGAATGAACAGCTTATTTCCTATCAATTTAAAGTTTAGTCATTAATGGTAATCTATGATTCATATATATATTTTTTTGTTATATACATATATCAAATTCACATAATTTAGCTGTTTGTTGTTCCTATTTAATAAAATAGTATTTACGTTTTGCTTCATCCATTTCAACACCACCCCTCGACAAACTACAAAAAGAATGAAACAAAAAATTCTTATCTACACAAAGTTGCGTCGATCTGCTGCAGCGACGGCAGGGTTAACTTCAGTTTCCTCCTGTAAGCGGGGTCGACGGCGAGAGGGTTACGCTCTAGGTATATCGTGGCTATCTTCTTGTTGTCTTTCAGATGGTCTATTGAAGACCACTCTGCGATTTGGTTGTCGTTTAGCTGAAAATGAAATATTATTAATTCAAAATCAAAATATATTATTTCACAAAGGCACTTATAAAACGTCGGCAAAAGGTGCACGGTTCGGGTTGGTCGTTTCCTATGGAGAAAGAACCGGCAAGAAGAATTACTTTATTAATTATTTATGTGGAGCCTTTGTGAATCTCGTGGCTAAATAATAACAGTCGCTCGGAGCAATCTTCAAGTTAAGCCGCGTTGTCCTAGGTTGGTCTGTGGATGGGTGAACACCGTCGTCTTGACAATAATGAGCTGACCGTCACTCGCAGCAGTCGCAGTTAACTTTCGAGCCGACATAAATTATGAATAGTTCCACTATTCCTTTCATACTCTATATTCAAAGTTTTGTTTCCTTAGGTAATATTTACTTTATCTAATCTGTAATAAAGGTGGTTCCAAAATGAGAAAATGGCCCACATGCCGCAATGTGCAATGTGTCCTTACACCTGCACATTAGAGGGCTTGCTTTATTTATCGTGTGGTTAGTGCCTAACCAGGTGTCAGTTTTTATGCCGCCCATGGGCCTCTGACTTGGCTTTACATGTCGTTGAGAAATATCTCTTAGGCATGCTGGTTTTCTCACGACGTTTTCCTTCACTAAAGCAAGTGAATATTATACAATACGCACATGAATCTGAAAAATCAGAGGTGCGTGTCTTGGGTGCGTAGAGGGCTTAAAAACGCGAAAGACGTCGTGCTTAACGTGGAAACTACTACTGGGCCCAAAAAATTGACAAGCCTTACAATCGATACGAAACTACGAAGAATAGTAATGACATAAAGAAACTGACCCATAGTTCTTCCAAGTTGACCATATGCCTCAGATTGTCGATGACTGTAATCCTGTTGGAGGCTATGTCCAAGGTTTGCAGGTTGACCTGGTTTTCCATATTCTCTATCACGGCGATTCCATTCTCAGAGATATACAGCTGCTCCAAGTTCCTCAGTTCGTCTAAATTCTCTATTTTTGTAATACGATTACTTTGTAGAACTAATATTTCAAGTGTTTTCAGTTCATCAAGGTTCTGTATTTTCGATATCTTGTTTTTGCCTAGGTACAGCTGCTTGAGGGTTGTCAGGCCTCCTAGGTTTTTGATTTCCTGTAAGATAAAAGAAGACGAGAAAGATTAAATAGTAAGTATTTGTAACTCTAATGGTTTCCAGCGCTCCTGCTCAGCATGAGGTCCTGGGTTCGTTATCCAGGTCGGGAAGTGTTACTGGGTTTACCATTAGGAAATACTCAGTAGCAGCCATGACATCTGCATTTGTACCCGGTTGATGGCAATAGGCTCGCACAACATAACTGCCGAAATGTGGGTGTACTAAGTATATTATTATTATTTAATTGTATCAGACCCACGATCCATAGTTTAGTTAGTAAGTATATGTTTACTGTATGTTTCCTAAGAAAGTTTCCGACTATCTCTTATCTTCGTATTTCCCCATAATGTTCTCAGTTAAAAACATCCTGTATAAAGTCTCTCACTCATCCTGCCCTGAAGTGTAATTTTTTTCACATACAATTTGTCAAAATCACTTGATTCTGTACAGCGGTGGACTATCACGAACACCACCACTAAAACTGTTTTACGTTCATCATCTCAATATTCCAGGTAAAGGTAAAAATCAGCGTCGGGCAATGGTTCTGCTGAACTATACCTATTTTTGGCAATAGGCTCGCGACCTATTGTATGGGCTTTAAACATAATAAGCAAAATGTGGGTTGGATATTAGGTACATTACTGCCTAACTCTTCGTTGATGACGAACAACGCCTCTATCTCTCGCCTCTTCGTTGAGGCGTCATGTTATGTATGTAAATACGGGGTGGAAGGGACACCGACTCGAATACTGTTACCACGTATTCAGTACATCATTCAAGCCCACACAGAGATTTTTCGTTGAAAAAATCAGCTGTTTCCTACAAAACTGCAATACCTACACGTCCAAAATGTATGGAACAGCAGATTTATTTTCTTCTTGTTTAATGTTGTGTGCACTTGTGGTATATCCTATTAATATTATAAATGTGAAAGTTTGTGAGAATGGATGTGTGGATGTTTGTTACTCTTTCACGCATAAACGGCTGGACCGATTTGGTTGAAATTTGGTATGTAGATAGGTTATACCCTGGATTAACATATAGGCTGCTTTTTATCAACACACCACGCGGGCGAAGCCGCGGGCGGAAGCTAGTTCCAAATAAACATATCTTCTTTCTTTCTAAAGTCTTGAAACTTACCCGTATTCGGTTATCTCCCAATTCAAGCAGCTCTAACTTGGGCAAATGATTGACGTTCTTGATCTCCGAGATCTTGTTGGAGCTAATGAACAACTTCTTCAATTTCAGCACCTTAGTTAAGCCGTTTATCTCTTTGATCCTGTTGAAGGATAAGTCCAGCATCCTGGAAAAAGAAAATTGATGGTTTATCATTTTTATCTGCAAGATTGGGGTTCTGGGACCAGCGGTGGCCGTGATCAGCGGTGGCTCAGTAGTGGCGACTTACGAACCGTAAGTCGTGGGTTCGAACCCAGGCAGACGCATTACTTTGTGTAATCTATTTCATCACTACTGCTACACTGCACACTACCAAAACTTCAAAGACATGTGACATCTACCAACCCTCACTGGGCCAGCGTGGTGCCCAGTCACTCTCATAGAGAGGAGGCCATGTGTCCCAGCAGTGGGAACATTATAGGCTGATTATGCTGAAGGTTAAAGCGACAATAGAAAACAAACATAACTTATACAACAATAGTTTTAGTATATGCGAAACCCGAAACACGTGTCTAGTATCTTTATGTAAAGAATCTATGTACAAAAATTCAAAACTCTATCATGAGAAATCACAAAGTTATAAGCTTGTTATGTTAAATGGTTGTCCGCAAAAAAACATGGTCGCCACGCTCATTTATAAATTGGCAGTAAGTACCTAACCGTGCGACGATTGTATTGTTGTAATAAATGGGTGATAACATTTTCCATCACATTTTCAGGGGGTGGACTGTCGTAATGGTCAAGGTAGGTAGATATTATTATGTACTTACTCGCAAATGCAGTCGTAAGTGATAAAATGTAGTCAATGCGATTTGTTGCACCTTATGCCAACCACTTAAAGTTCAAAATGGATGAAAGTGTTAAAAATCGCATAACTTAAACACAGCAGGCTGTAGGTACAAGGTACAAGTTATCATAATCTGCCTAGCCTTTTCCCAACTATGTTGGGGTCACACAAGCCAAGGCAAACGCTCTATCCACACGTTAGAATTTGTGATGATTTGTCGAGGTTTGGCAAGCGTGTGGAGCCGTCATAAGGCCCACGGCAGCAACGCGCTCGCGATCGGTTTCTGTGACGTGACACGTGCGCGTCAAACTGTAGCATCCGGGCGACTCAAGGGCTTGTGTTACCCCGCCCCACCGTGCGCCCGTTGACCTGTGTTGTGCGCATATGATTGCCTATAAGTGTCGCTCAGTGTCCAACTTGTAACCTTTTTAAATGGAACGCCTTGCTGCGATCCTTACATACTCTTTTTGCCTCGTCCACGTTCATACATCTGGTCATACACGCACGCCGGTTGCATAGTAATGCAACAAAATATGTGACACAATTGCGGTACTATGTGCGTGATTCAGAAAGTCCGCATGATACTAAAAAACGCTCTGAGTGCTCTGAGACATTTAAGTTTTTTAAGATTATTCATAATATTTTGCCCTATTTTGGTCTAGTGATATTTTTAAACCGACTTCAAAAAAGGAGGAGGTTTCTCAATTCGACCGTATATATATATATATATTTTTTATGTGTGTTCGCGGATAAGTTCGTCGTTTATGAACCGATTTTGATAATTTTTTTTTTGTTGGAATGGAGATACTTCAAGGGTGGTCCCATGATAAGGAAACCGGGATCTGATGATGGCATCCAAGAGAAATTGAGGGGAGCTTTCAAAAATTGTAGTGGCGACTAGTGCGTAAATTTTTTGATTAAGTATTTTAAAGCACTACAATTTAAAGAAGGTCTGGAGTCGCTCTGATGATGGAACCGAAAGACAGTCGAGGGAACTCTTCAACGGTTTACAGCAGTCACCTTGTGTTTGGGTTTGATTAATTTGTATTGATGAGAAATTTACACCTAGATGGGTTGTGACTGTCATAAGGGGTCTGATGATGAAGACGAAGGACAGTTAAGGGAACTCCTCAACTGTTTACAGTAGCTACCTTGCGTTTGGACTTAATTCATGTATATTGATTAAAACTTTGCACCCATCTGGGTTACAAGTGCCATTACAGGTCTGATGATGAAAAATATTTGTATCGAATATTGCAACTAAAAAATAAAAAAATAAAAAAACTTTTTTGCAAAAAATAAAACCGACTCCAAAAACTCAAAAAAGTCAAAAATAATTTTAGCTTCAGAAGTCGGTGACAAAAAACTGAATCAAACAAACAAAAGTCACCGACTTCTCAAGCTAAAATTATTTTTGACTTTTTTGTGTTTTTGGAGTCGGTTTTATTTTTTGCAAAAAAGTTTTTTTTTGGCCACATTTTTATTGTTACCCTCCTAATTTAAAGACAAGAAATCACCAAATAGTAGGTAGGGTTACTTGGCGAATCCTGGAAACCATAGTTGAAACATAGATGAACTTACTCTAAATTAACAAGACCCTCCAATCCCTCAATAATCACAATCTGGTTGTCATAGAGCTCGAGTTCCACCAGCGTGCTTAATGTGGTCAGACCCTCGATCTTCTTGATCAGGTTCCATCTCAGGTATAGTCTGGAAATAAGGGAAGAATTTATGAAGTATACATATAAATTATACTATAACACTTAAGCACACACATACATACACACACATACACTAATAATAATGAACAATTTTTAAAGCAAGTAAACAAATAAGCAATATTAAATATAATTAAATAGATATAGATTTTATATGAAATATAAATAGAATAAGTAAATGAATAAAATAATTCTAACTTAATAACAAGGATAAGTAATAAAGCTCCTCTGTCTACTTATTTAAAAAATTCGCTGTGCCCGACAGGGTCCATAATGGTTTTTTTTTGTTTACCACCTGTTAGGTGTACATTATGTATAAATATGCAACAAACGATTTGAGATTTGATATAAAATAAGTCTCCTCTGTAGTCTAGTGGTCAGATGCGCTATTGCTGAGCATTAAGGCCCGTATTACAGAACGTCACTCAATACTCAAGCATCATTAATTAGAATCGTGATGACTCTCGGCCACCGTAGGCGCGGGCCTGTGGACGGCGAGTAATGGGCTAGCTCGCCGTCCGTCCGTCGTATGACGACGGGCAGGCCGTGTCGACGGCGCGTTCGTGTTCCACGCGCGCCTCAAAGAGTTGTCAGCAAACGGGAGGGGCCCCCAAGGGCCGGTGCCTGCCAGGGCTGCGGGACTGTTCGAAAGAGATACCGCGGCCCTGGAACATAAAGGGCCAATGAAGGAACATGGGTGGTTTTTAGTCAGTAAGAGTCTGACACTCCCTTCCGCTCCGCCCAGAGCGGGAGGAGTCATTTGACGATTTCCCACACCCCAAAAAAAATATGAAAAAAAGCATCATTTAAAACTAGTTTCAACCAATCAAATGGCTTGAATCTAGTTTTAAATGATGCTTGAGTATTGAGTGACGTTCTGTAATACGGGCCTGAGTTCGCACACATTACACTGGAAATCAAATAAACCGGGCTACCTTGGAACTCTGCTTCGATTTTCTGAAAAAGTATAAAACTTACAACTATCAAAGTCCCTCTCCGAAGGGAGCTGTCGAACTAGCTCTTTTAGTTCGACAGCTCCCGTCTCGAACCAGAGATGGGTAAATCGTTCGCTCTCTTTGCTACTGCACGAGAGCACGCTCTCTTTGCTACTGCACGAGAGCACGCGTTTGTTTGCTAAAGTAGCTATTTTGCTATTATTTTTTACCGACTTCCAAAAAGGAGATTATCAATTCGACCCATGTAAGTAAATATATATAATATTGTCAGAATTGCACATTTGTTGTATACTTACTTATGTCAATACCAGCTTCTAATTATGTGTGCCAAAGGGGAATGCCGCTTTTAGGCTCAAGAATGCCCAATATTTTTGTTTTATTAAAAAATGTTAAGTAAATTTTACGTGATAAACTCTGCTATTCACGACGCGATAGAAGTTGGAAACATATTTGAAAAAATAAAAAATATTGAAGCAATAACGAAATTGCCGAAAAACTAATTGAGATTTGCTAGGTTGCCAAATTAATATTCGCGAATATTGAATATATAATTTGATTTTGTGTTAGAAATAGGTAATATAATGTTTTACCTGAAAATAAAACAGTTATTATATACGGAACCTTATTCTAGACCTATACAGTGAGACAGCATCTTTTCGGATCTGACGTCACGACCTCTCTTGTTCCCCCTCCCACCCGGCTCCGCCCCACTGTGGCCGGGGGAGGGGGCATGGAGCTTGCCCGAACAGTCAGGCGCGCCGCGCGCTCTTCACATTGCATCTCACTTCCGGTGGATTATGAGTCCACCAGGCAGGATTAAAAATATAGGTCTAGAATAAGGTTCCGTATATAATAACTGTTTTATTTTCAGGGAAAACATTATATTATACACTATGAACCGTTATTCTAGACCTATACAGTGAGATGTGTTTATTATCGCCTGGTGGCAAGCTAAGTATATGCCAATGTGTGAAAAAGAAATTAGGTTTCTAATTAATTTTGTTTAATATAGGTACCTAGGAGTATTTATATTAAACAAAATATAACTGTGTGAGAACATTATTATTAGAAATGAAAGTGACTCAATGTATAAAGAAATTTCAGGGAATATATGTAAAGAAAAAGATTTTTATTTGAACCACCAAAACTAAGTAGGTACCACAGTAATAAGAACACATACATAGGTAAGTTTTGCTATTCACATATCATGATTATTACCACAATTTATGCTTTAATGATATGTTATTCGAAGAATTAAGATTTGCTTTGAACTAAATTTACATTACATTAGGCATACTTTGATTAAATAAATCAATTTAACTTAACGTAACAATATGTTGCTTTGAACGAATTATTTATTGAAATTACATTGATTAATAGGTAGGTAATCATATATATTATTTAGAATCTACACAGCTTCAAATGTCAGAGATAAATTGTTCCGACTTTGCGATGTCTTAATTTCGGCTGAATAGAACCGTGCAAATGTGTTGGGGACACGCCAGTTTCCTTTTGCCATGATCTCGTCAATATTGTGGCACTCAAGCCAGTTGAGAGATGCTGCGGCACTTCGAGTACTACCAGGAGTAGCCTCTACTCCTGCCTCCTTAAGAATAGTTTTAACCCAGCCTCCAATCACTGTTCGGGAGGCTGGCCTGACTCTGCCACGAGTTGATATAAATAAATGATTAATGTCATTGTTAACTCTACGTGATGACGATACTTCTATCAACTTACGTATCCACCATACAGGGCACATGGATTTATCTGTATGTGTGTGCAATTTCCATGATGATTGTCTGTGTGTATAGCTATCTGTTTTTGAGCCAAATGCTGGGTGTAAAACAATATGATTAGAATTGTCTTCAAAATGTGCACTATCAACCCGTAGCAGTGTCAGGTCATGGACTCTACGACTAGAAGCGAGTAGCAAAATCAGTGCTGTGCGACGAGATACTTGGAATAAACTTGCGTGAGGCGGCTGGTTAGAGCTGAGCCATTCTACCACAATACGTGGATCCCAAATGAAAGAATTTTTAGGTTTGGTATCAACATTAGCAAGTGAAATAGCTTTTAACATTCTCTGAACGATAGGATCATTGCTTATGATTTGTCCGTTAGAACAGGCCAAAGTGGCAACTGTTGATTTATAAACTAAAATAGTTTTATAAGACAGTTTAAGAGTTAAGTGCAAGTATGCTAGGTACTTAGCGACTTGGGCACCAGAGGGATTTGTATGGTTGAAATTATTATGATTACACCAATTTAACCACTTTTTCCAAATACCAGAATACATTTTCTTCGTAGAGGGTCGCCAGCTAGCATTCAGTAGGTCCATTTCGTTTTGAGACCAATTTGTTAATTCGGCACACCACCCTTCACTAGCCATGCCTCTAGATACATCTGGTCCACGTGAACCGGAGGCAGATAAGTCCGTGTATCTCGTAACCGCCGATGAAGATTGAATATGGGTAAAGGAGCGCTCACCGCTCTCCTCTTCAGGTCTGGTCGCCAAAACACTTTGGACCAGCGCGGTACTATTAGGATGTATCGACAGGTTGAGGTGTGAAAGAACTCGTGGAATTAGGTGTGGTGGTGGGAATATCCACGCTCGACGGCATGACCACCTTCTGCTGAAGGCGTCGTGAAACTCTGCGTTCGAGTCTTTGCAATCTCGTGAGACGTAGCGCGCAAGCACGTGTGCGGTTTTCGAGGCGAACAAGTCGATTTCGGGCATTCCGAACTTGCGAAATATCTCTTGACATGCCTCTTCCATTAGGGTCCACTCCCCGGGTAATTTGAGCCTTGACAGCATGTCTGCTTCTGTGTTTACCTGACCGGGCAGGTACTGAGAGACCAAGTGAATCTTGTTCTCGTCCGCAATCTCGAATAACATGCAAGTTAGCCGGTAGAGGTTCTGTGATCGGAGACCCCCCTCGTTCCGCATGTAACTCACCACACTCTTGTTGTCTGACTGAACTAGCACGGTTGAATGACATAGCGATTGCTGACGATTGGTTAAGGCCTGTATAACTGCCCACATTTCCTTTAAATTGCTGTGCCAATTTTTCTGCTCCGGGGACCATACTCCGCTCAGACAAGCGTCGTCTACTATGGCACCCCAGCCTCTGGCAGATGCGTCTGTCGTTACATAGTGTGAGACAGGATCTGGATGTATCGCTGTTCCTGTAGACAGAGCTCGTAACCACCACATTAAGGTCGTCGACACTTCCGACTCGAGTGGACGTTTTAAGTGTGCTTGGTGCTTTGGAAGCCGATTGCAAGCTAATTGTAACGGGCGGCAATGAAGCCGACCTCTGGGCACAACGAAGGCTGCAAAGTTTAGCATGCCTAGCAAGCATTGAGCTTCGTGCAAACTCCATCGATTTGCCTGTAGTATGTGGCGTATCATATTGGAGATTTTGGAAACCTTTTCCTGGGGCAAATACTTGGAATTCAGGGCGAGATTCCATTTTATGCCGAGATAGTCTACTGCCTTGGTAGGGATCAATGTGGATTTTTTGTAGTTGATCATCCATCCCAAAGTTGTTAGGACTCTTATAGCTTCCGCAGCATGGTCCATTAGGGTTAATCGATTTTGGTTCACGATTAAATAATCGTCCAAATAGACGATAACGCGCATGCCCATCTCGCGCAGCACGTCTGCTACCCAATTTGTCACTGTCGCAAATGCCCTGGGTGCTGATGACAGCCCGAATGGCAGACAAGTGATCTGAAGGAGCTCCGGGCTCGACTTCTTTTCTGTTGCGTATAATACTCGCAGAAATGGGTGATGACTGGGGCTGACTGCTAAATGAAAATAGGCCTGAGAAAGGTCTATTTTGATCGCCCAGTCGTTCGGTTGCAAGAAATCCGGCACACGGTACATATTTATTAAGCGAAACTTTGTTTGCATTAAAACAAAAACATCGGGCAGACATAACTTGGAGATGGATCTACTCGAATCAAGATTTTCTGTTCTTTCAAAATCTCGATCTGTTCCGACATCAATAAGCTCGTTGGAGTTTGAAAACGAGTTAATAAGTCTGGACTTTGAAGTGGGGGTATTTTGAAAAAGGGAATTCGGTAACCAGATATCATTTTTATAATGTTCTCTGGAGCACCGTAATTCTTCCAAATTTGAATGTAATTTTTTAAACCGCCCGCCATAATATAAAATTTCTTGAGGATAGTCACTTACGATACTGATCGAATTTACGATTGCCGGAGGACCGTTTTTTGTTTTCATTATGCCTTGTACCGGATTTGTTGCCCGACTTTCGGCCTCTACTTTTGGAGGGCGCTTGAAAGCTCGTGGATGGCTGGGGCTCGAACCCAGGATTGTCACCGTGAAAGAGCTTGCGTGGTCGCTTAGCTGGAGGGCCATCCTGTCTATTCCGCATAGACATGCCATGAGGCTCTTCCGCAGAGCGCTTTTGGGCAGAGAACAACTTACTTGTACCACCAGCCTTTTGTAAAAAGGCGTTTAAATCCTGGGGATTAAAAAGGTTACATTGTGTTGAGGGGATCTTTTGCAAGTCCACCTTTACATATTTGTCCTTGACACCCGACAAAATGCAGTCACGACGTCTTTGAATGATATCAGCACGTCTCCCACAACTCATTTGTAAGAGATCCTCAGACACTTTCATGTAAGAAGAGTTTTCGGAAAAGGAAGCGTTAATCTTTTCAAAAAGCGTGTCAGCGTTAAGTACACAACCAGGCGATTGCACCCATTCTATAATTTGCTGAAAGTTGTTTCTTAGCAGCTCATTTAGTTGTATAAGCCCATGAGTAAAAGCTCCAAACGATCTATCAAGTAATCTAAGCCAGGAAGAATTTGTATCACAATGTCTAAGTTCAGTGTTAACATCGAGTTCGTAAAAACCTGGCTTGGCGACATACTTTTTCTCAGTTTCTAGGTATCTTACCCTTTGCCAATCATTAGTATCAAAATGATGTAGTTTATTTAGCACATATAATCTACCCTCAGAGGCATTTTCCACAGTAGGTTCTTTTAGGTTAGTGGATACCGGAAATTCGAATACTTTAGCCTTCTGTGGTTTGCCGAGAAGGTGATCATTCCCAAGAGAAACCTTCAAGCCTTCAGATGGATGTAAGGAAACATCAGAATCAGATTCGGGCTCGGTTTCTTTGTTTGAAAAGTGATCGTTATTTTTTAAGTAGGATAATATTTCACTCACCTGATTTGACAGCAAGTCTAACCTGCGCTTGTCAGTTTCTCGGGTTTCCTGCCGCAGCTCCCGGCGTCTCCTACGTGGGACGGAGCTGCTCGACGACGAAGACGACGAAGAAGATGCCTGCGGTGATGCAGGGGGAGGCGGGCGACACCCGTCACCCTCGGCAGGCACTTTCGTGGATTTTTCCATTACTTGAAACTCTAATAGCACTCGAAACACTTTTACCGAGTTTTCAAATAACCAGTGAATAAAGTTTTGCCACGAACTAAAAATGTAGGTACTTTTATTTAAACTAATAATTTAAAACACTAAACAGCAGCGCTGTTGCCCGCACGAAAAGAGGTGTGATCGCACCGAAAAACGATGCCAATGTGAAGAGCGCGCCTGACTGTTCGGGCAAGCTCCATGCCCCCTCCCCCGGCCACAGTGGGGCGGAGCCGGGTGGGAGGGGGAACAAGAGAGGTCGTGACGTCAGATCCGAAAAGATGCTGTCTCACTGTATAGGTCTAGAATAACGGTTCATAGTGTATAATAGAGTTATTAGTCGACCTCACTTTTATTACCTGTGAACCTTACCTACGGTTTTGATATTATTAGCTGTCTCATTCTGTATCTGTGGCTGTACAGCATAAAGTGGAATTACGTTTTATTTTGTGCAAATAGAAAATCTCTGTTTCATTTAGATTTTTAGAATCTTAAACCACAATAGCGAAAAATTAACTTGAGCGTTTACACATATTTGTACTTTACTTATTTGTCCTTTTGTGTAAAGAAATTCCAATGCATTTTATGTATTAAATATATGATATTTTGTGTATTGAATAGATGATGATTGATGAGTTAATAAATAAATAAATTCAATGATCTACATAATACGACGATCGAAAAAAAAAACCTTAAAAATTTGGAAACGGAGTTTTTTTTAAATAATTTTCTTTTATCAATAATTATTTGCGGTGTATATTAATAGCATTCGGTCTTACATGTGGGCACTCAGGTTCTAAATCACTATGGCGGCCTGGCATTCGCCTTTCATAAGTGTATGTATTACTATGTCCGCACATATTTCCAAAATTAAAGTCGAATAGCAATCTTTTTAACCGACTTCCAAAAGGCCAATACAAACACAAAAAATAAAATACCAAAAAAATAAAATAAGAAAAAAATACCAAAAATCACACTAATAAATGAATTTGAATTTGAAGGAGGAGGTTATCAATTCGTCTGTTCGCCAATTGTGAACCGATTTCGAGGATCTTTTTTTTGTTTGGGAGAATAGTACTTAATAGTAGTAATAATAGACAACAAATCTGTCGTGATTGCTGTAATCGCTTGGATGTTTATTGTTTACACAACATCATAACATAACATCACGCCTATATCCTCTGAGGGGGTACGCAGATGTGTATAATACCTACACCTAAATTTCGAAAGTTAGGTATGTTAAGTTCCATTTTATTGGGGATAAGTATATTACCATGACATGTACTGTTAGCGGTTCACTAATGTTTCATCGAAACTCCTTTGACAATACTTAACCGACTTCAAAAAAGGAGGAGGTTCTATGGTCGACTGTATGTATTTTATTATGTATGTTCACCGATTTCTCCACAAATAGAGGACCGGTTTTCAAAATTCTTTTTTTACTCCTGAGGTGGTCCCATTGTCACTAAATCAGAATCTGATGATGGGATTCCAGGGAAAATGACGCAACCCTGAAAATTTATAGGCACACACACACAAAGTTTTTCTAAAGCAATTCAGATATTTGTCCCTGGTAATCATTATCTCTTGTTGCTGAGCTGATGATGGAAGGTATAAGTCAGGATCTCATGCTGATCTTCGGAGATCTACAGTGGAACTCTTCAATAATACAGCAAATCTGTCGTGATTTCTGCAATCGCTTGGATGTTTATTGTTTACACAATATCATAACGTAACGCCTTTATGCTCTGAGGGAGTAAGCAGATGTGTGCAGTACACCCAGATTTCGACATTTAGGTATGTTAAGTTACATATTACTGGGGATAAGCTTATTACCATGAAATGTATTGTTAAGAGTATAAATAAATGCATAGCAAATATTTGTAATAGGATATTACAACTAAAATGGAAATATAAAAAACTTTTTTACAAAAAATAAAATCGACTTCAAAAACATGGAAACATAACTTTATCTTCAGAACTCGGTGACTTTTGTTTGTTTGTTAGATGTTTTTTGACGATTTTATTTTTTGCAAAAAAGTTTTTTATATTTCCATTTTAGTTTTTTTTGGTATTTCATAGTCCAACTTAGGGAACAGTGCAAGTATACTTAAAATCGGTTTATTAGTTTTTGAGATAGAGAGTTAAGTGTGTATCAGTATTCAGTAGCTAGGAAAATGTGCCGTTGGCTTTACAGGGTAATTCTAAAAGGTTTCATTATACATGTTGTTGTTTCTTCATCTGTGTGGATGATGTGCTAATAACTTCTAGTTGCCACAACTAAAAGGGGTAAAATAAAGTTTTGTGCAAAAAAAAAATAACCCGACTTAAAAAACACAAATAAGTGGAAAATAACTTTACTTCGGAAGTCGGTGGCAAAAAAGTCAATGAAGCAAACAAAAGTCACCGACTTTAAAGCTGGTAAGGGTTGACCCCGATTATAACCCTACCAGTCTTATTAAAAGTAATGCATATTTCCCAGAAATTAAAAAAAAATATTTCTAACATCAAATAAAAAGCGAAAACGGAACGTTAAAATGGGCGATTGACAACCAAATCTGTCCCAGTATATTGTCTGTGGTGTAAAATGTCGTGCAAAATCGAGAAAACGGAACGCTTGTATAAATGTTTTTTTTTGTTTGTTTTTAAACATTTAAAAATATAAAATTTATACATCTCAGAAGAATAAATAAACAATAAAAAATTATACATCGGGTACTTTCGAATGAGAATTTTACCAATAAACCCTGTAAAATTTTAAATGAATAAGTCATGGGAGGGCAATAAAAAAATAAATTGACTTACTCATGTTTCTACATTTTAAACGACCTACGACGTGGTGTGTCTGATCTGCGAAGTTCACAGATCAATAATAATTAACCGATTTAAAAAAGAAACAAAAAACTGAATACTCGATAAAACCGGGTTTTATACGACAGAACCGTTTTTTTACAAAGTATCAGAATCGGGAAAAACCGGTTCTTATAATAATTTGTTTTTCTCGAGAACGGTGCGGTACCTTTTCATGGCAGTGGTGCTAGTGCAGAGGAGACACCCACATATCTCCATATCTCTTTCCCTTCCCACCCCCGTCCTCCTGCCAAACGATACTAATTTTTTACCAAAATCTTTGCCGTACACAGCAGGGACATCAACAGCCCGGTTAATGCTCGTACTTTCATTCTTCTCGGCCTAAAAACTGAGGAGATGCCGACGGTAGGGCTCTAACATCTTTTTAAAATCAATTAAGGTCAATAAACACAAAGAATAGTAATAAAAATAATCTTGTCTAGGGTCGATGTGATGTAGACTATTTGACATTGGTTGAGACGAAATGTTTCTACCCCCAAGTGTCAAAGGTAGAGAAAAAATTGTCGTCATGCTTGACGTTGTACACTTTTGTCGACTAAAGACTAGAAACATTTCTTTTCTACGTTTTTATCATCGCCATGTTTACGACGATAGAAGATTTCACCATGTAACCATGGCGATGACGATTCTACAATCAGTCATTTTGTTGATTCTACCGTCGACAAAACCCGTTTCCACGGTGGTCATGCCACACGAGAAGGCCGCCTAACGCTTCATGGAAAACAGACGTGATGTCACTCGTATAATTTACGTTGTAACATAAATTTAGTCGACCGTGAGATAGTTTACCGACATTAAATAAGTGTAGCGACCGACACTGATTATAATTTAGTGGGAATGGTTTGGTATGCCTATGCTTCGTCTTATGTTAGAGACCCAGGAGTTAATTGAAAAGTGCTGACCACTTGACCAGACGCAGACGCAGATCTGCGAATGAGTAGACTTGAATGAACTCATTCATTTACATCATGTAAAACACATTCAATCACAAAATTACTGCTTCTTGCAATCAATGACGATGTCTACAAAGACATTAAAATATTTACGAGCGATAGACGGGACAAGACTAAGAAAATCGTAATCCACTACTTGTTACTATTTGGTAATAAATCTTTCTGTCTAATGTCATACGCTCGCTTGTCAGGAAGCATTCGTGTGTCAAAATCGAAAATGTTCGGGATCAAAGTTTTTGTATGAAAATATTCCCAATGTCCGCTCTTTATGTATTTTAAATCTCTTTGGATGTCTAAGCTCTGACAGGGAGGAATTTTCGGAACATTCCGGAATCATTTTTAGAAATAAGTACTGTCCAATTAGCGAAACCAATGAAATATACCCTGCTATTTTCCAATAAATTACCGCCTCGAGCGAGACTAGATACTACGTAGGCGGACATTCCTTGTTAATAATAATGGAATTGCTTCTCTTCATTAGTACTGGGAGTTCATTCCCGTATATTAACGTAGATTGGGGCCATTGTGGATCAATTACTGTAAGATCTTCATTAGATTTATCAACTTTAATCTCGAATGATCTTTATAAAGTGGGTTTGGTAACGAGTTTAGTTGAATGTTAACTATTTTGTATTGCACTAGATTAAGTACAATTTTAAAACAATAGGTCTGAGTCAATAATATTATATGTATCTATAACAAGTCACATAATACATGTATATTACTAGCGCGCATGTGAGGACTCGAAAACGTCCCAATCGGGGCATTTTGTCTTTAGTCAGCGTCAAGAAAATCATAATCAATGCCTCGACTGCGTTCCAAAACTCAAATTGCCGAAGTAGGTCACACGGCTGCCAAGCTCAAATGGAACTGGGCTGGCCACATCTGTCGCATGCCAGAGGAGCTATGGGCTACAGTAACCGCACAATGGGTCCCAAACAGCAGCAAACGGCAACGCGGCAGGCCCAGGAGATGGCGGGACGAACTCGACTCTTTTCACAAAGATTGGCAAATAAAAGCACTGGATAGGCATTAAGCCCGCCTTTGTAGTTTTTACTTGTGCATAAAGTTTAAATAAATAAATAAGTGGAAAGAGGGAAGGGAGGCCTTTGCCCTGGAGTGGGACACAAATGGCTAATAATAATAAAAGCCTCTATAAAACATTTGAAGCGCAATCGTTCAAATGATAGGTATCGATAATGTAAGATATTTACTTACGTGCTCATCCTATCTCTTGTACTATGCATTACTGGAACTTGTCAACATTTGTGTGCTAGTATGTATACAGCGTGTAAACGGACCCTTCACGAAACCGTCAGCCAAGCATTATGTACAGACGCCAGCGCATCAAGCTACTACAATCTGTCAAATTTCTTCAATAGATTTTCAATTATAAGTTTGAAGCATTAGGTTCAAGGTTGGTTCGAAAAAACATTTGAAGCGCAATCGTTCAAATGATAGCTATCTCTTTTACTTACGTGCTCATCCTATCTCTTGTACTATGCATTACTGGAACTTGTCAACATTAATGTGCAATTAAGTATGTATACAGCGTGTAAACGGACCCTTCATGAAACCGTCAACCAAGCATTATGTACAGACGCCAGCACATCAAGCTACTACAATCTGTCAAATTTCTTTAATAGATTTTCAAATTTATGTCTAAAGCATTAGGTTCAAGGTTGGTTGGGAAAATCTGACAGTTTCGGGTAGGTTCACCTGCTGGCGTCTATACATCAAACTAAGTAACTTTACGCAAAAATTATTGCTGGGAGACGACTTTTTTTTGGGGTGAAACATCACGTTTTACGGTAGGACTCAATGTAACGCATTCAAAACATTGTGCTGATGGATGGATTATTCAATGAATAGTACGGGGGTCGTGGTGGAGTTTGAAGTAAAAATCTTTCATTAAAAGCATGTATTTCAAAAAAACTTGTGAAAAGGTTGGGACTTTGACCCCCAATATCTCCGTACGAGTAACTAGAAGGTTGGTGGTAGGTATGGTGTAGAACAAAAAAAATTATCGCAATGACGAGGAGAAAAAGTGCCTGTCAGTTTCGTTAAGGGTCTTGTTACACCCTTTATACCAGCACGATCAGATTTTAAACGTGCGTCGGTAACTATGAACGTAACATATCTTGTATACAATATCATTGGTTAGAGTGTATTTATTTGGTTGGTGGCCCGAGTTAGGTTTTAGCTATTATTAGTCAAGGTGGACGTTATGGCAGCATGCTAAGAACAGCCCCGGTTGTTAAATGACAAACAGATGATATGGGATTAGAAATATTCACATTGAAACCATTTGAGTTTAGAAGCTGGTTCGAATGGTGCATCTATCAATTGCCAGTGAATTATCAGCCTTTGACAAAACAGTAATTGTTGACCCAGCTCCATGGGAGATACAATTCATTGAACATATAATTAAGTGGGGGCAGCACAATGACCTTTTTATTGATTATCTTGTGGCACTGATGACATTCATTTGTTATGGTCACAAAGCAATGTATGTGGTACACAACTATATTTTTGCACTTGTGTGTACACATGTTGCCCAAATTTCTTCTGTACATGTAAGAAAATTATAATTGTTAGTACCAGCACGTCTTTTATTCAGTGTACAACTACCACTAAATTGTTGACCCCGCTTAGAATACGCTAGAAAGGCTCGATAACCACGTGCGGTCAGAACGCCTAAAAGGACGTTCCATATTTTATCAGGCCAAGGAAAACCACAGCAGCACGATGAGTGACAGCAGTGACTCCACAAAATAATTTGCAAGTACCCATTCTCGTACAAAACTTCGTCGTGCAAAGTGCATGTCCATTGATGAGCCATCCGACGTTTGCCGTATAGCAGTACGAATACCACCATTTTGGCCGGATGACTCAGTCATCCCAGTGGGGGCTCAGTTCTTGAACGCCAACATCACCAGCAACACGACGAAATTTAACCACGTCATCGGCAACCTTGAGTACCAGTACTCCAATCAAGTAAGGGATAGTTTTCTTCACCCATCGGAGAAAAACAAATATGAAAAGCTCAAACACGAGCTCATAAAGAGACTGACGGCGTCACATGAGAAGAAAGTGAAGCAGCTTCTCATTCACGAAGAGCTCGGAGATCGCAAACCCTCATAGTTCCTGCGACATCTTCAAAGTTTGGCCGGTCCGGCCAAACTCGGTCCGGCCAAGTCGCCGCAGCATCGGCATCGGGCCCTAGCATGCTCGAGATGGCGAACGAGAAGCCTAATTAAAGAAGGCCGTGAAGAATCTGACGACGCAGCTGAGAAGGAGACCTCGTTCGCAATCACGTTCGAACCGCCAACAGCGTTATCGATACAGACAACGATCCGAGTCCAGCCATCAGAAGCAACCGTTTTGCTTTTACCACTCCAAGTTCGGGGCCAACGCTTGCAAATGCGTTAGGCCATGCGATTAAGAGAAGTCGGGAAACTTCAAAGACAGTCGGTAATGGCGGCTGACGACGTAACTTTCCATGGCAGTTTATTGTAACTGGCGTCACCAAGCCGATAAACGATATAGATTTTTTAAGCTTTTACGATCTGCTTGTTGACATCAGAAATCATCGTTTGGTAGACAAAACCACCTCAATGTTTGTTACAGCTTCCATTGCGAAAGCTTCGTCGACGTGTTCAGTGAAGGTCTCAGTTGGTGATTCGAGGTATCACTTAATACTTAATAAATACCCCGAGATCACACGACCCGCGGGTATACACCGAAAAATCACACAGTACACCACATACGCGCCACACCCGGCCCGCCCATCTCTTGTTCCCCTCGCAGACTAGCTTCAGACAATAAGATTAATAGAGTTCGCTAAGCAGGAATTCAAACTCAAAGCATTTATTTCAATTAGACCATTACGGCACTTCTGAATGTCAAAAAGAAGCGAAGCTACAGTCACAGTCACAAGGCATAATAACTTGAGAGAGTACTGTAGTTGCACATTCCAAAGCGTAGATCTGTATGGAGAAGAATGGGCAAGAAATTCCATGAACACTCTTTTCAACCAAAATATTGTTACAAAATCTTGGTTACATCATTCATGTTGAGATTATACATATATGTGAGAACGATGTAGAAAGACGTACACATTAACAATTTGAGATCATGCTTAGCAACGGCATTGCTCCTCTATCAGAGAGCCCTTGGTCTTCACCCCTTCATTTAGTGCCGAAAACAGCTGGCGACCCTGCAGTGACTACAGACTGCTCAACGCGAGGACTATACCTGACAGGTACCCAATCAAACATGTCCAGGATCTTACCCACAGCATTTCCGGTTGCAAGGTCTTCTCAACTATTGACCTGGTCAAGGCATATAATCAGATACCGGTCTGTGAGGATGACATCCAGAAGACGGTGATAACAACTCCGTTTGGCCTGTTTGATTTCCTTATATGTCCTTTAGTCTGTCTGAAGAACGCAGGTCAAACATTTCAAAGATTCGTCGATGAAATGACGCGTGGGCTTGACTTTTGTTATTGTTATCTCGACGATTTCCTTGTCTTCTCGAAAGACCAGGAGCAGCACGAGGACCACCTGCATCAGCTCTTCAGCAGGATGCAAAAATATAGCACTGTCATCAACACCTCGTAGTGTGTATTCGGAGCTGACGAAATCACATTTTTAGGTTACCGCATATCTTCAGCCGAAACCTGACCTTTGGAATCGAAGGTGGAAGTCATCAAGGACTTCCCCACGCCTAAAACTGTTAGGGAGGTCAGGCGTTTCTTAGGGATGCTGAACTTTTACAGACGGTTTGTACCCAAAGCCGCAAAATTTCAAGGTCCCCTTAACGCCCTGTTAATTGGCTCAGTAAAAGGTCAACATCCCGTGAAGATAACGGGCGAAGCGCTCACCGCCTTTAATTTGTGCAACGATAGTCTCTGCAACGCTGTATTGCTTGCACACTCTGACTACCAAGCGAAGCTCGCCCTGACAAGCAGTGGCAACCGCTTGCCTTCTTCTCGCGCAAATTGAGTCCATACGATCCCATCCGATCGTGAGCTACTCGCAATCTGTAAAGGTATTTAATACTTCCGCCACATGTTGGAAGCGAGACACTTCACCGTCTATACGACCACAAGCCGTACCACAAGAGCATAAAATATACGCTCTCCATGAGCGAAAGCACAACTGTGCTCCGCGTCAGTATAGACACCTCGATTTTATTTCGCCGTTTACAACGGACATTCAACATATATCCGGCAAGGACATCGTTGCCGACACATTGTCCCGCGTCAGTGAACTGCAAACTGCAGTTGATTTTGAAGTTCTCGCCAAATCCCAAGCTCGGGTCTGAACCCGGAACTGTTACAACTTTTGCAGTTAGAAACATCTTTTCAACTAAAGAGGCTTACAATCGACGGGAGTTCCGTTAAGTTACGTTGTGATGTAAGTACAGGCACTCCCAGACCATTCGAGACCAAAGCTTCACGGGCAAATATTCGAGAGCCTTCACAGCCTCAGTCATCCAAACACGTCCGCAAAATTAGTTGCGCAACGAATCGATCTATAAAGCGATACGTTTGGCCTGGAATCTGCAAGGACTGTCGACAATGGTCACGAATGTGTCTCAGCTGTCAATGCACTAAGGTAAATCGCCACTTGTCTTCACCATTGGGCACATTCGAACTACCTCGTGCTAGGTTTGCTTTCGTCCATATTGACCTAATAGGCCCTTTTCCTCCATCACAGGGCTACCGGAACTGCCTGACGGCCGTGGATCGTTTGACTAGGTTGCCAGAAGTTGTACCGATTGTAGACATTACCACTGAAACAGTTGGTAAAGCATTGCCAACCAAACCAACAGGATCTTCCGCTTTGGTTGTCCAACGGATATTGTCACAGACAGAGGACGGCAATTTGAGTCCGTACTGTTCCAATATCTAGCCAAAGTAGTCGGATTCAAACATCGAAAGACCACAGCCTACCATCCAGCATGCAATGGCCTAGTCGCCTAACTTAAAACGGCGATAATGTGCCACGCTGACCATAACTGGACAGAATCTCTGCCCACGGTTCTATTGGGTGTCCGGAGCGCTTTTAAAGAGGATTTTCAGACTTCTCCTGCAGAACTCATCATACGGTGAGCCTTTACGACTTCCGGGAGAATTTTTCAACCCCGGTGACAGCGGCACCACCGATATTTCAGAGTTCACCACTCGCTTACGCTCGTTTGCCGCAAAATTGCAGCCTACGCCAGCTGCACGTCATTCCAAGGACAAAATATTTGTCCACAAGGACCTCGTCACCTCAAGCCAAATATTCCTCAGGGACGATCCGCTTCGAGGATCATTGCAACTAGCATACACCGGTCCGTAAGAGGTGGCACAAAAAGGCGACAAAACCTTTACAATAATGGTTACAAGTAAAAAGGTCAAGGTTTCCGTGGACCGCCTCAAACCCGCCTACATATTGGCTGAGGGCTGACACACCACCAACCGACAAAGATGTTCAAGAAGGGGATAAGCAGCCCACGGGCACTTCCGTCAGATCTACCAGGTCTGGTCGAAGGGTTCGATTCCCAGATTATTATCGCCCGTAGGACGGTCTCTGGAGGGGAGTGATGTGGCGACCCTGAACACTCATTCTGACACTTTAACAATTTCTTATGTCAATGTCTTTACAATAAAAGATGTAAAATCGATTATTGTAATTATTACTGTACATGTAAGAAAATTATAATTGTTAGTACTAGCACGTCTTTTAATTATTGTACAACTACCACTAAATACTTTTTTTCACGGGACCTAAGTATGGTAAGGGTACTCAGGGGACATTAGCAATGTGCAATAGGGGAATAACACATTAACAACATCACATCTGTTATCCTGGAAGGGTTAGGCTGCAAGGGTTATATCTGTACTACACCCGCATTTCGTCGTTGAAGTTCTAACACCACATAAGTCAATATTTGGCTTCAATTTTTTGCCAATAACCAATCAGAATTAAGCAACTTTCTATCTAATTTGAAGTGAAAGTAAAAGATGTTTTTGTACTGTTACTTAGGTACGCATTGTTTTTACTTATGGTGGTACTGTGGTGTTAGAATTTCACTGACGATTTGTTAATTGTAAATGAAGCAAAGAACACATTCATACTATTTGGCGTGACTTTTATAATTTCTCTTTCTGAACTTGGCAATTACTTGTTAATAAAAGCGGAGCATGCATTTGAACTGGCTCATCATCATCTGCCTTTGAATTGACTTTTTTAGTTATTAATACTTTTCAGTGTTAAACTAAAAAGATTTTATGCCGTAAAGTCAAAATTGTATTAATGGAGAACAGGAATCAGTGTCCTGTTACACAAAGAAGTTATATTATATTAATTGTTGGTAATTCAGACTATTAATTTTTTTTTTTTAAGGATGGGTTATTATTAGATGGATGGGACTGTGTAAAGGATATGGCTAGAAAGGAGGTGACTGCTGAGATGACGTGTAATAGAAAGGTATGGAAGAAGCATTCATGCTGCGCAAACCTAAAAATAAATTGGCATGAGACTATTAAGGGTGAAGCGCCAGGGTAGCGACTCACAACCTGACACTGACCTGCAAATTGCAAAAAAACTTAAGAAAATTTGAATTTCGCCAGCTACCCTGACACTTCCACCTCGAGATACTCTAGATAGTAGTTATTGTTAAGGCCTAGCCTGCACTGCAGTAATAAATCATTTGAAATTTTTATTGCCACTCTGTAACACAAAGCATCATAGGTGCTAGCTAGGCCTAAGACCAACATAATTAATGACATTTTCTGTATAGGCAGTCAATTTTATTATAATGTATCTCTGAAAAGTTCAGCTACTTTTTAATTAAGCAGAATCAAATAACCTAAAAATTAATTAAACTATAATTGCCATAGCAAACATCAATTAATTTCAGAATAATTGATTAACCCAGCTACTGCTATGACCTGCTAGTTGAGTCATAATCTATCCTCTGAATGGAACATTGATAAGACTAAGAAAGAACAATAGTTAATACTGTACTTGAGAACACATTCATCTTACAATATCAAACACTGATAAGGTTTGGTACTTAGCATTAAAACATTTTGAAAGAAAACTGTGAGGAAACCTGGACTTGTTTGTTAATAATATAAGACTGAAATGTTCAACCCACCTCAAGCAAATGTGGTGATCAATGATAATGCCTTCTCTATATGAAAAGGGGTCTATAACCTGCAGTGAACTTTCTTCTTTATTGTGTGGTTAGTGCCTGACCCCGTTGCTGACTTGGTTTTACATGTCGTCACGAAATATCTCTCATGCATGCATGGTTTCCTCACAATGTTTTTTGTTTACTGAAGCAAGTGATAATTATACAATATGCACCGAAAAATCAGAGGTGCCTTGGGTTCGAACTCGAGACTTATGACTTGCCAGTTCGACGGTCACACCAGTAGGCTATTACTGCTATGAGTGGACAGTAATTAGCTGCTATTATTAAACTCTTTTCCACCTGTATTGTGTTTATAATTAATTTGTTCACAAAGAGTAGAGAATGAAGATGGAGAAAAGCAAAAAAAAAATGAATGAATTGTGTAAAGAACAATATGAAAGGAGTCATTCATAGTGATGGTTGACAGTGAACAATGAAAGAAGAAAACATATTACTTCAACCCTCAGAAACATGGGAAAAGGGCAGGAAGACGATGATGATGTTCATAAAGAGAAAATTGCCATGATGATGTGCATAATATTGGTCTATAAACCGTATGACTGAGACAAACTGAAAAGAATTCCATAAACACTTAAAAAACCGGTTGAGAGCATGACTCACCTCTCCAAGTTCTTCAAAGGTTCAAGATTCTCGATTTTCCCGATCCTGCCGTGATTCAGGTCTAGTTCCTCAGTACGCTCGTTCACTATAATGATCTCTTGGCACTCTTCTTCAGTAGGCGGAGGTGTAGCCTCGGGCTGGGGTGATTCTGCTGTTGCTACATCCGCAATAGGTTCACTAGCACTTGCAGCACCCTCCTTTGGGGACCCTGGTTTCGTATTTTCTTGATTGCTAGCTGCCGGTGCATCTGGATTGTCTAAACATTGAAATTATGTAAATATTGAAGAATAACTGCAACAACACCCGGTGAAACACGAATTACATACCCGCCATTGTGATTTACAACGCTGCAATGTTTCTGGGTTTACTTGGCAATCGATCGATAGATCAGACGTACAAATATGTATTAAAATTTGATTTTTCCTTTTAATTCCAGTACGGCTCCTAAGAAATTTCAGAAATATGACAGCCAATTATTATGGTCTGTCAACATTATCATAAAACCACAGATTCTATTTTAAACCATGAAAATAATAAGTACCAACTGAAACACATGTACTTTTAAAATCGGAAAAAGCTTGTTCCATTGTGGTGATGGTGATGATGCCACCTAAACTAATTGGAACTATTTCTGATGAACCGCCAAGGCGCCAACTGTCTCGTGAAAACGTTACCTGTGCAGTTTGGACGTAAAGCTTGCGTAAAGCATATATTTAGTAGTCTTTGGGGCCGTCTCCACGAGCGAGAGAATCGCGGCGATATTACGTATTTATAAGGGATAATATCGCCGCGATTCTCTCGCTCGTGGAGACGGCCTCTAAGTGAGTGTATAGAAATACGTGGCAACGACGATAATATCGTCCCGATTCTCTCGCTCGTGGAGACAGCCCCTTTGGTATTTGGTAAAGATATAGACTAATTATAAAATGAGAGGTAAAGATCAACATAAATAAGACTAATGAGGCTTCAGTACATAATACCATTGTAAGGTAAATATTAAGGTTTTAAAAATAAACTGACAAGACTTTCACTCGGGGTTAATAAAAAATAAATTATCTGTGCAGATGTGCTGTCAAGTACGGAATAAATAAAAGTTCCGCGGCAATTTTGCAAAGTATCATTTTATTTATTTATTTAGACAATTCAGTGATTTTTGCTTACAATTACATATTTTATTCTCGATAACAATGGCCGAGAATGATGAACTAGCACAATTAGAAGAACTATTGTGTGCGGACTTACACGAGGCTGAAAATGACGAAACGAAGGAAACTTCTATCCGTGAAGTTGATATCTTCCAACCAAGTAGCAGTAACGTAGAAGTTGAAGAGAAACCTGATGAAAGTAAGCCAGTTAAGAGTTCTGCTATCCACAATGGCGATACAGATTCATCAGATGACGAAGAACGAAGGAATTACACCGAACGCAAGTACAGTAACTATGGTTCTGAGGTTAAGAAGATATTGGACAACCAGGAACATGAACAGACGGATAAAAGGCTTAACTTCGAGACGAGGTTACGACAAACTAATATGGATGCTAAAATTGCTAGAAATAATTTCAAAACCAAAAAGCCGGCTGATCAGGTAAACAAAAACACATTTTGTGCACCAGAAATCAGGAAAAACAAAGAAGCTGTTGATATTTATACTGATCCAGTATTCGGTATTAGAATTACTAAGCCATTGATATCAAGTACGGCCCTTTTGGACCGCATGCAAGGTAGAGAGGCTATAAATATGCTACGAGTGAAGCGACATGTCGAAAATGAAGACCTTTCCAAAGACTGGGTGATAGGTGGTGTTATTGTAAGAAAAAGTGCACCCAAAAAGTCTGCAAAAGGTAACCAATTCATGATCTGGACTCTTTGTGACCTCAAAGATGATTTCAAGACAGTTTCCATGTTCTTATTTCGAAAAGCTTACAATGATTTATGGAAAACTCCAGAAGGTACTGTAGTGGCAGTCCTAAATCCAAATGTTTTGGATAGGTCTCAAAATAGTACTGAACAGGCCAGTCTCAGTGTTGAGAATCCTGACCGAGTGATGATCTTGGGACAGTCCAAGGATCTTGGCGTTTGCAAGAGTAAAAAGAAGAATGGTGAGAAATGTACAGCCTTTGTTAATTTAAGCCAATGTGATGTGTGCATTTATCATGTGAAGCAGGAGTACCAACAGTACTCCAGGAGACAAGAATTGCAGTCTTCCACTATGGGCAAAGGACTTGTAAGCTTACAAAACAAAGTTTTTGGCAAAAGCACAGTAATTTATGGAGGTAAAGCATACTCAGCTTTACCCTCTGGCAACACAGCCAAAGTTAAAGAAAGGGACAATAACAGATTGATGTCTTTGAGTGAGTACCATAAATCTGAAGGAGATAAGTTAATGATGAACAGGGCACCTCAGGGGGCAGGTCCCATGAAGAACAATACAATATTGCATAGCCCAGCAGCTCAAAGGACTAGTGACACTGACAGGCTTAACAAACTCACTTCCAGTCCTCAAAATACCAAGTCAGAAACCTTAAGCTTGGCTGAAAGAGTTGGAGCCTCCCCCAAACTAAGCAGAGCAGGTACTTTCGGCCTAAAAGGCAGTGGCACTATAGATTTAAGCATGACATATGGACAAAAGTCTGCAGAGCGTGCTAAGGCAAATGCATTCAGGTTGATACAACAAAATGGTGGTCTTGCAAAGGCAGATCCAAATAATATAAAAGGGACACAAGCTGGTAAGAAGAGGGCAATAGAAAAGTTAAATGACTCCAGTAGTGATGAGAATGAAAGCAAAAATTATGATGATACACCAAGATCTCAACTGAAGAAACCTAAAACTGTGATGTCCGAGAGGTTCAAGAAAATTCTAGAAGCAACATCAGCTCACCAGAACTTAATCAAGGAGCATGAGGACGATGAACAAGAGAAGTACTTCCACAAACTTGAGAAAAAAGAACAAATGGAAGAGAAAATGTTGAACACTTTCAAGCTGGCTTGCAAGGCTGTGAGATGTGTGAAATGTAAGTACACTGCATTTTCAGCAGCACAGATATGCAAGGACGAGAGGCATCCTCTGAAAGTCTTGGATTCATTCAAGAGGTTCTTCAAGTGTGCTGATTGTAATAACAGAACTGTTTCCTTAGAACTTATACCTCTTCATCCTTGTAGTAACTGCCGAAGCTCTCGCTGGGTGAAAGCCGCAATGATGAGAGAAAAGAAAGTAGCCCTTTCTGAGGGTCTGTCTATAAGAGGCGAAGAGGAAACCTTCATAGGAGGACAAGTTTCTTCTGGCAAGAACATTAATTTATTAGTGCCTGATAGTTGAGGCTTTTTATTGTATGAAATATTTTTAACACTGACTGACTTTCTGTTGATTATTCTTTGTGTTATTTTATAATATTTATATAGAATCGTGATAAAAAGGTTTTGAAATAAAATCCAATATGAAAATAAAGCATAATATAATTTTTATTATGAAACTTCCAGTCAATAACACTGAACCATTCCATAAAACACAATGTGTCTTCGATTTCATACAAGATTCATTTATAACAATCTTGTCGCGCGGAATAATTGTGGGCTTTTTTTATAAATTTTTACACAGCCTTTGACAATAAATTACTACATGTTACAAAACTGATCAGTGGAGCTAATATTATAACATGTGACACCAATGTATTTACAAAAACTTCTTTATACCGGGCAGTGGTGCAACCATCGAAACTTACAAATGATAAATTAAAACTCGATACAGCTAAAACACTAATAACAAAATAAAATCAACGTTATGTTTAACCGAAAAATAGTATAAAATAGTCATTTATGGGGCGAATGCCCGATAGTAACGACAGTTTAAAAAGTTAAAAATTAACAACAGTTGTGCATTGCGTCGATCTCGTGAATTCACATTTCGTGAGGAAGAAGTACTTGCGGGTAGTATTAGGAAACAGAAATGGTAATTGTCGAGATCGATTCTGCACTAATTAGGCACTTGAATAACGATAGTAAAGTCAAGAATGTTCCCGTAAATCGTGTACTATAACGATAGTGTTTGTGTATAGTCGAGTTTGTTGCCTTCACTACGTCGCGTTGGGGATGCCTTCCGTCTAAATAAAACAACATGGCGGCGACCACTGCCCGTGGGTGCGTTCGTTCAGTAAAAAAATATATAAAAGTGTGAGAGCCGCGGCGATCATTCCCACTCTGTGGTGGCGGGGGGCTTGGGCGTCAGGTCGTACAGCACGCGCGAGATGCCCGGCACGCTCAGCAGCTCCTTACGCATTCTGTCTACAACCTGCCGGGAAACAATGTTTAGTTAGATTCGAAACTTTAGTTCCTAGTGGTAAAACCCAATAACAAACACAGACCGACCAAGGAGGCAATCTCAAAATACTGGCTGACATTTCCCAACAGTGGCATGATGCAGGCTGACTGTAACCAACATACATCTAGCTAAGTGGTTAAGCAGCATAGAGAACTTACATCCTGCGGCATAGCGTCGGAGCCGGGCAGCGCGGCGATGCCGGTCATGAAGTCGGAGGTGATGAAGGGGCGCAGCACGAGCGAGCGCTGGCAGGACGCGGCGCGCACGGCGGCGTCGCGGTCGAAGTGGATCGGGATCATCACCACCGGCATCTGCGCGATGCGGCCTGCGCAGCCGCTCGATACTAACACCTGAAAAAAAATAGCGTTCCTCATTATCGACTACTGGCCTACACCCAGCAGTGGTGCTTGAAGGTAGTAAGGTAGTGGTAGTGGCCCGAACTCAAACTCAAACTCAAAGCATTTATTTCAATTAGACCATTACAGGCACTTTTGAAAGTCAAAAACAAAAAAGCTAAGCTACAGTCACATTCACAAGGCATAATAACTTGCGAAAGTACTGTAGTTGCACATTCCAAATCGTAGATCTCTATGGAGAAGAATGGGCAAGAAACTCCATGGACACTCTTTTTAATCAAAATATTGTTACAAAATCTTGGTTACATCATTCATGTTGAGATTATACATATAAGTATGTGAGAACGATGTACAAAGACGTGCACATTAAGAGCGTCCAGAGTAAAAGATTAAACTAACAATTTAAAAATAAAGTAATTAAAATAAACCGTGACAGCTAAGAGATGACCAGTCCCAACTGACAGCGCCCGTTCACGAACATGACGCATGGATCAGCGCCATTCAACTCAACCACATTGAAGGGAACTAAATGACCCGACACACCCGCCACCATCAGCGAGACATTTGTGTGAGCATGACATTCTCTCAGCCACCAGGGCACATTCAAGTCAATGAAGATAACTAAATGTAAATGGTAGCTTTACCGTACATAGTACTCACACATGTGCTATGCGATTATATAATACTAAGAGATTGAATCTATACAATTCAAATATATTTTTACAATCTTCTGCAGCTTCCACAATAACTTCACATGGTAATCAATTAGTTTGCCCCTATGGTTGTGGAGCAGGACCAGCATTGAGCCAAGCATTTTTATCATCAATGTAATCCCCCAACTTATAATATGCTTGCCTACATAGTGTGCGTTTTATACAAGATTTAAATTTCGTCTCATTCAGTTGTAGAATGTGGGGAGGTATTTTATTGTAACATTTTAAACAGTACCCCATGAAAGATGAGTCTACTTTAGCTAGCCTGAAACCTGGTTGAGTTAGTTGGTCCCTATTTCTAGTATGATAGTGGTGTCGGTCACCTCTTTTACTAAATAAATGCAAATTTTTCCTAACGTACATGATGTTTTCATAGATGTATTGACAAGGTACTGTCATGATGTTAATTTCCTTAAACAGTTCTCTTAGAGAATCGCGTCTACGTAGATCATATAAGGCTCTGATAGCTCTTTTCTGCAGAATAAATATAGACTCAATGTCTGCAGCCCGTCCCCATAGTAAAATACCGTATGACATAATACTATGAAAATAACTAAAATAGACTAGCCTCGCGGTATCTACATCAGTAAATTGACGGATTTTTCTAACAGCATATGCTGCTGAACTCAGCCGTCCTGCAAGAGAAGTTATATGCGGACCCCATTGAAGCCTTGAATCGAGCGTGATCCCCAAGAAAACAGTTTTTTCGACGAATTCTAGCTTCTCTTGATTCAATACTATGTCACTATCACTACTTTTGACATTCGGTAGAGCAAATCTTATACACTTCGTTTTTTTCCCATTTAATACCAAATTATTCGCGGTGAACCAATTATGAACCAGCAATAGGGCGTTATTTACGTCGTCAAGATTTGTGGCACGTCTGTTTGTCTTAAATATTAAAGAGGTATCGTCAGCAAACAACACCATTTGTGGTTGGTTTTTAAATAAATGGGGTAGATCATTTATATAGACTAAAAAGAGGAAAGGACCTAATATCGAACCTTGCGGTACACCCATACTTACTTTTAAACCCATTGAATTGACACCATTTATTTGTACTTGCTGATGTCTATCGTTTAAATACGATTTAACTAAACTGAGCGCAAGTTTCCCTAAACCGTAATGTTCAAGTTTCAAGAGTAGGGTAGGGGGGAAAGTCTGGAAACCAAGGGGTATAGTATTAATTACCCAGAAAGTATCCCCGGGCTTATACCAGCTTAAAGTTCCATGCTTCATGTAAAATATTGGTGTTCAACTGCTTGGTTTTTCATCATGAGTGTCATTTTCAGAGTTTTCGGGGATATTGATGACAAAACTGAAGTCAAAATTAAAATTCAAGATGGCACGGTAACGGAAGGAGCTTCGTTTTTGTTGGTTTTTTTGTTTATTCATATACAAGTTTTTCTTCGGCTTTCCCCCCCTAAAAACCTTTTCCTTACTAATACGTTCAAACCCTAATGCCCACTTTCACCAACACTAAGCGATTCCTAATGGAATGCCTAAAGCCCGACGAAAAGATAATTTTACCTGTGTGGCAAGATCGTCCGCCTGGCGTAGAGTTGAGATAACTTGTTGTGTGAGGAAGGTCGGCGTTATGTCTGTCACTTGCTCCTTGATTATGCCTCCGAACGCGTAGCAGACCCTGAGGAAGCGAGGCATACGTTAGCTATACAAAGAACCCACAACTGCCAACAACTTACACTTATGACAGGCAACTGTGGTGAGAAATGTATTTTTGGTTAGTTTTCAGTACCGCTTTATGTATTCTTGTTTAGTTCTTTTCAGGTGTACAGATTACAGGGTCCATTTTCCAAAAAAAAATGCTCAAAGGAGTCCCGAGCCCGATTTTGATGAAAACTAAAACTGCATCATTAGATTGTTGAAAAATCAATATTCCTAGCCAGGAATCGAACCCATTGATTTTGGAAAAAAAAAAACACATGAAGAATTAAAGTTTTTTTTAAAAGTTGTTTTTGTCTGTAATTAAAAAATGAAAATTTATATCATAAATGTATTAACTGTCTTACCTAGGATTTAAAAATTAGAAAAAATGAACTCTTATGATAAATTGATAAGGCAAGAAAAAAGTACGCCTAGCACTTTGAAAACCTCGTTTTTGATCAAAATTACAACTAATAGCATTTATTTCTGTTCCTTAAAGTGTTTTTACGTATATATTGCATTACAAATAATATAATAAGCAGCTTACCTGTTAACATTGTGGCAGACGCGCGGTATGAGTTTTGCGAGGTAGTGCATGTCCTTCCAGTCGGGCGGGTAGCGCTCCGTCGAGAGAGCCACCGCATAACTGTACGTTCTGCCGTCACCTAAAAAACATTAATCTGTTGTAGGAAATCATAATTCACATAGAATATGTGATTCTATTTTTTTGTTCGGCATAACTTCGATGGTGTTTCATGAGGGAGTAAGTAAGTAGAATAAACTAAAACATACAAAATTATTTTAGTACTGGTGTTACTTTACTACTCGTTAAGATAGGAGTACACAGTAATAGGTCAGAACACACACGTAGCTGCTGGATCATTGTAGCCGGGAATCGTGAGTAATGTGAGCGATCACACGAATGAATGAATGTTGAAAACAAATGATTTACGCAAACAGAAATTGTAAAAATGTAGGTTACACTTGTATTAATATTTAAAAGGTGTCAGATAGTCACAAAAACAACAGTTGATAGCAATAATACCGTTGAAATTAAATGGGTTGATTTTTTTTTGAAGTTTCGGTAAATTGCGTCATTTGTCAAAAATGGGGAAATTATGTGAAAACTCATTGTAGATGGCGTTTCCCATAGCTAGGCTCTGACCTATGAGATCAAGCTGTTTTGTAATTTAATAATGACAAGCAGATTTTTAAAGAATGACGATGCTAAGAACCAGCTATGCCAGCGCCATTATTTTCAGTTACCCTCTCCATTAAGACTGTAATTAGAAAGCATCATCATGTCTTAAAAAAACTCTTAATCAAAATCGGTTCATCCGTTCAGGAGCTATGATGCCACAGACAGACACACATATACACACTTCAAACTTGAAACACCCCTCTGTTTTGGTTGGTGGTTAAAAATACGGGTATTGCCAATCTGGTCTACAGTACCTTGAACTCCGACAGTTCTGACGGGCAGCAGCGTGGCCGCGACGGGCGACTTGGACGAGATGCGCTTGAGCTCAGCCTGCTCGGCCGGAGTGCTGGCGTTGGCCACACGGCCTAGCAGCGCGTGCGACTTCACGCACATCGACGCGTACTCCACCATTATTTTTACTATGACCTGTGGGAGATATGTTCGTTAATGTCAACTGTAGGAAGTAACCATAGCTTGCAGAGTAAGCAAGGTGAAGGGCAGTGGGCCGATTAACGAAGTGCATATCTTTTCTGGTTGAACTGTACAGACAAAGTAATAAACACGTTTCAATTTTTAAGTGATTTTTTCCTACTCTATTGTTAGTATTTTGGAACTTATACTATTATGAAATAGGTCTAATCTGGAAATTGAAAACGTTTTCAAGAAAATAGCTTTATAATTTTCCAAGGTGTATATATATTTGTATAAGAAATGCGGTAGTACAACACTTAGAACCTTTGCCTTTGTGCTATATCGGAAACATTAAAATTACCGAGGCGCACACTTGTTCTGGTTGAATTGTAGGTACCTGTGTCTCGGCGAAATCGCGCTCGGCGTAGGGCTCGTCCTGGCACAGCACGCGCACGGCGAGGCCGGGGCCCGGGAACGGTTGTCGCTCCACCAGCGCTGTCGGCAGACCTAGTTCCATGCCCATGGCTCGGACCTATGGGATAAGCATAGCATCAAAATCACAAGTGTAAAAAAACCTTTAACGAAGACGAAAGTCACTTTTTATGTTTTTTTTTTTGTACTGGATCTAACCTAGGAACCCTATCCTAAACCATGGTATTTAAGGTCAAACAATTCTTCACAGTTATTACGAATAGTAGTAAGTTTAGAAACTGTAAAAGCCCCCCAATACCTCTGTACTGTTGCATGCACCCATTAGCACGAGTGTTTTGCATGCATTACAATGCTGACTGTGATTTTGTTCACACTAAAAATGAAAGCATGTCTTTGAGGCGAGCGTAGGTAGGTACAGACCGCGGCGCTAGTCCAGCTCGCATTGCTGTCGCATTCGGTCACGTACTACAGTGTTTTACCTGTTCTGAGACTTTTTCTAGACTGTTTAATCCTAATAACTGTGACATTAAACATTATTTGTGCACCATGCAGCGTTCATTCTGATTTAACTCGTTACCTGCCCCACTACAAAAGTCGTTTCCCAATAACCCTTTTTTGTTACTTAGTTTAGTGTGCAAAATGCTTAGATGATTTCTAGGTTAAATTTCTTTTATCGATGTGCTGTTGTCAGAACATTACTGGAATTGATGAACACTACAGAAGGTGACCAAATTGTGGGCAATCCAGAGCAGACTCAATTTAGATTGCTTCAACACGCTAAGATTTTACCTCATCCTTATGAAAGTCACGCAGCGGCTCGACGACCCTGCCTCGCTGTCTGAGCGCCCGCACCATCTCCGTATCGTTGTGGTGAGTCTTGATAGTGGCCGCGTTGTTGGAGCATAGCGACGACGCCGACTCGATGAGGTCCGGCCTTAGTGTGCCCTGACCTAGGACCACTTGGTCTTCCCTGGACAGGAAAGTGAGGATTTTAGATCAAAATCAAAAATTCATTTCAAATTAGACTGATCATCTGCACTTTTTGAACAACAAAGTTTACAAGAGACAGCCCCCAAAAATATAATAATAATCAGATAGGGTATTTGTGTAATTTACACGCTAAACATTCTTTCACTACAGCTCTCAAAACGGTGAAGGAAAACTTCGTGAGGAAACCGAAGAGGCTTTGAATAAAAAATTCGACATGTGACATCTAACCTGCATTAAGACGGCGTTGTGAATTATAGTCCATTGCCTCTCCAAGAGGGGGCCTAGCTGTGTTCCACCAGTAGGAATATAATAGGCTGATAATGCTCAGTAAAGTTTTATGTGCATTAACGGCATATTTAAAATAATGAAAAGAAGAAAACTTTTGTGCCAACCCCAAGTAGAATGGGACAAGGGAAGGAAGATGATAAACGATCTATTTAAAATAAATGGTTTGAGGAGCTCGTGGCTAAATAGCTTGCCTAGGTTGGTAAGTGGATGGGTGACCACCCATTACATACCGAGGTTTCTCCGTACCTCGGAAAACACGTTAAGCCGTTGGTCTCGGCTGTCATTTGTAGATCTCTGCCAGTTGTTAAGAAGTCAGTTAATAATTGAGTTGTGGAGGTCAGATAGGCAGTAGCTCCAAATAAAATACTGGTATTTAAATGCATCCGGTAAGACTGGAAGCGGACTCCAACACATTGGGGAAAAGGTTAGGCAGATGATGTACTCCAGTCATTACTTTTCTTAATAAGTGAGCAACAGTGTGTTCAGGATACTCACTGCAAGTTCAGATCGTGCACGGCCTGCTCGGCGATGCGTATGAAGACGTCGCCGATGATCTTCCGCTTGTCCTCGGGCGCCGCCGTGTGGCACAGCAGCGCCGTGTGCCGCGCGCGCCCGCCCGCCTCGCGCACCACCGTGCTGCCCTGACGGAACTGGACCAACAACCATTATATGTGTACCAAACTATCCATCAATAGATTCGGAGTAAATTGGCTGCGACGGACACACGAGTGGTTCTGTACGGGTTCCGTTTTGCATTGGGACGTATGGAACCACCGCGGAACAGGTACCGCATAGAAATCTCACATATTGAAATAAGATAAATGAAAGAAGAAAAACAATGGTAAAAGGTTGTGAGATTATGTATGGCAAAACAGCCACATTTGTAAAAATCACGTGATTCAGTTACTTCTTAAAAAATCTGGCAGCCTGCCTACTGTACAAAGCCTTATATACATTCAAATCGTTATATTATTCACATTATTCTTCAAAACAAATTCACAAATAAGTGCAGTCCTACCTATGGCAAACAATGAGGCTGGTTCAATATTGTTTGTCTCACACTCATACAATAATATTAGAAATAAACGTACCTGATGAGCCGCATTGACTACATGTAGACGCACGCCGAGCTCTCTGAGACACCTCTCCACTTTAGCGCTCTCATTCTTACGCATGAAACCTGAAACAAAACAATAACATCAAGCTTGTATTCGCCGAACAGTTACGCAGAGGTATACCTCCCCGTTACTGCCCTAATACCCGGCTAATGCCTAATGCCCGGTTTCCCGCACGCAAAATACGCGCATTTGACGTGGAGTTGCGGACACCAGCCCGTTATACAATACAATACTGCCCTAATAAATGCAGTAATCGTCATTATGGCGAATTTCCGTTTATTTAAAAAAAAACAACAGCAGTCAGTCAGCATATTAGAAAAAAAATATATCAAAAAACTTTTTAAAGCTTAGGCAAATAATAAAGAAACTATTTTTATCAAATTGTGCACTGACATTTTTCAAGTCCTACATTTGGTATGGTACTAGGGCAGTATAGTACGCACGACGACCAAACTAGCTATACAAATCCAGTTTATCCGGATCTCTCATTGTACGGGAAATCTAAACAAAGCGAGGCCATGTTATACTGGAAATGTATAGCTTGATCTTTCGCCGTGTATAGACGTTCGTGTGTACAGACGCCAGGGTATCAAGCTACTACAATCTGTCAAATTTCTTTAATAGATTTTCAACTTTATCTCTAAAGCATTAGGTTCAAAGCTGGTTGGGAAAATCTGACAGTTTCGGGTAGGTTGAGCTGCTGGCGTCTGTGCACTCACTTTTCGTCAGTTGTGTTTAAACAAAACAATTTCATTCAATATAATAAAAGTGACGGCAGATTGATTAACGGCACAATTTTGGATAGATGCCAAGTGAAGTTTAGAAAGCGTGTATTTTGTTCGAAAAAGTGAGATTGACATACATTCCTTTTTCTCCATCCTTATAATACAAAGACAAGACATCTCATGATTAACTCTTTGTTATTAAAGAGTCTGGATATTGATCTTTGTTATAAGAAATACACTAAATTGCGTTTTAATTTGAAAATTAAAAGATGAGTGCCAAATAAAAGAATGAAATCTTTGTCCATCTCGCCGGCTGCCTGATGGGATTCCCCATTGACAAAAATGACGAACTTTCGTGCACACATTAATAACATATTTATTCCATTAAGGGGATGAATTTTTCAAAATTTTTTTCTTAGTACCTTTGATAAATTAGGAACCCTACTGCTAACATTCTAGACTTAGCGATTTAAGATGTGCATTGTTTACCAGTGACCTTAAGATTTTTATTAAGTAGTTTCTCTTGTAAAAATCGGCATGTAGCAGTCAGATGACTATTCTCTTAGAAGAGTTGGTCATGCAATGAATTTACCCATGTGCAGGTAGTTAAAAATGCTATTTGGAACTACATCTAAGCCGGGTACACATTGGTGAAACTTAACTTAATACGGGGTGGAAGGGACACCGACGCGAAAACGGTTACCTTCATTCAGAGCATCATTCTGAGTCACATAGACATTTTCATCAGTTATTAAAAAAAAAACCGCTGTTTCCCGACAAAATGGAAGCTCAGAATGATGTACTGAGTACGTGGTAACCGTTTTCGCATCCCTTCCACCACGTATAATACACAAATGAACCGTTCAGACTGCAATGCAACAGGAAATGTAACGTAACAACTAGTCGAGTTTGAGCAACATATAAAGAGAGAAAGAAAAAGGATTTAGTGGCCTCACGCAGAACAAACATTAAAAAAAACTAAAACAAAACAGCCAATTTAGTTTATTAAACTAAAACAGGACCAATTTACTTTAATTTATAAACTAACACAGGACCAATTTAGTTTAATTTATAAACTAACAAAAAAGGTCTTAGTGAAGAATAAAATGTAGGTGTAAAACTTACCATTATCAATGTGTAAGGCGATGACCTGATCTTCGCGGAGAGCGGTTCTAAGTAACGCCGCGCACACGGTGGAGTCTACACCACCGCTTACTAACACCTGTCGGACAATTGTATCGATTTAGAATTACATAATGAATACAACTACTCGATATTATGTCAGATATTATCAAGCAGTTTGGTAGCTGGATGGGTTCCCTATTCCCTATCCTATACTAAAAAATGAGCAATATTTGTAATCACGTTTTCGATAACGGCTCTAACGCTTTCGATGGAAGTTGAAGTGTGGATGGGTTTACGGGGCTGAAAAATCGATCTAGGTAAGTCTCATATCTTGGTAAATTCATGAGCAATGAGCAGAGCTCGGTCGCCCAGGTACTTAGAGATGATATGATATACACGCAAATATCCAGCTGTGTAAATGAGACATTATTCTCTTCTGCCCCAAGAAGCTTAGTTCGTGCATCACACAATAATATAAAAAGTCGGCTCCATGCATCGAGCGAAAACGCTCGCACACATACATAGACAAACACGCTTCGTGCACAGCGAGTGCAAGCGCACTCGCGTCTGGCGTTCGTTTGAGATCGCCGCACGTACGAGTCTACATGTGCGTACGCCGGTTTTTGCCCGTTGTATACAGGCAGATTTCTGTACTGATTTATTTTGTGACTACACCATAGAATTTAAAATACCAGAAATCTTAATACTGACTGTAACTTTCGTGAATGTAACGAAAGAAAGTAAGCGAAGTATACTCACAAGAACTTTGTTATCCCCGACGGTCTCCCGTATGTAGTGCAAGCAGGCGTCGCGACGCGAGCGCAGCGTGAACGAGCGCGTCAGGCCCGCGATGTCGAACAAGAAGTTCGACAGCATCTGCTTGCCTTTGGGAGTTAGATCCACCTGAGTAGAAAACAAAGTTAGTATGATTTGAACATGTAGTGTTTCGTTCAGTTTATTAAAAGTTTCGGTCTACCCTCCATATTTTATAGTTTTTAAAAAGTGTGAGGTTTAAAACAACTATTCCTTGGACCGAACCTAAGCTAGGACTCCACCGAAGCGTATGTGTTGTAAATCATCAAAAGAATTTCGTTATTTACACTACTCGTCTCCGCTTAGCTTTAGTGGAAACAGTTCAGCAGAGAGGACAGGAGATGTCTCATGTTTGTTTAGGCCAGCCATGGTACTCGACAGCCAAGCAGGCATCAGTGCACAGCGGAGACGAGAAGAGACATGAGCGGCGAGCTGTGAGCGGTTGCTTGAGGTGTGCACGTCTGCTTTGCACATCTCCGCACTGCTGAATTTTCAACGTTTGGCTCTGCGCCAAGAGTTGAAAATCCTACACACAACAGTGCAGGCGTTCATGTAGATGTTTTCTTGTGCAAGATAAAAGGGGCATCTGCCGTTATATTTTAATTGATCATATGAAGTTCAGAATTTAGCTAGCTACAACAAGGGCAAGAACTTTGCTCAATTCTCCTTTTTTGAATTCTCACTTCAGGAACTAAGTATTTATCTATTTGTAAATGTTTGAATGAATTTACCTCAGGATGAAACTGCACACCGTACAGACGCATTTGCTCGTTATAAATGGCAGCGATGAGATGGTTGGAAGACTGAGCGCCGACGCGGAACCTCTCGCCGACCTTCTGCACGCTGTCACCGTGTGTCAGAAGCACTGGCTGCAACTTCTCAAGACGGCTGGTGGAAAAACAACACGGTTATGACTGGTATCTGAGAATCACCTGTGAACATTGATTTGGTAGTCAATGTTTTCTTCGGGCTTTCATGAAATTACACACTACCACACATCATTATTGGTGTCACTATGGGTGGTATTCCCGCTACAAACGATCTACAACATGAGTTTCTTAACCCAGCCTTACCTGACCCCTCTTTTTCGATTTTTCTTTGTAAGAGTCAAGTAGTGCTGAGATAGGGGCCTTTAGGTCTTGTAAAGACGCCAGCACACCAAGCTACCCGAAACTAAACTGTCAATTTTTTCCAATCAACCTTGAACCTAATGCTTTAGCGATAAAATTGAAATTCTATTACAGAAATTTGACAGATTGTAGTAGCTTGATGTGCTGGCGTCTGTACTAGAGTATCATTATAATATAGACGTGTGTATGTCCCAATAAATACTTTTTCTTTCTGAGTAATGCAGGGTACTGACTGAACAGCTTATGTAATGTGTGTGGTGTTTTTTTTTAATGTATACGGGGTGGAAGGGACACCGACGCGAAAATGGTTACCTACATAGAAAAAATTCATTGGTTATTTAAAAAAAAAAACAGCTTTTCCATACATTTTGACCGTGTATGTATTGCACTTTTGTAGGAAACAGCTGATTTTTGGTGTCCCTTCCAGTCCGTATATTTTTCCTTCTTAGATTCATAAGCTCACTTGAACAAGGGGCATGTGGTCTCAACTTCCACCTCGAACTGTCCGTCCTCACGAGCGTCCTTCCGTAGCACCGAGCCGCCGAACTCCTTGTTCAGCATCTGCATGCCGTAGCATATTCCTGCACAAACAATTGGTAGTTTTAGAACATTTGCTACCTTACAAAACTATAAGAAACCTTATTTGTTGGTCATATTTGAGGGTGTACCATTCAAGCTATACAAAACCAGTTTATGCGCATCTCTCATTGTAGGGGAAATCTATACAAAGCGAGGGCATGTTATACTGGAAATATTTAGCTTGATGTGTAGCCGTGAATATAGACCATCAAACTAACTATATACTATATGAATGACTTTGTCCATGGGACCAACAACGTTGTCGCGAAAAATAATCAGCTGTCGTTTGTAAAATATCGTTCTGTTTGTGTCCATCGTCTGAAGACAACATAGACAGAATGTTGTTCTTAATAAATTTAACGTTAAACACATTAGTGATTTCTTTTCCAAGCGTACCTTAAGGCGCAATGTTACCTCAATATTCCCAAAACTTGATTTCTTAGTTAGTCGAGTATGACGTAATGCAATGAAAATATCTAACGAAAAAAAATACAGAGGTCAGATAAGGGTTTAAGAAAAAAAATAACCGAACAGATTAATTAAGAGTTTGATATTCCCAATAAAAAAATGAGAATTTGCGGCACAAAATAAACTTTGGCGTCGAAGATCTCTGTATTTCCAGCAATAACAATAGATTTTTTTAAAGAATTTAATAGAATTCGCTTTTTTTTTAAACTTTAACCAAACTATTATTTTAAAGTCTATATTTTGAACAATCTAAAGAGAACCTGTAAAATAAACGCCCATTCGCAGCTTGGTCACATGTCAACACAAATACAATATTATTCAACCTTAATTTTTCCTTCAATTTTCAACCTTATTCACGCTCAATAGTGGTGAAAAAAGTTTACGCAGTCTAGTAGCGATTAAAATCGTAGTCAGTCCTGGCCTTAAGTGTAGTTACAAATATACTGACTTTTCCATTTTTACGCCAATCAAGTCTTGGAAAGACCGAAAGCGGACTAATTGCATGAAACAAAATAGAATAAACAAAACAACGGTCATTTAAACATGCAACTGCGGTCACACGAAGCGACTAATATTTAATTGGAACCGGATTCATGTTAACACGCAAATGCAAATTGTCGCTGGGACGATGAAATTACGTGAAATTATTCGAATAGGAAAACTAAGCTTGGGCTAAGTTCATTTTGTATTGATAATTATTATTTAATTACTTTTTATTCATGGTATTTGATTCATATGTAGTAATTCCTTGCTAGGGTTCCGTACCCGAAGGGTAACCAACGGGACCCTATTACTAAGCCTCCGCTATCCGTCCGTATCTGTCAGCGAGCTGTATCTCATGATCGGTAATAGATACAGTTGAAATTTTCACAGAACGTGTAATTCTGTTGCTGTTATAACAAGAAATTATAAAAATAAATTCAAAATTAAAGTGGGCTCCTGCTAAGATGGTATGGTACGGAACCCTTCATGCGCGAGTCCGACTCTCACTTGGCCGGTTTTTTGTATCTACAGAATCTTTATTTTATATGCAATAACTGCAGTCGGGTGAAAATAGAGTTGTGCTAATAATAATATTAATAGTCCTTCTGAGCTGGTCCCGGCTGTCATTTGTTGACTTACAGTTTGCCAGTCGTTACAGTTCAGTCAGTGGCCCGAAAGTCTGAAAACCAGTTTTACTAAGGGATATCGTATTACCCAGGACTAACTGTGTTGTGGAGGTCAGATAGGCAGTCGCTCCATGTAAAATACTGGTATTCAGCTGCATCCGGTTGGACTGAAAGCCGACCTCAACATAGTTGGGAAAAGGCTAGGCAGATGATGATGCTTAAGTCTTTCTGAGCCCTGACCCTTTTCGGTCATGGGGACGGACTAGCCACCGACACGGACGGGAAATTTTTTAGTGCACAAATAAGAGAGTAAGCAGGTGCACTCTCTCTTTACTGAATCTCCCGGGAATCCGACCAACGGCTTTCCGAGGCACGGAATCAAAATCAAATCAAAATCATTTATTTGCATAAAGAAGGTTCAGTAGTTGGTAAAATGTACATTATTGTCCTCTTATTCTGTCTTTAATTTCGGCGTGCAAATATAAAATAAAGTAACAAATTTTATTTAAATTAATTATGAATAATCATGATCATAATCATGCAGTCACTAAACAGATAATCCCATTAAAATTGTATTATTGAATTAAATACATGTCAATATAACAACTTATGGACATTTTATTAGTCTGAATTAAACATATTTTATTTTATTATTTTATAATGGAAATTTTTTATAAAATATACATAGTAATCATAAATGTCAATAATAATGGTCATCATCTTCGTTGGGAGTATCAGACCTAACCAAGACCGACACATGTGTGTTGTTGGGAAGTTTGTTCCGCCCTTCGTCTCCTCAGCTAAACCACTAGGACGTGTGCGAAGGGCGGTAATTTTGGGGTATGTTATTTAGCCGTTAAAAGTGCTGATTGTATCAGCCTAATTTGTATAATTTGATTTTGTTCCACCAACATTCAAGTTCTGCTATTACTGAGAAATAATTATTAGCTAGACTATAAAGACACCAACTGACCTAACACAGGCAGGCCGATCTTGAATATATCGGAGTCATATCTCGGGGCGTCCTCAGCGTACACGGAGTTAGGTCCGCCAGAGATGACGATAGCGCGGTACCCAGCCTCCTTCAGATGGTATGCTGGCGTGTCCAGCGGCAGGATATCCGACTCCACGAGTAGCTCGCGGATGCGACGGTCTATTACCTGGGGATATTGTTTGTGGTTAAGTTTTTTATATGAGATAAGGGTATGAGAATGATGATGATCATGGAGCATATTCTATAGTGACTTTGAGGGAGGTTGTGATGTAATTTCACTAACTTTAAGGCTCTGCTCCACAAGAGATGAGCAAGGATGCGTAATTGCGTATTGAGGGATATGTGTGAGAATGACCAATAATGTAGCTTCTTTTCACAGCTTATATAAGCAAGCTATATGTATTTTGGTTGGTTTTACTTACGTCCTCGCATTTCTTTGGTAGAAACTCAGCCTTTTTTTTGGGATAGGAAATCATCAAATGACTCCTCCCGCTCTGGGCGGAGCGGAAGGGAGTGTCAGACTTTTACCGACTAAAACCCATCCATGTTCCTTCTTTTGCCCTTTGTGTTCCAGGGCCGCGGTATCTCGCGGTATGTTCATACGATGTCATAATGTTTACGGAAACTTGGCTGCTGGATGGTATCTTTGACTCAGAAATCATGGATGGACGTTACACTATCTATAGGCGAGATAGATCCAATAATATTTTGAATAATAAAACTGACGGTGGTGGCGTTCTTATCGCTGTATCTACAAATTTAGAGTCACAGAGATTAATTGAATTTGAAAGTTCTTGCGATGATCTCTGGGTCAAGTTGTCACTTAAAGGAGGCAAGAAAGCTAGAGTAATTTATATTTGTACTGTATACTTGCCGTCGCCGTTGCAGCCCAGAGTACTGGAACACTTTGTTGATAACACAAACAATGTCTTGGAACATGCCAATGAATGTTTGATTATTGGTGATTTTAACATGAAAACTATTAACTGGCTTGGGACAGGTGGCGATGTGATTGCAGCTCCACAAAATACTTGCACAGGTTTAGAGCAGCCTTTTTGTGATTTTGTGTTGCTTAACAACTTAAGACAATGTAATTATTTATGGAATCAAAATAACAGAATTCTTGATTTAGTCCTAACCAATTTAGATCTTGTTGTGGTGAGTGCACCAGTGGATGTACTTTCTAAAATTGATGTGCATCATCCACCTATACTGTGTGAGCTCTCATTTAATCGTTTTAAAAAGCCACAAAATTGTATTAATAGAACAAGGCTAAATTATTTTAAGGCAGATTACGTGGCAATTAATGCAGCACTGGAACGGGTCAATTGGTCATCTGAGCTTAATCCTTGCATGACTATAGATCAGATGTTAGACATTTTTTATAATATATTGTATGGGTTAATTAAGAGCTACGTTCCCGAAGTACCAATAAAAGATACTAAATATCCGTACTGGTTCTCTAGACAACTTATTAAAAGACTTAACGAAAAGAACCGCCTACGACTTAGAGTTAAAAAGTACAATAATCCTTTAGACATTATTGCATTGGATTTACTTGGGAAAAGATGTGACCGTATGACTACGACTTGTTACAATGCTCACATTGCCGATATAGAGAAAAAAATTACTTCAAACCCAAAATATTTCTGGAGTTACTTAAAAATAAAGAGGGGCGGTACCAGTAATTACCCTAGTTCTATGACAGATGGTATAAACACCTCTGATAGCATAAATGATATATGTAATTATTTCGCTTCCCATTTTTCTAAGGTGTATAGTAGTGTTGGTAATGGTGTACATTCAATCGCAGGTGACACGGATGGCTGCATAAGCAACTGCATGTTAGGCCAAATAACTATATCGCAAGATCAGATCCGCGAAGAATTAAAAAAATTAGACGTCTACAAAGGGGCTGGCCCTGATAATATACCTGCTTTGCTTTTAAATAAGCTGGCAGATGTTTTGTCACTGCCCTTGAGTATTATATTTAATCATTCTGTGCTTCGGGGTACTTTCCCAACCATCTGGAAGGAAACCAAAATTATGCCTATTTTCAAAAACGGGGATCAGGCCGATGTGAGCAATTACAGGCCTATCGCTATTCTCTCCATACTTGCAAAGGTATTTGAAGCCATCATATGCCCTGTGCTATCAAGACATTTATCACAGCTAATAATAGACAGCCAATATGGATTTATGGAAGGGAAATCGACAGCAACCAATTTGGTGACCTATGTTGAAAGCATTGTTGAGGCGGTTGATGCTCGTGTTCAGGTTGACGCTGTCTATACCGACTTCAGCAAGGCTTTTGACACGGTAAACCATGACATACTCGTCAAGAAACTTGAAATGTATGGCGTTTCGGACCCTCTCTTAAGTTGGTTCCGATCATATTTGTCCGGTCGGATGCTTAAGGTTGTGGTAAATGGCTGCTCATCGGATTCGTACATTGCAACGTCGGGAATCCCTCAGGGATCTCATTTGGGTCCGCCTATGTTCACTCTTTTCATAAATGACATTCACAAATGCTTTCCGAACTCAAATATATTCTTGTTCGCTGATGACCTCAAAGCCTTTAAGTCAATAAGTAATCCCACGGACTCGGTACTATTCCAAAGTGACTTGGACCGGCTGACCAAGTGGTGTGAGCACAACAAAATGTCTCTGAATGTAAAAAAATGCCATCATATCAAATTCACAAAAAAAAAAAATATCATACTGTCAGTTTACAAATTGAATGGTGAGGGGCTTGAGGAAGTCGAAACAATACGAGACCTAGGTGTTCAGTTCGATAAAAAGTTAAGTTTTGTCGAACATATTGACAAAATTATACTAAAATCATCGAAGATGCTTGGTTTCGTTATGAGAGAGTGTAAAAATTTCAAAAAACCAAGCATTAAAAAAATCATGTACAACTCGCTAGTTAGAAGCCATCTCGAGTATTGCAGTGTTGTCTGGTCACCTGAGTATAAGGTCCACATCAAGCGTATTGAACGGCTTCAAAAACGGTTCTTGTGGCATCTTACCTACTCTTATAATATGGGAAAAAAGCTAAACTCGTACCAAGAGCGGCTGAAGTATTTTGGGATGGTGTCGCTGGAGAAACGCAGGAATATGCTTGATTTGGTTTTCCTGAAGAAGTTAGTTACGGGCTCTCTGAACTGTCCCGATTTGCTCAGTAGGGTCTTATTCCATGTGCCACGTAATCTGCCAAGAAGCTCTAATAGGAGACTTTTCTGCATGCCACGATTTCACACCAACTTGAGGCAATACTGTCCACTATCAAGAATGTATGCTGCTTACAAAGAGCACGAAGTGGACATTGATCTCTTTTACTCTTCAGTACGTGCTCTAAAAAAAGTCGCCCTTGCCATTTAATGGCTATCTCTAGTCAAATGTTTGCATAATCTTATATAAAAAATATAATCTATAAAATAATAATTTTAATCCATTCAAATTTAATTTAATTTAATTCATTCTATTCAAATTTAATTTAATTTTATTCAATCTATTCAAATTTAATTTAATTTAATTCAATCTAGTCAAATTTAATTTAATTTAATTCAATCTATTCAAAAATTTAATTTAATTCAATCTATTCTAATTTAATTCAATCTGTTCTAATTTAATTTAATCTGTTCTAATTTAATTTAATCTATGTTATTTAATTTAATTCAGTGTAATCAATTTAGTTTACTATAATAGTTTTATTTTTTTAAATTGAGTATTTCTTGTTTTAATTATTTCATGGTGGAATTATTTGTGCATAAAGTAGTGCATGCTGTGCTTTTCTGTAAGTGATGAGGCGCTTAGACTTAAGTTAGCAATGTACAAATTATAATGTAACAGTGTACTCATTGTTGAGAAGCCAAATAATAAATAAATAAATAAATAAATCTCTTTCGAACAGTCTCGCAGCCCTGGTAGAAACTCAGCCTTAGGCACGTTTATACGTTACAGCACAACGTACTAAATGCGTATACCGCTGAAAATATTTAAACCGTAATGTCTCTATCATGTAGCTAACCGTAATTACTGCCTCGTTCGTCTAGTGGTCGTAAGCGCGACTGCTGAGCATGAGGTCCTGGGTTCGATTCCCAGTGTTATTGGATTTTTCCAAAAGGAATTTCTCAGTAGCAGCGGAGTCTGGATTTGCGGTTGATGGCAATAGGCTCGCCCCCTATTACATGGGATTTAAACATAACTGGCGAAATGTAGGTGTATTATTAGGTACACCTCTGCCTAACCCTTCGGGGATTACAGGCGTGATTTTATTTTATGTAATATTTATGAAAATCATCATTCTATCTCTACCATCTATTTTTTGTGAAATTTCGCATCTGTGGCGCAAGTGGCCGTATTACCAGTTTCTGAATTAACTAATTGTAGTTTAGGATTCATCAAACACATTATATTGAAAGAATCACCAAGTAGATTTTGCATAATCAGCCAATAATGTTCCCACTGCTGGGACACGGCCGCTTCTATGAGAGGGAATGTGCTATTATCCACCACGCGGGCCCAGTGCGGGTTGGTAGATGTCACATGTCTTCAAATTTTTGGTTCTAGGACATGCCGGTTTCCTTACGATGTTTTCCTTCACCATTTTTGAGAACAGTGGTGATGACATAAATTACACAAAGTAATGCGCCTGCCTGGGTTCGAACCCACCACTGGGCCACCGCTGCTCTCGTAAGTAGATTTTTACTAGTTCTTTATTCAAACACAAATCAGAAACTGGCAGTTAGAATGTTTCATGAACGAAACTTAATAAGGAGAAACCGTTCAAATGCCGACGTAAAATACTTTACGATTACCGCGATTAGTCATGAGTTTGAGTTTCGTGAAACTTGTTTCGGTTTTCATTTTAAAGCGAAGTACCGAAAACTTAAACAGAAAAATAATATCACGGCTATATTTTACCGAAGGGAGGAAGGTAGATATGTACCTATAATGCTGCCATATTAAGCCGGCTGTTTAAGTCCCATGTAATTGGAGGCGCGCCTATTGCCATCAAAATCTACTCAGATCTGGGCTGCTACTGGGGAATTCATAACGGAAAAAACCCAATAACACTTTGCCTTGACCTCAAGCTCAGTAGCGTTTGCGACGAACAAGGCAGTCAGTTGCTTACACAGTAATCAATTAAAAAACATACAAAATTTTAATAAAACCAATTAGAAAACATCAGTGACTGACTTGTTATCTTACTAATTCTATTTCTAGTCGAAACTTCTAATTATTACGAAATTCGTCGAAATAATTATGCGTTTATAATTTTATTATATTTAATTATAAGTTTTATTCTGTGGAAATCTTATCGCGTAGGCGGTAAAGTTATGAAATATTGACATTAGATAATTGATTAGCTGGCATTGACCTTACAAGACGCGATGATAATAACTTAGGGGTAATATTGATTGGGCTGCGGGACTGTTCGAAAGAGATACCGCGGCCCTGGAACACAAAGGGCAAAAGAAGGAACATGGATGGGTTTTAGTCAGTAAAAGTCTGACACTCCCTTCCGCTCCGCCCAGAGCGGGAGGACTCATTTGATGATTTCCCACTCCAAAAAAAAACGGTAATATTGATTGTCATTTTCTGATCTTTTAAGTACTTATTATACGCAAGGTATCATTAACACTAGAAACGGCATATTTACCATTTGCTTACTGTGTGTCATGGTGCTTGCAACAGCGCCGATATATCGGGAACTCAAATTAAACAGTAAACATGGTAAATATCCTGTTTCTAGTGTTAATGATAAAGTTAGTGACCATGACAGTTTAAAAACTTATATACGTAAGATGGTTTAACGAGAGCGGAAATGTTTTTCGTACGGTGCAAACTGCGTGGATTAGTACAACCTATAGAAATAATTATGAAAAATATCTGTTACAACTGCCGTGTTACTTTACAAGCCATGAAAATACTGCTTCCTAGGTACAGAATGTGTCAAGTTAAAAAAATGAGTTTGCCTTATTTACAGACTAGATTTTATCCATTGTGTGTAAAGTAGACCTTCCTCAGAAAAGGCTACAATTACGAGCAGCTGAATGCTGCGTTAGTTGGATATGCAAGGAACCCAATCAGTATTCAACAGTGAGCTCTACTTTTTCTCAAGATCGAAGTCAGCTGGACCAAGTAACGCTCGATGTGAATAGCCCGCTCCCTCATATGCTCAAGTCACTTACACCTAGGTTTACCATTTCGTACTACCTATTTGAAAGTCCTAACAAAATCAAAAACACCTGCAAAAAGACCGGCCCGCTTTTAAATCTTGACATTTAATTTTTTTACATTTCCTAAAATCCCTTTACGCCCGGTCAAAAGATACGATCGACTAGTAAGTACCTTTAGAAATGTTAACCATACAAGTGCTTCGTCACCAACTGTAACTCATAATTAATTACCTTCCCATATTGAGACCCAGCGTCCAATATGGCGACCTTGTCACGTCCGTGTGTGGCACCGTTGGTACTCCGGAACTGCCCATCTGCAGTGGCTGTGTGCATCTCGCCAACTCGCCAGCAGCACTAGGTGGCAAATAAAATAATATTTTTAGATTTTCTTTTTATTGAAAGAGTCGAGGGAGATCCTTTGCCTACAAGTGGGAGAGTACTGGGGGTCTAAAATGGCCGCTTAGCAGAATCTTAATAGGATAATAATATGAATTACATTTAAATTCTTAAAATGGTCATAGACGTACTACGTACATATGACTACTATTATGAATTGTCACCTTATGACCATTTTACGAATTTAAGCGTAATTCATATTGTTATCCTATTATGATTCTGCTAAAGCGGTCATTTTAGACCCCCAGGCTAGCTTAAGTATGTTAGAAATATTAGATTATGACAGCTTACTAAGATGTGTCGAAGACCCGCTTCTGACGTACTCGATTAAGAAGACGTGTTGCGCCTACCCCAAATAAATTAGGTTAAGGATGGGAAGATGATTCCTGATGGAAGGAATAAGTGATTTATTTATCTTTATTCGAGAAGGACACATGAAGAAGATTCGAGATAAAGATCTCTATTACTACGGCTAGATTCCTCAGTCTCTAATACCCGCCATTATGGCATAGCTCCAAATTATTAAATAAATACTGGAGGAATTTAATTAAGGCCGGCCATCCCTAAACACACAAGGGCGCGTAAATATCTGCGGAACATTTACGACAGAGTCGCCCATTCAACTCAGTCATTAAATTCGCGCGGATCGCGCCGAAATTAAAGCAAATGTTCCACGCAAATTGTTTTAATCGAGTGTCTTGCATTCACGTGACATCACAGAACTAACATCTACAACTCATGATGGTATTGATAACTTAGGGTAAGTTATCTGAAGTTTCGCTAATGAAAATGAACTATTTTAGTTGGAGTAATTCTATGATGTCCATGGACTGCATGAAGGATATGGCTAGAAAAGAGGTTACTGTTGAGACGAGTTATAGAGAAGTATGCAAGAAGAAGACATGTTGCTCTGACCATAAATTAGGATTGAGAATGATGATCGATTTTACATGTCAGTATGGAATATGATTTTAAACAATGTTCTTTTTTTCTCTAATTTTATGATTTTTATTTGTTCAATAAATTCTAAGGCTGAAATATTGAGTTAGTAACCAAACAATATAAGTAACACTGGCCTATTAAATGCCTATCTAGAAAATGGAAGTAGTTTCATATCAGTGACTAATTGCAGATTATTGCACTTAGTTGATAAACTTATTTGCTCAATTACCCATAGCCAATAATTGTGTATATTGTGATAAATAGCAAGTTTAGTGAAAGTTTATTTTTTGGTAGTGAAATAAGACAAAGTAAGCTCTTTATTTCTTTGCATAATCATAATTATGATTATAATCATTGTCTTTTCTTAACTCAATAACAAAAAAAAATAAAGTAAATTATGTATCAAGAGAAAAGTATCTTTAAATTGTTTATCAGTGTAATTATTGTAAAGTAATAAAAAAGTGCACACAGTTGTTACCTAGTTACCTTGAAGAAAAAGTTTCTAAAACCAAACATTACAGTGCAAAAAACACAGGTCCACAGTACATCCAAATATATTTCTGAACATCATTGTCACACCACACTATAGTATTAAAAATTAAACTACTACTGCACCAATGTCTTTTTAAAACCAAAATAAGAATTAAAAAGAAATATTTTAATTCAATATAAAACCTCTATACACAAAAACTGTGTTGTGTTTTCATTAGTCTACGTTGTCAATGGTTATTTATAGAAAGCATCTCACGTGAAGTGTAATTGCACATACAAACATCTGTGACGTTTGTAGCTATAGTAAATTTTGAGCAACAACATAATGATATCTATATTATATTATGTATAGTTTTACACATACATATGTCAGTGAACAAGTGTTTATCTATATGTTAGTGGTGGTCTAAAGTAATCTTGGCCTAAGTTTTATGTACTTCTGACATGAATAGTTACATTTGAATCAACATGACTGTGTAACTATTCGATTGAAAAAAATCAATAAAGAAAAAAAACTATTCATTAATATGATTGAATTGTGGAATTAGTGCAGATTTAACTGAATATTTGAGTTGCAGATTGTTACAATTCCAAAATAACTTGGAATGCATAAATAAATTAAATAAAGATCAATCAATCAAACAGTCAGTGTTTTTATCTTGTTGGAAAATGATAAGCACTATAAACATACAGCATGATTAGTACTTTTCATTCAAAAATGTTCCAATAGAAATAATTTGAAAATACATACCAGAGATATCAGAGGTGTATGGACCAGAGGCCTCAAGAAACTAATAAATATGCTTAATGTAAGGTTAAATAAATAGGGTTATCAATACACATTTCTGATAAGAATTGACCATACAACATTAAACTTCAACTGATGTAATAAACAATGTGTATTGTTTTTCAAAAGGCAGAACAAGAACACAAAGGCATGCGGCGCAAATTAATAAATAATTTTAAACAAAGAACATTACAATACTCACTTTTCTAAAAATGCAAAACATGGCAATGGTGTGGCATTGAATTCACACATTATTTTTGAAAGAAGATGATCCACGATTGATCGATAACATGAAAGATAAGGTTAAGATAAAAACCAAGATTTTTGTGTTGAAAAACTAGAATTGAGTACCAATCGCATACCGGGGACATCGCGTATTCACTCATACTTACTTACCGCCTATATTTCAAACGCTCGTTCAACTCAGTTGAGCAATTATCCAATACATAATAACCGCATCTGATTAAATGTAAAACAGTGCGTAATACAATGAAAATGTTAAATGAAACCGGGCTTTGACATTAGGTCGTGGGTCATAACCGGAGGGACAGACTGAAGCAGCCATTTCTTTTCATATAAATTACAGTCAAATCAAACAAAGTTCTGTTTCATAGTTTTTCACACTTACCTAAAAGAAAATATTCGCTAATTCAGAAGAATAATTTCATGGAAAACACGAAAAAATGTGATTCTCCATTCAGCACTACGAATACAAAATTTTAGTACTGAAATTAACTGTCAGGTGGCGCCCGCACGGTACATAACATTGTCAATGCATTCATGCGTTTGATTTTATTAGAATTTCAAAATAATTTTGTTTAGTCATGAAATCCGATATTATGAGAAATTAATGAGTTAAACAAATGTTTTAAACAAATTTATTTGTTGGTTAAATATAACAACAGAGAGTAATAAAAGGAAATAAAAAATGACTGCCGAATATATCCTTATTTTGAACGCACTATTTATTTTGCTTGTCATCGCTAAATGCGGTTCCTTCTACGAAGTATTTTTATCACAATGACTGCAATTACTAAGTGAGATTAAAAAAATATTTAAGCTTTTTGTTGCACTTAATACGAAAGAGAAACTAAAACATATTCCAGCTGTACTTTTTATTTTCAAATAAGGCAGATTAAGACCATTTCACGTAATTAAATATGAACGTTTCACGCAGTCTTGCGTACAACGTATAATTATGGTCAACCGTTTCGTTACACACATAGTTTGCTCACCCTAAAAATACGTTAAACGTAAGTTGATAAGATAATTTATTGCTAGGCAAAGCTAAGACAACTGCGTAAATAGGAGTGCTGCCAGAAATTATTGATTCGATGACGGACGAGCGTTCGTCTTTGTGAGATTGTGCTGATTTTACAAAATATTAGTTTATTTGTTAGAAAAACTTCAAAATGCCAGACCATTTAGGTGATGATATGCGTAAACTCAAAGATGCTACAGAGGAGCCGGAAAAAGAAATCAAATGTAAGTAATATTAGCTGTATCATCCACTTGCAGTAATCTATTCCATAACCCATTAATGAGTTACCTCTGTATTTTCAGAAGAAATAATCATGCATTATGTATTTCAGCTCTCGATGAAGGAGATATAGCACTTCTAAAATCATATGTAAGTAAAATAACGAGTATTTTACTAATGGAGAAAGGATATTGATGACTGGCAGTTTTTCAAATCCTTACATTTTTTTTTAAATATTTATTTGATTTGTAGGGCCAAGGACAATACACGAAGATCATCAAGGAGGTTGAGGATGGTATACAGACTGTGATGAAGAGGGTTAATGAGTTAACAGGGATCAAGGAGTCAGATACTGGGCTGGCTCCACCTGCTTTATGGGATCTTGCAGCAGATAAGCAGACCCTTCAGAATGAGCAGCCATTGCAGGTATGTCAGTTAGCAAATTGGCTAATGTATTCAAACAATAACATGCCTAATAATAACAATAACATAGAATCTTCTTGTTTGTGATCCTTCCTAATAAAGCTTGGCTTGAGTCAGCTCGTAAGATGTCGAAAGACATCATTCACCTCAATGCGATTCATACTAACAACTCGACACGGTGCCTAACTAAATGCGGCAAATGTTGTGATGCGTGATCGGTTCAAGCAGATCCCTTAGTGTACGCAAGCTGTGGCAAGTAAAGAGAAATACAGTGTAACTGACTCTATACTCCATCGGTTTAGGTAGTTAACTAAAGGTAAACAATCTTGATATGTCTTTTTATGTAAAATAAATCGTATAAAAGACATACAAAGATTATTTAAATGAAGTTAATTACCTAACATCTATTTAAGTAAATACCTAATTGTAAACATTTTTAGATACAATTTTTAGTCATTTTTTTAGATAAAAGACATGCTAAGATTGTTTACATTTAGTTAACTACCTAAACCGATGGAGTATAATAGAGTACAGAATTCTCTGTTCATTACAATGTTTGTCACAGGTTGCGAGATGCACGAAGATCATCAATGCGGATTCGAATGACCCAAAGTACATAATTAACGTGAAGCAGTTTGCCAAGTTCGTCGTGGACCTAGCTGACTCTGTCGCTCCCACTGATATTGAAGAAGGGATGAGGGTTGGGTAAGTATTTTTTTTAGATCAATTATATAAAGAACTTGTTATAGTATGATTCTGGTTAACCTTATCACTTTAATCAAGTGGGGTTTTAAGCTCTCTGAGTACTACAATCACAAGCACTAATATGAATGCACTTAGCAAAGGGGTTTGTTGAAGCAAGTACGGTGTGCTAAACTTTAGCCATTTTATTTTATTTTTCAAAACAGCAGCCACGCATAAAATAAATCTTGTATTGATCAATAGCTGGCATCAATACAAACAAATATTGTACGATACAAAATTATCTAAAGCGTCACATTTCCGAAATATAAGTTTTCAAAGTTCTGCTGATGGCGAGGATTGTAACTTTGATGCCTTAAAATTATACTTATCTCGGAAACGTGACGCTTTAGAAGATTTTTGAGTAAGCCAAATAATTCAAAGCATTTTTTGAAGCAAAATTTTCTCGATAAAAAACGGTTCCTATTTTGAGATATGACCTATTTCGTAATAATATGACTGCCAAAATACTATGTTTGTAAAGACGTAAAACGTTTATCTACACAGTAGGAGCAAATTACTTTTAAAAGTTTATGCATGTATACATTTTATTGCTCGTGACTGTGCACACTCTCTTGTTAATGTGCAATAAAGCTAGGATTAAATCATGTTTTTTTTCATACTGAAACAGCAAAGCCATGAAAGACAAACAGGTATTATTTTAAGCATAAATTTTAGTGTTTTAGACCCACTTGCACCACATATCACTAAACACATTTAACGCTAAACGAATTTAAATTATGATTTTTCGGTCAATTGTTTTTGAAAATTACGGATATATTGTGTCTTTTCCTCTAATCCATCCAAAGCATAAGCATAGCATAATCAGCCTTTAATGTTCCCACTGTTGGGACACACGGCCTCCTCTCTAAGAGAGGGAATGGGCTATCTATAATTCACCACGCGGGCCCAGTGTTGGTTGGTAGATGTCATATGTCTTCGATTTTTTTTGTTCTAGTACATGCCGGTTTCCTCACGATGTTTTCCTTTACCTTTTTTGAGAACAATAAAATAAATAAATGAATAAATATCCCTGGACATTTCACACAGCACCATCTAGTCCCAAGCTAAGCAACCTAATGCTTGTGTTATGGTAGCTAGATGGCTGATAAACTACATATATACATTTTTTTTTTGTAAATACATACATATTATAGATAGAAAAACACCCAGACCCGGAACAACTACCTGTAGGTCATACAAATATTTGTTCCGTACGGGAATCGAACCCGCGACATGCAGCGCAGCAGTCAATCGCTTGACCACTGCGCCAACCGTGCCGTCAATGCAATGCAATGCAATGCAATGCAATGGTGATGAACTAAAATTAAAAAAGTAATGCGCCTGCTTGGGTTCGAACCCACGACTTAAAACAATGTAGCACCCTCAAAACATTGTGCTGATGGATGCTTTGAATAGTAAACGGGTCATGGAGGTAATTAAAGTAAAGTTATTGCCTTAAAAATTAGTATTAAAAAAAAATGCTTGTGCAAAATTTGGAACTTTGACCTCCAATATCTCCGTGACGAGAAGGTTCCACCAGGTATGATCCACTACAAAAAATGATCGCAATGACGGGGAGAACAAGTGCCTTTCGGCTTTGTTAAGGGTATTTTTACACCCTTTATGTGTATGATTTGTAGTAGAATATGTTTTTTTTTGTCTCGCTAAGATATTTAAGTTGCTAATGCTTTCCAAGTAGACCTGTCAGTGCTTTATACCGATTATTATGAATTTAGAAAGCTTCTTTTGCTGTTTTTTTTTAATGTTTGCAAAACATGACGAAAATATTCGTGGACTTGTCGCCCTGTAAGCCGTTACGTGGAAATCAGCGATTCAAACTCTACGTGTTCACTTAGGTTCAAGAAGTTCAGTAACTTTTAGAGTTTTTGGTCGACCAATTTATCTCCAAACAATACAATTATTTTCATTGGAATTACACGCATGAGGATAAAATGTTTCAACTAGATACTAGTTTATTCAAAGATCGTTAATTAAAGCCAGTTATGTCTCAGTCCCATGTAATAGGGAACGACCCTATTCCCAACAACCTGGAAAAAACAGTCTCGCGGCTGCTACTGAAAAATTCCTGGTGGATAAACCCCATAACACTGACCGCCCTGGAATTCGAACCCAAGACCTCACGCTAAGCAGAAAAGCTTACGACCTCTAAACCAAAGAGGTAGAGACTAAATAAAACCTGTATCTCCTGCAGTTCCTATTCCGTGATATTGTAAGACATATCTTGAAGACAAGACCACAGATATTTTCGTCGTCCTAGTAATTCTTAAAGGAAAGGTTTACTGTTGGTTGTTTTAAGCATTGACAACTTCTCTGCTCCTCTCCGAAATCATACTTAGGTTCACTGACGGAGTCTTATATGCTCGAGCTTCATATCAGATTATACCTTGAACCACAATTAATGTATTGTTATTTTAATGTTCAAGTTAGATGGAATGGTAGAATTGTGTAAAGAGTTAGGTCCAGTAGATTTTACAAAAGTTTTAGTCGCTTTTGTTTCGTTTATTATGCGCACAGCCAAGGAGTGGAATTCCCTGCCTTCGTCGGACGGTGTTCCCAATCTATTTAAGTCGCGAGTTAATAGGCTTCTTTTGGGTTAGCTCGTTCCATCGTCGACCTCATCTCTGTCCTCTAGGACTAGATTGAGGTCAAGAGTAGGCCCATTAAACATAAAAAAGAAGGTTATTTTCGTCACAACTTTTTTTGAGAGAGTAACACTATACGGCGTGTGCCATCAAACTGAACTGATTAAATTGAATAAAATAATCAGTTGTCTCTGAATACATTTGTGTCGAGTAGGTGATTATTCTACTCCTACACCTCTCCGTTCGTCTCCGCTTGAAAACCCGGCCTAACTGACATATAGCCATACTTAGAAGAATAAATCTAGCCAAGACTGCCGTGTTAGCAATATTCTGAGATAAACAATCGACTAAAACCTGCCTAATCTCCATCAGTGTGGACCGCAACAAGTACCAGATCCACATTCCCCTGCCTCCGAAGATCGACCCTACCGTGACAATGATGCAGGTTGAAGAGAAACCGGATGTGACCTACTCCGACGTCGGAGGATGCAAGGAGCAGATTGAGAAGCTCAGAGAAGTCGTTGAGACTCCACTTTTACATGTGAGTTGATTTTAAAACTTGATTGAATTTGGTGTTAAAGATTCTCCTGCCCTTGTTTCAATTTATTAGGAGTCGGCGGTGCAATGCCGAGCGTTCTTCTTCCATACTTCTCTATTACTCACCATCCCAGTCAACTCCTTTCTAGCCACATCATCCTTCACACAGTCCATCCATAGTTTCTTTGGTCTTCCTCTATTTGTATAGCCATTCATACTCAAAACTTTCTTCACGACATTTTCCTCATTTCTCCGCTTGACTTAACTGACAATACAACCTTTTTGCGAAAACCTATGACTGTAAAAAATAATTTCATGTCAAAATATCTACTTTTACGCGGGATACTCTGCCGCTTCCACTCTAAGATCTTCCACAATGCCTGAAAGCTCCGCAGTACTAATACAATTTACTTATACATTTCTCAACAGCCCGAAAAATTCGTGAAGCTTGGAATCGAGCCCCCCAAGGGAGTGTTGCTATTCGGACCACCCGGTACCGGCAAGACTTTGTGTGCGAGAGCAGTCGCCAACAGAACTGATGCCTGCTTCATCCGAGTCATTGGTGAGTAGCTACATGAATTTACTCGATGGTAGACCAATATAGGTCTGAAAATTGCATTAAATATAATACATACACGGTAAATTGATGACCACTATTGCAGTAGGTACAAGGATCTTTTGGCGTGTGGCAGGACTTCGAAAATAACGCCGTAATCTTGTTTTTTCAAGGAATGTACAGACGCCAGTAGGTCAACCTCCCCAAACTGTCAGATTTTCCCAATCAAACTTGAACCTAATGCTTTTGAAGATAAAGTTGAAAATCTATTAAAGAAATTTGACAGATTGTAGTAGCTTGATGTGCTGGCGTCTGTACAAGAGAAATACAAATATTTAACAACATCTCTGTCAACGTTGTACGTTCGCCAAAAGATCTTTGTGACCCTGTTATTGCTTTACAATAAAAACGTCGCGGGCAAGCTTTGAGACCTACGCGACAGTAGTCTCAACTTGAGTGAAGTTACAATTTACTGGGACCTGTTGTCAAAAGTGGTTAAGCTATTACGAGATCGACCATACACCTGTTCTTGAAAATTAACAGTTTTTTGATCTAATATTTAGTTTATGTTCTTCTATGGGGAGTTAAGAAAGAAGCCTGTCCGTAAGCTTAGACGGCTTTCTGATACGCCTCCCCTAAAGTAAATAAATTTATCTGCAATCAAATTTTTTGTCATATTAAGTTTATTGACAATTCAAGGCACGTTGCAGAACAAAACATCTTGTACTTATTGGAATGGTTTTTGAAGTGAAAACTTCTTTAGCGGCGTTGTGCTTTTTTTTGTGATGGGTAAAAAATGTTAGGGGCTGTCTCCACGAGCGAGAGAATCGCGACGATATTATCGTCGTTACCACGTATTTCTATACACTCTCTTAGAGGCCGTCTCCACGAGCGAGAGAATCGCGGCGATATTATCCCATACAAATACGTAATATCGCCGCGATTCTCTCGCTCGTGGAGACAGCCCCTTAAACTCGCGTCAGGACACGATCGAAAATTCGTAAGACGGAGGAAAGAAAACAGTAAACAGAAAGTCTTTTATATTGATAATTAAAGCAATTCGTGCAAAATTATTCCCTAACCATTTCAAAATATCAAGAATGCACAACGTTAATATTCAAGTTTTCACTTCTGCCGGCACTCCCGGAGTGCAACCCGTTGATTTTTTTTTATTTATGATTTTTAAATATGCCTCCTTGCCCATCTTAGGTTCGGAGCTGGTCCAGAAGTACGTTGGTGAGGGAGCCCGTATGGTGCGAGAACTGTTCGAGATGGCTCGCAGCAAGAAAGCCTGTCTTATCTTCTTTGATGAAATTGACGCTATCGGAGGTGCCAGGTGAGATGTTCTTTGATACTTGAAATTTTAAATTTCGTAATTGTCGTTGAGTATTTTCAACTTTCGAAGCTGAGCCGTACGTTGCAAATTGAACAGCGCTCTCACTGTCCCTTACATCATTGCGACTTTCCACCGTCGAAATATTTTCTTTTGTTCTTTAATTTGTCAATTGATACCGACACATCGAACTTACAATTCTACAAGATGTACATTTATGTTTGCATGTTTTTATAAAAACGTTTTTTGTCGCGATTTCATAGTTAATTCCACAGTTTAAGTGGTTCATAAGAATGATATGACCTCATAAGAGGTTTTCAGTTATTTGAATTACACGTATTTACATATTATTTTACACTAGTACTTCATTGTATTAAATATTGAAACTTTTTCTTCAGATTCGACGACGGTGCTGGTGGTGACAACGAAGTCCAAAGAACTATGTTGGAGCTGATCAACCAGCTCGATGGTTTCGACCCCCGGGGTAACATTAAGGTATGACTACTTGTACAGGTCTTCAGGAAAACTATGTGCATCGGTAATCATTATCTATCTTTGAAAATACGAACACGCGATGATGATAGTGCTGTTACAACCATGAAAATGCTGACGCGGTATAAAGCACTGGCAGGTCTACTTGGAAAGTATTAGCAACTCAAATATCTCAGCGAGAGAAAATAAAAACATCACTACAAGTGATACATACAAATTGGAAGAAACATCGACGCTGCAACGGTTACCACGTATTCAGTACGTCATTCTGAACCCCCCGCCACATATGTATAAATTTAAAAAACCGGCCAAGTGCGAGTCGGACTCGCGCCCGAAGGGTTCTGTACCATTATCTATAAAAACGGCAAAAAAATCATATCTGTTGTATGGTATAAAAAAAAATATTAAGGGGGGGCTCCCTTAATATATTTTTTTTTAATTTTTAGTATTTGTTGTTATAGCGGCAATAGTAATACATCATTTGTGAAAATTTCAGCTTTCTAGCTATCACGGTTTATGAGATACAGCCTGGAGACAGACAGATAGCGAAGTCTTAGTAATAGGGTCCCGTTTTACCCTTTGTGTACGGAACCCTAAAAAAAAACAGCTGGTCCATAAATTTTGACCGTGAAGGTGAAGCTGTTTTTTTTTAATAACCGACGAAATTTTCTGTGTGGTGGTGGGGTTCAGAATGATGTACCTACTGGGTACATGGTAACCGTTTTGGCGTCGGTGTCACTTTCACCCAGTACATTAGGAACTCTGCAAAATTCCTATTAAACTTTTGAGAGACAGATGACAATTGGAGTAGATAACCTGACTGAGAAAAACCAATAATATAATAATCATTTTATTATCAGGCAACAAGGCCCATAGATAAAATACACAAAATAATTCGACACAAAGATAAACTAATACATATTTTAAAAACCTTAGAACTAATAATAAACTATACACGTAATGTTGTCGCGTAACTGTCCTCGGAAACGTCGATATACGACAACTTTCGGCCAAAAGTCCTCTTTCAGGCAGGATTGCAGATGTTGGGCAATGATAGTGCCATACTACAAAACGCAGCAAGATCAACAGTATAGGCTTTGCCTCTGGGTGTTACTCTGTGGATAAAACCTACATCAACGATGTTCTTTTCCAGGTCCTGATGGCCACAAACAGACCCGATACCCTAGACCCTGCGCTCATGCGTCCCGGCCGTCTCGACCGTAAGGTGGAGTTCGGTCTACCTGACCTCGAAGGTCGAGCGCACATCTTCAGGATCCACGCGAGGTCCATGAGTGTGGAGAGAGATATCAGATTCGATCTGCTGGCTAGATTGTGTCCTAATTCTACTGGTGCTGAAATTAGGTATGTATAATTTGTTTAGAGCATTTTTGTGGGTCAGTGGTCAGGACCGCGACTTACGCAAGTAGGTTGTGGGTTGGTACCCAGGGAAAGACAGTTTACTGTCAATTATTTTATCAAAACTGGGGTCCTAAAATGGCCGCTTTAGCAGAATCACAATAGGATAATAATATGAATAACGTTACAATTCGTAAAATGGTCTTAAAGAGACATTTCATAATATTAACTACGTCTGTCGTAAGACATCGTAAGGAAACCGGTCTGTCCTAGAACCAAAAATTCGAAGAAATATGACAGACACAGGACCCGCGAGGTCGCCAGCAGTAGGGACCTTTGGGAAATTTGGGTGTTACTACATAATGTCGTTAAAGTTCTAACACCACGTAAGTCAAAAATAGCAACTTTACAGGAGAGTGTAAAAACTGCATAATTATAACTAGGTAATGCTACAATACCATTTTATAATTTGTCTTCACTTACAAATTACAAATTAGATAGAGAAGGTGATTTTGCTTTGATTGGCTGAAACAACGCGTCTTCCGATTCTCTAACACACGGCTTCAAAAATCAAAATTTCAAAACCGCCAATAATTTACTTATGTAGTGTTAGAACTTCCACGAAGATAACCACCCCAAATCTATAACATTGTTTTTTCTCAGGTCCGTATGCACGGAAGCGGGTATGTTCGCGATCCGTGCTCGCCGTAAGGTAGCAACAGAAAAAGACTTCTTAGAGGCAGTCAACAAAGTCATCAAGTCCTACGCCAAGTTCTCAGCAACACCACGCTACATGACTTACAACTAAATGCCTTATTTGTATGTTATCCGAGTGCATTTGTCATTGTACAGATTGTTGGGTTTATGCTGTTTTCAAATGGAGTTTGTTTTGTTAACATTGTTGCGTCTTTGCAATGATTAAGGCACTCAGATGCTGTTGGGATGCGTATTCATTACTAACTCGACCTCTCGAGGTGTGTAATGAATGTTGTCCTTTAAAATAACTTAGATATTGTATTTGAATAATTTCTAATAAAGTTTATTGTAAAATAATGGCTAATTTTTATTTATTTTTGTACCCTATCACAATGATGTCCCGATTATTGGCTGATAGAGAATGTCTTGTGGCATTAAGTCCGCATATCGTCGACCTAATTCTAATATGGCGTAAGTCAACTGTCCAGGGCGCGGATAGAACCTTTTGATTCCGTAAAGTTTTTAGGAAACTAGAAATTAATAAAAAAAAAAAATATTCAGACTAATAACTATTGTAACAATATCTAAAAAATTTCGGGAATCAAGGAAGTGACACAACATTACTATTTAAAAATGTATTTATTCCTTTTCGAAGTATTCTCCGCGAAATTTGACACATTTTTCCATACGATGGAACCAATCATTGAAGCAACCATTCCATTCGGAAGTTGGGGTCTCCACAATGGCCGTTTTGTAGGCGTCCACAGCTCAAGTGATGAAAATCTCTGACCACGCAATTTATTCTTTATTTTAGGGAAAGTATAGAAATCATTAGGGCTTAGGTCGGTGCTGTCGTGATGGAGGATGATGCGGCGGTTGCAGTTCTCTTTACGGAGTTCAGAAACGACCTGTGGTAAACAAATGCTAGTATACCATTCTGCATTAACCGTTCTTTGTCCCTCAAGAGGAATTGTCGCAACATGGCCGGTTTTAGAGACAAACGTGGCCACCATTTTTTTTGCAACACTCTGTGAACGAACAATTTTTGTTGGCTGTAACTCATTTTCGAACACCCAAACTCGTGACTGGTTTTTTGTTTCGGGTTCGTACGCGTATATCCAGGATTCGTCACCTGATGTTGTATAGAGCATTTGAGGATCCTGCGTGGAATCTTTCGAGAGTTCTGACGCAGCAAGTAACGCGAGCCGCTTTTTGCTCTTCACCGAGCGAATGCGGTATCCATCGGAAAAACAACTTTTTTACACCTAATTGTTCATGCAAGATTATTTGTATTTGACTCATGCCAATGTCTAAAGCTGCCTGAATTTCGCGGTATGTCACATGTCAATCTTCCTCAATCAGCTTACGCACAGCATCAACGTTTTCTTGGGTGACTGCAGTTTTTGGACGACCTTGACGTGTCAAGCTCAGTGATGATCGGGGATCATCACTGAGCTTGACACGTCCACGTTGAAATTCACCAAACCAGCGATAAATTGTGGTTTTGGATGGGGCTTCATGGGGAGTCGTTAGCGTATACAAAGCGTCGGAAGAGCCTCACTTTTCAATGGAAGATCAGGATGCCAGGAGGTTATTCGAAAATAAGTAGGTAATCTTGAACAAACCAATATATTTAATTGTTACTTACTTATTTACAACATTTTCAATATTCAATAAAGCAATGTGATGCAAAGCACTAGGCTAATGTACCTACCTAGTGCTTATAGATAAGAAAAACTTCATTAAAGGAGTAAAATAACAATGTGCTTCCAGCATTATTAGAGTCATAAGCGAAATTGTGCATAGCTATTTATGGTGTTTTAAAGTTTAAACTACACAAAGCTCTAACTAAAAATAAACTGAATATTTTTTAAAGAACACAGCAATAAAATCTTGTAGGTACAATGTTCTTCATTAATTTACAAAATATTTAAAGTAATTTTTTAAGTTACAAATTTTAGCCTTTTTTCACGTTTCAATATGATTTCAATAATGAAAACTAAACAGGAAATCACGCAGCCAAAAATCCAAGCGTAGAAGACTCCGGCGAACTGTATCAAGGTTATTGTGCAACCAGCTTGACAACTGTAACTACTGGTTATCATATTAGTGTTAGCACTGGTTGCTTTAGCCACCCATGATATACCTATACCTTCGGTGAACAATCTTCTTGTTATACCAGCTTCAAATAACCGCTGCATCACACTCTGGAATCTGTCCACAAGAGAGCTATTCTTTCTAAGTATCATTTCGTTAAACACAGTCAGCATGTTCTCCGTCGCTCTCAGAACTCTAGCCTCGTCATTCACAGCTGAAGTGGCTTGAAAAATATCAAAGTTACCTTGTAAAATAACTGTCAGTCCATTGTATTTTAAAGTTTTCTCGGCGCAGTCATAAAATGACACACAGTCCTCGGATTTGTCCGCAAACTTGGTATACTTCTCTTCTTGTATGAAATATTTCGTCGAATTCTTCAAGTATGGAGTTCTTCCAGATTCCATGACATCATTATTTGTTTTAAGCAATTGTGGTGGCGCCCGAATAGTGAGGAACGAATAGAATTGCATGCTTACGTAGGCAGAAGAATAAATGCTCATGATTAAATACATCAAATTCAAACATTTCTGTTTGTTAGACCTTGCGTCTTGCAAAGAAGTAGCACCGACGATTGCTCCCCAGCCATACAACAAAGTAGTTATCAATGACACTGACTCTCCATCGAATAGAGAAATTAAACACCATACGACTGAATAGGTTATATAAAATATAAAAAAGAAATATACATCGTTTAGTTTACTTACTAAATTTTCCCAGGATCTATCTGACCTTTGAGCATGATAGACCCAAAAAACACTTTGACGAACGTATATGCCTGAGTACTCTACTACGTCTCCGTATATTCTGTACAGACCACCAGCACACGCATCTAAGCTCCCGTTTACTACATACTCTATAAAACCTCTGTTATAGTAAGGATTTTCTTCTTTCCTGTAAATGTAATGTATATCTAAAGTAGCATTGAAATATTCATTAATGATTTTCATTATTTCAAAATCAGATCCTTTGATGTCTTCGACATGATCGTATTCTTTGAGAGATTCCTTGTTCGGTATCGTGGAAAAAGGAAACAGTGTTGCCATGCCAACTCTAAATGGGCATTTATTAAGATTTCCAGGATTCTTTATTGGAAAAATTTCTTCATCTTGTATGGTTCCATTAACACAGGTATTTATATGCGTTGGTTTGTCAACGACCTCTTCACACGTATTTCCGTCTATTATCGGGAATATAGTGAAGATTTCATTTTTATCTGTTTGATAATCTTGAATGATGAATGTTACAGCATATTTGCTTACACGTTCACCTATTTGCTCAAGTTTGTCGACACAGCCGTCGTCTGTAGGATCCGATATTATGATAAGAAATCTCATGTCCTTGTCAAGTTGTGTAAAATTAAAGTTGCTTACATCCTCACACGTATTAAAAAAGGTAACGGTCAAAGAATTAATGTGCAAATCATGATTCTTCTCATTTAGAATGTCTTTCACAATTAGTTGAGGTATGTTATATTCCGTTAGTTTATCAATCAATTCAATAATGAATGCATTTTCTTCAATTCCTCCGCTTGTTTGCTCCAATATTGCCACCGTAGGTCTAAAGTATAATTCCTGGTCACTTATAGCTATTACACAATTAGTTAAGGAGTTGTATTTAATAGTTTCTATTATTTTAGTCTCTAGTAATGCAAAACTCATGTTCCTGGATCCATAAATGCCAACTAGATTAATTAAAATACCGTAAACCAGGTTGTTCCACATTCTCGTCCGAAAAGCTGTTGTACAGCGCTCGAAGCCACTTCAACGGCCAATTATATTCTTCTTACAAAACGGACAGGTGTTTCGCTGGGGAGTTTCTTCCCTCACTTCTTATCTCTGGCTGAATCACTTGGAAGTGGTAAAAAGTGGGCGTTTTAGACAACTGTTTTGAAGCTCAAAAACTCATAAAACAGTAACAGGTTGCTGTAATGCAACCTAATTTGAATAAATGACTGTTTATATTAATTTTGATGTCTCGGACTTCACTTGTCGCAAACCGGGCTGATGTCCGCAACTCTACGACATTTTCTGTTTTCTTCTTTTTAAAGTATTTCTATAGACTTGCACTCATTTGAACTAGTAGAGGTTTTGATTGTTGAAATTATTTAAACAGCTCCTTTATAGTATGGTAAACACTGTTTAGACATTAGTGATTTTTAATAATTTGTAGGTAATTATAGTAGTGGAACTTCATGTAACGCAAGTTTATTAAAAGGTTCGGTCTTTCTGTCGTTGTAAAATAATGTTTATATGAAAAAGAATAAGGAATCCAGCGTTAATTGGCGGGAAACCGTGACACTAAAATATCATTCAATTTTGTTATTTATTTCGATTTAATTTCGCAAAAATTCACATCCATGCTTGAATGTAGAATGCAGCATCACCTTTCCGAACGAAAATATACATAACTTTTAGTTTTAAAACCTAAAAAATATTGAAATCATGGCGTAATATTAATGAAAAGGACTACTTTAAAAAAAAATTAAGGCATACACGGGTGCCGCTCTTGTACAAAATACACAACGTATGAAGCCGTGTAAGGCTTTTATCTCGACATGTTTAAACCTTCAAGTTACGATTATTTATGTTCTGACTCAACATTGATTTTACATTAAGATAGCAATAATACGTTTTCTGGAAACTTGTTTTCTGTCTACTGTTTCTGTTTACTGACTGCCTCTTAGGTCTAGTGGTCCCAAGCACGACTGCTGAGCATGAGGTCCTGGATTCGATTGCCCGGTCGGGCAAAATGTTATTGGGTTTTTTCATTAGATATTTTTAGTAGCAACCACGGAGTCTGAATTTGTGCCCGGTTGATGGCAATAGGCTGGCCCTCTATTACAGGGACTTAAACATATGGCGTAATATGAATGTACTATTAGGTACACCTCTGTCTAACCCTTCGGGGATCACAGGTGTGATGTTTTATTATGATATTATTCAAAATACTTGATTTATCAAGTGCTAAGCTGCAGCTGTAAACCCCAAGTCAGGTGCTTACGGCAAAGTGCATAATTTGTGAAGCAATTCTTCACAAATGCACTTTGCTATAACAAAATTAAGCAGGTAGTTGAATAAATAAAGTTACTTGTCAAATTTATGGCAAATACTTAAATGCTAAAGGCGGTAGTGAAGCACTTGTATTGTAACCGATTGATAAGTGAGGATTAAATTGAGAAAAATAAGCATTTACCAGTAGTTAGTTGATTTTTTAGTAGTTTGATGTTATTATAAACAAAATGTCGCAGCCTATAATAGAAAATGTAAGTAATTTCGATAATTTTTCACCAACATTGAAAAGTATTTCGTAGTTTTATTTGGTTTTAAAGTTTTAATTTAATTGTGAGAGGTTCAAGACTCAATAATCAATTATTAAACAAATAAAAGTTTAAAAATTAGATGGGGTTGGTGTGTCCTCCGAAACAAACAGGGTTTTTTAAAGTCCCGGCATAAAATGAGACAAGTCATGTAAATAAAAAAAAAATTATATACAACATTTTATTGACAAAATAAATGGGGTACCTACCTAACAAAATTATGAAGTGAATTATTTCAAATCCAAACTAGGTAAAAAACCTAACCTGAATTTAATTCTGTGTATGGGTGTGTGTGTGTGTGTTTGTGTGTATGGGAGCATTCAAGTATTACGTAACGCAATTTGGGGGGGAGGGGGGTCTCGTAAAACGTTACGATGCGTTACAGGGGCGGGAGGGGGTCTTTCTTACAAGACGTTACGTAACATTGTTTCTTTTTTTTAATACAAAATTAGGGAATTAAAACTCCCAAATTGGCAACCCTGGTTAATAGTTGATTATTTTTTAATTTTGTTAAGAATACGATTTTATTTCGAGTAAAATGTTTAATTTCAGTTGGGTTTCTGTTTATAATTGCATTCCCAAAGGTTAAAATAAACATGTTATGTATTTTAAGAGTTTATTAGTAAAAAAAGCTAAAATAGGATAGAAAAGACGGAGAAAAACAATTGTGTGTGTGTAAAGCCAAAAATTTATAGAAAAATAAACAAAATACGCAGGTGTTGCGGATTAAAAATCTCTTGTTTCATTTAGTATGATTACCGCAAAAGCAATTAAAACTATACCGAGGACAAAAACTATAACATAACTTTTAGCGCCTTTAGGGTAAAAATGGTCACTTGAGTGTTACGTAACGTTTAGAGAGGGGGAGGGGGGGTACAGAAAAACGTTACGGTGCGTTACAAGGGGGGGAGGGGGAGTCTAAAATCTTCAAAAATTGCGTTACGTAATACTTGAATGCTCCCTATGTGCTTATTGACGTGACAACGTCTTAAATTAGGTTGCGGCTGGGAGTCACTTATGAAAAAGTGTAACGCTCGGTAACGTTACGATGAGTCACCGAACGAGAGAGAGGCCCGCCGAATGCCTTGCGTCTCTCTCCCACTCAACTATGATCGGTCTGCCGATTTGTGCAATTCTTATTTTCATTCAATTCCTTGTTCCTATTGTGCAATTTAATTATATTCATATCAATAAATATTCTACCGAGAAAAAGACGTTGTCACGTAAAATCTTCGCCCGTAAAACCGACTTTACAGGCAACCATTTTTTTTATTACATTTATAAAAAGAGAGAGATATATCCTGACCCTAACTAATGAAGTGTATTTTCCGTTTCTTTGTAATTTAATGTAAATATCAGGACTATGTAGATAAGGGTACGTGAGATAGTAAGTTAAGTTTTGATTAATGGTGATAGATACATCTCGGACTAACCCGTCATTATCTGCCGAGCGTTTTCCCAAACTATGTTGAGGTCGGCTTCCAGTCTAACAGAATGCAGCTGAGTACCAGTATTTTACATGAAGCGACTACTTATCTGACCACTGGTAATACGATACCACTAGGTAAGACTGGTTTTCAGACTTTCAGGCCACTGACTATCTGTAAGATCTACAAATGACAGCCGGGCCCAACGATTTAACGTGCTTTCCGTCACAAGGAGGAAATTTGGTATGTGATGATGCAGGTCACCCATCCACGATCCAACCTCGGCCAGCACGGCTTAACCTTGAAAATCGACCCGTGCGGCTGTTATTATTTAGCCACGGGCTCATCTGCGGCCTAACCCATCGTAGAAAACGGGTGTGATGTAATATATCTAATGTTAAAGTAACGACGTCACGTCAGACCTAAGTTCAACTAGGTGCTACGACTATTTTCAGGAAGCTTACACGGATGTGGTGGAGCTGTGTGCCCTGCTGCAATGTCTGGGGTTCAGCGTCAAGTCTCTGGACACCAGCGACGGCAACATCAGCCAGGACGGCGGGATGAGGAGTGTTGTTATTAATTGTCAGGTAAAAACAATCGTCTATTACATTATATCTATCTATACAGTAAGTAACAAAAACCCTGTTGTTCCTGTTAGGGACGTATACATTTACCTACAAGCACAACATTGATGAAGTTATAATTAAAAAAAATTAAGCATTGGCCAGTCGAGAGGCCAAAATCAAATAACTATTAAAATCGACACATTCAAAAAAATGTTTCGAGTACTTATCTGATTTTACAAGTACATCTTTATTTCGCTAAATAGCCGAGCTCGGCGGCTTCCTTTGACGCGACAGAAGATGCCTAGAAATCAGTTAAACCTTACAAATATTAATAATTAAATATTTATTTTGATTATTTTTGTTGACCGTTTTTTTATAAATGACTTCCTTTATTACGTGTGTATACCGATTCTTAAAACGTAGGTAGAAGGAACAACAGGGTTTTTGTTACTTACTGTATATATAAATAAATAAAATTGAAGTGTCTTTTGTAATAACAAAATAACAGCTTTTTACTGGATGCATGTGAAAATATAAATATACGGCACTTTTATCAAATAATTTTTTTTTTAATGTTGGTCTGTCTGTCTGTTTGTTCCGGCTTATCTCCGAAACAGTTGGAGCGATATTCACGGAACTTTTACTAGCAGATAGCTGATGTTATAAGGAGCAACTTTTATTGTAGAAAAAGGATTATAGATTTCCGTGCAATAAAAAAAAACATTGTAATTGTCAACAAAATCCGATTTAAACAGTGAAGTAGTATCCTTTCTATATCTTTTCTCTTTTCAAAAACATAAAAAAAAACTTTATTTTCAAACCAGAGATCCATAATAAATAAAAAACTTGGCACTTACTAACTAAAACACGTAAAACAAACTCACTATAGCCCCTGAAAGACTGCCAAACAAACAACAAACATTTAAAAATATTAAAAAAAACAAGTAGAAGTAACTATTTTTAAAATAATTGCAACCGGACGAAGGTTCCGGGTAACAGCTAGTTGGGTACTAAAAAATCTGGCACCCGTGCAAAGCCGGGACGAACCCGTAGTAATTAATAAGTTTGTGATCATGACTCATTTGCTTAGATTTCTCATACAATAACTTTATGTTGGTTAGTATGATGTTTCGCTTATATTTTTTCACACTTTCCTTTCGTCTTTGGAGCGGGGAATTCCGGTAAAAAGAAATGGATAGGATCATGAAATCCGTTAAGGTGGAAGCACCAGGCTAGCCCGCGAAATTCAAATTTTTTCTTTGTGAGTGTCAGGTCAGTGACAGGTTGTATGTTGATGAAAAAATTGAGTCGCACCAGTATATTGTTTGTTGTGTAATTACATATTATAATAGTACAACTACATACTTGTTGTATGTAGTTACAGAATTATAATAATTAAAATCATGAACGTAACCCTCTAAGCTCATTTAACCCCATTCAATAACTATTTAATGAAAAAGTCAGTCAATGGCGTTAAATGAACTTAGAGGGTTGTATTGACATACGATTTACTAGCGCGACTCATTTTTCATCAACATCAAAGTAAGGAAATTTGAATTTCGCGGGCTACCCTGGCGATAATTTGGTTACAAACTGTGTGTTTAGTTAGTTTATCTCATGCACGTAATGAAGTACACGAGTGTACTTTATTAGATTTTAATATATTAAATAAATAAAATTGAAGTGTCTGTTTGTAATATCAAAATAACAGCTTTTTACGGAATGCATACGTAAATATAAACAAAAACATTTTTTTTCAATTTTTGTTTGTCTGTCTGTCTGTCTGTTTGTTCCGGCTAATCTCCGAAACGGCTGGACCGATTTTGACGAGACTTTTACTGGCAGGTAGTTATAAGGTCTAAATTAGGCTACTTCTATTTTAGAAAAATAATTAGGGTTCCGTGCAAAAAAATTAAAACCCTTGAAATTGTTAATAAAATCCGATTCAAAAAGGGAAGTAACATTTTTTTTATAATAATTTCAAGCGAACGAAGGTCCCGGGCACTCCCGGGCAACAGCTAGTTACCAATAAGAGACAGTAAAATGCGAACACGCGCAAGTCTGATTGGTGTAATTTCTATTTTTGTAGAAATTATTGGTGCATGACAGCTACAAGACGTGAATTCTAAACCAACATGTATTGCACTAAAAAGTTAGTTACTTTACGACCCTGAATGTATTAACTATCGTGATAATGCCAAGCCAACACATGTATCTAATTTTCAGAAGTCTAGTTAGCAATTGGCTGCAGTGTCAGTGTGGTTTCGATTCTGAAAAATGAAAAATTAAATTGTGTTTTACTTCAGGCATAATAAATTATGTGTATATGTTACGGCTAAAGATTGGTGTGAACATAAACTTAAAATTAGCCAGCTACACTATAGAGAATCCGGATAGTCCGGCCTTTTGAAAAATGGCACAGTCAGTAGGTATTCTATAGACAAATATGTAATATAATCGCTCTAAAGATATGTACTCTGGCTTATGTCTAACAAAAATGTACCCTTCGCTTACTGTTAGGTTATGTTAAGTTTAGCCGGCTAATATGTTCACACCCATCTTCATCTGTAACATAAATTTATGCAACAATAAATAAAAAATGAATCGAATAAAATAGTAAAACAAAACAATAAAAATTAAAACATTATCACTGCTTGTACCATCATCATTCTCCTGGCCTTATCCCAATTTATTTGGGGATGGTCTGGTCGTATCTCTTCTGTACCCACCGTTCTCTTGAATCTGATAGACAATAACATGATAATGTTTTCAGTCCTCTGGTCTCCACGTGGTGTTGGAGAGCCCAAGCTTGTCCTGTTCGTGTCCGACCACCACTGCTCAGCAGAACAGTGGCGTTTGGCAGGTGTCGGGCATTACCGGAGGAAAACAATTGGACAAGGTAGGACATGTTGTAGAACCTAAAACAATTAAGTGCGTCGTGTATCCACTGAGCATGAGGTCCTGGGTTCGATTCCCAGGTCGAGCAAAGTGTTATGGGATTTCTCATCAGAAGTATCTATGATTGCATTCAGTGACGTAATATTTAATAGTTTATATAATTGAATGCATTACGTCTCGTATCTTTACATTAGGCCCCCTACTTTATCTATTTGTTATTGTGATGCATATTAATTAATTATCAGAATAAATACGTATATATGTATAATAAAGCGTTGTCTCAATGGGTGTCATATCTATAAGATTACGCCACGTCCGTCCGTTATGTTGAAATTAAATGAACGTATCAATAACACCACGGGAACTCCCGAACAGAGGGGCATCCTATCCGCTCCGGCCGCAGGGAAAGTACCTACACCTTCTAATGGAAATGGAATAAATTGTCTGTGGTTTTTCATGGCTTTTCTACAATTGTCTATGGTTAGATATATTCGTTGATCCTATTTTGGATTCAATAAATATTAATTTGCGTAAAAGTTGGCTCAAAGGCATTGAAGGACGTACCTACTTAGTAATTTATGTATAATCTATCTACAATTTAAGAAATAAGGGACTTGAAGATGTGACTCTACTTAAGGTGAATGCTCCAACCAACCCGCGAAATTCAAATTTTCTTCCGTTTTTTGCAATTTGCAGGCCAGTGCTAGGTTGTATGTTGATTAAAATATTATTCGCGGCTGTAAGACATATGTAGTTACAGAATTATAATCATCAAAATCACCAATACAACCCTCCAAGTTCATAAAGGCGTAGGAACAAAAAAAAACAGAAAAAGTCATTCCTACAGCTTTATGAACTTAGAGCGTTGTATTGATGATTTTGATGATTATAATTCTGTAACTACATGTGTCTTACAGCCGCGAATAATATTTTAATAAACATACAACCTAGCACTGGCCTGCAAATTGCAAAAAACGTAAGAAAATTTGAATTTCGCGGGTTGGTTGGAGCATCCACCTTAAATAAAATCTCTAAAGAGTACCAATATGTAAGTAGAAAACTAAAAAGCTACTTCTTTCAAACACTTAATTACTTAATAGTTCAATATAATTATTATCTAGGTAACTACTATATCACTTTTTATCCTGATCACAAAATACCTCGCCTCATTGGTTTAGCGGTCACAAGCGCGACTGCGGAACATGAGATCCTGGGTTTGATTCCCAATTCGGGCAAAGTGTTTTTGGGATTTTTCATCAGGTAATCTGTAGCAGCCACGGATTCTGTTTTTGTGCACCGTTGATGGGAATAGGCTCTCTCGCCCCCTATTACATGTAGGGAGTTAGGTGTACTAGTACTTCTGTCAAAACCCGTTGGGAATAACAAGCGTGATGTTATTTCGTGTTTCAGGAATTTGGATGCTCTCTACTAGGTTCACTTCCGAAGAGTCACCGCGAACGTTTATCGAAGGAGCTTCATGAGATGATCAGATGCATAAAGCAACACAATGATTCGGATGTTGAGCTACCTATCGACGCTAAAGAAAACAAGTCTGCCAGCATGCTTGAACTGAAAACTCCTGAGAAAATGTAAGATATAGTTTTGTAATCTAAGCAAAACAAAAATGTTGTAATTTTTTTTGACTTTTTTGTTTTCGGGATTTACAATTTAAAATTCATTTTAAAATTCACGATTCGTTCAATCAAACTGAGGCGATACCATAGAGAATATAACCATATATAGTTATATAGTCTTTGGGCGATACCCACACGGGATGCGGTACGCTACTTCGTTCGGTGGTCTTGTTATAATTACTAGGAAGTGATGAGGACGATGCACGTCAATTTGAATAACTCCATAGTTCGATACAAGTTAGGTGACACAATCCGGGCGAGCGAATTTTGTCCTGCATCCCGATTTGTCTCAGTTTGTCCAGAGCGTTATTATTAAGTATTATTATTATAGCTAGCCCATTTTGTCCCACTGCTGGGCAAAGGCCTCCCTCCATTCCTTCCAACGGTCACGATTCTGTGCTACTACTTTCCAGTTCTCAAGGCGGACATCTAGTTCGTCCCGCCATCTCCTTCGTGGTCTGCCGCGACCTCGTGTCACTGTTTCAGGGCACCAATCCTGAGCTTTACGGGCCCACAGTTCAATCGGCATGCGATAGACATGTCCTGCCCAGTCCCATTTAAGTTGGGCAGCCTTTTGAGCCACGTCAACGATTTGCGTTTTGCAGCGCAGTGTTTCGAACACGATCTGTTAATTTTACACCAAGATACTACGCTCCATAGCACGTTGGCAAACCTTGAGTTCGGACTTTTGGATGTTAGTCAAAGACCAAGTTTGAGAGCGATAATATAAAGAAAAAATACCAAACAGTAGATATTAGTAATCATTTTGTACTTATATGTATGACTATGGGTATTCAATTAAGTGCTTTATCTATTTATCGACATTTAGCCTATAATGTCCCACTGCTGGGCTAAGTCCAAAATCTCCCTTTTCCATACACGTTCATAAATCATAGTGATAAGCAACTTAGAAAATAATAAATGTAACTAATGTTTTGAAAGATTACTATAAGCCAGCATGTTGAATGTAAGAAAGTTTACAAACATTGAGCGGAGTCGAATTCCCTTTTTATTTTCAGGGAATTCAAGATCAAAAACGAGACGCCTACGCGCTACCGCTCTCTGGATACCCTCACCGCACCAAAGAGGGGGGAGTGCGAACAACCTCTGCCTGATCCTGGGCCTTTACAGAAAGCAGATCTTGCTGATATGTCTGCTGATGAAAGTAAAGATAAGAAGGTATTGGTGTAAGCTCTTTACTTTTTAAATAGAGTCAAGAATCTAACTACTGTCTCGTTGGTACAGACGACAGCACATCAAGCTACTACAATCTGTCAAATTTCTTTATAGATTTTCGACTTTATCTCTAAAGCATTAGGTTCAAGGACCTGCTGGCGTCTGTACATGGCAGTGATTGCAAGCGTTACTGTCAAAGAGATTTAAAACAGTTATATAGCGGACATTGGGAATATTGTCATACAATAATTTTCATCCCGAACTTTTTCGATTTTGACATATCGTATCGTATGACACTTGACAGAGCGACTTGTTACTAAGTGGTAACAAGTTTTAGATTACGATTTTCTTCGTCTTGTCCCGTCTATCGCTCATAAATATTTGAATGTCTTTGGTTACTGCTGAGCATGAAGTCTGGGTTCGATTCCCAGGAAGAGCAAAATGTTATTTGGGATTTTCGATCAACAATTTCTCGGTAGCAGCCACTGATTTGTACCCGGTTGAGGTTCGCTCAATACAACTCGGTATTCCCATATAATATGTCCACTTATGTGAAACAGTCAGATCCGGAAGGATTATGATTTGATCCGTGTGGAAATTGAACCCGCGACACGTGCAGTGCACGAGTGAAGCAATGCCAATAGCTCAGCTTAATCTAAATCTTAGGGATTCTACACAAACCTACTATAATTATACTTATGGTTGCTATGGCCAAAAAACTAATGCGCCTTGATTTTTGGCGAGTTGAAAATTCCAGCCCACTACACTAACTACGTTTATCGTATTACATTCCGCACCTACTTAATACAAACTTTTTTGATTTCCAGCAGATTATGTGTCGCAGACAGAGCACATACACGCTATCTTCTACTCCTGGCAGTGTTAGGATTCGCAATAAAACATCAAGGTAATTTAACAGTAAAACTTTTATGTTAGATAGGTCTTCGGATTAGTTATCCTCTACTACCTCGGCTTACACTATTCTGTTTCACCTAACTTAACTAATGAAAATCGAAAACCAAACTATATAATTTTGTTATGTTTTCATTTATTTGCTTGTTGACGCTTACATACTCAACATACTATTGTCATCATTCTCCTGTCCTTATCCTGATTTATTTGGGGTCGATGCAGCATAACATCTTCTATGATACCTCTCTAGTAGTCACTCCCTTACCTTTTCTGTTCTTTGGCTCCTCTACTGTTATAGCCATCAACGTTCATATTCATATAGGTACTCAGTTTAAAAAATAAATACCTAAGCCCTTATTATTTTCAGTCCCATACAAGCTACTCATCTACCCACTACCCTACTGGAAAGTTTGATAGCAGCTGAGAAAGCCGCTGAAGAGCTACATACCAAGCTGGCATACGTCATCAGAGAGTATATGGAGGACGGCAAACATGACTCGTCGATGTCCTCGCTGACGCTGGACGTCTCCAAGATTTCGTTGCTGAAGGTATAATAAAATCAAATAAAAGCTTAGTTTTAGTTTACCCTAAACCTCGAAATGGTACGCTGTACTCATCATTAGGAACAACTTTTACAAACCAACCAGTATAAACCAAATCAGGATAAAAATCATCTGCCACATAAGTATTCACATTCATTCGTCAAAATGTAGGCAATAGATAGCTGTTCTTTTTAGGGTTCCGTTGTCAAATGTTTTCCCCTACACCTCTGATGTCAGAAAAAAACAAAAACTAAGGTTGTATAGGCTATAACCAACCAATTTTGTTTGCTAATTTTTAAATTTTCTTCGTTACGTTTTCTGGCGTTAAACTGAGACAGTGTTTGAGGTAGCTGAGAGGTGGGGAAGAGGGGCTAGCGTCGCGTCGGTCAGCGCGGCGGGCGTATGCCTTACTTCTTGCGACGTGATACCTCAGACACTTTTCCAGACAAGCGGTACATTCTATTTCCAGACCAGATTGTAAGGTTATTTTGTGGGGATACTCCCAGCTTCGAAGTGTCCGTTTGGCAGTTGGCTCGACCAGTGGCGTTTCTAGGGGCTAACAATACGGCAAGCCTATAAGGCGAGCAGACTGTTCAGAAACCTTAACATTAAGAAGGGTAGTAGGTTATAAGAGCAAGCCAAGCTTTTCGGGTTGTGTGAAAGTATGGCTACTAGGCTCGACCTTTATTATACACGTTTAGCGCGTGTAACGGCGTCAGAGTTCAGAAATCTCATGTTGCCAAATTTTCATCATCATCTAACACTTATTATACACCCCCTGGTATTGAATTTTATGGTATGAAATTAGAACTGAAATGTAAACTGCTGTTTGTGCTCGTTACAGTGTCCAGAAGCCTCCAAAGCTCAATTTGCATCAAGCCCAAATCTATCAGGCATAGGCATTGTCAGGGAAGACTTAACAAAAAGCCACTTGAAACGATTTGAAAGCGCTTCAACATCTAATTTAGCGCCGAAGTCAGGAACTGCCAAAGACAAGACGATCTCCTCTCGACTGCGGCGCATATCTCCAAATATTTTTAAAGGGAAGAAGGAATCTCCGAGTATGAAGAGTGATACGGCTAAAGCGCTAGATGCGAGAAGTAAACTTAACAGTAAGTTTCTCTTACCTAATGATACTGTTTCTGTTTTTATTTGTGAGAGCAGTTTCTGCGACTTACCTACGTGTCTTAGTTATGAGCTCGACGTACACTTGAATTCACTTCACTTGTGCAATTTATTACATTACGACTAAGGAAGTCTGAAGGTCCTAGAACCAAAAAAGACTCGAGCACATGTGTCATCCACCGACTCGTACGCACTGGGCCAGCATGGTGGATTATAGCCCTTATCCACTTGCACGACGGCGCTCGCAAGCTGTCATGTGGGACTTACGTCACAGCGCAACCGATTACCAGCGCTACTAATATGCCGTGGATCTTCCCCGATAAAAACGTTTGCCAAATGAAAAGTATTAAAGCAATTTCAAAATAAAAAATACCATTGATTACGGTAGCGTATAGAGAATAAACTTAAATAAAAACATGTGCTCCAAACTTACATGGATATACTTTAAAAAAATATTAAACTTAACCAAAACAGAAACCGATCGTAAACAAACTCAAACGGCACTCGTCAACTTCTTTTGCAAAATGTATCACCTTTGGAGAATAAAAGAGTATGATAATTATACACCATTGTAACGGGTACATTGTCTAGAAAAAATTAATATATTACATTATTAGAAATATGCAATAAAACATAAGTACTTAGGACATAATTACGGTGACACTTTCACGTTCTCACACACGAAAACACCGGCTGACTTCAACTCGTTGTCACAACCACAGAGTAATGAAAAATGCACCGCACTTGGTTTCAGAGCCATCTATAATTCTTTCTGTGTATTAAAACGACAGATAACGTATGAAAGAGCCGTAGTCTAACCAGAAATTAATATTTCCGTACAGTCGTCATATTGGCACTGTAGTACCACTGACGTAAGTCCGTAAAAAAATTATTGGCACTACAGTACCAGACGTCGTACCAGTGGTTATGCAAATTTACAATATAGGTCTTCTCACAAGGAGATCTGTATCCCAGCACTCTGAATATCATAGGTACCTAGATTGTGCTAAACTAATTGCCAGCTTATTAACTACTTACTTCTTAACATTTTACAGGTCTGTTCAAGCCAAAAATAGTAACACCAGTACGCACCCCTCGGTCGAACATGGAAGCAAGCCCTAATCTCAGTTCTTCAAGAAAGAAATTCAGTCATATTAAATCAACTATACCAAGACCTTCTTCTAAGAAAGAATAAAACTCATCATTTTAGTACAAAATAAAAGTGTTTAATGCAGAACCTAACTAGTTAGCGGACAGTAATTACAATAAACTAATATTTAAATATACTATGTTATTTTGTAATCATCCTATATTAACACTTATATATTTGCAACTCATTGGGTCAAGTATCAGATGGGTCAGAATTAGTATAAGTTCTTATTAATTTTTCAACTTCTTTTTCTAAAGATTCAGTTTTGCATTCTTTTTTTTTTGTTTTTGTTTTTGAATGCTTGGCTTCTTTGTCTCTTCTGTACGTTTTTTCTTCTAAACTTTTATTTCTCTGTAGATGCATTGTAGTGGGATAAATTATACTTTCAATCAGTTCTTCTCTTGCTCCCTTTGCGTAACAATCCCCTTTGTTTTGATCAGCATCTCGACTAGACTTTTTCACCTTCCTATGTTTTTCAACACTGACATCCTCTATACTTTCCTCATCACTATTTACTGATTTTAGATCTGACAGTTCATGTTTAGCTCTATTATTAATTTCCTTTTCTTGAACCTTAGTGGTTAATTCTTTTAAAGTGTACTTTTCTGTGTTTGGACCTTTCGTCCTGTCTTTTTTGGCTAATTTAAGGCAAATTGTTGCTTTTGGGTATCCAATGAATTGCTGATAACATCCTCCCTTTTCCAGTGACACAAAGGGTTTGAAAAATCTTCTGGGGTGTATGTCCTCTGGTGTCTCATTTAATAGCACATAAGCCTTCTTCAGAAATGTTTTCTTGTCAATAGGGTTCTGCATGTGGAAGAAGTTTTCAAGTTGTTCATGGGACTTTAGTCTTTTCAATGCATTTCTTTGTACAATGTTGTAAGAAACTACAGCCATGAGAATGAATGCGGGCTCATTACTAAGTACATGGTCCCATAGTATCAGCCACTCGGAGCAAGTTAGTACCTCACTAAAAGCTGTTTCTAGTATTTTGAGAGCATATGTTTGACTTGTGATGCCAACGTCACAGAAATGGGTCAACAGTGGCTGATCATGCTCAGCCAGAATATTTTCAACAATAGCCAACACACTTATTGGAGGGAATGGAGCATACTCAAACCACAGCTGACAATAATTGCATAACACACTGGCCACAGATTCAAAAAGTAGAAGAGGATCCTTTTGGAGTACTTTCACAAATGGGAAAACAAAACCAGGTAAGAACTTCATAACACCAAATAATGGACACCAGTGAGAGAGACAGGACAGAAGGCGTTTTAAGCTTTTCAGTGTCACTGCACTGTGGATAGTAAACTGCTTCTCGATATCTTTGTAAGCAGAATGAATGCCTTTCTCAAGGAGCGCGGCATAAGCAGCCTTATTCCGTGGAGTATCCAACAGTGACCTCCAGATGATTGAGCGGAACTTATCAGGATATTCACCATATTGCATCAATATTCTCCTTAATCTAGCACTATCCATACAAACACGCATCTTTTCTTCAATTTGGGATTTTGAATGTGCCTGTTCCTTGGCAGCCACTTTGAATGCTGAGGTGCCTGGGACCTCCTTCCTCATAGTTTCTACTACACAGTTTTGATAGGTTTGAACTGAATCCATTACATATGAACAATTGTAGATATTGACTTCACCAAGTTGCAGTATGCAGAGGAAGTATTTTCCTGTAGGACTGACAACGAACCTACGAATACCTGATGATTCGGGATGTATAATATGAATTACATGTAAAGATTCCACATCTAGTAAATAAAGTATACAATCACTACTCAATACAGCTAGGATTTTGTTTGCGCCACCATCAAATAACTGTGGGATAAATGCTATTTGATGAGCACCAGTTATGTTGTATTTAGACATGTTTATTGACTTTAGGGCCTTCCAGGTATCCATACTGAATAGTATTAACATGTTTGTGAGACCGGCCATGGCCATAGCACGACCATTCATCGTAAAAGCTATACTTTTCATGTGTTTCAATTCACTTGGAATTATCTGCTTCACAGATTTCATGTTCTCATGTTTCCAAATTTGTACTGTATCATTTTGAAAACATGCCACAAGGTATTCCCCAGCGGGAGAAAAAATTATTTGTTGTATTTGAGCACCGAGGTATGTGTTCAAGGTGAAATACTTGGTATAATTGCGTAGCTCCCACAGAATAGCTTCTACAGGGCTTGCTGTCAGAAGATTGTTCGTTTTTACATGGTTAGAGAAGGAGATGTGTCTTACTGGTGCTGTATGCCCCGCCAGCGTGAGGGAGATTTGTCCAGTCTCGGTGTCCAGGAAGTTCATCTCGTTCTTTTTCGCCACGGCGACAATAAGCGTATCTTGTTTGCTCTGCACGAATTGTAAGGCAGTGCACGGTCCCGTTCCGGGTAATTTCCAAAATTTTAGGTCGGAAAAGTCCAGAATAAAAATGTTGCCGGCGTTATCCGCACACGCGAGTTTGTCATTGTTGTCGTCGAAAACGCCGCTAGAGAATCGTATTCTGCGGCATTCGCCATTAGCGCCGCGAACCGTGTGATGCAGCTGTAATATGACACCGTCCTTTGGCTTAGATTTTAACTTTATATCAAATTTTTCTATAGCTTCCTGCTCACCTCTCTTCTCTTGGTCCATTTATGATTGTACCAATATTTTTGTATGAATCAAAAAACATGATATTGTCAGATTGTTGACATATTTTTTTCTTAGATTTATCGTAAATATTATTTAAAATTTGGCGGAATCGAGCAATCAAAACAAAAACAGAGATTGTTAAAAATTCTCGATGACAGATGACATTTAAACAGACAAATAGTAAACGTCACTTTGTTCTACGTTCGGATAGATACTGGAAACTCGCCAACTCTGAACCTAATTACTTAAGAGATAAAGTTGAAAACCTATTGAAGAAATTTGACAGATTGTCATAGCTTGTGTGTGGCTTGCTTGCTTGTGAATGTGCTGGCGTCTGTCCATTTATGGGGACTCCAGTGCAGAAATCGCAGTTTTTTTTGGTCTCACCTGTGTCTGTTCCATTCCATCAAATCCTTTGCTTTTGGTCAAACTCAAGCTGTTATAATTTTTTAACACTATAAAATAAACAACAGTTTAAATAATATGTTCAAAAGAGCTATTGGAGCTCAGTTTATAGAAAATAAATAGCAAACAATAAGATTGGGACCCCAAAATCGCATGTGGTCACTATTCTTTGTAAAACAAGTTGCGGAGTTCGCATAGCTGAATTTTGGGCCAAAAATAATATTTAAAGCAACCGACACGCTAACAAGAATATTGTAAAAAACAAAATAAAGTGTATTATGGTTCTTTTGGCGCTTGAAAAATAGTCAGGAGGGCGCAGGTGGTAAACTTTACAATATTGTGAAAGTGTCTATGGAGATTGTTTTGAAAACGCATAGTGGCGTTAGTTCTGAAAATGCCCACATACCAAAAGACCCATAGCGTACCGAACTTGTGAAGTCTATGGTCGGGACTTTGCTCTATTGAACACGATGTGTCGATATGTACTACATATTTAAATATATCGCTATATGTATACCAAGGGAATTACCTATGACTAACATATAAGCTTCTTGCGTCATTTCATTCGGAGTCAATGTGTTTCTGTGTTTTGTGAGTGCAGGACGCACCAGTTTATCAGTTCATTGAGTGGAGTTAACTTTCGAGTGGCAACATTTAATATCAAGGTAAGATAACACTTTCATATCCTTATCTGTTATTATAATAAATGTGTAAAAGAAGATTTGAAAAGAGGTAACTGCTGCTAAGATGAGGAGTAGTATATAGTAATAGAGAAGTATGGAAAAAGGCGACATGCTGCGCCGATCCCAAATAAATTGGGATAAGGGCAGAAAATAATGATGACGTTAATATAATAATTTAGTACCAAAAATTTAAATTTAATAATAATTTAGTATTATAATAATGTTTCTAATTTGGATACGTACCTCATACTTGTAGGTATAGTCATAAAGTCAGCTGTTACATATCATTGTTTTATCTTCTCGGCTGTTGAGCTCCTTATGGGTGAGCAGAAAATCTAGTAGGAAGTGTTAAAACAATTCTAGATATTTATTTATTTATAAACGCTGCTTTAAGTTAAGTAAATGATTATTGCGCCAGTTTAACCATACATTTGTTGACGTTTAAAAATCTCTAAACTTATAGGTACGCGTTTATTAATAAACCGCTTTAGCTATCTCTTTGGACTTTGTAACTAAATGAGTCAATGTGCTTTTATTATCTAATTCAATTAGAATATTGTGCTATGTGATGGAGTAAGAATATTGTTTGTAAACAAACTCATTTTGATTTATTTTTATTGTAGACTAAAGAGACAGGTAGGTATCTTGAATAATTTTGAGATGGAATGTGATAGGTAATAAATTCGGTACAAAAATCGGGTATTCCTATTATTAAGTCATCATCATAATATCACAACTGTAATCCCCGAAGGGTTAGGCAGAGATGTACCAAAGGACACCTACGCTTCGCCGGTTATGTTTAAGGCCCATGTAATATGGGGCGAGCCACAACTGACAAATGTATGAAGGAAAAACTCAACAATACTTTGCCCAACCTGGGATTCGAACCCAAAACCTCATGCTTAGCTGTCAGTTAGTAGCAGTAGTCAGGACTTGTGTCAGAACACATGGGCTCAATAGGCTTACCCCTTATTGACGAAAGTCGCGGGTTAATAGGCTTCTTTTGGGTTAGTTCGCTCCATCGTCGATATCATCGGTCTCTGCCCTCAGGACAAGATTGAGGTCAAGAACTAGGCCCATTTAATAATAAAAAAAAACCTATTCTCTACCTAACCTTTCGGCGCTTACAAGTGTGATGTTGTGATTGGGACTCTTGAATTTTTAAATCGACAATAGTAAGTACAGAAGTACTTTTGTATAGGTAGATATGCAGTGGTGTGGATATTAATAGTACCGGTGATTACCATCTTCCTCGAAGATCTTACTACAATTACAAATACTTTTGGATGGATGTTTGTCACTCAATCACGATAGAACGGCTGAACGGATCTGGACAAAATTTGGCACATAGATAGATTATAGTCTGGAATAGCACATAGGCTACTTTTTTTCTCACACATGCATAACAAAATTTCAACGCGAAAAAAGTCTTGGGCAACAGCTGGTAACATCATTTATATTTATCCCTTTGTAAAGTCCCCTCAGTAATGCATAGGCGACTCGGCTATTGACCACCATGCTTGCTCATGCGTTATCACGATGTTTCTATTTAGCACGTGAGGAGAAAATAAATCTAGAATTTTCTTTTATCGTCACTTGTCTGAACCAGTGGGCAGCTACATATTGTGATTTTTCTGGCGTATTTGGGTTCAAATTTGAATGTAAATTTTTCTAGGTTGATCGCCTCTTTCCTCTCCGTCAATACCATCTTATATTTCTTTTAACTTTGCATCTCAATAGGTTCCTAATCCGTGGCAATCCTACTTCTTTTATTTCAATGTTTACAACACAATATTTATAGCAATACTATTATCATTCCAGATCCATCAAGATGAAGTTCACGGCATTGCGGCGGTACATCAAAGGCAATAAGAACATGTATTCACCCCACATTCTGGAAAACTGCGAACTCGTCATCGACGGTGACAGCTTCTTCAGAGAGACATACAAGCGAACCGGCTGCCAGTTCGTCCTAGGCCCAGACTGCAATGAGTACGCAGACTTCATCATTAAAACACTCAGTTCCTTCGTCAACAAAGATGTCAAATGCAACGTCATCTTCAGCGGCGCCACAAAACACGATGTACCCAAAATAAAAGAAATTCATCAAAGCATCATCAATGATAGAAACGATATTGCCCGAATAGACATGGCAGGATATTTTCAACCCCTTCTCATCAACGACGTACAAAAACAAGTTTTAGAAGAAATGAATATAAAGTATTTTGTATGCGAATATGATTCTATAGGAGCCATTGTGGGAGTAGCCAAAAAACTAAAGTGTCCAGTTCTAACAAATAACGTAGAATACAGTTGTTACGGTGTCTCGTGCATTGCGCCGGATTCAGTGGAACATGGCAACGGCACAACAAAATTAAAGTGCTTGATCTACGAGCATGAGAAAGTAAAAACTGCTATCGGTGTTTATAGTAAAATGCCAATATTGCTGGCTTTGTTGAACGAAAGTGGTGGTTACTTAGAAAAGCTAGCTGAAATAATTGAAGATGGTGATAGCGATGTTATAAGGCCCGTAATACGATGGGTCAAACGGCAAAAAGAGGCAACTGTTGTTAGTAAAGTGTCAAGTAGCATAGACGATGAAGATGAAAATAAAGTTTTTAAGGAAGTTTATGAGAAAATACAGTTAATATACTCATATCCATTGAGCAACCTTGCTGTGAAATATTTTCAAAGAGACCGAGCTCATGGTTTATTCAAAGATGACAAGAAATGGTTCGCCAAAGGTGTTGCTAATAGCAGGATAGCTGTTCCGTACATCAATTTGAAAAAGAAAGGAGTAATATGTGGATCTTTGTTAATGAATGACATCACGCGACCCGATGCTTTACTGGCAGCTTTTGATATGATCGTTTACAGTCATTGTGTTTTGAAAAACTCTAAAGATTCAACGATTACGTTTCTTGGGAGGGACGGCAAGAAAAGTTCGGTAAAGGAAATAGTTACACATTGGGATAAAGAAATTTCTAACAGAGACATATTTACGAAACACCGTGTTAGTAAGAAATTAAGGTTACTAACGAAAGAGTCTGACGCTTTCGAACAGTTTCTTGAAGAAGTATTACCTGGATATGATTACAAGAAACCACTTGAGGCTGTGTCTGAGGATTGCTGGATTCTTATTATAACTCTTGTGTATTATGTTTTAAAGAAGAATAAGGACTTTATCAAAGATGCTTACTGCGTTCTACTTTCGTATTTAATGCTAGGTCCGTTATCTAGAATCGTAGAAAATTTAAAAAAGAATGGCCCCAGTTTGACAGTTTCAAATACCGCGAAGGACGCAGAAACTTTTTACAATGGTTTAAAGTTTTTATTTGAAGAAGTTAATTTAAGGCTAAAGTATAATACTACAGTAGTTCATAATCTGTCAGAATTCCAACATTGCCTGCAGCATATGAATTATTTAAATAAACTGTGCGGTGAAAAGATCCCCTGCACTGTCTACCATAACACTTATAATGCTACATTTATTTACAACACACTTTTGTTTGTGGATAATAAAAATGAATTGATGAAATATTTGGAAAATAGATTTAGCGGATCAAGTTGTTTGGATATATTTAAAAAAATTGTCACTGCTTTTGAGAATTGTTTGTCAGTAGCTAAAGTTTTTGCAAAAAATAAAATTGTCAAGACTGATTCGGTTGATCAAAATATTAATAAAGTTCATTCTCAGCAGAATGGAGCAAGTACACACAGTGCTCAGGAAGAAGTTGTTCAAAATAACTCTATAAAAATTTCTCATGTTGTCCTTAGGAACATACTTTAATGTAAAGACTACCTATTTATTAATTAGTCAAGATTTTAGATCATTGATTGATTAAAGGTATTTATTATTTACAAGTCAATTAGATACTAATACTATAAAGCTGAAGAGTTTGTTTGGTTGAACACGCTAATCTCAGGAACTACTGGTTCGAATTAAAAAAAAAAAATAGTGTTGGATAGCCCATTTATATTGGAAGGCTATAGGTATATAACATCACGCTACGACCAAAAGGAGCGGAGTTACGATGAAAAATGTTGCAAAAACGGATAAAATTGTATTTTTATAATAATTTCACGTGGACAAAGGTCGCGGGCAACAGCTAAATATATTTATTATTACTATATTGTTTAGGCAACCATTTTGTTTAATTTCTTGTTTAGTTACTTACTTTATAAAAGGGATATTAATGTTCCTAACTGTATGATGTTTCTCAGTCAGAATCTTTTAACTTAGGAATAAACCATTGTGACAGTATACATTAATTTATTTCTTGTGTATAGTGATTTTTAGTATTACAACTGTAACGATGTATGTCTAGCTGTGACATGTGATTAGGATAGAATAAGAATTAAATATACGGAAATTAAATGATAATTACGTCTTCTTCATTTAAAACCATTCCCTTTTATATTATTTTACCGTTACTTACTCGTGAATGAACATTGCAAAACGCGGTTGTATTCAATCAAAACACCGCTGGAGGTGGGTCGCATTTGGCTACGGCTTATAACCCCAATTATTTTCAGTGGTGCCGTATTTTCTCCGTAAACTGTTCCGTTTTTTCACCTCTCGGGGAAATTCGAGTTAATTTGACGTAAAGCGATTATGGCGGTTGGCGGTCGCGCCGACAGCGCAGGCGCAGTACGCCATCAGACACGAACCGCGCTCCCGCGCACTCGCGCCCATTCAAATGGAACCGTGACGTTTGGCGCGAAATTTAAAATGTCACAAACCTTCGAACACCACAGAACGTCTTTGTTAACTTTTGGAACAAAAGATAGCAAATGATATTAGTAACAATCGAGTTAACTGAAACAAACACTAAACAGATTACAAAAGCGAACGGAAAATTAATAAATCACGGTTGAATTCTTTGCTAACGACGCGTTTGCAATGCGGTCTAATAGCGACAGTAAAATCTGTTTTCTCTGAGATTCCGCGGGCTTGTTGTCCGTGTGTTTCTGGTAGTCGAGCATATGCCGACGTACCGGTTGGTGGAGAGTGCGGGCGTGTTCCCTCGGATCCTGAGCGCTGTCAAGATGTGCTTCCTGAACGTGCTTCGTCTGCACGTTTCGCAGACTCAGAGGCAGAAGCGCTTGTACAAGCAGTATATGGAGCAGCTGGCGGGGGCGTACGTGGAGAGGTGTACGGACTTGAGTTCGATGCACTGGGACCGGAGGTACAGCTACAGGGTTCCGTCCCCTGAGTGGCGGTACTCCCTGCCGTGTGAGGACCACTGGTGCAGCACTGATGGGTCCAGGTCGTGTTGTGGCTCGGAGTGCACGGACAGCGGGAGGTGCTCGTCTCCTTGCTGCTCGGAAGTGATCTTCAATGGCGGACACCATTTCAGCGGGAAGAGAACGCCGAACATGCATGTTTGTCATCCTATTTGCTATCCTGGCAACTTTGGGTGAGTGATTTTGTTTTCAATTTCTTATTTGAAAGTTTGACGATTTCATTTTTCTACAATGTGCCTTGAATCTAACTTTGTCATCAACTTTCTTTGAGATTCTACACAATATTAATATTCAGCTCATAAAATATTTTAATGTCGAGTTTTTAATTAGGTACACTTTGTCTTGTTAGAATCTGTTCTCGTTGTCGTCATTCTCATAAAAAGAAGTGCGAAGCCAGGAAAATGTTTATACTTTTTACTGAGAGTCTGTTATAAATAGATCTACAACCTTACGGTACTCGTACTGTATAAAAAAGTCAGTAATTGTAGTCTTATCGCATGTAATATTGAATAGAATCTATGGGAAACTTTGGCGTACACTCATGATTATTGTGTACTTTTAAAACTACAATAGAATTTGAAGTGTCATACAGCAAGCATTGTATTTATGTAGCTTTACTTACGTGTTGTATAACCCTCGTTTTGGGCTTCGCCGCAGCCGGGTAAAAATTTATCAACGAATAACGAAAACGTTCGTTTTTCGTCCCTCGTTTTGGACTTCGCCGCAGCCGGGAAAAAATTTTTCAACGAATGTTTACATACATTTTTTATATTAGAACCACTTAGACTATTCATCGTATAGAAAAATCGAAAAATCATAAGTAAGTCAGTGAGACTGAAAAACTCGACAAATTGTTCTCGACAAGTGTTTTTCTGATTTGTTCTAAATGCTGTTTGTAATTGGGTACGTAATAGCCATTTGAAAGTTGCAACAGGTGGCCCGAAAGTTTGACAACCAGTCTTGTCACGGGGTATCGTATAACCCAGTAACCGGGTTATGGAGTTCAGATAGGCAGTCGCTCCATGTAATTCAGCTGCATCCGGTTAGACTGGAAGCCGACCCAAACATACTTGGGAAAAGGCTGATGATGATTTGTCTTCCAACATCAACATTGTGATAGTGTACGGTGCCTACAACCATTGGCTCCTACAGTCTTATAGTCATATAATTCCAAAAACGGGTAGCTTATTATGATATCCTGTGAAATTCATACCTAATAAACTTTGGTTTATTGTGTTTCTCGTGTGAAACTGTAATTTGTCGATCTCGCACCGGTCTCTAATAATCATAAACGCAACATGTGGTTAGCAATATTAATGAACTGTTAATTATTAACTCGGAAAGCGTGCTTCGTGGATCTTATTGCAAATGTTCTGATATAGGTAGCTGTTATTTAATATGATTAAATTGAATCTTAAGCGAAGATTTTGATACACTCCTGTTTGAATTTCAATTCTGTTTTCGTGATTAAGATAATTATGACAATGGGACATTGATTGACACAGCAGTGGTAGACCTGTGGTAGCCTCGATTTACGATTCGTGGGCTCGCATCCAAGTAGGCGAATTAGCTTGTGTAATTTAAAAACTTCAATGACCGGTGAATGAGCGCGACTGCTGAGCATGAGGTCCTGGGTTTGATTCCCAGGCCAGGCAAAGTGTTATTTGGTTTTTCCATCAGGAATTTCTCAGTAGCAGCCACGGAGTCTGGATTTGGGCCCGATTGATGGCAATAGGCTGGCCCCCTATTACATGGCACTTAAACATAACTGGCGAAATGTGGGTGCTCTATTAGGTACACCTGTTGGCCTATTTTCTAGTAGTGTGAAACTGGAAAGCAATTGTCTATGCTACTTACATTGGAATTTCTTCATGGAACCTATTATCAAAGTGGACCATAAGTGGCAATATAGTTTCAACTATAATAACGCGTAGGCTTTCCTTACTCAGTACCCAGTTAGCCACATTGTATATTATTATGTATGAATTGTCATTTCGCTTGAAATTCTGGTTTTGAAGCGTGACATAATTATGAGTGGTTATGGTATAATACACCTTGTTTTAATCAGATGCGCACTTGTTTCTCCATTGTTTACGTCATTTGGACATTTCTCCTCATGTTTTGCAGCTAAATGTATATTTTTATTGTTGTGTGGTGATATAAGTACCTGCGTCTTGCTTTTACGTGTATTTACGTAAATAATACATAAAGTGAAAGAGCCGTCAATTAGTACCGGATCAGCTGGGACGAGAGTTTAGATTTTAATCATGTTACTTTCGATTTGAGAACCTCCCTTTTTGATTGAAAATTCTTTCTACGTAAGTTTTGGGTATTTTGTTTCTAGGAGTAGATATTTAACTTTTTACTTACAGCAGCGCACTGACCATTGACATAGCCAAAAGGTGACGAGGGACACAAAACCATCGACTAATGGTCCACATCCCTACAGGCCCAGGATGGAAAGAACTAAAAATCATGGAGAAAGGCCTTTGCCCAGCAGTGGGATGTAGCAGTCTAAAAGTAACATTAATTTATTGTCTTAAGACCGTCACTAAGAAAATAACTGCTTGGCCTTTTTAAAGTAATACACCGTTTTCTTTATTCCACTTTACCAGCTACTGAAATTAAATCGACCCATCTTTACCTCATATCTGCTTACCCACCCATATAGAAATTAAGTACATTGTGTGGATAGTGACAAATCCAGCATTGTGTACCGAAAACATGGCTTAGATAAACATTTTCGCGTGAAACAAGCGTCGCCTTTATTCATTGCATATACACGCTCCGTTGCACAGCAAATTAAATGCACGTATCTTGCAAAAGGTTAATATCCTATGATGTTATGAAACTAAAGACTAATTGGTAGGACCTGTTGAGGGTTACCGAGTGTCCTTTGCATAGTATAGTATAGTGTAAAAAACAGAGAAGTTTTTTTGTAAGTCCAACAGAATTATAGCTAACTATCTTTTGCCCGCGGCTTCGCTCGCCTTAATTTAGAATTTGACAATTAAACTCTGAACGCACTACTAAAGTTTCTATAATAATATAATTCAATCTTGATTCGAAACACACGTGGCGCCATCTATTATCATGAGAACGTTATTGTTGCTTTACTTGGGAACAGTACTATTTTAGGGATGAAAGGTACCGTTTCTGTACACCTGGCACTGGCAAGATTTCAGGAAGATCGGTTCAGTGGTTTAGGCGTGAAAAGGTAACAAACAAACAAACAAACTTACCTTCGCGTTTATATTATTAAAAATAGTTAGGTTTACGATTAGGGTAAGTACTCCAATTCATACTATTATAACAGTAAGAAGTAGGGCATCAATAAGATAAGAAGTAGGGCATCAATTTGCATTCTGTTAGTCTTACTCCTAGATTTGATGGAAAATTGACCATCTTTCTTTATCAGTAACTAACTAGCTTTTGCTCACAGCATCGCTCGCGTTAAGGTTGGAAATTATCTCATGGGAACGTTTTAAATATACTATAAGACACTCTGGGAACTAATGTAGCTTCTAATTAGTGAAACAGTTTTTAGAACTGGATGAGTAGTTCCGAAGATTATCTTAACTTAGAAAATTTACTTCTTTATAATATTGGTATTAGATATAGATAAGTATTCAAATTCATTTTATTGCAAGATGCAAGAAGTAGGTACCACAGTTGCCGGACGCCAGTGGAACATTTTGAATGAGAACTTACGACTAGATTTGATAGGCAATTGCCCATCAACATTTATCAATAATTTTCATGAATTTATTTGTAACTAAATGCTATTATGATTTGTAATCAGCTTTTGATGTCATAAGTTTCAAAACTAACTGATTAATTTGACTAAATAAGTGGCGATTGTTTTAGACATTCTAAAATTAAAAGGTCTGTTGTTAAAAAATAACGCACGCTCCCTCTAGAAAACCGATTCGCACTGAATACTGGCCCTCTTTATACGGCCTACATAGCAATGAAGAATCAATCTTCCTTGCTATGTATTTTCTTATAGTTTAGTTAGATCTACAAGTGCTAACCCTACTATTGACGCCCTATTAATTACCATATGCAACAGCTAACAAACAAGCTATTAATTAGCGTGCCAATACATCAGATATGGGCAAACAGTTTTGTAGTTTCATGTTTGTGCTGTTTTATAAATGTATCACCAGGGCAGACTTGTTCTTGACACGAATTACGTGATTCGTGGATGACTTTTAACCAGCGATAGATTTCTACAGGGCGGTGGTGACAAAAACCGTTTTTATGTAGTCGTTATCGTACTGCGTGCCAAAGACAATTTACAACAACATATTTCAAGAAAACAAGAAAACTCAATTTGTTTTAGACTTAGGTACATAAAATAATAGAAAGCTACATATATAAACTTTAAATAACGGTGTTACCATACCAAGGCGTTTATTATCACTTAATATGTGTGTGCAGATAAATGTTGGAAACACTGGAACGCAATCGTCGTGACGATTGGAATGGTAACGGTATTGCGTGTCAGCTAAGCTCGTTATGATATGTAACATAATAATATGTATTTATTATGAGAGAGTAACGAATGCAGAAAATGTGGCCCTCGTTAAAATTACTTAAGTAATCATCATACCTACTCACACAGAGGCGTAGTTGTAAGACTTGCTTTTGCCTTTTTTTGCACTTTCGCTTACATAGACTTGTTGCAACTCTGTGGTCCAGTGGTGACCCTGATTGTCATCCACCAGGTAGGCTTAAGTGCGTTATGAACCCATAATTATTATAATTACGTATACAATATGCACAGGAATCCGAAAAATAAGAGGTCGTGTCTTAGATTCGCGAACTCGGCCGAATATGACTTGGTAGTACGACGGTCACATCACCAGGTTGTCACTTGCTTCGGTGAAGGAAAACATCGTGAGGAAACCAAACCAGCATGCCTCCGAGATATTTCTTGACGCCATGTAAAGCCAAGTCAGAGACCCATGGGCGTCATAAAAGCTCTGACAACAGCTTAGCCACTAACCACACGATAAAGAAAGAAGCCTATAATGTTCCTACTGCTGGAACACAGGATTCCAGACTTCTTCGACGTCGTGTCGATGATTCCCTTTTTTAAAATTAAATTAGAGTTGACCAGAACTCTGCCACCTCGACGGCGTTGGTGGTGGCCTCCGACAGGTCTCTCAAAGTGCACGTGGAACCGCACATAGTGCAGGACAGGAGGCGAGCCATAGCTTGCTTTGAGGCACCGCCAGTTACACATGGCTTCATCGGAATACCCCCACTAGACCAAGTTGTATCTGCAGCGGCCCACCTGGCTTCGCAATCCGTTTAGGGACTTCCAGCTGGACCATTGCAGCAGGTGTTCGCCTGGAAGCATTTCTGCAACTTCGACATAATGTTTTTCCCAGTGCGGATTGGTAGATGGCACATCACTTCGAAGTTTTGGTTCTACGATATGCAGCCTATCGGTGATAGTCACAGACAGCACCTTATTAATCAGTATTTGATTAGAATTTGTAGGTAACTTGTGTAGTGATGTTTATAACAATCCATATTTTCTAGCTTTGATGATGACATGCATGATAAGTCTAGATGTTTGTTTATCACTTTAAAAAACCTTAAACTGTATGTTATAACGCGATTCGATACTTATCGTTATTTCAATGATGGTTATTGTCCATAAGAGTAACCACGCGTTGAATTTACTATTGCCATTTATATTGTCGCTTTTCTACGGTACGTTTAACCGGAAATATTCTTTATTTATAGTCAGACTATCAGTCGCCACCTTAGTCTAGTGGTCGAAACCCGACTTCTTCTGCTGAGGACGAGGACCTGGATTCGATTCACAGGTTGGTCAGTGTTATTGTGTGTTTCCATCAGGAATTTCTCAGTAGCAGCCACGGAGTCTGGATTTGTGCCCAGTTGTTCGCAATGGCAAGGCAGCACAAACGATTCTATGTTAGATATAATGTAATAGAAAAAAACAACCTTATCATAGAACAAAAAAAATAAAGTAAGCAATGGAGATAGCAAAAAAAAAAACTAAAAGCAAAGATGTGTCTCGTAACAACTGACAACTAGTCGTAGTTATTTCGCGTGTCAGCGAGAAGTGCCGTCAATAACGTCGGCTGAATGGCATCAGTGCCAACAGTGCGTTACACCCGCCGCTGTATCTTTTTATCATAAGTTTTTCAGGGGAAAACAGCCGTTCATCCACGCAGCGGAATACATTGCTTTGTAATGTGATGGTCGGGTTCCGTGGCAAATTGACGGGATTTAGAAAGATTAGACACAAGGTGTAAATGAAGAATGCTTGGTTGCTTGGTAGCATTCTGTACATCAAACTTAGTAACTCGCAAAAATGACTGCTGGGAAACGACTTTTTTTTTTGTTGTGAAAAATCACGTTTTACGGTAGGATTCAATAAAACACGCTCAAAACAATATAATAGTATGGGGGTCGTGGAAGTAATTTAAAGTAAAGTTACAACATAAAAAAATAGTATTTAAAAACTTGTGAAAACGTTGGTACTTTGAACCCCAATATTCAGTTATGGCCTAGAACAAAAAAAGACTATCGCACTGACTGGGAGAAGAAGTCGGCTTTCGGCTTTTAATTTCTTTGGTTCAGTTTTCAGATAGGTCAACTTAGCCAGTCATGAACAAAAACAAATTCAAACAAGAACAAAGAAATGGGCCTAATTCATAACGAACAGCACGGAGCGGAGCGCCAAATCTGTTGGCTCTGTATACAGCATTGCATAATCGACTAAAATCGATTCGATCCCAACACTAAAGTCGGCCAACTTTTCTTTTTAATTTCGTGCGGACGATACGGTACAGAAACAGCATAACTTATTGAAATACTTTTAAGTAGTAATAGAACTCACTATGAGCAACAGCTAAGTCAGCTACTCTACGACTATCTCTATAAAGTCTTCTATCATCATCTGTTTAGCTTTTTCCCAACTATATAGGGGTCAGCTTCCAGTCTTATCAGATGCAGCTGAATACCAGTATTTTACATGGAGCGACTGCCTATCCGACCTCCACAACCCAGTACCGGGTAATACGATACCCGCGATAGACTAAGTAGTTGTCAGACTTTCGGGCCAGTGACTACTACTGTCAAATATCTATACAAATGACAGCCGGGACCAACGGCTTAACGTTCATTTCGAGGCACGGAAGAAACTCGGGATGTAAAGAGAACCAACCTAGGCAAGCGCGGCTTAACCTGAAGATCGACCCGAGCGGCTGTTGTTAACAAGCCACGAGCTCCTAAAGTCTACTACCTACTGTAAAGTCTTCTTTCCAAGCTATGTATACTGACGGTCTGCCACTTTTCATCCTTATGCTCTGAGTAATAAGGTTGAAAAGCAGTCGACGACATCGGTGAACTCGGTAGTACATACATGGGTTTATAAGAGTTTGTTTCGGTGTTTTTATTAATTAACTAGCTTTTGCCGGCGACTTCGCTCGCGCTATTTTAGAATTTGTCAATTAATTCGGGTTGCACTCTGCTTGTAATAATATGATTCAATCATGATTCGAAAGACACGTGGCGCCATCTATTATCATAAGAACGTCATTGTTGTTTTTCATGGCCGGTACTTTTTTTCGGGATGAAAGGTACTCTAGGTCTGTTTCTGTACACCTAACAACGTATATGCAAAATTTCAGGATGATCGGTTCAGTGGTTTAGGCGTGAAAAGGTAACAAACAAACTTACTTTCGTATTCATATTAAGGACTAGCAGCTAGTCCTTAATATGAATACGAAAGTAAGCTGTGCCCGCGACTTCGTTCGCGTGGATGTCGGAACTTAACAATGTATTTTTTTGTGCGAAGCGCTGTTGGAGGATTCCGATACAAATCATTTTTTTTTATTTATGCTAGTGCTTCTTTATAAACAACATTAGCTGTGGAATCATCTGGAGCGTACACAAAAAGGTTATTGGGGTTGTTTACGCGAGAAAGAGCTACGTATAGTTGACCATGGGAAAAGCATCCAATACTTAGGTCCACCCCCGCAACGGATAATGTCTGGCCCTGAGCTTTATTAATCGTCATGGCATAACAGAGACTGACTGGGAATTGCACTCGTTTGAAAGAGAAAGGAAAGTTGTTAGGAATTATAGGTATTCTTGGAATAAAAACAATATCACCAGCGCCGCAACCGGTTAATATTTCAGCTTCGATTATGTTTTGCTGCAGATTTGTGACTTTGAGCCGTGCCGTTACGAGGACATCAATTTCTGAGGAGAATTATTGGTACACCGATTTTTAAAACTATTTTGTGGGCTGGAAGTCCGGGTGTGTTGAGGGAATCCAAAAATTCTACCGGGTAGTGCGTGGCGTTATCTTCTTCCATAACTGTATTTATAGAGGTGTATTCTCTACTATTCCCGGACACATGAATCAATATTTTTAAATTAATTGCCGTAGCTTGGACATTGCGAGGAGTTAAAATAGCTCGCTGACATAGCCAAGAATCGGCTTGATTTCCCATGTTTGTGGAATCTCCGTACACAGAAGAAATTAGCTCCTGTTGTGATGTAACGCAAGAACAGAGATAATCAACCAAAATAACTTTGCCATCTTCTTGTACGGGGTATGTGCCATCGCCTATTTGTAACAATAAATTGGGAAACTCCTGTGCATTTTCGCAGAATCGCAACAGTGCACGCATATGTACACTCAGGTGTGTAGATGATATATTGCGCCATAAAACAGAACTCTTCAGACAGGCAGCAATTTCTCCGGCTCTCGTTCCTCGGGGTACTATCGGGAGTGTCTGCCGAAAATCACCGCAGAACAGCACCGTGATGGCTCCCATCGGCCGGTCATTTTGCCTTATGTCCTGTAAAGTTCTATTCACTGCTTCTACAGCTTTGCGGTTTGCCATAGTGCACTCGTCCCAAAAAATTAAAACACAATCGCATAAAACCCTTGCTTTATCGCTATTTCGCGATAATTATGTTGCAAACCGGGCTTTCCGTGCGGTCTAAGTCGATAAGAATTATACATGTTGTGTCTGCCGTTTTTCCTCCAGGCAATAATGTGGCTGCTATCCCTGAAGAGGCGACAGCAAGGGAAATTTTATTTTGGTTCTGTAGTGGCACTACAAAAAGTACTTCAGCAACATAGAACAAAAAGTACTACAGCGCCATCTATGACGCAGAGGATGAACTAAAACTCGAAATATATATAAATTCTGCATCGCGCAAGTAAAGTTATTTGTGACTTAAGACTATACAGAAGAACCCGACAACAACTGTTGGGCAGTAGCCCACCAGACATAACACCCGTCTGATCGGAGGATTCTCCCTTTTCAATGGTGGTTGAAGAGCTTTACACCCTGTTCTCCATACCCCTAATTGGTGACCCCGAAATGGACGTCAGCGCAGCCTTCGAGCAACGTGACGTCATCAACATCACTTCCTCAAGCTTCCTCAAACTTCCTCAAGTTTTCGAGCAGCGAGTCATATAGCCAGCCAGCTTCAAAATGGGTATTCCTGACCACCAGCATGCAGCGGAAGCACATTCCTGGTCAGCACCCTCAGCCTCATAAAGCTACCTTGGCACTGCACTTTCGGCCGGTTGAGAGCTGTACCTCCCGGTCGATGCGAGCAGTCAGCCACATCGCGGCGCTGTACCACGTCCGACGCAACGGAGCACATGCAGTGCCGACCCCGACTAAAGGGGTTCGCACTACCGCCGCAGACAGTTCCGACTCACCGTGAACAATGCGGCAACGACTTTCCACTGGCCTGGCAATCAACGACTCATTCTACTACCGACCCTAGTCTCCGCGGGGGAGTGATGTAGCGGCACTACAAAAAGTACTACAGCGCCATCTATGACGCAGAGGATAAACTAAAAATCTAAATATATCTAAATTCTGCATCGCGCAAGTAAAGTTATTCGCGACTTAAGACTATATAGAAGAACCCGACAACAACTGTAGGGCAGTAGCCCACCAGATATAACACCCGTCTGGTCGGAGGATCCTCCCTTTTCAATGGGGGTTGAAGAGCTTTACACTCTGTTCTTCATACTCCCAAAGTTCCTTATTTGAGCCAAAATAACTTTGGTTAGGAAAGTTTTACCTGTTCCGCCCGGTGCGACTAAAAACAGGATTTCACCCGAGGCGTTTTCTACACTGCAGCATACCCTATCAAACGTCTGGCGCTGATTCTCTGTCTTTGCGCAGCCATTTTGTAAAATTTCTGCGAGTTCCACGGGATGATAACTAATTTCTGATACGTACTCTCTGTTAATACGTTCCCCATCGACTGTCGGTGTGTGCAAACCGTATTGACTGATCGGGTTCCCTGGTATACTTATAACTATCTCTTTAATAGCCAATAAGGACCTGTTGTTGACAAATTTCACGTACCCTATAGGTCAGGAATTTCTCCATCAGTATTTAGTTAAACATGCCTCAATCAGAAAATAACGTCACACGCACAATGCCATCTATCGAATATCTATATTCAATGCTGCACGCAGTTGATGTCTAGATATAGTCTAGTCTGAGTTCGATAGATGGCGCTGTTTTAATATTTTACTTCGGAAACACTATTATAATTTTATTAATTTACATTTTTCTTTCTTTCTATTTATAAGGTGTGAACTGATTACGATGAAACAAAAAACTTAATGTTCAATTACTTCAATTTACGCACATATTGTTGTGTATAAAAGTTACGGGAAGTTGTGAGACCAACTGCACATAACCCTAATTTTACTTCTGTAACACTTTAAATTCAAATATCTTTTGATAGACTGAACCGATTGCAATGCAACAAAAACTAAATGTTACTCCAAGTTACGCTCAATCGTTGTGTATAAAAGTTATCTACATTGCTTTTGTACATTTTACGTGATGCCCGAACAAATACACAGACAAACAGACAAAAATTCGAAAAATGCTGGAAATGGGTTCTATTGGTTGTCCTTTAACACCCTGGCTATTTTTTTTGGATTTTTTTTCGATGTACAAAAACGACTTTTCTACAGTTTTATTATATGTATAGAAGATATTAGAAAGATAATAGTCGACAAGCAAATACCGTCATCATGGTACTTAAAAGAAAATTACGAATAATGAATAGTGTTAAAACTCGAACCAATTATTTCAGTTAAATCGTTTCTAGGCACTTTTGACTAGACAAGGAGTCGGCCAGTTAGTCAAAGAGTTGAAGATAGGTAATTCCCAGTTCGAAAACGTGAATATCTCGATGGAAAAGAACCAATTTACAATATAAATATCATTTATCAATTCATTATAATTATCCGGATATTTTTAGAAATAGTTTACGGACATTAAAACTTTATGGAACAGTATTGTTAGTTTGTCACAGGTACCTATACCATAACTAAAACGACAACTATCGAAGATAATCAAAATAGCGAGAAAATTACAATTGTAACGCTGCGGAAACGTGTTGCTTTCATTTTTGACTTATTTGCGCTATCTATTTATATTTCAATGACTTTTTGGTAGGCACTTAACTTTTAGTACATTTTACCTGTTGTGACGGCGCGGGCGGTCCGGCGGAATATCTCAGTAGGAGCCACGAAGGCTGGATTTGTGCCCAGTTGAAGGCTATAGGGTTGCCCCCATTCATCATCATCATCCACAGCCCGACTTCACCCACTGCTGGCTATAGGCCTCTCGTTGCTTGTGCCAAGCTTCACGCTCCTGTGCCAGCCTCATCCAGTATATTCCGCCCCCTACTAAACGGGACTTAAACATTACTGGCAAAATATGGGTGTACTGTAGGTTCTGCCTAACCCTTTAGGGATTACAGGCGTGAATCTTTGACTGATCTAGTGATAGATCAGCCACACCATAAACATAATTGTTGTGTTTAAGAGCTATTCGCTAAAAAGACGAATGGTTAGTGTAGAAACAGTTTCATGAATGTGATATCTGCCTGTCCTGTTGTTTACACATCACAGGAGCCGATAAGCGCTACTGAAAGTGCTCAATTCGTCGCCAAATTTTAGGCTGCCTCAATTCGAAGTGTCATCGACATGCAAAGAAGACGAAGAATGTGATAACTGTGTCCATTGACTTGTTTCCTTGCTAGAAAAAAGTCTTTCACGCCGATATGATACCTACCTCATACATGCCTGTATATCATAAATAACGCCTGTCTGATACGAAAGCCGAGTATGTAACGACAAATACATTACTAGTATTACTACTCGGTACACAATAGTGATGCGCGATCCGATCATACAAACGAATACTTACGATAAACGCTTGGACATAAGTACCGTTACCGGAATAAATGTATCGTAACACCAAGTTGTCCTTTTAATAATCAGTTAGTTCAAAAGACCAATAAAAGAATGCCTGGAATTCGGCCAGACTCTTACATTTTAGATTGGATTAAAAGTATGTTATGCGATAGTTGAAGTTTAGTTATTAATAACTAGCCTTTGCCCACGGCTTCGCTCCCGCTAATTTAGAATTTTTGACAGTCAATTAGGGTTGTACTCTGCTTGTAATAATATTATAATTCAATCATGATTCGAAAGACACGTGGCGCCATCTATTATCATAAGAACGTCATTGTTGTTTTTCATGGCCGGTACTTTTTTTCGGGATGAAAGGTACCCTATCGTCTCATTGGATGTCCTATAGGACATCTAATGAGATCAAAAGTAATTAAATGAATTCTCAAAGTTATGTTAACGTCACTTAATGAGTTCTCGCAGTAAGCCGACGATAGGGTACTTTTCATCCGTGTCGTCAGATCAGGGTTAGAAAACATGAAAGCACAAATCATAATATGTAGTACATTATAAGGAGCATAAAACACAAATTTTCAAACATTAAGAATTATTTGATAAATAATATAAAATAATAGACTTATCTAAGCTACTACTAATACACTGGATACGATCCTGGAATCCAAAGTATCGATCCTACTTAATAATATTATAAATGTGAAAGTTTGTGAGAATCGATGTGTGGATGTGTGGATGTTTGTTACTCTTTCACGCATAAACGGCTGGACCGATTTGGTTGAAATTTGGTATGTAGATAGGTTGTACCCTGGATTAACATATAGGCTGCTTTTTATCAACACACCACGCGGGCGAAGCCGCGGGCGGAAGCTAGTACAAAATAATGCAAGCATCGTACATCCCTACACTTAATAAATGTTACAAAGTGCTGTGCTGCTGGTGCCAGCCTGTTGAATTGTAAAAACTGTTATGCTGATGAAGTTTCGTAGTACTTAAGTGTTGATTAATCGTAATTAACAGGCGTTTCCTTCAATGGTACATAAATCATTCGCAATACCTACTTAAACTTTTTACCAATTAGCCACACTCGACTCTGTTGAGCGCAGAGCCAAGAGGCTCATTGGTGACGATAAGAGTAAGCTGGTGGGTACCAAGCTTCATAGCCTGGCCCACCGGCGCAAGGTTGCATGTCTGTCGGTCTTTTACAGGCTGTACTTCGGTGAGTGTGCCCAAGAGCTCCACGAGATCATTCCACCATCTCGCTTCTTCCATCGGGAGTCCAGACGTACTGCGTGTTATCACCCATTCCTTGTCGATGTTCCACATACGCACGAAGCGCTTTGCTACATCGTTTATTATGCGCACAGCCAAGGAGTGGAATTCGCTGCCTTCGTCGGTGTTCTCAAGTTCATATGACCCCAATCTATTTAAGTCGCGAGTTAATAGGTCTTAGGTAGTCCTTTGGGTTAGCTCGTTCCATCGTCGACCTAATCTCTGTCCTCAGGACTAGATTGAGGTCAAGAGTAGGCCCATTAATCATCTCTTGTCTTTTGGACCATACTCTACCACGCTGGCTCAGCGAGTGCTGGTGACTTATTATTTACCGAAAGTGCGGTCCCAGTCCAGTCCAGAATCTGCTGTCCTCCGCCTCCGGGTTAGTTCGCACCATTACTGTTACTTGGGAGCTGACTTGGCGTATTCAATTTTAAAATAAATCTCTTTTAATGCACCTAGGAACTGAACAGAACTGTTACTGTACCTCTTCTTGGTACTTAAATCTAACTAAAATCTTGTAGTACCTAAGTGTTTAAACAAGAATGACCATAAAATTGAGCGTTATACTCGCCAAAATAACTTTAAGCCATGTTAATGGCCATTTGTAAGAAACGTGGACATTTTAACAAGATATAAAGAACATTTAAGCGTTTACAGTTGACTTGCGGACTGCTATAAAGCTAATAGCACCAGGGTAATAGCCCATAATGTTAAGGGCAGCTGTCCGATGAAAGTACTACTTTGTTGAACCGCTGGACCATAACGTAATCGGTTTTCACTCGGTTTTCAATTACCCTCGTATAACATGGAAAAGCGGCTTCTTAACCAATATTATTATCGATCAAGACAATTTGTTTTTATATTACTCAACCACTTTCTAGTTTATTATTTAACTAAATTACTTCATTGCGTCAACTTTCGAAGGATATTGACAAAGAAAGTGTTCAGCGCCATCTGTTGTCGAGTAGCTGAAGTAGTAAGTCAGTGTAGTGTGAGCGTGTGATGACAGATGGCGTTTCGAATAAGTTATCTTATGTAGAGTTCGCAACAAAAATGTTTTTGATCATTGCATTGTGTTAGTGGATAATATCACATAAAATAATAATGAATGAGTCGGTATTTCAGTTTCTGAGTAAAAATGTTTTTATTACTCCAATTTTCAGATGAGTTCAAATTGAATTTGTCTCCGAGTCAATCTCGATGTAAGTAAATATTGTAAAGAGAGTAGAAATTTAGCACAACATATTTAATCTCGAAATCCAGTTATGTTGGCATGTGAGTAATTTTTAAATTACAGCATAATCGGAATAGGAATTCAATCAGAATTGTAGGTGGTTGACTGCTTTCCGTCTGATGGACGATTGGCTACAGCTGATTTAAAAAGAAAACTATTTCACTAGGTTAGCCTTGCTCTACTCACCCAACGTGTGAAACGACGCGTGATGTTATAGTTATATCTTATAAACTACGTATAGTTTGAGATGGTCATACACTTGGGGTCCCGTTCGACCTAACTGTTGTTAGTGGAGCCGCTGCGTTCCAGAATCATACGTAATTCCATTATAAATTTGTTTATTTTATCAACGGCTGGCACTAATGGCTGTCCAGTTAAATGTTTTTGAGAGTTAAGTGATTATAACATGCTTTGACATGAAGCAGTTGAAAATAGAGAACCTGCAATGGAATAGAATACATACTAACGTTATCATAACATCACGCCTGTAATCCCCGAAGAGCTAAGCAGAGGTGTGTCTCTGATTTCTAATATTATGTTAAAGTCAGATGTTACAGAGGGCGAGCCTATTGCCATAAACAGGGCATAAATTCAGGTTCCGTGTCTGCTACTGACAAAATTTATGATGGAAAAACCCAATAAAACTTTGCCCGACCTGGGAATCGAATCCAGGACCTCATGTTCAGCAGTTGTGCGTGCGGCCACTAGACCACCGAGACAATCAAAAGATACTCAATTCTAAATATACAATGTGCGTGTGTATATTGAACTCATAATACCATATCTTCACCACAATAAAGTATTGTTCTAAGTTAATCGAGTGTTTATACTGTGTATCATACAGATTCTCTTGCTATGACTATCTAATTGATATATAATCTTAATACTTTCTTTGTTTCAAAGAACAGTCATTAAATTGTGTTTAGTTTTGCTTCAAGAGACACAGATACGTTGATATTATGCATTGTGCAACTATGTTGGTTGTAAACTAAAGAAAATTAATTAAACATTGGTAGATAGTGTTTATTTTACTGTTACGGTTAGCCTGCGTCATCTCACAGGGGCCCAATTCTGCTATTACAATAGTGTCTGAATGGTCTGTCATTGATTTCATAATTGTTGATTTTGACTTGTCAAAACTCGTCAAAATCAACAATTATGAAATCAATGACAGACCATTAGAATTACCATTACAATGGTCTGTCATTGATATCATAATTGTTTATTTTGACTTGTCAAAACTTGTCAAAATCAACAATTATGAAATCAATGACAGACCATTAGAATTACCATTAGAATGGTCTGTCATTGATATCATAATTGTTGATTTTGACTATTGTCAAAACTTGTCAAAATCAACAATTATGAAATCAATGACAGACCATTAGAATTACCATTAGAATGGTCTGTCATTGATATCATAATTGTTGATTTTGACTTGCCAAAACTTGTCAAAATCAACAATTATGAAATCGATGACAGACCATTCTGACACTATTGTCGTCTATTGTAATAGCAGAATTGGGCCCCTGTTCGTCGGTTTTGTCCAGCTCTTCCCTCCCTCTCTTCTTCAACCTTTGGCCATCCAATGCTGAGTGGAAGTCACTTTCAAATCTTTCCACTTTTGGCGGTCCTGCTCTTCCCACTACACATAACCACTTCATAGAGCCTCGAAACCATTTTAACAAGATGGTATTTATTTCCGGCTTAAAATATTGAAGCAAACTAAGTAATGATTTTGACTACAGTAAACATTGAGCAGAGAGTAGTAGGAGCTCACTGGTAACGATCTCACTGTAATTTATATCTTAGCAGTCACATGCTAGAAGTGTGTGAGTGATAAAGTATTACTTTATCACTCACACAGTAGATCCTTTTCCTTTTTTCCCTTCTTTCGTTGGCTTCGTCTAAATCCTGGAAGGTGCAGGTGGATGTGCAGGACAGGCAAGAGAGGAGTTGGGGCATATCCTGCAGAGGGGCTCCACACTGACATTGTATTTGGGACGGGTCGATGATACCCCATTTGGCTTGGCAGATTATTTCTACTGCGTCCATCCTGGGTCCACAAACGGTTAAGTGATGTCCAGATTGGCGACTGCAGTTCCTGTCCAGGAGGAAGGTGTTCTGCTGGATTGATGAAGTGAGGAGGGGCACATCTTTCATCTGACACACTGTCTTTTGAGGACATCGTTTGCCTCACGAAGACCTTTACTGTCATAGATTAATTATTATTAGTACGTTTTGAACCATGGAAATATTTATTATATTTTTTTTATCAGTTTTTAATAATGTTAAACAAAATATACGTTAAGGACTCAGGAGTTACATTGCGGAAATTCAAGACATAATCAAAATCAAATTCAAAATCAAAATATTTTTATTTCACATAGGCCTACATGGGCACTTATGAAACGTCGACAAAAAGGTGCACGGTTCGGGTTGGTCGTTTCCTATGGAGAAGAACCGGCAAGAAACTCCATGGTTACTCTTTTAAAATGATTAGTTTTACAATATTATCATGTTACAGCATTAGTACTCAAGTATGGGGGGACAGCATAGGCCCGACAATAAGTCGTTGCTTACTACACAAGAAAAACGGAAAACAAGATAAGAGGTTAACAAAAGTTAACACACATCTAGGAATCTACAAGGCCTACACTGTTCACACATTCACAAACAATCGTTAAAAAGAATCTATACAAAGGCAAGAAAATATTATAAAAGACTAAATTAAACAAGAACACGCCTTCATAACATGTTATGAAGGCGGGCGGTGCTGCATCCTGCATCCAAAGCCTGGATCATTTCGCTGAATGAACACTAAATATTTTGCATAACATTTAAAGTTAAACAGATTTTTATCATCACAAATTTTATTCGCTAACTATATTAAGTAAGTGCGATAGAGGAAAATAAAAGTTCCATAAACTAATACTTCGAGAGCAGCGGTGGCCCAGTGGTGGCAGCCCCGACTTACGAACAGTAAGTCGTGGGTTCGGACTCAGGCAGGCGCATTACTTTGTGTAATTTATTTCGTCACCACTGCTCTCAAAACGGTGAAGGAAAACATCGTGAGGAAACCGGCATGTCTTAGAACCAAAAATAAAAACTCGAAGACATGTGACATCTACCAACCCGCACTGCGCCCGCGTGGTGCCCATTCCCTCTCTAGAGAGGAGGCCGTGTTTCCCAGCAGTGGGAACATTACAAGCTGATTATGAAAGAGCACGTAATCTAATTATGTAGAAATTGAATCTACTTGACTATAAATATTTATGTGATATAGTTACAAACAGGTATTTTTATGCCTACGTTGTGTAATATTTTATTATGTTGTTTTCATTACATGCTAATATTTTAATTAGCGTGTACTTAATACATAACTTTCCGGTGCGTGTCTGGTTTCTTTCCTAGAACATCAAAGATTTGAAAGTTACGGCCAATGGCATAAATTTTGGGCACTTTTTGTAGACGCAAGTCGTGCCAATTTGTAGACGCAAGTTATCACAATCATCCTCAGACCTCTTCAGGTGGAGATTTATAGATGACTCTGGCCTGGGCCGGTAGTCTCGACATAGATACCGACGCTGTCGCAAACTTTCGGTCGCTTAATAATAACGAAAAAATTCGGTTGCAATAATGCTTGCGAGAAATGCATCTTGGATGTAGAGACTTGCGTTTCTCGCAAACATCGTTATCCCAACCGACTTTTTTCGTTATTATTAAGCGATCGAAAGTTTGCGACAGCGTCGGTATCTATGTCGAGACTGCCGGCCCTGGAGTGTAAATAAGGTGTTGCCCCACAAACGATAGGACACTTGATATAGTGTCCTACCTGTCCTGTTGATTGCACAGTACAGGAGCAGAGGGTCACTACTAAAACTGCCAAATGTGCTGACTCAATTTGAATTGTCATCGTCACGCTAAGAGGAACCATCATCATTATTAATCTGCTGTTATCCCAATTTATTTGGGTTGAACGCAGCTTGTCTTCTGTCAAAATCGCTAAAACATCAGCTGCTTTTCATACTTTGTTTACATACTGCACATGCATTATGTAGGGAACAGCACATTTTGATTTGATGACTAAATTTAAGTTTAAATTTTATTTTATTTTAAGTTTGCATGCTGTATTCAGCACGGCAGTTGTTTGTGTTTACTCTATTGAGTAAGCGAGATGTGTGAACCATAATATCTTTAAAACCTAATTTTACCATATTTTATTGTGTCCGATTCCCCGGTCGGGCAAAGCGTTATTGTGTTTTTCCATTAGGAATTTTTCAGTAGCAGCCACAGAGCCTGGATTTGTGCCCGGTTTATGGCAATAGGCTCGCCCCGTTTTACATGGGACTTAAACATAACTGGCGAACTGTACATGTACTGGGTACACCTCTGCCTAACCCTTCGGGGATTATGTACCATATTTCTTATGTGCGAATTAAGATAACTTTGTCTTTCACGTTTTCAGTGTGGGTTTTATGGTAAAAATTGTTTATTATGAATCTTATGAAGAGTAATTACCCCTTTGTAGGACTTCATTTATTTCAACTATACATTGTACGTGCGTGTATGATCGCTTGATGAACATGGACGAGGCGGAAGAAGTATGTAAGAATAAATAAAAACTTACCACCTATAATAGCTTGAGTTTTGGTATACAAGGTGTAACATCTTTAACGCTAGACCTCTCGTGTATTGTCTCAGATCATGAAACTGAACAGCTTTTGTTCTATGACTTTTGGATATTCATAACTTTTTGTTACACCATACACATGTTGATCAGGCTGATCGCTTCAGGTCCTACAGGTTTTTTTTTTTTTTTGCGAATTTCAAGAACTTGTAGAACTTCGGTTTCATGGTCCCAGAGACCACACGGGAGGTCTTGCATTTATTATATTACACCTAGTATATTATGTAAATATTCTTAGAGTCAGTACAGCATCCCGTTGGCTTGTTCTAATAGAGGAGGTATCGGCTCTATGGTCTAATTACTTGACGGCTGCCGTTAACTGTGAGCCGAGCCTATACAATTACTGTCAGAAGATTTACTGTTAAGCTAATAATAGTTAGCATATACCTAAATTTGCAGCACAGGATGTTCAAGAAAATATACCTACGAGTACCTATAGTAACGCACTCATTAGGGGATAACATAGTATTTAACATATATAACATCACGCCTCTATTCTTCGAAGGGTTAGGCAGAGGTGTACCTAATATGGTACACTCACATTTCGCCAGTAACATAAAATTGAACATGATAATAATATTTATGAGAAAAAAAACCGGCCATGTGCGTGTGTGTCGGACTCGCGCACAAAGGGTTCCGTACTATTATCTACAAAAACGGCGAAAAAATCATGCATTGTTGTATTGTATGGGAGCCCCACTTTAATATTTTTTTAATTCTATTTTTTAGTATTTGTTGTTATAGTGAAAACAAAAATACATCATCTGTGAAAATTTCAACTGTCTAACGATCACGGTTCATGAGATACAGCCTGGTGACAGACGGACGGACAGACAGCGGAGTCTTAATAATAGGGTCCCGTATTACCCTTTTAGTACGGGACCCTAAATAGGTGTATCCATTATGGCTATGTGTATGTATGTGTAGAAATTAAAATACTTGTATAGCTGCACCCGGTTAAACTTGAAGCCAGGTGAAGCCGACCCCAACATAGTTAGGAAAGGGTTACGCAGACTATGAGATTATGAAAGTCATCATCACGTTTATCTATAAAAATAAATAAAAGTGTCTGTTTTTAATATCAAAATAACAGCTTTACTGAATGCATATGAAAATATATACGGCACTTATAACAAAAACACTTTTTTTTTTTAATTTTTGTCTGTTGGTCTGTTTGTTCCTAATAATAATCTCTGAAACGGCTGGACCAATTTTGACGGCACGGCTTTTACTGGCAGATAGATGATATTATAAGGTCTAAGGCTACTTTTTTGCTATAATGAGGGTTCCGTGCAAAAATTAAAACCATTGAAGTTGTCAACACAATCCGATTCTCAAAGGGATGTCATATTTTTTTTAATAATAATTTGAAGCGAACAAAGGTCGCGAGCTACAGTTAGACGCTATTTAAAAATGTATTTCCATCAAACGTCGTTTAGCCATCAAATCAAAATATTTTCATTTTCGTTTGACACGAACTTAGAAAGGCAAGGTCGTTCAATGTCCCCCAGCTGTTCTTCCAATAAAAGCTAAACTCAATAACGGATGCAGCGTACACTCACAAACACAAGTGTTTACTGTAAAGATACTACTGCGCATGCTCTTGCGCATCCCGCGCAACCGGTCTCGCAGGGCCGCTTTCTTCAGAAGTACACTCGCGCGCAGAAGCGGTTCGTAACGCTTCGGTTTTCTAATAAGTGGTGCTAAACGATGTGGTGGTGGGTTATTGCGTTAAGTGGTGCTGTAGGATTATGGTGGTGGACTGGGTGGGTTAATTAGGTGTGGTTAGTATGGTTTCTACTGGCTACCGTTATAAGAGGTGCGTTGTTACTCTTAAAAATGTTAGATGTGATATGGCGTGTGAAGAAGTGTACTCTAACGTTAATGATATGACTATTGGGAACTTTTACGGATTGTTTCTTCAGTTATTTGATAACAATCTATACAAGTAAATAAAATTGAAGAGTCTGTTTCGAATATCAAAATAACAGCTTTTTACTGAATGCAAATGAAAATATGTAGGTATTTTTAAATTTTTGTCTGTTTGTCGGTCTGATCGTTTGTTCCGGCTAATCTCCGAAACGGCGTGACCGATTTTGACGCGACTTTTACTGGAAAAAACTGATGTTATAAGGTCTAAATAGGCTACTTAAAAAAAAAAAGACGGGTTGCACTCCGGGAGTGCCGGCAGAAGTGAAAACTTGATTATTAACGTTGAGCATGTTTGATATTTTGGAATGGTTAGGGAATAATTTTGCACCAATTGCTTTATCAGTATAAAGAACAGGGTGTACTATTCGGTGCACCCCTGCCTGAGCCTTCGGGGATTACAGGATGTTATGTTATCATTGAATCCTGCCTAAAGAATTTGTAATTAAAAGTGTGGAAGTAATCTGTCGCACATAAAAATGTGTGCGATACATCTTTTCACAGGCGCTTAGTAAGCACGTAAGCAGGAACGTCACATTCGATCTTACTACAGAATTAGCTGAGAATTTATCGGTTTCCTATACCAATAACACTCGTGCTTTTTAACTTACTTGTAAATACTTGTAATCAAATCATTTTTAAAGCAGGTTTTTAAATAAACTGAACTTTATTTTACCAAACAACAAACGCCTTAGTGAAAATGTTTAGCAATTTAATACTCGGAAGGTACTTATTGCGATTGAACGATTTCCTTTTTTATTTTATTATCATGATTGTGCTTGCATCTTAAAAGCCTTCACAAGTACTTTTAATAGCTACTAGATACTAAGAAAGCTGCAAACTCAAAGACAACACTGTCTTATTGATTTTAGAATCTCTTGTCATTATGCGTCAATCAATAAAATTGCAAGGAAATACGGAATTTTAGCTACACTAACATACCTACAGGTACGTAACGTTTGTAAATAGCACGTAAATTGCCTTCGTAGTTAGCACGGTGCGAATCCCCCAAAGACCACGGTTCTATCACAATCTTAAGGACGATGAAGATAGCCAGAGGACTAGGTTTCGCGGCGCTGCGCCGGCGCGCGGCGGGTGGCAATTTATTTAATAGATTTGTCAGCTTTATCCCTAAAGCATTAGGTTCAAAGTTGATTGGAAACATTTAAAAATTTCTTTAAATGATTTTAAACCATAAAATGTTGAAGGTTAAGTTCAAAATCGAATGAGAAAATTTGTCTTACGCTTTTTCGATCAGGGTCACGTGTCCTGACGCGAGTTTAAGATTTTATAGCCATTACAGAAAAAGTGCTCAACGCCGCTAAAGAAGTTTTCACTTCAAAAATCCCTTGAAATTGTTAACAAAATCCGATTCAAAAAGGAAAGTAATAATTTCACGCGCACGAAGGATGCGGGCAAGCTATAAAAAAAAAACAATTTATATGGAGACAATTAATACGGATCTCTCGTTGTACGGGCAATCTATCAAAGCGAGGCCATGTTAAACTGGAGAAGTTTAGCTTAATGTATCGCCGTGTGTATCTAAACTGATGTTAAGGCTTAAATCGGGCTGTGCAAAGGCATCATTGTCCTCTTAAACATAACTCATCATCTGCCTAGCCTATCCAACCTATGTTGGGGTCGGCTTCCAGTCTAACCTGATGCAGCTGAATACCAGTATTTTACATAGAGCGACTGCCTATCTGACCTCCACAACCCCTAACTAGGTTGTTGAGGTGCTGGGCTATACGATACCCCTTGGTACGACTGGTTGTCAGACTTTCGGGCCCTGACTACATAACGCCGGTTAAAGATCTACAAATGACAGCCGGGACCAACGGCTTAACGTGCTTTCCGAGGCACGGTGGAAACTCAGTATGTAATGGATGATCACCTATCCACGGACCATCCTAGGCTCTCGCGGCTTAACCTAATGATCGACTCGAGCTCCTCAAACAACCTCCCTTAACATAACAAAAATTTCCTCCTCCTTTTTTTCCGTCGGTTAAAAATTAAATAAAAGCCAAAGTGTAGGGTCAGTGAGTTTCGCCTTGCCTGTACAGTCACCGTACGATATGATATTTATGATCTAGAGAGAAATATTAGAAAACCGTCAGCCGTCACATTTTCGCTTTCGACCAAACGTAATACCCGCCTCATTTGAATTTCTTAAGTAAGATGGCCGCCACAGCTGTTTTTTTTACAGATTCATCAAAATAACTCGAATTTATTTACGAGTGAAATGTTTTTTATGTTAAATAATTAAGTGATTAATTCATAATTAATTCGTCTTTTGCGAAATAATTTGTTTGTTGATTATTTTGCATGCTAAGTAGGAATGAGTCAAAAAAAGATTCTACTTTCGGATACACTAAGAAAGGAAAGAATGAGAGAAAGGAAACAATGTATATTTTATCATTTTTTCATCAACCTCGAAAAAAGGAAGAGGTTATGTAGTCATCTTTTTAAAAATAAAAATACGGGTTGAAAGGGACACCGAGACGCCGACGCGAAAACGGTTACCACGTGAAAAATTTCTATCTATGGGGGCTCAGAATGATGAACTGATCATCATTCTGAGCCCCCATAGATAGAAATTTTTCATCGGTTATTAAAAAACAAATCAGCTGTTTCATACATTTTGGCCGTATAGGTACTGCAATTTTGTAAGAAACAGCTGTTTTTTTTAATACCGATGAAAAATTTCTATGTTGGGTGCTCAGAATGATGTACTGAATACGTGGTAACCATTTTAGCGTCGGTGTCCCTTACACCCTGTATGTTACAGAGTCGATTGAGTAATACTCAATCGACGTTTAAGAACAAAAATCGGTTACAAATCGGGTCGGGTATAAATGTAGTTATTACGCAGTATTCTGCGTAATAACTACATTTCTTAATATGAAAAAACGATGGATGGACTGAGTGGAAGATGATATGCCTAGAACGGGGGTGATTAATGAGATGACTAGTAATAGAGAAGTATGAAAGAAGAAGACATGCTGCGCCGACCCCAAATGGGGTAGGGCCAGGAGAATGACGATGATGATCGACAGTCGTAAATAAGAAATTAGTTTGTTCAAATCGGTAGTTTTTTTATATTAAATGGGCCTACTCTTGACCTCAATCTAGTCCTGAGGACAGAGATGAGGACGACAATGAAACGAGCTAACCCAAAAGAAGCCTATTAACTCGTGACTTAAATAGATTGGGGTCATATGAACTTGGGAACACCGACGAAGGCAGGGAATTCCACTGGTAGTAAACTAAGTGTTCAGTGAATTATTCGTTGAGTTTATTTGATTGATCGAATTATCATACCATGTTGTGTTACGTTATGTATCTCTTTAATTAGAATTTCTGATCTTACGCAATGGCTCTGTTGCCCGTGAGATAATAACTAAATAATATTTTGATTTCTGAGACCGTCATTATGCTAATTTAAGGTATATTCATGATAGCAGTAATTGTTTGAAAATAATAATTGTATTAGTAGACACAAAGCACAGGATTTTTGGGATTTGTATGTAAGATTTGTTCTTTTATAATAAATTGTCAATAAACTCTTTTACGTAAACTCACTCCCCTTATTTTATACGTTACTTTATAATAAAAATCGAAATTTGTTATAATAATATTGTGAAACGAGAACAACTGCCGACTAACTGTTTTGCAGTTTGGCAGACTTTTTATATGTTATTAGTTAAAACATTTTGAGTAAAAAAAAAACGTTTACAAAAAACACTTGACTGAAACCAGCTCTAGAACAGTAGTCGTTCAGTTTCATGGGCCGAGACACCTCGCGGATCTTGCGTTTACTATAATACACCTTGTGTAAGGAACTATTCTACATTTATGCTTTTAGACCAGTGGTTTCGGTTGTGCGTTATAATTATGTCAGTGAATAAAAAATAATCAGATGTAAAAGGGAACTTTCGTCTTTCCAAGAGACTTTTACTTTTGCTGCGACAAGATAAATTGCCTTATTTACTTTACACATGTTCCAAGGTAATCTACATAATCTTGTTATTTGGAATGAAAAAGTTGAATGACGATCGATTTCTTTAACAAAAAGTTGTTGACGAAAGGTAAACGCGAGAGTAGTGTAGTTGGCAATACTAGAAGTTATATCTTGAGAAATGTGAGTGACCTAGGTTTTTTGTAGTACATTGGCTTGCGTTTGGCCTCAACTCGCCTGATGATGCGGCCTAGGGTGGAACACGATTGCTTAGAAAAAACCGCGCGATTCACTCGAACTTTAGTACCTATTTGAGAAATTGAAAAGTATTGGAAGGTTAGGAGACCTTTTTTTTTTTTTTGGTGGGTGGGAAATCATCAAATGACCCCCCCCCCCCACTCCCGTCCGTCCGTCGTATGACGACGGGCAGGCCGTGTCGACGGCGCGTTCGTGTTCCACGCGCGCCTCAAAGAGTTGTCAGCAAACGGGAGGGGCCCGCAAGGGCCGGTGCCTGCCAGGGCTGCGGGACTGTTCGAAAGAGATACCGCGGCCCTGGAACATAAAGGGCCAAAGAAGGAACATGGGTGGTTTTTAGTCAGTAAGAGTCTGACACTCCCTTCCGCTCCGCCAAGAGCGGGAGGGGCGCTCTGGGCTCTGGGAAGGGAGTGTCAGACTTTTACGGACAAAAACCCATCCTGGATGTTCCTTCTTTTGCCCTTTGTGTTTCAGGGCCGCGGTATCTCGTTCGAACAGTCCCGCAGCACATGATGTAACCTAACGGAATAAATCCTGACAATCCGACAAATATTATATAGTTGAAAGTTACAGAGGGTACAAGAAACATGTTTAATTCAGCGTTTTTTTTTAAATATTAATATCAAATATTGTACAGTGTTAGGGAACCCTTCGTGTGGGAGTGACGTCTTCGACTCGCATTTGGTCAGTTTTAATTCTGGAAACGTAAAAAATTAAAACAGGTAAAATATTTTTTTACGTTTCCAAAATTATTATAGCTGACAAAGTGTCATTTGTTCTAGATCTTATGAGCCCGTTTGCTTCAACAGTCATTACCTACATATATATAATATTACCTACAGAGATAGCTGTGTGAACATAAACGCAGATTTCTGCTCATCAGACTATTGTTCTAAAAACCGCCATGTTGTCACATTGCAACAATTGGTATTGTGGCCGATTGTTTTGTGTTTTAATTCTTAGACATCGATAGTTTGTAAATGCGAGCGTCTTGCGTAATGCAATTTGTTTATTATTTTTTTATGAAAATTTCATAACAGCAGACAATTACTGAATCATCCGTTGTTCTTTAAATTTTTAGGTTGTGAGGTTCTTATACTCTTATTTATAAAACATTTAAACTTTATATGAATCTGTCAAGGGTTCCACTGAGATCAGTTGTTCTGCTATACGACGGGAAGAAGCTCTTGAAAAACGGTTCCAGGTGAGTTCAATAGGGATCGATAAATAAAAGGCGTATTAAAGTGGAATTAAATAATTATTGGCATTAGAAACTCATTTTACTTCTGACTTCGAATTATGAAATTAGTGTTTACATATCTACAGATGCCAACACATCAAGCTACTATCTGTCAAACTTTAATAGATTTTCCACTTTATCTCTACAGCTTTAGGTTCTAGAATGATTGGGAAAATCTGACAGTTTCGGGTAGGTTGACCTGCTGGCGTCTGTACATACATACATAAACTCACACCTTTTTTCCATGTGGGTAGGCAGAAACCACAGCACCACCTGCTACGATCCTTAAATACTCCTTTTGTCTCGTCCACGTTCATTCATCTGGTCATACACGCACGCCGGTTGCGAGTACTACGCACCTTACCTTACTGATGTAACCAAGGTTTTGTAAAATATTCTGATTTAAAAGAGTGTCCATGGAGTTTCTTGCCCGTTCTTCTCCATAGAGATCTACGTTAGGGAATGGGCAACTACAGTACTTTCACAGTTTTTATGCCTTGTGACTGGGACTGTAGCTACATTTCATTGTTGTCTTTGTTTCGACAATTCAAAAGTGCCTGTAACTGGCCTACTTGAAATAAAAGCTTTGATTTTGATTTTGACTCATCATTGTGGTCATGTCCTTCATGAAATAAGTGTTTTTCTACTTTCAATATAACATGCCAGTAACATCTTAAATGCCCTACTTAAGGTAACAAACACTCTCTCCTTTAAAAGATTCAAACATAGGGCGTCGAATCGCCGACCGAGCATACGATCACCAGACCACTAGGTATGACACATAATTAGATGTTCATTTGCAATAATTATTCACTATGTTATGCATGGGTTGCCGTATGTCTTTATTTTCACGGTTTACAAGTCACAAACAGGTTAGTAAGTCGAGTGGTCGTGTATTTAAATTACTTTTACTAGTTAGTTAGCAGCTTTTACTTGATTTTTGCGTTGTATATCATAAAACGAGTATTCTTTTTGATTTGATCAACTCGAACTGCTTTGCTTTAACATAACACCACGCCTTGTAATCCCCGGAGGGTTAGGCAGAGGTGTACGTAACAAGTATACCCACAAGCCGCTAGTTTTGTTTAAGTCCCACGTAATAGAGGGCGAGTCTATTGCCATCAACCGGGCGCAAATACGGACTCCTGTAAGTTGTTTCTGAGAAATTATTTATGGAAAATCCAACAACACTTTGCCCGACCTGGGAATCGAACCCATGACCCCGTGCTCAGCAGATGCGCTTGCGACCACTAGACCAACGAGGCAGTCCTGCTTTGTCTTAAGATCACTTAAGTCCTTTTCAGGATATCTAAATTAACGCCAAATAAGGCATTGTTGAGATTTAACCTCTCGACATTGAACCGAGCGTTGAAAATCCATCATCACCAAGGTTAGCTTCCAGTCTAACCGAATGCGCCTAAATACCAGTATTTTACATGGAGCGACTGCCCATCTGACCTCCACTACCCAGCTTGTACTGAGTAATACGATACCCCTTGGTAAAACTGATTGCCAGACTTTTGGGCCACCGAGTACCTGTAACGACTGTCAAAGATACTACAAATGACAGCCGGGACCAACGGATTAACGTGCTTTCCGAGGCACGGAGGAAACTCGGTATGTAATCGATGGTCACCCATCCACGAACCAACCTAGGCAATCAGGGCCTAACCTAAAAATCAACCCGAGCGGCTGTTATAATTTACCCCGAGATCCTGTGTGGTTTTAATTAAACTTTCATTTAAGTGCCGCCTAAGTGTTGTGAAAACTGGTATCAGCGGCGTAGGCTACCTTTTGCCCAAAAACAACTGTCTCTGGCAGACGGGTTTAATCCTTCTTTCAACCACTGACACCCAATAACCAGACAAACAACCACTGACTGCCAGACAATAAACGATTGTCTCTACAGTAAAGTTTTATTCCATTGACTCCGAATCTACTTTTTAGTCGGTAATGTTATGTAAAAAATTAATTAGAGCCTCGTTGGCCTAGTGGTCGCAAGTGCGACTGCTGAGCATCAGGTTCTGGGTTCGATTCCGAGGTTGGGCAAAGTGTTATTGGGTTTTTCCACCAGAAATTTCAGAATAACAGCCCCAGAGTCTGGATTTATGCCCGGTTGGTGACAATAGGCTCCCCCTTTTACAACTGAAACATAGGGTATACTATTTAAGTACACCTCTGCCTAACCCTTCGGGTCGTTGTGACATCATTACGTCAGTGGATTTTGTAGAAATTTAATGAACCATAGACAATAGGTCGATTTCATCGTAATTGATTATCTTTGTTGCCGTTTACTGCTATACCTACTATTTTATTACCTGCCAATCAAGAGAAAGTATTTTTATAATGTCGTTTAAATTCTTTAATCAAGTGTATTTTCTGCATAATAACAATTGATAGGTACATACACATACTCAAGCCTTTCTCATGGGGGTAGGCAGAAACCACAGAACGAACCATCTGCTAAGATCTTTACATACTCCTTTCGCTTCGTCCATATCCATATCTGGTAATTACAACAATAATACGTAATGCCAATGGAGGAGTTCTATTCGAAGAGGTCTATAGTTTGTCTATTTTATTTGCTTTTTGCTTATTCTGGGGTATTCAATTAGGTTTCACGAACTTTCAGAATTGAGTATCAGAGCATCTTAATTGAGGCCTTCAACTTCGACTAAGTTTAATTTCAGATAAATCAAAGATTTAAATCGAGATTAATTGATTATTTCTTCTCCAATTCTTCGAAAAAGGCATCGTCAGTGACCTAGGAAAAACGCTTCATATTTCAGTCTAATAATGAATTTTAAAAGCTTACCAGTCTTAGTCATCACGAGAATGACCTATAATGTGTATCAAAAATCAAATATTACCGTAAGTCCGGGTCTCCGGTAAAGTGTAAAGACGTACGGTAACTCCTACGTAACACAAAGTACGATACTACCGCGAGATAATCTTCGTTCGCGCATGTGCACGCATTCGAACACTGCCTGACGCGCCGCGACCACGCGTCTCCCGCGCAAATTGATCCGCCATGATTGTTTTTGTATTTTTTTTTATAGTGCCAGTGATTGAAAACTTTTTAGTGCTGTGATAAAGTTTTAATCGATTCGAAATTGTTTTGGATTTGACTTTGGCAATTGTAAGTAATTTGTTTATAATATTTTTTGTGTATTTAGTTAATTATTATAATTAGCGGTGATATATGCTAAAGCTGTGAAAAGTTTTGCATTTAATTTATAGTATTATATTTATACATAATTATTAATTATGTAATAAATATTTTCTAGTTTACTTTTCGTATTACTTACAGAAGAAAATTTTAATGAAATATTGGACAGTTAACATGGTAAATATCCCGTTTCTAGTGTTAATGATAATATTGGAATGCTACATCGAAATTAAAGTAAACACGATGATTCCTTCCTTCCTGTACCCACATTGACCACAATGTTTGAAACTAAGTGATGATTTGAGGTCAAATGAAGTTTTCCGCGACCTTGAAAGTAAGATTAATCAGTAAGACTGATAAAATGAAAAACCAAATACCTACTAGCGTAAGTAATTTGAATACAGAAGCGTAATTAAGTTTCTCAAAGATCTATTTCATTGAAGTTGTTCTTATAGAGCCATATCATTGAGAAGTTTATTGCATGGTAATGCATTTCCCTCGGTCTACTATTAGTAGGTTATTATCGCAATGACAAGCAGTAAAGCTTTATGCTTTACTTTCATTTGTAAAAGGAAAATAAACTTTTATGTTTTCTAGCGTTTTTCACTATTTCTTTTATGTCTGGCTAGTGGAATGTCCCTTTATTTATCTAACATTTCACAGTACAGAGTACAGAGGCGGACTTAATGCCATAGGCTTTAAATCTAGGACAATTCGAAATGAAAATACGTTTTTTTATTAATTTTGTTTTCTTATTTAACCCAAAGGTTGATTGGTATGGTAGAGAATGCCTTGTGGCAGTACATGAAATTTAAATAAATAAATTAATCAAAAGTATGCCGAAAAGCCGAGAAAAACGATAGGTAACTATTCGGACTATTTAGGACATGTAGGCCGAGACAATCGCAATCGCTTTTTAAAGCGATTCATGTTCCTACAACGACTTTCAATGGGATCGACATTAGCTTTTCCGTTGCTTAAGTCAATCTTATATCACTATTTACTTTCCCGTCTATATTTATTATTATTATGTTGGTATATTATTATCTTCTTTATTTATCTTTCATACACATTTTTGTCATTTTTAGTTTATTTGTAAAAAAGTCGGCCGTCAGGGCTCCAGACAGAGGAACTTACTAACAATACGCGCCGTGTCAAGAAGTACCTACCGCTATCTGAATCAGGCCCCTGATCTAACTGCTCAACGAGACCCTCCTCAGGTGTTGGTCGGGGCTCTTGGCAATTAAGCCATTAGCAGATACGAAAATCGGCACAATGGTCGGTGAGTCCACATCCCACATGGCGACAACGTCGCAAACCAAGTCAAGATACATTACAATAACTTGATACTTAATATTTTGGAATATTTATTATTATTCTGCAGTGTCCTTTATTGCCATAATCATAGGGTTTATATCAGAGGTCAAATAAGTAAAAGAAATGTTGTTATCATTAACACTAGGAACGGGGTATTTACCATGTCCACTGTTTGTTTTGAGTTCCCGATATTTAGGCGTTGTTGCAAGCATCATGATCACGGATAAACGGACGTTAGTGACCATGATAGTTTAAAAACTGATAGAACTGTTGTTGCTATCAAAATCAGAATCAAAAACTACTAGTGCAATTCAAACCTATGTCTGCATACCTAGCCACCTAAAAATGTGTCAAAGTTTACACCTGACGACACATATCATGACGTCAGGGCCGCCCAACAATGCGTATGACATGAACGTTGCATAAATCACGTAACGTTATAACGTAACAGATATTTGTTATTTTAAACGCTTTAGTATTTATAACCGTTTTCGGTAGCAATAACTAGTGCGTTTATAATAAAATAAAAAGTTAGTAAAGTGTGTAGGAAATAAAACGATATTTGGTTGTTTGTTTGGATTTTGTAATAGATAATTTAATCGAGAGCGATGGCTATCGAGTTTTAGTTATAATTGCATGTTTAAGTTTATGACTAAAAATACGTGTGTATTAATACACACGTATTTCACGTATTTTTAATCTTATACTAATCAGTGGAAGCCCTATCCATTATTGGGCCTAAAATGGGGAAGGCAACTGTAAATCTAATGGCGCTAGCATAGCTTGTTCACACGGCGACACATCAAACTATACATTTCCAGTATAAAATGGCCTCGCGTTGTATAGATTTCCCATACATTGAGAGAACCGCTTATTCTGGTTTTGTATAGCTTGATTGGTCGTTGTCAAGCATCGTCATTGGTTGAAAATCTGTCAATGTCATTTCTTTATTACAAAACAGTTTAACCTCATTGGTCAGAATCAGCTTTGACCAGCCTTCCGCTTTCGTAGATTTGAATTGAGTTGTTTCTATTTTAAAATTAGATCAGTTATAAGTTTATTGTAACTAAAATATAGTATGTGTGTATTGCAGTTTTTTGAAGATAATGCTATTCGAATGCAACTGATCCAGAGTGTTTCCAATTATCGAGAACCGTACGTTACGTTTTTCAATGATCGTACACATTAAAACAGTAGATAGTATTGCCAATCAATAAATCAAAAGTTGACGTGTTTAATGTATCGTTACTTCTGATCCAGGTATTGGTCGGAATTATAGAGCGTATCATTCGATTTAATTCCCGTAAGAATGGAGACACTGACAGTCATGTTTAAAACATACTAATTTAACCATACTTTTATAATTTTTGTCTGGAAATTGGATGCAGAAAAAGATGTGGATGTAACACTTTTTTCATTAATTAATGAGCAAGTTACATTAATTTTGTGGATAGGTTTGATTATTTGTCTTCACAAAATATTTAACTGCTCTTTTTGTTACTGTAGGCTTAGTAGTTTATTAATGAGCAGATAATGACACTAAGGGCTAATTTGGAATGGTCCGAAAGATCTGGACGTATGGCAACCCTACAATGCAAATGTATAATTTTAAATTTTTGACATACAAGAACTGGTAGACTACAGTTTTATTAGATATTTAGAAACATATTTGAGTTTGGTAAAGTCGGCCCTTAATTAGTAATTACATAAAACCCATGAAATCCTAATGAAAGATTTGAGGAAAAGCTATTACTCTTTTTATTTTTCAGGTTTTCAGCCTTAATAATCGCTTCTTTTATAAGAAATTCTATCCTACTCTCCTAAAATACAACGAATAATTCCGCGAAAACGTAAGATTTTGAAGCGTCTCCCACTTTTCTCGGTCAGTTGGTTAAGTGGGTGTTCAAAGTTAGTCATTAGTGAACAAATGTTAATTTTTGCGTCTTAATTGTTGCCTTTTTGTCTACGAATTAAGGTTAAACGCTCCTTCAGCGTTTCTTTGGTTTAGAATGGGTAGATTTTTGGCCAAAAAACACATTCGGAACTCCTAAATCGAGCCACCTTGCATTGTTTAGAGGTATAGGTAACACCTTCAAAATTGCATATCATTTTTATTATGATCCCTTGTCACAAGATTTGATAATACACAGGTAGACACATAGCTTCTAATTACGAACTAACACACAAAAAACATCTGCACTTACGTAAATTATTGCAAAAAATCATCTCCACTTTTTACCTTTATTTAAATTTCTATATCCAAGTTAAGGGAGTTTTACCTGCTCTGTGCGGATCCCGCACAGAGCAGGCAAGAAAAAAGCAGTGGTATAAAAAATATGTGGTTTAATTTTATATAAAAAAAAACAGCACAAATATAAGAACTATAGAATATGTGCTTTGATTAGACAAAAAGGTTTTAACACAAACCTTATCAACTATTCCACAAAACCACATGCAAATAAAAATGCCTCATAATTGCAGTTGTACAAAAACATGGAAGACTTGTGCGCACTGCTCTGTGGTTGGATCTAAACATGATGTCTATGGCTAGTAACTGGAGCGTGCTACAACGTTTTTAGCTGCTTCATACTTTGTTTAATTGCGATGAAATTCTGCTAGGCTGTGTCTGTGTTATGTTTTTAATTTACGTAGCTGTTATTGTATACTGTAGTTCAGACTTAGGTTCGTGATGTCGCAGTTTTTGCAAGCTTTAGGGTTCTGGACCCAAAGGGTAACCAACGGGGCCCTATTACTAAGCCTCCGCTGTCCTTTATTCCGTCCGTCTGTCAGCGGGCTGTATCTCATGATCGGTAATAGGTAGACAGTTGAAATTGTCACAGAATGTGTATTTCTGTTGCTGTTATAACAACAAATAATAAAAATAAAATAAAAATTAAAGCCCCCCCCCCCCCTACTATGATGCGCTTCATGCGCGAGTTCGAGTCGTTTTTTAATATTTTGTTTCACTGCTGGCCAAAGGTCTCCTCCGTATTGTCTGCCTACGTTCGAACCATCGCTACGTACAGGACACTGCTTTATTTCCGGCGCATTCAGGTAACAATATTAGATTGTTTCCCTCTCATAGTGAGGAGGCCTGTGTGCCAGCGGTGGTGGAACATTAAAAACTCAGTATGCTGCTAGATTTTATCCGGAAGCCATTCATTTCAAGATTTTAAATTTTCAATTAAAGTTTTAATTAAATTTTCGTTAACAAAGCTTACGCAATCGACCGGATAAAGCGACGACATTGAAAGTTTCGCAGATTCACGCAGTTTTTACACACATTATGCATAATGACCGGAGAACCTTGGTGGCACGAGATTCCTTTCTAGAGCATAGTATTAACCGTTACAGTTACAAACATAATATCACGCCTGTTTTTCCCGGAGTGTTAGGCAGAGATGACATATACCTCCACGAGCGAGCCTTTTACCATCAATCGAGCACAAATTTAGATTCCACGCTGCTACCGGGAAGTTTTTGATGAAAAACTCATACTTTGTCCGTCCTGGGTGGTGAATCCAAGATTACAAGACCAACGAGTTGACCAATAGTTAGATTTTGCGTGCAATATTATGGTACGAATATCATCTTCTGCCTAACTTTTAAAAGTAAAGGTACTTAAGGCCTTTCGTGTTAGGTCGACTTTCAAGTGTAACCGTATTTTGCTGAATACCAGTACGTACGAGGTGAAAACGGACCCCTCACGAAGCCGCCAACCAAGCATTCTGTACATCAAACTAAGTAACTCTACTCAAAAATGATTGCTGGGAAACGAGTTCTTTATTAGGGTGAAAAATCAAGTTTAAAAAAAAAAAAACGTTTTATGGTCGGACTCAATGTAACGCACTCAAAATATTGTGCTGATGGATGAATTGAATAGGACAGGGGTCATGAGGGTATTTAAAGTTAAGTTATAATATAACATTAAACAACTTGTCTTTTTTGTATTGAGATTTAAGTTTTCTAAGATAATTAAATTATTTACAAACTACAAAACTATAACAGTAATAAATATGTACACTTAGAAGGGTTACAGCCGGGCGTCCAAAAATTCGTCCGCATCGCTGTCAACATGAAAAGTACCTATTAAACGACTTGAATTAAAAAAAAAGTTTGGGACTTTGACCTCAAATATCTCCGTAACTAAAAGGTTCCCAGGTATGAGCTAGAACAAAAACATGATCCTAACGACGCGACGGACAGAACAAATGCCTTTCGGCTTCGTTAAGGGTACTTTTACTCCCATTACATTACGTGGAACGACCTAGCTGAGCTATGCAACCCAGTCCGCTGTTTAACATTCGGCTCTGTTAAGACTGGTTGTCAGACTGTCAGGCCACTGACCACACCCGTAAGCGTAACGACTGTCAAATATCTACAAATGACAGCCGTGATCAACTGATTATCGTGCTCTCCGGCACCGAGGAGTCTCAACCCGTCATCGATAATCACCCATTTATAGACAAGCCTCGGCAAGCGTTGCTTAACCTTTAAGATCAAATTGTGTGGCTGTTATTATTAAACCAAGAGCCCCCGTTACAGTTATTATGTGAAATATTATGGTGCGAACATTGTGTGTTAATTAACCATTTTTAATGTGTTCATGTTATGCTGTAATTACTTACCTACGTGTAAGTATTTCAACCGCTCTGCAATGTTATTTCGAAAGGGTATACATATAGGTATTTGTTACGACAGCCTCATTATTTTTGATTTTGTTAATCAATACCGAATTTTTGTTTGTTAATCAATATTTACCGAATCAGCTTAATTAGTGTTATATGTACCTATAGGTAAAGGTACTCAAAGTCTCCTGCAGTCCAAGACCTCCCGACTAAGAAATTTAACTAACTTACTAACCTATCTTACTTAACTTGGAAGACTTTCCGGGACCGATTCGTCGGAAAACCGGTTCCTTTTTCAATGTTGATGTTACTGTTATTTTTGAGAAAAGTTCTTATATTCAAGATTTAATGAATTGTTTAAAATTTAGATGATATGCAATATCTCTAAAATAAATATAATAGGTCGATCTACCTTCCCCATACTGCATAAGCTAACGATGTTCAACGCGCTCGCGGAGACCAACCCTGGATTGAACTTGTTTGCTGATGAATGGAAGCCGATAATGTTAGTGGTTTTTTGAGAAGACCGAGTAAAAAGATTACCTACTTAACTTAATTTAGTATTAATGGCTTATGCTGTACTAAATGTAAAAAAAATATATAGAAATATGTCGTATCAATCATCACTTATCTTCTTCAGTTCTTCTTTACATGGTATAAAACAAAGTCGCTCCCGCTGTCTGTATGCTTAGATCTCATTCAAGATTTAATATGTATATTGCACCCGTGCGAAGCCGGGGCGCTAGTCGCTAGTTATGAATAAGTTTAAATCTCGTTTTCACACTAATACTCGGTGGCAACACTTATATGCATGCCAGAATTTGAGCGTGTTGATGGATTTTCAACACTCCGATCAACGTTGAAACTTAAAAATTAAACAGCCTACGTTTATCTCTGGAAGAACTAAGACGCTTTAGTTTTTTTTTCCGGATTTTCTAATTTATTTATAAACAACCTTAAATAAACATACAAACTAAATATTTACAGAAAAAGTACTAAATTAAAATATGCTTCTATTTATAATACCGAGGCTGCAAAGCAAAGCAAGATCAACAATTAGAGATCGGAAAACGCAACACCACATCTTAAATCAAGTCATAAAAATTACAAAAGCATGCCATTTTCAACAGTTCAGTGATTCAATTCAATGCAGTAATTAGTCTATAATGGATTAAGAAATCGTTGGTTTTTCTGTCTATGGTGTAACTTTATGTCATGGGTGATATGTCGCGTGACATGCCATGCTAAAATGTCACTTTCGCCATTAGAGGTCGTATGGAACGCGTGTCAAATGCGAGTTTTCTTGATACACGCGAGTATTGAACTTGCGTAGTGACGAAGTTCATTCGTCATTAATGATTTAGGATTTAACGTAAAAAACGTCACGGTTGTAATCCCACCCGAAGGGTTAGGCAGAGGTGTACCTAATACACCCATATTTCGCCAGTTATGCTTTAGTCCAACATAATAACCGAGCAAAAATCCCAACTCCGACCTACTATTGGCATGTAATGAAAAAATCCAAAAACACTTTGACCCACCGGGGGATCGAACCCAGGAGCTCATGCTCAGCTGCCAGTTACTGCTTGCGATCACTAGGGTAGGGGGATGTATATCGGTGATGTAAGTAATTTGGGGATATTTTTTAAACAAAATACACACAGTTCCCTTGCAAGCACATCCAAGAGACATCTATACAGGGTGAATTTTCCAAGTGGGCGTGGATGGCCAAATCCGAAATTATTCAAAAATCAATATTCCTAGCCAGGAATCGAACCCATTGATTTTTGGGAAATAATTATGATACCATTCGATAGTGTCGCTATTAAGGATCAAATTCTGGGTAGTAATGACATAATTATGGCAAACTTAAAAAAAATGAAAAATTTTATATTTTTTCATATTTTAAATGAATTTCCTTGATTGAAGACACCCGCAGCGCAGTCGATCTTCACAACATTATGTTCTAATTTCAATTTTATCGACTAAATACCACAGTAAAAGGCGCCAATTATGATTTTATTCGTCGTTTCGTTCATTACTATTGTTATGTATTATTTCAAAACTTCTTGTTTTAGTTTTCGTCAAAATCGGGCTCGAGACTCCTTTGTGTATTTTTGCTATTCCTCATAGTTTCGGATTTGGCCATCCAGGCCCAGTTCAAAAATTCATCCTGTATATTTGTCTTCCTCACACTCGTAACAACTCGCTAGCGCTGTCTCTTGAATGTGCTTGCATAGTGAACAGTATGGTATTCTGTTTAAAAAATATCACTTTATTACTTATATCACCGATATGTATGTACCTCCCCTTACCCTACACCAACGAGGCATTCAACCTGAATATTTAAAACCGCAAGGAGGCCTAGATAGGAACTCCTTCGTCAAGTCTATATATCGGTCAGATGGTCAACCGCGGGTAAATGCTGAACATAACCACTATTCAATCTTATCTGATAGATTTTCTTGAAGAACCAGATGTGTCCGTTAGCTTAGCGAGGCTGAGCGATAAGCTAATTTACGATAAGGTTCACAAGTTTGATTCCGACGCTGCTAGTTTTCGGTTTAATTGTTTTGCATGTGACATTTGTATCGACTGCTTCGTTGGTCGAGTGGTCGCAAGTGCGACCGCTGAGCATGAGGTCCTGGGTTCGATTAATTGGTCGGGCAAAGTGTTTTTGGGTTTACCCATCAGAAAAATTCAAGTCTTAATATAACTCTACCATGGAAGCTCTCAAGATAATTTCTGTCTATCCAATGGCGAAATCCCCCATGGGATAACCAGCTCATTAAGTTCTCACTGCTGGGACATCGGCCGCCTTTCTCATCATCATCATCATCCTGCCTTGGGGTCGGCGCATTTTCTTCTTCTTCCATACTTCTCTATTACTCGTCATTTCAGCAGTCACCTTCTCTCTAAGGGCCATAATTTTCAGGCTCATTATCATTTCAGATTGGTAATGCCACAGTCATGTCTTCGGATATCACAAATATTTTCGAATTTTCGGATCTAGGACATGTCTGTTTCCTCACGTTGTTTTCCTTCATCTTTACGAGAGCAGTGGTGATGAAATAATTCACACCAAGTAAAGTAGTAAACTCCATAGTGCTTAACCATAAATTGCTCATATTTAATATGCCAATGACTTGTCGTTTGAGGTATAGCTTCAATAATGCGTCTTCGGCATGAGCAATATCGCTTGCGAGTGCGACTAGGGATGACTGGTATGTATCGATACTTTATAATAAATAAATATTTATAATAAATATTTATTTCCATCAAGTAGGTACAACAATTTCTTAATCTAGTAACAATTTGAAATCTTAGTTTAGAGGTTGTACGCTGTCACATAGAATTATGGAATTCTCTAACTCCTAAACTAAGTCAAGCTTGTATTATAGGAGTTAGTGAGCTGTTTGACTTCGACACAACCTTGAACATATGTGACTATAAAACAAACAAAGTTATTGCATAAAAAAGAGAAAAAAAAATAACAAAAACCTACTGTAACAATATAAAAAATTAAATCAATAAATATCCACTACTTAAACACAAAAACAATATCTAGGCACCTATTATACCTAATTACTTTTTAACTATTAAAAGTAATTCTGTCTGATCATAAGTCAAAGTTAATAACCAATTGTTCAACTTATGCTTTACCTCACGTTTGGTTAAATGATATATTGCCAGAATTTTATTCACCTCATTATACAATCTTGAGCTAGCGACCTCATATTGGCGGCTTGCAAAAGCTGTTCTGCAGCTAACACCGGGACATACAACTGCACCGGAGCGCTTTTTATTTGTTTTTTCATTTAGAGGTAGCCGGAAGTGTCGTCGGAGAATGGTATTTCGTATGTATAGCTGTCTCACGGTCAGTACGCGGCATTCAGCATATAGTTTGGTGGTTGGATAAAATCGAGGCTTATGATGAATCATCTTCAAGACTGCTCGCTGCGATCTTTCCAGCATAAGAAATAGGGTTTTATAGGTACCACCCCATATAGGTATGCAGTAGGTTAGTATAGATTGGCAGAGGGCAGTATATACCATGTAGATTGTAGATACATCTGCAGTAGATCTGAGCCTCTTAAAAATATACATAAGCCTTCGAATACGGTTAGTGAGAGCCGCCACCTGTGGACGCCAATCAAGTCGCTCGTCCAACACTATTCCAAGGTATTTGATGCTGGCCACTCGCATTAAAGACAAACAGTCGCAGCCCGTAGGCTCGGCACATGTATGAAGTTTCAATAAGTTAGTAGAGTCGGGCGGTACCGGAGAACTTGATAAATGAAAACGGATGAATTTAGATTTTTCTATATTTAACGTAAGTAGGTTATCGGTTAGCCATTCCTTAATTGTACGCAATCCATCTTCGGCATGTTCTTTAGCAGAAATCCAGTCTGCTCCATGTGCTAGTAAAACGGTATCATCTGCGTAAGTAGTTATGTCACAATTTGATATTTTGAGACGACACAAGTCATTAATGTATATTAAAAACAACGTTGGGTCCAGTATACTCCCCTGGGGAACGCCGTAATCAATTTGTTCTTCATCGCTCACTACAGTGCCGATCCTAACAGATTGCTTACGATTTGTCAGATAGTCTTTGAATATATTCAAGACTTGACCACGCATCCCGATACGTTCCATTTTAGCAATAAGTGTGGGAACAGAGACCGTGTCGAAAGCTTTAGACAAATCTAGAAAGATACCAAAGCATTTCTGTTTCTTATCAAGCTTGCTAATTACATTGTTACATAAATTTGCTACAGCATCCTCCGTCGATAGACCTTTTCTAAATCCGAATTGATTGACCGAGATGATTTTTGTTTTATCTAAATAACTTATTAAGCAAGTATTTAGGACGCGTTCTAAAATTTTAGACATTGACGTTAGAACCGAAATGGGCCTGTAGTTATTTACTAGGTCTCTGTTTCCACTCTTATATACCGGTGTAACAAGTGCTTTCTTAAAAGCCCTTGGAAATATACCTGTGGCTATAGACAGGTTACATATGTGAGCGATTGGTGAAACTAGGACTTTACTTGAGAGTTTAATAACTTTTGATGGTATATTGTCCCAACCAGTGGCGCAATCATTTTTCAGGGACATGATGATGGTTTCAATTTGCTCATTGGTAACTAAAATGATGCCCATAGAGTCACTGGGTGACTGAGTCGTTTGGAGAGGGGCACTTAATTTCTCTTTGTTGTTGTTTTTGCTGACTACAGAGGCCAAGTCTCTTCCAATGTTTACAAAATACTTATTTACGTTATTAGCAGAAGCGATTTCATTACTCGACAGTTCAAGAAGTTCTACGGGTACTTGGACGTGGGGCTTTTTATCAGCCATTGAGTTAATTAATTTCCAGGTAGCTTTATTATCATTTTTAGCTTTGGAGAATTCATTTGATTCATGTGTACGTCTAATATTTTGAAGCAATGTGTTGCAAAAATTACGATATCTTTTATACGTAATAGAAAGAGTGTTATTATCCGGATTTTTCTTTAGGTTAAGATGCATTTTGTCACGGTTTAGGATGCAGCGCAAAAGACCAGGAGTAATCCATGGTTTTAATATTGTAGTTTTATTATTATTTTTAACAGTTTTCGTATTTTGAGTGATAATGTTTTGCAATTTAGAAATTAAATAGTCAGTAGCCAGATTTACGTCAGTTTCATCCATGACAGCGCTAAAGTCACATTTATCGATATCGTTTTTAATTTTTTCGTGGTCAAGGTGGGAAATTGTTTTATTTTTAAGCGATTTAGAGCGGATTTTTTGTCCAAGGCACAGAACTACTGGTTGATGATCCGTTATATAAGTCTCTAAAACAATTGTTGTAGCTGGTAATAGTGTTTTTAATAGTATATGATCCAGACAGTTTTCATCCCTTGTAGGATGTGTATGTCCCGGTAAGAAGCCTAGTGATGCAGTAAAGGTAAGGAAATCGTCAGTATTTTTATCTTTGCTATGAGTTTTAATATCCACATTTAAATCACCTATGATGACCATGTTAGAGTGCGACCTGAGAGCGTTCACTGTACTGTCCAAACTATTATAAAATTTGCTAAGATCGTAGTACGACGGTGATCGATAAATGGCAATAATTGACGTGTTTCCTATGTTGCAGACCAAACAGTTTGCATCTAATATGGGTGGTTCAGAAACTGAACACTGAATACCTGCTTTTGTGTAAATAACAACGCCATCATTTTGAATTGGATTATTGGTAGTAGCATAGGACATATAACCATCCAACATAGGAACGTGGTCAGAAGATTTAAGCCAACATTCAGTAAGAATAATTACATCAAATTGGAAAGATATCATAGATAGAACCGATACAAACTGATCGAGGTTTTTGTTTATGCTTCTAATGTTGATGTGTATCACCTTTAGGTTATCACCAGGATTTTTTATAATTTTAGTACATTGATCGGGCTTACATGTATAGGAATTGGCCACATGAATTTCGTCAAGATCACTTGATATTGTGAGTATATTGTTAGCCATTTTTATAAAGGTTGGGCCTATAGCAAGTGAGACATAGGTGATCAGTACAGGGCATAAAAATATGAGGTATAGCGTTTATGTCATTTCTACAGTTTTTGCACTTTTGTGTGAGATTAGTTGAACTTACAATACATAATAGGTATAAATTGACCTGTGATTTAACCAAAAAGTATAACAGTATTTTTACAACGAAATGAAGTATATATGATAGACAGTAATTTATAAAGTATTTATATATAGGTAAAGATAAGGATAGTCATTTACTGGATTCGAGGTCGACTAAACTTTGTTCAGTTTTTACAATGTGATATTCCTTTGTCGTACTACTTTTACGAAGCAGGATTTTACCATTTGATACCCAGCAAAAGTCAAAGTGTTTGCGCTTTGCGAACTCACGGGCAAGATAAAACAATTTCTTAGTTGCTGGAGGAAGATGTTCATCGACATACACTGGTTTACGTTCACCATCCATGCCAAGATTTTGAGTGTTCAGCTTCTCTTCAGTGCAACGTTTCTTGTTGTAATTACGCAGGGCAGCCAGCAAATTGTTTTTAAAATATACAGAGGAAAATTCAATATAAATGGACCTGACAGAACCTGGTTTACCAGGTAAACGGTATATATCACGTATATTGGGGCCTGAAATTTCCATCTGAGCAACTTGTCCTAAGCGCGCAACTAATTGAAGAAGATCATTGACATTTTCGTTAGGCGCTGCTGGAGCATTCCTGATTTCAATTGCAGAAGGACGCCATTTTTGCTGTAGTTCTTGGACTTGATTTTCAAGTTTGTAGATGTAGCAATTATTTTCGTCCTGTATTTTCTCCAATTTCGAGATCTTGATCAAAATATCTTCGTAGTCTTGGTTGAGTGATACAATTGATTTTTCTATATCACTATTCGTTTGCTGAATATTTGAACATTGAAGTTTCAATTTAGCTACATCAGTAACTAGTTGAGATAAAATTTCACTTTGTTCAGCCTTCCAATCCTCGAGCATAGCCAGAAGATCATTCTTAAAAGTCGTAAGAACTTTGGATCGATGCAAAAGCAAGAATTATATTGTAGAAACACGGAGATTCAAAGAGATTGCATGCTTGCATGCGTATCTGCCTTTATAGACACACAGTTGACTATAATTTTTTGATTTTACACTTTTCTATCTGTGGTACGTACTTACTAGGTAATCCCTCTAAGAGTCTACTTTAAGTACTCCTTTTGTGTCCTTCTTTTGAATTGACTAATCATGTAATGTATGACCTGTGGTATGATACGACCTTCCGATACGATGAATGAACTGTGTGAAGTATGATATGGCTAGAAAAGAGGTGAGTCGTGAGATGACGACTAATAGAAAAGTATGGAAGAAGAAGACATGCAGCGCCGACCTACACATAGGAAACAAACACATACATAGGAATTCAGGCAGGAGCATGCTGATGTTAATAATGTGGGGTGAAACCATCCATTAATTCAGACACCGGTACTTTTGTATCGATTAAACAATATTGTGTCTTATTCGTTGATCATCATGGATGGAGAGGGAGAGGAAGACCAAAGAAACGATGGATGGATTGTGTGAGGAATGATATGAAAGATAAAGAAGTAAATGATAGCATGACGGTTGACAGACGAGACTGGAAGAAAAAAACGTGTTGCGCCGACCCCAAATAACATGGGACAAGGACAGGAAGATGATGAGATGATGATGATTCGTTTATCATCACTGTCCTGCCCTTTTCCTAATTTATTTGGGGTTGGCGCAGCATGCCTTTCTACTTTCATACTTCGCTTTTCCTCGTCATCTCATCAGACATCTCCTTTCTTGCTATAACATCCTTTACACAGTCCATCCATCGTTACTTTGGTCTTTCTCTACTCTTACAGGCATCCACATTCATACTCAAAACTTTCCTCATATTCATATTATCCACATTTTCTTCATTCCGCCGCATCACGAGCCCATACCATGACAACGTACTTATTTATATCGATATAAGTTTTTAAACTGTCATGGTCACTAACATTATAATTAACACTAGAAACGGGATATTTACCATGTCCACTGTTTTCCTGTTTTGGTTTTTTTTTTGTTGTTCCAGTGGACATGGTAAATATCCCGTTTCTAGTGTTAATTATTTATATCGATCCAAAATATCGTATTAAGGGATCGTCTTGTATCGATACTTTAAAATATCGGATCGGAATCACTAGATAAACAAGTTAATCGTATTCAAATCATTGTAGATAATGCTTGATGGTTCCGTCAGTATTTACTGACAACTATGACTGATGTTTTGAATATTATAATGTGTTGTGAATAATGTGTGACATCATGTTATAGACCGCATTGTTGGGTTAGTGAGGAAGCTTCAATCATTGAAACGAGTAGCGAATCGAATCTTCTTTTGTTGAGCTGAGATTGGTTATTCAAGCAAGTCTTTATAGGATTTTGCAGTTAGTTATACCTTTGGTGAGGTTTCGTTTCGATATGTTACGGCTAAAGATGGGTGTCAACATAAACTTAAGATTAGCCGGCTAAACTCCGAACTAACCGAACCTCGGGGTGCCCCTGTCGTCGACCGTCTAGGGTTAGCGTTTCCATCAGCAGGTCGACGGATCCCCGCTGCGCGGGGCTCCTATTTCTGTCTGCAAGGTTTACAGGAACCTAACTAACCGAACCTCGGGGTGCCCCTGACGTCGGAGTTTAGCCGGCTAATCTTAAGTTTATGTTGACACCCATCTTTAGCCGTAACAGATATATACCATATCATCACGCCTGTATAATACCCGAAGAGTTAGGCAGAGGTGTACCTAATAGTACACCTACATTTCGTCAGTTATATTTTGAGTCCAATGTAACAGGGGGCGTGCCATCAACCGGGCACAAATCCAAACTCCGTGGCTGCTACTGAGAAATTCTTGATGGAAAAACCCAGTAACACTTTGCCCGACCCGGGACTTCGGAATCGAACCTAGGACCGCATGCTCAGAAGACGCTCTTGCGACCACTCGACCAACGAGGCGGTCCATTCGAAGACTCGGAGGTTTCGATACATTCCGTATAAACTTGGCAACGTCAACACTGATGATTGATGGACTGTGTAAAGGATGATGAAATGTCTAGAAAAGAAGTAATTGCTGAGATAATGGTAGATTGGCCTGTTGGTCTAGTGGTTAGTGACGTTGTCGTATGTTTATCAGTTGTCTGGTTGCCATAGTACAGGCTCTGCCTAGTTTGGGATCAGATGTGTTGGTTGTCCCAAGATTTTATATTATTAATGAATAAAAAAAGTATGGAAGGAGAAGACATGCTGCGCTGATCCCAAATAAACTCGAATAAGGGCGAAATTAGAATGATGATGATGTTGTTAGGGTATACAATACAACTTGACCATTTGTGTAGTATTCAACAAAAGCTATGAGTATATGAGCAATAATATATTGCCAAATTGATGAAGGGTAATAAAACACTAATTATCGCGGTACGCTACTATTACAATGTTAATATCATAGATAATCTTTGAATTGTGCTTTTGTATACAATTGGGTATTTGCACACATGTTGCTTCATAGAGGCGGCACCTCTGTGGAGCAATGAAATAAGGTATGTATCAGCAATAAGTACTATATTATTTGCAATAGATAATATAACATTACGCCAGTAATCCCTAAAGAACCAGGTAGATGTAAGTAATAGTGCACCGACATTGCGTCAGTTATGTTTAAGCCCCATGTAATAGGGCGAGCCTATTGCAATCAAGCGAGCACAGATCCAAAATCCGTAGCTGCTACTGAGGAATTCCTTATGGAAAAACACAAAAGCCAATAAAACTTTTCCGGATTTGGGAATTGAACCCTGCACCTCATGCTCAGCATTTGCGCCTGCTACCAGACCAACGAGAAAGTTAATTTATATTTGTTTACTAAAATCTGTAAATCATTTAATTGATGTATTTTATTCAGATAAATGAGAGCAGCGGTGGCCCAGTGGTGGCGGCCCCGACTTACCAACAGTAAGTCATGGGTTCGAACCCAGGCAGGCACATTACTTTGTGTGATTTATTTCATCACCACTGCTCTCAAAAACGGTGAAGGAAAACATCGTGAGGAAACCAGCATGTCCTAGAACCAAAAAAATTCGAAGACATTTGACATCTACCAACCCGCACTGGGCCCGCGTGGTGGATTATAGCCCATTCCCTCTCGTAGAGAGGAGGCCGTGTGTCCCAGCAGTGGGAACATTAAAGGCTGATTATGCTATTCAGATAAATTATCCGATCTTTCTAATCTGTAAATTGATTTATTCACAATATTATTTTGCAAAGCTTATAAATGAAATGTAAGCGAACATCCTGCTGTATCAAGTTGTCAAGATGAAGCTCTCCAGCTTAAGATTTATACTTGTACTTCCATTTCCAACAAAGGATAGAGCAGAAAGCCCAGTTTAAAGCACTCTGTACTATAATTTGCCTGTTCTTGCAAAAACAAACTATTGCAGTAACATGGTAAATATCCCGTTTTTAATGTTAATGATATTGCAGTAGCTCATGTCGTGCTAAAATCATTAACCAGTTGCAAGGTTATCGTGACGGTGATTGCTCGTGGAGACACCAAAAGTAGCTGCTGTAGCTGTAGGGAAATTTCTGTTGGGGGGTTCAGGATATACTGAATACGTGGTAACCGATTGTGCGTCGGTATCCCTTTCACTCTGTATGTGCGTATTTTAATAAGGGTGCAAACAGTTCGACTTTGATCTTTTTGAAACAAGTGCGACCTCGGCAAAAAAGTGTTTAGCAATGAATTTCTTTAAACCCTAAATTTATTTAGACTGATTTATTATTTTAATTTTCTCTTAATTGAATTTTAACATCTTGGTAGTATTGTCATGGTAAATAACCAGTCCCAATTATATAATTTGTTACGTATTTTAGGTGATGATCTATTTGCATGTTTTTTTTTTTAAATTTGGCATTATTTGGCAGTGTGCATATTTTGTTCCACAGTATATTTATACCAGACAAGCTATATGTGAAGACTTGTTATTGGCTGTCAGATTATCATACTGTTATTTATCACTATTGTATTGTGTGTTGTAGCTGTAAGTCTTCCAAAGTCTTTAAATAAATAAATAAATAAATAAATGTCTAAATATCTAGTCTAATCAAACTTTTACAGGCAACGAATGTTTCGGGATTCAAGAGCGTCATTGCCTGCATGGGCGTTTTTCTGGTGGTCGCCACGGTTGATTCTCACTTCCAGGAGGAGTTGTTGGGGAAAAAAACATGCAGGCTTTGGATCCTGTTCAAGATTCACTTTGGAACGAATTTTCGTGGGAAAACCACGTCTAGTTATTCTTCTGTATATGCCTTTATCGCTTCACCACTTTGCGTATGCGCCGTACGCCAATTTCACCATAACGGACGCTAATACTTGTCTCACTTCGCAGTGCGCGCGCGCATACTGGGGCGGAGCGAGCGTCTGATGAGATTGTGAGATTTAGAGAGAATAATGGCTTCCATATAATATGGTTGATCGGATTTGTGATGTAGATTATGATGTGAGCTGTGCATTTATTTAATACAGGGGAATTAATGTTATGGCTTTATTATGATGTTTGTTTCTGGATTAGCCCGTCAAGCGCAATCCGCCGTCTGCTTTAAGAGTTCCAGGTTTTTACGATTATATTTTATTGTTGTTTTGAGTACATATTTCATAGTTTCATCGTCGGCTACACAGATCATCATGGACGTTTAGCAACGCTTGCTGAGATCCTTCTGTGTTCTGTGTCGGCGCAGCATGTCTTCTTCTTCCATGTTTATCTAATAGTCGTCATCTCATGAGTCATCATCTGTATAGCCATATAATCTTCCACACAACCCATCCATCATTTCTTTGGTCTCCCCCAACTTTTTATACGAAAGTTTGGAGTATGCATGTGGATGGCACCACATTCATACTCAAAACTTTCTTCACGGCATTCCTCAAGCATGCCGTGTTAATCAAGCTTTTATCTAAGGTCAGTGATAGGTGTTAACGATGATTATAGAACGACCATTATCTCAGCATTACGCTCAGAGTCATCACGTTCATTTTCTACTCAGCAAAAGTCACGGGTCATCAAGTTATAAATAACTAGAGTTATATAACTTTAATATTAATAATTCACGGAAATCATAAGGCGTTGGTGATGGGATAATTATGGTGCCATCGGAGAATTATAGTTTTCTCTTTGATTTATCATCATAAATGTTGAGCAACTTCGAAATTGGTGAATGATATCGTTAGGTATGCGTGGTTTTTTTAGTTACTTTACAACGTCACTTAAATAAAAGTAAAACGTTGTTTTGTGTTTTTTGCGGTTTCGGATAATTGATTCTGATTGTTGTTAGGACGAATTGTGTAAGAAATGGACGAAAATAAAACGTTTTGCGCTGACCCTAAGTTATATACTATTGTATATTACTATTGTATATAACTTATATTGTTATATACAAAGTAAAAAGATGATGATTATCAAATATCTTATGGATCAAATTGATTTCATTGCTTTACAGAGAGATTTCGATTATTTTTTTCCAAGGTGAGAAAGTCCTAGCTTAATAAAAGACAGTTATAATATTGTTCCTGGAATTCTTTCCAATTCTTCTCTTTTGCTCCATGTAAAATACTGGTATTCAGCTGCATCTGGTGAGACCGGAAGCCAACCCCAACATAGTCTAGGCAGATGATGACTAGCGTTTTTTTTTTAATTTAGGTATGTTTCCAGTCTAGACAAACTGCAAAGAATTTACAAGAGAAAGGCATTCGAGAAATGCAGGAAAGTCAAATGGATGCAGTTACCGCGACAGCGGGGATGTGCGGTCAGGTAATGGCGCAATTTGGACCAATATCGCCGGTCGTATACCGAGAAATGTGGCATTTTAGTATAGAAAATATGTGCAAGAATGCTGTTTACCTACTCGACCCACAGGTCGAGTAAGGATCTCGCCTGTCATTTAAGTTCGAAAGTCTTAACAAGAGGTATCGTATTACCCAATAACTGAATAAATAAGTTACTGCTAACCGGTTAGACTGCAAGCTGGCCCAACATAGGAAAAAGGTAGAAAAGCTAGGCAGATGATGATGATGATGACTAGAGATCAGATATTCCGATAGTAGTTATACATAGTTAACCCAAAGTTTGAGTGTTGATTAATACGGAGTGCGAGTTCGAGTAAGTACCAAAAAAATTATTATTATAAGTCCAGTCATAATTTCCATTTTATTCTATTTGAATATTCAGCAGCATTTGAATTCAGTTAGGTATTAAGCAGCAAAATAAAGCTAAAGACATTTTTTACATGTTTCTAGAAATTTCTTGCCTAGTTTTAAGTAGAATAGAAATATTTATTATTCTTAGGAATACTACATTTTATAGACACTGTATTTTCATGGAATCCTGCGAAATCGGGTAAACAAATAATTATTATAAGAAGCCGTTTCCACACTTTCGTAGCCTTTGTTGGGAAAAGATGTAAATATGCATCCGAATATTTGATCCGCAATGATGATAAAAACAAACTTAAATAATAATTGTCTCGTGACCTGCACGTCGCATCGGGTCGCGATGGTTTCACATTTTTGAGCTAAATCAGCACTTCCAATGTAACAGAAAACAATAGAAACACACAACACACCGCCATGAAAGTACAAATTGTGTCAATTATAGCGACGATTCTCACTGGCCTACAAAACTTCGCAAATAACGATACAAATAACATAGTAACCTTACAAATAATATAGTAACGTTACAAATAACAGGTTATTTAGCTAATAATGTAGTTATTTAGCTGTTTGCGAACGCTAATAGTTTAGTGTTTGTTCGTGTATGGATTGCAGAATGTGATTTAAAAATTATTTGTTTACGATTGGAAATCATAAACAACAGACCGACTATGTCACACATGTCAAATGTTGTTGAAATGAAGAACCAGTACTTATGGTAGAAAATGGGTATTTACAAGTAACAGTAAAAAAATTTGGATGAAAGAGCTCTAGAGAGAGAAGAATGGAAAAAAGAAGGGAGGCCTTTGACACAACAGGCTCATAATTCCAAATAATAATTATAATCTCCCCTGTCAACTGCTATATCATTAAGTGCCAGTTCCACCACCTACGATTAAGTTCCCATTAACTTGGCAGATAATTAAATTTCATACAAATTCTGTTCCATTTTTGAATTTATTCAATAAGTATTAGTGGCTATTTGGACATCATGAAACAGGCCCTTACTCCTTTTTCTTTCATACAAATTGACACACGAGTACAAAAGATTGTCGAGCCACGAGTCTACATACTTGTTCGTGCGACTCACCTTATGTGTTAATTACAGGTTGATACTATCAATACGGCTGCTTCCCCGTCTTTCTCGACCATCATACACGTACCTGTCTTGACACAATACCTTAGGTAACACTCGTCAGGTATGCTAAGTGTTAGCCTGTAATGTGTTGCATCATGTAGTTGTAATGAGTGAAGTGTCGGTCCGTGTTCGGCACAAGTTTGAGCTACGTACGTAGGTGATGCCTTTCGCCGAGTTACATATCCTGGATGTTGTTTTGGTGCCGCTTCTGTGAATTTCATTGAGTTACATTATGGGTCTGGGCGAACTGCTTGTATAGAAAATATTTTAACTTCATAAAAGAACGATGACTGCTCCACAAAACGATGAAGGGAAACGGGTCCTAGAATACGAAATGCTGGTAAAATAATAAGTGGTCGTTCTCACATTATAGTACACTTAGGTTTACGTAATCTTACACGGCTCTATCGTGTGGAAAGTCAAAGATTTCAGTAAAATCATAAACAATTTGGTGTTATTTATAAATATACTGTGTGATCGGTTGAGGAGCTCATGGCTGAATAGTAACAGCTGCTCGGATCGATCGTTAGTTTAAGCTGCGCTTGCCTAGGCTGGTCCTTAGACGGGTGACCACCCATTACATAGGTACCGATTTTCATCCGTGCTTCGGAAAGCACGTTAAGCCGTTGGTCCTGGCTTTCATTTGTATATCTTTGACAGTCGTTACAGGTAACACAACCAGTCTTACCAAGTGGTATCGTATTACCCAGTAATAACTGGGTTGTGGAGGTCAGATCTAATAGGCAGTCGCTCCATGTAAAATATTGGTATTCAGCTGCATCCGATTACACTGGAAGCCGACCCCAACACAGTTGGTAAAAGGCTAGGCAGATGATGACTTATTAAGTCACACGCGTTCCATCCCTCGTCATCAGTTCATAACAGGTCCAGTTTCTAACTAGGTAATTAGGTATATCAATAAAATTACAAAGTAAAACCACTAGCGAAACAAACTGTCTAATTAGTGAAAGAGAAAGACGCTCTAAAAATCTAGTATTCACTGATTTTTTGCCCTCATAAACATGTTTAGAATGCTAAATTACCTACTTGTCTGCGGTTAAAGATGCTGTTTCCTTAATGAATGCCAGTATCTCACAACAAGCTACAAAAACTGGTAGACAAAGTGCTAAAAATAGATAAGATTTTTTTTAAATATAAAGGGTGTAACAAGACCCTTAACGAAGCCGAAAGGCACTTGTTTTCTCCGTCATTGCGATATTTTTTTCTGTTCTAGACCATACCTGGGAATCTTCTAGTTACAGATATATTGGGAGTCAAAGTTCCAACTTCTTCACAAGTATTTTTTTTAATACATGTTTTAATGTAAGATTCACCTCCACGATCCCCGTACTATTCAATCCATCCATCATCATAATGTTTTGAGTGCGTTACATTGAGTCCTACCGTAAAACGTGATTTTTCACCCCAAAAAAAAAAGTCGTTTCCTAGCAATAATTTTTGCATAAAGTTACTTGGTTTGATTTACAGAATGCTTGGTTGACGGCTTCGTTAAGGGTCTCGTTACACCCTGTACACTACATAGTATAAAACAAAGTCGCTTCCCGCTGTCTGTCCCTATGTATGCTTTTAGATCTTTAAAACTACGCAATGGATTTTGATGCAGTTTTTTTTAAATAGATAGAGTGATTCAAGAGGAAGGTTTATATGGATAATACCCGTGCAAAGCCGGGGCGGGTCGCTAGTTACTTACAAGTTTAGTGTTCAGTAAAGTGCGATTGAACAGAGCGTATTCTATCGATATACAATAATCATCATTTGATTTGTTTTCTCGTTGTTAGTGTTAGTTTACCATTCATCACAGCAGTCACCCCCCTTCTAGCAGTACTAGCCATCCATCTTCATGCTTGCAAATAGATTGCAGATGTCATCTGCAATCTATTTGTCCCAGACAATTACTGTCGTGGCAGGAAACACCGCTTACTGGCTGTTCCAACTTGCCGTACTGTTGCACACTCCAAGTCACCTATTCCTCGGACATTAGCCGCTATTAACACTCTCCTGAACTCAAACACAGATCTTGATATGTTTGCGGATGAATGGAAGGTGATCCTGTCAGAATGTTTGAATTTTTGTGAGAAGAATGCCTGACTGTGTTAAACAAATTATATGTTTAAATAGTGTAACTGGCTTCGGCCGTTCTATTTAAATAAACAAATAAATAAAAATAAATACTTTAAAAAATCTTTCTAGCCACACAATTTTTCATACAGTCACAAAAACTGGACACAATCAGCACGGGGCTAAATAATAACAGCCGCACGGATTAATCAGCGCTTCCCAAGGTCAATAGTTCATTACATATCCATATTAGTTTTCTCCGTGAAACGGAAAGCACTTTGAGCGATTGGTCCCGGCTGTCATTTGTAGATCTTTGACGGTCGTTATAGTAATTCAGTGGCCCGAAAGTCTGACAATCTATACTTATAATAAATCTGTAGAGAGGTCAATTCTGTACATGAAATATATTTACAAAATAACTATCGGGGGGTGATTAGTGATCGATACTGATGCCAAAAATGCAATCAGTAAAATTTTTGTCTGTCTGTCTGTCTGTCTGTCTGTCTGTCTGTATGTTATTTATAGAAAAAAAAACTACTCGACGGATTTTAACGAAACTTGGTACAATTATTCTACATACTCCTGAGCAGGTAATAGTATACTTTTCATCACGCTACCATTAATAGGAGCAGGGCAGTGAAAGGAAATGTTGGGAAAACGGGAGAAGTTACTTGGTTTTTTTAGCTTCCGTCGCGTGTGCAGCCTTAATGGTTAAAGCTACATAGAAATCATGTATAACGGAAATATTCCACATAAAATTATATAAAAAATATCCCAAGACAGCATATGTCTATCTTTTATAGTTGACTCACAATAACACGTGTAACTCCCGATAGCTTAGCAGTTCGGAGATTTGTTATTATTATATTTGTTTACTCTTACGTTTATAATATTCTCACTCAACCCCAATTAAAAAAAAAAACATCAGTTATTCTTCGAACTCCTGGGCAGGTTATAGTATACTTTTCATCACACTACAATGAATAGGAGCAGAGCAGTGTAAGGAAATGTTGGGAAAACGGGAGAAATTACTTGATTTTTTAAGCTTCCGTCGCGTGTGCAGCCTTAATGGTTAAAGCTACATAGAAATCATGTATAACGGAAATATTCAACATAAAATTATATAAAAAATATCCCAAGACAGCATATATCTATCTTTTATAGTTGACTCACAATAATACGTGTAACTCCCGATAGCTTAGCAGTTCAGAGATTTGTTATTATATTTGTTTACTATTACGTAATAATACCAATAACACTCACCATCATCCTTATTTTTTTAATGAATACCTATTAGTACCTATTTAATAAAAAAGGAATCATAGAAATCGGTACAAAAACACCAAATCTGTGACCAAACTTATACATGAAATACCTACGCTAACAAGCCATCGCGCGTGAATAGAGAAGCAACCTGTAAGGATCATTTTTGCGTAACGGTTGCCGCGCTCGACACGGCTCGCGGCGGCAGAGTATAAAAGGGGCGGGAGGCGAGCGCAAGCTTCATAGTCGAACACGTCAGTTCCCGTCAGTTCCCGTCAGTTCCCGCTATCAGCGAGGTCTGATGACTGGCGCCCTGTTCTTTGATATTGCGAAAGCCTTCGACAAGGTCTGGCACAACGGGCTGATATACAAGTTGTACCAGCTCGGTGTGCCGGATCGCCTCGTGCTCATCTTACGAGACTTTCTGTCGAACCGCACCTTCCAGTACCGCATTGAAGGCGCGCTTTCATCTCCCCACCCGATCAGAGCCGGAGTCCCTCAAGGATCCGTGATCTCCCCCTTAGCCTTCACGCTATACACTAGCGACATCCCAAAGAGTAAGACGGCCCAGTTAGCACTTTTTGCTGACGATACTGCCATATACTACTCAGGCAGGTGCCCCAACGCCATCTCCCGTACCCTCCAAAATTCCGCAAACGCTCTAGGCGATTGGTTCCGGAAATGGAGAATAGAAGTCAATCCCGATAAGAGCCAGGAGGTCCGTTTTACCAGACCCAATAGGCCATACCCACCGAACCCCAGACAGATCTCTATGTTTGGCAAGCCGATCCCTTGGGAGAAGCAAGCTAAATACCTAGGGGTCATTCTTGACCGACGCCTATCTTTCGGTGAGCACATAAAGAAGGTGCGTTCGCGCGCCGCTTTCGCTCTCGGTAGGCTCCACTCCATACTGAATGCTCGCAGCAAATTGTCACTGAAGTGCAAGTTGCGCATTTACACCGCGTGTATTCGGCCCATCATGACCTACGCGTGCCCTGTGTTCGCACATACCAAACCCCACCACATCCATAGGATGCAGACCATCCAGAATAGATTTCTCCGAAAGGCCACGGGAGCCCCGTGGTTCCTTAGGAACGAACGACTACATGTCGACCTTAGGATACCAACCATTAAACAGTTCATGAAACGCCTTTCAAAGCGTTTCTTCGAATCGGCTGAAAAGCACCCCAACCCCTTAGTCTCATCGGCTGCCCGATACGTCCCCACCAAAATAGGGAAAATTCGCCGACCCAGGCTTTCTCTCCTAGAACCAGATGACCCCATTACCCTCTTACAAGAGAGCAGTAGGGAAACCAGCACACTTAGAAAATACAAAAACAAATACCGACCGCGTCTCCGGCCCCGCCGCCGAGGCCCTCCGCGACCCCCCAGTAACATCACTACCCGACGGGTCTAGGACACTTGCGCGAAAGACATTTGCGCGAAGGACACTTGCGCGAACCCACTTCCGCGAAAAGACATATGCGCGTATAGACGTTTCCGCGATTGGACACTTGCGCGATTGGACGTTTTCGCGCATGGACACTTGCGCCCTAAGACACATGCGCGCAGGACGTTTGCGCGACTTTTTGTTAGTTAGTAGTCAAAACTGGCATAAGTCACAGATTCTACATTTTAAAATGTACTTTCGTGCTATAAGAATAGGATTTATTTTGCTTTAGGGCAGAAAAATACATACGACGTTTTGTAATTTGAAATCAAACTAGAATCGATTGCCCAGTAAATTCCGCTATTTGACCATAGATGGCGGTATTCCCAGTGAATGCAATTATAAACTTAAACCCCTTTGAAATAAGGATGATATTCGCGTCATAAGTCTATATTTTCTGCTACTCACTCAAGGAAGTGACACATTTAGCTTTGATCTATATTATCGATATCGATAGATTCCCTATTTCTCGTTTAATTTCGAAAAAAGGTCGTAGTATTATAAAATATAATTATACATAATAAAACACGTTATACACAACAATACCTACTACCATATCTTTTTACTTTATTTTAATTTATTAAACAAACCAAACCCAAGGTAAATACTTTACATAATTAAGGTTAACACTTTTTCTATTAGAAAATTCGAATGAGTTAAAATAAGAGAGACGTTATTTTGCCTTTTTTTATTGTCCTTGAAATAAAATGTTTTAAATTTTCTTTTATCGATATCTATCGATCAAATCTGCATCCAACCTAACTCCATCACTAATTGAGTAGCGTAGAACTTTATTTATAGAACGAAATAGATGTGTCATGTGAGAGTGATATGTCAAATTTTTGTTCCGTATTTTAAAATTAAATTAGTAAGTAAATAAGTTATATTACGGTGTAATTATTTGTGTAAACGTATTATAAATGCGTAAAAACTCAGGAAAATTGTTTTCCTGATAATTAATTAAGTTTTCGGTAGTACAACGTTACCGGTAACCTACAAACAACAGTTGACGTTCTAACTGTAACTACGGCTTAACACGGATAATTCAGGGGAAGTATTGTTTATTTTTATTTAATAACTGCACACAAACGTCACTTTAACTCGATAACACATCCATGCCAATTTCTATTGTAATTTTTTGCCGGTTTATTACCTTGTAACGGTTCTGAATCGCTTTGTTGACGATTCCATAACTCTGTTATTCTCTTTTTTTTTAAATCGATCTTTTCAATATTAATTCATAAGTAAATCGTTTATGATCATTATTGTGCATTATTGGTTTGAAGTAATATCTTAATAAACTAAGTGAAATTTTTAATTCATAAGCAAGCTACCCTCATAAGAAAAAGTAAAACCCTAAGACAATAAAACCAGTTATTTTGAATAAAGATAATCTTTTGAAGTTAATATATTAGTCTATGTCATTTAATTTCATAACTTAAGGCTTTTCTCTGTTTTATTTTTTCCCTTTCATCGCTAACTTTTCTTTAGTCAGTTTATTCCATTAGTTCTCACCGTTTATTTACTTCTAATTTTCAGTAACAATCCTGAAACCATGCCTGTGACAACCTGTAAGGCTACTCAGGATATGGAGCTAAAATTGAGAACGACTCTCCAAGAACTTAAAGAATCAAACCTCCCAGTCCAACAGCTGTTACAGGAGAGAGAAGAGAGTGAGGTGGAAGTCGATAACATTAATGGCAAAAACTCTAGCTAGTAGACCTACATCAGCAATTTGGACGTTGTTGATGAACGGGATCAGCTGCAGGTTGTCACGGATGGTTTCAAAAATGGTAGTAAGTTGTATGAGGTGGCTTTATATAAAATTAGGGACCTAGAAGGTGAGTTAATTCATGCCAATAATTGTATATTAAAGTTACAGAAAGAAAAAGAATTTACTCAGGTTAATTACTATTTAATAATTCATTATTTATGAGGTTTGTTTCCTCATAAATAATGAATTATTAAATAATAATTGTAACCCCCCTTCCTTAATAACTATTGATCTGACTGAAGATTCCTTACACAAACAGAATTATACATATAGTCAGCAATAAAAAAATTAAAACATGCAAAACTGAATAGGATAATTTAAAAATGTAATCAATTTAGAAATGTTTATAATGTTAATATTGATATAACAATATTTATAGGAAATAGTTCAAAACTTACAAAACAAGATATCACAGACAGTGTAACAGAGTTGTTAAAGTTGAATTGTAGTAAAATAATATTGTGTGTCTTTCCCATACTTTGAAAAATTGTCAAACAGAAAAAACAATTCTATTCACATGCTGAATAAGCATGTTCATTTCCTAGTAGGTCACTATAGTGACAGGCTTATAAATATATCTTGATTTATAAACTTAAGTCGACACGGGGTAAAGTGTATCTACCTACTAGTTGTAGACACAACATTGCTAGGCTATTACTTTATAATATATTCGCGCAGACATAAGTAGTATGTCAATGTTTAGTTCAATTATTAATACTGCGACTATTAGGCTATGTCATGATCAATACTGTAGTTCTCGAGTGCGATACTACATGCCATTATTAGGCTCGCCACAATAGTTTTCACAACATAATTTGTGAGAACGGACCAGTGACAGTAGCGGAAAAAATAAGGAGACCGGAGAGTGTCAATGGGCGATGTATATTGTTGATGGTGCAATATTGTGAATTTGTGTGCGAGTAACGGAAGTAACGGGGTAAATGTTTCGTCTATTTAACGAAGTGTAAGTTATAGATGGTTGGAGAAGTTTTGCAAGGCTGACTGTTATCATTTTGTCCTCAGCTTGCAGAAACGCTCTTTTCGTTCAGACACTAATGTTTGGTTGAATCTTTGCTTCGATTGATGAGGCAGCATTCGTTGCGAAATATACACCGACATATTCGTCACGCACTGTAAGAAGTCAGCTGGTCTTGGGGCACATAGCACCGGATTGAAATTGTGTGACCTCGGGTTCGAGCCCAGCCTGAGGATTTCTTTTTGGTCATATTTTTATTTTGTTTCTTTTGTTTTATGTTTATTTTTCTTTTGTTGGAACGACGTTCTTTAGCGCGCGTTGCGAAAGGGGGCTAGACGGAAAAAATTAAGACGAAAAGTTGTAATGACACTTTTTCTATAGTAAGCTATTGTAAGCCGTGCGGCGTGCGCATGTTTCTCTGTCTGTCTCTCTCTCTTATAGAAAGCAAGCCAGATATTTTCGTTTCGTCTTTGGTCTGTGGATGGGTGATCAAGGTTAAGCAACGACTGCCAAGGTCTGTCTGTGGATGGGTGATCCAAGTTAAGCAACGGTTGCCAAGGTTGGTCTGTGGATGGGTGATCAAGGAGAAGATATTTGTTTAATAAAAAAAAAATATTATTATAGGATATAGTAGTATATTATTATAGGTAGATAGGGTAAATGCTTTTTAGGGTAGGTGCACAAAAGTAAACATGTTCCCAAATTGTTTCTTTTAATTATAAATAGTAATTTCATTATTTAAATTATAATTTCTACCTAATATTGCTGATTAACATACCATTCAGCACATATTGTATGGGCAGTAACATACACATGCCCTAAACAGTGTTATTTGCATTTACTTGCTGGCTTGAGCTGTCACTTGAACTTTGCCCTCACTGACTACTGCACCTGAACACTTGTAAGTCGTCGTGTAGCTGATATTGCGGAGACACAGCGCTTGGCAATAAAATCCCTCAACCAACGGATGGCAGACTTGGAAGAACATCTGAAGATATCACCAGCGGGTACAGACTTGAGCGGGCTTCACAAGGATTTTACAGTCTTCAAAGAGCATGTTTGGAGTGTCCTCAGTGCATTGCAGCTGCAGATAGCCGAGGTGAGCAGGAGTGTTGACGTAATTGAGATGCGTCACAGGAAAGTTCTTGCTGCTTGGAGGTATGCCTGAGAAGCCTGGTGAGCAACTCCTGGAAACTGTGGCTTCCATTCTGCAGGATAAGCTTGGCATTACTGATCTGGCACCCTCTTCATTAACTGTATGCCTAAGGCTCGGCAAGGCTTCAGAAGGTCAAGGTCAACTGAAGGGATCCTCTTATGTGGTGTCTGAGTTCCTCACTCGTCAGCGGCAGTCTGCTTTTACAACAGCTCGTAAGTTGTTCGGTGTGACTGATGTGTGGACTATGGACGGAAACATTAACGTCAAGCTCCCTAATGGCAAACGTCGTCGGGTCTTCACTGTTGAGGAAGTCATCGCGCTGGGAGCGGAGCATGGCAAGTCACTGGATCAAGTGGTTCCTCCGAACTACAACCCTGGCTCAAACAACACAAGCCCGGCGCCGGCGCAGGCTCTCAGTCGGTCAAGGCGGTTAGCAAAGAAGAAGTAACTTGGTTTGTTTTGTTTACTCTCATAGCTGTTTCCTTTTTGTCTGGTTAACATCCTTAGAGCTAGTTTTCTGATCGCCGATATTAGTAGGAACACGTCACAGTAACTTTATTCGTGTATTAACGCTTTATTTACTATTTTAAGTTTTCTATGTTCTAGTTCTAGACAGTCATTATTATGTTTTTGTAATGTCACTGTCACTTGTCACTGTCTATGGCGTTTTTGAATCAGTTACGTTCGGAAACACGCATTAGTTTTATTTTATGAACAGTCTGCTGGCAGGTTATGCAATTAATTCATAAGTGAATTTTATTTCACATTTAGAGTCCATTATATTATCTATTATTTTTATAGCTTATATTATATTTGTTTAATTAACTTTATAGTAATTATGTCTGACGAGGACTCTTTTTATTCATGTTCTTCCACATCCTTTTCAACTCTTGACGATTCTCTGTCCGTGAATAGTTTTCTGAATAGTTAGTGCTAGCGATTTAACAAGTGCTTTAATGTATGTCATGTCAACGCTCAGAGCATTCCTCAGCACCATTCTGAAATATTGGATTTATTTTCTCACGTCACTTTGCATGCTGTTTTGGTATCCGAAAGTTGGCTAAAACCTGAGCTTTCTTCTAACTTGTACGGTCTACCTGGCTTTATTTTAATTCGGAACGATCGTACAGGGAAAAGAGCTGGGGGTGTTGCCATTTACCTGCGCAGTGATATCACCTACAAAATCATATCTTCTTCATCCCCAATTTATAATGGCAACCCTGAATACCTATTTCTTGAAATTGTTGTTAAAGGGGTTAAGGCCGTTCTAGGAATTGTTTACTGCCCACCTGCTATAGATTACTTCTCTATTCTAGAATCTTTCTTCGAATCTATTTCCTCAGAGCACAAACATCTCATAGTCATGGGTGATTTTAACACTGACCTATTGAAGGATAACCCTAGATCACGAAGGCTGAGTGCGATCCTGGAGTCGTCGTGTCCTTTGACTCCAGTGATTCCTGGCTCGATCTCATGCTTGCGTCTTCTGTGGATCTCGTTGCCAACCATGGTCAGATCGCTGCGCCTGGTTTATCCAGACACGATCTGATTTATCTGTCCTACAAAATTAAACCCCCAAAGCAGCGGCCTGCTATTGTTTTTATGCGGAATTTCGTAAGGTTAGACAAAGAAAAACTCAATACCGATGCACAAGCTCTTGATTGGGTCGATATTGCCCAATCACCATCAGTGGATCAGAAAGTGGAAATATTTAATAAATATGTACTCCAGCTCATTGACACGCATGCGCCACTGAGGGCTGTTCGCGTCAAGCGCCCCCCAGCTCCATGGATTACCCCTGGAGTTCGGATGGCAATGAGGCGACGTGACCGGGCTTTTAGAAAATATAGGCGGGACCGCAGTGAGGAGAACTGGAGCCTTTACAAGTTGGCTAGAAACCGCTGCAACCGGGATCCTGCCGTTTTGCCGAAAAGATTTTGCCAAATTTTCATTACCCAAACAAATTTTAGCAACCTTTTTTTATGCCAATGTAATATTTGGAATAATTTTAGTACGCACATTTTCATTTGGTCAAATGTTTACTTGGCAGATTATTACTAAGGATAATGTCATTAAGGCTTTTGGTCTTTAACCAAATGATTTATTACAGCAAACAAAATTAAGACAATAAACGTTTAGTCAAATGATTTGTTATGACAAAAAATATAAAGGCAAAAATTTTGGAATGAAGACATAACACAAATTGATTTAATATAACGTAATTGAAAAACAGATGCTGACAGAAACCCTAACCCTAGACGGTCGACGTCAGGGGCACCCCGAGGTTCGGTTAGTTAGGTTCCTGTAAACCTTGCAGACAGAAATAGGAGCCCCGCGCAGCGGGGATCCGTCGACCTGCTGACGGAAACACTAACCCTAGACGGTCGACGTCAGGGGCACCCCGAGGTTCGGTTAGTTAGGTTCCTGTAAACCTTGCAGACAAAAATAGGAGCCCCGCGCAGCGGGGATCCGTCGACCTGCTGACGGAAACGCTAACCCTAGACGGTCGACGTCACGGGCACCCCGAGGTTCGGTTAGTTAGGTGCCTGTAAACCCTGCAGACAGAAATAGGAGCCCCAACCGAATCCAAATAGGAGATTCCAACTAGTTAATAGTGCTTTTGACTGAAATGGTAAGTTTAAAATTGACGACACCAAATATTTGGCTTATGTAATTTTGCGTAAAATATGTTATACCAACTGAAATATTTGACTAGATAAAAAATGGTAAAAGTACTAGTTGGTGAACAAGTTATTGTTCAAACGTTCACTTGCCAAACATAGGTTTTCGTAACAATTATTTGTAAAGAGATTTTTTGGTAAGTAATAATTTGGCAAATGAAATTATGCGAAAATTTGTTTGGGAAGTGATAATTTGGCAATTTCTTTTCGGTCAAACAAGGGAGACCCTTCAACATCTGCTACGCTTGCGGTTGGCATTAAGAATAATACCATCCTTGATGTTACTTCCAAGCCAATGTTTCCTCCTGACTCTTTTTCTTTCTCTCCCGTGACTAACGTTGGGGTCCTTAAATATTTCACCTCAATTAAGTCGTAAGGCTGTGGGCTGTGATGGGGTCAGTCGAACTATGTTATCGTTTATGATTGAGAATCTAATTCCAATTATTACGCACATCATCAATTCATCGCTGCAGACTGGTGTGTTTCCTGCAATGTGGCGTAAGGCTTATATTATCCCTCTCCCTAAAATTTCCAACCCTAGTTTAGTGAATCACTTCAGGCTGATCTCCATTCTCCCTTTCCTTTCCAAGATCCTAGAAGCAGTTGCCCTTAATCAAATATCCTCCTACGTATTTAAGAATAACCTGTTGTCCAGTTTCCAATCCGGTTTTCACAGCACAGCCACAGCTCTGCTTAAAGTTACTGAAGACATAAGGGATGGCCTGGAGAATTCGAGATAAACGGTCTTGGTTTTAATAGATTTTTCCAATGCTTTTAACGCCGTTGATGACGACATTCTTCTAACCATACTGTCTCAGATTGGGGTCTCTTCGTTGTCACGTGATTGGTTTTCATCATATCTTCGTGGTCGCCAGCAGGCGGTGCGTGCTGATCAGGATTGCTCTGACTGGTACGACCTGGTAACTGGTGTTCCGCAAGGCGGTATCCTCTCTCCTCTCTTATTTTCTTTATTTATAAACTCCATTACTGCTGTTCTCAAATGTTCTTACCATCTGTACGCTGATGACTTGCAACTATACGCTCAGTCTGACATTACCAAACTTGACAATTGCATTTCATCACTCAATGCTGATCTTCGAACTATCGAGGAATGGTCTGGCAAATTTGGGGTTTCTGTTAACGTCGGGAAATGTCAGGCCATCCTAATTGGCAGTTCGTACTTTTTGAGAAATGTGAACACTAGCCAACTTATGCCACTGATGTACGAGAACTCCGTCATTTCTCTTTCACCTCACGTAAAAGACTTAGGTCTGTACATTGACGGCAGTTTAAAGTTGGAATAAACACGTGGCTCAGGTGAGCCAGAAAGTCTCGTTCTCGCTGCGATCCTTCTATAGATTCAAATACTTCCTGCCATCTAGCACCAAACTCACTTTGGTCCAGTCACTTGTGCTTCCCATTATCGACTATGCTGATGTTTGTTATTCTGATCTTTCCCAAGAACTTCTAAACAAATTGGATCGACTTCTCAACAATTGTATTCGCTTTGTTGTTGGCCTTCGTAAATACGATCACATTTCCTCCTCAGCTTAAATGGTTGCCTATTCGACTCAGGAGGTCCCTCAGATCTCTCTGCATGCTCTTCACAATTATGAACGATCCATGTGCTCCCGATTACCTAAAAACTTATTTTAAAGTGTTGGGCAGTTCTCACAGTCGTAACCTTCGAGCTTCCAAGAATCTACTTCTCCAAATTCCTTCACACCGCACCGGTTTTATGTCAAATTCTTACGCCATCTCTACTACAAGGCTCTGGAACACGCTACCTTTTGGCATTAAAAAAGCTGAAAACAAACTCACTTTTAAAAGAAAAGTTCGTAACCACTACTTAAGTCAGCAATCTATGGGTCAAGTACACTAAGAGATCGTTGGATGTCCTGCGCATTCAATATAATAATGCTTTCAGGATGTTGCGACTGCCTCGTTTTTGTAGCGCTTCAGGAATGTTTGCTGAGGCCTACACAGATGGCTTTCATGCCATATTACACAAAAAAACGGCTTCGCTGCTGTGCAGAGTGCGGAGTAGTTGCAACTATATCCTGAGAGCTGTGGCGGAGAGCTATACACCAAAATATCAGGCATTTTGTGTGGAGGTTGATTAGGTCGGGAATGTGTTTTTCTGCCTAGTCATCCTTTGTTTTAATAATATATTTTTATCAATGTTACTAACACTAGAATATAAGCTGTGTGTAATCTAACAAAATATGGATCACTGTTGTCTGAAATAAAAGGTTTTTTTTTTTTTTAATTTAAGTCAGGCAGGATAAATAGAAGTCGAGTCATGGTAATTATTATTAGGTTTCTTTTCTTTTATTTTGGTATTTGTTAAAATATTTAGTAGTTTATTTTATTTATATGTGTATTAGTATATAAATAAATAAGGATATAAATTTTCGAAAACAAGAAGTTATTTTTTTAGATATTTATTGTACCTATCACAATGTTTTCTTGTTTAACCCAAAGGTTTACTGGTAGAGAATGCCTTGTGGCATTAAGTCCGCCTTTGTACCACTATTGTACATGAAGTTTAAATAAATAAATAAATTATAACCTAAAAAAAAAAAAAAAATACAATTCCTTCACTAATTAAACGAAAGGAACTTCGTTCCATCTGGGTGTGCTTTAATACCTCTCAAGTTTTTTTTTTATATGTTATCACTTTCTTTCCGTTGTTAGTCATTAAGTGTTAGTGTTTAGATTGTAAGGTACTTGACTGTTCAATTAGTAAATTTGCTTATACCGCCTATGCTTTCTTTTATGTTCATTCAGTCTACTTGGAACCACGGTCATCACAACAAATAATACTAATAATTCTTTTTACAATTACTTCTTTTTTTTAATTCTTTTTTTATTTGAGCGCCATCTCTCGCCAAAGCGAGGATATAATTACGAATTGATTTGAAGAGTTCTGTTGTTACATTTATGTCAGTAGATGGCTCTTATATCATTTACTTCTTTTGTGAAGGGATATAAAATACGAAATGTTAATCACCACTTTTATTTTTTACCATTTGTATTTTTATATTTAGGCATATTTACTACAACAACTATTATGTACCTTACAAATCCAAAAAATCGATTTTCTGTGAGCTATACTTAAGAAGATATTCGTTATTTAGACAAACGTCCAGCCAGCGGGCCCCTTTTTTAAATATTAGTCTTTTATATCATACAATAGCATTAGGAGCTTGATACTATTATGTACCTTACAAATCCAAAATTTCGACTGTCTGTGAAGAATACTTTAGAAGATATTCGTTATTTAGACAAACGTCCAGCCAGCGGGCTCCTTTTTTAAATACTAGTCATTTATATCATACAATAGCATCAGATGCTTTATACTATCATGTACCTTAAAAATTCAAAATTTCGACTTTCTGTGAGCTATACTTTAGAAGATATTCGTTATTTAGACAAACGTCCAGCCAGCGGGCTTTTCTTTAAATACTAAGTACTCTTTTATATCATAACACAAGTCTCAAGTCTTTAAGAAAAGCTATCATCTGTTGATAAATCTCGTTGGGGCCTGCTAGGTAGACTCACACGTCTTTTGAATGGTAAAAAAACGAAAAGTAGGGATACATTAATCTATTTTATAATGATTTGAAAATCATAAAGCATTAAAATAAAACCAAATACCTAAAACTTACAAAAAGTGAAAACTGGTTGGGGATCAAACTTGCGAACCCTGGTTTACAGGGCGGTCGCTGAACCGATAGGCTACTTACACACCTGTGACAAAACGTTTCAAATAGACGTTCTGTTCTAATGCATGCTATGACAGTTGTCAAACAGTTGCAGAATATGGGCATAATGCACTATTGCTCATCCCCCCAAGTTAATAGCGCGATAATATATAGCCTATGTGTTATTCCAGACTATAATCTATCTCTGTTCCAAATTTCATCCAGATCCGTTCAGCTGTTCTGGCGTGATTGAAATAGGGCAAATTCTTTAGCATCATTGCTTAGTGGGATATTGTTCAGTGGAGTGCTGTGCTCATACCACGACGGTGTTGTGGTATTTAAGCTGGGGCCGTTTTAATGATGTAAGCGAACCAGCTCAATTTCTGGATGATATATTCTATGAAGAATAAATATTTTATTTATTTATTGTTGTTTTGTTTTTTGAATAACCCTGTTAGGATTTGTTAAAATGGCATTTTAACATAACCACCCCAATAATTAAATGCATTCTTACACATGGGATGGAAATTCGATTTCCGCCATCCTCTTGGAGGAGGCGGTGTGGTGTTATATATTAACCTTAAAATGTCTTTAAAGCTGTATTGAGGGCGACCAATATCTATTTACTTAAAGAATCTTGGAGAATTTAATTTTTATAACCTCAATTTCAGCAAAGTAAAAAATAGACCAGGATATTTATTTATCTACAGAATAAAATGAAAATCACCGTGACTCGACAATCTTTTATGGGGGCCTAAAGGTCCTAAGAAAATGGGCAATGTCCTTCTTGGTTTTTCCTTCATCGATGTCATTTTCGTGATTTTCGGGGTCGCTGATAACGAAAAAGAGGTCAACATTAATTTAAGGCCTTTTGTCAGAGATTTTACTCGAGCAATCTATGGGTCAACTACACTAAGAGATCGCTGGATGTCCTGCGCATTCAATATAATAATGCTTTCAGGATGTTGTTGCGACTGCCTCGTTTTTGTAGCGCTTCAGGAATGTTTACTGAGGCCCACACAGATGGCTTTCATGCCTTATTACGCAAAAAACGGCTTCGCTGCTGTGCAGAGTGCGGAGTAGTCGCAACTATATCCTGAGAGCTGTGGCGGAGAGCTATACTCCAAATATCAGGCATTTTGTGCGGAGGTTGATTAGGTAGGGAATGTGTTTTTCTGCCTAGTCATCCTTTGTTTTAATAATATATTTTTATCAATGTTACTAACACTAGAATATAAGCTGTGTGTAATACTAACAAAATGGGATCCCTTCTTTTCGCATAATGTTCTTTGTCCTAATATACTTCGGCATAACGATTTTGGCACAATTTGTTTTGGCATAATAATACTTCGGCATAATTTTTTTAGGCATACATTTTATGTTGGCATAATCATCTTAAAGACTAATTTGTTTTGGCATAAATTTGATTCGCATAACGTTAATAGGCCTAATGACTATTAGCATAATAATATTTAGGCATACAAAATATTGTTGGTTAAAAATTTAATATGCTGTGCAACAAAAGTTAGTGATAGAACCGAATTGCTGCAAAACCGACTCCACGTAGTCTTGTTTGTCCTACCCCTAGAGTGTAATTTAAAATCGCGTAGGCGCGTAGGGGCGAGGCGTCCCGCGGGCTGAGGAGCAGGTGGCTGCGAGCGAGCGGCTGTGGTGAGTGAAAGCCGTCTGCGACGATTAGCACGCGTGGGGCCGCCGGAGGCCCGCAGCGCCGGAGCCGTGACAGAAACCCTGCCTGCTGCATGTTGCATGCTCGCTTGAATGCTGCATGCTTGCTTGTTTGCTGCATGCTTGCTTGCATGCTTGCTTGCATGCTTGCTTGCATGCTGTATGCTTGCTTGCATGCTGTATGCTTGCTTGCTTCATGCTTCCTACAGCGAAAAAAAAAACCCACAAAATTGTTCAATACGGTATATTATATTAATATGTTATTTATTACCTGATTCAGGAGATATGGCTTTTTTCCAAATTTTTAAAAAATTGGTATAATTATCCTCTTCGGGCAAAAAAGCTAGGGCGTTTAAAAAAGTTATGCTTTAGAACTTTATACTTAATAAATTTATGCTTTAGAATGTTATGCTTCATTATTATTATGGTTAGAGAAATTATGCTTAAAAAATTATGCGTAAGCTGTTATGCGTAATTATATTATGCGATAATATAATTATGCCAAACAAAATTATGCTAAGTTATATTAGGTCTTAACATTTTATGCAAATGGATAGCAAAATATCCTAGCTAACCTAACAAAATATGGATCACTGTTGTCTGAAATAAATGAATTTTATTTATTTATTTTATTAATTAATTTAAATGAGGCCATTCAAAGGCACTTTTGAACGACCAATATGAAAATGAATTGAATGATTTATTCAATTCAATTCATTTTTGCATACTTATCACATGTGTTTTACAAGATCTTCAAAAAAAAATTAAGTTCACATGGACCCTGTCGGGCACGACAATTGCCCGACAGGGCAACACAATTTATACAATATTGATAGTAGCATTTAAAATAATCAATACCTTGCCTATGGTTAAATCTGATACACTTCAACAAAAATCTCTTGCAAGAATTCACCTGTGCGAAAGCATAATTTTGCCAAAACTACTTACGAAATGATTTGGCACAAAAAAAAGTTTGTGAAAAAGTAGCACAAACGAAATCCCGATGACCCTTTTGTGCTTCTTTTATCGCAAATCTGCTACCTCGATAAATAAGAAGAGATAAAATGTAATAGCAACAATATAAGCTAGGAGTACCTCCAAGCGGTGAAGGTAAATAATAAATCGATTTATTGACTCACACATGTTAGGAAACATACAGACAAAAACAATTATAGTTAAAAGAGTCGAGGTAGCCGTGGGCCCCAAACTAGGCACAGCCTGTATCTTGGTGGCCCAAAATAAAAGACAGGTTGAATTATGGACTGTTCAGTGTGACAGAGCACAGCAAGACACAAGTAACAATCAGGAATCAAAATTAAAATAATAATAACAATCAATGAAATGAATATAAAAAAGTGGTAACAGTTTATGGCCCGTTTTCACCACGATGTATGAAACGAAATATCGAGTAATATTTCATTGAACAGATACTGTGAGATGTTAAAACACGTTTCGCTCGGAATGTCATTTGTGATGAGTAAACGGTCCTAAATCTGGCTAAAACTCTCAACAAAATTGACGCCTTCGGGCTTATGTTGTTGTTAGGTTGACATTTTTGTGTTTGGCACGGTAGCCTACCCGGTAACGCAGGGGAGCAGCCACATATCATCATGTGTTCCAACCAAAATATTTCTTTTTCCAATCCACCTTCTCCTAATTTAATCAACACTCATCGACCACCACCACCATAGTCGTCACTACGTCCATCATCTTTGGTACCATTCTCTTCTTGTCAACCATCGTCATCTCCACCACCATATTCCTCTTACCAACAACCCCACACATCTACACCACCATCCTTCTCTCGTCAACTTCCTCTCTTCACCACAACCACCTTATCATGAATTTCTCATGTCATCTCCACCACAATCATGTTTCCATCAACTACCTCCGTCATCTCTACCACTATCCCCCTCTCAACAACAACCTCTATCATCTTCAGCACTATCATCCTCTCGACAACTACCCCCCATCACCTTTTTATCAACTACCTATATTATTTCCACCATCGCCATTTTTAGATGAAACACCCCCTCTGCTCTGTCAAATGTCTGCGAAATGGCGGCAACACGTGCTCCCACAGCGAGAGCGTCAAGGGCACTGGCGGTTGGGAGGGGGAACTATCAGAGCGCGCGTTTCATCGGTCTGCGGTGTGTGTGTAGACGATAGACAAGAAGTTATATTAGTGGATTCACTGTGCCCCACGGTCCACTGTACCCCTCTCTCTAGTTTTGACAAAAATAATAATAATAAAACATATTGGCGATGCATCGATGACCAAAGTGGCAAGGGCCGAAGTCGCTGTCATTTGTCAAATGAACCCTTAAAAGTCATATGTGAGCACAATCATGTCACTAATAGAGCTATGATAGAAAAAAGTCATATCATATGCACGATGAAAGATCTGGCAATCCAAACTCAGTCCACACCTCAACAAATTATAGCAGATACCACTAGCAGCGCATCAATCGAGGCAGCTGGAAAATTGCCATCAGTGTCCTCCTTGAAAAAGTGCATTAATTAATAGGAATCGTAATGCTAATGTTTCTGCCCCAGCGAACGCTCTTTCTCTTGTGAACCTTGAAATTCCTAAAACTTACACCAAAAGCAGTCGAGATGAATCATTTTTAATATACGATACTGGTCCAAGAGAGGATAGATTCCTAATATTTGCTACAAAAAAAAAACTGAAATTTTAAAGCAAACACGTCATTGGTTTGCCGACGGAACTTTTAAGGTGACACCACCTCTTTTCAAACAATTATATACCATACACTGTCTTTATGAGTATGAAGTGGTACCAGTAATATATGTACTTATGTCTCGAATGACCTATGAGGCTTATTCCGAAGTATTTGAGGCCATTAAGTCACAAGAAGCAGACTTGCAACCGCTGTCTATCATGACTGATTTCGAACAGGCCTCAATTTTAGCTTTAAGGGACAGTTTTCCTGCAGTATCCCTGCGAGACTGCTTTTTCACTTTTCTCAAAGTGTCTGGCGAGAGGTACAATCGGAAAAAGACGTTTTGCATAACTATATACACACCCCTGATTTCGCATTGCATATTCACCAGTTATGTGCTTTAGCGTATGTTCCATCTGAACAAGTTATTAACGCTTTTGACGAACTGCTCGAATCTCAGTTTTATGTTGTGCATTCCGGCCTCCTTCCGAATACTTCTATCCTCGCATCCATACACACTCGCACATACATCTCCCTTACTCACCTACACACAACACATCACCACTTATCCACACTCACACACAAACACCTACACACCCACAATCACATTCACTCACCCTCACCCTCTCACATGGTCATAACCTACATAATTTAAAAACTTAAGTAACCTATGACTTTTTTCCCTCTGAAGGTAAATCGACACAGTCTACTCATACATAAATCAATTCTGAACTCGAGGACAAAGCACAACATTGCCTTAATGTAGCGCTGAACTGGCTTTATCTCCATTCGCTTACACTTAATACCTCCAAAACCAAGTTCATTACCTACTCGGTCAGTTCTGCTACCCAACCAAACCCACCAATATTGCTTAAAGCTCACATGTGCAATTTTCCAAGTGTCATACCACTGTTATATTATCTTCTACGGATGAAATTAAATTTAAGATTCTTAAAAAAATCAAATCAATCAATTAATCTTAAATTTAAATCTCATATTAATGTCCTTACTGGCAGAGTTCTCAAACTTATATATATCTTTAAAACCTTAAGAAATATTGCTAATATGTCTATTTTGCCTTGTGCCTATCTAGTCAATTCATTAGGTCCGGTTATGATAGCAATACTTTGGGCTCCGATTGGGATTACCTATTGTATTCCCTGTTGGGGTGGTGCCCCAAAAACTATCTTTAAACCACTGGAAGTTGCACATCGCGCCATACTGAAAGTGGCTTCCGTCCACTAATTTATCCAACTAATCAGTTATACTAAAATTGCAATGTTCTCAACGTGCGGCAACACCTTATTTTACAATCAATTCTGTTGCAACACCGCATAACCCCCTATATTGAAATTACCAAACTCAAAAAAGATAAAATATTACACTCCTCCAAAAACTCGCTTATCGTTTACTAAAAGATTCTTCTATTATTTAGGTCCGTCCCTTTACAATACAATAAACAAAAAATGTCCAATATATAGATTGTCCCATCATAACTGTAAAAGACTATCCGATTCCGCACATTCCTTCAAAATAAAACCTACGAAAAAAAAACTTTTTTTAATGATATACATACTAAACTAAACGTTTACTGTCACTTACGGCCCGTAAGTGACAGTAAACGTTTAGTTTTAAACCGTGAAAGCTTAAAACAGTGTTTGAAGTTATGACAAGTTCGTATATTGTACCACTCACCCAAAACATAGACCCACACTAATCAAATCCACTTACTTACGCACGCCTACACAGCCACATGCTCACGCACACTCACACACACACACACACACACACACACAAATGCGACATTTTACTTAATAAAAAAATTAAGTTGTAAAAAGTCAAAATTAAAAAAAATATCATCATTTACCTAGCCTTTTCCCAACTATGTTGGGGTCGGCTTCCAGTCTAACCGGATGCAGCTGAATACCAGTATTTTATATGGAGCCACTGCCTATCTGACCTCCACAACCCAGTGAGTAACTACTGGGTAATACGATACCCCTTGGTAAGACTGGTTGTCAGACTTTGGGCCACTGGCTACCTGTAACGATTGTCAAAGATATACAAATGACAGCCGGGACCAACTACTTGACTGCTTTCCGAAGCACGAGTGGGTGGTCATCCATCCACGGACCAACCTAGGCAAGCACGGCTTAACCTGATCGACCCGAGTGGCTGTTATTATTTAGCCACGAGCTCCTCAAACAAGCCCTAAGTAATAAGGATGAAAAGTGGTCAACCGTCAATGAACTCCGTAATACATAAAGTGTTTATTTTATGGTCCAATTCCGTACGTTCCGCCCAATCGCAATGACAGGCTGCAATGACACAACTGCGTTCTATTTGAAGTCTACGGAAACACTTCCGCATGTAGCCCAAATGGGAACTAATCACGCTATCATGTTTGTTCAAAACAATTTCACGAATGTTCACTAACAACGTCAACTGTCAAAGTCACAAGAGCACCAATCATTGTAGTTCTGTTGTAGATGATGACATTGAGTCTTACATAGAAACATGAGAATACTAAGGAGGATGTATGGTGTTACGCAAATGGATAAAATAAGAAAATTAAAAAAAATAAAGCTGTAAAAATAAAATTGTAGTAACACAATTAGAGGGGAACGGCACTGTTACTTCTTAATACAGGCTATTTCATAGCCTAGCTAGGAGAACAGCATGTCACCCACTTGATTGCCAGAGACTTAATACTACCTACTTTGTGAAATCTGTTACATAATAAAGATTATTTTATTATTAATATTTGTATGTAAAACAAGCGTTTCTCGCAATCAAACTAAAAAAGTTTGGCGAGCGAATTGTAGATTTGATACTGGTTGGGGCAAGGTTCAGGAATCACAGCATCTGAGATATCCATTTCAATATTTTCAAGGTCCACCGACTCCACTGCAGTTCTGTTAATGTGAGGAAGTGCTTGTCTTTGAATATCTCTTGTTGCAGCCTCTCAACAAGCACAACTAACTCTTTCTAAATGTATGACCTAAAAAACAAAGAATTATTATTTTTACTAACAAAGCTTTTCTTCAATAATACCAACAATTAAATGCTGCAATTCGGCCAAGTTAATAACACTTACGTCATGAGCTGGAGTCCATCTTAAAATAAAGGTCCTTTGAGGTCAGTCTTGGGAAACTCTGTGAGTTCTGCGACTTGCAATGGAGATCCTACATCCAAAATATATGCTTAGATATCCAAGAGGCGGGGATACTTCAATTTGAGAGGGAGGTGTTTTTGATAATTCCTTGCAACAACAGGAAACATTCAATGCACAGGATGTCATCAGATGATACCTGAAAAGTTAAAAAAAACCTTTGTAAGTTATATGTCGACTATTATAATACATATTCACATAAATTGGGTGTGCCATTCTTTGTTCAAACAAGTACATTACATAAGTTATTTTAGATATTTATTTTGTACCCTATCACAATGTTTTCTTATTTAACCCAAAGGTTGACTGGTAGAGAATGCCTTGTGGCATTAAGTCCGCCTATGTACCACTATTGTACATGAAGTTTAAATAAATAAATATTAAATACCCTTCATACACCCAATTATTTTGTATGAGTCATAATAGACATTAATACCTATGTTGTATGTATGTATGTTATTTGCATCCACTTCAATAACAATAATGCACATTTATTATATTATAAGCTTGTAGGTAGACATTTACAGCTGAACTTACATACACTGCTGAAATAGTGAACACTATAGCGTGTGCATGGTAATCTGATATCTTTATATTATTACACATACATAAACAGTGGCTCCTGCTGTCTGTACGCTTAGATCTTTTAAACTACGCAACGGACTTTAATGCAGTTTTCAGCAATAGACACAGTGATTCAAGAGGAAGGATTTGCACCCGTGCGAAGCCGGGGCGGGTCGCTGGTAGATAATATATACTTACCGGTGTCGGCGTTACCCCGGATCGTTGAAGGATGAGCACTTGTTCGTTTATATCTTCAATAAGTCGTCTGCGAAGATTAGGCGCCATGCATGATGGTTACAATTTACACACTGTCGAGAGAGTGGACGTTTTGTCCGATCTCCACCCGGTGAAGACATTTTCTCGTTAAAACTACAGTCAATTCGCTCACACATAACAATAAAACAAAAGTCCGACATCTCACAACTAAACCACTTGAGGAACGTAAACTCAACTCGATAGCATTGAATCGTAACGTAAGAGACGTAAATACGGAGGAATATAATTCAACTTCACGCAAAACAAACACCACTAAATGATTAACCGGCTTTTGATTTACTTGATTTAACAGATAGATCCTCCCGTAGTCCCGTCTTCCATGTATGTATAGTTTTAAGTTTTGCCAGATTTTGACAGTTCTATTCGACGCTAGTACGCTACTCAATTAGTGATGCTGTTAAGTTGGATGCAGATTTGATCGATAGATATCGATAAAAGAAAATTTAATACGTTTTATTTCAAGGACAATAAAAAAAGGCAACATAACGTCTCTCTTATTTTAACTCATTTAAATTTTCTAATAGAAAAGTGTTAATCTTAATTATGTAAGTATTTAACTAATTGGGTTTGGTTTGTTTAATAAATTTAAAAAAAAAAACAAAATATGGTAGTAGGTATTGTTGTGCATAACGTGTTTTATTATGTATAATTATTTTTTATAATATTACGACCTTTTTTCGGAATTAAACGAGAAATAGGGTATCTATCGATATCGATAATATAGATCAAAACCAAATGTGTCACTTCCTTGAGTGAGTTGCAGAAAATGTAGACTTATGACGCGAATATCATCCTTATTTCTAAGGAGTTTAAGGTTATAATTGCATTCACTGGGAAAACCGCCATCTATGGTCAAGTAGCGGAATTTACTCTGTAAACGATTCTAGTTTGATTTCAAATTACAAAACGTCGTATGTTTTCTTCTGCCCTAAAGCAAAATAAGTCCTATTCTTAGAGCACGAAGGTACATTTTAAAATGTAGAATCGGTGACTTATGCTATTTGTGACTCCCAACAAAAAGTCGCGCAAACGTCCCGCGCGCATGTGTCTTAGGGCGCAAGTGTCCTGCGCGAAAACGTCCAATCGCGCAAGTGTCCAATCGCGGAAACGTCTAAGCGCGCATATGTCTTTTCGCGAAAATGGGTTCGCGCATGTGTCCTTCGCGCAAATGTCTTTCGCGCAAGTGTCCTGATACCCTACCCGACCCTTGCTCGACGAGCCAGCCCGCGCCGCTGAGCCTGTAGAATTAAACCAACCCCAAAATAATAATTTAAAAAAAAAAAAAAAAAAAAAAAAAAAAGCGCAAGCTTCATTCAATATTTGGCTGTTGATGCGTTCAGAGTGTTGGACTTTATTGACAGACAATAATTGTTATTTTATAAACCGTGCTTATCAGCGCGACTTTTAGTCTTTAAATAGTTTATTTTAATTTCTTTTGTTGTTATTTTATGAATTAGGTTTAGTTTTGTTTAAATTGTAAACTATTAATAGTTGCTATTTTTTTTTAAGTGAAGTAGTAGTAGGTAGAATAGAAGTAGAAGTAGTACTCATAGACTTTTAGATAAGTACTGATAGGTTAGTTTTGGGTCATTCATGTTTATTTTTTTTGTATTGAGTAGGTAAAAGCGTAGGTACTTTTTCAAAACTATGAGGGAGGACATCTGCTAATTTTTTTTCGAAAAACGACGGAAACGCGGACGAAGTCGCGGGCAAAAGCTAGTCTGTCATAATAACATTGACGGCACGGTTGGCGCAGTGGTCAAGCGATTGACTGCTGCGCTGCATGTCGCGGGTTCGATTCCCGTACGGAACAAATATTTGTATGACCTACAAGTAGTTGTTCCGGGTCTGGGTGTTTTTCTATCTATAATATGTATGTATTTACAAAAAAAAAAAATGTATATATGTAGTTTATCAGCCATCTAGCTACCATAACACAAGCAATTAGGTTGCTTAGCTTGGGGCTAGATGGTGCTGTGTGAAATGTCCAGGGATATTTATTATTATTATTTATTAACATAACAGAAGAAGAGAGAAGTGGTATCATTTTACCCAGTACAAACAGGGTTGTGGAGGTCAGGTAGGCAGTCGCTCCATGTAAACTACTGGTATTCAGCTTCTAGTGAGAATCTGACCCCAACATAGTTGAGAAAAGGCTAGGTAGATGATGATTCATACCCAAACTTTCATAATAATAAATTAGAAGTTGGAAAAAAACCACGTTGCATAAGTATTAAAATAAAATTCTTGTTCCTAAGCACATCTTGTTTAAGCACGTGTGTTGCGCCTACGCATTGACCACGAGAGAGTGCATGCGACATGCGACAAATGGGCGGCGGCAGTAAAAAGTCGCAGGACAACATTACTTTCCTTACCTTTTATGTTCCGCTTGTATATAAGGGTTTCTTTTTACATGGCAGGGCTGCCGCATGTGGTCAATTATTGTTTTTTTGCAAAAAAATCACATGAGTGTGATGAAGACCCCAGGCTGAAGGAAGGTAAATCCAACTTAATCTACTTATCCTACTTAATATTATAAATGCGAAAGTTTATGAGGAAGGATGGGAGTTAGTTACTCTTTCACTTCACGCAAAAACTGCTGAACGAATTTGGATGAAATTTACAGACAGATAGTTTATAACCTGTATTAACACATAGGATACTTTTTATCCCGGTAGTATAATCTCGTGGGACAATTATCGAACTCCACGCGGGCATTAGTTAGTCATTTCTAAAACGATTTAGTTTAACATGAAAGGCAGCAGGGACTTCCTCTATTCCTAAGCTATGATCAAGAGTCATAACATCCGTATCCTCGCGTCCTATTCCTAACTTTCAGATTTCCACCGTCTGAACCGACTCTCCCAGGAATAGGAAATGGCTGTCTGATTTTTGGACAGGCGAAAAGCTACGTAAGAATCTTGTAAAATTGTCGCCTAAGTATTACACGTCGATTTACCAAAATGGCCCTGACTTTTCTAACACACTCATCATCTGCCTAGCCTTTTTCCACATTTGTTGGGGTCGGCTACCAGTCTTACCGGATGCAGGTGAATACCAGTATGTTACATAGAGCGACTGCTGATCTGACCTCCACAACCCAGTTAGTACTGGGTAATACAGTACCCCTTGGTAAGATTGGCTGTCAGACTTTCAGGCCACTGACTACCTGTAACGACTGTCAAAGATCTACAAATGACAGCCGGGACCAACGGATTAACGCGCTTTCCGAGGCACGGAGGAAACTCGGTATGACATGTGTAACACACTAAAGATGAATAATTTTTAACACCATAGCAGTCTGCCACACATAAACTAACAACTAACTAAGCCAGTTTACTTTCCAAGTTAACCATGCTGTTTATAACCACTCCATCAGTTACACGGAAAACTATTTCTATGTTCGTTAACTGGAGTGTTTAAATACAGTAATTTTAAAATAATTTTACCTCTGACAGAAACCTACCCGCAACCTTATAACAACGTAGATAAGTATCACTTTGACTTTGAGAATGGTTTAACATCAAAGGTAAAATATCTGTGAGAGGACTGTAGTCTTGAAGTTTTCTAATATAGAATATCTTTTCTAATTTTAAATATGGCGGTTAGAAGGTGACTTGGTTTTATTATGATGTGAGAAAAGCTTTTAGGAAAACTAAATCATGTTATTCTAGTCAAATCCAATATCCCTCCCTCGACTTGAATTGACTGGGATCCTGCCGTTTTGCCGAAAAGATTTTGCCAAATTTTCATTACCCAAACAAATTTTAGCAACCTTTTTTTATACCAATGTAATATTTGGAATAATTTTAGTACGCACATTTTCACTTGGTCAAATGTTTACTTGGCAGATTATTACCAAGGATAATGTCATTAAGGTTTTTGGTCTTTAATCAAATGATTTATTACAGCAAACAAAATTAAGACAATAAACGTTTAGTCAAATGATTTGTTATGACAAAAAATATAAAGGCAAAAATTTTGGAATGAAGACATAACACAAATTGATTTAATATAACGTAATTGAAATTTAACAGATGCTGACAGAAACCCTAACCCTAGACGGTTGACGTCAGGGGCACCCCGAGGTTCGGTTAGTTAGGTTCCTGTAAACCTTGCAGACAGAAATAGGAGCCCCGCGCAGCGGGGATCCGTCGACCTGCTGACGGAAACGCTAACCCTAGACGGTCGACGTCAGGGGCACCCCGAGGTTCGGTTAGTTAGGTTCCTGTAAACCTTGCAGACAGAAATAGGAGCCCCGCGCAGCGGGGATCCGTCGACCTGCTGACGGAAACGCTAACCCTAGACGGTCGACGTCGGTATAAATTAAAAATGGGAAGGTAAAAATGGGTATAAATGGGTATTTACCCAAAATCTGGGTTTTTACCGGGTATAGGCCCATCTCTAGACGGAAACGCTAACCCTAGACGGTCGACGTCAGGGGCACCCCGAGGTTCGGTTAGTTAGGTGCCTGTAAACCTTGCAGACAGAAATAGGAGCCCCGCGCAGTGGGGATCCGTCGACCTGCTGACGGAAACGCTAACTCTAGACGGTCGACGTCGGTATAAATTAAAAATGGGAAGGTAAAAATGGGTATAAATGGGTATTTACCCAAAATCTGGGTTTTTACCGGGTATAGGCCCATCTCTAGACGGAAACGGTAACCCTAGACGGTCGACGTCAGGGGCACCCCGAGGTTCGGTTAGTTAGGTGCCTGTAAACCCTGCAGACAGAAATAGCCCGGAGCCCCAACCGAATCCAAATAGGAGATTCCAACTAGTTAATAGTGCTTTTGACTGAAATGGTAAGTTTAAAATTGACGACACCAAATATTTGGCTTATTTAATTTTGCGTAAAATATGTTATACCAACTGAAATATTTGACTAGATAAAAAATGGTAAAAGTACTAGTTGGTGAACAAGTTATTGTTCAAACGTTCACTTGCCAAACATAGGTTTTCGTAACAATTATTTGTAAAGAGATTTTTTGGTAAGTAATAATTTGGCAAATGAAATTATGCGAAAATTTGTTTGGGAAGTGATAATTTGGCAATTTCTTTTCGGTAAAACAAGGGAGACCCGAATTGACTACCTCGTTAGTCGAGTGGTGGCAAGCGCGACTTTTGAGCATGAGGTCGCACTTGCGACCTGAGTGAGTTCGATTCCCAGGTCGGGGGAAGTATTATTGGATTTTTTCCATTAGGAATTCCTTAGTAGTAGGCCTGGAGTCTAGATTTTTGCCCGGTTGATGGTAATAGGCTCGCCCCTATTAGATGGGACTTAAACACAACTGGCGAAATGTGGGTATGCTATTAGGCGCACCTTTGCCTGACCCTTCAGTCAGAGATTACAGGCGTTGCATAAAATCATTTTGAAAATGATCAACTTGGAAATCAAACATAAGAGCTTCATTCAACAGCCGCGCTTTGACCACAGAACCACAGAACCATTGCGTGCTAACAGTTTGCCTAGAATGTACATGCCATCTATCGCATGAAGCTAACAATTGTAACAAACGAAGTATTGTTATGCGCGTGCGCCAGTATAATGTGTTTACGTGTTCACGCTACTGGAAATTATAACTATTGCGTTTACGCGTCTAGCCGCTTGGTGGCGCTAGTTTGTCGATTATTTTATATTTTTTTTATTCTATTTTAATTTCATATTCTTTTTTTACTTGTCTATAGGACCGCAATTTTTAGAACACAACGGGTTTTATGCCGCCCATGGGCCGCTGACTTGGCTTTAAATGCCGTCGAGAAATATCTCTCAGGCATGCTGGTTTCTTCACGATGTTTTCCTTCACCGAAGCGAGTGATAATTAAGTATACAAGACGCACATGAATCCGAAATCAGAGGTGGATGTCTTGGCGAACTCTATAGGCTATCAATGTTGATTAGGGCAGGCGGGACCGGATGTCGGTCCAATAGTAAAACCCGGGAAAAACCGGTTTGATTTGGTTCCGAAACCCGATTCCGCATACCCTACTACTGCTACTGCAGTTTTCACATCATTTAAACATTTATTCCAAAAGTTTTTGTTTTAAAATCTCGCAAGTATTGCCGCGCGAAGCAGAGGGCCGCTAGTTCTTTTATAAAAGGATGTAGTTATACATGAGCAGCTAAAGAAAAAAAATATCTTATGAAAGCATAAATTTACCGTGTTGTAATTTCATATACTGCTCAAGTCCACTGTTTCAGACAGTTACACCATCAAAACAGCAGTGAAGGGTCTTAACACGAACCATAAAAAGTAACTCGATCTCTTTTAAAAGCCGACACCAGTTTAATCGATACTTATTGAAAGTAACCGAAGAATTTAAAAAAAGTAAAAGTTGTCAGTGAAAGTGTCCACACTATGTCGCAGTCGTATGGTCAACCTGTTTGGGGATTATCTAATTACTAGCTGTTCCCCGCGGTGTCACACGCTGCGCGGCTCCTAAGGGTCGTAGCGTAATGTTGTATAGCCTATTGCCTTCCTCGATAAATGGACTATCCAACACAAAAAGAATGTTTCAATTCGTACCAGCAGTTCCTGAGATTAGCGCGTTCAAGCAAACAAACAAACTCTTCAGCTTTATAATATTATATTATAGTATAGATAGATAGTATAGATTAAATCATTAAAATCAACTTGGAAAAGGTTGATTAATTTACAATAATACTAGCGATGTAATGTAATAAGGGGCGAGCCTATTGCCATCATGGAGACAAATCTAGACTCCGGGGCTACTACTGAGAGACTCCTGATGGAAAACACAATAACAATTTTCTCGACCCGGTAGTCGAACCTAGAACCTTGTGCTTAGCAGTGGCTTGCAACCACTACACCAACGAGGCTATAATTATGTTGGAGAGTGTAAAATAAAATATAAATAATTAAGAAGCGAGGAATGCGCACAAGATTGATGATTTTGTAATTAATTTGTGCACTTTCTGTGATTCGCGTAGAGTAATTTGAAGGTAGAGATTCCAGTTTTTTATACTTTGATTGTTTTATACGTAGGTGTCGTAGTATATTTTTGTTTTTTGTTTCTAAATTCGGAACAGTAAGTAGGTATGGGGTGAGGGGGGCATTTTCCTTGCCTTGCTAGATGTTTAACAGTGGAAATTTTCTACGAAATGATTAGTTTTTACTGAATAAGATATCCTGAAAAACAGAACCAAGTATTTTAAATTAATAAAAGTAATTAACTAACCACTTAACCAGTACTAAGCATGATTTAACTTCCTATCATTATTTCATTCGTTAGTCTTCACTAAACACACATTAGACATTAACGTCTAGCAAGATGTGTTTAATTGTTTTTTTACGTGACTATTGGCCATTTCATTATTATCAATATAATTAACACTTATTGAACCAACCAAAACATTTGTAAACTTACTATAAATAAATAATAAACAGTACGCACCATGAGAAAAATAAACAATATCATGTGAAAAGTGTGAAAACTCAATTTCATTGCACTATGATTTCTAGCGACACTAGCGCCGCCGTTCGGATGTTTACGTGAACGACTCTTGCGCACAATACTTGTATGTGTCTTGCTTTCACACGCATACTTGTTTACATTGATTCTATTATTGTATTCTTTAGTTACCGCCTAGTCTTCATGCGTATTACATGCACTATTTAATTAAATTAAAGAAAAAAAAAACAACAAAAAAACTATCGAAAAATAATGCAGTTTCTGTTTTTGTGCGTTACTCTGTGATTTTGGACTGTTCAAAAATATAAAACTGGTGCAGTGATGTGGTTTATGTTAATACTATTGTTTTCAATATGGCTGCTGGATTACTTCCGGCGGAAACACGCGTCTGTGTCGCACGCGTGCGTCAAAATGTTCGTATTTTGTTGTTTTTTTTAGTTAGATACGTAATTAGGGTCATTATGATTGTAGTCGTGTGAAATGCCTATGGTTTGTTTTTCCTTATTGTAGTACTTAGTGTTGTAATGATTTAATGGCTGTTTTGAGAACTTTGAAGTTTTTTCGCGATTGTTTTGTCACGGTGTAGGCAGAGCTTAGAAGTAGCACATGTTACATTTACAAGGTAAATTCATTAATTTAGGATCTCCAACAAAGGATGTACTGATGTCAGCACATCAAGCTACTACAATCTGTCAAATTTCTCTAATAGATTTTCAACCTTATCGCTAAACCATTAGGTTCAAGGTTGATTGGGAAAATTTGACAGTTTCGGGTAGCTTGATTTGTGCTGGCGTCTGTACATACACAGATTATGCGAAATAAATAATGGACGACAAAAAGTATCACGTAGGTGACCACAGCATGCATAATAAAATTTATATTTAAGCTAACAGAGATATAGTAATAATAATAAAAAAAAAAATAATAAGTACACCAAAACACTGGGTGATTTTTACATTTTTTTGCTAAGCGTTGATAGTAATGTACCTGCGCAGCTATCCACAGCAAAATTATTGTATAACGGGCTAGTCTCCGCAACTCCGTGTCCAAATCGCGTATTTTACGTACGGGTGGGAAAATCTTTCGATGTAGTCCAGTTCCCCGAGAAAGGCCAGCAATGCCTCGGTGTTATTGACGATCTCGCGGAGAGTACCTGGGTTACCGAAGTACTTTGCACTCTCAATCCCCTTTGCCCTTTGCAATCTCTGGGCAGTTTAGAAGCACGTGGGCTGCTGTCTCGGTTTTCTCCATGCAGGATCTATGACTCCTGTGACAAAGAGGTATTTATTTTAAAAGAGCCGATGATACCCAACATAAATCAAACATTCTAAACTGAAATTCAATGTCGAAAAGAAAGCAAAACAGGACGCATACCAATACTTGCACATATTATACATGCTTGCTTATTCATCCAAATGCCTAAACGCCATCTTTTTTGTGTTTATTCCAGAAATGGTTTGCTTTCAGATTTCTTACTCCATTTATAGCTTCTTCTATTTCTTATACTAAACGGGTAGCATGATAATGGTAAACTTAGATAAAAAAATAATCATAATTTGAATAAGTATAACAATAAAACTTGATACGTTGATCTAGTGGTCGCAAACGTGACTGCTGACTTTTGTTTGTTTGATTCAGTTTTTTGTCACCGACTTCTGAAGCTAAAATTATTTTTCACTTTTTTGTGTTTTTGGAGTCGGTTTTATTTTTTGCAAAAAAGTTTTTTAATTTTTTATTTTTAGTTGCAATATTCCATACAAATATTTTTCATCATCAGACCTGTAATGGCACTTGTAACCCAGATGGTTACAAAGTTTTAATCAATATACATGAATTAAGTCCAAACGCAAGGTAGCTACTGTAAACAGTTGAGGAGTTCCCTTAACTATCCTTCGTCTTCATCATCAGACCCCTTATGATAGTCACAACCCATCTAGGTGTAAATTTCTCATCAATACAAATTAATCAAACCCAAACACAAGGTGACTGCTGTAAACCGTTGAGGAGTTCCCTCGACTGTCTTTCGCTTCCATCATCAGAGCGACTCCAGACCTTCTTTAAATTATAGTGCTTTAAAATACTTAATCAAAAAATTTACAAACGCACTAGTCGCCACTACGATTCTTGAAAGCTCCCCTCAATTTCTCTTGGATGCCATCATCAGATCCCGGTTTCCTTATCATGGGACCACCCTTGAAGTATCTCCTTTCCATCAATTTTTTTTTATCGAAATCGGTTCATAAACGACGAAGTTATTCGTGAACACACATAAAAAAAAATATATATATATATAAATTGAGAATTGAGAAACCTCCTCCTTTTTTGAAGTCGGTTAATAAGTATAACAATAAAACTTGATACGTTGATCTAGTGGTCGCAAACGTGACTGCTGAACCTGAAGTCCTAGATTAGGTTCCTTGTTATTGTAGTTATCCATAAGGAATATCTCAGTAGCAGCCGCGAAGTCGAAGTCTGTACTGGATTAATGGCAATAGGCACGCCTCCTTTTACATAGGATTTAAACAAAACTGGCGAAATGTAGGTGTTACTAAATTCTACACCTCTGCCTAATCCTTCTGGATTATAGGTGTGATGTTTTATGCTAACAAATTAAAAAAGCGTCCTCGTGATGTTTTCCTTTACTGATGTCAGTAACGTCCAAAATATACTTAGAAAGTAAGACATGTCAATTGAAAATGTCTTATTTTTAGTATGAAGGGTGTACATAGACCCTTAACGAAGCCAAAAGGCAGTTGTTCTCCTCTTCACTGCGTTTTTTTTTATTCTGGACTATTCCTGGGAACCTTCTAGCTAAGGATTACTGGAGGTCAAAGTTTCAACATTTTCCCATTTTTTAGGGTTCCGTACCCAAAGGGTAAAACGGGACCCTATTACTAAGACTTCGCTGTCTGTCTGTCTGTCTGTCTCCAGGCTGTATCTCATAAACCGTGATAGCTAGAAAGCTGAAATTTTCACAAATGATGTATTACTATTGCCGCTATAACAACAAATACTTACTAAAAATTAAAAAAAAATATATATTAAGGGGGGCTCCCATACAACAGATATGATTTTTTTTGCCGTTTTTATAGATAATGGTACGAAACCCTTCGTGCGCAAGTCCAACTCGCACTTGGCCAGTTTTTTTTTTAAATAGGTACTCAGTTTTATGGTTATAAGTATAACTTTACTTTAAAATACCTCCATGACCCGTTTACTATTCACGTTATCCATCAGCACAATGTTTTGAGTGCGTTATATTGAGATTTAACATAAAAGGAGATTATTTACCCCAAAAAATAAGTCGTTTCGCAGCAATAATTTTTACATAGGGTTAGTATAGTTACTTAGTTTCATGTATAGAGTGGCGGAACTATCATACAAGCCGAAAAGCCCGGCTTGCCTTACAATCAAACTAAATACAACAAATAATAAATAAATAAATAAATCTAACACAAACTAAAATTTACGTCAAACAATAATATAATATGTTAATTCATCTGATTTTGCGCCAAACGAGCGCGCGAAATTAATCGTACCTACGCCTACGGCCTACCTACAGTCAGTGCTATTGCTATCTTTTTCACACGTACTGGCTGGAAGCCAGATACATCTGGCTTCTGACCTCTCGCTTACTCCTAGCAAGTTGTGTCTGTTTTCGTCACTTTTCGTAGGTACTTATTTGGACAATTTGTATTGAATTTAAAGCGGGGCTTTTTTTTGAATGTGTGCGTGTAAGTCAGTGTAGTTTGAGAGAGAATGTGTGTTCGCGGTTCGATGGGCACGCCACTGTGTATAGAATGCTTGGTTATCGGCTTCGTGAAGGGTCCGTTTGCACCTTGTATTTATTACCTAAGTGCATGATAGAATTATCACAAAATAGTATAGTTTAATAAGTCACATTGTGATTCACTAGCCCACCCGTATTCGAACCCACAACCTGGTGCATGAGGGGCGAGAGCCATCACGAGTCTCGACAATTAAACAATTAGATTTGTATTGTCATACAAACATTTGTCTGTTTATTGATTATATAACTTAGCAAATACAAAAACTCAAATTCTTTCCATCATCATAATACGCCTCATTGATATCATTCAGTTTGTAATTTTTCCGCTATTTCTTATAGTGCTGGGTACACGAGCCAGACTCAATGCGCAATTCATTTGTATCTACTAGCCAGAAATATTTAAAATCAGTCTTACCAACGGGTATCGTATTACTCAGAAACTGGATTGTGGAGGTCGGATAGGCAATCGCTCCATGTAAAATATAGGTATTCAGCTGCATCCGATTAGACTGGAAGCCGACCCCAACATAGTTGAAAATAGGCTAGGCAGATGTACCCAATCAGATGATGGTATAGAGACTCTCTCAGGAGAAATGTAATTGACAAAATGTGATGCTTTTCAGTGAGATCATAATATAGCAAAAATAATTATATAATATTTAATTTAATAATTGCCAAGTTTGACTTGTTCCTTTAGCAACCAATTCTCTTGCAATTAGATTGTAATTGTTGTTTTATTCGTGTTGCTTGTCTGTCATAAATATATTTATTATATGCTAGTGGATATGGATTTCTAGTTTACTGCTGGACGTAGACCTCCATAAAAATGCTGCCATAAATACCACAACGGACAAGTGCGAGTCGTACTCGCCCACGACGAAGGGTTCCTTAATACCGCCAAAAACCTTTAAATTAAATTAAATTTTTACTATATACTCTGTGAAAATTTCAAGTGTCAAAACTCAAAAATCAGCAGTTTCATACATTTTTTCCGTGTAGGTATTGCACTTTTGTAGGAATCAGCTGTTTATTTATTTATTTATTCTGTTTATTTTTAATTAACCGATGAAAAATTTATATGACCCCGGGCTCAGAATGATGTACTGATACGTGGTACTAACCGTTTTCGCGTCGGTGTTCCTTTCATCCGGTATGTAGAAAGGTACGGTACCAAAGAAGAGGTAATAATGCTTCCTACAGTTCGAAACAAAACTTGTAATTTGACAAGTTGTCAAACAATAATTGTTTATCAATATTGACAGCTGTCAATTCACCTGACTCGTGCAACCACGTGTATCATCACACTTACATGAAAGTAGGTAGCAAAAACTAAAAACTGGGTTGCTATCGTTTCTAATTCATTGTCTGCCTTCAATTGTGTGTTAATCGCGCTCTTCTGAGAACACATATGTCTGACATAACATAAGATATCTTGTAGCAAAGAGTGCTGCAAAGAGTTATGGCTTTATTATTATATTGTTATATGTAAGTAATTATTTTATTTCCACGCTTTTTGGGAGTAGATAATAGATGGAGTTGTCAGAAAATTATGAATGGGATAATAAGTTAAGTAATAAATACTTCCGGTACAAAATAAATGAGTAAGTAGATTAGTGTTACATTGTGGAGAAGGTAAAGATAAATTATATGCATCTTGTTACCTTCATAGATATAAAAAAAAAGAGAAAATCTACCTTTTTCCGTTTAGAAATATTTACAGGTAAGAAGAAGCCTTTGATTGACAAGGGCTCTTGTAACCGTTATGGATCATTGTTATCCGATATCAAATTAAATTATATAGTTTTTTACGCTCGGAGACCCTCATGGATGTCCACTGCCGTGGGGGGGCTGAGGTATCTGTTAAACTAACCTAACACCATACGGTGGTCCTTTTTACCTACTTCTGGCTGGGGTGCGAGGGGAGGGGGGTAAATTTGCAATCTCCAAAATAATCGCAAAAAAAGTCCAATATGAGGCAACCCCAAGCATAAGATGATGACAAGGAGCAAGTACTAAAAAAGTAAAAACTAAGATGTGAGTAAATTAATTTCAAGACAAATAACGTTCATGATTGTATGCATGAGTCTTCGTGAGTCGTAAAAGTCGGTCCGTATTCATGAAGTGACAGTAAATTGTAATCAGCTGAATATAATCGTGATCATTAGTCTTATGTTAGATAGCCTCGTGAGCGTTAGGTCCTGCGTTCGACTATCGGGTCGGGCATAGTGTTAATGGGGTTTCTACCAGGAATTTCTCAGTAGCAGCCATATTAATTGCCAATTAGATTAATAGTCACCAATCGGCGCTAGCTATGTCCGATAGATAGGATAAACCAAACGGCATTAACAGTAATATAAGATTTCGTACATACAATGCAATTAATTTAATCCGAGCGAAGATTCTCCACAATATCCAGTTAGAAAAATAAAAAGCAAAACAAACTATTATTAACTTATCATCAATCTGAAACTAGCAAGTGAGTAGTCGTTCTAACAAATAAAAAAACGGCCAAGTGCGAGTCGGAGTCGCACACGAAGGGTTCCGTAGGTACCACCGAACAATATTTAACACTACTTTTTTATAGTATTAAAACACGTTTCTTGTATGCGAGCAATTCTATACCGAATGCATTTCCTTCTAGTAGGTGTTTAATATGCATTGATCATCCAAGTGAAAGACAGCTGCTGCACCCACGGTGGAATCCAAAGTTACAACATGTCAAAGTTGTAATTTTATAAAAAAGCCAATTCCGAATTCCCAAGTTCGTTTACGTAGCTGACGTACATTTAGTCCCGGCACTTATTTTTTAGGTTGAAGGCGATCCCAAAAATCATCCCATAAGGTTATGGCGCGGTATGAAATTACCTTTTTATTATTTTTTACCCGACTGCGGCCCAAAAAAAGGATTATGTGTTTGTTTACAACTTTGTTTTGCTGTAACTTTGGGTTCCCCTACTTTAGGAGCGCCTGACACCCTGATCCCTCTGTACTATGGTTGAACTACTATTTGATAAGATTTTCAGCCGGTATAAAAAAACTTCGTCAGGTTAACGATACCGAGTATTAATATACAATCTGTGATTTCTAGTGTGTACTTCGGTTCAAAAGATTGACTGACAGACAGACAGCAGAGCCTCAGTAATAGGGTCACGTTGGCACCCGTTGGGTACGGAACCCTAAACAGTAATCAGCGCGCTTTTTGTATGCGTCTGCGCATCGATGTTAATTTAACGTCGTTTCTTGGAACATTCGCCAAACCGTGACTTATCGTCAGACAGAGTCGGGCTATTAGCATAGCTACAGTGTGTCTTTTTTTTACTTGTCTCTTTTGGTAAACAAAGATGGTGCATTGATTTCGATTTTGACAGCTACTATGAAGCAGTTTTTGGTGCAATACATAGATGCTAAAAATGTTTTATCGTTGGCAGTTTCTGTGTTTGTAACTGTTTGCAATTCTTCAGTAAGTCGCCAACCATGAAAAACTAGAAACATTCTTCATCTAATTGACTCTGATTTTAATGCTCAAAGAACCATGTCAAAATGAACACACATGTTTTCTGAACATTTGTTTATATATTCGTCAAATACTTTGCGAACAGAGTATAATCAGATTCGCTACACGTTTCAGCGTCTGCCGTGGTCAATTTGTGAATATTGATTAATTAATCATCGAAGACAGGTTTTAAATGAATTTGAATGAATGAATACTTGTTTAAGATAATGTTAGGATGTTTTAGCATTTGATGAACTACTTATGATGCGAGGCACGTTCGCCTTTCATGTAGGTATTTGTCTTGTTAAGAAGATGAATTCACTTGCGGTTGATTCTACCAAAATGTTTTAATTATTTGTGGACCATAATTAAGTAGGTATGAAATAACAAAAAAGATTTTTTTTTAGCAGTTGGTTGATTGTGGAATGATGGATTATCTTGGTGCTACAGATTATAATAATTACACATAGAACATCTACCTACCTAAAATCATACAAAATACTAGTACCTTAGCCTTTAAAAAAAATCCGGAAATTCTGAGAATGGGATATAATTCGAACCTGACAATCTGCGTATCCGTTTGAGAATAGGATGTTGCATCCCGCGAATTAAGCATACGCATAATCAGCCTATAATGTTCCCACTGCTGGGATATAGGCCTCCTCTCTACGAGAGGGAATGGGCTATAAAGAGTGTAACAAGACCCTTAACGAAGCCGAAAAGCACTTGTTCTCCCCGCCATTGCGATATTTTTTCTTGTTTCTAGACCATAGCTGGGAACCTTCTAGTTAGGAAGATAATTCATTTTTCACCCCAAAAAAAAGGCGTTTCCCAGCAATATTTTTTTGCGCAAAGTTACTTAGTTTAATGATGTACAGACGCCAGCACATCAAGCTACTACAATCTGTCAAATTTATTTAATAGATTTTCAACTTTATTGCTAAAGCATTAGGATCAAGGTTGATTAGGAAAATTTGACAGTTTCGGGTAGGTTGACCTGCTGGCTTCTGTACATAATAATAATATAAATAATAAATAATAAATATCCCTGGACATTTTCACACAGCACCATCTAGCCCCAAGCTAAGCAACTTAATGCTTGTGTTATGGTAGCTAGATGGCTGATAAACTACATATATACATTTTTTTTTTTGTAAATACATACATATTATAGATAGAAAAACACCCAGACCCGGAACAACTACTTGTAGGTCATACAAATATTTGTCCCGTACGGGAATCGAACCCGCGACATGCAGCGCAGCAGTCAATCGCTTGACCACTGCGCCAACCGTGTCGTCAATAATATGTATGTATATAATGCTTGGTTGACGGCTTTGTAAAGGGTCTGTTTTCACCCTGTATAAAATACACCCCGCGAATGTGACTTTTTATTAAATCTGACATATTTCGAATCGGATTCTGCTTTATGAGAATGACCACGATTTACCAGATTTCCTTATTGGAAAACCATTTTTCTTCCTATTTAATTTTCTTTTATAAGACCTATTTAAAAATTACTATAAGTACCTGCTTTTATAGGATATCATGTCAATTACTTTAACACGGTTTGATAAACATCGGTCGAGGAAGTGTAACAGATTAAGAGCTGTGAGGAAACTTGTGATGGTACACGTAATGTACTTGCGCTTGCGCTTCTGGTTTTCTATTTCTACATACTTGTAAGTACTTGTATTATGGAATTTATTTTTTTAGCATATTGACACGTTGGCTTGGTATGGGTGAAGAGGAATGAGGATAATGGCGTGAGGAAAGTTTTGGGTATGAATGTGGATGGCTATAAAAGTAGAGAATGATAAAATAAACGATGGATGGATTGTTGAAGGATGATATGGCAAGAAAGGAGGTGTCTGATGAGATGACGAGAAATAGAAAAATATGGAAAAAGAAGACATATTATAGAATTTTTCAAATTCAAATTCATTTATTTGTCCGAATATGGTACAATACATGGTCTTAAATTAATAAATGGTGTCATCTTTTTCATCAGGAATTGAAAATAGAGTAGTGCGTCGGTGTCCCCTTCCACCCTGTATGGACTATGTGTTTACTAATTTAATCAATTTGCTTTACAATTAATTTCCCTGAATTTACGTATGTATACAAGTATAACTATAATACATCTATACTAAAATGGAGAGATAAAGATTGTAAATCCTAGATCCAAGTAGGATTTAATCTCTGAAACTACTAAATGGATTTCAAAAAATCTTTCACACATGGAAAGCTACACTGTTGCCGAGTGCCAAAGACGGTTTTTTCTCGCTGGCAATGCCGCGGGTAGAACACTCGTGCCGGCTAACATGTTGCTCGGGTCGGTTAATATGGCCGGCCCATTGTCACTTCAGTACTAGTACTTATTCTTTGAGCTATGTCGATAACTCTGGTTCTCTGTCGGATCACCTCGTTCCGGATATGATCCCTCAAAGACATTCCAAGTATAGCCCGCTAAGCGATATATCTACATTACCGAAATTGTCCATCACGATGACTTTAAAAAAATAAATGATTGAGTGAAATTCAATCTGTAATTCGACATGCATGTCTAACAGATCATAAAAATAATTGAAGTTACAATAATACTATAATTTGTGACTTCCGAGTGTGAAGAATGTTGTAGCTCTTAAGGCCGAGTTCAAACCAAGCGTATTAAAGTGCGGTCAAACCGAGTGGACAAGACTGTGGACTGGCTGCGGACACCAGATTTTTACATATATTTCAGTACATTATCTGTCCGGTCCGGTCTCGGTTTAACTTCACCATTTGGCAACCACAGAGTTTAAAAATGAGGGTGTAAAAAACAAAGGATACTGGTCTGGTCTATATTGACTTCATGGTTTAGAGTGAATGTGGCCTTAATATTGCAGCGAATTAGTTTTGAATTGAATTAACACAGCGCTGTATTCCATTCAACTTAAGACTGTCATAAAAAGTAGGTACCTACGTATAAGTAATGAAGAGTTGATAAAGATTTTTGAATTTTCAATTAATACTTCCTTTCAGTTGTTAATTTAATTTTACTCAAGTTAATTTTATTTTTATACCTATTTCCGCAAAAAAACTTCTTTGTTATTTACATACTATTTAAAACATAAATTAAGTCAGTCATTTTAACATTCATTTCTGAGATTTTTAACACAACTCCTAATTAAATAATAACGAGAAACAGTGAACATTTAACTCAAAAATTCTCCAAACAATTACTTAACCCGCATTCATAAACAAAATCTAATTACGTAACATTCTCTCTATCGTCTACGTCACCTTCAAGTGAAAAACACTTTTTCTAAATAAATTTGTCTATGCTCCGTATAAAAAGACGTTGAATAGTTGCACGTGAACACGAACAAACCAAATTGGTGGCTGCCACAAGTTAGGTGTAGATTTTGACGTATTTATTGATTTTGTAGAAATGATAAACTTCTTGTGCCAGTGTTCGTGATGTGTTTATAATTGATTGGGTGCAATAAATTGGTGGAGTACTAAGTGTGCTGGACAACTAGTTATTAAATTATACGTGTGATTCATTATCATCATCACTACTGGGTATAGGCCTCTCTTTGCGTGTGATTAACTGGCAAGGAATTTAACATCCCCTCTCTTTATATGACCTGTTGACATAAAACATTACTAAGGGAGTATCCATAGTAATATTGATGCGTTCATTGTATTTTTACAGTTCACCAATCCGTTTACCATGATCTTTTACTATGATGAATGACTTAAATAATATTATTATAGAGACTAAGGGCTAATAAATTAAAAAATGGAACAAAATTTGTATGAAATTATCTGAAACAGGTCCTATGAGCTACCTACTACTGAATAGCAAGCGAATGTCCTGTTAAATGACAAAAAATACTCATGCAACCGAAAAGATCAGCTCAATATATCATGGCTAGTAATGGGTAGATATTTACAACTTGGAGGACCATTAGTGAATCATGGGTGTGTGACAATGCCTTCAGGGCTTAGAGCCATGACGGCTGAGTCAAATCCAACAACATTTTAGAATTTTCCTTACACCTGTATTTCCGCTCCAAAAACTCTGCATAATATAAGTAATCGTTACGTGTTTAAAATCTTACGCCATCTTTGCGAAACTAGCGCTTCACGATTTTGACAGCTACAACTCTTGTCTATGATTTAAATAGCCATTGTGAAGGCCTGTTAGTGGTATGTGTAAAATAATTACAAATTGATGTAAATACCAGTCAATGGCTTCCGGATTAATCATTGTTGGATGGTACATTTTATGGCCATAGTCGTAACTACTTCATTAATTTTTTAAATTAAACTAACGTGGGATATTTTTTGTAGGTACAAGTAGAATATAAAATTGTTGTAATTATACTGACGGAAAACTCAAGGGAAAGCGAAATTTAATTAATTTAAGTTGATAAAATATCATACTTAATTAATTATGATTTCATTAACATCTGTAGTAAGTAACGATTTATTAGTTTTATTACCATCAATTACAAAATCATATAAAACCGAAAAGATTTAAAAAAATCAATGAGAGAGAACTCTTTCTTTTTATGAGAAAACACGTAGGTACCTACTCATCGATAGAGTTCGTTCATGTTATGCTTAATAACTCAACATAAATAATGCGCTAACAAATCGCAAGTTCAACTCCAATGTAGCGTGTAAATCAGAGAAATTACCATAATTACGCAACATTACAAGTTTCTAGTAATTTTCACTTATTTTAGCGAGTCAAACCTCATCATTTGTTTAAGCAGGAAACCAGTTCGGAAGCGTGTCATGGTGCGATGCACTAACAGCTGTCAAAATCAGTGACAATGTAAAACACGGGCGCACGTTAATTTCCATCAGCATAGTGGATCATCATATCACTTATGTAGGAATGGGAGAAAGAGCGAGGCCGGTGCCCGCGGCGGCAGTCGCTCCACACGCGCAATTCGACATGGTCAACTGTACATAATTACGTGCACTGAGCGTATGTGATCAAAACACAATTGCGCGTATCTGAACGCGACGCGTCACTCGAGAAAAAAAAGTTAAACGTCAAATTTTCGCGCGCTTTTCGATATCATAGACTATATACATCATGATTTATAGGAACGTGTTTCGTGTATGAAAGTGAATTAACATTTTTATTAATCGGTTGTACGTTAAAGTGAATGTGAAACTATCTATTGCGTAAGCGTTAAAAAAATTCTTCGGTGTTCACGAGATGAATTTTTGCTGAATTCTTGTGTTTTGTTACGACTTTGTTTCTGAATTCATTCAAAACGATTAATTTATTTTAATCGGTTTTTGGATGTTCACACGTAACTTTTGGTTATTTTAAACGATGTTTATATTGACGTATTCTGTAACACTCAACGATAAAAAATACGATCTATCATAAATTCATAATCGAATCTGTAAGTGTGAATTGTGGTCTGTTTCCCAAACTGTTTCCATTGTTTTTTATTTAAGTAAACATGCTTTCTGACAGGAATTAATGCAACAATAGTTTGATAGCTGGGAAAACATGTACATGGTTAGAAAATGTATGGAAAAAGTTGGGAACGAAATCAAAACGTAGCATCATGAGTGTATGTGCATAGTAATTGTTACCTTTCATTTCTACGATAATTACTTAATTTGTTGGACGCGGTTTGCATAATGAGTAGGTACAGCGATATTCTGCAAACATTATGGCGGCATTTAGGAGAAATTCGTAAATTCTTACTGCTGTCAGCTGTACATTTTTGGGTAATAAAACTGCTGAATTAAGCCTACGAATTTTAATTAAAAAACAAAAAAATACTACGTAATTCATTAATAAATATGTAAAGGTTTATCATTCATTCATTAATATATAAAGGTATCAAATTCGATTTCTTTGAAACTAATCATTTGGATCTATATTCATTCGTTTATTGATGAGTTTATGTATTCAATCAAAAAACGAATTTTATAAATAGAACCTTGACATAATTATTTATTGATTGGTATTTCAAGGTCATACATAATCCCTTATATCGATCATAATTTATTAGGCTCAGGTGTAAAGTTCTTCCTTACGTTGTTAGTGAACAAAATAAATCTAAATATTTAATCTAAATTCTTTGCTATCTAATAATGATTGATCCTATAAAACACTTTCACACAAAATATTAAGTATCCTTCCTTAACGGTTTACGAACTCTTGACTTCTGCTAAATATTGACCTGCGTATTGGAATCGGGTACTTATTTAGATCTTACCAAAAACAACCTAAATAAAGAATTTCAGCAGTAATATTACAAGTGCAAAGTGCAACCAAATAAGGACTAATCAACTTCAGCTGATTGATTTTTTCACGATATAATAACAATGTCGGTTTTATCGTTGAAGTTCTTAAGTTTGATAGTCTGAATTACACCCTTAAATATCCACTTTTTTGCACACACTAGACTATAAGTTTTTGATAAGTCGGTATATACCGTATATATTATTATTACAGTACAATAAAAGAAGCTCGCATATTTTTCGGTCATTTTTTGTTTTACTGCCATTGGCCCACATAAAAAGGGGCGGTAAACAGATGTGGTCAGCGTGTGCACGGGATTTTGTTTTAAAAATGAGCAGACGTAGCTATAGTCGACTGTACATACAAGTTGTATACATAAGTCCATAGCTATTATGACATTTTGTATTGTTTTTTTTGCTGATTATGAATCAGTTATCACAATAATTTGGAGTATTAATAAGTTCTGGAAGGTTTATGTGTAAATTATGTTGGTATTATACTTAACATAATATCAAGCCTGTAATCCCTGAAGTATTAGGCAGAGGTGTGCCTAATATTATACCCACATTTCTCCAGTTATGTTTAGGTTCCATAATTTGGGCGACCCTATTGCCATCAACCGGGCACAAATCCAAGACTCCGTGGCTGCTACTGACAAATTCCTGATGGAAAAACCCAATAACAATTCAACTGTTTGTGTTTGTGAGTTTAAATGTTTGTAAACGCACCCACGATACAGGAGAAATTCCTAGTAAAAAAAAAAAAAAACTGCAGTCGCGATGGCGACCACTAGATTCACGACGTAGTCAAAATTTATTAAACTTACAAATCTATACTTCCATAACCATACTAATATTATAAATGCGATGGCAAGTTTGTTTGTTACCTTTTCACGCCTAACCCACACTGAACCGATCATCGTGAAATTTTGCATATACCTACTTTGTTAGGTGTACAGAAACGGACATAAGGGTACCTTAGGTTACCATCCCGATGCCAGGGCTGCGGGACTGTTCGAAAGAGCTACCGCGGCCCTGGAACACAAAGGGCAAAAGCGAAGCGGGAGCAGTCATTAGATGATTTCAAATACCAAAAAAAAAAAAAAAGGGCCACCATACCATGCCGAAAAAAAGTTCCCGAGGAAAACAATAATAACGTTCTTATGATAATAGATGGCGCCACGTGTCTTTCGAATCATGATTGAATTATATCAGAGTACAACCCAAATTGATTAGATATCAAATTCTAAATTAACGCGAGCGAGGCCGCGGGCAAATGCAAGTGTAATAATAATAATAATATCTAATACTGATAAATAAAAATAAAATTACATTATAACTCATTGTATTTCTTCATAACTCCCCCATTTCGTAAAAGTAATAAGTTTATTATTACTACATTTGCATGCAACATGACAAAGAAAGCGCTTTGCGCTGTAGAGCGAAACGCCGCGCCGCCGCCGCGCTAAATTGTAGCGAGCGTATCAATATGTTTTCAACACGAAATTTTCTGAAGAAGTTAGCCATAAAGAATTAAAATACGGGCTGGAAGGGACACCCACGCGAAAACGGTTACCACGTATTCAGTACATCATTCTATACACACATATAAATATTTCATCACTTATTAAAAAAAAACAGATTTTCCATACATTTTGACCGAGTAGGTATTGCAATGTTGTAGGAAACAGCTGTTTTTTTTTTTAATTAATTTAATTAATTGGCAACAGACACATAAAATAACATAACAACAACCCTCCAATCTCTGAAGGGTTAAGCAGAGCAGAGTTTTTGTTGTTAAAAAAAAGAATGTTCAGTGAGTTATTAAATGTCAAAATAGCAATTGGGAATAAGAACAAGCTAGACAAAGGTTAGAAAACGCAGAGTGAGAGGAATATAGTCAAGAGAAGCATACATGCATAGTTTACTAGCCGACGCGACGTCAAAAAAGGAGGACGTTATGTATTTCACCACAATTTTTTTTTTTTTTTTGTTAAATAATATAACTTAATAAAGTTTCCTTTCGGAAGTCGATGGCAATAAAGTCAATGAAATAAATAGTCACCGTCTTCCGAAAGTAAAGTTACTTATTTTTCACTTTTTTATTGTTTTATTATGATAGTTCGTTCCCATGTGATAATTTCCAATATCCTCGCGGGCGAAGCTACGCGTAAAAGCTAGTTAGTAATAAAAACAATAAAATAGCGAGGTACCTATTACAGCAAAAATTAAGAAGACCATAAAAATGTAAACAAAAAACAGTTAACCGTAAACTCACATAAACCCGGATGAAAACCATAAAGAAAGTAAATTAAAACCATCACCATAGATAAATTGCGTGTAGTTCTGCCAAAACGTACCAACCCACATCAATATTTCTACCATTATTCCAAGTAATTTGTAATGATTTTGAATAGTAAACGATGATTATTTTTTAATCTGTTTAAAGCATACATTTTGGACGTAGGTTTATCGGACTTATTTTACTGAAAAGTACTTAATATACCACCAGTATTTTACATGGAGCGGCTGCCTGCAAGTGACCTTTCTCATTATCACATTTATATTACCGGCGTTGGTCTAGTGGCAAGCGAGACTGCAGAGCTCGCGGTACTGGATTAGATTCCAAGGCCGAGTAAAGTGTTATTGGGTCATTCCATTCCAGGAATTTATCAGTAGCAGCCACGGAGTCTAGATTTGTGCCCGGTTGATGGCAGTAGGCCCGCCCCCTATTGCATGAGACTAAAACAAAACTGGCGAAATGTGGGAGTATTATAAGGTCTACCTCTGCCTAACCCTTCGGGGATTATAGGTGTGATATTATGTTATGTGATATACCACATTTATGAATATTAATGTTGGACATGTTGGACCTACGAGTGAGAAAACTAAATTAAAAAGACATTGTGATTGGCTCACTATGGCATTTTTTTATTTATTTTTATTTTTAGTCACCTTTTGTAATAATTTGTGCAATAGTCTCAATATTGTTAATAAAGGGAAAGAGCGAGATAGCCCCAACACAAGTATTATCAATTACTTACTGGGGGTGTCTCATTTGTAAACCATGTACGAGTAACTGTTTTTGGGACCAATAAACATTTTTCATTTTTTTTTTCATGGCAGAACCACGTCCATTTAAATCAGGTAACAACACCGCACTAGTGAAGTTCCTACTAATTAATCGATAACATAATCGTTAAAAATAATCGGTATAACATGTAGGAAGCGATATTTAACTCGATTCGTGTTCACCGTGGAGACAGGCACTGGATAGTTTATAAACGAGTAATTTGTTACTTTTTAAGACATTAATTTGATGCTCATCATTAATTGAATTAGCTTGTTTTGTGGAACTTTAATTGGGGTGTTTAGTGAAGGTGTTATTATTGCATTAGTTTTTTGTATTGCTAGAAGTATTATGAATAGTCCTGAAAAAATTGAAAATAAATTCCCTAAAATAATGTACCTAATATACAGGGTGGAAGGGACACCGACGTATAAACGGTTACCACGTATTTGGTTCATCATTCTGAACATAGAAATTTTTCATCGGTGATTGAAAAAAAACAGCTGTTCCATACATTTTGGCCTTGTAGGTATCAAATCAAAATCAAATCAAATCATCATTTATTTGTCAGAACATGGTCGGTATGTATATTACATGGTCTTGAGTTTATATTGTCTCATCACTTATCGTATCGTATCGTGTCGTCGTATCGTATTGGACTTTTGTAGGCAAAATCTGTATTTTATGTTTTCTATGTGGTATGTTCAGACTGATGAACCGAATACGTGGTAACCGTTTGTGTGTCCTTTCCACCCTGTATTTACTTAGGGGTTCAATCACTCAATTTAGACTAATGGCGGTCCACTGGTGGAAATATGCCTTTCCCAAGCTACAACATTCTGTCGTTTTCCTTTCACATTTAGCCTATCCCAACCACCTTTTAAAAGTCGCCGGGCCGTCCCAAAATTGGCTTGGGTAGTATTAAGTGGTTACCACTGGTAAAACGACTGTAACATGTTTACGTTACAGTCATTATACACTGTTACCATTTACTTAAAGTAAAAGTCCGTCATAAAGCCTAAAATAATTACCTAATCTTCGCTTAGTAAAAAATATACTTATTATATAATATAATCATTCATAACTCTTCTCTCCTGAGAATCAACACTAGTAATTAAGTCATAACTCTATCCATTTAGTGAAATTACTCATTTAAATAATCCCAGTTTCATTAACAAGTTTCTACCGTTTAACCTACATAGTTAAGAGTAGGTAAATTAACACTGAACGCCCACTATCTATTAAGTAATCGATCAATCGTAAGTAGAGGTTCACCGCTATTCGTTTTGGCCACAACTCATAATTACTCATACGCGTACTTAAAAATGCGACCTGCTTCGCGAGACATGGTCGAGTTTACCAATTACGCAACCTAATCGTAACAATAAGATGAGAATACGGAAGTGTTACAGAATACGACCGTGTAACCAAATTAACCCTTGATTCGTAGGTAACAGTGATTTTCTGTGCTCTTACTTTAGTAGTGACAGTTAAATAACGAACAAGAACTATTGTGGGCGATGAACAATGCCTAGGGAACGGTCAGAAGACGGCGACTGCAATGCTATAGCGCGGCTCATTAAAGACTTCTGCAGTTGTTCGGAAAACGGCACGTGGTCGCCGGAGATGACGTCAGACAAACGGAAAGGACCACTGCTGAAGAGCGAACTCACCAACATGTCTGCGATGCGACGGAGAATCATATCCATCGCGAAAAGAAAAACGAGAGAGGTCCCCGAACCACCGAAACTGACCTATGGCAACACGTTCCAGAAAAGTTCTGAGACTCTCACTTCCAACTTAGTGAATACAACGATCAGTTCTCAAAACAGCACCCTCAGGCGGAATATCGACAACTTCCTCCTCTCCCGAAGGATGTTCGCTTTTGAGGAGGACATCTACGAGAAACCGATCCAGGTGAAGACCCCCACGTGCGGAGAGAACTGGTCTCTAAGCAAAGCGTGGCGGAACAACAATTCAGATTTCTTCAACCGCTCCCCTACCCTCGATTCTCACCGGCTAATTGAGCGGAACCACAACCAACTCGAACGAATAGACGAGATCCCACATCGGAAAAAACGAAATAAGAAAATGAAGGAGCAATTGCGATACGATAGGAACATAAAGAGGCATATCCGGATTCGTGTGATGTTGTCTTTACGAATGAGGAGGTATATGAAGAGGAGGATGAAGAAGCCTGGTTTGCCGTCTCAGAATACGAATGTTCCTCCGCGGCGGTTTATTAGAGGGGCTTCTGTCACGTCCAGCTTTGGGACTCGTTCTTACAGGAGTGTGATGACTGATAAGTTAGGGGATGGTGCAGTGTTGTTCGACATCCATGAAGCCAGGAATTCCACCATGGAGTTGTGCCACGATTACGAGGAGGACCTCGATACGCTACAGATTGCGTTACGCGCCGGTAATTTTAGGTAAATACTTTTAACATGTTTTTAGATGTAAGATTTGAGAGTGAAAGTGTAGGCAGCGGGGATGAGCGAAGTATTAATTAGCTGCGTAAATCTTTGCTTGCTGTTGCTAAGTAATAGCAAACACAGCTGTGTTGGACTTATTATTGTCTGTGATTTTATTTGTATAGGTATGAATGAATATACGATATTTTATCTTTATTCAACATTCATCCACACATCTATTCAGAATGACTAATTGACTATGCTTAGTTTTTTGTTGAATACTACGGGCATCATGTGGATAAGGCACAACATTTTGTAATGTTAATCAATCCTTTTTGTCAAAAAAATAAGTGATTTGTGAAGAGGCTATTACTGATATTTAGCAGAATATTTTATATTTCGACAAAACTTTCTTGCTTCAATATATTCCAAAGGTAAATCGCTGTGATCATTATTAATATCTTCGGCCGATTTTGTCTTTTGACTCTGAAATAATTTACAGTTAGGGCAAGATGTAGGTACAAACCGCACTTTTACTTATTTTTTGATTAGCTTGTACTGTTCCACTGCTGGGCAAAGGCCTTCCCCAATGCCTTCCATGAGCTCTTTTCCCGTGTCTTCTCGAACTAGCCCTCGCGGTACGCGTCCAGATCGTCTCGCCACCTCTTTCTTTCTTTACTTAATTAAGCTAAAAAATTACATCACGTCTATATTTCCCCGACAGGTTAGACAGAGATGTACCACAGTAAACCCAAACTTGTTAAATCCCAAGAACAATAATAATAGTAGGGTCTAATAATAATAGGGCCGAGTCTATTGCCATCAACATGGCACAAAACTCAGGTTCCGGTAAAGAGACTAGTAACACTGCCCGACCTTGAATCAAATAAAGGACCTTTGGCTCAGCATAAGCGAATGAGAACACTAGAACAACAAAAAAATTTACCAAAATCATCGATCTATGTTTTATGCAAATAAAGTATCTTATCTTATCTTATGTTCCTTCTTGTCCCATGTTACTTGCGGTCGGCGCAAGACGTTTTTTTCTTCCATTCTCCTCTGCCATTTACATTTTTATCTTTCATATCATTCCTCACCCAATGCATTCATCGTTTCTTTGGTCTTCCTCTCCCTCTCCATCCATCAACGTTTATATTCATCACTCTTTTAGTCACATGCGATTCGTCCCTCCTCATCACATGTACCAAAAAATACTAAACTAAATTCCCTATTTGAGGTCATCCGTATCAAAGGTCACAATTTAGAAATTGTGCACTACCTCCGGATATGTGGGTAGCCTACCGTTACGCTATTGTCGTTCTGTCCCCTACATTTATTACTGGGTGACTAATACTGGCATACAGTGTACGTAGTTATTGACAACCATTGTGATAAAATATGAAGCGGTCAGCGGCCATGCGAAATTGTTGAACCAAAAAACGCAGTGGTTTTTGTGTCATTTTCGTTACTTTTTGCCCGTCATTCATTGTCGTACGTAAATAGCAGATATAATGTATGGACTAATTGTTCTGTGGTCTAATGATGGATATTGGACGATCATTATTTCCTTATGCATTTTTTTAAGCATGTTCCATGGAATCATATATTCGAAGAATTGTGACGTCTAAAAAACCAACCCCAATGTCGATGGCAACTGTGAAACTAATGGCGCTAGCATAGCTGATTCCAAGCATCGTTATTGGTTGAAAATCTGGCTTAATGTAATGTGTTAGGCACTAAACACACGAAAAAGAAAGAAGAGAAATTTTATTAAATGTCATAATTTATCTATTATGTTCCCACGGCTGGGACACAGGCCTTGAGCTGCTGCTCTCCATGAGAGGGAGTGGGCCGTAGCCCACCAGGCAAGCCTAGTGCGGGTTGGTAGATGTCACATGTCTTCGTTTTTTTTTGCTAGGACATTCAGTTGCCGGTTCTCTCACGGTGTTTTCCTTATTTATTTAAAAAACACATTCATTACAAAACGTCATGAATGCAAAATATTTCATACAACAAATGCTAAAGAATTTCCTTTTTTTTAATAAACAATTTTAGAAAAACAAAAAAAAAATTACGTAAACGCGTGGAACCAACGAGACTAATGCTAATGAATGAGAAGCGATACGGTTGTTTATTAAGTGAATGTTCTACGAAAATTAAATTTACTATTTGAGAGTTTCATTTTGGTTAATAGAACGTCACGCCTGTAATCACCGAAGGGTAAGCAGAGGTATGTCCTATAGTAGACCCATATTTCGCCAGTTATTATTGTTATAATTATAGTCTCGACACGTGCCCGGTTGATGGCAATAGGCTCGCCCCCTGTTACGAGCGAGATTTTTGGTCAGTAAAATAGGTAGGTACTAATAATTTTGGACTTTCTTTTCTGAAATTGCTTGCCAAAACTCTATTTCGGCTAAAGAAATATGTATCCATATGAAACCTAGCTTACAAAAGTGAATCTTATATTATAGTATCATGTAAGTGAAAATGATGAAGTATTATTAATCCTTCATTAATAGTGTGCATTGCTATGTCATTGACACAGAGTTTGTTCAACTTCGTACGTAGTATGTGATTTCTAGTCATTCTATATTGTTTATAAACACGTAAGACTTTAGTTTATTTTGTGGTTTTACTATAATAAACCACCCCATTGCGGTAGTTATTTTAAAGTCATATGTAAAAGGGGGAGAGCCTTTTGGCATTAACCGGGCATAGGTCCAGTCTCATCCTGATGGATAAAAGATATAGACCTCATGCTCAGAAGCGTTATTATAATAATGATAATCATGCTGTTAGGAAAAGTAACATAATTTATCGGGATTCTATAATTATATGCATACTATAATTATATGCATAATCAATCATGCGTTTCATTGAAAATTGTATCATGATTGTTTGATTGTAGGTTGCGATTTGCCCCATGAGTACTCATCTGCTTAGCCTTTTCCCAATTATGTTGGGATAGGCTTCCAGTCCAACCGGATGCAGCTGAATACCAGTACTTTACACGGAGCGACTGCCTATCTGACCTCCATAACCCAGTTAGTACTGGGTAAAACGATACCCCTTGATAAACTTGCACTGTAAGAGAGTAATTAAAATTATAACTAACTTTTGAGAATATAAATGCGGATGACTGTGGAATGTCTCATGAAAAATTTGAAATAATGTTATTCAAATTGTAATGTCCAACTTGTATTGCATATAAAAATAAATAAATACGTACATATCTTTCAGCGATTAGATATATTTCGCACATGACGGTGTACAAAATTGCAATTTAATTTTTCTCAAATCATGATACCATTAACCACAAATAAAATTACCTACTGTTACAGATGCTAGGAGATCATTTCACGGAATGACGAAGCACTATATCATGTTTTATTTTTAAATGTTTTCGAAAAGATTTCGTTTCGATCTGATTTGAAGCATCATTTTTATATGTATTGTAGTTTTAGGGTTCCGTACCTCAAAAGAAAAATGAACCCTTATAAGATCACTTTGCTGTAAGTCTGTCTGTCAAGACCTTTTTTCTCAGGAACGCGTCGAGGTATCAAGTTGAAATTAATATCAAATACTGTGGTCTACGGTCTCTTTTAGCTCAATAATCAAACTTGTAAGTTTATTTATTTTGGATTACCAACGAGTCACATTCAAGTTTAAATGTCGCATATTTTGCGATTTCACAAGGGAATCAAAACCTATACTTCTACGGGTACTTCTCGTTAACCTAGAATCATTAAATTTGGCAAAAACCAATGTATTACAGCATTTACAGCACATGTAAAAAAAAAAAAACTAAAAACCGTAAATAAGTAGTTAAATAACAAAAAAAATCGGCCTGTATTGTGAAGCTTATACGGAACCCTCGGCCTCGGTGCGCGAGTCCAAAACGCACTTTGTTTTTTTTTTAAGTCATCTAATTTTATATCGTGACAGTGTTACTTATATCGACTCTATACTCATCATAATCTACCTTATTTCTTCCCAGTCTGTTTGGGTTGGCTTTCAATCTAACCAGTTGCAGCTAAATCATACTATGTCTCTAATATTATACATAATTGCGAAAGTAGCTCTTTCTGTCCTGTATCTTTTAACACCCCAAAAGCTGAACAAATTACGATGTTGCAACATAGGTAACGAATTCGGTATTCATCACTCGTATTCAGTACATTATTCTGAACAGAACACTACAATTTTTTCATCGGTTATTAAAAAAAACACGTTTCCTATAAAAGTCAAACGCTATGCTGTCAAAATGTATGGAACAGTAGATTTTTTAAAAATTACCGATGAAAAATTTCTATTTTGGGTAGTTCAGAATTATGTATTCAATACGTGGTTACTGTTTGTGCATCGGCGTCCCTTACACCCTTTAAATACATAGTAGTACATTTCCTTAGCATAATTTCCCACCTCGACCTCGTGGGCGAAGCCGCGGGCTACAGCTATTTTTTATGTGACAATGATTTGATGACTTCCAAGGTCATTTGTGAAATGATTGCTAAGAGGCTTTATTGATATCAAATTAATGTATGTGATTGTGAATTGATTGGTTATTTTGCCACACAGTTGAATGAATTGATCATCAGCATAATATCACCATTCTATCAACGTTGGTAATATGTGTAAAGGAAGAGCTTACTTGCACGTTATGTAAGTTTTCTAAACCTCGATTTTGCAGACATCAATCAGTTCATGCGGGTAAAGTTTTGGGAAATTGATACTACACGTGAAAGATCGTTGCTTAAACGTAATATTCAGGTATGAGAACTTTTCATCATAATCTATCACCCAACTGTACTGCCTCCTGGGGGGCTACTATGACGTCTTAAAGAGTGTTTTAATGTCATTCTACTGTGGGAGATGGCGATGTAGAGGATGTCTAACACCATCTCTTTCCCACACTGGAAAAATATATATGATTAAAACAATACTCCTTTAAGATTTCATGGTAGGCCACTTGCTCGTGTCCCGCGTGACTTTGGGTCGGCGCAACATGTTTTTCCTTTCAGTCTTCTCTATTAATCATAATGAACCATTACGCTATGTTCTCACTCCACCCTTTCATTTCACCCTTTTATCTTGACCTACAAGGTTGCTCATTTTATTGTCTTTATTGGAAGATTCCATTAAAAACAAAAAAATAATAAGTATCGGACTTTTGCCATTTTTATTCATTAGCTGTCGTCGTAATTAGTGTCCAATATACGTTTAAAAAGATGTATATTATTTTGCTTGTGTGGAATCGTTCCGGCAGAATCTCATAAAATAAATCAAATCTTTATTATGATGTAAATAAAACAATTATATTTATGAGTTTGGAGGAAAATACAAAGGTCATTTATATAGTTAATAATATTTGATCTAGTTTAGCAATTTAATAAAAATATCTTCGGTGCACTCAAAATTAATTGATTCTTATAATGTCAATGTCAATCCCTTGTCCGGCTTTGATTAATGTTTACATAATTGGTTCAAACTCCGCGAAAAACATAACATTTTAGAATAAATTATAAAACGTATTATATTTTTAAATAAGATTGATTGTAAAAATATATTTTCTGTAGAAAAAGACTACCTGTATCCTATAATCTGTTTGATTTCAATAACGCCATCTGTTTTGAAATAGTGGAAACTAGATGAGAATCGTAGTCTGTTGAGGCGCTCGCGCTCACTACAGCGTATCGATTGAATAGTTTAACTATCGCCTACTAGATGGCGTTGCTGTCGGAGTAGCGCGTTTATGTCTTTTGTTCAGCATACTTTCTTAGTCAAATAAAATGAATAATTTATCAAATATTCTCAATTAAATTTGACTAAAGTGAATGCTCGGATTTTGATGAAATATGGCTCATGGACATACCACGACCTGTGTTCTTAACATAGAATGCTATTTATCCCGCTACATTTCCGTTGGATGTTTTTCGACCTCCACGCTGGCATAGATGAGGGCTAAAGATAGTAAAACTATACAAAAAAGGTTTGTAACTTGTTATTGGCTCCCCCCACCCCCACCCTTGGTCCAACCAGCCCGCGCCGTTTAGTCTGTATCTTTCAATTCACGCTTAAATAATAATCTTGATCTAATGCAACCAGTCCCTTGATGTCCTCCTCCAGCGATGCCATACGCCGAAGCTCGTCCCCCTCCCCTTACGTGTAGTCGCTTAGTTTGTATACCCTGGCTTTATACTTAAGGCATCCATATACTCAGCCCGGTGCAGCAGCCGACCAACTCCTAACGTGCAATATGCTGTTCCTAAAAAAAAAACTTTTTGGCTCTAACACAGGCTTCCCTCTTGTCTCCAGGAGCGGTCGTCTAGCGGTCGAGGGCTGGTGGTGTGGGCGCGCTATGCCGGGGGCGGGGGGGCGCGCCAACAACGGCGCCCTGGCGCTGCACTACGCGGCTGCACGAGGCTGCCTCGACTGCGTGCGGCTGCTGACCAACACTACGCCTGATGTGTCGTGAGTTTACATTTTTTTGTTGACTAATTGATTTCACAGACGTTGTTTTACCCCAATCGAGGATGTCGCCAATATTATCAGCTACAGGGTTCAACTATTGTTACGTACAATCTACTTGAGTCTGGTTTTTCGACCTACCTATGTCCGTTAAGATACTTCCAGGATAGCCAAGGCAGCTCATGCTCAGATGGGTGATTCGCAGCCGGTCGACTCTAAACTCTAATTAATTTAAAAATAAAAGAGTATGCTTAGCCGTTTATTCCCTTGACGAAGACGTCAACTAAGCATTCTGTACATCAAACTGAGCAACTAAAAATGGGAATCGACTTTTTAGTTTGGGGTGTAAAATCACTACATCTTATTAGCTCACACCATTCACCACGGTGAAAACTATACCATTACTTACAACCGTCGTGAGATTTATCATAGCAATAAGATAGACACAAGACATAATCTATTAGGTTGGCAATAAAACAACCACACGCGTCTCATTAAGCCGTCACACGTCATTGCGTGCGCGCATGTCTGCGAGATCGGAGCAACTGAGCGAGACATATCGGTAGTCGACATGGTAGGAGTCAATTTGAGGAGATTTTCATTTTATGAATAGCGTTTTTTATGCTTACTGACGTCATTTCCTACAGCCGGGTAGGAACCTCTCCATTCTCCTTCCATCTCTTTATCCTGTGCGATCTTTCGCCATGTTAGCCCAGCAGCCATGATCTTGCTTGGCAGTTTCTTGTATTATTAATTCTCGAGGGGAATGGTGCTGATAGCCGAAATACAGGCTATGTCTAGTTTCTTTGCCTAAACTGAAATTGTTGCCACATTGCCATTGTAAAGTAGTACTAAGTTTTTGGAAAATAAACTATTACTATTACTATCGATCGTCCAGTGAGTGACGATCTTTGCTAATCTCTACGGGAGCATTCGTGAGACGTGGCCAACCCACTCCCTTTTAAGCTTGGCTAAATTTAATTCAGATGGTTTGGTTCAAAATTATATTAGTTTAGGCAATGTTTAGACGAAATCTAATATCTCTTTTAATTTTTGTAATTCCAGAATATAGTGTTTTTAATCACCTAATGCTTAACGAACTTCTACATTTCAGACTAAATATTTGCATTAAATCAAAAATAGGTACGCACGACGACCAATCTATACAAAACCAGTTTATGAGGATCTCTCATTGTACGGGAAATCTATACAAAGCGAGGCCATATTGTACTAGTAATGTATGGCTAGATATGTTGCCGTGTGTACACTCAGACGTAGTTATGGAAGTCAGTTTGTGTACTAAAACAATTACAAATTATTTTTAAACACACATCGCCAATCTGGTACTTGCAGACCAGCCGTTACCGTTTTTGTTTGGTCAGCCAGACAAGTTTTTCGTACGGAACCTGGTTTGCAAGCCACTGATCAGTTCATGTAAATATTTTTTGTTGCTAGCGATCTTCTGTCCGTAACTGTCCAGTCACGGGAGCTAACGGCTCGAACTACTGTTAGTGTTCGCAGGTGCGTACGCGCAGTGAGATGTAATCTGTTTTGTGTTGGCTAGGTCATGGATAATGGTAGGCGGGTAGGGTGTTTAGTAGAGCGGGTGATGATGAAGAGGAAATAAACATGTGACAATCGATTATACGAACAAAGATATCGAAAAATTTTTGAAACGTCGATACATATTTTTGTGTACTTAAAACATATTTTTTATTATTTCATTAAAAAGTCATTCAATGCGACTAAATGAACTAAGAGAGTTGTAAAGCTGTAAGGCCATATTTATTACACAACAACAATTATCTGTGGGCCATTGTATTGTAGTGTATAACGGGCTGGTGTCCGCAACTCCACGTCCAATGCGCGTATTTTGCGTGCGGGATCTGTAGGCCATAAAAATATTTGTTCCGTGCGGGAATCGAAACCGCGACCCGCAGCGCAGCAGCCAGTTGCTCAGCCACTGCGCCAACCGTGCCGTCAATTATCACGATGATATTTCTTGTTGTCTTTCACAAAACATAATTATTTATTATCAACACACGCATGGCGAACGAAGTCATTTACTATAATTGGATGATGGTACAGCCATATCAGTTATCCAACATTAAACAGCGATTTAAATAGCTATGTACTTAGAAATGCAGTGTATTGCATCAGGCCTTCGTTTCAGTTTTTCTGTAAACTTTCTGTAACGTAACATGCTATATGTGCCGGTAGTGCAATGTGATACATGCCACACATTGTGTTCATGGATGCATGCGACAGTAAAAGGGTCATATAGTACTTAAAATGAAATAATAATGTGTTTTAAACTTGTCATCATCATCTCCTGCCCTTATACCAATGTATTTGGGATCGGCGCAGCATGATTTTTTCTTCCATACTACACTATTACTCGTCAACTCATCAGACACCTCCTTTCTTGCCATATCATTCTTCTTCACAGTCCATCTATCGTTTCTTTGGTCTACTCTTTTACCCATCCATTTACATATTTAAAATTTTCCTCACGACGTTTTCCTCATTCCTCCGTTTCACATGTCCATACCACGACAACCGATTACCACACAACTTTTCAGACTTCCTCTTATGTACTCATTACTTATTTTATCCATTCGGATAACACCATACATCCCCCTTAGCATTCTCATCTCAGCCACATGCAAATGTAATCATTCATACTTTTTGTTGCCCAACATTCAGATGAATCCAAGACAGCAGTTCTAACCATTGTTAAAAAAAAACTCGATAGATAGTGTTGTACCGAGATTACAGGCCGATTCCTGAATTGCGCTATGGTTTCGTTCAAAATCTGCAACTATATTTTATTCAAGACCCGCCCCAGCTTCGCACGGGTGCATGTATTATACATATAAACCTTCCTCTTCAATCACTCTATCTATTAAAAAAAACCGCATCAAAATCCGTCGCGTAGTTTTAAAGATTTAAGCATACATAGGGATATGAGGGCAGAGAAAGCGACTTTGTTTTATACTATGTAGTGAATATGCGTATAATGCGTTCCTTGTGCATATCTATTTACCAAATATAAATATGTTTTTTTTTATAGAGATAACTTAATCTTCATAATAGTAAAACCATGTTAGCATACTTAATTCTGCAATAAAAGCGTGGTCCTATCTAAAATTAACCGGTAAAGATTATTATCTTGCATCGTTATAACACCTTATGGGTGTGGTCCAATACTAAGTAGCTTAACTTTCAAATTATCTAATTGTTTACCCGTTTTCGTTTGTCGTTTCTAATTCGTACTCAGGTTGGCAAAAAGTACTCTAACAGGATGATATTTTCCCAGTAGCAGCCACGGTGTCGGGATTTACGGTTGACGGAAATAGACTCGCCCCATTACATGGGACTTAAATATAACTGGTGGAATGTGGGTGTACTATTAGGTACACCTCAGCTTACCCTTCGGTGATTACAAGCATGATGTAATATTGTGTGAATCTCGCCCTCTTTGGAAAGTGGAAACATATTTCCATTGGTAAGACCATTTCTGGCTGCAAATATTTATTTAAATTTAATAACTCTTTACACACCAACAAAATGTATAATCTACAGATAAAGATTTCATCGTGAAAAGTTATTTCGTTATCAAAACATAATCGACACAATGTCTGTCTAGCCTTTTCCAAACTATGTTGGGATCGTCTTCCAGTCTAACCGGATGCAGCTGAATACCAGTATTTTACTTGGAGCGACTGCCTATCTGACCTCTACAGCCCAGTTACTTGGTAATACAATATCCTTTGGTAAGAATCTTTCGGGCCAATGTAACGACCGTCAAAGATCTACAAGTGACATCCGGGACCAACGACTTATCGTACTTACCGAGACAAAGGGATCTTGGTTAGTCTTTACATCGATGGTCACCCATCCACGGACTGACCTCGGCAAGCGTTGCCGACCCATGCGACTGCTGTTATATAACCACGAGCCCCCTCTACTATAAAACCTGTTAAATGACTGTTTAATCTAACATTTATCACCTAAAAAAATAAAAGAAAAATCCTCAGCGTACGGCCAGTGAGACGGGTAGAGAAAGCGTTACCAGGTTAATTGCTGTTATCGCGATCTAGCGCGCTGACGCTCATCTGCGATCTTCACGCCTGCGCCGGCGCAGCTCCTGTGACACATTTATGTTGGTAATAAAAATACTTGGGTGTTACTGTACATGGTAGGTTTGGTAATGGGGTAGGTAGATAAGCAAGTTAACTTACCCTGATTACAAAGTAGCTGATATGTTTTCCTCGCTGCGAACTTCTTCCTAAACTTTTTAACGGATAAGATATCGTCACACGATCATCATATTATCACGCCTATAATCCTCGAAAGGTCAGGCAGAGTTGTATTATAGTACATCCACATTTCGCCAGTTACGTTGAAGTCTCATGTATGAGGGTATGCAATGGGGGGCGAGTCATTTGCCATCAACCGGGCAAAAATCCAAACTCTGGGTTACTACTGACAAATTACTGGTGTAATTTCGCAATATCACTTTGCTCAACTCCGTAAACGAACCCAGGACCTCAAGCTCAGCAGTCGCGCTTGCGAGCACTATACCAACGGGGCAGTCGCCAACCACAACAATGTTGTAATTTATTGTTTTTTCATAGTTAGTACTATGTCTATGTAAAGCGTAGTATATAGACACAGTTTAAAACTTTCACGGTTTAAAACTAAACTTATACTTACGGGATATCTTCCGTGATTGACGGATTGATCACGGAAGATATCCCGTAAGTGACAGTATAAGCGTAGTAAATAGACATCGCGAGTTATCATTTTCCCGGCAAGATTAACATGAGAACCGGCCATTAATACTGCCATTTATAACCACATAACTGCTGCCAACGACATAATTATAAGCAACGATACCAATGTTTTTATTTTAAGTGAAACCAATAAGCAATTGGTTTTATTTCTTGGAACTGCACCTCTGTTTCTAATTATAGAAATTATTCTAAACGGAAACAACGGTTACACGTTGCTGTGTTTTCTATTTTAATTCAGGGCTAGTTAACTTCGCCGTTGATTGTTTTATAGGAGTATGAAGAACAGGGTTTAAAATTCCTTAAAAAAGCGAGTATCTTCAGACGGGTATTGTGTCTGGTGGGCTACTGCCCGATACCTTGTTGTCGGATTTTTCTATAAATTTATGATTAGTCGTAAGTCACGGATAACTTTAACTGCTCGATTTATGATTTTGATGTTAGTTATTCGTTTGTGTCACAGATGGCGCTGCAGTCCTTTGTGTCCTATGTTGCTGTTGATGCTGTTGTTGTCTTTTTATAATGCCGCTATAGTTTAGATATAGGCCTTGGTACTTCAAAAGTAGTTAGTACGCCTTGTTCCAGTGTCCAAATAGTGTTTGAGGAGTGCCGATTGTGATCTTTCTCAGTCGAGAGCGCTGTTTGAATATTTTGCCCGACGAGCTTCTTTTGGGTAAGTTTACTGTCCAGAGAGCTTGTCGATTTTCTTATTCGCTCGTTACAGTAATTATACACTGTGTAAACGGACCCTTAACGAAGTCGAAAGGCGCTTCTCCCCGTCATTGCGATATTTTTTTGTTCTGGACCATACCTTCTAGTTACGGAGGTATTTTTTCGAAATACAAGTTTATCATGTTATAACTTTACTATAAATACCTCTATGACGCCTGTACTATTCAATGCATCATTCAGCATTTAATGTTTTGAGTGCGTTACATGGAGTCATAAAACGTGATTTTTAACCCAAAAAAATCATACCCAGCAATATTTATTTTGTAGAGTTACTTAGTTTGATGTACAGAATGCTTGGATGATAGCTTCGTGAAGGGTCCGTCTACATCTTGTATTAAATGTATCATCATATGTCCACTGCTGGGCTTCCTCTCCACAAGAGGGAGTGGGCAGTAATCTACAGTGCGGGCCTAGTGCGGATTGGTTGATGTCACAATACATGCCTTCAAATTTTTGGTTTCGACGTTTTCCTTTACCGTTTTGAGAACTCGCAAATCGGGTTTGAAATTACTGAAAACTTCAAAACAACTTTTACTATGAACAAAACTTGAAACCCAGATAAAAAAGGTTAGCTCAGCAGATTTTTTTAGCGACTTTATTTTGTTCCTGTAGTAAAGTTAGTTGTTTATAGGTACAACGATCCATAATGAGTGTTTCAGTTATTTTAAATACACCTTGTATATGGACACGATTATTAATCCACATGATTTTGATGGCTTCTTTTTATGGGACAAGCCCTATCCCCAAATCACTGCAACTCTTGAAAACCAGAATCAACAGTCCACCAGAAAAACGCCGAGACAATAAAGATCGACAAAGTCCCAGAGAAACAATTTAACTGTATTGGATCGCGTAACGAAATTAATCAGAAAAGAATAGTGGAGGAGTAGGAATTACATAATTTCCACTTCCCTTCATATTAGCAGGAGGCAGAACAAAACAAGGCACAAAGGGACTTTTGATGGTTTCTTCATTAATTGGCGTGAAGAGGCAGAACACCGAGCGAAGTAGAAGAAATAAGCTGATCGGGCCCGCTCCTGAGGAAAGGAGCTCCTTTAAAAGAATACTTAAAAACAAACTTTTGTAACAACAAAGATATTACACACAAGTGTGAAAAACTGGTCTCGCAAGAGCGTAACTTAGTCTCACTACACATTAAGGCCTAACCATTAAGAAACTCGCGATACACATATATGTGAGTTAATCTGTCCGTCACCATAAGCGATAATGTCGCAAGGCGTATCACAATTACGGGCAATTTGTAGCAGTACAGTACCACAGTACTGGCTATCGCGGTTCCGTTGAGCAAGAGACATGCCTCGAAGTTTCCGGAGCGAAGCCTAGTTATGAAAGGTCTTGTTAAATGTTTTTAAAAACCTTATTATACGGTGTTTGGTAATTGAGAGTAAAGGCTACATTGTTTCATTATCAGATAGGGAAGAATATTCATGTGTTGCTGGGGAGTTTGTTGCTCCATTTATTTTTCTTTTTGCCTCGTTCGTCTATTGGTCGCTCTCGCAATCACGTCTGCTAAGCATGAGGTCCTAGGTTTGATTTCTAGGTCAGCAAAGTGTTATAAGGGTTTTTCCATCAGCAGCCACGGACTTCGAATTTCTGCCAGGTTGATGACTCAATAGGTTCGCTTCTCGATTACATACGGGGATTACAGATGGAGATTTTATGTTATGTTTCATTATCAGAAACATACAGATGAGTTACTGGGAGTTGGTTTCTCCACTTTTTTTTTCCGATGACCGAGAGCCGAGGTCTGTCTTTATGTCATTTTTGACGTCGATACTGTGTCAGCCTAAATTGAATAAATGACTTTTAATTTTTTATTGTTTTGATCCTTTGATACCTACCCAACAGTTTTTGGTAGTGGATTGTAAAATAAATGTGGTCTTGTAGAATTGCTAGCTTAAGTAAAAGGAGCGATACATAGTTGCCGAACCGTGTCTTGTGAAGAGACGACACTTTCTGGGAAACAATCAAGTACGTCATGTCCAAAAGAAATAAAGTATGTACTAAAAAAATCTCCTTACAAAAATATTGGGAATTTCTTTTAAAAGCAAATCTCACCCAATGTTATCTCGTAAATCGATTGACGGTAATTTCAATTAAAATCAATCATTTCCTCATATAGTAAACTAACGGCTTGTTTAAGGAAACCCGTCGGAGTGCAAATAAAAACGTAATTGTATACTGCAAAGAAAGCAGCCATAAGTAAGTAGGTCTGTTGCACTGATACGGTTGATAGTACAGTGACGAGCGTAGCGGGGAGCGGTAACAGATGACCACGATAAATAATCAAGTACTACAAACGTGCATGTATAAATTCACGCCTTTTTTCCGTGGGGGTAGGCAGAGACTACATTGTATTTACTTATTCATGTTATCTTATTTTATCAAATCGACGTAGCTTAGTAGACTAAGCTTGATTTTGGCGTATGAAAATTAATACTTACAGAGATGTGGACGAATTTTTGGACACCTTTTTGATACTTATTACTATTATAGTTTTGTTACAAATATTTTTATTACTATTATAGTTTTGTAGTTTGTAAATAATGTAATTATCATGAAAATCCACAACTTGTACCTAGGTGTTTTGTTATTAAAATACTTACACACGGGAATATGTTTTTTTGACGTTGGAAATTCTCAAGAATATTGACGCAAACTATAAAAACTGCATCGGACCCACAATACTGATTTTCCGATCACTCTTATCAAGGGCCATCGTATTATCCTGTAATTGGATTGTATTGTGGATAGGCTGTCGCTCCATGTATAATTCTGACATCCAGCTGCATCCGGCTAGACTATAAACCTTCCCCAACATAGTTGTGAAAAAGCTAGGCAGATGACGAAGATTTGAGCCGCGCCCGCTTCCGCTTATCGCTCCTCTCATCACCAACCTCCGGACTAATAAGTAGAGCTCCGTATTACACATTAGTAGTAATTCACTCAGTCGAGTGAGATGCTACTCACCGTGTACTCGTCGCGAGTGCAGTGTGCGTGTGAGTTCGTGGTTGAACCATTTTCTGAACGGGAATACGTTTTCAAGTGTGATTTCGTTCGGGACTTTTCTGTGTATCCGTGATTTATCTTTGTGTGGTTGGACTTCGATGTATTTTGGATTTTTTGTATCATAGTACTCTTTTTGTTTCTTTTTTCTGTGGTTGGTGGGGGTAAAAAGTTATGGTAGGGCTGATGTTTAAATATTTTGAATTCTTATACCACGTGCTGGTGCAAAATTCTTTCACTTATTTACCATCTGTTCTATAATCTATAAATATAAAGTTTGGATGTAGAAGAAAATTTCCGAAACTTCTGATCCGATTTCCAAAATTGTTTCACTGATGAAAAGCTAGAGTGTCTTAAGACATGGTATAATTATGTTTATTCGCGGGTATAAGATAGTTCCTAAATAAGTAGATGAAGCAATAGCAACAAAATGGTTAGCCTTTATGTGATGTTGATGTATCATACCTTTGCTATAAATGTTTAAAGTAGCGTTCCCTGAATTCAATACTTTTTGCTCTGATCATTCTCGAGTCCTTGTCCCAATTGATTTGGGGTCGCCGCATGTCTTCCATACTTCTCTATTAATCGTCCCTTACAAGTCACCCTCTTTCTAGTCATACCATATCATCTTTCTTTCATACAGTCCATCCTTCGCTTCTTTGGTACTCCCCTACTCTTAGACTTTCAGTACTTTCCGCTCTAACAAGAAAAGTTCCAATTTCAATAACACGATCTGACCTAACCTTCACAAGACTGACTTAAGAACAATGTGTTGTTAAATTGATTTAACCCTTCAAGCGATTGTCTTTAATCTGTCCTCTCCTCGAAAAAGCTCCACGGTTATAAGATAACCATTCTATCATAACCATAAAATTGCTCCACGGTTGTAACCATTATATTATATTGTAGTTCCGAGTACATTTTTCTTATGTACTCGTACTATTGTCGGTTCGTGCGACATTTTGTCGGGTTTCAAGGTCAATATTCGCAGCTGATCCTGCATATAAAACTAGGTCAGAGTGCATTATAATGCATATCTATTGTTCATTGTTAATTTGTGATGTATTGTCACTGTGACCTGACCTACATGTTATGGCGTCTTGATTATTGTTATTAATAATTTGTATTCGTCATGAGAAAATTATTTGAACTTGACTGTCAGAAATAATTAACTATCAATATTACCTACGAATTACTCAATCATATTATAAGACACTCAGTTGTGACCATGATGTAATAATTACTACGTGACACTCGATACATTAATCAGTTAATCAATAAGTCGTTTATTTTGAACATTCGTTTGCTATCGAAATTTAGTATTTTTACAAAATACCTCCATATTCAGTATGCCTCTTAGCATACGCCTTCTCTAACATCTTCCATTACTTTTTTCTCCAGTAGCCTTTGTCGGGTTTGCACCCAAATCTTCTACATTGTTTTCTACTTTTTATTCTCCGTCTATATGATACCAGTCTGTTACGATTTGGCTCCACTTTTTGGCATTAGTTTCCCAAAGATGTATCCGTAAAATGCGTGTAAACGCCTTTTCGGGTCGGTGACTCTGATGGACTCTAGTATCTTTTAGTCTATGGTTTCCGCAGCCAGTCTCTAATCTGACTTTTCATGTTTGACCGCACCTTTCAATACATAGTGTCCGTTGTCCGGAGCCCTGTCTTTATCGGTTTAACCAAACCTTAACTTATAACTGTCTTTTAGTAGCCACGTATAATTTTACAAACACAGATAAAGAAAATTCTGTTAATATAAGAAATGAATGCAGATATTCTTGGTAGTCACGCTAGAATAAACAACGCTAGATCAGATAGCAACGGTATCCACTGAATAAATCAACGACTGTTATTAATTAATTTAATCTTCATGCTCTTTTTTCTTTACTGTACTGCGTGATGTATCTGACATCCGCCATTTTGTTTCGAATACTGTCATATAAAACTTTAGAACTCTGTATTTATACAGCTTTTCTGTGGCACTGTCGTCACGTGGTGCTTTTGGCGCGTATCTATAGTCCAAAAACTCCGCCATCTTGATTTTTCAGTATGATTTCCACAGTCAATTTCACAAATGTTTATAGTATGACGACTTTAAGTGTGCAGTTTAAGGTGGCGTTGCTTGTCAAGAAAATTTGCATCGATATGTTAAACTTAGTACATTTATTTTAGTTCTGTTTTTTTCCACCCGCACAGTTCAGTTTGTTGAAGTGTACCAACTGCGCCTTCCTGTCAGTGTCATTCAAGTGCCGGCAGAACCATGCTGCACTATAGATACAAGGTTTAAGGCTTTTTAATTTCATAGAAATTAAGTTAATATTACTGACTTTCATAGATGTAATACGCTTTTTGGCTTTATAAAAAATAAAATCTAGTAAGTTCATAGAATAAAGTTGAAGTTAGGGGCCCGACTCACGTAGGTTTCTATGGAAAAGAAAACGCAAGAAACTGCATAGACACTCTTTCAAACCAAAGTATTTTGACTAAAAATGGAACATCATCAATTGAATACTATGTATGGGTAAACGAGAATCTTTCTTATTGCCGTTGGTTCCGGCTATCATTTGTGGATCTTTTACAGTCGTTACGGGTAGTCAGTGGCGAAAGTCTAACTACCAGTCTTACCAAAGGGTACAGGATTGTCACAGGGTTATGAAGGTCAGATAGTAGTCACTCCATTTAAAATACTGGCATTCAACTGTATCCGGCTAGACAGGTAGGTAGTCGACCCCAACATAGTTGGGAAAAGGCTGGGCAGATGATGGTGATTGCCTAATCTAATGAGTTTCACTAAAGATTCATGATTACTTAAACATGTTAATGTACAACCCTTAAATCATTGAAACAATGTAACGAACTGTCCATTAACTAATGTTGATCACGATAACACAAAACGGATGTGGCTACTTGCCTACGCCAGTGAAATTTAGCCTTAGTGTAGATGCAATCAAATTCGGTTCAAATTAGCATACTCGCTATTAACTCTCGAAAGTGTAGGAAAGCGAGACTACGCGCCAAATATGCGCGTTTGCCTCACAAATATACTGAAGTTGGGATGTTTCTAAATCTAATTGCGTGTTTTACTGGCGCGATGATTCTGTGTGAGTATGTAGATCTTACTCCGCCTTTACACACCCGTATACAAGTTGTGATAGTCGAAAAGATCTGCCAAAAATATCCTCGTTGGTCTAATAGCCGCAAGTGCTACTGCTGAGCATGAGATTTTGGGTTCAATTTCCAGGTCGAGCAAAGTTTTTTAAAGCAAGGTTTTTCCATCAGGAATTTCTTAGTTGCTGACACGGTGGCTGGATTTATGCCAGATTGATGTCAATAGGACCGCCCCCTATTAGAAGGGACTTAGCGTAACTGGTGGAATGTGGGTGTACTATTAGGCGCACCTTGCCACTGCCAACTCTTTGAGGATTAGAAGGCGTGATGTTATGTTGTTTAGATCAAGTTGTGATACGTTTTGATAAGTTTTGTCTTCTTGAAAAGAATAAAAACGAAAGAGTTTGTAACAATTTTCAGTCATTATTTTTCATTTTAATAATTATTTCTCGTCAAACATAAAACAAACGTTTTAATTGAATATAAATCAGTCAAATTCCTGTAAATAAACAAGTAACCATCAAGATAAATGGCTCTGAGTAATAAATGAGACAGTAACTTGGGTCTGAAAAGGATTTCATTACATTAACATCCGTTTTAAATTCACCATCTGAACAGTTAACTCAAGTAACAGTTACACTAAAACTAGAAAAAAAGTGATCAATCTAGAGAAGAGATCATCAATCGAGAGAAATAGAAAAAAGCTATAAAAGTAACAAGATACAACCGGCAATCAGCGTGTGTGTATAACCAGCTGTATGATCGTGGGATCGCATCCGGAACGAGGTGATCCGATAGAGAACCAGAGTTGTCGACATAGCTCACAGAATAAGTAAGCTGAAGTGGCAATGGGCCGGTCATATTAGCCGTAGAACTGATGACCGTTGGGGTAGACGTGTTCTTGAGTGCAGAACGCGAATCGGCAAACGTATGGTGAGACGCCCTCAGGCGAGCGTGGAGTGACGATCTTCGCAGCGTGGCTGGTAGCTACTGAATGAGATTTGCTGAGAATCTTGTTGAGTGGCGTGCGATTGAGGAGGCCTATGTCCAGCAGTGGACTGCTGTAGGCGGGTGTTGATGATGATGATCGTGGGCGAGGTGAAAAAAGTATGTAAGAATTGTAGCAGATGGCTTTCTGTAGTTTCTGCTTACCTACATGAGAAAAAAGCGTGGGTTTATGTATGTTTGAATAGCAAAATATTTGGTGCGGTAATTTGCTGAGAACAGAGGCCCCTAGCACGAGCGCGCGATGTAAACGTAACATAGAAACATCGATTTAAATAATCGAAAATACTTATTCATTTCATTTATTTATTCATCAAACCATTTACATTGTGTTCGAATTTTACAAAATAATTACATTTAAAATCAGTATTCAGCTGCATCCGGTTAGACTGGAAGCCGACCCCAAAAATAGTTGGGAAAAGGCTAAGCAGATGATGAATTACATTTCAAATCACAACAGAAGCAATAATCAACAAAAATAAATAAATAAATATTACTATGTCATCAATCAAAAACCGTTTAGGTACATGTCAAACCATAAAAAGCACAAAAAAAACAACCACGTCTATTCCATTTTACGTAAATCAACCGAGAATTAAATGTCAACTGTAATTGAAAAAATGTGTCTGTAATTGAAAGTTAAATGTCAACTGTAATTGAAAATAACTGAAAATTAAATGTGTACTGTTTATATGTCCAACAATAAAAAACTCAATACAAGTTATAGTTACTGAAACACATGAAAATGGTTTAGATTAATCTGCACATGTGTTTTATATGTCCAATTATACTAATTACAATACTAATTTCATGTGTTACAATTATCTATTTATCATTTTTTTCATAACATAACATCATGGCTGTCGTTCCCGAAGGATTCGGCAGCGTGTACCTGAACACCCACATTTTGCCAGTTATGCTTATTCCCATGTCAATTTGATTAGCTCATTTTATATTTTGCGCAAATTCATTATTTAATTACCTATCACATAATGCGCATAACACCGAAATTTTGATTTTCATTGCCCTGGTTTCTCATAGTATTTGCACTCAAAGGCTAATTATATTGGTGTCTAATGGCGGAAAATATGTAACATGTTTGTTCCTTTCGCTATTCATGACGTATTTGTATATATTAGTTACAATTCTGACGCAATAGAGCAATAAAACGATCTGATTGTATCCAAATATGTACATAAATAAATATTTTATTTGGTAAAAGTACAAGACGATTAAGTTACGTAATATTTAGATTAATTCAGTAGCCATTAACACTGTGTTAATTTGGTTCTAATTTCCGATTGAACATAAATCAGTTTTAATTACTTCACTTTGATGTCAATAAAAGTAGCTGTTGTTTAATAATACCACCTAATATCATTTTTTACAAACATTAGTTTTCGAAAGGCCAAACAGGGGGGCCTAAAAAGAATTGATCAGCTGTTGTGTTTTAAGTAAATTCAATGAATGAGTTTGACAATCTGTCAGAAAAGCATAAAATAAAGTATAAAGTATTTGATATATTTATATGTGCTCCATTTAAAAAGAAACTGTTCGAAATGACACAACATTAATCGAAATTCGAAAAGCTGTCATCCCGAATTCAAAATTGAACTGTTACAGCTCCATCTGACAAACCGAAATTCCGAGTCTTTAAAATGTCTAGTTTTTTTTGGTGTTTAAATGACATCGACAGAATGGCGCTGTTGATAAACATTATGATGAATTGTCTATGGAAATTCAATAGAAAAAAACAAGATGGCGGCTTTAGTCGGGACGACTTGTAGCGACGCGCGAAAAGAACCATAACGCACTCAAGCAACAACTTCGTTGATATAAATGTTTTGTCAGGCTTATCGCGTGATGAAATGCGCCTATCGTAAGAGCAATACATTCGTGTTGCCACTAATCGTAGACGGGTAAGCTGTCAATGAGAAAAAAGTAAACTATTTTTCGAGAGCCGATAATTTGACAGGGGTAATTACCGGTTTCGCGTTTCTGGTGCAATGTTTTTTTCCTGTCTGCATTATTTATTAAAGATGTACTATCTTAATTGTGAATTTTACGATGCATGGGGAGATTTGGATATGAAAGTCAAGAGCATGAAGATTATTGTACTAATCTAGATGTATAAAATAGGTAGGTATACTTTATTGTTTACTATATTACTAATTCTAAGGGTACAACGGCGGTCTTATCGTGTTTAGATACATTTAAGAATACAATACATAAGAATACAAAGTTTTTAATAAAACCTCTTTTCGTTGTCGTATTGTTTTTTTTTTTTGTATTTAATAAGTAGTTTACACAACTTATTTTGAATCTATTTATTTTAAACTTTTAGTTTCTCTCCTTTTCTTTTGAGTCTTCCGATCATCGTTAGTTCTCGGTTATTTGGTTCTCATTTTAAGCCAGTATATCAATTTTATTGAGACATATTCATTCTGTTTTTTGCACTTTGATTTACTGGTTTTGTAAAAATGTCTTGCAGAATAAATTCTGCGTAATTAATTAATTTTCTACTTAGGCTATATTTTATTCAGATTTATGATACTTACTGCTCTCGTCTTTATAACTGTAGCGTCTTAATTAAAATGCCTTCTGTTATTTTTAACATCTGTTGTATATAATTTTTTTTCATTGTCTCGCTTTTTTCTCCGCACTATGGTCGCTGAGTGTGAGGATGCGACAAAATTGATTCATCTATTCGCTGAGCATCTTGATTGCCTTCATGCCACTAAATAGGTCTTTCTTGTCCACGGACTTTCTTGCCCATTCTTCTCTATGGAAATCTACGCTTTGGAATAGGCAACTACAGTACTTTCACAGTTAGTATGCCTTGTGACTGGGACTGAAGCTTCATTTTGTTGGTGTCTTGTTTTCGACAGTTCAAAAGTGCCTGTAACTGGCTTACTTGAAATAAATGCTTTGATTTTGTTTTTTTTTTCCTGATATGTTTCACATTCTGTCCAAGTGTATTTTTTTTATCTTTCTTTTTGTTATTCGAATCGAATCTCTCTGCTTAGCTTTAAAGACTACTTTTGTATAACAAATCTTTCCTAACTCCTTTCTTTCAAAAAACAGCTACAGCTGAACATACGCTTTAAAAACCGTTAAAAGTATATTAAAACAACAAAAACATACGCAGAACTTTTTTTTAAACCAAAAAGTTTGACAACAATTAAACGAAAACGAACGAACTATGCATTGAAATGATGGAGAGTTGTGAGATAAAAACCAAGATGGCGACGTGTCCGAGGAGGGAACGACCTGCGAGGTCTGCTTCTACAAGGCTGAAGTACTCCAAGACGGTACCTGCGAGTACTATCAGGTGGGTTTCCTTCATATTTATTTATTTGCGTTCCACAATGTAGATAGAAAATGAAGTGGGGAAAATGTTGAGTATGAATGTAGATGGCTACAAGAGTAGATGAAGAAAGAAAGATGGATGGACTGTGTTAAGGACGATATGACTAGAAAGTGGGTGACTGCTGAGACGAGTAATAGAGAAGTATGGAAGAAGGAGACATGCTGCGCTAACCCCAAATAAATTTGGATAAGGGCATGAGAATGATGATCAGTCGAATTATCAGTAAACTATACCAGAGTAGAGTAGAGAGCAGCGGTGGCCAAGTGGTGGCGGGCCCCACTTACGAACAGTAAGTCGTGGGTTTAAAACAAGGCAGGCGCATTACTTCGTGTAATTTATTTCATCACCACTGCTTTAAAAAACAGCGAAGGAAAACATCGTGAGGAAACCGGCATGTCGTAGAATCAAAAAAATCGAAGACATGTGACATCTAGCAACCCGCACTGGGCCCGCGTGGTGGATTATAGCCCATTCCCTCTCATAGAGAGGAGGCCGTGTGTTCCAGCAGTGGAAACATTATAGGTTGACTATGCTTATGCTATACCAGAGTGGTCATCATCTACCTTTTCCTAGGTTTTAGTCGGCTTCCAGTCTTGTCCGAGTATTTTACATGAAGCGACTGCCTATTTGACCTCCGCAACGTAGTTACTGGGTAATATAGATACCCCTTGGTAAAACTGATTACTAGACTGTTCATCATCATCTGCCTAGCCTTTTCCAAACTATGTTGGGATCGGCTTCCAGTCTAACCGGATGCAGCTGAATACCAGTATTTTACATGGAGCGACTGCCTATCTGATCTCCACAACCCAGTTAGTACTGGGTTATACGATACCCCTTGGTAAGGCTGGTTACCAGATTGTTATCATTATGAATATTTGATGATGTTACAGCTTAGTATTTAGCTCAATGGAGTGCACATAGTAATGATGAACGAATGCAATACCACGCCATACATAGTAGCGGTTCGTTCCGTTCTGAAACTCGCTGCAACTCGTTTTGTTTCAGTGATGCGTTTTACAAATGAATAGGTTTTAATTCATTAGCATGTATTGCTATTTAATTTTAATATAAGCATTTGAAAATATGTCGATTTTTTTATCAAAAGATTCAGGAAGGTTTTCTAAGACTGTTTTCCTGTAGCTACAGACTACGGATAAGACACGTGCCCTTACTATCCTATTTCAAAAATCCAACTGGTATGCTCAGTGAACTTAGGTTTATGTAATGTAATACCGAGTTCACTGACTATCGACCTTCAACCTTATTACTTATGGCATAAGGATGAAAAGTGGCAGACCCTCAGTGAACTCGGTATTACCAAGTTCTGGTTTCTTGTAGCTGCATTCTTCAAAGATTACAAACGCTGTCTAAACAAAAACAATAGAATACGTAACTCTGCTTTAAGAACTCCACATGATATGCAATCTTCATATCAATATGACAAACTTTCATACCAATTAGATTATTACTGTCGCTCTGAGCGGCTTCCTCCCGTCATCTGTCGGATCTTGGAATAGACGAGATAATTTCCACGATTTCCTTAGAGAAAGTGTATGACAGGGAAATAGATGTATTACGTATGTGTTCAGTGTTTGTTTAAGTTTTTTTTTTCTATATAAGTGGATGTGTATGGAGATCTACAATACATAAGCGTAACACCGTGCCCTGAAGGTACAGGCAGAGGTGTACCTAATAAGCTGGATTAGCATAGCGTTTAGGGAATAGGCCAAGGGCGTCGCCAGCTTTTGGCTAGTCGCGGGGGGGGGGGGGGGGGGAAGAAGGTAGAGAAAGAAAACAAAAATAATGAGGGTTTGGTTTACTATTTAACATAAACATAAAAATCTTTTAGTCTTAACAAGCTTCTAAATTAATCATCATCATTCTGTTGCCCTTATCCCAATTTATTTCGGGTCAGCGGCCGCCTAACGCATACCGCACCGTCCTGGAAGACGGTTTGGTTATGTGGGGAAACACCGCCGTGAGCCTACTGTCGCCGTTGCGGATGGGCCGCGAGAACTGCTACGCATGACGTTCGCGACTCATCTAGCGCAGCCCGCCTCCAGGCACCAAACTCCTTTGGCGATGTTCAGGCTCACCCGAGACATCGCCACCACTCGTGAGGGACGTGCAAAGCGACTACGATAGACTCTCCGATCTATTGCCCGCTGGCACCTCCTAGGGTGGCATCAGGTCGCCATGGACTGGGTTTAAATAAAAAACAAAATGATTTCCTAATTATGGATAAAATCAATCAATGACTGTCACCTAACTCAACTTATATCAATTTAAACCATAATAGCTTAAAAAAAACACAAACAAACACTGGATATTGATAAAACACTATTTACAAACCAACATTATCAAACAATAGAAAATTTCTTACAGCGCCATCTAGCGCCGAGTAGAAACAAAACAAGTCTTTAGAAAAAATGCGATTATAATGTGACAAGATTTTCTCTCTTCTTCATTACAATAAAATGATCTTGTTCGTTTCTGACCTTGCTAAACAGTTTCTACTAAACAAAGCGTCGTTTAATGGTTAAACAGTAGTAAAAAATGTTAATAAGTTGACACGCAAACCGGTGTTTAGTGTGCTATTGTCATGATATAGTAAACTTTGCTATCGCTTTTAATAGTTTTAATATCAAGTCGTGCTATGGGGACGCTTTCTTCTTTCTTCTTACAACAATTATCTTATTAATATTATTTGTGGTCTCGATAGATTGAAAACGCCAAATATGTAAAGAGAGATCTAAGCTCTCCTATACCTACACTTAACTTAACTCTGCCGGTGAATTCTACTGTATAAGATTTGACCGGTCATTTAACACTAAAGATCTGGGGGCCTGAATTAGCCGCTTTGGCAGAATCATAATAGAAATGATGAAATTCTCAAAATGGTCACGGCGCGGTTAATATTATTAATTGTCACTTTGTGACCATTTTACGAATTGTAACGTAATTCACATTTATTATACTATAGTGATTCTGCTAAAGCAGCCATTTTAGACCCCATTGTCAGAAACATGCCCGACAAAACTGGACTGGCTGCGGACACCGGACTTTGCTATTATCATTATCTGTCAACGTCCGTGGTTCGCTCGGTTCGACCGCACCTAAGATGAACGTAACATAAGTATCACGTCAAAACATAACCTGTTAAACAGGCCTACTGCCTCAATAACTCTTACCAACCTCAGGATCTAACAGTACAAGATATGTAACAGTTACGACTTTACAATTCTCAACGTTATTACGTATTGAAGTGTCAATATTCGGCGGCTTGTGAGCGAAAGTGTTCGTAAATCGCTTGTCATGTTCCGACAAAGTCACGTTCCGGTGAAACGCATTGGTTGTGGTCCAAGTTATAAGCAGTGGTCGGATTAGGTTAGATCCTTGTCCCTAAATCAATCTAGATTTAGGGACAAGGATCTGTCACGTATAATTATGTCAATTTACACAATACAGCAGGGGTCTAAAATGGCTGCTTCAGCAGAATCATAAAAGGATTCAGGAGATCACGTTAAAATTCTTAAAATGATCACAGACACAGGTAATAAATTATGAATTGTATTGTGACTATTTTACGAATTGTAACGTAATTTAAATATTATTTTCTACTAAAGCGGCCATTTAAGACCCCCAGGAGTCAGATAATTCAACACACCATGTATCTTGTTTTATGTCAACAGTTTTTTTTTATTTTTTTTTCTATGGGATTTTGAAATTATGCAGTTTTTAATATTAATCTAGTAATTCTAGTCTAGTAGGTAGAACCAGATTGTGTAACAGGCCAGGTACATATCTTAAGTAGTAGTTTACTTTTGCTTTGCAAGCAAGTACTAACATTTAATCCGGCTCGTACAACTTGTGTGGGAAGTTTAGGTTTTTTTGAGGAAAATAGAGATTCGCAGACAATTTTGTTTTTGTAGAATGCACTAGAGTTTTAGCCCTAAAAACATAATCTTCATAAGCTTACCCTGTTTGAATATTTCAGTGAATTTTTTAAACCTTGTTATTGGCAGAATAGTAAACACCGTGTCGCTATAAATCCATAGGCAAGAAAAAGATTGATTAATGAGAAAACTTAGAGAACTATGCAAGAAGAGTACCTTCATAGTGCGCCGACCCCGTATCAATTGGCATAATGGCAGGAGAATGATGATAAATTCATTCATATTATTTATTTAACCAGCAAATGCTATAACAGTCTGTTTTAAAAACATCTTTGGTATCCCACAATGAGCATTGTTGGAGTGATAATAAATTAACTGCATCGTCATTGCGTCGTAATGCAATGATGGATGGGAATGTGGGCATTAAAAAATTTCAGAAGGGATACCCCCTTCTGAAATGTTTCTAGACTTTTTAAGACACCTAAATGTATGGATTTTTCTATTATTTCTAGTTTATCTTTAATTGATAACATGTAATTCCGATACATTGGACCCTTTTTTGTTTTTTTTTTGGGATGGTAAATCATCAAATGACTCCGGATCGGTCTGGGCGGAGCGGAAGGTAGTGTCAGACTTTTACATGTTCCTTCTTTTGCCCTTTTGTTCCAGGGCCGCGGTATCTCTTTCGAACAGTCCCGCAGGTACCGCAACCGGCGTCTGTGTATGACCAGATATATGAACGTGGACGTTGGAGAATCATAGCATGTGGCGCTAGGTGGTGGAAGGTTTCTGCCTACTTTATTTTCTAATGAGGGTTCATGAAAAAAAGGCGCGAATTTAAGTCAGTACGTGTGTATGAACAGATTCCGCTAAACGCTTTTCACTTGCATCAACAAACAATATAGAAATGACACTGTGATACGTAATTATGAAAAAATAATTATAGAATCTACATATTTCACATGCACTCGTTAAATAAAATATTACGAGTATGGAATAGGGGCGACTTTCGTTATGTATTACATAGCTTTGATTGCAAAATCTTCTTCATAGGTTTTTCGTCAATGTCATTTATTAATTTATGAATTATTAGGCTTCCCAACAATGAGTCCACTGTTACATTATAATTTGTACATTGCTAACTTAAGTCTAAGCGCCTCATCACTTACAGAAAAGCACAGCATGCACTACATTATGCGCAAATACTTACACCATGAAATAATTAAAACAAGAAATATCAATTTGAAAAAATAAAAACTATTATAAACAATGCAACATATTGCTTGTTTCTCCGTTCAGATAGCAATAAGCTGTGCTTTTCTACTATTTTTCACATTTGGAACAATGACGTCACCAAAATGAAGGCCAGTATGTCGGCTTTAAAACTGCATAAAAACTTTTTCTTAGACTTATCATTTGATGGTTTTAGCTTTTAAATATGGAAATGCAAGATGCTCGATTTCGGAGTCTAGGAGTATATTAGTTGCAAACTTTTGTAAACATGGTTTATCTGCTTAACCATACTAGTTAATATTATAAGTGCAAAAGTAACTCTATCCGTCTGTCTGTTGCATTATAACGTCTTAACAGCTGAACGGATTACGATATTTGGCACACAGGTAGTCAATGGCCTGGATTAGGACATAGGATATTTTTATGCCAGCACTCAGCAGTATGTTTCCGTGAGATAATTTCCTTACTGAATGCCGCCGAATTCGCGGTAAAAGTGTAGTTAATGATATCTTGATACTTTTCTAAGATATTTAATTTATAATTATCGGCCTATATTGTTCCCACTGCTGGGACACAGTATTACCTCTTTCTTATATTCTTGTAAAAGATTTTAGAGTCGAATGATACAGCTGAAGAGATCACTAGAATTAACAAGTAATAAAAATAATTTTTTTAGACACATTTTGATGACATGTTATGTATTAATATAATATTTGATAATATTTACTAAATATTTGATAATACTTAATAAATAATTTAATAATCTTTGAGATTTGATTGTACAACTTCCTCATTCGTGCTGGCTAGAGTTCAAGATGGCGTCTGCTATTTTGTCATTTGAAATTTATTTATTCATAGCATGGTGCATTTCCTTTTCTTAATCAGAAGTTAATGGATTTAGCCAATTAAGTTTTATTGCATATGTATTTCTTTCTTATTATTTTTTCTCGCACACACCTAAATCGTATCGTTGCATTTTCAACCCTAGTTTCTACGTCTAGTGTTGAAATTGCATCAGTGCAATCGCTATCGCTTATATTAATGTCAGGAATGGGGCAATGCGGTTAGTTCTCCCGTAAGATATGACTTAAGTAGTGACGAAGTAGTCTTACAATGTTATTTACTACTTACAGTCCATCATTAAAGAGAAACCCGTGGCAGATAGATAATTACAAATAGACACAGATTTTCTTTCCTTTAGTGTGTAGAACTGCCTCGTTTTGTCTAGTGGTTGCAAGCGTTGCTACTTAGAATGTGATCCTCAGTTAATTCTGGGACAGGTGAGGTTTTATTGGGAATTTTCATTAGTCATTTCTCAGTAATAGCCTGGATTTGTGTCCAGTTGATCGCAATGCGCTGGCTTCCTATTTATAGGACGTACACTAAATTCGCGAGATGTAGCTGCATCAACAACAGCTGCACCTCTAACTAACCCTTCAGATATAACCGATGTGATGTTATGTTAAACTAGATAAATTAACTGTAACCCGTGAGTTCATGTGTTATGTCATGTTATGTTATTATGACCCAGTGATGACAATATTCTAGACTAAACAATACACAAACCGATCTTAAAACAATAGCAACACAAATGGTAGTCCGAAGCTAGCCAACAATAAACAGGCCGATTCTTTATTCACACATCGATCTATCAATAAGCCAGTCTCACAATGGTCACTTTCGCTGTTTTCATGTAGAAATCGCGCGTAAGCTCACCAGTAAGATCGAAGCACCTGCGGTAGGCGCCCGCGCACTTCAAAACGTCGCGTTCGAAAATCGAATTTCAAAAATAAACGGCTTTTACGAAACAAGATAATATTATGAGTGCATTTAATAGTGAAATAAAAGTGAAATGAGGTGATTGAATTTTTTCCGAGTTTTTTTTTGAGTTTTAGTTTTTTTTCGAGGGTTTTTTTTTCATTTATTGGGATTTTTTTTCGAAGTGAAATGACATTAAACCATGCAACCCCGCCTTACAGTCGGGTGACAAGCAAGTTGTTTGGGCGAAAGAACAAGAAGGGAAAACGGCTGAAGAGTAAAGCGGGCACTTATGCGGGCAGACAACGGTAAATATATCGTGTTTGTGTTTTGTAAACAATAGTTTATTACTCTACCGTTGACATAATTAAGAAACAAAAAAAAAACATTTCTTAAAGCTTTTCCATTTTATTTTATTTTAAGGAAGGATCTTTTTTCATAGTGTAGGCTTTATTTAACCTATCTACACGAGACACAATAGCTTTTTAATTGTGTCTATATACTCGGCATTTATTTGAACAGTTTAATTTCTTTCTTTCTTTTGACTAGAGGGCCTAGACGATGCCATGTACTATCAGCGAAAACGTTGATGGAACAGTCAAAATTAATAACAATGAATAATAATCTTATTCAAGAATAGGAGGTTAAACATACACTGGTGGTTGGTGGTACATCTTGAGCATTTAGTATTTCCTAAGAATAGACAGTAAGGCAATTTGTCAAGACTTTCTGCACTAGGCAATGAAATACTATGCATGTTTCGCAGAAGCTAAATATATTATAACGTACGTACGTATTCACTTTACCACTGAAAAGCGTAAGGTAATCCTATTAATAGTCGTAGGTAAAGTAGGCCCTGTAAAGGTTTACAATATCAAAAACAGAAGAAAATTGCGAAGGTACAAAGAAGAACCCTTTGGGCGCGAGTTCGACTCGCACTTGGCTGGTTTTTTTTGTTTCGGAATCTCTGTATATTGATTATGATAAACTGGAAAATTATTACCTTCTCCGTAATAAAATAAGATTCAAACGCTATTAATAGAAATCGCAGTTTCTAAATTCCGATACCGGTACCTAATGTAATTATGAAAATTATTGACCCCATCTCGAATCATAAATAAAAATCGTAGAATTTCTAGAATAACATTAAGCAATCGGTGTGATTTACTTGGATTTCTACATTTATAGGAAAAAATATGAATCGATGACATTAAGTTTATTGCGATTTCATTAAGTATTTATATACTAATAACACAAAACTAACACACACACACAAACACACATAACACACATAATACTGTATGTGTGTTTTTTTTATTGGTTTAAGGAAGAGAATACTTTAAGGGCGTGTAGTAGTCATGGAAATGAACTACTTTTACAATGGGACCAAGGATGAAATCGCGAAAAAAAAGCACAGCTGCACCTTACATTTATGGACGCATAACGAAAAAAATTAAGCAGCAGCTGTTTTTGTTTACATACGCTTTTCAAAGTTAGTCCCATATTAAAAGTTGCTTATAAGGACTTATCTTACCTTCGCTTAACCAATCACAGTCATCATCTGCCTGCCTTTTCCCAACTCCGTTGGGGTCGGCTTCCAGTATAATCGGATGCACCTGAATACCAGTATTTTACATCGAGCGACTACTGATTTCCACACCCCAGTTAGTACTGGGTAATATAATACCCTTGGTAAGGCTGGTTGTCAGACTTTTTAGCCACTGTTACCTGTAACGACTATCAAAGATTTATAAATGACAGCCGGGACCAACGGCTTAACGACATTCGACGAGGACATTCAGTATGTAATGGCTGGTCACCCATCCACTGACCAACTTAGACAAGCGCAGCTTAACCTAACAATCGATCCGAACAGCTGTTACTATTCAGCCACGATCTCCTCAACCAATCACACAGTATATTTGTAAATAACACAAAATTGTTTATGATTATACTGAAATAAATAATAAATCTTTGACTTTCCACACGATAGAGCCGTGTAAGATTATGTAAACTTAAATCTACGATAATGTCACTTCGTAACGACAGTGATTGGTCAATCTATATCTAGGTTCACTTAAGCTGTAATATTCAATTTGTAGGATATTAACTTTCGTTAAATAGAGTGTCCCTGCATCAGTCTGAAAGGTAGACAGCCCGCATGTCTACATTTGCGTGCTTAGTCACATAATATCACCCCCAGATACTCCGAAGGTTCAGGCAGAGGTTTAATAGAACACCTTATCAAATAAAACACAAACATTTCGTCAGTTATGTTTAAGTCCCATGTAATATCATCCCATCCCATGCAAGCTTATCGTAATTTTTATAATAATTATAACTGAGAAGTTTCTGATCGAAAAATCCAATTAAACTTTACCCGAACTGGGAATCGAACCCAAGAGCTCATGCTCAGCTGTAGCACTTGCGACCAACGAGGCTCTCAGTTCAATAACTTACATTATCATAATATCTAGTAACATTAACAGTCACAGTCCATTCAACTCGACCCTAGGCGACCGCGTGACGTCAGATGCTGTTGCCTAGCAACGCTCTCAGCAAAAAGAGAAAAGAAAAGTGAAACGTGAGAGATTGCGAGATCGATGTATTGCCGTAATAACAATCACTTGATCCAAGTACTTCTATGTAAGGTAAGAAGTGGAAATTGCAATGTTGATTTCTAAAAAAATCTTGCAAATACTCGTACTGTAAACGATGGACTTTCGTGCTCATTTTTTCTCCATAAAAAACTATCTTCAATTATCAATCTATTTTCATAAAGTTTAACGTTCAAAAACTGATATAAATGGATAAACTTTTGACATTGACGGTGTTTTTCTGTTTGTAAAATTAAACGCTCATTAAATATTGACTACATTGCGTGAAGTTCCCACTGCTGGGAAACAGCCCTCCTCTCTGTTAGAAAGAATACGCCGCACTTCACCACGCGGACTAGGGCAGCGATATAGCACACATAGATTACGGTAGAACTAAAAATAAAAACTGTCAAACCAGAATGAAGGCTAACTTACCAAGTCTTTTAAGTCACCAAAGCCGAAATAGACTACAAATTAACGTTTGACCCTCATACTATGGGACACTCTGATGTTTGTATGTTTATGTTTTTTCAAAATGGTTTGTAATAATGTTTTTTTTTAATAATAAGAGTTTAAAAAAAAACTCAATGTCGTGTCCATTGTGCCCTGTTGTCTGCAAGTTATAGGAGCTGACAGACGTTACTGCAAACACCAAACTCGTCCCTAAATTTTGGGCCAATGGAGAAGGCTGGTCAAAGCTGATTGTAGATGGCGTGTCCATAGCTTAGTCCCAATCTGTACAATGAGGACAAGCTATTTTGAAATATAAAATGACATTGACAGATTTTCAACCAATGACGATGCTTGGTACAAGCTATGCTAGCGCCATTAGATTTACAGTTGCCTTCCCCATTCAACTCAGATTGTCATCGTAAAAAGAGGACTAGATATACCTAATAGTGAAATATAAGTCTATGATAGATACATTTTCATACATTGATAGGCCATTTCTAAATACACTAGGGAAGGTTGGCAAAAGCTCATTGTAGATGGCGTGTTCACAGCTAGATCCCAATTTGACCAATGAGCTCAAGCTATTTTGAAATATAAAACGACGTTAATAGATTTTCAACTAATGACGATGTTTGGAACTAGCTATGCTAGCGCCATGAGTTTCACAGTTACCATCCCCGTTATCACGTTTTCCTATTGTGAACAAAAGATGGAGGATGGGTTTTTATTTTTTCATCATCTCCATAGCCTTTTCCCAGTAATAATGAGGTCGGCTTCCAGTCTAACCGTATGCAACTGAATACTATCAGTATTTTACATGGAGCAACTGCCTATTTGACCTCCACAACACAGTTCGTACTAGGTAATACGATACCCCGTTGGTACTGGTGGTCAGACTTTCGGGCTACTGAATACCTGTAACGAATGTCAAAGATCTACAAATGATAGTCGGGACCAACGGCTTAACGTGCTTTCCGAGGCACTTCCTCCGTGCCTCGGAAACCACGTTAAGCCCTTGCTCCCGGTACTCGGTATGTAATTGGCGGTCACCCATCCACGGACCAACCTAAGCAAGCGTGGGTTAATCTGAAGATTGACCCGAGCGACTGTTATTATTCAGCCGCGAGCTCCTTCTCCTCCTTTTATTTGTAGTACTTATGTAATTAAAAATGTTAATGTTATGTTAGGTAACTGGTACAAAGACAAACTATCTAATCAAATCCACCATAAAACCTAATAATGAAAGCACGAAACTTCTTTACCTTTAATGACTCATACAATTTTAATTACAACAAAATCTGTTTCCATTACAATTCCGAACAATAACCTGAATAAAAATGGTTATATAACGCAATGTAATCTAATAACAAATTAATGTTTACAACCTACTTTAATGATTGTTACACAGTTTTGTAATAGTTGCCGAATCTGGTACAATCATGGGATTATTAAGAACAATGGAGGTGTGGAGATGGGCATGTTAGATTTGAATTTTTGTTATTGTATCTTACGTGTATCTTGATAGTAAACATTTGTAACTACATAACATAACAACACGCCAGTAATTCCCGAAGGGTTAGGCAGAGGCGTACCTAATAGTACACCCTCATTTCGCCAGTTTAGTTTAAACCCATGTAATAGGGGGCGAGTCTATTGCCATCAACCGGACACAAATCCAGACTCCGTGACTGCTACTGAGAAATTCCTGATGGAAAAACCCAATAACGCTTTGCCCGACCTGGGAATCGAACCCAGGACCAGATTTTCAGCAGTCGCGCGTCGCGCTAGTCACTGAACCAACGAGTCGAGTTCGTAACTGTGTAGCCCAAATTAAGATACAACTACAAGGTGTAATTGACACAACTGTAAAATTGAAAAGAAGTTATAGTTTTATTTCCTTAATTTATTTTTCTACTCATCAATTACATTTTTAAATATTTCAATATAAACTAATATTAAAAAAAAAACATTTATACATATATAAATAAAAACAAAAAAAATATAGGTAGGTACCTATAGTTATTTCCTTTATTCATCTTTAAACAAATTCATTACATTTTTAAATATTAATTTAAAAAATATATAAAAAACATTAAAAAAATGGTTATAGCTAATTAACATATATATTTATTATCAATGTGAACTACTTTCACTATGAGACCAAGCGCGAGAATAGATTCTTCATATTATGTTTAAATAATTCGACAAAATGGAGGGAATAGCGGCCTTTTAGCAACTTTTTATACGTGAAACCCTAAAAAAAGTTGAGAGAAAAAAGTTACATTTACATCCAATAAATATAATCAAAAATAGAATTTTTAACAAATATGGATTAAAAGATAAACCTGTAAATAAAGGGTATCAATGAATAAACCCACCTAAAATAGCTTATACAGTTCCTATAGATAATTTAAAGTAAAAATGGGCAACTACATAATAAGTATCAAGCGCCACTGGAACCAAGTCACTTGGATAATTTCCGACTAAGGCTACGTTTCCACCAGAAATGTGCAGAAAGATGTGCATAAAACTAACCAATCACATAGCTAGCTTAGCTCAAAATGTGAAAAAGAAACTTTACTATTGGTTAATTTCGCACATCCCTCGATAATACGCATCCTCGCTCATCTTATGTGGAAACTTAGCCTAACACGCGGACGAAGCCGCAAACAAAAGCTAGCCATCATCTCTCTAGCCTTTTCCCAACTATGTTGGGGTCGGCTTTCAGTCTAACCGGATGGCGCTGAATATCAGTATTTTACATAGAGCGACTCAAACGGTTACTTAGTCCAGGTTTCCTCACAATGTTTTCGATCACTGACGTCAGTCTTATATGCTAGACCATAATATTAGAAAAACCGGCCAAGTGCGAGTCGGACTCGCGCACGAAGGGTTCCGTACCATTATCTATAAAAACGGCAAAAAAATCATATCTATTGTATGGGAGCCCCCCTTAATATATTTTTTTAAATTTTTAGTATTTGTTGTTATAGCGGCAATAGTAATACATCATTTGTGAAAATTTCAGCTTTCTAGCTATCACGGTTTATGAGATACAGCCTGGAGACAGACAGACAGACAGACAGACAGGGAAGTCTTAGTCTATTACTAAGACTTCCCTGTCTGTCTGTCTGTCTGTCCCCGTTTTACCCTTTGGGTACGGAACCCTAAAAATGAAAACGCAGAACACATAGGTATTCAAATAACAGATCTATCACCGTTTCTCACGCTGTATACATGAGTCGATTGTATCTCGCAAGGCCGTTGGCTATATAAATTTACAAATAGTACAGATTTTAGATTATGATCTAACATTATTTTTAAATTTTGCTGACCCGTCGTATTGCACCTGTGGTTTGTAATGGTCAGTGTTAGAATATAATAGAATTTTAGGTTACGTTAGGTTAAGCTGCGCTTGCCTACGTTGGTCAGTGGATGGGCGACCGCCCATTACACACGAAGTTTCCTCCGTGCGTCGGAATGCACGTTAAGCCTTTGGTCCTGGCTGTCATGTGTAGATCTTTGACAGTCGTGGTAGTCAGTGGCCCGAAAGTATGACAACTAGTCTTATTAAGGGGTATTAGGGTATTACCCTGTAGTTACTGGGTTGTGGAGGTCAGATAGGCTCCATGTAAAATATTGGTACTCAGCTGCATCGGGTGAGACTGGAAGCCAACCCCAACAGAGCTGTGCAAAGGCTAGACGGATAATGATGAAACAAGTATCAAAATGACCTACCCAAAGTTACATTCTAAAAACGTCAACGTGGATGAAAAAGTCGAGAACAAAAAAAAAACTTATTTCAATTCAGTTGAAAGCCGATGTTAATAAAACAACGCCCTCTATCCCTAGTTCCTCTACACTTTAGTGTACAGCGTCTATTTAGAGCCACTTTGAGTCTAGGATCAAAGATCATATTATAAGACTGCATCTTTCACATTCTAAATGTCAAAAACATTGCAAGCTAGCTATGAAATATTGACAAATCGCCAAAGGTTCAGTGCTCAATAAATTTAAATGTTAAGTACAACACTTTATGGCTCTAGAATTTGAATTTCAGTAGGATTGGGCCAATAAGATTTACCTAAACTTTTCGGCTCGTGGCTAAATAATAACTACCGAGATAATATTATCATACCGAGTTTCCTCCGTCTCTCGGAAATCACGTTAAGCCGTTGGGTCCGGCTGTCATTTGTAGATCTTTGAAAGCCGTTACGTACAACTTGCAAGGACTGTCAACCGGTCTTACCAAGGGGTGTCGTATTACCCAGTACTAACTGGGTTGTGGAGGTCAGATAGGCAGTCGCATGTAAAATACTGGTATTCAGCTTCATCCGGTTAGACTGGAAATCGACCCCAACAAAGTTGGCAAACAATGTGGCATCAGAGACTACACCATGTGATCACTGCCCACTTTGTTTAAGTTCAATAGGGAAATTGATCGTGAATTTGTGATGGATGCACCTGGTATGTTGACGGACACTGCATCAAAACCACTTTCCCTTGGCCATGAAATTAATAAGATTTATTAATCGGTAATCAATTAAATGGACCTCAAGACTGCAGGTTTAATTAATAAATCTATTTATAGACAGAAATCATCTACCTTATTTTAAAAATTAATTAAAAATAGTTAAAGTGTTAGACTACTTTTACAATGACGTCAATTAGCCAAAATAACATCTTAAAAAAACAATTAACTAAAGAATCCTTTCCAATTCATTCAATATTGGTTTGAATAATTATAAATGCATGTATTTAAATCTAGTGCTACTATTGACTTCGTAAGTCGACGAAACCTAGATACTTTTGTTATTTCGAAAGTCTCAGTTAAAATAAAATATGGAGGTCAGACTCGGTTGCAGCTTTTTAGTTTTTATTAAAGCATCTGTATTTAGTCGAGATGACCGATACGAAGTCGGTCTGAGAATTTGTTGTTTTAGAATTTTAAAAACTTATTTTTGTGAACTTTTTTGTGAATGTGATAATAACTTTGAAATGTGATTTTGATATCTTGTGTATTGTTTTAAAAATGGAGCTAACAGTAGCACCGAAAATCAACATTTTAGTGAAATTCATCGATTGAGGAAACGGTATGTAAGAATCGAATAATTCTCGGATGGATAATTCCAGTACTTATTTAAAAAAAAAGTTTTTGTATGTTTTTAATTACATTTACCATTCTAGTGATAACTTCTTAAGTGATTAAGTATTTTGTTTATGGAGGTATTCATCGTTTAAAGGTGTTGCTTAAAGTTAAAACCATGCGGTTTTATAAACACACTATTCTAGTGTTAGGGATAAGGCCAACATACCTAAGTCTACATTTTAATTAAACTTATGCTGTCACTAACGGGATATCTTCCGTGATTGTTCAGGATTTCAATTGTTTTGTTTTTTTTTACATTTTATTTGTTTTTAATCTGGCAGCATTACCATTCAACGCTGCAATACTGCCAGTCTAGTGGGCACGTTTCCTGATGACAGCGATGTGGAGGAGTACTTTGACGCCTAAGCGTCGCTCGTATTGTTTATTTAGTGGGCTGATATTTAGTTAGTTAGTTTATTTCACACAAATTAGTCCTTTTTTTGGAAATATTTAGTTTCAAAACTCGAATAAAAGTAAGACTCAAATATTATGTTTCTTTTAATCTTAGAATAATTATAAATAACCTGGACTGTCCCACGGGTGGGCAAGGGTCTCTTTCCATCGTTTCAAAGGCAGAATTATTTAACGAATATTGTTTGCTTCGAGCAAGGAAACATTCGTTACGCAAAACATGCATTTACATTAAATTTTCGTAAAGTGATAGATTTAAAAATGGTGTCCTCGATGTGTAAATATCGCGGCAAAATACCATCCCAAAGAAGTTGTAAAATTCCTTTATGACGCGGATTCCTTATGAAGCTTACCAAGCAGGCTGGACTCCTGCCCGGCTTTCAATTGTACTGAAATATCTGTCAAAGTTCGGTGTCCGCAGTCATTCCTTAGTCCGGTCAGCTCGGTTCCACCACACCTTTAATTCCTCATCACCGTTAAAGTGACGTTTCACACAGTAGCTACTGCTCTGTGACACTCACAACACAGATCCGATTTCCGCGCAGGGAGTTGTCAAAAATATAATTTAAAAATTTCTGCTCGAATTCCGGATTAGCCAGGCTACTTGACGGCAATAGGCTCGTTCCCAGTTTCATGCGAACTTAAACATAACTGGCAAAACGTAAAAATAAACAAAAAACAAAATTCGTTTATTTCAAAGCAAGAGTGAAGGCATCTTCTGGGCACGCTCGTTTCACCATAGACCTCATACATCGCTTTCCACCAGACATGATTGAGGTCAAGAGCAGGCCCATTTTGTAATAAAAAAAATGGGTTAAAATCAGCACTAACATAAGACAGTATCATAAGACGTCCGCCCTTCGCCACTTCCTAGTCTTCTAGCTGGAAACCAGAAGAAGTGGAACAAACTCCCCGGCCACACATGTCAGTTTGATTACAGGCCTGACGTTGTTATAATCATGTTAACTTACCAAAAATTTTCCTCTTCCGCAGTGCCAACACGGCGATGGATAACGACGTGACGCCAGTCTACCTGGCAGCTCAGGAGGGCCACCTAGCTGTGCTCAAATACCTGGTACTGGAAGCAGGAGGAAGGCTGGATGCAAGGGCCCGAGATGGAATGCTGCCCATACATGCAGCTGCACAGACCGGCTGCTTAGACTGCGTTAAGTGGATGGTGAGTAGATATTATGATGATAAAAGACATGCCTTAAACCCACTGCTGGAAAACATGGCCTCCTCACTTTAAGGGGGAGAGGGCTGTAATCCACTGCCTCGTTCGTCTTGTGACAAGCAAGCAAGCGCAGCAAGCGCGCAAGCGCTACTGCTGAGTATGAAGCCCTGCGTTCGATTCCCAGGTCGGGCAAAGTGTTATTGGGTTTTTCTGTCAAGAAATTTTCAGTAGCAAGCTGGAGTTTGAACTGGAGCCCTTTTGAAGGTCTCTTACCTCATGGGAGTATGAATAAACGTAATAGGTATATGAATGTACACGTTTGCTAAGTTGTTATCAGTAAAATATATGTTCTGCCTATAACATATTCACTGCTGCAAAACATGGCCTCTTCTCTACGAGTGGGAATGGACTGGGAGTGGGGACTGATGGCACAGGAGTCGGGGACTTCACACAATTTTGTAACTACTTTCTTGTGTAATAAAGATTATTTATTATTATTTACTGTAATCCACAACAATAATTATTTCATTGCCTTCATAAAAGTGATGAATAACTTTTCGTTTAGCTCGTGCTTACCTCATCATCATCTTCCTGCCCATGTCCCATGTTATTTGGTGTCGGCGCAACACGTTTTCGTCTTCCATTCTCCTCTGTCAACCGTCACGCTATCATTTACTTCTTTGTCTTTCATATCATTCCTCACACAATTCATCCATCGTTTCTTTGGTCTTCCTCTCCCTCTCCATCCATCAACGCTAGCTCGTACTTACCTATCAAGTGAAAACCATCTGTGAGTTGAATGACCTTACGTATAGGAAACGTGCGGTAGTCACGCAATGTCAGTATTACGAGTACCTACCTGTCTGCCCGATGATCTATTGATAGTCATATTTAGCTATTTCAGTTCTCTTACAGATTCTTCTCTTTTCTTTGCATGTTGTAGGAAGTAAGCGAAATATGAGAAACCTTTTTATTTGTAAGACAATGTAACCACCATATTTCATGCAAATAAAGAATCTGGAATCTTGACCGGCCTCTATGTGAATGGTCTCGGTTTTTGAAATCTCCTGATTCTTGTTTTCGAATTGGTAACTCAGATTATATCCAACCAGTATGTAGCGACATAGGGCTCTGTCGTTTGCCACGTTCAGGACCAGGACAAGGAAGGTGAAAGGTGTGGCCTATCCTGTGACCCCCAGGACACACATTCTTGGACCTAACATAACATCGCGCATGTATTAGGGGGGTTAGGCAGAGGTGTACCTAAATGTACGCCCACATTTCGCCAGTTATGTTTTAGTCCCACGTAATAAGGGGCGAGCTTATTGCCATCAACCAGGCACTAAATTAGATTCTGTTTCTGATACTGAGAAATCCCTGATGGTAAAACCTAATAACACTTTGCTCGACCCTAATCGAACCCAGGACCTCATTCTTAGCAGTCACCAACGAGGAGGTCAAAAGTCACAATCTTGAAATGTTTTGTAAACTTTTACCGTTTCCTAAGCATGGGGACCGTAGTTTTTCACCCAAGTGGTCTTATTATTTTTTCGAAGGTATTTTATTGTAAATATCAGTAGCGAAGGATCAATTTTTGTAAGAGGTAAACCGGAGTACATTATCTTTAATGTGATTATATTATTTGTCAATAGAATACGGACTGTGCCATTTTTCAATGGGAATCCGGTAGGAATCGAGTTGTATGGAACCTTCGCCACGGGTAAATATGTATCATAATTTAGATCATATTCCTTGACCTGTACGCAATACAGGTTATCTGCGTATCTTAGGCCCGTATTACAGAACGTCACTCAATACTCAAGCATCATTTAAAACTAGTTTCAACCAATCAAATGGCTTGAATCTAGTTTTAAATGATGCTTGAGTATTGAGTGACGTTCTGTAATACGGGCTTTAGAGCCGACTTCTAGTTTAACCACATGGAGCTAAATAGGTACCAATATTTAACACGGCGTGCTGGCCTTCCTTATCTCGACAACCCAGTAACTGGGTAATATGACACCTGGTACCTACTTATGTTGCCTAGCGCGACTTCTGAGCGTGGGGTCCTGAGTTCGACTCCCGAGTCAGACAAAAAGTGCTATTGGGTTTTTCCATTACAAAATTCTTAGCAGTAGCTCGGTGTTTGGAAGTTGGCGGTATGATACCCCCGTGCCTCGGACGCTAAGCCGTTGGCCCTGCGCCTGATCTGTCTCCGGTCGTGTCGGATCGCCGTCCCATCTATGAGAGTAAACGCACACAGAGTGCACCTGAGCCGGCGCACTCACTTGTGCACTAATATATCTCCCGCGCCGATGGATAATCTCTGATTTTTTTATTATATTGCTCACTGGTTACGTTGGGTAGTTGTATAACGTGGCCCACTGTGTAAAACCTGCCGTCTCCACAATCGCCAATGCGTAAGGAAACGCACATCAGTCACGAAGAGTAGAGCATTGCTCTGTGTTTGCGTTCATAGATCTGTCCCAGGAATTCCGTGTTCCTGATCAACTCTGATGAATGCATCGGAAATTAAGTTTCTGTAGCTGTACTGTAATCGTCGTTTTACACTTACTAGATAGTTTACTTAATGTTTTCTCGTAAAATCATTACAAACCTTAGTGGTCGCGTGTGCTACGGCTGAGTATGAGGTCTTGGGTTCGATTCCCTGGTCAGGCATTAGGTTTTTCCATTAATCATTTCTTAGTAGTAGTCACAGAGTTTGAAGTTGTGCCCGGTTCATGCCAATAGGCTTTTTTTTTTTTTTTTTTTTTTTTGGGGGGTGGGAAATCATCAAATGACTCCTCCCGCTCTGGGCGGAGCGGAAGGGAGTGTCAGACTCTTACTGACTAAAAACCACCCATGTTCCTTCATTGGCCCTTTATGTTCCAGGGCCGCGGTATCTCTTTCGAACAGTCCCGCAGCCCTGGCAGGCACCGGCCCTTGCGGGCCCCTCCCGTTTGCTGACAACTCTTTGAGGCGCGCGTGGAACACGAACGCGCCGTCGACACGGCCTGCCCGTCGTCATACGACGGACGGACGGCGAGCTAGCCCATTACTCACCGTCCACAGGCCCGCGCCTACGGTGGCCGAGAGCCATCACGGCGTGGCCCCCGACGCCCGGTGCTTCTCCCGCGGCGGCTGGGACGTGAGGAGGTTCTCTCCCTCTCACGTTCCGCCGCCTCCTTCGCTAGCATGACTGCTTCGCAGAAGGAGGCGACGGCTTCCCATTCCCTCTCGCCCCGGACCATGGCTTGAACCAGGGCCGGGCGCGAGAGGTCGCCGCCGCCAATCGCCGCTACGAGGACACGGCGGTGCTCCTCCCAAGCGGAGCAGACCTCGACGGTGTACTCCACCGTGTCCTCCGGTCGATCCTCGCAATTGTAGCACCCGGGCGTTTCCTCCCGCCCGATTCGGTGCAGGTACCTCCCGAAGCACCCGTGTCCGGTGAGGACCTGCGTCAGGCGGAAGGTGAGGGCGCCGTGGCGCCTCCCTAGCCACTCCTCAAAGAGGGGACTTACCGCCACTATCGTGGCGTGCCCTATGCCAATAGGCTCGCTCCCTATTACATGCCACTTAAACATAACGTATGAAATGTTTATATAAGTACTATTAAGTATCATGCCCCTCAAGTTAAAGGGGAAAATATACAAGTCCGTGATTAGACCTGTCGTACTGTATGGATCGGAATGCTGGGCTGTGAAGAAGATGGATGAAAAAAGATTGCATGTGGCGGAGATGAGAATGTTGAGGTGGATGTGTGGTGTGACAAGAATGGATAAAGTAAGGAACGAGTATATTAGAGGAAGTTTAAAAGTTACGCCAGTTACAGAAAAGTTGAAAGGGAACCGACTGTCTTGGTATGGACATGTGATGAGGAGGGACGAATCGCATGTGACTAAAAGAGTGATGAATATAAACGTTGATGGATGGAGAGGGAGAGGAAGACCAAAGAAACGATGGATGGATTGTGTGAGGAATGATATGAAAGATGAAGAAGTAAATGATAACATGACGGTTGACAGAGGAGAATGGAAGAAAAAAACGTGTTGCGCCGACCCCAAGTGACATGGGACAAGGGCAGGAAGATGATGATGATGATGACTTCTGAGTAACCTTTCGGGGATTACAGGCGTGATGATATGTCTGTAAAAGTACCTAGATGTTCCTTTAGCAACATATCGTTGGTGAAAACACCATTATAAGCTGGCCTGTTGTTCTATTGAAACTGCGTACCACGCTAGGCCAGATCGAAATCAAAGTATTGTATTCTTATTCTTCTTCAGAAATCTCATAGAGGGCTCTATGAGATTTCTGCGTTGAAAAGCCTTAAAATACATAAATGCTTGTGATTGTGGATGCTTTTTTGAGTTGTTTGTTCAATTACTTTACTGTTTAATTGTGTTTGAAAGTAACTGGGTACAAACGGTGACACATCAAGCTATACATTTCCAATATAACATGGCCACGCTTTGTATAGACTTCCCGTAAAATGAGAGATCCACATTAACTGGTTTTTATTTCATGAAAAAATAAACTCTCACTAAATAGAAGAAACTACTAAAACGACTTTTGAGCTTGTGAGGCAACGTTTTAAAAGAAAATTACCTATGCACAGTTACCGCAAGAATTTTCTCAGAAAATTGTAGTTAAGCAAATAAATTCTAGATAAATATAATAGCTAAAGCTAAGAGCAGTGCGACCACACATATTAAAATTATAAAGTCCGCGATTAGAAGTTTCACAGATGCATAGTAAGTTGTGCAAGCATATTTAGACAAGGACGTTTTCCTACGTTAGTAACGGATGGTAGAACTGGTTTTAAGAATGATAAACAAGCACAGTTGGACGTAGCATATGAATAGGATGTAGAGCATACATATTGGATTAGTCTAAAATATTGAACAGCTTACCGCAAGATCAACTTTTTAATTAAAGGATCGCTTTCCTTTATGTAATAACTAGCTGTTGCCGGCGACCTTCGTCGTGAAATTATTATAAAGAAATATTACCTACTTTCCTTTTTAATCGAATTTTGTTACCAATTTCAAGGGTTTAATTTTTTTTTGCCCGGATCCCTAGTTCTTATTCTAAAATAAAAGCTAGATTTAGTTACACCTTATGACGTCAGCTATCTGCCAGTAAAAGTCCCGTCAAAATCGGTCCAGCCGTATCGGAGATTTGCCGGAACAAACTAGACAGACAGAAAAAAAAAATGTTTTGTTATAATTATTTCATATGCATTTAGTAAAAAAAAGCTGTTATTTTGATATTACAAACAGACACTTCAATTTTATTTTTTTGTATACTTAGATCATTTATGAACTGGTATTTCACCTGTGACAAACAAAACTCATACTACGTTGTAAAGGGAGGATAGTTGTAGTCAGGTTGTTTTAGACAGGGTGGAAGGTGACCCTTTTTCAGCACATCATTCTGAGCCCCCCACATAGAAATATTTCGTCGGTTATTAAAAAAAACAGCTGTTTTCTACAAAACTGCAATACCTAGACGGTCAAAATGTATGCCCATAGAGAAATTTTCCATCGGTAATTTAAAAAAAAACAGGTTCCATACATTCTGGCTGTGTAGGTATTGAAGTTTTGTAGGAAACAGCTGTTTTCTCCAATCATTTTGATTGCGCGATGCAGGATTTTAGTTCCTGATTTGCGTCATAGATGTCGCTAGCATTCTTTTTGTCAGTTCGATTTTGTTCGCTACAATTGTGTCGTTGATCTAGCTAGTTGATTACCGGGTGCACCATTTATGTCTGAATTATGACAATTGGCATGTTACATGTTTTAAGGGACTTAAACATATCTGAAGAAATATCGGTGGTATTGTCGTGTCTTTTCATAGATTCTTCATCAAAGCTTGTGTGGTGGAACTTCTGTTAAGTAACAGTTTTACGTCTTTGTACTTTGTATTGAGCCTTATTAAAACCAGCTGACTTTCATTTTGAGGTACTCTGTTACGGACAGCTTTACCACTTGGCTAGAAAACAGCGTGCTTAACGTTGCTAATGCTGACTAACTGGTCAAGTGCGCATTTAGTTGTGAGTTTTATAAGTAACATGAGTTTGTTTATTAACTAGCGCTAAGCACTTGCTTCGTATCGTTTTATGACTTGACAAAACAAGGGAATTTCTTCATAAATTCAAGTTAAAAAAGAGAAAAACAAAGAAATAGAGATATGAACGGAAACTTCCTTTCTTTTCATTGTAGTGGCTTTTTGGGGAAAAATATCAGAAATTGACTGTCTATCTAGCTTGTTAAAGCTAGATAGACATATTATATAAGCAATAATGTAGTCTGTGAATGTTTACGTGTTTGCTGAAGCAAGTCATACACAATAATAATCTAGCCGAATAGATATACCAATCATTAGACAACACGAATAATGTGTTCGGTAATATCTCAACCATAGTATTGTGAAATCAAAAATAACACAGATTCCGTAACAAAGCCGTTCGTTTATTAACCTCACGCACGGAACCCTAAACATTGTAAATTCATTGCAATATTTACAACTTATACCCGTTTTCCATGAATCCCCGTATATTCTTGGATACTTAGATTTTTACTCCAAAACAGGGATTAAAGATGAATAGAATAATATTTATTTGCTTAAAAAGATGGTAAAATACAAAAAAAAAACTAGAGCATACATGTTTTTGCTTAACAGTGATATGCGTACAAAATAGCGTGCATATAGGGCGGGTTACGTTAGTTAGCCGCATGCACAACAACTGCTCGGCAAGAGTCTCCACGCAGTTTGTTTTCTGAAAATCGAGGCAGGCTCAGATAGAGGTGGCGCGGTGACCTACTCTCGTATTCCAAGACTCGTCTTCCAAGACTCGTCTTAAGTCAATTGCTCAGCTCATTAAAGAATCGTTCGTCATGACAATGGTTCAAAACGCCCCCCATACCGTATTATTGGCCACAGTTGGCAGATCCCCCAATCGTAGGCATTCATTTTAGTAGTAGTTCAATTTATAAACAAACTATAGCTGTCAATGTGTCTAATGGGGAGTTAGGGCGTATCGAACTGGACTTGAACTGAGCCAGCGACTAAGAATATCAGTATTAGACACTTACCATGAGCGCTGGTTCGAGACGGCGCGGTAAAAGAGTACTTTGAAGGAGCATTTTGCCCAGTAGTGGGAAAGTAAAGACTAACAGTTTTTAGATATTAGATGAGAGTTAAAAATCCAACAGACCGTGTGTATTTTGTCATTTATGTTAGTGAACACGGGCGAGGAGAGGAGCTCGTGGCTAAATAAGAACAGCCGCTCGGATCGATCTTTAGGTTAAGCCGTGCTTACCTAGGTTGGTCCGTGGATGGGTGACCACCCATTACATACCGAGTTTCCTCCGTGCCTCGGAAAGCACGTTAAGCCGTTGGTCCCGGCTGTCATTTGTAGATCTTTGACAGTCGTTACAGGTAGTCAGTGGCCCGAAAGTCTGACAACCAGTCTTACTAAGGGGTATCGTATTACCTAGCACTAACTGGGTTGTGGAGGTCCGACAGGCAGTCGCTCCATGTAAAATACTGGTATTCAGCTGCATCCGGTTAGACTCGAAGCCGACCCCAACATAGTTGGGAAAAGGCTAGGCAGATGATGGTGTTAGTGAACACGGCCATTAACATTGTAAATTCATTGCAATATTTACGACTTCGATAGCACAGTTACAACGTTGTGGTGAAATCTTTCAACGTCATAGCATTTTATTTGAATGCGCGAGAGCATGTTAGCTTGCAGATAAAATACGAGCTCGTGTTGCGTTTGAGTGAAAATAACAGGAATTTATGGACGTAAATCATAGCTGTTAGAATGGTTGTAATCATGTTACAATTGTTTTTTCTTGTCACGACAATTGTCATATTTTCAGTCTTTTTAAAACGTAACGCAATGAATTCGATTTTTTTTTTCAAAATCATTCTAATTGTGACAGAAAGTGTTACATGGGGTGCTGGTTTCTTTCCAGTATTTGTGGTCATGTTTTCAACTCTAAGAAGTAACTAATGAAGTACATAAAACAAATTGTTTATTGCAAGTACCTACTTCACACTTTTGCACGTTCTTCAGGGTGTTTGGATATAGCCATTATGAAAAGCATAGTCGACCAGTTGTCCCTATGTTCCCACAAACTTTCTATTTATAGTACACCCACATTTCGCCAGTTATGTTTAAGTCCCATGTCAAGAGGTCAGACTATTGCCATCATCGGGCACGAATTCAGAATCCGTGACTGCAATTGAGAAATTCTAGATGGAAAAACCTAATAACAATTTGCCCAACCCGGGAATTGAACCCTTACATTTAGAGGAAGTGGGATCATCATCATATCAGCCCGGAATCACCCACTGCTGGGTATAGGCCTCCCCTTTCTTCTGCCATACTTCCCTGTTCTGTGCGTGGAAGAAAGTGGGAAAGTGGGAAGGAAGTGGGTTTAAGCCTGTAAACCACTACAAGGGCACAGTGCGGGTCAGGTTTTTCGTGAAGATGCTTTCCTTAACCGTTTTGAGAGCAGTGGTGGTGAAATAACTTCACTCTGGGTTTGAACCCACCACCTCCAACTCGTCAGTCGGGGCCGTAATCACTGGGCCAGTGTCCGCATGCATAATGCTGCATTAAAACTATAGTTTGTTTTTCTTTTCATCCATTATAGATAGTAGAACGCGGAGTGGATCCCAACGCAAGAGATGGAGACGGTGCCACGCCTCTTCACTTCGCGGCGTCCAGAGGGCACCTGAGCACAGTGCGCTGGCTCCTCAGACACGGGGCCAGACTCCACCTGGACAGGCATGGGAAGAGCCCCATCAATGACGCAGCTGAAAACCATCATTTGGAGGTAAGACCTAAGGAGTCAGTATTTTGAATTAAAATAGTGTCCATGGAGTTTCTGCTCATTCTTCTCCACAGAGATCTACGCTTTGGAATGGCCAATTACAGTACTTTCACAGTTATTATGCCTTGTGACTGGACTGAAGCTTCAGCCTTTTGTTTTTGACTATTCAAAAGTTCCTGAAACTCGTCTGTTTTAAATAAATACTTTGAGTTTAAGTCATCATCTGTCTAGTCTTTTTTCAACGTGTTGTCGCCTTCCGATCTAGCCGTAAGCAGCTGAATACCAGTATTTTATATGGAGCGGCTGCCGGTCTGACCTCCACAAGTAAGCTACTGGGTAACGATACCTACCCCTTGGCCCTTGGTAAGACTGGTTGTCAGACTTTCGGGCCACTACTTAGTAACGACTGTGAAAGATCTACAAATAACAGCCGGGACCAACGGGTTAACGTGCCTTTTGAGGTACCTACGGTAGGAAATAGATAGATAACGTTCCTTTAAGTAGTTTATCCTATACCACTCTATATCTATACTAATATTATCAGTGATCGGAATAGGCTGACTATATTTGCCTAAACTTCGGAGAACAGAGACAGAAAGTGGAGATTTCCTTACGACTATATTTTTTTTCCCCGGGATTCGGGAAAAATCTTCAATAAGTTGAAAATAAGCTTTATTTAAGATGTGTAAAGGCTATTTTTAACTAAACTTGCAATTACCAAATTTCGGGATTTTCACGTAAAATCCCAAAATAAATAATCTATCTTTATTTAATTCATGTATTCGAATTATATTTACGTTCCTTATCTCTTGCGATGTTGAGTGGGCCTCTAAGGCCCTAACAAGTTTAGTTAAAAATAGCCTTTACACATCTTAAATAAAGCTTATTTTCAACTTACTGAAGATTTTTCCCGAATCCCGGGAAAAAAAATATAGTCGTAAGGAAGTCTCCACTTTATGTCTCTGTTCTCCGAAGTTTAGGCAAATATAGTCAGCCTATTCCGATTACTGAATATTATAAAGACATAATATTTGTTTGTAAGTTTGTCGGGGGTAATCTCTGGTACTAATGATCCAATTCTAATTATATTTTCACTGATAGAAAGATACACTACTCGTGGGTGGGCTATATATTATAATTATATCATGCATATTAGCTGAGCTATCACAATTGCGGACGAAGTCACAACAAAGCTTTGTGATACGTTCGAGACGTTACACAATTCTTGGAAACTAGGAAAGGTGAAAGAAAAATCGAGACAAAGACGTAATGAACACGTTACTTACTCCCTTGTTGCTCGAGTTAATTGTACCTGTAATTAGTTGATGTAGTTATAGCGCACTTTCTATGGCAGGTGGAAATGCGAGAGGTGTGGTGAAATGTGTCTTATCGTTTTTAAACTATACCAGTTCAGCCTCGTTGGTGTAGTGGTTGCAAGTTCCACTGATGAACATGTGATCCTGGTTCTATTCTCAGCAGGTCGGGCAAAGTTGTTGGGTTTTTCTATCAGAAATATCAAACAAAATAATATTGTAAAATGCTAAAGTTACTCGGTTTGCCGCCTTATACGCTGAACAGATTTCTATGAAATTTGGTTTACAGGTAGACCATGACCTAGGTGAGGAAATTCGATACTTTTTGTTTTTATCCCAGTAGTACGTTCATTATTTTGGACCTCCATGCTGGTGAAGTCGCTGGCATTATCTCATTAGAGATCTCAGTCATTGCCCCGTTTGTCTAGCAGTTGCAAGCGTTGACTGCTGAGCGTGAGGTCCCTGATCCGATTCCCAGGTTGGGCAAAGTGTTGATGGGTTTTTCCATCAGTAGGTATATTCTGAGTAGCAGTCACAGAGTCTGAATTTGTGCCCGGAGATGGCAATAGGCACGTCCCATATACATGGGTCTGAAACATAACTGTCGAAATTGAGTGTGTTTGTTACGTTACGTACACCTCTGTCTAACCCTTCGGGGATTACGTGCGTGATGTTATGTTATTTATGCATAAGTCCACTTTCTACATATGTCCATAACTAGCAAAGCTCACGTTTTGAAAGTATCACATTTCACTGGTCACACGTCGTTGCGTTGTTTTCGGCGCGCGATGTTAATTGTTCGTTCTTTATACCGGTCAAGCCGATGAAAGTAAAACTGCTTAGGTACCTACCGCCAGGAGGGAAATGCATTATTGCTAAGGTAGAAGCGTCAGAGTAGCCCGCGAAATTCAAATTTTCTTAAGTTTTTTGCGATTAGAAGGTCAGTGTCTGCGTGTATGTTGGTTAAAATATGATTCGCGGCCGTACGTATTTACAGATTCGTATTCAAAACGTCAATACGCATATCAAGTTCATTTAATACCATTGGATGACTTTTTTATGAAATAGTCATTCAACGTCCATACAAATAAGGAGGCTTTAATTTTTTTGTACACATCCCTAATTATTTTTATAAAATAAAAGTAGCCTACGTTAGACCTTATAACATTAACTGTCTGCTAGTAAAATTTTCGTCAAAATCGATCCAGCCGTTTCGGAAATTAGCCGGAATATACCGACAGACAGACAGACAAAAACTGAAAAAAATGTGTCAAAATACGAAAATAATTATATACGGCACATATAACAAAAATTTTGTTATAAGTGCCGTAAATATTTTCAAATGCATTCAGTAAAAAGCTGTTATTTTGATATTACAAACAGACATAGCAATTTTATTTATTTGTAAAGATTATGTAGCACACCAAAAACTATTATAATTCTTAAACTAATGTAAGTAGATGCAGTCCAGTCCTCATCTGTCAGTATGACATAGCATTTTTCCATACTCCTATCCTCTCCTGTCGCTCAGAAGTCAGAATCGTAATTTGCTAGAACGAGAAATATCAGGAGTGGTAGGTATCGCACGTAGCAGCATCGACGATGCGTTCCGCAGCACGCTTTAGATGTAGCGCACCCATAATACTTTCGTCAGTTTTAAAATAATCTTACTATAATAAGCCTTCTCATTAAATATTTATCAGAGATCCATTTTAAGCAGTCACTTCCTCTCTCAGTTTCCTGCATTTATTTATGTCCAGGCAAAGGCTTATCTTAGTCAGTTAGAAAATCGATTATTTATGGTAAACAGGCTCTATTGGTTATGCTCTCACTTTCTTTGACTTCCAATTTACATTAAATTAGTATAAACAATGTTATTTAAATAATAGATTGTGTTCTATGCTTTTGTAATAGGGGAACTTGACTGCTCCGTGGGTCTTGATTGCAGATTTAGGTTCGATAGGTCAGGCAAAAAGTATTATTGGATTTGTCCCGGAATTTGAAAGTTGGCGGTATGATAACCCCGTGCCTCGGAAAGCACGCTAAGCCGTTGCACTGCGCCTGATCTCTCTCCGGTCGTGTCGGATCGCCGTCTCATCGGACTATGAGAGGAACAGAGAGTGCACCTGAGTCTGCGCACACACTTGTGTACCATAATATCTCCGTTAAGATTGGCCGCCGTGAGCGAAAAGACGGTCAGGTGGACTATTATTATTAATAGGGAAAGCTTAGCCTAGCTACTGTACTGAGTAGATAATTAGATTACAAGACAAAATTCCTAAAAAACAGATCGCAGCAACAGCGATTAATTTTTAATTCACTGTTAAATTAGATTTTTTTTTGGCTTTATCATCAATAAATCGAGTCATTGAGTTTGTAAATTACTGACGTCACTGGTGGCTATTTCCATACATAATCTATGGGAAACCGCGTTTTGACGGGTCAAAAAAGGTTGGCAATTGATTGGTGGTACAACTACCATATTGTGTTAGTTTCATTTCATCTAGTCCTGTGCTACTTAAACCTAAAAATGTGTCCAATCTAACATTGACATTTTTCGTGACTTTTCCTCATATTTCTGCTGATATGATTTGGATCGAATTTCCCTTTGTGTCGTCGAAATAATGAAGTGACACTGACCTCACCATTGGTAGCAGGAAGTGCACGCCATTGTCTATTATGTCTAGCTGCCGGCAGAGGTCGTTTAAGGTCAGTTACTGTGACCCATCGAATGACTACCGAAATTTTCAGATGAATGTGTAAGCACTCATTACAGGGTGACCGTTTATACGTCGATGTAAGGGACATCCCCCACCCTATATAAAGTAAACTGAAAAATTATACATATTATTAACAACTGTTGGCATAGGACCAAACGAGTTATGAGGTCATAATTGTATGGGTTTCTCAGGGTTTATTTAATTTAAAAGTGGTTCATAATGATGAATACAATGACACCTTAAGAGGTTTAACATAACTGACGAAATGTGGCTGCACTTCTACACCTTTGCTTATCCATTCTAGCAATACAGGTGTGAAGTTATGTTTATCATTTCTAAACTAAGACTATTTTCCTTTCTCAGTGCCTGAACGTGCTGGTAGCCGCGGGAGCAGCGGGCGCGGACAACAAGCAGCTTTCCTCCTACAAAGCGATCCACGCCTGCGCCTGCGCACCGGGGGAGGCACGAGTGAGTATCATCTTCTTTAAGAGTACATAATAGAGTAGAGCACTCACTGAACGGTTATTGAAAGACGGTATAAAAATCTTGGCAGACCTGAAGCCAGGTGGATTACATTCAGAAGATCGCGAGTTAGACCTGGTAGATACTCGTGCAGACCAGAAAAGAATGGCACAAAAGGCATATAATATCCAGTGGGTGGAAGAAGGCTGTCAATGATGATGAGGAGCATAATATTATGCATTTTGTGTTCTCATAGTTATCGTTCTTCTGCCCTTGTTCCAATTTATCTGGTGTCGCCGCAGCAAGCCTTCTTTATTACTCGTCATCTCATGATGACAGAGGTCGGTTGACAGTGGAGAATGAAAGGAAAAAACGTGTTGCGCCGACCCCAAGTAACATGGGACAAGGGCAGGAAGATGATGAGTCATTAAGTCATGAGTTGCCCCCTTTTAGATATTTTTTCAGTAGCTTGACAGCATAAATTGTGTTGTCTTTGACCAATTATGCTGAACGTGCTTGTCCAAAATAACCGTTTGCAAGCATGAACCCATGGCCTTCCATGGTTCACCGACCGTCACGAATTCGTATTTACTTAACTTTTGTATGTTTTTTATTTAACTCTGTTCTGTTTTTTATTACTTGTTTATTTTGTCGGAGACTTTCAGTTACGCAAGAAACGGTACCAAAATATATATTTTTTATCATTTCTGTTTCATCATGTAACATTATACAATAGACTTAATGCGTTCTAGACGATGTTAATGTTTTCCGTAATATGTATAAAAATCTTACTAGTATTGATTAAAATAACTTCTATGAAAACTATTATTTTTCTGAATCAGAAAAGTCTAAATCCTATTTTCGTCTGGCTGCCTTTTTGCAAGCTGCTTTTCACTTCGTTTTGAACTTCAGCCATTTCATTTTATTTCCAAAATAGCAGCCTCTTATAATACTTGTAATAATCAATTGCTGGTATCTATACAAACAAGTATTGTATGAGACAAAAATAAATCTTCGAATGCGTCACGTTTTCGAGATATAATCCATCAACTTTTTTTTTTCTGAAACACCCCGATTTACTAACATTACCCCACTTGTCAAATTCCAGTGCGCCTTACCAAACTGCATCAACATAAATGGAACTCGCTCCCCCTTCTACCTGCACGGGCCTGAACGGGAGCGACGCAACTCCGTGCAGGAGCGGCGCGGCTCGCTTCCGTCGACTGTGGGCTCGCTCAGCTCCGCTCGCTCGGGTCCCGCTGATGGCCTGTACGTGAACCCCATGCAGAGGGGTACGTCTACCAGTGTGACGCATCATAGCTCTTCCGGGGAGGAGAGTTCAGGTAAATCAATTATTTGAACACTATGTACAATAATTGTGGTAGACTGCCTCATTGGTTTAGTGGTCGCAAGCGCGACTGCTGACCATGAAGTCCTGAGTTCGATTCCCAGTTCGAGCAAAGTGTTATTGGGTTTTTGTATTCAAAAATTCATCCCCTATTTATTACGTTTCGGGCCAGAATTTTTGAAAATCCTTCCTCATATTTTTTTAAGTTTTATAATCAGTAGGAAAGGCTGTGGGTTTTCTACCCGTGAGTGACTTTAAGATTTTGATTAAGACTTGTTGATCTTGGAGATACAGTGCATAAAATAGCACTTATTTTATTTATAATTATAATGTCTGTTTTTTTTCTATTATTATTTTCCTTAACTACACTTAGTTGACTGGTAGAGTATGCCTTAGACATTAAGTCAGTCTTTGTTCTTTATTTGTCTGTGAGAAGCTTAAATAAATAAGAGTGTGGGAGAAATGTAGCGCGTATTCGTCAGATTTGACAAAATTGCAGTTAACCTAGACACCAACCCTAAAATACTTAAACCATATTGGAAAAGTAAACCATTACATCTAAAACAAAAAACAAAAAAAAACATCTCATCAAGAGGTATCAAAACAAGTTTCTATAAATAAACATAATAACGCTCCTCAGATATCCCAACCGGTAATAAATACCGAATTTCTCGTCATATAGCCGTATTAGGCACTTTTGCTTTCCAATACATAAGAGATTAAGTCTCAAGATAAAAGTAAGAGTCGACCGGAGGTTTGTTACGTCACAAGGTCGATCGCGGACAGTTATGCCGGTTCTTGAATGTGGCGCGCACGCACGCACTATATTACACAACTTTACTTCAAAATAGAGAATCTTAATAATGGAATTTGCTGAAAATTAGATACGTTTACTGATGTGGTAGAATTTTCTGTTGTTTAAACAGTTACTAGCACTAATTCACGTCGTAAACGACCCTTTACGAAGCCGTCAACCAAGCTTTCTGTATGTCAAACTAACTCTACGCAAAAATTCTTGCTGGGAAACGACCTTTTTTTGGGGTAAAATAATATGTTTTACGGTAGGACTCGATAGTCAATAGTCCGTTACTTTCCTTTATAGCTTTTTTTACCGCGAGAATTTTAATCGCGCGATCTGCAGCAGTGTGGGCTAGGCCTTACATGAGCGTAATATACCGTAAGTGAGTTACCTACTGAAGAAGTAACTGGTTTTCTAATGACTATCATTACGGTGGGATCCGTTGAGAACAGGTTATCTATGATCAATTTATCATGATCGATTAAAGGAGGCGGTATGTCTAAACGCATACAAGACCGGTATGCGAAATATTACTATTTCATTGATTGCGATTTATAAAAACGCATATGTCGTTGATATCAACAGCACACAAGCCCCCTCTGTGCCTCGGAAAGCACGCTTACCGGTGGTCCCAGCTGTCATTTGTAGATCTTTGACAGTCCTTAAACAGTCATAAACTCGAAAGGCTGACAACCATTCTTACCAAGGGGTATCGTATTATCCAGTTACTGGGTTGTGGAGGTCAGATAAGTAGTCGCGCTGTAAAATACTGGTATTCAGCTGGATCTGGTAAGACTGGAAGCCGACCAAAATTTTTAGGCTGGTGAGAGATCGAAACCCATCTCGTCTACGAGGTTACGCTAGCTAATTTTACAGCCTTAGACCTCTGCCTTACTCTTCGAGGACATACAGGCTTGATGTTATGTTATGTTAACGTATTAATACTGAATTGTTTACGTAACAAAAAAAGTGTGAAAATACGTAACAATTAACATTTCCAAGAACTATTCCAACAGCAGCGAGGCGCTCCTTTTTCGTTACTTCATACGTTTTTCAGTGCCCATAAATATCAATACCTACGCAATCATACAGTCATCGTCTAATTCTATTACAAAGGCGAAACATGAATGAAATGTTTTCTATTGTATAGAGGTACATCAGGCACGCTTACTTCATCAAAAATAGGAGTTGTGGCAAGACACACAAAGATGTTTTTCAGTTGTTTAGTCTATAGTTTAGTACTGTTATCATAAATAAATGCTATGACCAAAGATTAATTACAACATTAGATCTCTTGGCTGTTTTCCATCTGGAATTTCTCAGTAGCAGCCTTTTAAGTCCCATTTAAGAGGGGGCGAGCCTATTGCCATCAACCGAGAACAAATTCAACCTCTGTGGCTGCTACTGAGACACTCCTGATGGAAAAACCCCATAGGACTGCAATATCTAGGAATCTCAAACCTAGAAAAGATCCATAGACGGCCTCTATCTCTCTAGATTATTTTCCTACCATGACAGACCTACACGTTTAATCACATCACCCATATACCATTACATTAGCCAAGCAAACGCGTGAAAAATCGAGCGCAACTAATTGTGAACACGACGGAAGCGCTCGCCAGGAAGCGCATACGCAGGAGGTAACTGATTCACCCCATTGAGCAGTTGCTTTCCGGCCGTGATCGCGAGCGGTCGTGTTATCCGCACTGTATTTGAAAAATAAAGAGAATACTGGCAATGTGTGTGGCACATAGCTTTTATTATTGTTTATTTTTTAAAGTATTTTAATAAAAGTGAATTGTATTTTTTGTGCGTCGGGTTCTTTAAATATAATCTCTACCATATTATATTCAATGGTCTGTTATTTCTGGAATATTCAAAATGGATGTTGCCAAGAGATCTTTGATACAAGACTGGGTGGATGTTATAGATTTACAATACGGTGTGTTCAGTGATTAATATTTCAAGTATTTATGTACTTGTATCTATATAAGTATTTTGGAAAAGGATAAGCATTTATAGGTAGTGTATTGTATTTATGTAGTATATCATATTTATTAGTATAAATATAAAAGCATTCTACTTGACAAGATGGACTAGAAAATCTCCTGTTTTTAAAATGATATTGTTCAGAAAGAAAATTGGGCGGAGTTGCCCAAAGTCCGTTTTCATGCGCACAAGAAAATGTTTTAGAAGAATTTAAGCAAATATTATAAATGGTAGTGCTCAATGGAAAGTTTCCCTTAAAAATGATGAACTTCCAAACAAATGATTATATCCTCTATTTAACCTCTTTAGGGGTTTAATTTAAAAAAAAACAACTGACTGCCTCGTTGGTCGTGTGGTGGCAAGCGCGACTGCTGAGCTTGAGGTCCTGGGTCCGAATTCCAGGTCGGGCAAAGTGTTATTTGGTTTTTACAGCAGTAATTTCTCAGGAGCAGCTACAGAGTCTAGATTTGTGCCCGATTGAATGCAATAGGCTCGCCCCCTTACGTGGGACTTAAACATAACTGGCAAAATAGGGGTGTACTATCATGTAACGGTATTTTCAAAAAATATCCGTTATTGCTCACTTTCGTTACATAAGAAACTCTTGTGTATAAATTAAATTTTAAGCTTCTGGTACTTAAAACTGTGAGTTATCTGTCAGTTAATGAATTAACTAAGTTTTTTTTGGCTCTTTGTCTGTCCTACTCCTGGACAAAGGCTTCCTCCCACTCTTTCCATTTATCGCGAACCCGCGTCCTTCTCCCAATTCTGTTGGGCCCTGTCCAGTTCGTCCCGCCATCCTTCGTGGCCCCGCCTCACTGTGTCAGGGCACCAGCTTCCTGCAATTTTGACCCACAGTTTGTCCGACAAACATGTCCTACCCAGTCCCATAATTAAGTTAATTGAACTAAAATTTATTAAAGTAAAAAATACTAAGATAGAAATTCTTAGGCACTTATTACTTGTTTTAAAATTTAAATTAGAAAAACAGTGGAAGAAGAATGAGCTATCAACCGCGCCCGGTTAATCGGAAATACGAGCACTATGGTTGCGTAAACAACTGGATATCCTGGGTTGTTATAGCCGTTTAAGCGTTGAAAATAAGCGTTAAGTTAATGTTTTTATTCATAAATTGTTTTCTACACGTATGACGTAACAACACGCCTGTATTTCCCCGAAGGGTTCCGCAGTTGTGTTCTATTCATCCCCATTTCACCAGCTATGGTAAGAAATTCCTAATGCGAATCCCAATTACACTTTGCCGGACCTGAGTATCGAACCCAAGACCTCATGCTTTGCAGAAGCGCTTCTGATCATTAGTCCAACGAAGGAGTTACTTAGGAACATCATTTATGCATGAAGAACTGTTTACTATAATCGAGCTCATAATTGCTTAACCACACTAAGGTAACTTTGATTTTTTTAATCGGATGAGTTTCATAGATTACGAGTACCTTCTACTCCAAACTTACAAACGAAACCTCTATATAATACAAGGTGTAAATGAACCCTTCTGGAAGCCGGCAACCAAGAATTCTGTGCTGGGTAAAGACTTTTTTTCGGGGTGAAAAATCACGTTTTACGGTAGGACTCAATGTAACGCACTCAAAACACTGTGCTGATGGGTGTATTGATTAGTACAGAGGTCGTGAATGTATTAAAAGTAAAGTTATTAACATTAAAAACTTGTTATAAAGTTGAAACTTTGAACTCTCAATATCTCCGTAACTATTAGGTTACCAGGTATGGTCTAGAGCAAAAAAAATATTGCAATGACGGGGACAAAAAGTACCTTTCAGACTCTGATGAAACTAGTATCTAAGTAATAACAACAATCTAGGTTTACTCCAGTAGGTAAAAGTATCTTGCCTAACACATATTATGAACGTAACACAACACATGATCCGATAACACTGCAATTTTCATCTAATTTGAAGGATTTACGCAATCTCAAGTACCTAATGGTAGGTAAGGTGATTAATCATGGTTCAGATTGACTGGACGTGAAGAATTAGCTTTATGTAATCGTAAATGTGAGTCGGGTTGTGTAGCTACACGCCAGGTAATTCGTCATCAATCAATCCGTAGGAATTATGACAGTTGCTGGACATAGGCCTTTCCCAAATTGAACGCAGGTTTATAAAATATTAAAACGCCGAAAAAACTAAAAGCGAAAGCAAAAAGCTTGAAAAAGTGAATAATACTTAGGTATAATAAAAAGAAAATACATTTGTTTAGCATAGACTAGAAACACAACATACGAGTATGTCCAGCTGAGAATTTGTCCAGTTGCGAATCTGTCCAGTTGCTCCGGAGGGAAAATAACTACACACAGGGGGTCTAAAATGGCCGCTTTAGCAGAATCATAATAGGATAATAATATGTGTGTATAGTATGTATACGTTTTTGAATTTAACTGTAATTCTTATTATTATCCAATTATGATTCTGCTAATTTTAATTCCCCAAATGTTGCATATGTTTTTATGTTTAATCAGGAGTATTGAGTCAATTTTTGTCATTTGAACAAAGCCCTGTGAGGCAGCAGGAGATAAGGCACCAAATTTACGAGTGGGGATGAGACAGCAGAAGGGTAAAATAAGAAACTACACTCTATTCCTCAAACTTTAAAAGCCAAAGCACCCTCTCACAATCAGCTCTCCCCCCAGCCTGCTCCGCATCAGACGCCGACAACGCAGCCAACGGCTGGTTCCTGCACAACAACGGCAGCAGCTCCGGAGCCCCGGCGGCGCTGTACCAGCGCGTGCGGGACCTGTTCCACACCCGCTCCCCCGGGCCCCGGGTACCGGCTGAGGGACAGGAGGCGCCCGCTATGACTGGTAAGAGATTTAATACTATTATTACATATTGTTGGTATACGACTTGTACCTTGGCCAGAGGCTAAGCATTGCCATGCAACGTGACAATGCTGCCAGTCTCTTGGGCGTACCTACATTATCAGGTGCCAGCGATATGCAGTAGTTTTTTTAATGCAGGTACAGCGTGTATTTTAAAGGTGTGGTCATATTAATTAAGGATTTGTGAAAGACCATCAAACTAAACAGTTTTCTACTTGGGACAAAAAGTTTTAAGTCCATACAAAATTTCAATAGCTACTCGGCCAAGGTGTATGGACCAGCTGATTTTTTTCACCACATACTTAAATATGACTAGTTATGCCCATACCTTTGTGATGTAGCTGCGTAAGATAAAACGTGACACTTAACATGAGAAAGCACAAAAATAATAAGTAGGGAGAAAATCCACGCAAGACGTCTACCGCTCAGCATAATGCTGTGTCGCCGTGCGAGCCAGTGGCACAGCGCTGGTTCTCAGCGACAGCCGGCGTTGATATGACGACGTCAATAACATTAGTATATTTAACACTAGTTCAGGAATTGGCGAGCCAGTAATAACCACACACAAACATCACAAAAAATGGAAAGACTACAACTACAAACCGGAAGTCTTGATGTCTATTCAATTTGTTTAATAAAAGATAAAATATAAATCCAAAAATAAATAAATAAATATGAATCTTCAAATAGTTCAGAACATCGTTATTGTCCAGGGTCGAGGCAGTCCGAAGAGCCGGATGACTCCATAATGACCGGTAAGGGATCACCCACAAAACTGGAACTGGCTTCTATTCATGATACAATACAAAAACTAGCTGTACGCTTTCATAATACTGATTTTTATGCTGTATTTTTTGCTTTGGTGTGACATGTACAGTACAAATTAACTGAGATAGCAGAACCTGCATTTATATAGTTATTTCGCAGACTCATCGAAGATCAAAAACAAAACACTGTATAAAAGTTGCAGTTGGCAAAACATTAAAGAGGGCCTCAGCAAGTGGCAATGGCTTCAAAAGTGTCTCGTTTTTCTACAACACCTTCTCACAGGTTTTCGGTAGCTTATATCCATCTAATACACAGTAGACTATTCCATCATTGTTATTGTTTATAGAATGATATTTGGTCTAGACTTGCTGTGATCAAAACCTATACAGGATGTAATTTTTCAACCTCATCTAGAGGGAAAGTACTCTAAATATTGGAGATAGCAAATTACACTCAAAGGAAACATTCTTTTATTTGTAAAAGGAAACAAATCTGCATTAAAAGATTTTCGAAAATTCGCTTGCCACACTTGACAACCGGACCGGCTAAAATCCAAAAAAATAGCACCTATACTTTTATGGCATTAATCGATAGGGTCAATAATTATAACATTACAATTTATAAGTTTAGATTTCATGGTTTTCCTTTCATTAAATTTATCATATTTGTTACAGAAATTTGATCAATATGATTGACCCTATCGATTGATGTCAAAAGTACAGAATGTAATTTTTTTGAGTTTTAGTCGGTTCGATTCCCGAGTGTGGCAATCGAATTTTCGAAAATCTTTGAATGCAAATTTGTTTCTTTTTAAAAATAAAGGAATGTTTCCTTTGAGAAAAAAATGCTATCTCCAGTCTTTAGAGTACTTTCCCTCCAGGTGAGGTTGCAAAATTCCACCCTGTATACATGCTGCGGCGCGGGAACTTCTTTTTTTAAAAACAATCATAAGAAAGAATAACATAATCACATATCATTTCTTTTCACCTGCGGGTGCAGGCCGCACCCTGTATAATATTTGCTTTGATTGTTTCTCTATGTACCAGACAAACCTGCTATCATTTGCTTATGCTACTATCTACTATCTTTGATTATTTTAGTCTTTGAAAACCACATCGCTTTTAACACATCAAAGAATTTTTTTTTCACATTTGTCCTTACCATGTAAAGACAAACTCGTAAAATCTTGTTGGACTAGTAGGCCAGTCATTTAAAATATTTACATAGGATGTACTTTTTAGAAGTTTCAAGCAAAAAACTGAATCCACATTTCGCTGGTTTTGGAGCACCACGCAGTTACTAGAAGCACAGGTCTTGCGAAGCTGCAAACTTAGTTTTTAACTCTATTCGTGTCGATCCAAATCAGTGCGGTGCAATTTTATTTGCGACCTATTTTTATCTACGGTGACTGGCCTATAAGAACTTCCACGCATTCTTACTGCATCACCTCGCTTCATAGTATAAATTTTCTTTCCTGCACCTTCTAACAATGAACTTTGTGCAGTCAAAGCTGAGATCCACGGCTCAGGAGAAGCAACGACTGCGCAAGAGCAGTCAGACAGTGACAGTGGTGCTGAAGCCACGAGGCGTGACCATCACTATGAAGACATCTACATTCCCAGGGAGGAACAACAGCGGCGAAGGTTGGTTTGGACTGTTTTTGTAATATTTTCGTCGACCCGTCTTGATGGCCTAGACTCTGGACCATAGAGGTTAAAGCCTCGCTTCTCGGACATATGATTGTGGTTTTACTTGCACCTATTGGCACCTGTATCTTTTGTGTAAAGGATGATGGGCAATTTTACACAATTTTGGACGTAACAAGCATTCAAATCTTGGGAGAACGAAATAGAGCCTATTAAAAACTTTTGCAAAACAGCAAAATCCAACATTTACAATTGACCCTATTTCTGGTATCGGGCGATTTTACTAGGAATTGAGTAGTTATTATGAGCTATAATTTGAGATACATATTTCAATTTTGTTAGAACTAAGCATGTTTTGACCATAATTTTTTCATTGTTTCTATCAGGAGCAGTTCTCGCGACTCCGGTAGTCACAGTCGCCCCGGCAGCGCCGCCCTGGTGGTGGATTACAACACCAAAGACAATACTGACACGTAAGACACTTCATCATCAACTGCCTAGCCTTTTCAAGTAGCCTAGTTACCTGCACTTGTTCATTGTGATCGCAAGCGCTATTGCTGTTGGGTTTTTCCATTAGGAATTTCTCAGTAGCGGCCCGGTGTCTGGATTCGTGTCCATTTGATGGCAATAGGCTGATCCCCTATTATATAGGACTTAACGATAGTACCATAAGTACACCATACAGGAATACAACTATCACCTGTAAGATAGTATAGCTAAAATTGAAATCTAGAATTTAATTGTGTCATTTCCCAGCCACTGTGGTTCTTGACCTGATAACGGATACTTCGAAATATAAAAATTTCTAATCTGAATTTTCTCTTACGCAGCGCAAGCAAAGCATATGAGGAGGTGACTCCAGCATTAGAGGCTCACACCAAGTCAACGATAGCTACCAAACTAGCAGCACTCACACACAAGGCTCAAAACTTCGTAAGTTTAAATTATGTAAATCTTGTTTAGTCAAATTGCCTGGGCTCTTCCCAAATATGTTGGGGTCCGTTTCCAGTCTAACCGGATTGAAGTTACTGCCTGTCTGACCTCCACAACTTGACCTCCGTTACTGGGTAACGCACCCTCAACCTTAATCCTTTGGTAAAACTCACCAGTAACCACTGGTCTCAAAACGGTGAAGGAAAATCTCTTTAGAAGACCGACATGTCTTAGAACTAAAAATTCGAAGACAAGTGAGATCTACCAACCGGAACTGTGCCCACGTGGTGACGACCGACTCCATTTTACTTAGGGGATGCCTGTGACCCATCAGTCGGAACATTGCATTATTCCTTCATAATTGGGTGTTTCCATTTGGAATTAGTCAGTATTAGCCCGGTGTTGGCTGAGTGCTACGCTGTGCCTCGAAAAGCATGTGTCATCATTGTTCCTGAGCCTGATTTCTGGTCGTGTCGACCCTTCCTATCGGACTATAAGAATAAAGGAACAGAGACTGTTTGAACACACACTAGTCCTCTATAGTATCTCCTGCGTATTTGGCTTATCTCTATTGAGATTGGCTGCTGTCGTTGAGAAATTCGGTTGAGAGGATATTATCATTTACATTATTTTTCTTCCTCTCAGGCCAGCCGCCTATCCTCCGCGGCAGGCAGTCGCCGCGCGTCAGTCTCCGACGAGACCGCGGTAGTGGCGGCCGCCTCGGCCTCATCCGGCGTGTCTTCGGGCGGCAGCTCGGGAGACGAGGCGCCCCCGCCCCCTCCCCCGCCGCCCGCGCCCCCTGCGCCCCCGCCGCCTGTCGTGTTGGAGGAGCCAGCGCTTAAACCTTCGGAGCTGAGGAACAGAGTGGGTAAGTGGAATAGACTTTGTTTGGATATGAAACCTTATAACTAGACTGTACTGACAAAGGCATCCGTACATTTTTTCCAGTTCTGCGCCAGTTTGTGGCATTTCTTAAGGAACACATCCAAGACGTCAGTACAGGCTAACTATATGAAATTAGTCGTTCAGAGCACACCACTAGTCACAAACGAAGAGATTTGAAAGTGACTTTAGTCTCGCGAAAGAAACCAGTGACGAGCTCTCATGCCGCTTGATGCAAGTCGCTTCGTCCGAAGCCGTAACCGGGGCCTTAATTTTACTTAAGGGGGAAGCGCCAGAGTACCCCTCGAAATTCAAATTTTCTTACGTTTTTTGCAATTAACAGATCGGTATCAGCGGCTATATGTTCAACAAAATATGTTTCGCGACCGTAACACGTATGTAGTTCCAGAATTATAATCATTAAAATCATCAATACGACCCTCTAAGTTCATTTGCTCCCATTCAATGACTATTTCATGAAAAAGTCATCGCGGGCTACCCTAGCGTTTCCCCGTTAAGGCCACAGAGCACGGAATTACCTTGCTGGTAGTGTTTAGAGACAGCAGTAACCTAACACGGAGTGCACAACTTGCGTCCACTGATTGCCACTGCTTGATTGGTGTCGCAGTGCGAGTAAACGGTGACATGCTTGGTCTATATGGAAAGTGTTAAACAATGTCTGCGCTAGCAACGGCCGCCGAGGCGCCTCCGTGCTCTGTGCTTTTACCTCATGTTTTTACAGACTGGCGTATCTGAAAGTTTTTGATGGTCGTTCGTAATTTTACCCACATTCTGAAATCTAATAATTTATTCACAACTACGAGTATGTATTTTGTTATGAAAAAATTGTGTGTTTGTCTACAGCTAATTCAGTTGCTACTTGTGTGATAAAGTTTACTTACCACTTTAAACTCGGACACATAACGGTTAAGTATTTTTTTAGGAGCCTGTAGGGAAACCTGATCGTGACTCTTAAAGCCGATTCACATTGATCGCGTATTCATGCGAGCGCTTGCTTTAGTTAGGGTACGGGGTGACTCATTTCTTCGTTAGCGCTCACTGTCGGTATGATGGCGGGTTCGTATTTGCCGAGCAAGATTGACCCAAATGAAGGTACACTACAGCTTTGCTAAAATAAAAAATAAAATAAATAAATAAAATGTTAAAAACAAATCTGTTGTTCCATACATTTTGACGTGTAGGTATTGCACTTTTGGTGGGAAACAGCTGTTTTTTTTTTAAATTACCGATGAAAAATTTCTATGTGGGTGGGCTCAGAATGATGTACTGAATACGTGGAAACAGTTTGTGCGTCGGCTTCCCTTCCACCCTGTATACACGGGGTTGGCTACGTTTAAAGTGCGGTCAAACCGCGCTGTGCGATCTGACTGCGGCCACACGGTTTGCCAGATATGTCAGTGCATTATCTGCGAAATTCCGGTGTCTGGAAGCCGCATTTATAGGACTGGAAGTTATTGGCACAAACTTGTATTACATTAAAACGTCACGCTAGACGCACCCCTAATCCTGCCAGGGCTGCGGGACTGTTCGAAAGAGATACCGCGGTCCAGGAACACAAAGAGCTAAAGAAGGAACATGGATGGGTTTTAGTCACTAAAAGTCTGACAGTCCCTTCCGCTCCACCCAGAGCGGGAGGACGCACCCCTAATGCTTTGTTTGCTGGTATCCGTGTTATTAAGGAGGATAAGGTAGACCGCGAAACCCAAATTTCGAAAATTTCAAAAGTCATACTTCTTCTTTTCCTTCTCGTGTGGTTAGTGCCTAACCTGGTGTCAGAGTTGTTATGCCGCCTTTGACTTTTCTTTAAATGCCGTCGAGAAATATCTCTCAGGCATGCTGGTTTAGTTTCCAAACGGTTTCCTTCACCGAAGCAATTGATAATAATTATACAATACGCCAATAAATTCGAAAAATCAGAGGTGTGTGTCTTGGGTTCTGACTCGAAAGAGACCTATGACTGCTATGTTTACGTGTCATTTAACTATTTCATGAAAAAGTCATTCAATTGGATAAAATAAACTTTTGTTTTTTTTTCCTTTATCGGCTTACCAACAATTGTTTACACTGTAAATATTTAAAGTAAATATGTCCCATAATTTAAGGTTAGTGTAACAATTAATTACAGGTTAACACCGCAACTTAGAGGGTTGTATTGATGAGAATAATGATTATAATTCTGTAAAAAATACGTGTTACGGTTGCGAATTATATTGTAATCAACATACAACCTAACACTGACCTGCAAATTCCAAGAAAAAAGTTAAAAAAAAAAAATTTCGCGGGCTACCCTGGCGCATGCCCCTTAATTGTAAAGTGTCTAAACTCGCTTCCTCTAATCACAATATGAGAAATTGAGGATGGATAGAACATTTTATGAACGTTAAAATTATAAAAAAAATTAGATCTCAGCCGTGTCTTGGTAACCTTCAGTAAGTAAGGCTATTTGTAGATCTTTGACAGATATTGCGTCTAGTCAGAAACCTGTCCAGCAACCAGTCTTACTAAGGGATATCGTCTTACCCAGTAACTGGATTGCAGAGGTCAGATAAACAGTCAGTTCATGTTAAATACCGGTATTCAGCTGCATCCATTTAGACTGGAAGCCGACTCCAACATACAGGGTGGACCGACGCTAAGACGGTTACCACGTATTCTGTACATAATTCTAAACCCCACATAGAAATTTTCCGTCGTATAAAAAAAAGCTATTTCCTACAAAAATGCATTATGTAGTTGGGAAAAGGCTAGGCACATGATGATGATAGAAAACTATTTACTATCTTCACACAACCACTAGAACTTAGCCACTCACCCAAATTGCTTAGTTCTCTAAACACAATTTAAAAACAAAAAAAAAACACATTTTAATCTCAAACCCAAACTAGCGTAAAAACGCGCGGAAACATACAAAAAAAAAAACAACCAACCGCAAAATTAACATAAACCCCGCTGTAATACCTAATTGTGTCTTAATTAGAAAATTTGACATCGCCTATTAATATTAATAGAAAGAAATTAAGATGGCCGGTAATGAAATGCGTTTACTTTCTACTGAGACTGCGAGATGGGCTGTTAGTAACGTTCTGATTCTACGGAGACAATAAAAATAAATACGACTTGCTTGGATTTTACCTTGTGTTGTACTTTCCATTTTAAAAGAACCAGTTTGTGCGCGGAGTTAAAGAAGAATTTGGATTTTTCCAAAGTTATCTCTCGTGTGAGTGCAATGTCTCAGTACCTCAGTGCGGCAGGTTATCCTTACATTGCTGCAGTGCTCATGGTGTTATTATCCTTCTTAATCTATACATCTTTACAAATAAATAAAAATGAAGTGTCTGTTTGTAAAATGACAGCTTTTCACTGAATGCATATATATAAAACTATATTCGGTACTTATAACATTTTTTGTTTTAATTTTTGTCTGTCTGTCTGCCTGGAGGGCCTGCCAGGGCCCACGTGGTGGATGATGACCAAGTCCCTCTCATAATGGAGGCCTGGATTTATAATAAGCATTATAAATGCTTATTATAAATCAGTTTATTTCAGATTAAATTAATCCATAAAAAATAAAATACAAAGAAATAAATTAAATTAAATTATTACAACTACAGTAGATACCTATTGTGTTAGTAATATCTTACGCACAATGTTAGTCAAAACCCATCACAATATGCATCCATTTGTTCTGGACAGGGCAATCCGCACGAGATACAACCATCTGCAGGATACTGTTGCTACTGCCTCGCACGCGCTGCAACAAGGAGGCTACTTTCTTGCGTATGCGGTTAGCATGAAAGCCTTCCGTAATACGTACTACGTGCTTATGTTATACTTGGAGCAAAATTCACCAACGCAACTGAACGCGATCAACGCATCTAAAACGCGTTCAAAATAGCATAAATATGTATTCCATAGCATCCATTTGGTGAACTTTACCTTTTTTGTTTTTGTTTTGGGATGGGAAATCGTTAAATGACTCCTCCCGCTCTGGGCGGAGCGGAAGGGAGTGTCAGACTTTTACTGACTAAAACCCATCCATGTTCCTTCTTTTGCCCTTTGTGTTCCAGAGCCACGGTATCTCTTTCGAACAGTCCCGAAGCCCTGGTGAACTTTACCCTAAAAAAATAACTGGTCCTCATGCTTGCACAATTTACAATATTGTGAACAAGTGGCGGAACATAGTAGATAAGCATAGTTACATATAAAATACTAAGCATACCCAGTGCAATGCTCAGTTTTACTGTAGACGTTGAAAGTGGTGGAAAACCATTAATTAAACGCGAAAGCTAACGCGTCGACCCATTAAGACTTGCCCGATGTCTAGCTACTTGAAACTAGAATTAACTATCTAACTGAGCTTTATACGTTAACCAACCACAATAACTCAGGTACTTATTCTTAAGGTGAAAGTACCAGGGTAGCCCGCGAAATTCCATTTTTTTTTTTCGTTTTTTGTAATTTGCAGGTCAGTTTCAGGTTGTTTGTTGATAAAAATACGATTCGCGATTTTAACAAATATGGTTTTACAGGGTTTTAATCGTTAAAAGTATTAATACATGACCATGCACACCATTGAATGTCTTTTCATGAAATAGTCATTAAATGAATATAGAGGGTTGTGTTGATGATTTTAATATTTCCGTGACTACAGACGTATTACGGGGGCAAATCATAAAAAAAATCCAAAAAATCTAAGATAATTTGAATTTCGCGGACTACCCTGGCGAGCTGTGTCTGTGTTGATTGAGCTTACAGTAAAATGTAGGAAGAGTAGCCCTACTTTCATCATCATCATCATCATCTTGCCCTTGTCCCAGATTACATGGGGTCAGGGCAACCCTTTTTTTTCTCTATCAGCCGTCACACTATAAGGGGGCTCGTGGCAAAATAATAACAGCCGCTCAGATCGATCTTTAGGTTAAGCCGTGCTTGCCTAGGTTGGTCTGTGGATGGGTGACCACCCATTACATACCGAGTTTCCTCCGTGCCTCGGAAAGCACGTTAAGCCGTTGGTCCCGGCTGTCACTTGTAGATCTTTGACAGTCGTTACAGGGAGTCAGTGCCCCAAAAAGTCTGACAACCAGTCTTACCAAGGGGTATCGTATTACCTAGTACTCACTGGGTTGTGTAGGTCAGATAGGCAGTCGCTCCATGTAAAATACTGGTATTCAGCTGCATCCGGTTAGACTGGAAGCCGACCCCAACAAGGTTGGGAAAAGGCTAGGCAGATGATGATCAGCCGTCACACTATAAAAACCCAACTATATTGAATTAAGTAAGAAAGGCCTCTATCAATTGGTTTAAGCTTAAGAGTGCTTTTAATTTCATTTTCAACTAGCTGTTGTCCGCGACCATCGTACGCATGAAATTATTATAAAAAAAATAACTTCCCCTTTTGGATCGGATTTTGTAAACAATTTCAAGGGTTATATTTGTTTGCACAGAACCCTAAATATTAGTAAATAAAAGTAACCTATGTTAGACCTTATAACATCAGCTATCGGCCTGTAAAAGTCCCGTCAAAATGGGTCCAGCCGTTTCGGAGATTAGCCAGAACAAACAGACAGCCAAAATTAAAAAAAAAAAATGTTGTAAGTGCATTCAGTAAAAAGCTTTTATTTTGATATCACAAACAGACACTTTCTTTTTATTTATTTTTATAGATAGTAAGTAGATATTTTTTCTTGAAAGTCAGAAATTAGCTCATCCCAAGCGGGACGAGTGACGCAATTCGTTGGCCCAGATGGATTTTGGAGGATATCAAACTGGTGGAATAATCATTAAAACAAATGAAGGTCGCTCACAGTCGCGTCCCGCGCCCCGCATGGAAATCTTATCAGACCTTTAGTAAACGCTCTCATTTTATTTGATGCATCTCAAAATCTCGATCTTTTCGCTCCTCTGTCTATTTTTGTTATGTTATACAAAATGGTGCAGGAAAACATCGTGAAAAAACCAAAAAAAAAAACACGATGACAACTGGCATGTCTTAAAACCAACATTCCGAAGATATGTGACAGCTACCAACCCGTGTAGTAGATTACAGCCCACTTCCTCTCATACAAAAGAGGCCTATGTCTCAGCATTTGGAGTAATAAGGCTGATTATGCTTATCTGAAAGTGCATCTACATCTTATTTTGTTAAGTGAAGTACATTCAATTTTTTTTTTGCAATTTATTTTTCGTCCCATAGTAAAAGTGGATTATAATGAAAATTTCATTGGTGAGAATCGCCCGATCAATTAATTCGATCCAGGACATCGTAACCGGGCTCAAGAGCTGACATTATTCCACAACATCGATGACCCTGACAGCTTTAGAACGCGGTTTAGAAATCCTGATCTCATTCAATTTCAATGGAAGTTGGGTAGGTCTTTGGTGTGGATTGCAACTTGCTCGACAACCTTGCCATCCCATATTCTTAGCACGGCGGGCTATGCTGGAGCAGCTGCTGCAGGTGCTGAAAACCTCAAACGGCGCAAATACAATTAAATTGGTAGTTATGTGCCAGAGCTGTTTAGGGTTGAAACACTAGAAAAAAAATCAGCATTGCTATCCAACGTGGCAATGCTGTCAGGTTTCTCGGCACTTTTCCTGTTGACAGAGATGTGGACACATTTTTTTTGGGCAGCTTTTACATATTTTGTATTCTAATTATAGTTTGTAAATAAATAAAGTACATGACATACGCAAAGTAAATAAACCATAGAAATAAATAAAAAAAACATTGTTGCAATTATTCGCTCTAAGAGGTTGGGTAAACAAAAACTGAGCTTGTAGATATAGCAAGGCTAATAATAGTTAAACCGGCCAAGTGCAGGTCTGACTCGCGCACAAAAAGTTCCGTACCATATCTATAAAAACGGCAAAAAAAAATCATGTCTGTTGTATGGGAGCCCCACTTAAATATTTGTTTATTCTGTTTTTTAGTGTTTCTTGTTATAGCGGCAACAGAAATACATCATCTGTGAAAATTTAAACTGTTTAACTATCACGGTTCATGTGATACAGTCTGGTGACAGACGGATAAACAGACAGACAGCAGAGCCTTAGTAACAGGGTCCCGTTTTACCCTTTGGGTACGGAACCCCAAAAAGTATGAAACCTAAGCGCTGCATGACTTGCTACTGTTACTTATCACCAGATAATTAGTGTAGACTGAAAAAGCGCATAATCTGGCTTTAATAAAGTTTTCTAATCAATTTTGCATGGGATAGTCTTAGTATTTTGGGCTAGCATCTAAAATTACTGGGTGGTATTAGTTACGGTTTTTGCTACTACCAAGGACGGTAAAAAAAATGTAATGAAAAATAATCGCCTAGGTTAATAAGGCCCACCGTGGCTGAATTATAACGTCCTAGTGGAAAAATAATAGCCGAACGGGTCAACCGTCAAGGTTAAGCAACGTTAGCCGAAGTCGGTACGTGAATGGGTGACCATACTGACCATCCATTACATGCTGAGTTTCCTTAATTACACATGAAGCCGTTGATCGCGGAAGTTATATATAGAGCTTTGACAGGTGTTACGCGTAGTGTGAAACCCGAAAGTTTGACAAATAGTCTTACCAAGTGCTATGTATTGTATAACTCAATGGATTATGGAGGTTAGATAGGCAGTCACTTCATGTAAAATACTGGTATTCAGCTGCATCCGGTTAGACTGGAAGCCGACCCCAACATAGTTGGGAAAAGGCTAGGCAGATCATAATGAATGACGAAGTCTATTCAGTGTTGCCATTTTCAACCAGTACTTAGAAAGCGACCGTGAGCCAGCTGCTCTTGACTTTATTGCTAACAACGTGGATTATTATGTAACAGAGCACGTATTTGACTAAAGAAAGAAAAGTCATGCAAATTTTAGAATGAAAAAGTATTTATTAGTCCGCACAGGACAAAACAACAAAAATTGGTTAAATTAACAGTGAAAGAAAATTATATAAAAAAGTAAATATAACAAAAAAAAAAACAATCGAAATTGGTCCAACGACGGGTGCGAGGCCAAAAAGCATATCAGCATGATGACGTGAGATTTAAAAAAAAGTCACTTACACCATGTTACCTAGTGCTAACATTGCGAGAGTAGAGCCAATCCGGCTCTGTGCAAATAAAGGTTAGGTCGAAACGGTACGGGCCAAGTCTGCGTTTCTACCAGAGATAGAAACATTTGTACCCGTGCGAAGCCGGGACGGGACGCTAGTCATCTTCCTGCCTTCCTGTCCCATTTTAGTTGGGGTCGGCCATCTTTTTTAGGGTTCCGTACCCAAAGAGTAAAACGGGACCCTATTACTAAGACTCCGCTGTCTGTCTGTCTGTCTGTCTGTCTGTCTCCAGGCTGTATCTCATAAACCGTGATAGCTAGAAAGCTGAAATTTTCACAAATGATGTATTACTATTGCCGCTATAACAACACTACTAAAAATTAAAAAAAAAAATATTAAGGGGGGCTTCCATACAACAGATATGATTTTTTTTGCCGTTTTTATAGATAATGGTACGGAACCCTTCGTGCGCGAGTCCGACTCGCACTTGGCCGGTTTTATTCTCACCTGTCAGCTGTCACGATAATTATTATTTAAAAAAAATGTACAAAACTTATAAATAACACAAAGAAGAGTTTGCATAAAGTTGACAGCAAACTCATATACCTAGTTGGTCGGTTTCACCGGTGGTTAATTAGTAAATCAAGGCAATTCCAGTTAACAGAGTGAGACGGTTTCAGCGTTACACCTGAATATTAAATCACCATCGTGTTTACTGTTTGAGAGATAGCCTAGCTAGTGAAATGTTTTCGGGTGCTTTCTAATTGCAATTCAGAGGGTAAAATACTAATTCAGATGATTTTATGGATTACTTACGGCTATTTTAATTTCAGTCATAATTTTTACTATCATTAACACTGAAAACGGGATATTACATCCACCCGCAATAACTTCAGTTTATCCGTGATCATGGTGCTTGCAACAGCGCCGAAATATCAGGAACTCAAAATAAATAAATGGTAAATATCCTGTTATCATTGTTAATGATAATATTAGTGACCATATCAGTAAAAAAACTTATGTAATTATTATTGTTATTTTGATTGGCTCGCAGCTAAATAATAACAGGCCACACAGCTCGATCTAAACTTGAGGTCGGTGCGTGGATGGGTGACATATCGATACTCTTACGTGTCTCGGAAAGCACGTGAAGCCGTTGGTCCCGGCTGTCAGCTCTTTGATAGTCGATACAGTGAAGACAGTAGATAAGATGACATTGCCAGTGGCCCGAAAGTCTGTTAACCAGTCTTACGAAAGGGTATTCTATTACCCTGTAACTAATGTATCAGCGATTGCCTAATGGCTACATGTAAACAATACAATTTAATAAGACGTTGGCTGCAAGTCTGGTGTTGGCAAGCGCTACTGCTGAGCATGAGTTCCTGGGTTCGATTCCCAGGTAAGGACAAAGTGTAATTAGGTATTTCTATTAGGAATATCTCGGTAGCCGGGAGTTTGGAATAATTGTGCCGGACGGTTGATGGCGATGGCTCGCCCCCTATGATATGGGACTTAAACATACCTGGCGTGATGCACTATTTTGTACTCCTCTGCCTATTCCTTTGGGGATGTAGGGTGTGATGATGTTAATTTTACCCAACGTAACATAAGAGAGAGACAGAAGGAGTGGGTAAAAATAACAAACTTTTTATTCAATTTTGTAGAAAGAAAGATTGTAGTAGCTTAATGTGCTGGCGTCTGTACAATTTACTAACTAACACTTGGCAATCTAAACCCATTAAGTTATATAAGTAACAAAATACTGTCATAAGTGTTAAACGATCACGCGAGACCCTATTGTCAATATAAATTGAAATCGATTACATAGTTCATACATAAGTGAGCAATTTGATAATTTCCGAGTCGCTCAGAGTATTTCGACATCTAAGTGACATTTAGTCATTTCGATAGTTACAGCCATTTTGAAATTATTTGCTAAAAATACCGAAATGCGTACGTAGTCTTACTAAGATTATAAATGCGAAAGTTTTTGTGGATGAATGGATGGATGGATGGATGTTTGTTACTCTTTCACGCGAAACTACTAAACGGATTTGCATGAAATTTGGCACATAGATAGTTTATAACCTGAATTAACTATTATATAACATACTTTTTATCCCGGTTGTACGATCTCGTGGGTCAAACATCAAATCCAGTTAAGCCGTTTAGGAGGAGATGACTAAATTAGGTTGAATGTGGTTGAAGTTGAAGTTCCAGTGACCCAAACAAAGCGCTAAAATGTAGCCCAAGCAAGCGTGCTTCACCCTAGGGGCCGTATCATCCATTCACATCAAGCGAGTTGCGGCCAAACGCCAGCCTATTTTGTATTAAAAAAAACCGGCCAAGTGCGAGTCGGACTCGCGCACGAAGGGTTCCGTACCTTTATCTATAAAAACAGCAAAAATCATGTCTGTTGTATGGGAGCACCTCTTAAATATTTTTTTATTCTGATTTTTAGTATTTGTCATTATAGCGGCAACAGAACTACATAATCTGTGAAAATTTCAACTGTCTAACTAGCACGGTTCATGAGATACAGCCTGGTGACAGATGAACAGACAGACAGCAGAGTCTTAGCAATAGGGTCCCGTTTTACCGTTGTATACGGAACCTCAAAACGGGTATTTATATGAATTTTATCTATAATATAAAAATGAATCGCAAAATGTGTTGGTAAGCGCATAACTCAACAACGCCTGGACCAATTTGGCCAATTCTTTTTTTTAAATGTTCGTTGAAGTTCAAGGATGGTTTTTACGGCGAGAAAAAATTAAAAAATTGCCTGGATAAGTCTAAAAACAACACTAGGATACTTTTTTTTTTGGTAGGATTAGGGTAGGAGTAGTGTAGGAGTAGGTTAAGAGTAGGGTAGGAGTAGTGTAGGAGTAGGGTAGGAGTAGGGTAGGAGTAGGGTAGGAGTAGTGTAGGAGTAGGTTAGTAGGTTAGGAGTAGGGTATGAGTAGTGCAGGAGTAGGTTAGGAGTAGGGTAGGAGTAGTGTAGGAGTAGGGTAGGAGTAGGGTAGGAGTAGGGTAGGAGTATTGTAGGAGTAGGGTAGGAGTAGGGTAGCAGTAGTGTAGGAGTAGGGTAGTAGGAGTAGGGTAGGAGTAGGGTAGGAGTAGGGTAGGAGTAGGATAAGAGTAGGGTAGGAGTAGGTTAGGAGTAGGGTAGGGTAAGGGGTAGGACACCACGCGAACGAAGTAGCGCTGGGCAGCTAGTATTAATGTATAATGCAAATGCCGCAAATGGAGGAGTTTCGAAAGCAAAAAAGCGAGCAACAAGATTCAATAATATGAAAGTGCGACTTATGTTGTGATGCGATATGACTAGCAATAGAAGTAGAAACGATCTTAAAAGTCCATGCTAAGATACCTACCACAGCAATACTTACCTTAGAATCAGAATAATTTAAACATAGGTACTTATGTAACATTAGCATTTAATAGGTTAAAGGTACACACATTATTATTGGTCAACACGACCTTATCAAATACACATTTTAATGGCTTGAATACCATGATTATCATCTTGCTTTTAATACACAAAGTTTTACAAACATGTAGAGGCGGTTCAGAACAGCCCTGCCCCTAACCACTGTCTTACTGTGTAGTCATCGCTTTTAGCAATAAGACTGACACAGGATTTAGATAACATTTTTTTTAAACTAAATTCGTCGTTTTGTTTAGATCTCTAACACAGATAAAACAAGACCTAATACCATTGCAGCGTGTACAATCGGAGCCAAACCCGTTAGTAACATAATAACAAGAGATCATACTAATTTATGTAAAATTAAAACATCATCCAAATATAATCTGATCAATGCATCAAACAGTTGTGGCACCGACTGTACACGCAGCGCATCGCTCGCGCGGGGTGCGTGCGCGCCGAAGCGCGGACTTTCTCTCCCCCCTAATGGCGGCCATCTTGAAATCTTGCAGCGGGGCGACGCGGCTCGGCGGCGTCCGCAGACGACGACAGACCGCGCGGGCACAACCTCGTCAACAAGCAAGCCGTGCTCCCCTTCGTGCCTCCCGCGTTCCCGCATAACGCGCCGGACCGTCTTATCAAACCGTCGGAGTATTTGAAAACAATCACGGCGCCGTGCAAGCGGGACGACAGCGCGGCGGAGGCGCGTCCTCCGCCGCCGCCCCCGGTGCCGGCCGACAACGTGCCGCCGCCGCCGCCACAGCCACCCGTCACCAGCCACCAGCCTCTAGCAGCCATCAGCAGTGCCGAACTCACAGCCGTCAGGCTCCGGACACCAGCCACAAAGACATTGTCAGCCCCTCCCCCTGCACGCTCAGTCAGTCTACAATGCTTACCGAGCGCCGCGGAAATATACAAGAACGCGAAAACGGATCTGATAGAGGAACTGAAGATGTCCAAGGATATAACGGGGATCAAAAAGCTAAAAGTGGAACGTGCGCGCCGGGAGAGCCTCCAGGATAAGGAGACGTTCACCGAGTTCACCAAGAGGTTCACTGCGGAGAACTTTGTGGAACAGGTCAGTGAACTTTTTGTTTACTTTTATTATGACATCTCTTCACAGTATGCAAAAGAGTGGATGTTAATTTTCGGGAGCGTTAGTGTTTAAAGGAAAATATTGCTGAAATATTTCCTCTAGTGTTATAGTGTCATTAACAATAAACCTCAAACATTTCAGCCAGTATCTGTAGTTACATAAATATTTTAGCCGTATAGCAACACTCTTAAAGTTACGCGTTACAAGACACGATCTACTCCCAGACTATTGAATTCTGAAAATTAGAAACTTTTAATTAACTTTTCTCTGAGTAATTGAGTAATAATTTATATGTTAACAAACATTAATCATACAGTCGCCTATCCATCGCACTGGATACTTGGAAGAAAGTTTAGTTTATTTATAGGATAAAGTTTATTTGATAGTTAGTTAATTGAAATACATAGATAGCTAACATGTTCTCACATTTTGAACTGAAGGAAAATCTCAAGTCCGTGACGATTTCAGTTAAAATACAGGATTGAAATACTAGCTGGTGTTTCTGCTACCTGATTTTGTCCATCAATCAGATGACCCTGATTTCAGAATGCCTAGACTTCGAATCAATTTGTTGGTGTCAAATCTTAGGTTAACCAATCGATTATTCGTTCATCTTTCAGTCCACTAACCAAATCATGTCAACCCAACAGAACAACCATGACATTGATAGTCGATGTGCTCTCGATACTTCAGTTTTTAGAAAACAAGTATTGTGGTGACCTAGGGCCCTGTAAGACTAAATAAGTGACAATCGTTTCATATAGCGTTTCTTAAATACAATGACATTCAACGGGATTGACATAGCATTTCTGCAGATTATGTCAGTCACATAATATAGTATAACAAATTTAAGTATGCAGTTCAAGTTGGCGTTGCTTGTCAAGAAAATTTGCATCAATGTGTCAAACTTGGTATATTTATTTTAGTTCTGTGCTTTCCCGCCTGCACAGATAAGTTGGTTGAAGGGTACATTTTTGACTTTTCATCGTCGTTGATATAATGTCAGTTTGTCCAGGCTCACAGCTGCCATATCTTTCGAAATTTTCCGCGAAAACTAAAACGTGATTCAATAAACGCACAACTGAATGTTGCAAACTTTCTTGCAACAGTAATAACTGATGTTAGAGTAACATAATGTCACCGTTGTACAGCGTGTTTCAGAAACGCATGGTCATATTCATTTAAGGATTTGAAGACTATCAAACTGAATGACTTTCTCCATAGGAGGTCCTATGGAGAAAGTCTTTGAAGACTTTGAAATTTTGTACGAGGCAGTTAATTAATTTTTACATAAAGAAAAGTTGCTCAGTTTCAACGTCTGTACCATAACCCTTAAATATAACCACTCCTCTATACATGCTGCATAAGAACAACCTGCATTTCATCAAAGAATCTTAGAAAATATCATCACGACTTGCGTACGGGCTACGGTACGCATTTCCTCGAAGCCGATGCATCTAACCCAGTGATCTAGTTCCCCCACTGTTCGTAGCTATCTCTGCGAACACTCGCTTTATGTGTAACAGCCGTGAAATGCGCATGATTCGCGTTTTTGACCAAACTGCGGTACAGTCGGGGTAAAAATTGTTTTTTGGAAAGTGTTTTTTTTTCTCGTGTCGTTGTTTGGGTTTTTCGGGATTCGAATTTAATAAGTACAAGTACCATTGTATGTAATATTATAATTATAGTAGAATTTGACAAGTTTTTAACTTCAAATTATCAATTCAGAACCCGGGTGCCAATCTTTGTATTTGTTATGATTATGAGATACTTGTTTATTTTGGACTAGCGGCCCGCCCCGGCTTCGCACGGGTGGACATAAAAAAAAATTGCCTATGTGCAGATCAGGGACAATGTAGCATTCTAATGGTAAAAGATTTTTTAAAATCGATCCAGTACCTAGTTTTTGAGTTTATTCATGACAAACATACAAATCTTTCCTCTTTATAATATTAGTGTAGATTGATTGTTCGGTGGTGAACAAGTTATGTTTAACTTCGGTTTCGTTTGATTTCAAGGTCTGTTTTTTAGCAAACCATAGTAATTGTTTGAGTCGGTGTTTTGAATGAGATTCTTGAAGCACTACAAATTTTCATATAAATCTATGAAAAAGTTACCTACTGTTCTCTTTCATGACCATTACTTTTGCAATTGTAAGTGATCTCGTGGTTTAAAAATCTTAATTAAGTGAAAGTATGTAGGTAGGTACTGTTTTAGTTTTTAATTTATTTTAATATTTTAGATTCAACCTCAATTTATTCTTCGCTTTTATTGTCTGCAGAGCACATGATTTTCGTGATTCCTGCAATTACTTTGATCTCAATATTCAATAACGAAGTTCATTCATAAATGGACCAATTTGGTCTAGTGCTGGCTCTTCCAATGAAAAATCAAAGACAACACAACAGCGTCAATGTCATCATTCGTTCTCTTGCCCTTACCCAATTAACTTGGGGACAGCGCAGTATGTCTTCTTCTTCCATACTTCTCTAATCCTTGTCATCTCAGCAGTCACCTCTTTTCTAGCTATATCATCCTTCATACAGTTCAGCCATCGTTTCTTTGGTCTTTCCCTACTGTTCCAGCCAATCACATTGAACCGAAAATTTTCTTTACGACCTTTTTCTCATTCATCCGCAAAATAAAAAATAAAAATCATTTGCCATTCTAAATTCAATTTTAATTTCTGTAATAATTTTGTATGTTTTATTAGTCTGTAATAAGTAGTATGTAACATTTATAGTGCAAGCATGGCAATTGTAAAATTCTTTTTTAATTTTATATGGGTTAAAGACCTGAAATAAATAAATTTAATTTAATTTAATGGCGGTAATTTCATACAAGCCTATAAGCTTAGCTTGCCCTTAAAACCTACTGCTCTTTATGCTGTTTGGGTTTCCGAACAGTCTGCTTGGCTTGTAAGCTTGCCGTATTGTTAGGCCCTATAGGCGCGCCACTTAAGTGTACAATTACCATGACAACCGATTACCACACAACTTTTCACCACCCACCAGTCACCGTCGGGACGATACAGCATCACCGTTACATTAAAAATAACCCTCCGCGAAGCCCAAAGGCTTCGCCGCAGCGCGCAGTCGGGAAAAAACAGTACCCAACACGGAATTAGTCATCCGAAACGTTCACATAATCTCTGAGAACTAAGTTAAAACTGCAACAATTATCTGAGGACGATTCCGTACCCCAGTGTGGCCACAATGGCATTGGTATGTAGGACAAAGTCTACGCGACCGGACGAAAATGCTGTTGAACCGCGAAATAGTCTGACACCGATTTTTCTGACGTAAGAACTTGGTGTTGCAGACTTATTATGTGTTGCGATAGTTAACGATGGATTTTAGTAATTAAATTGTTGATAAATTATAGTTTTGGTGTGTGGTTTTATGGATTTCGCTTCTGGCCTGGTCGTTGCTTCGATTGCTAGTTAGTTTTGAGTAAGTGGTCGTTCAGCTGAAATTCAACTTAAACACGCTCTCTTCTCTCAGAGCTTGAATAATATATGTCAATGATTCCATGAATTCCAAGAAAGGTAAGCTAGGGGTGTATTTGTACCAACTTACTAGCATAACATAACATCACGCCTGTAATCCCCGAAGGGTAAGGCAGAGATGTACTTACTAGTACACCTATATTTCGCTAGTAATGCTTAAGTCCAATGTAATCGAGATCGACCCTATTTATCTCTGTTGTAAATAGAATAATAAATCATTGATCTTGAAAAAACTTTCAGTAGCTAATCTGAGAGGAAAGTTTTGCTTCAGCATTACTTAAAGTGATTCCTTTGTGATTCAAAATTACGTTTTCCCAAAAAGTCATTTTCCATCGTAAATATTAATTTACTTGATTCTGTTTAAGAGGAATGCTAAAGTTCAACTTCAAATTTTTAAGTTAGAAACTTAGGACCGACCAACCTAAGCTATCACTAGACCGCATTAAGTAGCTATGAACACCAGCAGGATGTACTAAACCCCAAAAAAAAATACATCATAAAACAAGACTTACAAAGTCATGCAAACTAAATAAAATAATGATGCAACAATCTTTGGAAGGCAAGATTATCTTTTATAACTTTTTTATCAAATATGAACAAAGCTGTGTTCTCATCTCCCATTCACTGCAGCCCGTCACGACGTGGCTGTAGACTAATTAGCGGATCAGTTGCATTGTCGTGAACAGTATTGTAACAGCGAAAGTTCTGATGTTATGTCAGGGCTATTATAATTTTAAGTACCGTAAGATATGGTTGCATTGATTAATTTTGAAAGAAATAACCTTGTATTTTTTGCAATTGTAATAAAATAACCCAGCCTTTGCTGCCGCGCACTCGGTAATTAAACATACAGTTGACAGCCTAGACATATGGAGGGAAGTGGAAATGATGTTGGCTTTTAGGGTTCCGTACCTCGAAAGGAACAAATGGAACCCTTATCGGATCACTTGGTTGTCCGTCCGTCTGTTTGTCTGTCAAGACACTTTATCTCGGAAACTCGTGGAGGTATCGAGTTGAAATAAAACCATATTAATCAAGTCTACAGTCCCTTGAAGCTGTGAAAAAAATCAAACTTCTAAGTTAACGTAAAAAAATGATACGGCCGTTTATACCGCAAGAAACGTATGTTTCGACACTGTCAAGGGAATCAAAATTTAAAGGGTACTTTTCGCTGTCCTAGAATCATGAAATTTGACAAGAAGCAATGTCTTACAGCATATGTAATGGTAAAAAACCGTAAATATGTAGTCTAATGACAAAATATCTACAAGTTTGTACGGAACACTCGGTGCGCGAGTCCGACTCGCATTTGGCCGGTTTTTAACTTATATTCTCACTGCTGGGCAAAGGTCTCCCCCATAACCTTCCACACTTCTCTCTGTGCGGTTTTCTCCAGCTCATCATTCACAAACGCATCTAAATCGTCACACCAGCGTTTTCAAGGCCTCGATCGGCGACGTGTTTCTCACTCTTCCGTTATTCTTTTCTGATTAATTTCGTTGCAAAAGCCAAGACAGTTGAACAATTTTTCTCCGAGAGTCATCGAGCTTCATGTCTCGGCGTTTTTTTGGTGGTCGCCACTGTTGACTCTGGCTTTCAGGAGTTGCGGTGGTTGAAAATAGTTTGGCGGGCTTGTCTAACTCGTGGGCAAAATATAGCCTTTAATTCCCAATAGAAGAAAACAAAATCATACAGCATCATCGATGATATTACTGTTACCGTTCACTAACGTAGGTGCTTATAACATTGTACTGCGGTCTGTGGTGAAGTCCGTTTTCTTTAAAGCTCAGTAATTAAGACAGACCATCATGACCGTTCACTATAGTGGTTTGCAGAGGAGGCTCATGTGTCTTCTTTCAAATCTAAGACAGCTAAATATTCTCTAATAGCTTGAGAAATGTTTATTGCCATAAAACAGGGTTTTATTAAAAATCTTAAATATTTAGGTACCTTAGACGGCTGTTACAGGTCGCCAGAAGACCGTAAAACTAAAAACCAGTCTTATCAACTCGTATCGTATTACCCAGTTACTGGTTTGTAGAGGTCACTTAGACGGTTGCTCCATGTAACATATAACCTGACCAACCCAGCCCAAGGCAGTCCTTTGCTTGTCCCACAACGGCTAGGCTTTCGCATTCTCTAAGTGCCATAACATTATCCCAATCGTCATTGATTTCTCTACCAAGATCAGACGACAGATTTCATTATTCATCATTCTTCTGCTCTTATATGTATATTTTGGGGTCAGCGCAGCATGTCTTCATCTTCCATACTTATCTATATTACTCGTCATCTCAGCAGTCACTTCTTGCCATATCATGCTTCACACAGTCCATCCATCATTTCTTTAGTCTTTATATGACAGATGTATCAGTGTAAAACTTTACAATTTATTTACATCTGGTTAAACTGGAATACCGACTAAAGGTACTTGGCAAAAAGATAATTACATCACCGGTACGCGTAACGGGTGAGCAGAATTCCTAGCGGTTTTTGTCATGTTGTTTAGATGATCTAGTGTGCACAGTGAGTTATAGCAATTAGCTGACCCACCTTAGCGTAGATGGTTAAATGATTAAACTATCAAATAATTGTAAAATTAATAGAATTTTACAATTATTTTGTATTTCATTTACTTCAAAGAAATTAAATAGGTATAAAACAATTATAAAATTCTAGAAGATATAAGAATTATAGAATTTTATAATTATTTTATATTTAATTTCTTTGAAGTAAATGAAATACAAAATAATTATAAAATTCTATTGATTCGTATTCTAATAAATCTCAACCATTTATGCAAAGGTGGGTCAGCTAATTGCTCTTTGACATGAAAATCAAACTTTCTCACTAAAATCAAACCTCAGCAGTATAAGAGCCTTAGTGGCCCCGAATTACGTGTTTTTGGATGTAGGTTCGAACCAAGATAGGCGCATTACTTTGACCAATTTAGTTATTTAGGTACTCTACTGAGTAAACTGCTTGTTGCAGTCACGACGTGCAAGCTGTCAACTTGTTTTGGTCCCTCCTGTTGTACTTATGAATATTTTTATGTTTTGCATGTTTATTGTCATTTTGAATCCACGTCAAGTCCCTGCGACAATAAATATTTTTCTTTCTGTCTGTACTGCACTCAAAACGGCGAAGGAAAAAATCTTGAGGTCCTAGAACCAAAAAAGATAAGAGTGAAATCTCCTACCTGTGGCGTTCACTGCCGGCTTCTCTGTTTTCCGATCATTATAATCTAGACTTCTTCAAAGTTCGAGTGAATCGGTTTCTTCTAGGCAAGCGTGGTCCACCTTAGGCCGCGTCATCGATTTACATCAGGCGAGTTGAGGCCAAACGAAAGCCTACTTAGTATAAAAAAACCGGCCAAGTGCGAGTCGGACTCGCGCACGAAGGGTTCCGTACCATTATCTATAAAAACGGCAAAAAAATCATATCTGTTGTATGGGAGCCCCCCTTAATTTTTTTTTTAATTTTTAGTATTTGTTGTTATAGCGGCAATAGTAATACATCATTTGTGAAAATTTCAGCTTTCTAGCTATCACGGTTTATGAGATACAGCCTGGAGACAGACAGACAGACAGCGGAGTTTTAGTAATAGGGTCCCGTTTTACCCTTTGGGTACGGAACCCTAAAAACTACTAACCTACACTGGGCCCTCTTTGTAGATTACTGCTCACTCTCCCATCATATGCTATGCTATGTTTAAGCTGATCCTGACGATATACTATCGGTTCATCTCTTGATATTAATAAAACAATAGATAGGTAGATAAAATGTAATTGTCTTTCTCCTGGAGCATGGAAATTAATGTACCTTACAACGATTAATGTCTTATGTTCTACGCTTTGTAAAATGAATAATGATACATGGATGCGAATATATAACATAATATACAGGGTGAAAACAAATCCTTCATGAAGCCTTCAACCAAGCATTATGTACATCATACTAAGTAACGGAAAAATGATTGCTGAGAAACGACTTTTTTTTGGAGTGAAAAATCACGTTTTAAAGTAAAACTCAATGTAGCACAGTCAAAATATTGTGCTGATGAATGCTTTGAATAGTGAACGGGCCATGGAGGTAACTAAAGTTATTTACTTAAAAACTAGTATTAAAAAAACTTGTGAAAAATTTGGAACTTTGACCTCCAATATCTCCGTAACTAGAAGGGTATGATCGACTACAAAAAAATGTCGCAATGAAGGGGAGAACAAGTTCCTTTCTACTTCGTTAAGGGTATTTTTACGCCCTTTATCAACGTAATGCCTGTTTTTCTGAAACCTTTAGACAGAGGTGTACCGTGTACCTAATATGGTACACCCACTTTTTTCAAGTTATGTTAAAGCCTATGTAACAGGGGTGAGTTTATTGCCATCAACCATCTTTATTATTAGCAGATCTCGGATACATGAGTGGTGATTACAACCCCTAATGATTTTTTCATAAGGAATTGAGAAAGAATCTACTACAGCATGGTTGAGCGGCGCACAGAATACACATTTCTTTTCGATATGTGCCAATAGTCTCTAAGTGTTATAAATAAGAAAAAAAAAGCTTTTCGTGTTTGTCTGTGTGACCGTTTGGGTCTTCCAAATTTGGAGTTCTATCAATAATTTAAAAGTTTATGTACAAAGAAATCTGGGTGTTTTAACAAGTAGCCACACTAGTAAGATTGCGTTCATACGAACCAGGGGCGGGTCGCTAGTACAAACTAATTGGTATTCTCACATTTACCTGTTTACGTCATAAAACTGTTACAATTTCCGCGAAATAACCAGCAGTAACGTTTCACTTTCTTTGCCATAAGATCATGTAAATTTATGACAAGCAATCACGATGTTGAGGCTGTCACCGAAAGCGTGCAAGAACGGGGAAAAGAAATGTGGGTCGTCTGGCGGCGAGATGAGCAAACGACATAGTTGTCATCGGGGGAAAAACCTGGATGAGGCTGGCACAGGAACGTGGAGATTGACAAGAAAAGAGATTCCTATACCCAGCAGTGGGTGAATTCAGGCTCTAGATGATTATGATGATAATGAATCACGATGTTGCGTTATTTTTTAACATAACACAAAATTGCCCGCTAAATCCCAGTATTTCAAAGCAAAATCGCATTCAGTATCAACACAAAAAATAGACGGCAAATGAGGCTAGCATTTTATTTTAATGTTTAGGTTCTCATAAGTAAGTTTCTGATTTCATAAGCTTCTTACAGAAACCAAAGCCCATTTACGGACTATTTTTTTTTGTTATAAACCTTACTGCGCCCTAGGAGTTTCTCCTGTATCGTGGGTACGTTTACAAGCATTTAAACTCACATTCACAAACTGCCAGACCCAGAACAAGTTCCTGTGGCCATACAAATATTTTTTCCGAGGTGGAATCGACACCGCGACACGCAGCGCAGCATTCAATAGCTCAGCCACTGCGCCAACCGTGGCATTCCCTCTCCCCTCGCACAGAGGTCTGAGTCCCAGCTGTGGGAAAATTACCGTTAGTCGGATCAAGCTTATTTTTAAAATTGTACGAAAACACTATTTTTGCATTCACTTTGACAAAACCAGACCACTTTCCTTATTTCTGCCAACCCTGTATATCAATTAGTAAGATTTGAATGAAAAATAACTATATTTTTATACAAACTGAGAGGTGTATAAGTTTTCACGCTTTCTCTGCGCTTGCGCCGGTCTGCACCGTGAGCGCTGTCACGTTTTAAATTTAATCTTTTCAAAATATTGTTAATAATTAGCCGTATTTTATGTAATTTCACTTCGCTTCTTGTAATTGGATCTGAATCGCGTTAACGACTTTAACCGTGGAAATTTTAAAAGCAGTTTTTAATTTTAATTTCAACGGTTTGTTGTGGGTATTCTTATTCTTTATTGCGCACAAAATTAAAAGATATACACACAAAATCTATTTATATAAAATGGTAAACTGACTGACTGGCTGGGTGATATATCAACACACAGCCCAAACCGCTGGTCCTAGAGACATGAAACTTGGAGGGTGTGTTTTTTGTGAAGAGTAAGTATCCACTAAGAAAGCCGACCAGGGAATCGTACCCGGGACCTCATGCTCAGCAGTCGCAATTGCTACCACTAGACCAACGAGGCAGTCGACTTCCATTCTCCCCTGTCAGACGTCACGGCATCATTTACTCCTGTCTCTTTCTTTTCATTCCTTACAAAATCCATCCATCTTTTCTGTGGCCTTTATCTCCCTCTCCATCCATCAATATTCATATCCATCAATCTCCCGTTGTCTTTAACCGAGTCTGATCAACCTGCTTATTGTCGTTGCCATATAGCAAGCTTTATTTTAGAATTCACACCCTTCATTTTCACAACCTTTTTTTTTTCGGATGGGAAATCATCAAATGACTTCTCCCGCTCTGGGTGGAGCGGAAGGGAGTGTCAGACTTTTACTGACGAAAACCCATCCATGTTCCTTCTTTTGCCCTTTATGTTTCAGGGCCGCGGTATGTCTTTCGAACAGTCCCGCAGCCATTTCAGCCATTTTACGAATCGGGTGAACAACGTTTGAATATAGTTTCACTGAACTTAACATCCTTGAAAAGATTTTTTCCTTGAAACCGTTCCTTTAAGTCGTGAAAATGTCGTGAGGAAAGTTTTGAGTATGAATGTCGATGGGTATACCGTACAAGAGTAGAGGGGAGGCCAAAGAAACAATGGAAGGACTGTGTGAAGGATGATATGGTTATAAAGGAGGTGACTGATGAGATGGCGAGTAATAGAGCAGTATGGAAGAGGACATGCTGCGCCGACCCCAAAAAATTTGGTATAAGGGCAGAAGAATTATGATGACGTCGTTCCTTTGTATAAGATGAGGCATCCGTTCGCTAGTATTATATTATCTGTGTCATACGTGTAGCTACTCAAGCGTCAAATCTAAGCGATATTACATTCTTCCTCAGTTTTTCACTGGCTCAGTAGCAGATTGTTCACTATTAATTAAAAGATCTATGCTAATTTGATTACATTCCGTTGTCGTGCAGAGAATTAACAGGTTCGGGATAATTAAAGTCGTTAAGAAGGTAAAAATGTTTCGTCTGTATACGTAAAATACATAACTTCACGCTTGTTTTTAACGAAGAGTTAGGCAGAGGTGTTAATTTACCTAGTACACCAGGATAAAAGTATCCTGTGTCCATGTATCCCGGTTATAAACTATCTGTGTGCTAAATTTCATCGAAATCCGTTCAGTAGTTTTTGCTTGAAAGAGTAACAAACGTCCATCCGCTCATACTCACAAACTTTTGCATTTATGATGTTATTATAGTAGATACCTACCTTCTGCTGCTTACGATCTTTTGGTTCTAGGAAATTTTTCTTTATCGTTTTAAGAGCAGTAGCGAAGATATAAAACAAAGCTGGGACCGTTCACAACAGAACCACCACGGCTCTCGCTCAATATTGTCTTAAAAACTCGCTCAATATTGTCTTGTATTGTCAGCACACATGCTGAGGTTTCAAGCGAAATTCACCTACCAACGTATTGGTTCTTGATCACTTTCAACAATCAAGCACTCTTTAAATAATGACTCAAGCACTCATATCCGTGAAATGGAGTAGGTAGATATTATACCTACTGCTTCAAGTGCTGTCGACTTTCGAAAGAAATCCAATTCAAACACTAAGATTGCTTAATGCTTCGTAATCGCGTCAAAACTGTCTCTTAAGTTTATGAAAGTTGAAGTTGTGTATTAGCTTAGAGCATCTTTGAGTAGCTTCTGTGTTATTAATAGAATAATAGGTATAATTTATTTTTGAGTAAAACATGGACATTAGTGTGTTAGTAAAAGAATACTGATTATACACGTTTTGTTATGACATTCATTTCTTATAACTGTCGCGATGGTCTAGTGGTCGCTAGTGCGCCTACTGACCATGAGGTCCTGCGTCCGATTCCCGGGTCGGGCAAAGTGTTATTCGGGTTTTCCATCAGGAATTTCTCAGTAGCAGCCACGGAGTCCGGATTTGTACCCAGTTGATGGCAATAGGTGAGCCTATTGCCTGGGTCTTAAACATAACTGGCGAAATAGGGTGTACTTGTTAGGTACACCTCTGCATAACCCTTCGGGGATTACAAAGCGTGATGTTATGTTATGTTACAAATATTTAAAAAGACAACACATTAATTTTTAAAAAACAGTTATGTTTTGCGTCAATTTTTGCATAGTCTTTAGGTTAGCGAAGAGCTTCGACCAACTCCTCAGGAGGAACTCATGGCATGGCTAGGTGAAGGTTTACCTACTCTCTAGAGCCCTGACTAATCGGCAGCCCAGGCCTTGTTTTTGAGGCCATCATAATCTACCAACTAACATCTTTTCCCAATAATGTTGAGGTCGGCTTCCAGTCCAACCGGCAGATATAGAGAAGTTTTACATTTACAGAAATGATTCCGAAAGGTCGTATGTGCTACATACTAGGTGTAAACGGACCCTTCACGAGGCCGTTAACCCAGCATTCTGTACATCAAACTAAGTTACTCTACGAAAAAAATATTGCTTGGAAACGATTTTGTTTTGGGATGAAAAATCACGTTTTACGGTAGGACTCAATGTAACGCACTTAAAATATTGTGCTGATACATGCATTGAATAGTATTGTCGTGGAGGTATTTAAATTAAAGTTATAATATAAAAAAAAACACATGTTTAAAAAAAAACTTGTCAAAAATTTTGAACTTTGACTACCTGTCTCCGTAACTAGGTTCCCAGGTACGGTCTAGAACAAAAAAAAAGATCTCAATGATGGTGTAAAACACCCAATAAAATTAAGAAATCTTAATGTTTTTATAAGTTGTAAAACCGGCGGCCAGTATGACGTTGTAACTCCAACAACCCTTCCCGCCATCAAACAGAGCATCAGGAAACGTTACCGGGTAGCCGGCAGGATCCCGTTACGTCCACGTCACGGCCACCGCGCCGGCTCGCGTGTTATGTAACTATCCGGTAAATCTTGCTCTAGCTGTACCTGTGTTTATGTACCTACTATATGGTACAAGGAACGTAATATACAACTTTATTAATTATTGTAATTGCTGGCTCTTGAGAATGTAGAGTTATTAAACTAAGTTAAAGTTACCATCCAGATACTTTTTGTATATGGTCAAATGTATAACACCTGTATCTATATAATCTAATGATTACTTGATTAAAAGTAATTACTGAAACGATTATTTATTCTGTAGTTTAGTCATTGCTTGAAGTTAGAACTTTAAAAAGTTAGAATTCTTAGCTTTGATTTTGCTTTGAATTTGTGTTCACGTAGGTAAGTCATGGAAATATAGGGTGAAGCTGTATTTTTTATAAGATATTTATGGTTTATGGTAAAAAGATCAAGTTCTAGAACATGTACGTTTCTTATCTTAGCGTGACAGTGCTGCGCCGACCCCAAGTAACATTGGACAAGGGCACGAAGATGCCATGATGATGTGTACGCTTCTTATTTCATACGATTTTCTGAGTGTTAGCGTGATTTACACTTTTACGGGTAGATAAACTAATTAAAAAGAGAATTACTGCGAGAGTAATTAGTCTCCTAACTGGAATGCTGCGTTTAATTCTTCTTGAGACTTTTACATTATTTTCTATCCTTGTTTTTATTCTGAACTAACTGTTTCCCGCGGCTTCGCCCGCGTGAAGTTCGGTAACTGTCCCACTACTGGCATAAAAAGTATCATATATGTTAATCCAGGTTATTAACTATCTATGTGCCAAATATCATCCAAATCCGATCATTATTTTTCGCGTGAAAGAGTAACAAACATCCGTCCATCCTCACTAACTTTCGCATTTATAATATTAGTAAGAAGTCAAATAACATAAGATATTATTACCCGTAACATCCACTCTTGCACACTTAATACTTTTAGTGAGTGCGCACACTAATGTTATTATTAGTTTGTCTTCCCATGTTGATTGTATCGATCTCTGTTGGCGAGTGACAAAGGTGCAATACTGAAGACGACTGCAACCGAAAACTTTAGCCTCAAAGCCTTTCGGTATGGTAGACCGCAACGCACGACTGCTTTTTATGTAACCCTACATTAATTTACATTGTCGCGGAATAAAATGGAAGCCAAAAAATAATTAACTCGTCGTTAATTGTATAACGTTCAGACTTCAGCCTAGATATGAGCCATGTAAGAAGCCATGTCTTCCATCAGGCGTCTTCCTGAAAATACCCGCGCATTGTCGGAAATTCTCGAGGAAGCAGCTCTTAATAACTACATTGTACATTACACAACTGATATTAAGTTTATTAAAAGAGTGTCCATGGAGTTTCTTGCAGATTATTCTCCATAGAGATCTACGCTTTGGAATGGGTAACTACAGTACTTTCAGAAGTTATTATGTCTTGTGACTGGGACTGTAGCTTTATTCCTTTGTTTTTGACTTTCAAAGGTACCTGTAATGGCCTATGAAATAAATGCTTTAAGTTTGAATTTATTATGCTTTGTAAGATTTTGTTACGAAAATTTACTTCCATTATTTTGATTCCATTACGCGGCAATGTAAATTGAGCCCATGAAAACGGCAACAGGCGATTTTCGCAATCTACGAAAGCGTTTTCATCGTTTCGGTCGCCTAGTACCTAATTGTACCTTTTACCTTTAGTGTGCGCACAGCTAAAGACGAAAAAGCAAGCACAGTCTAACTTGCGCAATAAATCTAATCATTACAAAACTAATAATTATTCTAACAACATTGTTGCATACAAAAACTTAGGTTTTTGAAATTGATGATACCTATCGCATTTGAAATTCGTCACGATTGCTCAATGGTTCCGTAACGCAGTGGGAATCATGTTGTTTTGAGAAAGTTTCACAACTTTGTGTTAGTTCAGTCTTAGCTTCTGTGACACGCTTCACTTTGGCCAGACATCTAGGTCTTGCAATCTTTGATTAAGTAAAACTGAAGGCCTCTTATAAAGTATTATTTCAATCTTCAGTATGAGAAAGAGATAAATACAGGACGTCTAGGTCCGTCTCTTTCCCCATATTAAAGTGACAATTATTACAGTAATATTGCTATAAGAAATTGTGGTACACCTGGTCTACTTTTATGTATCGTTTTGGAGCAGTAATCAACCAACATAACCTTGGGCTCTCGACATCTGTCTTAGATTTTAATGAATACAATATCCAAAACGAAGGAAGAAAGAAGAAGCAAGCATCAATTGCTTCTTCTTTATTATTTCTTCCTTCGTTTTGCAGAAGAAATGTTATCTCCATAGTTGCTCAATAAATCTGAACCATTGGATGCATAGTAATTCAAATTCGCGTTTGAAGCGAAAACTGCAAAACGAACTGCATGGCAATTCAAATGAAGAAAGCCTTTAAACTTTAATTAAAAACCTATCACCACGAGTCTTGAACCTTGTGTCATTATGAAGGCACATAGGTAGCCAGCCAGTTACATAATAAAAATATACTGTGGAATAGGACATCGCGACACCAACTTATACCATGGAGTCTACGCTGGTAACCCTACAAAAGCATGTACTGTATCTATGGTAAAAAAATGTGCCTCTATGCCCCTTCTACCTTCTATAAGAGGAAAAGCACGTCAGTACCATTCTGAAGCTAAGACTAAACTAACACAGACTCAAACACATTTTAACCCACAAAAATCAACTTCAAAAACCTCCAAACTAAAGATAGACTGTGCACGCTTTAACAATCCAAAACGGCTGGTCGATTGGCAGAGGTGTGCGCAGGTACCGGAACGCGACGCAGCTGGCAACGTCATCCCCGCCTGGAAGCGTCAGATGCTGGCCCGAAGAGCTGCGGAGAAAGCCCGAAAGGACCTGGAGAAGGAGCTGGCAGGGGAAGCGGAGAGACGAAGGGCGGCGGCGGTGCCTGCCTGGAAGAGACAACTGCTACAGCGGAGAGAAGAGGCTGATAACAGGTTGAGGTCCGTTTTGTATTGGATAGGGTGGGACGCGGAAACTTGTTTAAAAGAAGGGCTGGGCTGAACAATAGTATCTACGAATAACAGCGTCTACTTTAAGAAAGGGGACTACGGCAATTATCGGATTGGGTTTGAAAACTGGGAGATTTTGATTCAAGGATATAACAACGAAGATGTCTACTTTCAACTTTAGAAAACGACTTTAGAAAAAAATATAACTAGAACCTGTTCTCTCTTTGTTTTCTGCATTACTCTAAACACCACTTTTATCGTTCCAGAAATTCCATATACACTCCTAAGGTTGAAGAGCCGAATGGCCCGAACGGGGAGTGGCGAACTTACCCGAGCGGGACGCAGCGAGCCGTGTCCATCGACAACATCAGCATGTGCTACGATACTCCTGCGCAGCACATGCGCGCTCCGTCAGAGGCCAAGCTGTCCAGTGATCATTGTAATGGTTTGTAATCAGAGGATCTTTTATTTTAAGTTCGTTCAGTCTCTCGTGGATGAGAGTGATAGCCAAATATTCGAAGACATGTGACTTCTACCTAGTCGCACTGGGCCTGAATGGTGGATTACATACAGCCCACTGCTTCGTCCAGCCTCCATCACTGACAGGACGTATGTGGCCCAACAGTGGTAAAATAAATTAGTATATTTAAAAACAACTGCTGCTTAGGCTTCTTAAAGTTGTCTAATCGATACCGCTACCAGCGATAAGACCGGCAATATAATCATAGACAGCAATTTAACCCTTTATAAGGCAGAGGAAACTAAAGGTGATAAGAATGAATACCAAACAAAAATTGAAAAATAATACTTATATGATGAAAATAATGTTATGTTTTTTTTGGAAAATCAATGGGAAATTTTTGGAAAATGTGGTGGCAATATAGTTGCCACGGCCCGTCAATAAAACGCCATTTTCAATAATACTCTCTTTATTTTATAAAAAAAAATAAGCAAAGTAAATGCAGATCCATCTGGTAGTTCCCCGTTTTGGTATATTTTATATTTAGATCTGCTGACTATGAAATATATCAAAACAAGGAACCACACAAAGTGGCACTTTACATGTAGAGCATTGTATTTTCGATCTCTTGTTCCGTGTTTTTGTGCTACACACGCGACAACGTCGCCATGAGTCCAATTGCTCATGTCGATGTTTGCCCACGTTTGCCAAGCGTATCTCATCCGTCACGCCCACCATTTTTTGTCGATTGGTGGAGAGTTTTGGGCGTTTCATGGAATATTGTGGCTGGCTCTCCAGGCTTCTCTTTCTCGACGAATAATTGTTGATGAGACCACGGGCCAGACACAACCTAAAATGCAGTTGTGACAGTGGATTGTGTACCCTTTTGTTTTTAGAGTACAGTAAAAATGAATTTGTGATGGCCAAGTTGAGAGCTGTTAGCAATTTTGGTGCACAACAATTCTGTTATAAGTTTGGATCGATTGTGTGAGAAATGATTATGAAAGAAAAAAGTAGTAAATAATAGTGTGGCAGCTGACATATTCAACTTAGACAGGAATTTAATCTTTTTTTTGTCAAGTCATTAAAACTTTGGCGACACTTGGGGGAGGTCTATTTCCAGCAGTGGACGTTTTTCGGCTGAAATGATGATGATTAAAACCGTGGCAAGCAGACGGGTTGCTGGTAATATTATAAAGCTAGGTGAAAACGGACTCTTCTAGTGCCAGCACATCTAGCTATTACAATCTGTCAAATTTCTTTAATAGATTTTCAACTTTTTGCTGTAGCATTAGGTTCAAGGTTGGGATAATTTGACAGTTTCGGGTAGCTTGATGTGCTTGCGTCTGTACATCAAACTAAGTAACCCTACGCAAAAATTATTGCTGGGAAACGACTTTCTATTGGGGGTGTAGAATCCGTTCAATCTCAGACGATCCATTGCCCAGATCCATGATGGTTCTAGTGACGATTGTTTTTCTCATTGGATTCAGATTTCAAAATGTGGATCTAAAATCATGTTTTACGGTTAAACTGAATGTAGCACACTTAAAACATTGTGCTGATGGATGCTTTGAATAGTTTAAACGGGTCATGAAGGTAATTAAGGCAAGCATTTTTTTTTAAACTTGTGAAAAATTTGAAATTATGACCTTTAATATCTCCGTAGGTAACTACATAAAAGCAAGAAAGAAAAGTTATTTATTTGTCGTAGGGTCACGACGTGCATACAAAACAAAAAGACATAACAATAAACAAAAAAACACACACACACACACACATAGAAGGTTCCCTGGTATGGTCCAGTCCAAAACAATCCTTTCGGCTTCGTTAAGGGTATTTTTACACACTTTATTTAGTTATGAACTTTAATTCGTTCAATATCGGGAGTTTGATAGCGTGAGGCTGACAGGGTAGAATTGGAAGAAAAAGACTTGTTGCACCAACAACAATTAACATAGTGGGACAAGGGCAGGAAATTGATAATGATATTAATTTTGTACTTGCAGGTCATTCTACATCTAACGGCAAGCATGAGGTCGAAGAAGATGAAAAGGCAAAGATTATACCCTGGCGAGCACAACTGCGCAAGACCAACAGCAAGCTGAACCTCCTAGAGTAGACCTTCCTTCAAGAGAGGGACCGGAGTGCGCCCACCTCTGGAGGCGCCGCGTGTGGACCGCGCGGTACGACGAGGCCTTACAGTCCTTTCACTGATAGTAGCTGTTATCTTTGTGCTCATAGAAATAAGGTTGCTGTCAGCACTGACAAGTCTGTCAAAATTATAGCGAACTTTATTTTCGTGAACACAAGGTTGCCTTTGGACTGCAGCTGTCAGAGTTAAAATAATCGTGAAAGGACTATAGCTCTAGCGTTATCAAACATTAGTCATAAATGAAGAAATAATGCTCAGTGGCTCTCTCATAGCTTACGAGGTTTTAATTTATTTAGGTTATTTTTGTAATTATTGCTATTTATTATTTTTTACTACTTAAAGGAAACTTAAATAACATCCGCAATTAGTATGAGGAAGAACAACACAGGCCCAAAGTGACTAGTAAATGCCGCGCGGTTTCACTTGCGGTTTTTAAAGTAAGGGTAAGATATTTTAGTCACATTTATATCGCAGCAGTTGTGAAGCAACGCCATTTTAAGTTATGTTCGTTGCTCGATATAAATATAAACTTAATATATAACGAGTCCAAATAATTATAAAAGTGATTGATAAGCGAAAATGTATCGTATTTTATTGATAACCGAAATTTTTCACACGGAATTAAGATGGGAACAAGATTTTTCCGAGTCGATTAAGTAGAGTTAGACTAAAGTAGATAATTCCAACAATATTTCATCTTTAGTAATATGTTTTTGTATTAAATTAAAAATATTTTTACATGTTTTTGTATATTATTTGACGTTAACTTTTATATATTTTTATTTTTCAACAACTAAATTTTCATACGTATCTGGTGGAAATAGATACGCATTTTAAATTTAGTACATAAAATTTCGTTAACGAGTAAATTAAATGATTTATGTAGGTACTTATTTTTACTGTAGTCATGTAAAAATGTAAATCTACTTATAGATGGTTTTAAACAAGTTTTAAATATTCTAGTTATCGATATAAAATATGGTCTATACTACTTATTTTAAGTCTCTACGGAATAAATATTGTGGGAACATCGAAATAAAATCGATCAACAATTATTATAATAAGAGATTAATGCTCGATGAACTTTTAAACGGACCCTTACGAAGCCGTTAAAGAAGCATTCTGAACAAAAAACTATATAACTCTACGCAAAAAATATTGCTGGGAAACGACTTTTTTTTGGGGGGTGGAAAATTCACGTTTTACTGTAGAACTCAATGTAATGTAATCAACATATTGTGCTGATGGATGCATTGCATAGTGCAAGGGTTAACATACAACATTAAAAACTGGTATTAAAAAAAAATTTGAAAAAGTTGGAACTGTGACCCCAGTATCTCCGTAACTATGTAGAATGTTCCCAGGTATAATCCAGAACAAAAAAAATATCGCAATGACGGGGAGAACAAGTGCCTTTCGGCTTCGTTAAGGGTATTTTAACATCCACTAGGAACTATATCAATTTGATTCACTTATAGCGGACATTTAACATTAAAGAAATACATTTGCTCAAACTAGACAATAAAGTTTCTAAAAAAATCGTCAATTTGACTGTAATTTAAATAAAATGTGAGCCTTCATATGTATGATTTCATATCAGCCAGAAGTAAGGATTTAATATACTAAAAATATACGGGGTGGAAGGGACATCGACGCGAAAACGGTTACCACGTATTCAGCACATCATTCTGAGCCTCTACATACAAAATTTTCATCGGTTATTTAAAAAAAACACACACTGTTCCATACATTTTGAACGTGTAAGTATTGCACTTTTGTAGGAAACAGCAGATTTTTTTCTCAGAATGATGTACTAAATACGTGGTAACCGTTTTCGCGTCGGTGGCCCTTCCACCCTGTATATATATAAATGTATGTAAGGTTTTTTTTTTATATTATGCAAGTGATACCAATGTTGCAATATTAGTTTATAAGCTTAAAAGTGGGCTTCTGCAATAAAATTTGTGTGACCTACTTTTTATGTCTACGTATGTTGATTTTATTCAGTACTTCTGAATCTTATTGTAATGTTGTTAAATAAAACGCTATTTGCTTAAAAGTTGTTTTATTGCCGGTTTCTCATCAACATCTGCCTAGCATTTTCCCAACTATGCTGGACTTGGCTTTCAGTCTAACCGGATGCAGCTGAATACTATTATTTTAAATGGAGCGACTGCCTTTCTGACCTCCGCGGCCCAGTTAGTACTGGGTAATACGATCAGTGGCGAAGGTTCCATACAACACGATTCCTGCCGGTTTTCCTTTTAAAAATGGCACAGTCAGTATTCTATAGACAAATAAAATAATCACATTAAAGATATGTACTCCGGCTTACCTCTTACAAAATTGACCCTTCGCTACTGTACGATATTCCTTGATAATGACGCCCGTACAATCGGTCTGGCTACTTACAGTGAGTATTAAAATAACTCTCTGAGTATCCAATTTAAAAGAAAATAGACTGACGTGAATTTTCACGATATTTTTTCCAAGCTTTACAACCTTGTATATATTTCCGTCAACGGGATGGACAGGCAGTGTTAATTATTAAATTTTAACAATATTTTCTGCACGATAATTATAAAAAAAAAAATGCTTTAAGAAAAAATTGTATTATTTTTGAGTAACTTTACCACCTGATATCGAAAACTTGGCCATCGTCAGCACAAATTAGTAGTTATGCATACGTTGACAGTACATACTAATACTAATCGGTGCCATACATTTTGTTAATGAGAAAATAAGTCATGTCTGGTGGCCCTGGGATCTTGGACAATATTGGATCACAAGCTTGTTCAAAATCCCGGTTCCAATCGCCCTCAATATGACTGACAGGCACGGACCACAAACTGCGCCAGAACGAACACATGGCGTCATCATCCTGCAGACGCGTGTCAGCCACACCTTGGTCAAGTCGTTCCAGGATCCAGGTTTCATCGCTTTGGAATGTGCGATTCTGAGTGTAGGGCCACTCGCCGCTTGTATCGTCGAATACGGCTTGCTCATGCATAGATCTTCTGCTTCAGGAAGTCGATACGCTCTGTGACTCGGGCCAAATAATCACGAGAACTAATATCAGTTCTCGAGAACGCCTACCTCACAAAGCGCATCAATCTAGGACGAGTATTGGCTTCCCTAAAGCGGATTAACTTGCCGATGAGTGCTCTAGCCTCGCCGATACGCCGCACAATCTTGCACTGCCAAGCTGGAACATCTAATTATATTCTTATTATTGGCCTGTGGATGGGTGACCACACTGACTACCCATTACCTACATACCGAGTTCCCTCCGTGCCTCGGAAAGCACGTTAAGCAAACGGCTTAGCCGGCTGTCATTTGTAGATCTTTGACAGTCGTTACAGATAGTCAGTGCCCCAAAAAATCTAACAACCAGTCTTACCAAGGGGTATAGTATTATCCAGTACTAACTGGGTTGTGGAGGTCAGATAGGCAGTCGCTCCATGTAAAATACTGGTATTCAGCTGCATCTGGTTAGACTAGAAGCCGACCCCAACAGAGTTGGGAAAAGGCTAGACAGATGATGATATTTGTATTGCCGATTTCTGAATTGTATATGTAATTTAAGTTTGTGACTTGTCAAATACTTGTAATGTAAATTGAAGGAATAACCTAGACCGTTCCGTCACCGACCAACATCTTCGCGTTCCATACTTAAAAGTATTCAAAATATTGTCGTCGAGATTTTGCTCTAAGCTTATAAAATATTAATCAAGACACTAACCTTTGGGACTACGTAAGGTACTCACGATATACAACTAACTTTAATTTGACTTACTCTCTCATTAAAAAATATACGAATAAGTATAGTGTCTAGGAAATATTCTAGAATATTGATAAATTGTACTGGCAAGTTGGATCCGATGACATCAATAGATTTCTAATAATTAGTTTTTTGAGTGCCTTTAAGTCCAATACGACCAATTTTGAGTCCACTGAGCGATGTTCGTCGATGGAAAACGAGCGCGGTCGTGGGATGAGTCGCTTGCGATATCGTGCATGATTTTAATGCAAGGCAAGATCGATCTTGCAATATTATTGCGAGATCTCGGTATTGAGCGATCTCGATATACCGAGATTGGATTCCCTAGTGTTAACCCTATTCAACGGTAAAATCTAGTACCTATAAGCTTTCTTGAAATTGGATTAGAGATTCGAAAAAACCAAATTAAAAAGATATTTTCAGTTTTTGACTAATATGTCAAAACTAGAGGTTCAAGTAGTTTGACCTGAACTTGACCTTAGCTAAATATGATGTTGTGTTAAGGGGGTAACGGAACGCTCCAGTACAAACCTAAATACTCCAATCTGCGATTAGGAGGTTGTGTGGGGGCCACGTATTAACCCGGCCACCGTAGGTGCGGGCCTGTGGACGGTGAGTAATGGGCTAGCTCGCCGTCCGTCCGACTTATGACGACAGGCTGTGTCGACGGCGCGTTCGTGTTCCACGTGCGCCGCAAAGAGATATCAGCAAACAGGAAGGGCCGATGCCTGCCTGACTGCCTGTCAACAAATTCGTCCACATCGCTGTCAACAGGAATAGTGCCCAGAAGACTGGCAGCATTGCCACGTTGGATGGCAATACTCTTTCTTCTATCTTTAGGGCTGAAAGAGTCTCTGCAAAGTACGGCGCCATCACATCGCTGCTTAACAATATCCTGGCCCCACCCGTGATGACATCTTCAATGAGCTTGGAAATTATATTTTTCTTTCACCTCCGCTTTTTTTTTTGTTTTTATTTCGTTGTGGGATCCAAGACAGTCAAATTCAAAACAGACTTCAGGACTCGTCGAGCTTCATTGTATTCGGAAATTGTGCGTATTCTCTGTGGGGGTGCAATCACGAGTAGTAATAAGGGAGCACGGCGCAAAAAGCGATACATAACGGGCTGGAATAAGAATGTGAAGGACGCACACGGACCGGCTCAAATAAAAATGGACATCATAGCGAGTCATAATGACGCAAAGAATTTTGGTAGTTTTTGGAACGCCACGAACAGCTTGAATCCCAGGTCGAGTCTGCCCATGAGAGGCTCAGAATGATGTACTGAATACGTGGTAATCGTTGTTTTCGCGTCGATGTCCTTTCCACCCCGTATTAAAATGTCAAAAACAAAAAAATATATAAAAAATAGTAGCCCACCAGCATTGGGACAAGGTCCGAGCTACCGGTGTTATTATTGCCTCGGAGTTTTTCTGGTGGTCGCCACTGTTGATTCTGGCGCGCAGGAGTTGCAGTGGTTGGGTAGAGGGGCAGGCTTATCCCATAAAAAATACATAAAACGATGAAGCAATCTAAGAAATTGCATTAGTCGTAAACGTGAATTTAAAACGTTTCTGTGCAAAACATTAGGTATTACTAAATTTTCATAAAGCTAAATCAGTTTTATAGAGACCGTAAAATGAATCGGAAAGGTTACAGACTTAGTCATGGTCTTTTTTATAGTATCGGCTAGAGGTACGGATTTTATTTTACTTTATTACTAAAATAAAAAGTTACTATATTTGGATTTGTGTGAGTATATAAACGATTAACGAGTTTTGAATAGCTAGTCGTCAGTTATGATTTGGTGTTTTTCCATATGGAACATAGAATGATCTTGTAAATTGTAAAACAAAACACTACGTCACGAACTAGCCATGAAAGGTTAGGCGAAGGTGTACCTTATAATACACACACATTTTGCCAGTTACGTTTATTCTGTTACTGACTGGTAATGCATTATGCTATTCCCAGATAGTTCGAGAGACTACCTTTGCTAAAGGCTAGATTTACAGTTGTTTATCCTGGCAGAAACCCTTGGTGGAAGCCCAATAGCTATCCATGCTAGCAATATCTTTTCTTTACAGTTCCACTATTACTATGGACGTTATTGATAGCGTCAACCAGCTCTAACAAAATTAAAGGAAAATTGTCAGATACAAGTTTAATAACAAATTTTCTAAGAAAAATTGTAATACCTTACTTAGAAACCAATCAGCTTATCAATGGCAAGCAGATGAAGCATCCTGGAGATAATAAAATATTGAGTGCTCAGGTTGAAAAGGCAATTAGACAAAAAGTAATAGAACTTAAACCGATGCTTCAACACAGAGAACACATACAAATAAAACAAAAAATGAATGTAAAATTAGACCAAACCGATAAAACAACCGTAGCAGAAATGATGTATGGAAATAGTAGGGAAAATAACTTCAAATCTTCGTTAAGAGACACTCAACAGGAAACAGACACATTGAATAATGAAATAGAAAAGTATAAACAGATACGGCAACACATAACATTCTTACTACACAAAGAAAAAACTTCAAGTTCAACGAGTAAGCTGATAACAAGAACTTTGGACGACATGCTAGATCTGCTGATAGAAAGGAAGTGTCCGAGGAAAAATTTTAATACAGCAGATGTAGTGAATTATATTCTCAAAAACTCACACAACTCGGAAGGACAAAATAAATTAATGTGTTACTTGAGGCCCGGCAAGCCGGATATTCACATCGTTACCAGCCATGGCCCAAATGAGCACAGTCCCCACATGAAGTCATCTGATATAACTATTGCTCGAGAAAATGAAATGAAAGATAAGAATCTATGCGATCCTTTCATAATTTGTTCCAAGGAATTAACAGATTTCTTACAAATAACTTACCATCACTTGAACGATTCCGCCGTCAGCACCTTTACTAATTATGCGGCTATGTACACTAGAGATGTTAAAGAAGAAACGAAATCGGTCAATGATGACGTAAGCATAGAATTAGAGGATTTAAGCAATTTAGCAAAAAAGAAAGTCTATCAAATATTCTTGCAAGAATTGGAACACTTCACGCTAGATGAGAATAAAGATAAAACACAGAACATTGCGCAGCTCAAAAACTTCTTAAAAAGTACAGCAGCTCATATTAAAAGCAGTATTTACAGGGTTTTAAATAGCGAATTGAGTTCTATGAAAAATAAATTATTTTTAACAATGAAAGATGATCTTACAGTTAATCTGAGAATGGACATTGATAATTTATGTCGATTATTAGAAACTAACATTTGTAGCTTTTTTGTTCTTTGTAATAATATTACACAACGCAGGATTAAAATGTCGAATAAACTTCCAAAATTGAGACCTAATAAGAATGGTGAAAATATCTACGTTATGCGACATACTTTTAATGACAAATTGCAGAATTCTTTTGACCATGTTGGAGACCAGTACCTGGATTCTTCGCAAGAACAAACTATTAGAAGCCATGCAATTAAACCAAAGAAGTATAATTATGTCAATGTAACTAGAAATACTGTACGTTCGATCGCTACCATGGAAGGTATAATCAGCAGTGAAAAAGGGTCTACAGATAAGTTTTTTTAAATAAAAAATATACTTTTTTATTATTTTATTGTGTATTATATGTTAACGGAAAAGTATGTAATCTGTCATTGTATACAATTCCTAGGAAATGTGTGCAATTCCTAAAATAGATAGGAAAACTATGATATGTTTTGTAACATGAACTTTTCTTAGGAAATCTATACATTTCCTAAATAGCGATCGGAAATGTATTACATTCTTGCAGAGAAGAAGAATCATCAGAATCGGCTCACGCGTTTGGTCGATTTTGCTGATTATAACGTCAATCGATTTGATCTTGCAAGTGTCACTAAAGACATGACGGTAAATTCAATATGGCGACACCCTGACGTTTTATTGTGAAAAATAAATTTAATTCGACGAACTATGTCAAGTGCCAGGTATTTGAACATCATCTTTAGGTTTATCATTTCATTTTTCGGATTACCATTTACGATTTATAACGATTTAAAGTTGGTTACTTGAAATGACAAATCATTTACTTAAAAGTGAAAAAATAAAGAAGTTAAATCATCTGTGAAATCTTTCGCATTTTAAAACTGAAAAGCTGGAAATAAAAAAAAAAATTGTAAAAACTAAAAAACCAAGCACATTTGGAAGCAGGCGTGACCCATGATTTAATAACTTTTTTTTTTTTTATTTAGTTTATCCTTGAAATGATCACCATTAATTTGATCTTGCTGTTACCTGTCATTCCAATAAGATTTTATTTTTATTAAAAGTCCCAATGTTGTTTACCCCAATTTTGATCAAACGATCGTCAAAGTAATAAAAAAATATCATCAGCATTTTAAAAAAAAAACCAAACTCGTTAGAGCATTGCTGTGCCAAAAAATGCATCAAAAAACATTGTACTTAGTCGTAAAAATAAATTTTAAAACGGTTCTGCGGCACAAACATACACTCAATATTAAATTACATCGCAATTTTATGAATATCGTAAAATTAAGCGAAATGGGTGCCAATTTTTGATCGAAGGTACTCAAGTATAAACTATCGGATATGGTAGTGATATGGATAGAACATTGTAAGTACCTTACATTATATTTTAATATATATTTAAATATCATTTGTGTTCTAGTTGCAAAGCTTTAGACTCAATTCAGTCAGAGAGGAAAAATGCGCGAGCAATTTGCGATCGTTTAGAGTAGAAAATTGTATGGCTTTAGACGCGGAAATCAAGCGTCGCGCGTCGTCGCGTCCCGCATGGGCCTATTTTAATGGAGCCAGTGAATTGCTTGAGCATATTTCCGTTCTGCCACCCTTATATTGACAGTAAAGATGATAGAAGAAGAGAGATAGCGCATAGAGACATAGCCACTGGTCACCACCGTGATTTTGGCATGTAGGTTATTAAAGAACATCAATAAATAAATAAATAAATGTTTATTGTGTCTCAAAAGTTACATTCTATACATAAGTTGAGACAGCCCCAGTAAGTAATTAAAATACTTGTGTTGGAGTTGACTCGTTACTTCCGTTACGTATTTGATACAATATTGAGACTAAATTATAATATATATATATTTTTTTATAATACTCAAATAATTTTATTTCTACTACTCGATACGCTAATAAAAGGTGTAAAAGGACCCTTCACGAAGCCGACAATCAAGCATTCTGTTTATTAAACTAAGTAAATATAAGCAAAAAAGATTGCTGGGAAGTCATATCACGTTTATGGTTTATGGTAACATCCAATGTAACGCACTCAAAACATTGTGCTGGTGGATGCATTGAATAAATAGTACAGGGGTCATGGAGGTACCTACTTTAAGTAAACTTGTAACATTACAAACTTGTATTTTTTTTTTAACTTGCGAAAAACTTGGAACTTTGACCTCCTATTTCTCCGTAACTAGAAGGTTCCCAGGTATGGTCCAGAACAAAAAAATATCACAATGACGGGGAGAACTAGTGCTTTTCGTGTTCGTGAATGGTCATTTTACACCCATTGTACGAGTACCTATTTAATATTTGAGATCATCTATTTGTGATCCTCAGACAATTTTATAATCACGTTTATTTAAATCTCTTTGATTCAGTATAAACTGACTGACTTGTGTTTCCAAAAGAAAAATCGGTTGTCTGCGGGCGATGTTTTAAACAGGCACAGAGGCTGTTAGGTAAACCGTGCATGTGTCGCAGAAAAAGTCGATAGGTCGTCAAAAATGATATTTGCAACTAAACTACCCGTTCGTTTCAAATGGGTTGCAAAAACAAGTCTATTAGTAAATATTATTCATCTTGTTTATAAAAGTTTTAAATTTGTTTACAGTGACACTTTTGATATGGACGGTATTGATAGTGTCTGTAAGTTCAGACAAAATCAAGGGGAATATGTCAGATGCACGTATAATAACAAATTTGCTGGAAAAAATCTTAACATCGTACGTAAAGGACGATCAACTTACCGATTCCACGCGAAAGAAAAATAATATATTTGTGCCCATAATATCAACTATTGAAATTGAAAAGACAATCAAACAAAAAGTAAAAGACCTGAAACCGATGCTACAAGACAGCGATCAAAATAATACTGCAAAGAGAAGTACAGAAAATAATTTTGAAATAGAAAGAAGCGATGAAACAACGATTATAGAACTCGTGTCCCAAAATAAAAGGAGAGCTATGCCAAAGTCAGTTTTTAGACAAACTAAACAGTCAATCGACACATTCCAAAAAAAGATTGAAAACTACAAACAGTTAAGGCAAAACATAACGAAGTTGCTAGACAAAGTAAATACTGCAAGTTCAGCCAAGAAGCTGATAACAACATCGTTGGACGAAATGTTAGCTCTACTGATAAAACGACAGTGTAAGTTGAATAGTGTAGATATAACAAAAGTCATCAAACATCTCGTCAAAAATACACGCAAGTCAATGCCAGGACTGACTAACAAAGACTTGAAGAGGCTGGGACAGATGCCCCCTTTCAATGAACTCGAGTTTCACGACAAAACAGGAAATATAAGCGAAATAAGCGACCAAATATTCCTTCAGTTACTGTTACCTATAAGTAAACTGACAGACAAGTACAAATTAAAATGCACCTTTGACCAAAAAGAAAATGATGTTACCATAGACAAACCCAAGGTTATCCCCCTCTCCTCCAGTTATCGTGGCACAACTTTTGATCTAGTCAATCATGCAAAAGATCCATGCGAAAGTTTCATAATTTGCACACAAGAGCTAACAGACTTCTTAAAAACAACTTACGATACATTGAAAGTAACCGCCACCAACACCTTTAGAAATTACATCGACATGTATCATAGGGACATTAAACACGAAACTGTATACACAAGCGATACTATCACCACAAAATTAGATGCTTTAAGCAAAGTTACAGAAACAAAAGTTAAAGAAATATTCGTAAACGAATTGAAGAGCTTTATGCTAGATAAGAATAAACGTAAGACTGCTAACATCTTACATATCAAGAATTTCATAACAGCTACAACATTTAAAACTAAATATGACCTTCAAAGTCATTTGGATCGCGAAATGAGTGCTTTAAATAATAGCACATTTACAACAATTAAAGAAGATCTTATTGTTAACTTGAGACAGGATATGGATAATTTACGTGACCAATTTTCAACTAAAATTTGTAGTTATTTCGTACGGTGCAATAGTATACCAAGCAGGTCTCGAAGATTCAGTACACATCGGGCATTTATACCAAGGGGTGCTGAAAATATTTACGTTAAAGTACAACGTACCGACGAATTGAAGGATTCCTTACCCGGTTTTGGTGAGCGGAACTTGAATTCTGTACGAGGAGATAAGACCTCTCCATCAGGTAACAACGTGTTCGCTGCGATTAATCGAAGGAAGTATGGTTATGCAAATGTTACTAGAACTTCTATTCGGACGACTACAACTACAGGAAGTATATTCAGCAACGAAAATAGGTTGAAAGAACAGTTTTTTTAATTTTTTTAATAATGTCAGTAAATGTGTACCGATACAACAAAATACAAAAAGTTTATTGTCAAAAATATTATAAAAACGTTTTACATTGGCCCCAAACTAGGCAAAACTTGTCTTTTGGGGACCAACACAGATCAAGGGATTAGGTACCATTGGAAAAAATTAAATCATATTCGGTGACGAAACAGGAATAAAAAACTCTTCTCTAAACCTAAACTAAACGTTTAACAATCAAAATTAAAATTAAGTAAACATAATCAAATAAAAACAATAACGGTAACACGGGAAGACGCTTAAATGCGTGTAAGTAGGTATGAGGGTGTCATGAAGATCCGACTCTGGTTCAAGCCATGGTCCGGAGCGAGAGGGAATGGGAAGCCATCACCTCCTTCTGCGAAGCAGTCATGCTAGCGAAGGAGGTGGCGGAACGTGAGAGGGAGAGAACCTCACGTCCCAGCCGCCGCGGGAGACGCCCCGGGCGTCCGCGTCGGGGGCCACGTGGTGGCTCTCGGCCACCGTAAGCGCGGGCCTGTGGACGGTGAGTAATGGGCTAGCTCGCCGTCCGTCCGTCTTATGACGACAGGCCGTGTCGACGGCGAGTTCGTGTTCCACGCGCGCCTCAAAAAGATTTCAGCAAATCGGAGGGGCCCGCAAGAGCCGATGCCTGCCAGGGCTGCGGGACTGTTCGAAAGAGATACCGCGGCCCTGGAACACAAAGGGCAAAAGAAGGAACATGGATGGGTTTTAGTCAGTAAAAATCTGACACTCCCTTCCGCTTCGCCCAGAGCGGGAGGGGTCATTTGATGATTTCCCATCCCAAAAAAAGGGTGTCATGAAGAGTGTTTATGTATGAAGTGTGTGAGGGTGTGATGAAGAGTATGCATGTGTGAGGGATAATGGGAATTGGCAGATAATATGTGTACAAAAATCTATTACACCAGATTTACTACTTTTTCTGCTTTATAAGATTTAGTAGCCAGGATGTCAGGCTGTTTTTCATTTGTTAACGAGAGCAATCAGTACCTATATTTGATATAAAATAATATGTTCGTACATTGGACCACTTTTTTGGCGCGCATAATAGAAAAAAAATGTAATATAAGTATTGATGCATATTTTCGGATTATTTTAGTACTAAGTACATAGTTTTGTTAAAGATTTGGTTTGTTTGTCTAGCAATAATTATTTCGATGTAAAATATATTTAACTGATGTAAATAAATTGACGGGTGATCATTTTTTTATGTGCATTTAAAAATAAGTCTTTGAAAATCATCTTTAGGTTTCTCATATCATTTTTCATTTATTTCAGATAGATTACATCATAATCATCCATACATGTTTTTTACAATAATAAAATACGAATACAACAAATACATATAAACACAACTATGAAAACATTGGATCACGACCGCACTACTCGTAGATGTAGTTTTGTCCAATGCTCGATGAAGGAGCACTCCATTCTCCCTACAATGAGCTGCAGGGAGCTGTTGGGGCTGCCCCGTATGCGCCGCATCAGAGACGCTATTCATTTGTGACGTATCGCTTGAAAGCCATCCAGTTGAGCGTCTGCAAACATACCATGCGCTACAAAAGCGTGGCAACCCCACCAACATCCTAAACGCGTTATTATATTGGACACGCAAAGCACTGTAAAAGTCAGTCACGCGTTCCCTGATCTACATCATCTGTGAGGGCCTCGGTGATACAGTGGTCCAGGTACTTAAACTGTGCCACTCTTTTAAGATCACTGCCGTCCAATGTGACCTGAGGTACACCTAAACACCTTCATCTCACTTTTGGTCGTGTTATAGGTACCTGAGCCCATGGGTTTCCGCATAGCACTCACACACTTTTATTAATCGCCTGAGGGCAATGATCGATGGGCTCAGCAGCACCATATCGTCGGCATAACTTACATTGTTAACAAAAAATCCATCAATCGAGCAACCAACCTGGGAGCTGCTGAGCTCACGGACCACGTACAGGTAAAAGAGCTTGGGCGAAGTCAGAGCTCCCTGTCTTATGCCACACTCCAACCTATACGCATCCGATAGTGATCCCGCCCACCTGATATTGTTACGCTGATTGCCATGCCAATATTTAAGGAGCGATGTGAATTCGTCAAGAAGTTTAGTCTCACTCGACAACTTCTGGCACAGTTTGTCATACACAAACAGGTCGAATGCCTTCAACAGGTTTAAAAAACAGGCTTAAACCGGTGAATTCCTGGATAGTGTGCTTGAGACTCAATATAGCTCAATAACAGCGTAATACAGCTTATGGGAATTTCGAATGCCCATTTAAGATTTCTAGCGATTAAAATTCGAAATGACGAATGTGATTGACTTTTATAATTATTTACTAGCTTCCGCCCGCGACTTCGTCCGCGTGGAATAGTTACTTTGGGCTAACATGACTGCCCGGCTTTGCACATTGTGCGCGCAGTACCCGATCATTATTTTGCTGTGATTTTATTTTAAAACTGCGACAGCTCCTAAGATATTCACTTAAATCGAAAGATGTAAAGGGCAATTTTGTTTTAAACGAAATACTTGTGATGAGTAACGTATTTATTTGGATAAGGATTAATATCATGTTTATAAAAACACCTCCGTAAATAATGCATTATTTTAGAACAAATTTGGTTAGCATAAAAAAGGTTATGGCGAGCTAACCTTAAAAGATAGACATATGCTGTCGCGGACTTTTTTTTAGAACTTTTAAAGAGGAATAATTCTGTAATACATGATTTTTGCGAAACTTTAACCGTTTACGCAGCGCACGCAGCGGAAGCTCTCAATAGGAAAAAATATCTCCCGATTTTGAAACATTCTTCATTAGTGCTCCGCTCCTATTGGTCGTAGCGTGATGATATATAGCCTATAGCCTTCCTCGATAAATGGGCTATCTAACACTGAAAGAATTGTTCAAATCGGGACAGCAGTTCCTGAGATTAGCGCGTTCAAACAAACAAACAAACAAACTCTTCAGCTTTATAATATTAGTATAGATAGATTATAAAAGTCAATCACATCATTATCATATTCATCATCTGCCTAGCCTTGTCCCAAATTTATTAGGGTTGGCTTCCAGTCTTAACGGATGCAGCTGAAATCTTTCACATTTTAAAACTGAAAAGCTGGAAATAAAAAAAAAGTATTAAGAAAAACTAAAAATCCCGACTGAAAAGCAAAAAACAAGCACATTTGGAAGCAGGCGGGACTCGTTCGTCGCTCCGGGGGACACATTTTACCACTTTGGAAGTGTCTATCTTTCAAACGACTGAATATGAGAAAAATAGTTTTAGGAACCTCAATGAAATTTTAAGACCTATCTGTAGACACCCCGCACGTATAGATTTAATGAATTTTTGTTTTTTAGTTTCCGTTCCATGTATCCCAATCCCTTAATCAGAGAATACTTCTACCTACCAAGTTTCAACTGTATAGTCCAAATAGTTTCTGAATAAAGTGGCTTTGACATACGGACGGACAGACAGTCATGACGAATCTGGGGTTCCGGGTTTCGTTTTTTGCTATTCGGCTATGGAACTCTAAAAAGGGAACACATTTGTATGGAGAATCGCAGCCCCTATTTATGCAGCGCACGTCACGGATGAGACGTGCTGTACGCCGATGTTGAAACCGTCGACGGCGGATTGGCCGGCCGGCGCGGCGGCGGCGCGGCGACGTGAACGGCGGCGTTATCAGCGTGGGCACTTGCCACTTCAACTTGAAGTTAGTGAGTTAATTTTAATTAGTCAAACAGTGCAGAGTAACTATTCAATTAAGAACTCCGAAGGAAATCGCCACAATCGTCGAATGGGAAGATCGCCGCTTATACACTCACCAACACTGCATTAAAAGCAAAGATGATGATATCATCATTTAACAAAAATATAAATTGTGGACTAAACTACCTATGGGTAGCACAGTATAGTCCACAATTTATTATTTTCGGGTCGAAAAAAAGGGCTTTTCATACTAATTGTGTCAGCCGAAGTGATATTTGGTATGCTAACCCGTCTTATTTTAGACCAGTGTTCCTGTTCTATTTCACCCTGTTTACATAATTGCGACAATGGTACACACAGAATTAGTATTAGGTACCTACTAACCGCTCAAGTTTTAAAATGTTAGGTACACTGCTACAACAACGAATAATCTAAAGAATACTTCAAAAAGAGTTAATTGTTTCTTATTATTATTGTTTGTGCATGATCCTCCGAAGTTCGTCACACAGCTCCCTTATAGAAAAGGTTTGTACCTCTCCACCTAATTGTTTTATGAAATAAAATAGAGACATTTTACCTAAAATAAAATGTGTATTAAACCATACTTACCTTATTCGAAACCTAATAAAACATGAGAGTAGCATTCTTGACTTCCTGCTAGTACTAGCCGTGCGGAAACAACCCCACCACTGTCTGCGTCTCGCTCTAACGTCTCTCCCACCACCCCCACCACCACCTAAGGCAGCTCGCGTGTCGATCGCGAGTTTTGCGTCATTGAGTTTGCTCATGTTTTTATAACACCAGGCAGGTATTTAAGTTATTAGGTTTCGAATAAGGTAAGTATGGTTTAATACACATTTTATTTTAGGTAAAATGTCTCTATTAAACCCACTTGACCGTTATTCGAAACCTAATAAAACATGAGAGACGTGTTTGTTATCGCCTGGTGGTGGTGTCGCCTATAGCCTTCCTCGATAAATGGGCTATCTAACACTGAAAGAATTGTTCAAATCGGGACAGCAGTTCCTGAGATTAGCGCGTTCAAACAAACAAACAAACAAACTCTTCAGCTTTATAATATTAGTATAGATAGATTATAAAAGTCAATCACATCATTATCATATTCATCATCTGCCTAGCCTTGTCCCAAATTTATTAGGGTTGGCTTCCAGTCTTAACGGATGCAGCTGAAATCTTTCACATTTTAAAACTGAAAAGCTGGAAATAAAAAAAAAGTATTAAGAAAAACTAAAAATCCCGACTGAAAAGCAAAAAACAAGCACATTTGGAAGCAGGCGGGACTCGTTCGTCGCTCCGGGGGACACATTTTACCACTTTGGAAGTGTCTATCTTTCAAACGACTGAATATGAGAAAAATAGTTTTAGGAACCTCAATGAAATTTTAAGACCTATCTGTAGACACCCCGCACGTATAGATTTAATGAATTTTTGTTTTTTAGTTTCCGTTCCATGTATCCCAATCCCTTAATCAGAGAATACTTCTACCTACCAAGTTTCAACTGTATAGTCCAAATAGTTTCTGAATAAAGTGGCTTTGACATACGGACGGACAGACAGTCATGACGAATCTGGGGTTCCGGGTTTCGTTTTTTGCTATTCGGCTATGGAACTCTAAAAAGGGAACACATTTGTATGGAGAATCGCAGCCCCTATTTATGCAGCGCACGTCACGGATGAGACGTGCTGTACGCCGATGTTGAAACCGTCGACGGCGGATTGGCCGGCCGGCGCGGCGGCGGCGCGGCGACGTGAACGGCGGCGTTATCAGCGTGGGCACTTGCCACTTCAACTTGAAGTTAGTGAGTTAATTTTAATTAGTCAAACAGTGCAGAGTAACTATTCAATTAAGAACTCCGAAGGAAATCGCCACAATCGTCGAATGGGAAGATCGCCGCTTATACACTCACCAACACTGCATTAAAAGCAAAGATGATGATATCATCATTTAACAAAAATATAAATTGTGGACTAAACTACCTATGGGTAGCACAGTATAGTCCACAATTTATTATTTTCGGGTCGAAAAAAAGGGCTTTTCATACTAATTGTGTCAGCCGAAGTGATATTTGGTATGCTAACCCGTCTTATTTTAGACCAGTGTTCCTGTTCTATTTCACCCTGTTTACATAATTGCGACAATGGTACACACAGAATTAGTATTAGGTACCTACTAACCGCTCAAGTTTTAAAATGTTAGGTACACTGCTACAACAACGAATAATCTAAAGAATACTTCAAAAAGAGTTAATTGTTTCTTATTATTATTGTTTGTGCATGATCCTCCGAAGTTCGTCACACAGCTCCCTTATAGAAAAGGTTTGTACCTCTCCACCTAATTGTTTTATGAAATAAAATAGAGACATTTTACCTAAAATAAAATGTGTATTAAACCATACTTACCTTATTCGAAACCTAATAAAACATGAGAGTAGCATTCTTGACTTCCTGCTAGTACTAGCCGTGCGGAAACAACCCCACCACTGTCTGCGTCTCGCTCTAACGTCTCTCCCACCACCCCCACCACCACCTAAGGCAGCTCGCGTGTCGATCGCGAGTTTTGCGTCATTGAGTTTGCTCATGTTTTTATAACACCAGGCAGGTATTTAAGTTATTAGGTTTCGAATAAGGTAAGTATGGTTTAATACACATTTTATTTTAGGTAAAATGTCTATAAACCCACTTGACCGTTATTCGAAACCTAATAAAACATGAGAGACGTGTTTGTTATCGCCTGGTGGTGGTGTCGCCAATGTGATCTAGAGTAAGCTTGCAGTATATTTGCAATGAAATAACAGAATATTGAAAAATCACAATTGTGTTTTTATTTATTAATCACAACAATAGGTACAACAATCCTATTACTTTTAATATACATTTTGTATGTATGAGGATTAATGGGAGAGCATCTCGAAACTTACAAATAATCTATAATTAGTTAATAATGACTATTAATGAATTTTCTATTCTACAGGCTCAAAGAGAGTAGTAATCAAATCAGTCTTTGATGCATCTGTTCGAATCTCACGGCAATAGAATTTCTTAAAAGTATTGGCCGATTTCCAATTACCTCTTAAGAGTATGTCGTCTAGATGGAACTGTTCCATCCAGTTCTTTGAGGCTACTGCTGATCGGAAGCTGCCCGGTGTGCCCTGTATGCCAGCGTCCTTTAACGTTTTCTTCATCCAACCGGCAATTATAGTGCGGGTCGCTGGTTTGGGGTCTCCAAAAGTGCTCAGAAACAAGTTGTCTGACGAAATTACTTCTCTTCTTGGGCGTGACAGATGGATCAGATGTTTGACCCAATGGACTGGGTCTAAACTTTTATTTTCTTTATTTTGTAGAAGTTTCCAGCCTGATTGTCTCCGGTTAGCTGTGTCTGTCTTTGATCCAAAAGCCGGCCAGAGAATTATATTATCTTCGGATTGAACGTAGTGTTCTGGTGAGATCCGAAGGAGTGTAAGATCGTGAACACGTCGCCCAGAACAGAGAAGTAGGATTGCGGCAGTTTGACAGGAAGCTTCGTAGAAGTTAACAGTTTCAGGATTTTTCTGACTTAAATATGAAATGAGCGTATTAATATCCCAAATCGGTGGCTTGGGTAGTTTAGGATGAGCCGAAGAGATCGATTTTAGAACTTGTCTTACGAGGGTGTGCGAACTTATTTTTGTTTGATTATCCGGGTCACAAAAAGTCGAGACCGCCGATTTATGAACGAGAATCGTGCTCAGGGAAAGCCCCTCTACTTGATGCAGATCAGCTAGGAATCGTGCAAATTGAGAACCAGTCGGTTGTAGTGAGTTAATCTCATTATTTTTAGCCCAGTTCATCCATCTTTTCCAGGCTGGTCTATAAGTGTTAAGAGTAGACTTACGCCAACTGGATAATAAAAGAGACCTTTGTTCTTCTGACCAATCCTTCAATGTTGGTTCCCACCCCCACATCTCCAAACTTCGAGCGTCATTGTTGCCACGTTTGGTGGCGGAAGACCGGTTGAGACATCTACTAGCACCTTGGGTAGGTTCCTGATGGTGAACGGGGGACTTAATGCTCTGCTCTTCAGATCTGGTCTCCAGTATACTTTGTCCCACCGTGGAGCGACTATCAGGTAAACGCCTCTTGCCTTGTTTAGGTGTGCTAGTACTCTGGGGATCAAGTGGGGTGGTGGGAACACCCAAGCTAGCGTGTAAGTCCAGTTCGCTGCTAGAGCATCGTACCTCCTGGCTCGCGGGTCGGTCCTGTCGAGTGTGCAATAGTCCTGTAGGATATGTGCCCGTCGAGATGCAAAGAGGTCGATTTGTGGTTGGCCCCATTTTGAAAAAATTACTTCTGTTGCCGTTGCCAGAAGGTGCCATTCTGAAGGCGTCTTCTGACGAGACAGGTGATCCGCTTCCGAGTTGTAACTGCCTGGCAGGTGATAAATCATCATGTGGATGTTGTGGTGATCTAGGTTTGCGAAAGCTTCTGCTGCAAGGTTTACTAGGGCTTGAGATTTTGTGCCGCCTTCGTTGCGTAGGTACGATACCGTGGTTTTGTTGTCGCACTGGACTAGTAAAGCCGAAGAGCTCAGGTAACGACAGTGGTCTCGTAAGACGTTTATTATGGCAATGAGTTCTTTTTGGTTGCAATGCAACTCCTGTTCCGTCACTGACCATGTGCCTTGTAAGCTCGTGTTGTCTAGCAAGGCCCCCCAGCCGATGTCGCTCGCATCGGTTGTCAGATAGTGTGATGGTAGAGGACAGTGAATGGTTGAAGGGATTCTGTAATTCGTTAGCCACCACAGGAGTTCGCTTTTTGCTTTTGGGCTTAGCTGAGTTTTTGTGCAGGCAGGTGTCTTCAGAAGAGCATTTGCATGCATTTGAAGGCTTCGATAGTTTAATCTTCCTCTTGTCACGACAAAGCTGGCGAAGTTTAGTACCCCTATAAGCATCTGAAGTTGTTTCAGTTCCACCGAACGAGATTGCAGGGAATTCGAAACGTAGACTTTCAGTTTGGATGCTGTTCTTTCTGGGAGATATTTGACATTTTTCCATGTGTCCCATACGATGCCTAAGAACTCCAGAGACTTTTGTGGGACTAGGACCGACTTTTTTCTGTTTATTATCCATCCCAGATGTTCGAGCAAGTTTATTGTGGTTGCAACATGGGACTGTAGAACCGAACGGTTCTGATGGACTAGGAGGAAATCATCTAGGTATACTAGAGTGCGGATGCCTTGTTCCCGCAGCATCTGGGCTACCCAGTTTGTTAGACTGGCAAAGGCTTTGGGAGCAGAACTTAGACCGAATGGCAAGCAAGTCATCTCGTACAGTTTTTCGTTGTACATTAGACGTAAATATCGCTGGTGTGTTCGTGCAATCCGTAAATGAAAATACGCTTGGTGCAAATCTATTTTGGCCATCCAGTCGCTTTCCTGAAGGAAGTCGGGTACTCTGTGGATATTTATAAGCCGGAATTTGTCGGTGTGAACATACTCGTTTAGGTTTTTCAGGTTGAAAATAGGCCTCATCGTGCCGTCGCTTTTCGGCCGAAGAAAAATGGTTGATATGAAACTCGGGGATCGCTTGGCCTCTCGTATTACACCTTGTGATAACATTTCCGAAATTATGTTTGACATCTCTGGCGAGTGTGTAGTTAGACGGTGACGAAAATGTTGACTGAGCGGTGGTTTCCTGTTGAAAGGAATACGGTAGCCTTTTATAATTTTTTGAATGTAGGGCGGTGCCCCGAGCGCTTCCCAACGGCTGTGATAAAATTGAAGTTGACCGGCACGAAAAGGCATTCTCGAGTCAATATTTGCGGTTATTTTGTTCTCTCCTATCCCGGCGGGATGAGGGAGAGTTTGCCCTGCGGCCTTTATGACCCTCGTTATGTCTTCCTCTTTTTCCACCTTTGCCTCGAAAGGATTGATGATTTTGGTCACGGTTGTTCCTTCTAAAAGCAGGTTTATTGTCCCGTTTTGGGGCCTGGGATATTTTTAACGGAGGACCGTACGACGTACTTGGTCGCTGCGATGGCCCCGGATCGTTCTGCGGTGCAGAGTTTGTGCGATCCTTATTTTTGGGCCAAAATACGCTTTTCACGCCTCCTGCTTTTTCCAGGACAGTTGTAAACTTGTCGCTGTCAAATAAGTGGGAACATGTCGGTGGAATTTTCCGCAATGCACTTTTATGATATGGGTCTTTCACCGAAGCTATAATGGCCTCTCTTCTGTATTGTACAAGCTCAGCTCTGTGTCCACAAACTAGTTGAAATATGTCACTTGTTATTTTTGGATACTCACCTTTAGTGAAGATTTCGGTTATTTTCTCAACAATATTGGCATGGCTTAACTGCTCAGATTGCTGTGCCCATGTTAAAAAGCTACGCATTTCATTTTGCATTAAGTACATCTCTTTGCTTTAATAAAGCATAAGTTATACCTGAAAAAGCTTTTTCCATCTGTGCTGTAAACTTAGAAGTATCATAACGCTTTATTTCCTCATTAAGTTCGAGGTTATTAAAACCTGGATCATGTACATACAGCTTTTGTACGTCCGCGTAGCGCACACTGTTCCAATCGGGAAGCACAAAGCGTTGCAAGATTGTTAACTGATCCAAAAATGCTGATGAAGCATGAGGGACCGAAGGTTCCTTCAATTTTGTACTAATGTTTAGACTAAACGTATTATCGTAGCATGCTCCGGCATCAGCAGCGGATGACGGAGCTAAGGGGGGTTCAGTGGCATCCCCTTCAAATAAGTCACCGCTAATGTTAGGATCTACATAAGAACTACATTCTTCTTGATAAAATTCTCTTGGGGTGCTAGTTTGCCGCCGGGACAGCTCGTATTTTAGGTTAGACACTTCGGTTAATAATTTGTTTAACTTACTTGAGTTACGTTTCCTTTTGGATTTGTACTTCCTACGACGTCTGTTATTACGGTTTGTATGACTGCTTGACGAGAAGCTTGAGCTGGTTGATGAACTACTGCTCGAGCTCGACTCTGTACTTGAAGATCGTTTACGTTTCCTTACGTCATCGGCACCATTACGATTCTTCTCAACCACACCTTCCTCCCTCGTTGCAGCGGATGGGCCTGCCTCATCCATGTTCATATTCGAAATCGCAATTTAAACTTACTATACTGTTGGATAAAAACACGATATCAAAAAACGTCGAAGTTTATAACGAACAAATTTCGCGATACCCACTGAAATATACGTATATAAAACCTAAAAATCTGCTTCGAATATCGAAAAATATCACCATTAGAAAATAAAACACTTAATAGGTTCAAGAAACCTACACATGAAAAAGAAAAAATATCTAATTTAAATAAGTATATCGAACGGTATCACCGCACAAGCACTTTTTACTAGCGACCTATTTGGTCGGAAATCAAAACGCCAATGACGCAAAACTCGCGATCGACACGCGAGCTGCCTTAGGTGGTGGTGGGGGTGGTGGGAGAGACGTTAGAGCGAGACGCAGACAGTGGTGGGGTTGTTTCCGCACGGCTAGTACTAGCAGGAAGTCAAGAATGCTACTCTCATGTTTTATTAGGTTTCGAATAACGGTCAAGTGGGTTTAATACAACCGTTATTGTACATAACTATGTCGTTATTACTGACCCACGCAGTTTCACTGGTCATTTATTTTTTTGTGTATTTATTTATTTGTGAAATTAGTCAAGTATATATGATATGGTCAAACTTCGAAGCTTCTACGTTTGGCTAACCAAACCTCCGGTTTGACAAGAAAGTCCAAATCAATCGCGTGTTTCGGCCATTGACTAACGAATTTCTGTCTGAACTGTCTAATCCTAGGAGAGACTAACTTGGACACTCTAACGCCGACAGTCATACGATTAAGTAATTAGGATTTTGGCCAGTAGGTATGCTAATTTGACCTAAAGTTCAAGGTAAATATCAATATTTTGCAATAAGGCGTAGTCGACGAAGTATTTCTGTATGCAGGGTTTAAAATTACCTAACAGGAAGAGGATGGCGGGGTCCGCTTTGATATTTTTTTTTAAGTGGTGATTAATGCCGAACGCATACCGCACCGTCCGGGGAGACGGTTTGGTTATATGGGGCTTACACCCACTAAAAAACACCGCCGTGAGCCTATAGTCGCCTTTGCGGATGGGCCGTGAGAACTGCTACGCATGACATTCGCGACCGATGGGGTCAGCGCAGCCCGACTCCGGGCACCAAACACCCGCAAACATCCGCTTCCTAACCTAACCTGTTCAAGTCGGGGTGCCCTAAGTCCCGAGCTCACTTCGCTCGCTCTTTCATCCTATGCCTAATTCTTTATTATTCCATGCGAGCAACAATAATAACGACGGAGACCCGCGAAGTGGTGGTGGTTAAAAAAAAATACCCACGAAGGGGATAGCGGGGTCTTAGCTCGCTCGCTCACTAGACTCCGCCATCTCCTTCGAACCTAATCTGTCCGAGTCGGGGTGTCCCAAGTCCGCACGCAAATTTGTTAATGTGTGTGAATTTCTTTATTCGTGACGTAACAATAGGATAATGCTTGTCTCTGTGTGTGAACGTCAAATTCCCGTAGTGTACAGTATGTGTTGACTTCGCCTCCCGCAAAAAGTGGCAGATGATCGGCTATTCACTCTAAGCAATCTCCTGGGGTTCTAAAATGGTAAATCAAAAACGTACCTCTCTGTGTCACCTTGTAACCATTTTACGAATTTAAACGTAATTCATATTATTATCCTATTATGATTCTGCTAAAGCTGCCATTTTAGACCCCGGGGCTATTATTCTATGCATGGAACTGATAAGTACTTGAACGTATTTCAGTAATTTTGTAAGGTGGCAGCATTATAACCTATAGTTGTTCGTTCTATAATCTATTGTATTTTCAAAGACAGCTGTCACTTTGTCATGTCATTCATGTCAATAATATTTAAAAATCACTACAGCGCGCCGGTTGTTTTCATTTCAACCATATCAATTTATAAAGAAAATGTCGGCTTTTCATGGATTCCCCGACCTACCTGGGCCAGAGGAGATTCCCTTCTGTAAACTAAATGAAGTTTTCTGTTGTGGGAATGCACGTTATGGAAATATCACTACGTTTACAAATTCGGTAAGGTTAGCTCCATAGTTTCGCAATTATTTAAAATAAAAACCATAGTTTATCTGTTAATTTTGGTTTCAGACGAAGAGCCATCCCGTGATTAACGTAACCCGCGACATTTATCATCACAGGACATCGGACGAAAACATTTCTATGTATATTGACGTTGACGATAATTTACTCAAGAAAATCACTAGTGTGTGGTACAAACAAGGATTTTTAGAGGCTTTAGGCGTCGCTGCAGATCCCTCAGTGAACCGCGAGAGCCAGATCCTAGCCGTCGCCGCATCATACGTATTGAAAGTCGCAAATGTATTCACAGCGTTCAGATACTTTTTACAGCCACATTTGAAGGATATAGGGCCTAAAATCGTTGCCAACTACTCAAGAACCAGGAACTGGGGTAACGGTCCAATCAAATGTATGGCATGGCATCCTCATGCAACTAAAATGGCTGTAGCGACAGTGGATGACAATGTAAGAATATACTGTTCAGAAGTGGCATTTGTATCGACATTGAAATGTAAGGCACAAGGACATGTTTCTTCATTAAGTTGGAGACCATTCTCAGCTTCTGAATTAGCTGTGGGATGCGAGCAGGGTGTGATTGTATGGACTGTGGATCCGAATTCTATGTTTACTAAACCTTCATCTAGTAATGCAGTTGTTTTGAAAAGGTATGACTAGACTGTTTTCTCCGTTTTGTTTGTCTTATTTAGAAGCCTTTAAGGATAGAGATGTATCTTATTTTATTGCTTCATCAGTATAGTGGTTGTGTTACTAAAACGCATTACGGTTTCCTGGGTTTGATTCCTAAGTTGAGCAAGGGTTGTTATTTTTCCATCAGGAACTTTTAAATAATGCAGAACGAGGTGCCTGCGACATTTTGGAGTCTATGCACTGGGACAGGGCTATGTTCAAATGATTATAACTCTTAAAATAATTGGTGTAGAATCAATATTTTGATTTCATTTTGTAGGCTGACTCAAATACTTCTGATTAATCTTAAAAACATGCAACAGTACTGTATTTTCTTAGGCACATTTTACACATTATTCAGGAAAATTTATTTAGTAATTTGATAACCTCAGCTATTACCCTTGCAATAAGGTCATTTGCACATCTATGTATCTTAGATTCAAAGATATAGAATTTCATTGAACATACCCTAGATCAGCCAAATAAAAAAACTTGTTTTGTCTATAGAAACTAGTATATAATATGCCCTTAAAATATTGGTAACTGTTAACCAAACACACTGTATACGAGGTGGAAGGGACAGCGTGAAAACGGTTATCACATATTCAGTATATCATTCTGAAAAAAAAAAACAGCTGTTCCATACATTTTGACCATGTAGATATTGCACTTTGTAGGAAACAGCTGTTTTTTGTTAAATAACCGATAAAAAAAAATCCTTGTTGGGGGGCTCAGAATGATGTACTGAATACGTGGTCCTATATATTTTATAATTTTTGTCTCTTGGTATGTTTGTTCTGGCTAATCTTCAAAACGGCTGGATTTTGACGGGACTTTTACGAGTACTAGCAGATAGCTGATGTTATAAGGAGTAACTACTTTTATTTTAGAAAAAGGTTTAAGGTTCCATGTAAAAAAAAAACCTATGAAATTGTAAACAAAATCCCATTTATAAAAGGAAGTAATATTTTTACAATAATTTCATGCGGATGAAGGTCACGGACAACAGCTAGTACAAAATAAATTAATAATATTATTCAGAAGTTCGTACTATCATTCACAGGCCAGGTCACAGTCCGGTCACCGACGTGAGCTGGTCTCCCAATGGTGACTTGCTGATCAGCTGTTCTGGTGCCGACACATCCATGTTAGTGTGGGATGTGTCCATGGAGACCGCAGTACCGCTCCGGAGGGTGGCAGGTGGTGGCATCGTGTTTGCACGCTGGTCGTTTGACGCTGGCAAGGTGTTTGCTGCCACTTCTTCTATTATTTTTAGGTGAGTTTAAATCTATGAGTTATAATCTAGAATGCAGATGATAAAAGTAGGGTCACCTCATCGTCTGCTCAACTTCAGCCCAACTATGTTGGAGTCGACTTCTCATCTAATCAGATGAAGCTGTGTATCAGTATCTTAGATGGAGCAACTGCCTATCTGAGTTCCACAACCCAGGCACTGGTTGATATCAGGTCAATTGTCAGGCTTTTTGGTTACTGACAACCCAAACCCAACGCTACGCACCAGAATATTCAAAAGGTAATAAGGGTAATTTACCTACCCATTCATTATTTTAACAAGTCATATCTTCTCTTTAATGTTGAACCAATAAGTAAAACATATTTTCAAATCTTAGGAGGAGCGTTACTGGTGAGCATGAGTTCCTAGGTTCGGTTTCCCTGTTGGGTAGTGTTTATAGGGTTTTTCTATCAGGAATTTGTGACGGAAAACATTGTGAGTGAGCAGGCAAGTCTAGGACAAAAAAAAAAACGAAGACATGTAACGTCTGCCAAGCTGAATATGATGGCAATAACTCGCCCCCTATTCATGGGAAGCCTGTACATGTGTAGCGGCACTACAAAAAGTACTATAGAAACTTAGTACAAAAAGTACTACAGCGCCATCTATGCCACAAATGAAGAACTAACATCGATTTCCTAATATGGCGATATTATGGTTATCTGCGACTTAAGGTGGAAGCGTCAGGGTAGCCCGCGAAATTAAAATTTTCTTACGTTTTTTGCAATTTGCAGGTCTGTCTCAGGTTGTATGTTGATGAAAAATGAGTCGCGCAAGTAACACGTATGTAGTTACAGAATTTATACATTTTTGATTTAAACATTAATATAACCTTCTAAGTTTAGATTTAGGTTAAGCCGTACTTACCTAGGTTGGTCCGTGGTAGGGTGACCACCCATTACATACCGAGTTTCCTCCGTGCCTCGGAAAGCATGTTAAGCCGTTGGTCCCGGCTATCATTTGTAGATCTTTGACAGTCGTTACAGGTAGTCAGTGACCCGAAAGTCTGACAACCAGTCTTACCAAGGGGTATCGTATTACCTAGCGCTAACTGGGTTGTGGAGGTCAGATAGGCAGTCGCTCCATGTAAAATACTGGTATTCAGCTGCATCCGGTTAGACTGGAAGCCGACCCCAACATAGTTGGGAAAAGGCTAGGCAGATGATGATGATAACCCTCTAAGTTCATTTAACCCCATTCAATAATTATTTCATGAAAAAGTCCTTCAATGGGGTTAAATGAATTTAAAGGGTTGTATTAATGTTGTGAAAATTTGTATTTCGCGAAATACCCTGGCGCTTACCTTAAGAGAATATAGAAAAACCCGTCTGGTCGGACGATCCCCCTTTTCTATGGGGTATAAAGAACTTTACACCCTGTTCCTCAAATCTCTAAAAAACTCCGAATCCAGGTTGACCGCAGCGAGGAAAACCTGCTCATGTGGATATCCATTGATGACTCTGCCCTGGAGTAAAAATATGGTGCTGTTCCACAAACGATGGGGCACTTAATGACGTGGTCTGAGTGTCCTGTTGTTTGTTCGTTACAGGAACTGATGGACGCTGAACGGCCGACACAATTTTGATTGGCATCGACACGCTAAAAGAAGAACATGGGACTTAAAAATAACTGGCAAAATGTGGTACTATTAAGTACCTCTCTTTAATCCTTCGGGCATCACTGACGTGTTCTTATGCCTTGTTACCCGACTGCCAAGGAAGGGTTATGTTTTTCGCGCGTATCTTGTATGTTTCTTTGTAAATTTATTTATTACCTTCTTCCAAACGGCTGGATGGATTACGACAGTTAAGTAGAGATGGGTAATCACCCGGGTTAAAACCTACTAGTGGGTTAAAACCCAGTTATCACCCGTTTCATTCCACCCACTGGGTGGTTTGGCTGGGTGAAAATAAAATAATTCGGATTTATTATTTAAACATGTAAGTAGTGAACTACGGCCGGTGTGCGGGGTGACAAGACCGAGAGGGGAAGGGATGTGACTCACGCGCAGCTATCCCCGCGCCCCTTCCCCGCTCAAACTTCAAACTTGTCAGTCTAGTTTACTTCGCTGGTTAGAGTGCGCGCGTTTTAGGTCATTTTTTTGTAACTTTTTATAGGTGTAGACTTGTCTCTCTCACACACACTCAGTGCTGTAGACCATTTAGGTCTACAGCACTGAGTACACGTATACACCTTGCGGCAGTCTGGGGAAGGAGGTCTGAGTCTGAATTAAGTTTGTCGATTGAAGGCAGTGCATCTTCAGTGAGCCAGCCAACAAATGTAAATAAAGAACATTTAAATTCATTATTAGCTAAGGCTATTTATGTATCGGGAACACCCCTTTCAATAGTAGAACATCCCCTGTGGATTAATTTTTTCAACGAACTCCAGCCACTGTACAAATTGCCAACCAGGAAAACGGCTTCTACCACCGTTTTAGACAAAACTTATAGCTTAACTGTGCAGCTCACACTTTACATTAAATCTGCAAAAACCTTATCAGAATTGATGTAATAAATGCTAGTAAGAATATGGTAATAAATGGTTAAAACTATTAAAAAAAGTCACGTTTTAACATCTTTACTTGCAAAAATTGTAAAGGAAAAAAATGCTGGTGAAGCTTTGAAGTTGCCATGCGATACCCGATGGGGCAGTTATTACACTAGATTTAAAAGTATTGGCGGCGGCGACCTTTCGCGTCCGGCCCTGGTTCCAGCCATGGTCCGGAGCGAGAGGGAATGGGAGGCCGTCACCTCCTTCTGCGAAGCAGTCATCGAAGGAGGTGGCGGAACGTGAGAGGGAGAGGACCTCACGTCCCAGCCGCCTCGGGAGAAGCACCGGGCGTCGGGGGCCACGTGGTGGCTCTCGGCCACCGTAGGCGCGGGCCTGTGGACGGTGAGTAATGGGCTAGCTCGCCGTCCGTCCGTCGTATGACGACAGGCCGTGTCGACGGCGCTTTCGTGTTCCAAGCGCGCCTCAAAGAGATGTCAGCAAACAGGAGGGGCCCGCAAGGGCCGATGCCTGCCAGGGCTGCGGGACTGTTCGAAAGAGATACCGCGGCCCTGGAATACAAAGGGCAAAAGAAGGAACATGGATGGTTTTTAGTCAGTAAAAGTCTGACACTCCCTTCCGCTCCGCCCAGAGAGGGAGGCGTCATTTGACGATATCCCATCCCAAAAAAAAATATATATATATAGGTATATACATTTATCCTGCATTTGACCAGCGTCAGGCGGAAGGTGAGGGCGCCGTGGCGCCTCTAGCCCAGTGGCTAGAGGCGCCACGGCGCCCTCAAAGACGTATTAGGGGACTTATCGCCACTATCGTGGCGTGCCCTGTTGCGACAGTCGCTCTCTCCATGTCGCCATGAGATCGCGCCGGAGGTCTGTCCGCTGAGCGACAATTTGCCGCGGCAGCGGAGCTTCCCCCCGGCGTAGTGCCTCCGCGCGCCACTCGTGCAGGCGCGCGAGGACTATGGCCTCCAGATCCCATGGCGGCAATCCGGCAAGGAGGCTCGCCGCCTCGCCGGAGATCGTGCGGTACCCCCGGACCAGCCTTACGGCTACCACCTTTTGGGGCGCGTTCAGATAGTGCGCGGCTCGCAGCCTTAACGAACGCGCCTACACCGGGGCCCCGTAAAGGGCCATGGACCGCACGATCCCCGCGTAGAGCCTCCGGCAGGAGGCGTTTGGACCCCTCAGGTTGGGCAAGAGCCGCTTGAAGGCAGCCCCGGCCCGTTCCAGTTTGGGAGCCAAACATCGGAAGTGCTCCACGAAGTTCCACCGGCTGTTGAGGACGAGTCCAAGGTACTTCAACGTCGACTCGACGCCGATGGGAACCCCTCCTACCGTCAGTATGGATCCCAACGGTGGCGCATTCCATGAAAGCACATGGCCTCGGACTTTTGCAACGCCAAATCTCGAGACCCAATTCCCGGATCCTCTCCACGACTATCGCAACCCCGCGTGTCATTAATTCGGCCGCCGCCTCGTGCGACCTCCCCTGCGCCAGCACCAGCGTGTCGTCAGCGTAGCAAACTACACTGACGCCGCTAGGGAGCCACGTACAAACAGCCCTAAACCATCTACATCCGGCATTAACAATTTTCATTTTTTGTGTGTGTGTGTCGTGTGTGTGTGTCGTGTGTGTGTGTGTGTGTTTGTGTTTGAAAAAAAAAACAAAATATCGTATTTTATGCGCATCATAGTAATACGTTAATAAAAAAAAAATAACCAAACCTTTCGAGTAGGGAATCAAAATAAAGAAAATTAAAAGGGGTTTCCAAAAATATATATGTCGCAGGCATTTTGTATGATTTCGCCATTTACATACGGCGTCGGCAATTTATAAACGCTCGCTGTTATGAAAAATGCCGAAGGCAAAATGTATAATGCCGTGTCATTATCTAATATGCCGAAACACAGGTCGACGGATCCGCGCTGCGCGGGGCTCCTATTTCTGTCTGCAAGGTTTACAGGAACCTAACTAACCGAACCTCGGGGTGCCCCTGACGTCGACCGTCTAGGGTTAGCGTTTCCGTCAGCAGGTCGACGGATTCTCTGTTGTTATGTACGTGTTGCAGGCATTTTGTATGATTTCGCCATTTACATACGGCGTCGGCAATTTATAAACGCTCGCTGTTATGAAAAAAGCGTTTATAAATTGCCGACGCCGTATGTAAATGGCGAAATCATACAAAATGCCTGCGACATATATAAATTATATTTTTAAATTTAACTAAAAGAATATTATAATAATAATAATATTTGCAGTCGGGTTTTTGATTTTTCTAATTATGTAATTTGTTTTACAGAGTATGGGACACGAAGCGCTGGACGCCAGAGCGATGGTGCGCGCGCGGTAACCGCGTCGTGGCAGCCTGCTGGGGACCCAACGATATACTGCTGTTTGCTGCCAAGGGGGAACCCATGGTCTATGCCCTTACTAATACAGGGCTTATGAGTGGTCAGTATTTTTCTATACTAATATTATAAAGAGGTCATGTTTTTAAGTTTGTTTGTTGGGGTTAATCTTATAAATACTGATCAGATAACAAAAAATATTTCAGTAATCTACATTATACTCGAGTGATGTACAAATTCACATAAACTAACATCTCGCCGGAAAGGTTAGGCAGAGGTGTTCTCTCATAGACCCACAATTTTCCTGTAATGTTTGAAGTTGTTTTAGGAGGGGGCGAGCTTACTAAAATAAAATGAATCACAACATATTATAATCCACCGCGTCTGTTTATCTGTCTGTCTGTTCGCGATAAACTCAAAAACTACTGCACCGATTTTACATGCTGTTTTCACCAATGGATAGAGTGGTTCTCGAGGAAGGTTTTAGGATATAATTTGTCAAGTTTTTGTATACGCTGGCTAAAATGTAATGATATTTGTTGGAGGTGTCGGAAAAATAAGCCGTCTGGGAGCTTTCAATGAAAACGCTGCCTAAACCCTTTGAGATATAACAAAATGATGTATGGTCAACTGGAACGGGATTGAAAGTTCATGATTACTTTTGGTCGCGATAACCGATGTGTGTTCCAAAACCACACAAACCTCAAATAATATCTGATTGTTCAGGATTTTAGGTCTGTACCTAAAATCCTGAACAATCAGATAGTATTTGTCGCCAGCACATCAAGCTACTACAATCTGTCAAATTTCTTTAATAGATTATCAACTTTATCGCTAAAGAACTAGGTTCAAGGTTGGTTGGGAAAAATTGACAGTTTCGGGTAGCTTGATGTGCTGGCGTCTGTACAACAAGAAATAATCTAATATTCAAAAAATATGTTTGTTTGTTTATTTTTTCGAACGTAATAATCTCTGGAACTACCAGACGGGTTTGAAAAAATCTTTTTTGCATTTGATAGCCCCGTTCGTTAGGACAGTTATAGGCTATTTAACATCACGCTGGGTCCCTTAGGAGCCAAACGGCGGGTGAAATCACAAGACAAAGCTAGTTAACAGTTATAATTATTATTGGAAAGAGAAATTTTACTGGAAGTGTGTGTGTATGTGAGTGTGAAATTATAATTTTTTGTTAATTTCTTAAGTCACGCAAAAATAACTTCTATGGCAGGCGTACCGCTTCTTTCACAATACCCAATTTACTAAACCAAATACCTGTAGACATCAGACTCAATGAATCGTAAAAATAAAAGCGTAAGCTGAAAGAACATTACCTCAACACGTTTACATCCTAACTGATAATAGCGCGTTGATCAAATCTCAGGCCATGGCATGCTAAGACAGACCCCAGAGGTCTAATTGTGTGCTTTGTTTAAATAAATAGAACTTGTAAATTATAAAATAAAATTAAAAAAAAGTAAAAAGTTAAGGTCTTCAAAATAACTTTTGAATCCTCATTATCTGCCCAGTCATTTTGCAACTAGTTGGGGTCGGCTTCCAGTGTAACCGGATGCAGCAGAATACCAGTATTTTACATTGCATTTTACATGGAGCGACTGCCAGTAAACTCTCTCATATCACATTTATACAACCGGTGTTGGTCTAGTGGTCACAAGCACGACTGCAGAGCTCGTGGTCCTGGATTAGATTCCTGGGGTCGGATAGTGTTATTGGGTTCTTCCGTTCCAGGAATTTCTTAGTAGCAGCCATGAAGTCCGGATTTGTGCTCAGTTGATGGCAATAAGCTCGCCCCCTATTAAGTACATAGGATAAATATTTCAGTTTTTTTTCCAATTAGTAATTAAATTACTTGTATACAATATAACGTTATTTCGGTGTGGGAAAACAGTACAATTTCAGCGTGTTTTAATAAATAACTGTGTTGTCTTCAGGTTCGCAAACCAGCAAAGCGCATCCAGTCCTGGACGTGACGAAGGTGGAACTATCATCAGGCGACACAGTAGGGGGGCCCATATTGGACATGTGCTGGGACCCAACTGGGAGGTACCTGGCCATTCTGTTCGAGGAGTCTGCCCTGGTCACTGTGTTCTGTACCACGAGGTTGATGCTGCAACTTAAGATTACGCCATGGTGAGGAATTGAAAATATAATACTTCTGCTAAACTGTAAGGCAGTTTGTTGGCAGATGTAGCTGCTTTATACAATTCAAATAACTCACCACTGATACTTTTTCATCTACAAATTAGTGAACATAAAATAAAACAGTATTGTATTGGAAAACTCAAACTCAAAGCATTTATTTCAATTAGACCATTACGGCACTATTGAATGTCAAAAAAAACTAAAAGAAGCGAATCTCAGTCACAAGGCATAATAACTTGAGAAAGTATAACGGGCTGGTGTCTGCAACTCCACGTCCAAAGCGCGTATTTTGCGTGCGGATAAAATAAAACAGTAAATATCCATTCAAGCTACATACAGTGCCGGATTTAGGGCAGGGCAACAGGGGCCCTTGCCCCGGGCCTCCACAAGGAAGGGGCCTCCACAACTTGGTTAAGAAAAAATACATCCTTTGCGTCCAAGAGTCCATCAAAGAGTGTTCACCCCCTGAAATCTCGAATATCTACCTATCCCAGGCGGAATACTACAATTTTCTCGCTAATACATCCTAATCCTATCTCAATTCAATATTAGTTGACAGATTTACTCCTTTTCTCACATCTGAATGAATGAGGAAAAAGAACGTAATTTATTCGAAGAGGGTTGTGTGGTTATATGCGGTGTACACCTTCTTTAAATATTTTTTTTCGTCTGTCCCAAAACAAATTTTGGTACCTCCACTTCTAGATTGCCCCAGGGCCTCCACACCCATAAATCCGGCCCTGGCTACATACATATACAAAGCTCACATAGCATGCCGTGGGCGACAGACATTTGCCCGTCGTATTCTACTGTGTGTTCATTCACAACCGTAAACATCTAACACTAGCTTTTGCCCGCGGCTTCGGTCGCGTTAATTTAGAATTTGACAAACAATTCGGCTTATACTCTGCTTGTAATAATATAATTCAATTATGATTCGAAAGGCACATGGCGCCATCTATTATCATAAGAACTTTATTGTTGTTTTCCTCGGGAACAGTATTTTTTTTCGGGATGAAAGGTACTCTATGTCCGTTAGTATACACCTGACAACGTATATGCTGTTGAAAAGCACAGCCACCTAAATGTGTTTGAGACGTATAAATAGGAATAATTGTGGATTTGCACAACCTATTTTTGTATATAAATGTCACCAGTAGGTATTACACACCATAACATAAAATATGCAAATTTCAGGATGATCGGTTCAGTGGTTTAGACGTGAAAAGGTAACAAACAAACCTACTTTTGCATTTATAATATTTATAAGAAAGAATTTACACAAAATTCCAAAGTAATTTTCTCCTAAACTATTAATTGAATTTTTTTAGTGTCACGAACAGTTTTCTTGCCCTGTTTGTTTAAATCTCATGTAATAGGACATGAGATTTAAACATAACTGCGAAATTATGTCGGTGTACTATTCGGTACACCTCTGCCTAACCCTTCAGGGATTACAGGTGTAATATTATATTATGTTACAGTAGTTTAAGATATCGACAATGATGAAACTAGACTAGGGACCATAGTTACATGCTTTGAAACTTAAATTGATTGAAAAACCATGTTGTTTCAGTTGCTTGATATGTGGCATTGACGTGGAAGTTCCCTCGACTATCGCCTTCCAGCGCAACTTCAGCGAGGGCGCCTGCCTCACCATCGCCTGGTCGAGCGGCAGAGTGCAGCATTTCCCCATCATTTACACCGATACGTACTGATTGCAAGTTTTTGACGCAAGTCGAATGCTCCAAGCTAGGTTAGGGAGGGAAGCGTCAGGGTAACCCGATTTTGAATGTTATTTTTTGAATGCTAATTCAAAGTCAGTATAGGTGGTATATTGAAAACTTTAAAAAAATATGTATTTACAGAATTATACTTGTTATAATTATCAATACAATTCTCTAAGTTTGTGATGGTGTCAAATGTCATAATTGCATGAAATAGTTTTTCTTTCGTGTGATAAGAACTAAGGGAGTTTTGTTGATGATTCTGATTATATCTATGTAAATATATAAATATTTTCTTACGTTCGCATATTTATCGATAATACAAAGAACCTGATACTGACTTGCAAATCGCAAAAAAGTAATAGTAATCGCGTCCACCTTGAATACTAACATATCTTTTACACACTGGCACATTGGCTCCCATTATAAGGACTAAACTAAGAAAAAGCTAAAAAATAAACTAAAAGACTAATTTAGGTAAAAATAAAAGAAAGATAAAAAAGTATAAATAGCACCGGACAATAAGAGTTGTATTTTCGACAAATCAGTGAAATGAATCCTAGTAAAGATTTGTCATCGGATTTATCTACATTCAGTTACTAAAATACGTCTTTCTTTAAATGTTATGTTAAGCTAATGAAATTATGTTAAATACTCTAAAAAGTTGTTTTATTATGCGCACTCCCATTTTTTGTCAAATCTGATATGTTCTTAAGGAACGGAAAAACGAAACTGAAATATATGTAGGTACCTTCTATGTTCTATGTTAGGGATTTTGGTTTCCGCACTTAGTCCTTAAAGTGGACCATTGTGCGTGTATACCATCTAACTATACACCATTATGTTTAGGTCGTTCTGGAACCGAATACCATTAACTCGATCATCGAACTCGAAACGATTGGGACTAGTTTTTCAAAAGGTAACAATAAAAAAAACACGAAAGAATAAATTCAATGTTTTTTTCGTGAAATAATGAGAATCGATCGATGAATGAATTTTTCAATGGGTATCGTTCGCATGTGTTGCCGATCGTGGATACGTTTTACACACACATATGCATTTGAGTTCTCATTATTTCGCAAAAAAAAAACATTAAATTTATTCTTTCGTGTTTTTTTTTAATTGTTATTTTTTTTTTTAAATAGTCCCAGTCGTTTCGAGTTCGATGATCGAGTTCATGGTATTCGGTTCCAGAACGACCTAAAAATAATGGTGTATATTACTTTAGAAACAAAACTGTTTTGAAAATTAAAATTAAGAAGAGAAGCCGACGACTAGAATGATGATGAATAAACCGACATAAGTCATCATCTGCCTGCCTTTTCCCAAATACTTTGGTGTCGACTTCCAATCCAGTATTTTACATGGACTGACTGCCTATCTGACTTCCACAACCCAGTTAGAACTAGGTAAATGATACCCTTTGGTAAGACTGGTTGTCAGACTTTCGGGCCTCTTGACTATCTGTAACGACTGTGAAAGATCTACAATTGACAGCAGGGACCAACGGGTTAACTTGCTTTCCGAGCCATGAAGGAAACTGTATGCATTGGTTGGTCACAATCCACGGACCAACCCAGGCAAGCGCGGCTTAACCTGGAAATCGACCCTAGCGGTTGTTATTATTTAGCTGCAAGCTCCTCCAATAAAGCGACATCAGTATTATTAATAACTCCGTGAAATAAACGTCTAAATTTAGGCTGTGTCCGCATTAGGCGAATAGTGAGCGGCTGACTAACTCTGAGCAGCGAATCGTTCATGAAGTCAAAGCCGAGTGAGCCGCGAACTGTAGCAAATTAGCCGCGAAGCGCTAGCGAACTCTTTTCAAAGGCGGGTCTCCGCCGTTGTTGCAATCGTGTTAGGTATTCTGGTTGCCAACGTCGCCAGAAATCACCAAGCAATTTTATGTGCCTCAGGTTGGCTGGACAAATCTTCAAAATAGCTTGCATTTAACTAGGTCAATAGGTCACTTTATATGACGGCTAAACACTCTTATTTCAGAATTTGTGACGCTACAGAATCTTAGATAATCGATCGAAAACGTGTCCAGCCATCTTGAAAAACCACTTTTCGCTGGTCTCTCAATCTCGGTAACGGAAGTGATATTGACGACTTTTTGCATATCAACGGGCGTCACATAAAGTGACGGGCACCGAGCTAAAAGTTTTGTGATAAGTACAGTTGTTTAGTAGAAAAATGCAAAAATCTGTGTCCAGCCATCTTGAATTTACGTATAAAACTTATGGCTGGCACTTCCGAATCTCAATAACGGGGGCGTTTTTGAATATGGTTCCTTTACTAATACTTGGTGACGCAATGTGTGACAGTAATAACGTTTGATTTATGGCGTCACATGTAAGGGTTTACGAGAAATCAATAAAAACTTAATGTCCAGCCAACCTGAGTTCAAGATGGCTGGACACATGTATCTCCACTGCCTGATGATCTACGACCTTCGAAATGTGTTCAAAATGTTGTGACGGGGACGATAATGATAACCTGAAATTGTGACGGAGAAACTTTGCGTAGTTTCAAAGATATTGACCATTTAAATTTTCCCATACAAACACTGCAGTAGGGTAACCAATATTGTAGGTTTTATGTAGGACAAGTATATTTTAAGTTGTTTTCTTTAATGGACGAAAATCCGTGTATTGGTGATACTAATACGAACAACTGTAGATATTTAAATCAATAGAAGACAAAAATGTAGAAGTGAGGAAGGGGGGGGGGTGTAATTTTTAAATGTTATTGATTATTTACGAGCAGATATCTATTATTTTTAGTAGGTATATATTATGTCAGGAGAACTAAACTAATGCTCTGAAGGTATTTAAATGAAAAAATAATGTTTGCTGTAAATAAAATCACATTTATTTATTTGTACTTATACAGCGTTTTTTTCCTTGAGATATTTTTTTTAGTTTTATTTGCGTCCAATATTAAATTACTCATTGCTAATTTAAGTTCCTCATCTAAAAATTCTGTATGAGTCATAATAAAATTATCTAGTCGGTGTCGAGTTAATTTAGTTCGAAATATTAATTTTTTTAAGGTCTTAAAATAATCTTCCGCAGCAGAAGAAGACGGAGCTTTATTCTCATTTTTAAAAATAGGACACATTCCGTTTGACCACAGTGGCAATTTATTCAAAAGTCTTTTGAGTAGGGCTATAAACATGGGAAAGTACAAATAGTTATCTACATTACCGGGTTCACATTTAGCGACATTTTCTTTTTCTTGACTCACCTGTTCATTGAACCAATGTAAAAATATATTGTCGTCACTAATCTCATCGTTGTCATTAAAAAGAGAAATTGTATCCTCTGCTGGGTCATCAATTAAAGTATTAGCAAAAAGTTTGTCATGTATATGCAAAAAGTCGTCAAAATCACTTCCGTTACCGAGATTGAGAGACCAGCGAAAAGTGGTTTTTCAAGATGGCTGGACACGTTTTCGATCGATTATCTAAGATTCTGTAGCGTCACAAATTCTGAAATAAGGGTGTTTAGCCGTCACATAAAGTGACCTATTGACCTAGTTAAATGCAAGCTATTTTGAAGATTTGTCCAGCCAACCTGAGTCACATGCAATTTTTAGTGTATTACCACCGGAACAAGAAATGAATCGTATCTTTAAAATCAGGCGACGGTACAACGATAGCACCTTGGCCGATTAGAAAGTGTCCAGGTGTTAGTACCTACTTCTATGCAGTGTGGGCCCTCGTCATCGATCACCGTCACCAACGTTAACCCTAAGAACAGTTACATCAATAATATTAATTTAAAATGTAAAAAAATATTTTTATTTAAAAAAGTTTTCTGTTATCACACTTTCACCGCTGCCTGGATCTTCCGTCGCAGCAGTCGAACGTAAAGTAGTTCTAGTTACATTTACATGACTATACTTGATAAGGTCGATTGCGCCGGTCACACTTTTATCTGACCAAGAGATCATATCTCCCTGAACAGAACTATCGTTCAAACTGTGTTCTACTTTAACATAAACATTTTCATAAGGCTTAGGTTTAAATTTCTCGAGTTTATTTAATCTCCTACTCCCGTTGGTTTTTTTCATATTTTGACCATTACATAGTACGAAAAAATCACAAAGTTCATTGGCATTCAATACAAGCCCGATATTGCTCCTTAAAATTTTTTCTCCTAAAACTTTTACGAAATCTTTGATATGCAGGATGTTCGCTTTCTTACTCTTATTCTTATCTAATGTAAAGAGTTTTAATTGTTTAATAAATATTTTATTGCATTCCTTTTCTGTTATATTGTTTAAAGCCTTTAATTCTGAGGTTAAAATATCTTTACTGGTTTTATTTGTTTTAGCAACGTTTCTCTTAAAAAAATCTGTGTAATGCCTATAGCTGCTGATTGCGGTGTTCTTCAAGGAGTTGTACGTTATTTTCAAGAAATTTGTAAGTTCATTCGAACAAACTATGAAACTATCACATTGTTCGTTTTTTCCAGAAGATGAGATAGAAGAGGTGGCCCTGAATCGAGGAGCTGAGCCGGGGTCTTCGTTTTTGGCACCAGGATTTTGTTTACGGTCCAAGTAGCATTTTAATTTATATTTATTTATTAGGTTAGTCATAGGTAACAGTAACTGTGGGATTATTTCGTCCCTTATTTCGTTTATGTTACCGGTTCTGTCATGAAACTCGAACACTCTGTTGACGGAATTTTGCTTCAGCATCATTTCAATTATTTCAATAATGTTTGTGAGTTCAGGTATTGACTTGCGTGTGTCTTTCACGAGATGATTTAGGAGAGCTGTTGTATTTCTACTTTTCCTTTTACATTGCTGTTGTATCAGTAGAGCTAACATTTCATCAAACGTTCTTGTTATTAGCTTCTTCGTTGAGTTGGCAGTATTTACTTTGTCTAGCAACTTCGTTATGTTTTGCCTTAACTGTTTGTAGTATTTGATATTTTTTTGGGATGTGTCGGTTAACTGTTGAGTTGGTCTGTCCGCTGACTTTATGTTAGCTCTCCTTTTATTTTCTGGAACGTGTTCTATTATGACAGTTTCTTCGCTTTCTTCTGTTTTAAAGATATTTCTTCTTTTAATTTTGAAATTGTAATCGTTATCTTGTAGCATCGGTTTCAGTTCTTTTACTTTTAGTTTGATTTCGTTTTCAATCTCAGGAAATAATACAATATCTTCGTTAGGAGCCAGCCTCCAGTTGTCATCGATTAGATTACTTTCCGTCTTAGATTTTATGAGTTGCTCTAGAAGATTTGTTATTATGCGTGCATCTGACACACTTCCGTTGATTTTGTTTGACCTGATTGACACTATCAATAACGTCCATAACAAAAGTGGAACTGTAAACAAAACAATATGTATGACTTTACTCATGAACAAGCAGCGTTTATAGTAATAGACCTTGCCAGTGTTGTATTTACCTTATGGCTTCCCTCGATACAAACACTATACACTCATTGCCTGCCGCCAGTCTGCCTGCTCTACAATATGTTTAAAAAAACTGTCCGATCCGTGAAGGTATTATTAGGTATCGAGATACGATTCTAATTATGTAATTCTTATTTGATAACAAGAAAAAAATACCCTGATAAAAATAAATAAAATGGAGAAACTTGCCATGGGGGACATGGCAATACAGGGGCGCGGGTTGTGTGTTGTATGTGTAAGTACGTACTAATTTATATGTAATCTTATTAATATTATTAGCCCCTTTCAGATCGGACAGCGTTTTTTTTACAGGTTGTATAAGTTTTAATGGTGAAAATAAGTCCAACTAGCTAGGTTACTAAAATGTTTAGCTTCGCTGGCTGTAACATCCTAAATTCTCTAATTTTTAAACTTTGAATAAACCGTTACAGTTGCTTCTATATATGCATGAATGCCTACCTTAGGGCGTATTATATACGCGCCAACCAAGCGTTCATGGCGCCACTGCATTTCTGCACGTGTGCTAAGGTTTACTCTACTCATGTTTTTACAAAATAAATATATCTTTATCTGCGTTTAAAGCGAGTCACAGGCACGTATAAAATACGTCTGTAGTCGCTCGTATGCACATATAACAGTTAACAGAGACTCTTCAACAGTAGTACAATGCGTCGGTTGCGTGCGCGCTCCGGTCCTGTCCCTTTTCCTCACATTGTGACGCGACGCATGCGCACGCTTGAGTCGATTCAAACGCACGTATGTAGCGATGAAAATGAGCTTCGAACGCGCTTTTCGCACACGTTTGTATCGCTTTGTCCACGTATTTAAATCTCTAAGCGCAACAATCTAGTTTTTGGGCATCCACGGTGCCGTATACGCGAGTTCGTGACATGTCCGTCGTCGGCGCGTTTACATAACGCCGTGTGAACACGCCTTAACCTATCCGAGGCGTTAAATGATTGCTGGGCCTGGCATCCTCTCAATTATTATAAATCTTTTATGCATAATTCGAAGTGACTTCACTTGCATCTGTATGAATCATCGACAGATGTGTTAGGTTATGTCTTGGAGCCTGTCGTTTTACGACATGGCGGATTCCTCACGATGTTTTCCTTGACCGTTATGAGTGAAATTTGAATATCAAAATAAGCTAGGTACTTACAATGTTTGATCTGCAAGCCAATTAACATATTGACAAATCACTTATATAGGTACTTGGTTACATTACATCTGGAACCGCCGATCAAGAATTGGAACGATTGGAACGCTTTATTTAACGATATTCATAAAATTGCTATAGTTTTATGTGAATTTGATATTAAGTGCCAAGTTTGTGCGCACTGCGCAGAACCATTTTATAAAGTTTATTTTTACGAGTGCAATATTCTATTGCTTCTGATTATTATTTCTGATGAAATTTTTGGAATTGTATCCATCGAGTTAGTTGGTTTTTTAGAAAATTATGCGATCGACTATTACCCTATAGTAAAGCGCCTGGGTTCGGACCCACGACCAACAACTCGACTTCGGAAAAACGGTGCTTAATAAATTTTCATTTTGCTCTGTAAAATAATTTCACTTGCAAAATTGCAACTTACGGCTAAAAGTTGACAAATTTTTGAATTTGAATAAACGAATCAATTCCTCGGCTTACGCGCTCTACAAACTTGCACCCATTATGAGCACTGATGAGCTTTCAGGCGCGGTGAGTAGACAACTTTTATGCATTTGTAAAGCAAATGAAGAGCGGGTAGTCCCGCCTACCGCGGGGTGCACCGCGGGGTGCACCGCGGGGTAATCTCGCCGATGCGCGATGTGTATGTATAAAAGCGTAATTTCACTTATCAAGTCAAATGTATGGTTGGTTCAGCGCGCCGCTGTCCGACTTCGCACCTGGCCTGCGTGTAGACCACCAGGTTTGAATCTCAGTAGACGCTTAATTTGGTTTTCGTGTTGTTATTTTATAAATATGTTCATATTTTTGTTTCCTTGTTTTTAAATGATCATCATCATCTTCCTGCCCTTGTCCTGTTATTTGGGGTCGGCGCAACACGTTTTTTTCTTCCATTCTCCTCTGTCAACCGTCATGCTATCATTTACTTCTTTATCTTTCATATCATTCCTCACACAATCCATCCATCGTTTCTTTGGTCTTCCTCTCCCTCTCCATCCATCAACGTTTATATTCATCACTCTTTTAGTCACATGCGATTCGTCCCTCCTCATCACATGTCCATACCAAGACAGTCGATTCCCTTTCAACTTTTCTGGGACTGGCGCAACTTTTAAACTTCCTCTAATATATTCGTTCCTTACTTTATCCATTCTTGTCACACCACACATCCAACTCAACATTCTCATCTCCGCTACATGCAATCTTTTTTCATCCATCTTCTTCACAGCCCAGCATTCCGATCCATACAGTACGACAGGTCTAATCACGGACTTGTATATTTTCCCCTTTAACTTGAGGGGCATCCGTGGGTCGCAAGTTGTTCCAGTGACCTGTCGCCATTTCATCCATCCTGAGTTGATCCGGTGTGTTACGTCTCGGTCTACTTCGCCATCCCCTTGGACAAGCGACCCGAGGTACCGAAAATCGGAACAGATCGGTATGGGCGTTCCGGCAAGAGTTATGGGCACAGGACTGGAGAGACCGCCGAAATCACAGAATAGGTATTCTGTTTTGGTCCTACTGACTTTTAGGCCAACATTCTCCAGTCTTTGCCACCACACCTCCAATCTGCTCTGGACCTCGAGGCCACTCCCGGCAACCAACACAATGTCGTCGGCAAACAGCATACACCAGGGAGCCTCTTCCTGAATGTCCGACGTAAGTGCGTCCATTATCACCAGGAAGAGGTAAGGGCTTAGAGCCGACCCTTGGTGCAAGCCAACAGCCACATTGAAGCTGCCGGTAGTGCCCACTGTAGACCGGACTTGGGTACTACATCTACTGTACATCGCTCGGGTCAACTGCACATACTTCCCAGGCATACCTTTCTCTTTCAGGGCCCTCCACAAAACTTCACGAGGTACCCGGTCGTATGCCTTTTCGAGGTCGATGAACACCATGTGCAAGTTTTTGTGCGCACTTCTGTATTTCTCGCACAGCTGGCGATGGCGAAAATGGCATCTGTCGTTCCCCGACCAGGCATAAAACCGAATTGATTTCGTGAAATTTCACTCTCTTCTCTCAGTCGTCTTTCAATAACTTTCTCCCAAACTTTCATACTATGCGCCATTAGCTTTATTCCTCTATAGTTATTACACTCCAGCACATCACCTTTATTTTTAAAGATGGGCACCAGCGAACTGTTGCACCATTCGTCAGGTATGGCTTCTTCCAGTAACAACTTATTGAAAAATAAAGCTAACCACGCCCATCCATCCACCCGTAATACCTTCCATACTTTAACTGGTATACCGTCAGGTCCTAACTCCATTCAATAACTATTTCATGAAGAATTAATTCAATGGGGTTAAATAAACTTAGAGGGTTGTAGCTGGGCTATCCTGGCGCTTCCCCCTTAAGTTGACTTAAGTTTTTTTTCGTGGAGTCGACGAATCGATAAGATTTGCAATCGTGTTGCGACAACCAAGCCAAGAGCGATGCAGATTCCGCTTACGTGGCCAACCAAAATGGCTGTGACACGGCCGAAAAAAACTTGCCAAACTCTAAGTAGCTTGCTTCTTCCGCAGCACCGCTGTTCTGCGCGAAGGACCAATGGGTTAGCTTAGTAATTGGATGCTTTAGTTCTAAAAGTCACTAAATCCATTTTCTTGGTTTTGAGATAAGATCAGTTAAAGTGCAAAAAAAAAATATGGAAATGGCTGTATAAATAAAACTTGGAAAAAAATTAAACGTTAGTTTATTGGGTAGGATATGGATATGAAGCTGTTAAAAACAAAATTATTATTATAATAATTAAATAATTAACTGGTAAACTCAATATCGATAAAAATGGACTTAGTGACTTTTAGAACTAAGGCATCCAATTGAGGTCAGAGGTAGGTGTTGCTGCCGAGGAAGGTAAAATAAAACGGCGGACAAATAAAATTCACGTCTGTATTGGACCATCGCAGATGGAACTGAAGAGGTGCCACAGTGTACATAATAATTTAGATTTTAATGTTGGTGTTGCAATATTATTAATTAAAATCTCCAACAATAGACACATAATATAGTATGACCTTCAACCTTTTCACATGCCACCTCACATAAGCGATCAACAGAGTAAGCAGTGATATCCTTCATTTCCTTTTACTGAGACAGTTATTTCAAAGTATCAGGGTACCACCACCCACTGTGGATCCGTTGTACGCACTGGAATCTGTTTTTTTCACATAAAAAAAAAAATCCTATCTGGTTTTAACCAAGTTTCACAAAACCATAAAATATCCATGTGGTATATTTATCTACTAACATTTCCACGTCTAAAATTTTGCAAAGTAAGAATCTTATACTCTCTAAAGAATGGGCAACAAGAATCTATTTGTTTCAACCCAAATATAGTAGACCAGGGTCGATAATTTTTAAAACCAAAAAAAATAATAGTAGGATGAAACCCATTAGAAAAGTAGGGGAATATTATAAAAATGAAAGGAAAAATAATTTACGGGCGATCTGAGGTCGGGAAGGGGATGGGGGTGAGTTTTTAAGGGTAAAAAACGGTTTTTCTCGATTTCCGGCAAAACTAAAAGTCCTATCGAAAAAAGTCAAATGGCAAAGTTGTAGGTAATAAAAAGATCTAAAACTTTTGTATTTACAATTTTTTCACATAACCTCAAAAGCTATGTGAAAAATTCAAAAAACCAAGTTTTTGGTTTTTTATTTTTATCTTTTACAAAAATTTGTTTTTTTTAACGATATTTGGTGAAAACTTTCCTTTTTATGTCCCAAATACGCTGTAATTTATTTGATTAAAAATATTTATTTTTTCACCTCATTTTGAATTAATATCGAAAAAGCAGCCTAATTTTCAATCGAAAATTCACCCGTCAAAATATCGGCTTTTTTCAAAAAGTTGGTATGTTTTCTGTTCGTTGAAATCTCTACTTTCCGATAGTGAAAAAAAATATATATGTTACCATAGTAAATCTTCTCAGAAAATGCAAAAAATCGAAAAAAACTCGAATTCGATTTTTTTTTTATTATTATAAATAATTTTGAGCTATTTACACATTACATGCTACATTAATAAAAAAAAATTGAAAATCAAAATGTACTACTATAATTAACAAACAAATAAGTTAATAAAATTAATATTTAATAAGACATCTACAATATTTGGAGAAAGTTGTCGAATCTTTTTTAAATTATATGCGTAGGTGCCTATTTATAACTATTTTAAGATAAATTATATACCTGAGTGACCTACGAAAAATTGTAGCCCATCAAAAGTTATTTCATGGAGAAGTGGGGAAGGGGCTAGGCGGGTCTGGGTCTTACTACATACATACCTACTATTTCGTAACAGCTGTTACAACCGTTAGCCTAGCCAGTATTCGAAATACAGTACAGTATACAACATCGTTTATAAAAATACACGTGCACGCTGAGTTTATGAAGATAATTGTGACAAGTTTACTTAAAAAAAAAAAACTTTTCGAATCTGCATAGGAAGGTAAATACTATCTCTATTTTTATCTGTATCAATCAACTCAAACATTAAAATAGTAATATTTTCTTTAAAAAATAGTATGCTTAACATAAGATAACCTAACGATTAAAATTAAATGATATTTTAGTACAAGATTAAAAAATAATAATTTTAATGTTGCACAAACAAATTTAGTTAATCCCATGAAAAAAATATATATTTCAAAATACATAAAAAATATATTAAAAATCTATAAAAATATACGAAATATATATTTTTTTATATTTTTAGCTATGTTTTTTATGTCTTTTAGGATATATTTTGAATGTATCTAAAATGTATTTAAAATATATGAAATATACATGATTTTTTAAAGTAAATTTGTCACAATTATCTTCAAGAAACTCAGCGTGCACGTGTATTTTTATAAACGATGTTGTATACTGTACTGTATTTCGAATACTGGCTAGGCTAACGGTTGTAACAGCTGTTACGAAATAGTAGGTATGTATGTAGTAAGACCCAGACCCGCCTAGCTCCTTCCCCACTTCTCCATGAAATACCTTTTGATGGGCTACAATTTTTCGTAGGTCACTCAGGTATATAATTTATCTTAAAATAGTTATAAATAGGCATCTACGCATATAACTTAAATAAGATTCGACAACTTTCTCTAAATATTGTAGATGTCTTAGTAAATATTAATTTTATTAACTTATTTGTTTGTTAATTATAGTAGTATATTTTGATTTGCAATTTTTTTTTATTAATGTAGCATGTAATCTAACGTTTTTCGAGTAATTAAAGTGTAAATTTTAATAAATAGCTCAAAGTTATTTATAATAATAAAAAAAAATCGAATTCGAGTTTTTTTCGATTTTTTGCATTTTCTGAGAAGATTTACTATGGTAACATATATATTTTTTTTCACCATCGGAAAGTAGAGATTTCAACGAACAGAAAACATAACAACTTTTTGAAAAAAGCCGATATTTTGACGGGTGAATTTTCGATTGAAAATTAGGCTGCTTTTTCGATATTAATTCAAAATGAGGTGAAAAAATAAATATTTTTAATCAAATAAATTACAGCGTATTTGGGACATAAAAAGGAAAGTTTTCACCAAATGTCGTTAAAAAAAAACAAATTTTTGTAAAAGATAAAAATAAAAAACCAAAAACTTGGTTTTTTGAATTTTTCACATAGCTTTTGAGGTTATGTGAAAAAATTGTAAATACAAAAGTTTTAGATCTTTTTATTACCTACAACTTTGCCATTTGACTTTTTTCGATAGGACTTTTAGTTTTGCCGGAAATCGAGAAAAACCGTTTTTTACCCTTAAAAACTCACCCCCATCCCCTTCCCGACCTCAGATCGCCCGTAAATTATTTTTCCTTTAATTTTTATAATATTCCCCTCCTTTTCTTATGGGTTGCATCCTACTATTATTTTTTTTCACTTTTTATTATTTTTAAAGGCTTCTACCCTGGTCTATAGTCCATAAACATTTTTTTTTGCATTAGAAATGCTTGATCAATTTCCACACCGCGACCCCAGAGAACGATGCCATACCGTAAAATGGAGGATATACTGCAGCTAATACGCCTTTTACCGCTAACGTCATTGACATTGCTTTTCCAAGAGTATTTGTTGATAGAAATGAGTATAAAATATGCCCAACTATCGGTAACCGTTAACCAAACATACGGTACGTATAGTAGCTACACCCTTTATGTATGTTTATGTTCAACTCTTTGTTTTCGACTACGACGATTTGTCCCAAACATCAAATTCAGGAATGGGAACATCTGGCCCCAGAAAATTTTTGATCCTCTCTCAATATGGTCTTTGGGTAAAGGCGGTTTTGGTCCAATAAATTGGTAGTCGGAATCCTCGATGTAGTAGCTGTCAACCCAAATGGGCTTGTGGGGGCTCGTCTGAGAGCCCTGCTTGGGGCTCGTCTGTGAGTCCTGCTGGGGGCTCGTCTGAGAGTCCTGGTGGGGGCTCGTCTGAGAGTCCTGGTGGGGGCTTGTCTCAGAGTCCTGGCGGGGGCTAGTCTCAGAGTCCTGGCGGGGGCTAGTCTCAGAGTCCTGGCGGGGGCTAGTCTCAGAGTCCTGGCGGGGGCTAGTCTCAGAGTTCTGGCGGGGGCTAGTCTCAGAGTCCTGGCGGGGGCTAGTCTCAGAGTCCTGGCGGGGGCTAGTCTCAGAGTCCTGGCGGGGGCTAGTCTCAGAGTCCTGGCGGGGGCTAGTCTCAGAGTCCTGGCGGGGGCTAGTCTCAGAGTCCTGGCGGGGGCTAGTCTCAGAGTCCTGGCGGGGGCTAGTCTCAGAGTCCTGGCGGGGGCTAGTCTCAGAGTCCTGGCGGGGGCTAGTCTCAGAGTCCTGGCGGGGGCTAGTCTCAGAGTCCTGGCGGGGGCTAGTCTCAGAGTCCTGGCGGGGGCTAGTCTCAGAGTCCTGGCGGGGGCTAGTCTCAGAGTCCTGGCGGGGGCTAGTCTCAGAGTCCTGGCGGGAGCTAGTCTCAGAGTCCTGGCGGGGGCTAGTCTCAGAATCCTGGTGAGGACTAGTCTCAGTGTCCTGGTGGGGGCTCGTCTGAGAGTCACTTTTTAGCTGTCTTAAGTTTTCTTCTCGTGTCATTACTGTATTCAGTTTGGCAGTTTCATTAAGCGAAGTACCTTGATGGGGCCTCGTCTGGGAGCCCTGATGGAGGCTCGTCTGGAGGCCCTGGTGGTCGCTTTTCCACCTTGGCCACTTGGTGCTACCTTGGTGGGGCCTCTTTTGGGTATATATATACTTTGGGTTCCGCCACCAAGGTGTATTTGTAGTCGACCGCCATGTGTACTCGACAGTGGAAGTGTTTTTATTTCTATTTATTTTTGTTTTCATTCCTGCTGTATCTGTATTCCAAGTTGGGGAAAACTTTGAGTTCCGCCATAGAGTGATAATTCTTTTTTTTTGTTTTTTCCTTCACTGTTTGACTGGTTCGCTGACTGCCATTTAGGGGGGCTGTTTAGAGGGCCTCGAAAGGTCCTCGGAAGTGGTGGTTTCATTGTAAATGGCCACCAGCTAGTGGGCCTTGTTGGGTGCTCTGCGTCTGGATGCCATAGTGTGGGTTCGACTGTGTAATATTTTCCCGTTTTTTTTATACTGTCTGGGCGTGTCGGGAACTGCCATTTAGGGGACGTGTTTGGCGGGTCCCGAAAGGTCTTGAGTGATGGTTTCGTTGCAGGGGGCCACCGGTTAGGGGGCCTTGATGGGTGCTTCTTGTCCTGGTACCTTGGCATGGGCTCAACTGTGTAATATATTTGCCAGCTAGAGAGCCTTGGTGGGTGCTGCTCGTCCTGGTGCCTTGATGTGAGTTCAATTGTGTAATAGTTTCGCCAGTTAGGGGTAGGGGTCCTTAGTGGGTGCTGCCCGTCTTGGTGCCTTCGTGTGGTCTCGGCTGTGTAATATATTTGCCAGTTAGGGGTAGAGGGCCTTGGTGGGTGCTCTTCGTCCTGGTGCCTTGGCATGGGCTCAACTGTGTAATATATTCGCCAGTTAGAGAGCCTCGGTGGGTGCTGCTCGTCCTGGTGCCTTGATGTGAGTTCAACTGTGTAATAGTTTCGCCAGTTAGGGGTAGGGGTCCTTAGTGGGTGCTGCCCGTCTTGGTGCCTTCGTGTGGTCTCGGCTGTGTAATATATTTGCCAGTTAGGGGTAGAGGGCCTTGGTGGGTGCTCTTCGTCCTGGTGCCTTGGCATGGGCTCAACTGTGTAATATATTCGCCAGTTAGAGGGCCTCGGTGGGTGCTGCTCGTTCTGGTGCCTTGATGTGAGTTCAACTGTGTAATAGTTTCGCCAGTTAGGCGTAGGGGTCCTTAGTGGGTGCTGCCCGTCCTGTTGTCTTGGTTTGAGCTCGACTGCGTAATATTTTCCTTTTTTTTCTATATTGTCTGGGCGTTTCAGTGACTGCCATCTAGGGGGCGTGTTGGGCGGGTCTCGAAAGGTCCTGAGTGATGGTTTCGTTGTAGGTGGCCACCAGTTATGGAGCCTTGGTGCGTGTTCGTCGTCTTGGTGCCATAGCACAGATTAATCCAGATACTTCACTCAGTAGAAAATTTCCAATACCTATTACGATAATTGCCTACTCCCTCGCGTCAACAACCACTGTATGCTAAAATGCGCCTAAATGCTCAAGCGTACAGCAGTGATTGCTTCGCACCGCGCGATTCCACAGTAATCGCAGGGCTGCCTCTTCGATAAAATTAAATTGACATAACTTTTTATCTATGTTATTGAGAACTGTGAATATGTTCTGACTTTTATGTGGCAGTTAAAATTTTTATCATTTATAAAATATTTAACCAACTTAAAAAAATTGACAGGTAAATGGAAAAATGTTAGGTGTTTATCCCTTCTTTTGCTTGATTTACACCCATCTACAGCACATAAGGCACCACACGGCATCGTAATACGCGTACGAACGAACAGCACTATTAAAATTGAACGGCGTGCGCGCGCTTCGCTTGCGAAAACCGCACTGAATTTGATCCGCCGGCGGACCGAGACCGCTCGGCTGGGCGGTAGGCACTTATAGCGCGCAAGTACATGGAGTGACGGAGGCCTGGCCATAGTGTGAGTTCGACTGTGTAATATTTTCCCCAGTTAGGGGTAGGGGTCATAGGTGGGTGCTGCTCATCCTGATGCCTTGGTGTGGGCTCTGTGTAATATTTTCGCCAGTTACCCCACCTTTGTGGCTGCTCCTCGTCCTGGTGTCCTGGTGTGAGCTCGACAGTGTAATATTTTCGCCAATTAGGGTTAAGGGGCGGGTTTAGCGGGCTTCGAAAGGTCCACTGCCGTAAGTTTTCATCTCGCTTCATTACATTATTCGGTTTCGATGTAGTAGTTAACGGAGGGTATGTTATTGTTTTGTGCGACTGCGTGCGATTTTCTTTTGGCTCTAATTTTTCTGATGCATTTAGAGGGAGCTTTACTAGAATAAAACGAACAAAACGAGGGGTGTTATAAGTTTACTGTATGTCTGTTTAAACTAAAAATTTATAGTTTTTTTGTGTCGGGGGCTTTTTTTATTATGATTACTGGTATTCAGGAATCTTCAATCCTTGTACACTAATACACAATACACACACCTCCACGGTACAGAAAGTACTACGGCAACATTGTACCAAAAGAACTACACCGCCGAACTACTGACTAAAACCCATCTATGTTCCTTCTTTGCCCTTTGTGTTCCAGGGCAGCGGTATCTCTTTAGAACAGTTCCGCAGCCCTGGCAGGTATCGGCCCTTGCGGACCCCCTCCGATTTGCTGACATCTCCTTGAAGCGCGCGTGGAACACGAACGCGCCGTCGACACGGCCTGTCGTCATAAGACGGACGGACGGCGAGCTAGCCCATTACTCACCGTCCACACCCGTTTGTCATACCTCAATAAGTGACAAAAAAAAACTTACGTTGTAGAAATATAGTGAAAAGAACACACGTTGTTTTAAATGTCATGATAGTCCTTAATTTGAAAATAAGTAATGTTGAACAAACGAATAGGTAGATTAAATTGGTTCTTACGTATTTACAATATTTTCAATATTCAATAAAACAATGTGACTACATTACTTATAGATAAGGAGAAAACCAATTATAGCAATATAATAACAATATGTTTCTAATATTATTCAAGCCACAAGTGAGAGTTTTCTTATAATTTATATTTTTTCTTATAATTTAATAATAATTACTTTTTGTATACTATTATTTGCCGTAAGCTAAACAGTAATTTATAATTATGTTTAAGCCATATAGCCGTATAATAGACCTTAGCAATATTATTGCTTATTGTGGTAGTTTTGACGTGACTTTCAATTTTGTTATGATCAAAGGAAATCGTGTCGGGCCATAGAGACGTATGCACATACGACTACGGCACGACTTTTATTTTAACCTGAAATCTTTATGTCGAGCCATATAATAAGGCTAATAAGGCTTATAATGCTCTGTGGGTCCAATATAATAATGCGTTCAGGGTATTGTTGGAATTGCCGCGCTTCTGTAGTTCCTCAGCAATGTTTGCAGACGCACGCAAGAAACGCGCGCGTAAGAAATCTGTCTGGCTACTCCACACGCTGCGTGGCAGTCCCAACACTATCCTGCAATCGATAGCAGCACGGGCAGATAGTTCGCTAGTGTGGGCGCTAACTAATAGCACCCGATCTGTTCTAGTTATTAAGGACTAACATAGGCTAAGTTATATTGTTACTAACACAGTGGACCTCTCTGTAGTCTTATAAATAAATAAATATTATTATTATTATTATATAAGTAAATGTTTGCGCATACGACCGTCAATGTCAACATTATCAAAGTCAAAGTCAAAGCATTTATTTCAATTGGACCATTACAGGCACTTTTCACTTTGAAAGTCAAAAACAAAAAAGCTAAGCTACAGTCACAGACACAAGGCATAATAACTTGCGAAAGTACTGTAGTTGCACATTCCAAATCGTAGATCTCTATGGAGAAGAATGGGCAAGAAACTCCATGGACACTCTTTTAAATCAAAATATTGTTACAAAATCTTGGTAAAAATCTGGTCAAAATCCCGGGGATATCTAGTAATCACTGCAGGCATATGCACATACGCCTACATGTTACTATGTTAGTATTGCTATCTCAAGATTTCTTCATTACGCGGACGTATAGTCATTTAAACAACACCCAAAATAGCCATTCTGTAGAGAGCTGTGTAGATAATGTTAAGCGTGCATGCAGCATGCTGTAGATACTTAAGTTTTTCTTACTTTTCCTATTTAGAAAATAATCTTGGCCTCGTTAATGCAATTTAGCATTAAAATAATTAAAACCTGACAAATAAGCAATTTTTGTTGTATTAAATATGATGTATTTTTTAGTAAGTTTTTTTTTTGTTAGCCTGAATAATCCCACTCCTGGGCAAAGGCCTCCCCCTTTCCTTCCACTTTTCTCAATGGTGCGCCTCTTCTCGCCAATTAACAAGAAAGCCATCCAAGGCGTCCGGCCATCTTCTCCTCGGTCGTCCGCGACCCCGTCGGATAGGTCTTGGTCTAGTGGTTAGTGACCCTGACTGCTAGGACGGAGGTCGTGGGTTCGATTGCCACACAGGACAAATCTTTGTGCGATGAGTACGATTATTTGTTCTGTATCTGGGTGTGTAATTTATCTATAATAATGTACCTATGTATTTAGAAATATATAAGTATGTTTATCAGTTGTCTGGTTGCCATAGTACAGGCTCTGCCTAGTTTGGGATCAGATGGCGGTGTGTTGGTTGTCCCAAGATATTATATTATATATTATATTATAATAATACCATTTCTAGTAGTTGTTTAAAAATTCACTGATGATCCAAATGAAAGTCGGCTGCCGATGCCGCGCCTACCCGGGAATCCAAAGGTACGGCATACCAAAAAAGCCACAAAAAAATTACAAATAAAAACCAGCCAGTACAGTCAGCATCAAAAGTTGATGACCACATTTAGATTTTCAAAATCGCTGTACACCGTATTATACCTAAATCGCTCAACATGACAAGCGCCAGAAATGAATGATTATCATAAAAGAGAATAAGTAGGTGACCATAACTTTTCGAAAGTCGCTAAATAAAGTTAAATTAAAAAAAAGCTTAACATTCTTCGTCTTTATAGTCCCTGAACAAAATGAAATGTTTTTTGGGTTTAATATGTGTGTATTTTTTTTCGGTAGGTATATGTGTAACAATTGATAACTAATACAATATTTATAAATGATAAATAATGGCAACCGCAATGGTCTACATCCGATACAAAGTGATAATTAAGTAGAAATATTCTTTTTATATACCTTGTAAACAGTTTTTCAAATACCCACAACTATGTTTCTCAAAGAAATGAATTAAAACGAAATTTGTGTGAATTTTGAAAATGAGTCTTATTTGTATACAGATTAGGTTCTAATTCAATCGTAACTATAAAAATCATAAACTAAGTTGACGGTATGAATTTGAACAGAATCTGCGTGATTTTTGAAAATGAGTCTTATGGCTATACAAATAAGGTTACTATTCAATCCTAATACAGAAAGCTTAGATGACGTCGACGGAATAATTTTTAAGCGGAATATGCTAATCTTTATACTAAGCTTATTTTGAAAAATAGGCTTAAAAATGTGCTTGCCGCTTGAACACCCACTTCTTATATTTCTCATTGATACTATGAAAAAAAAAACAAAATTATTTTGGGAAGTTAAATTCCAAATTTATATCCATTGAATTTTTTTTTACATGATTTAGTTTGGATAGGACAAGATTGGATTTATAACTCTGAAGATAGTAACGAGCACTTTTTTAGAATAGAATAGAATAGAATTTCTCTTAAATCGAGTATCCATGACTCAAAAACTGTTAGTAAAAACTTACGACTAAGTTAGTAAGCACATAAAAACAAACAACACAACAAATAACTGTGGATCACTGCTGCAACAACCCATGCGTAACTGAACAACAGCGACCCACATAAATACAGTCCAGGCGACTGGCAATCATGCCCAGGATACTGTTGGTCCTGCCCCATACCCTGCGCACCAAGGAAGCGCACCTTTTACGCATTGTTGCGTAAAAACAATCCACACGCGCACCCGCGAACATCCCCGACGCACTACAGAAGCGGGGCAGCCCCACCAGCATCCGGAGAGCACTGTATGATCTTTGCCAAAGATCGTACAGTGCTCTCCGCGTTCAGTATAACAAGTGGGCTAGATGTACGCAAAGATTCTTTGCGTACATCTAGCCCACAGGCTGCACGTGTATAACACGTTTTAGTTTGCAGTTCAGATACTTTTGATAGTAGGTATAAGTTTACACGCTACTTATTCGAAACCAAGTAATGTTCAGTAACTTTTGTTATTTATGATGTTAAGTTATTTTTGGACGTTGCCGTGATTACACTAGATAACCAAAACAAGCATTTTATATTGTTCAGTGACTTTTGTAAAACTGAATGTTATGATGTTTTCGGATATTATAACGATCAGCAATTTTTGCCAAAATGGTGTTCAGTGACCTTTGACGAGTAGTGTTCAGTTAATTTTGAACTTTAATGATGTTCATTCAATACTGGCGCCCTTCTTGTTGAGCGATTTATAGGTGATATAATGTGCAGTGATTTTGAAAATCTGAATGTGGTCATCGACTTTTGATGCTGACTGTACTACTACGTGTACACGTGACTGTGTACTGTACTGTTTGTGTAGTAGGCTACAAAAAGTCAGCTGCCTGAAAATTAAGGAAATATACGTCAGCTGTGTCAATGTACATGTATTTTTGTATTAAAATAAAGTAAATTTATACTATAAGCTATAAGAAAATAAAAAATGCTTAATGAAATAATTATGAATAACTTTTCTAGTAATGAAAACCAAAGTCAGCTGCATATCTAATGGGGGAAACAGTGTCCGCTAGCGACTTACACATGCTACACGATTAGAGAATCTTAGGGCAGTAAGTCTCTAACAAACAGACTGATGATTTTTCTATCTAGGAACATTGGCTGACGGCGGATTTTCTTGTTACCTAACATCAAGCCTATAATTTCCGGAGAGTTAGGCAGGAAATGTACACCTACCCTACAATAGACCCCACATTTCGCCGGTTATGTCTAAGTCCCATGTAAAACGAGGTAATCTAATGTCTAAGTTCCATGTAAAATGAGGTAACCTAATGTCTAAGTTCCATGTAAAATGAGGTATCCTAATGTCTAAGTCCCATGTAAAATGAGGTAACCTAATGTTTAAGTCCCATGTAAAATAAGGTAACCTAATGTCTAAGTCCCATGTAAAATGAGGTAACCTAATGTCTAAGTCCCATGTAAAATGAGGTAACCTAATGTCTAAGTTCCATGTAAAATGAGGTAACCTAATGTCTAAGTCCCATGTAAAATGAGGTAACCTAATGTCTAAGTCCCATGTAAAATGAGGTAACCTACTGCCATTAACCGGGCAAATCAAGACTTAAGCTGCTTCTTACTTCTTCTGAATCGGATAAATCCTCGCAGAACAGTGCTGTGCTATGATTAAACTATTATTTGAAATGATTTTCAGCCGGTATAAAATGACTTGGTCAGATTAACGGTACCTAGTTAGTGTGTACGTCTGTACACACAATAGTTCGGGAGGTACCGAACAGTTGAAGAAAAGAATGAAATTAACTCCGAAATGCTCGTACCGTACTGGTACGAGCATTCACCGGGGATCTACCTGTTGTGTGTTGTGTAAAGATTTTATCAGGCAACACTAATAAGTGACACCTAACTGAATGGCTAATGCTCGATTTCTCCAACACTGAGTGATACCTAATTGAATGCCTCATTCCTGTTTCCACCAATACTAAATGACACCTAACTCAATGCCTAACTCTTGTTTTAACCAATACTAAGTGACACCTAACTCAATGCCTAATGGCCGTTTTCACCAACACTAAGTGATATCTAACTCAATGCCTAACTCCTGTTTTCACCAATACTAAGTGACACGTAACTCAATGCCTAGTACCCGTTTTCACCAATACTAAGTGACACCTAACTGAATGCCTAATGCCCGATTTCACCAATACTAAGTGACACCTATCTGAATGCTTAACGCACGATTTCACCAACACTAAATAGGAATTAGTTCCTGTTTTCACCAACACTAAGTGACACGACGATCGAGATTCGTAGAACATCTACATCACTAGCTACTTCCCCGTTGCTATGGAAATAATTTATATGTCTTTGTCTTCGTACAATTTCGAGTCTATGGGTCGCCGCATGCTCGGGCGGAAGGCATGTCGAGTTATATAAAAAGAGCTAACACATGTGAGTTGTATAGAGAGATGCAATTGGTTGCTACGAGGGCTCGTCGCATTTTAATAAAAAAACAAAGAATATGGGTTTAAACGCGCATAGTGACCGTTCTAAACCTGTTATAAACGGGTATGAGACGCAGTTGATACGTTCTAGTATGTATAGTAGTCTGTGTTATGTTTCTTTCCGTGCCTTAAACGTTCAGAGCAAGGTCATGGAGGCACTACACCGTTTATGGTACGGTGTAGTTCGTCCATGACTTCACCTTTTTTTTTTAATTTCAGAGAATGATGAAATGGAACGTTTTTTTTCAGTTTATTTGAAGACTGTTAGTAAATTATATTTTGAGTTTGTTCATTTTTTTTCTGTTGAAATATTTCGAATGAGATGTTTAACTTTTGTTTATTTGCAAAATTATAACAACAATAAAATTAAACATCGCGTTTTCGTCAAACGTCAAATATGTAAATACCTGCCTTGAAAATACTTCGTGTTAATTAAAGATATTATCATAGAATCTATTAAATAAAATCAAGCGTACCTACGCACATAATTCACCCTCGTATTACAAGTATATTAGCTTGGTAGGCAATCCCTGGTGACGGTCGTGTTGCTCAGAGAAGGACATAAATCATTGGCTTTCTGAACACTGAATCATAGTATATGTGAATGTGATACGCACATATTAAAACTGCCTCGTTTGTATGGTGGTCGCAAATGCTACTGCTGAGTATGAGGTCCTGTCTTCGAATCCTGGGTGGGTGTGTGTTATTATTAGCGTTGTTGGGTTTTTACATCTGGATTTCTCAGTAGCAGATTCATATTACTACTATACCTATTACTCCTATGTCAATATCCTCCACGGCATTATATTTTCTTAGCCGAAAACCTTGGGCACTTCCACCATCGTCGATGGCAATGCAGAGGTCGCTCCGGTCCAATATTTCAGGGGTCATTGGGCAGGATAGGAGGTCGAGCATAGTTTGCGACACATACCCTGCCGCTGATCTGTGATCTGTCGAGGTAGGGGGACTTCACGAGCTTGGAGTTACATAATAGTCAGGGACTTCCATGTGGACCACTGGATTTTAGACTTTGCAGGACAGGTATTTTGCCACATTTTGCATCGGGCAATACATAAGAACCTATGTAATCTATATATACATATAATAAAACAGTAAAAAAACTGTGTCTGTACATTGAATATTGAATGTGCGCGTCATCGTTCTCACATATATGTATAATCTCAACATGAATGATGTAACCAAGATTTTGTAACAATATTTTGATTAAAAAGAGTGTCCATGGAGTTTCTTGCCCATTCTTCTCCATAGACCATTTTGACTTTCAAAAGTGCCTGTAGGTAATGGTCTAATTGAAATAAATGCTTTGAGTTTGAGTTTGAGTTTAATATATTAAAAAAAAAATAATTGAGGGGGGTTTAGAAACAGTAATAGAGCACGAAACCAAAAAAAAAATTTGTCTGTTTGTCTGTTTGGCTGTTTGTCTGTTTGTTTGTACACGCTAATCTTCGGAACTACTTGACGGATTTGAATGATTTTTTTGTTGTTGTATAGGTATAAAGTCTGAGCAACATATAGGCTATAATTTATCTTGGAAACTTGAACACCTGATGCAGAACCGCAACTGATCAGCTAAACTATAAGAGATACAAAAATGGTACCTTAGCAAAAATTGTTTCACGTGATGAGCATTTTCTGCTAAGAGAATAAATTTGAAGATCTGGAACACCTGATGCGGAACTCCAAGAGCCCAGCTACACTATAACATATATAGGAATGACGTCTTAGCAAGAGTTGTTTAGCCTGATGAGCACTCTCTGTTGTCGTATAAAATTTTAAGATCTGGAACAGCTTATGTGGAACTCCAAGAGCCTAGCTACACTATAACATATATAGGAATGACGTCTTAGCAAGAGTTGTTCAGCCTGATGAACACTCTATGTTGTCGTATAAAATTTGAAGATCTGGAACAGCTGACATGGAACTCCAAGAGCCCAGCTACACTGTAACCTATATAGGAATGACGTCTTAGCAAGAGTGGTTCAGCCTAATGAGCACTCTCTGTTGACGTATAAAGATTGTAGATCTGGAACACCTTTTGTGGAACTCCAAGAGTTCACTGTATAATTATAAAATAAGCATAAGCTGGGAGTACCTCCACGCGGTGAAGGCGGTAACAGTTTAGAACTGATTTTCGATGAAAATTTGACTGTACTGTCTAAAACTCCCATTTATTTCCTTTTCCATTTATCTTCGTGACAAGGTAGCCTACCCGGTAACGCAGGGGAGCAGTCACTTAGATTTTAATTGATCAGGTATCTTCAGACTAAAACTATAACCATGCCTAGAAAGAGGTCAAATCTTTCCCAACGTTCCAAAGGAGCTAAAAGATTGAGGATCATAAGATCCCAGGAATCTAACGAATAGCGTCAGGATAGACTTGATGCTGTTCGAGAACATCACGCGGCAACTCGCTCTGTAGAAACCTCTTCGGATCGCGAAGCTCGCTTGCGTTCTCAGCGTATTTATGCATCTACATCCAGGTCTCTAGAGACCAGTGAAGAATATGATGCGCGACTGTCCGCTGATCGTGAACGTCATGCATTGTCTCGCGAGTCGGAGACGTTCACGGATAGAGAATTGCGCTTGAGTTCTCAGCGTATCTACGCATCTGCTGCTAGGTCTCTAGAGACAAGTGAGGAACATGATGCGCGACTGTCCGCTGATCGTGAACGTCACGCATTGTCTCGCGAGTCGGAGACGTTCACGGATAGAGAATTGGCGCTTGAGTTCTCAGCGTATCTACGCATCTGCTGCTAGGTCTCTAGAGACAAGTGCAGAACATGATGCGCGACTGTCTGCTGATCGTGAGCGACATGCATTGTCTCGCGAGTCAGAAACGGTTACCCATACAGAATCACGCTTGAGTTCTCAGCGAATTCGCACATCTACTAACAGGTCTTTTGAAACGAGTGATGAACGTGATGCGCGACTAACTGCTGATCGAGATTATCATACATTGTCCCAAACACGCACACAACAAAATATTCATAATCAGTTAGAAAGTGAAAGAGAAAGAATTGCTGGAGTACGGCATGAAGAGACAGAAGTTAATTCAGTGTATCCTTGGGATCTGCTGCGGAGTAACGGGAAGAAAAGTTTTTTGTTGTATAGTCTGGGCAACATATATAGGCTATAATTTATTTTGGAAAATTAACACCTGATGCAGAACCGCAACAGACCAGCTACAGATGGTGCCATAGCAAAAAATATTCCACGTGAAGAGCATTTACTGCTGTGAGAATAAATTTGAAGATCTGGAACACCTGTTGTGGAACTCCAAAGCCCATGGCAGCGACACTAGCTATAACATATTAAGGAATGACGTCTTAGCAAAAGTTAGTCAAAGTGTTATTTAGTCTGATGGGAATTTCCTGTTGACATACAAAAATGAATGATCTGGAACGACTCCAATCGTCTCGCTCATCCCGTTGTTTTCCCGTCCCCGGGCCTTAGAATTCTACATCAGACGTTTCAAATTTTCGATTTTGACGACCCCGTTGTCGCTGCCATAAGCAACGGGATCCGCGTACGAAGTCGCGGGCAGAAGCTAGTAATACATAAGAAGATAGTAATAAGACATAAGAAGATAAGCAATAAGACATAAGAACGTAAGTAATAATACATAAGAAGATAGTAATAAGACATAATAAGATAACTAATATAATAAGACACAAAGCGACTTCTAATAATGTTTTCATGCGTATTGTAAATTATAACGAACATAGAAACAAAGAAAAATATCTACTTAGCGAACCGCATACTTACCCATAATATTATGAAATAGGTATTATTAACAAAGTTACATTCGTAACGAGAAAATTGCTTTTGGATATATATAGGTAAGTGAATCCATATTATATGTATTGGTGCTCATAACTTTACCTAAAGTCTAGCCCTAACAATACCAAAATCATTCGCAAAAGAACGTTGTTGAACTCTCGCCAGTGAATTTCCACGCGCTGAAAATACCGTTAAATTGAAAAATGGCGAAACTAATCTGGCGTTCTCGACATAGGCAATACCCGACAATTCAGATTCTAATTAAAAATACTCGTTGTAACTTGATTACTTTTCCTATCTGTTCGCTCATCTATGCATGTCGGACTATCTTCAAAAGAATAGTTTCCAACATTTTGGGATCTTTAAAAGGAATTTACTGTTTGCTATGTTGAAACTTAACCATTACTGCTAAAGGTTTTTTGAGAGGAAGAAATGGGTTCTCTTAGTAAGTGTGCTGTTTGATATTTTTAACTTGAAAGACTGACTAGCAACCAGCCCCTGCTTCGTGCAGTTTTAACGACTTAGCATAAGCATAATCAGCCTATAATTTTCCCACTACTGGGACACACGGCCTCCTCTCTATGAGAGGGAATGGGCTATAATCCACCACGCGGGCCCAGTACCGGTTGGTAGATATCGCATGTCTTCGAATTTTTGGTTCTAGGACATACCGGTTTCCTCACGATGTTTTTCTTCACCGTTTTTGAGAGCAGTGATGATGAAATAAATTACACAAAGTAATGCGCCTGCCTGGTTTCACACCCACGACTTACTGTTCGTAAGTCGAGGCCGCCACCACTGGGCCACCGCTACTCTTCCCGACTTAATTTCTTCAATATCAATAGTGGTTTAATGTTTATGTAATTGGGTCATTCTACCCAATGGATAAAAAATATATATTTTTTCGTTTTTATAAAATCTAATTTTTATTTTCTTATTTTAATAAGTTTTAACCTAATTAACGTCTTAAAAATAGGATCAGAGATCAATCATAGTAATATTATGAAAATATTGCACATTTTTTTAATAATCAGTTCGAATTACTTTTGTTCTACAGAAGTGAAGTTTTATGTGAAAACTTCACTTCTGTAGAACTCACTCAGTATGAAATCTGAATGCACTTGACTTCGATAATTAACCAATTTATTAATGAGGCCATATGCAATTTATGTCTTTAAATTGTTTACTTACTTTTATTTGTTGAGTACAGAAGTAAGGAAATGAACTTTGACACTGATGTACAAGGCTTTTTTAACTTTAGAAATCTCAGAACTGCAACCACTTGTGCGATATTATGGCGGAAACTATGATGGCATTCCATCGTAATGGGTTGCCAGGCATAGAAAATAATGTTACTATTTGAAGAATAAAAAGTCTACAATTTGCGTAATATATTTCTACAGGCGTGATTATTTTTCACGAACATTGTAGAATGTTTGATAACTTTTTAAAGAATAAAATATATTTTTAAGATTAAACTGGTTGCTTCTTAGTCATATAAATAACACGTTAATTATTTAGATAAACATCGATTACTTACTTCTAAATAGTTTTAAAAGACACTACAATCTATAGTTGCGAACATTCTACAGGACGTGAAATATCACGTAGGGACAAATAAAGAAAACTGTTAATTTTTGTAACTAATTTATTAACAGATATAAATTAAATATTTGAGATCTTACATAAGGTCATGAAGTGGAAAAATGTTGTTTTAAAAGAAGTTGAAATTTACGGAGCTAATATATATTTCTAGTGAACAATTTTTATGTTTCTGTAGAATGTCCAAATTAGAGGTTGTAAATGATGCTGATAATCTCAGTTAAAATCCTTTGCCGAGTGCAAAATCCCTTCGAGATCACACAGACAGATACGAAAAATGGCTCTAATTTGAAATATGTAGGTTAAGACGATACTGTTTGTTTTATAGAACATAGGAATTGCTAATAGATACCGGGAACGCTTCTATGGGTATGGTCAAGTTGATTTAAGCTGAATAATAAAAAAATGTTTCGGTTTATTTATTTATTTGGCCAGTACACCATCAGCAGTACATATTAAGAATTAATAGGAAACAATAAAAATGATATAAAAGTGCTGGTATGTATAATATATTTGCGTATTACAGGTAATACGCAGCAGTCACCGTAGTTACAACAACATAAAGTTCTCAAATAGTAAAAAAATATTATACAATTTGAATACAATATACATTTTATTTAAAACTAAATGAATAACTGGCTCGTACCTTTGCCCAGCAGTGGAACAGCCACTGCTGGGCAAAGGTCTCCCCTATAACCTTCCACTCTTGACTTTGTGCGGTTTTCTTCGACCAATCTGTCATAAACGCCGCCAATTCGTCACGCCAGTTTTTTTCAGGCCTTGGAGATGTTAGAAAATAATGAGTTTTTCAGTTTCAGGGAGCATATTATTCGCAATGACGTCAATTTTTAGCCTAACATATTGTTACGAGCTACCCTTCGAGTTCAATATTCCACTCTGGTTTAATGGCTTGACCAGCCTAGCCACCGGAGTGCTCGATGCTACCCCAGGTGCTTTATCGGATTTTGGATCAGATCTAAAATATCATACGTTAACAGAAAAAATTACGAAGGTAATAATAAATGCAACCGCATGTATTAGAAAGGCGTGGCCATATTTATTAATTAGACCATCAAACTAAACTACTTTCCCTACGAGGCCATGGTGATCCCAAAAAAATTATCAGCTGTTACATAAATTGAGTGCACTACGTGAGATCGACCTACGGCTGTGCGATTAACGCTTGTGCGACAAAACTATACTGCGACTCATCATAGTTCGAATGCACGCTTGTGCGAACGAAGCATTCTGCACCCATGTGTCGTACTCAGTGTTGCGCAATGTTACTTAGGTACAGAATGGTTCGTTGACGGCTTGTCAAGGGTCCTTTTACACCCTGTTAGACAGCCGTGTCGCATAAGCGTTAGTCGGACTTGTGTCGAACTACTGGCGCACAAGTAGCACAGTCGAACGTTAGTTTGTCGCACTAGCGTGCATTCGAACTATGGTGAGTTGCGGTACAGTTTTGTCGCACAAGTGTTTGTTGACCTCACGTAGTGTACTCTCATAAATGTGGGTCGAGAAGATATTACCTTTTTGTGTGGGGCAGCTGATTATAGTAAAGCTATAGACCATCAAACTATATCAAAATATATCAATTGAAAAAATCTGCTCTCGATTGAAATTATTTAATTTTGATTGCAAAGAGCAGATTTTTTAGAAACTGGTCTGTGAGAAGTTATCTATTTTTCGTAATGTAATAACAATACGATGAGATGGCCGATGGAGCAAGGCTTTGACCGAGTGGTGGCCAAGGTTTGGCCAAAGAAACCAGGGCCGTCTAAAAGTATAAGGGACGCACAGAACCGGGAAGTGTAGCAGAAATAAGGGGAGGCCTATACCCAGCAGTGGATGATTCCGGGCCGATATGATGATGATGATGACGATGATAAATAACACTAAGTTTTGTCCAGCATTAATTAAACTTGGGAACCTAGGTGCGCAACGGCAGCTTTTCTGGAGCCACTTTTATCATTCGCCTGTCTTCCACTTCCTCTCCATCCGACACAACTATGCTTCATTAAAATTAAATAGAAATTTTTACCAAAAACTTTATTAAATGATTGTCAGTTGACTTGGGATATCTTTGGCTACATGATTACTATGATGGGCTCACTAAGCAGACGAACGACTTTAATGAGACCGAACGTGGAGATGGCCCCAGGATCCTTCAAGCCAGAAATATTGAAGTACCCAGCGAACTATTTCGTGAATCGTCTCAAAACGCTGTTGAAAATCAAGAAGAGGGAAGAAGAAATGAACAAGCCCCTTAATAAACTAAAATGAAAATGAGGCTAATGAAAATGTTTTTGAAATATGTTTTATTTTTATACTAGTAAATAACTGACCCGACAGATATTGTCCTATCCTCAATTCCTCACCAATCAACATAGCTGATAATAATGATATTATAATATAATATTGAACTCAGTTATTTCAGTAATTAATACCTATTTTGAAATAAACATTATCTCTGTACTTTGTGCGTGAAGTGGTAAATAAATAAATAAACTCACATTCAAACTAAATATTACTTATATTTAACTGGCCAAATGTGGGTACTATTACACCTCTGGCTAACCCTTCGGGGATTACGTTTATTATTCTGTAAGCCAAGTCACTGAGATCACTGTCCACCGTTTCCCAATTTTAATAGTCCCTGAGGCCAAGGAAACTGTTGCTATGTTAGAAGCTATCAGCTTAATGGCGCCCGAAGGATTTGACTGTACAAGTTGTGTTACACTCTAACGCATTCCATTAGTTGCTGCACGGATTCTTGAAGTACAAGTGGTTTTGTTATCCTTAATGTATAAGGCATCGCGCTTGGATTCCCTGAAGAGATAGGCAGAGGACCTTATAGTTCACCCACATTTCGACAGTTATGTTAAAATTCCATGTTGTTAAAATGCGAGCTTACTGCCATCAATCGGGCACAAATCCAGACTCCGTGGCCTTCACTGAGAAATTCCTAATGGTAAAACCTGGTGACACTTTGCTCGACCTGGAAACCAAACCCAAGTCCTCATTCTCAGCAGTCACATGGACTAACTAGACCTTATAACGCGGAACGGGAGTGTGCTGTATATTGTACAAAGAATTAATATACAACGTACATCTTATTGAGAATATACAATGTGTCCGGTCATGGACTAGCGATATTCTAGGTACTTATATAGCAACTATTCTAATACACTAATTTGTTGATTTACAAAGAATTTGCTGTCAAAAAATTCGTTTGTTTGTTCACAAAAAAATAGTTGATATTTCTTTGAGTTTAATATTTTTTATGAAAGTTACAAAAATGTGAACCCATTATTTCGTATTGTTAACGATAAACAATACCTACTGTTGGCCTTCAAATAAGCCTAGTTTTCTCTCAGTAAGACCAAAAACTCGAGAGATATGATTATTTTTATACACACGTAGAGTTCATGACAACAACAAAAAAACGTCATCATCTGTCTAGCCTTTTCCCAACTACGTTGGGGTCGCCTTCCAGTCTAACCGGATGCAGCTGAATACCTACCAGTATTTTACATGGAGCGACTGCCTATCTGACCTCCACAACCCAGTTAGTGCTAGGTAATACGATACCCCTTGGTAAGACTGGTTGTCAGACTTTCGGGACACTGACAACCTGTAACGACTGCCAAAGATGTACAAATGACAGCCGGGACCAACGGCTTAACGTGCTTTCCGAGGTACGGAGGAAACTCGGTATGTAATGGGTGGTCACCCATCCACGTACCAACCTAGGTAAGCACGGCTAAACCTAAAGATCGACCCGAGCGGCTGTTCTTATTTAGCCACGAGCTCCTCAACAACAAAAAAAACATATGGCTGCCAAATAGCGGGGAAGTGGATTGGACCCAAGTATGTAGAGTATTTGTTTATTAAAATAGTTGTTATAGGTACAATATGTTTAAAAAAAACCCTGTCCGATCCGTGAGGGTATTATTAGATATCGAGATTAGATTCTATTTATGTAATCCTTTTTGAAGTAAAAGTGAAAAAAAAACCCGATCATAATGAAATAAAATGTACTAAAATGAGGATACTTCTATGGCAACACTCGGGCGCGAGCGGTCGCTTCTCGAGTAGTGACGTTATAAAAAAACAATTGATGATCACTTTTTAAAAGTTTGTTTGAATTTAGGGAAACGGTAGTAATTTGGGACAAAAATCATACATTTTAAAATTCATTAATAGTTTAACTTGCATGAATATTTTCTATTTCTTATTCTATATTTTGGCAATGTCATTGGTATACCTATATGCCCCTTTCGGGTCGTACATGATTTTTTAAACATATTGTGTAAATACTTACATAGAATATCGCTAGTTCATGACCGGACACATTGTATTTTGAAAAATCCCTACATTATAACTTATAAATACTTATAATATATAATTATGTAAGCCAGTAGGTACACTTAAAACTTTAGTAGTGATTCAGGTCAAAGTAACTGTTTCTATGTGAGAAGCGCTCAGCTTAATGGCAGCCTAGGGATCTAACAGTACAAGTTGTATTAAATTCTAACACATTCCATTAGTTTGCTAGACGTAATCTTGGAGTACAAGTGGTTTTCTTATCCATGCAGCGTTTATCAGACATGCGTGGTCATATCCAAGTGTGTGTAAGGCTGCGTTTCCACGAAAGATGAGCGAGGATGCGTAGCGAGGGATGTGTGTGGAACTATATAACCAATCACATAGCTAGAATACCTCGAGCTGTGAAAAAGAAGCGATATTATTGGTTAGTTTCACAACATCCCTCGCTACGCATCCTCGCTCATCTTTGGTGGAAACGCAGCATTAAAGTCCATTTTTTTTTCCGGTGGGAAATCATCAAAAATGACTCCTCCCGCTCTGGGCGGAGCGGAAGGGAGTGTCAGACTATTACTGACTAAAAACCACCCATGTTCCTTCTTTTGCCCTTTATGTTCCAGGGCCGCGGTATCTCTTTCGAATAGTCCCGCAGCCCTGGCAGTCCATCAAACTGAAAAACTTTATCAATGGGAACATCATTAGTACCTATGTATAATTGCGAAAAAATAATCCGCTGTCTCATTCAAACTTCAATACCAAATCGATCCAATTGACAAAACTTTTGAGTCGAGTTCGCATTAAAGTGCAGCTGATAATATTTGGCTGTTAACTTGAAAAGTAAACACATCTTAGAAAAAATATACCAATCAAATCATAACTAAGAAGTCTTGTTTAACTTGTCGAAATGAAAACTTGGAACTCCTGGGTCTCAAATCGCTAATACACAAAGAGTACTCAGTACCTCATCATCGTCATCGTCAAACTACAGCAGGCCACTGTTGGACATAGGCGTCTCATCTATTCTACTCAGTTCCGAACAGCTCAGCCACCCTGCGAAGATCGTCACTAGTTCGTAATAGAAAGAGATTATTTTCCAGAAGTGAAGTTTCTTGAAGTTGTGGCAAATAGTTATAGTTCATGTAATAGGGGGCGAGCCAATTGCCATCAACCGGGCACAAATCCAGACTCCGTGGCTGCTACTGAGAAATTCCTGGTGGAAAAACCCAATAACAATTTACCCGAGAATCGGACCCAGGACCTCGTGTTATGATTCGTGTTGTGTTTCTCGTGTTTTGATTGTTTCGTGTTGTGTGTGATGATTTCCCATCCGAAAAAAAAAACAAGGCACGAGGTCCTTGTTTTTTTTTCAGTACTTAGTCGCGATTGTGTCCATTAAGACCAACAAGGCTGACTAGAACATAACTGTTGAAATGTGGGTGTAGTATTAGGTACACCTCTGCCTAACCCTTCTGAGATTACATGCGTGATGTTCTGTTATGTATTATTCACATTCAAGGAAGAGAACTTCCTTGAAGTTCAGGCAAATAAACAGTAAGTACCTATCTATTTAGATCTCTGCTCATCACTTATTCGATATTACACTAGTCACATTAGCAACTTCAAAAGCATCGAAACTTTATTAAATTAAATGAAGTATCCACTTACTTAGGTACTACTATATTTCCAAGAATCTGCAAGCTTTGCGAGCTAATCCTCAAACATAGGACAGAGTACAGAGACTGCTCACACACCAACCGCTTTGAAAGGATTAAGCTCAAACATACAGTTGCTTACATACCTACTTACTTACTTTATACGCTCGTATTTTCATTTTAACCGAAAAGAAACTTTATTTCGTAACATATTTTGGTAAAAAATTCTAATGGAATTGAGAAATTTCCATTAACTCGCCTTTCTGTGACAAGAAAATAGCTTTTGAAAACCATTTTGTTTTCACGCAAAAGCGGACCTACCCACACAACTTTGGTGAAACTGTGTTAAATACATAATCGTCCTCTAGGAGTCTTATAATATAACTAGCTACAATGCCCGGCATGCGTTGCAATGCACATTTTCCTACCCTACCATACTTGCCTGCCTACCTACCTACGCTACCCTACATACCCTACCCTACATACCTACCTACCCTACCTACCCCACCTGCCTACCTATCCTACCGTACTATATCTACCCTATCCTACCTAACTACCTACCTACTTTACCTACCCTACCCTACCTACTCCACCTACCTATCCTACCCTACACTACCTACCCTATCCTACCTACTTTACCTGCGTGACGTGAGCTGTAAATAGCAGAAAATACCAAATGTAATTTATTTAAAATCTCATTTTAATCATATCTTTTTGTCCCGTGATTTTTTCAGATATTTGAGTAGTTATTCTGCTATTCGTGGCGGAGACGAATCCAACAAATCAGAGATCATTAAAATCGGTCCAGACGTTCTTGAGTTACAAATGGTGTAACTAACCCGACTAGCAATGACTTTATTTTTTAATAATTAATTTTATCTTTTTTTGTTACTTGTTTGGTGTACGTAATAAAGAATAATATTCTATTCTATTCTATTGTTTTTCAGGCTAACAGTAAACAGACCGATTATGTTTTATAATGTATGTACATTTGTACATACATATTATTTATTTAATAATTGTACACCACAGACTACTTACAGTATTGTCTCTCCTCCTCCCTCAAATCCTTCCAAAGGTTGTGTCACCCTATATAAAAGTTCTACAAGCTGCGCCCGCGGTGTTACCCGCGGTGAAAAAGTTTGCACACGTACCTGACGCCAGGACATCAAGCTAGTCTACAATCAAATTTCTTTAATAGATTTTCAACTTTATCGTTATAGCATTAGGTTCAAGGTTGTTACCTACCTACCCTACCCACCCTACCTAGGAGTACCCTACCCTACCTTTTTTTTTTTTTTTTTTTTTGGGGGGTGGGAAATAAAAACCACCCATGTTCCTTCATTGGCCCTTTATGTTCCAGGGCCGCGGTGCCTACTCCGTTTGAATTTTGAACACCTTGAATTTATGCTAGCCTAGTACTTTTTTCGCCAAAGAGACGATTTTAGTCAAAATTCGGAAAAACCATATTTGAGTTATTTAATCATCCCAATGCATTTTTCCGGGATCAAAAGTAACCTATGTGTTAATCCAGAATATAAGCTATCTTGATACCAACATCCAAATCCGTTGAACCGTTTGAGCGTGTAGGAGTAACAAACATCACACATACAAACTTTCGCCTTTATGATGTTAGTGTGATATTGTATACCTATAATTTGAAAGGTGCAAAAAAGAGTATTCTATATCTATTTAAGGCTTTGATTATTACAATCAGCCAATATTCATCAAGCAACAATGTCAAACGTAAACACAATACATTGTAAATAATCGAAACTCATTAATTCTCAAACTTACGAGACGTTGATTAACTAAAAAATGTTGACTACAACGAGAAGTTAATAGAGAATATAAAATATGGAAGAAGAAGATAATTATGCTGCGACTACCCCAAAATATATTGGTCAGATGAGTGACAATGAAAATGATACATGGATGGATTGTTTTATTTCAAGGTCTTTTTTATATATTTCATACAGCTGCTTACAAAAATCAAAATCTAAGCATTTGTTTTCAAGTAGGCCAGTTACAGGCACTTTTGAATTGTCGAAACAAAGACAATAATAAAATGTAGCTACAGTCCCAGTCACAACTTCACAAGGCATAATAACTGTGAAAGTATTGTAGTTACCATTCCAAAGCGTAGATTTCTATGGAGAAGAACGGGCAAGAAACTCCATGGACTCTTTTAAATCAGAATATTATTACAAAACCTTGGTTACATCATTCCTGTTGAGATAATCATTATGTGAGAACAATGCAGTAACATGTGCACCTTAAAAGTGTCCACAAAAATTATCTTATTTTATTTATTCACAACTCGGGATTTATTTTGTTACATAGGCTAATTATTATGTCGCCTATAAAAACATCAAAACATGTTACTATTACCTTATTTTTGTGTTGACTCTTAATTTATTGATTTACATCGTTTAATTTCTAAGTATCTGCAGATTATTAAACATGGAACTTTAACCTGACTGGCGAAATGTGGATGTAATGGTCATCTCTGTCTACACATATAGGTACAAATGCACATGTAAATCCACATCTGTGTACTACGGAGTTCACCAAGGGTCGACCACTATTCAGCCTTATTACTTAGGGCATAAGGGTGGGAAGTGGTAGACTGTCAGTGAACTGGGTCAGTACCTATTATAATAATGTGGAATGTGAACTCGACTATCATTGTGCCGATTGTCGTGACGGCCAATGGCCTTATGGCCAAGAGCCTCGATGACCATCTATCGAGGCTCTCCTTAGGCGGTTGGATCAAGGGCCTGATTCAGAAGGCAGTACTCCTCGATACGGATCGCATTGTGAGGAGGTTCCTGTCTCTGGAACCCTAACCACCGGTAGCTTGGACCCTGCTCCCGACACCTATTTTTTGTATTTTTAAATGTTTTTTTATATTGTTTTATATTTACATATTTAAAAATGTAAAGAATATGTTTAAAAATGAATAAACGGAATAATAATAATAATATCATTTATTTCGGGCTATGCCCATAGTGTTGGTAAATAATTATGGTCTTAAAAACTAGTGTTAGTAGACATACATGGCTTATTTTCTTTGGATTTTCATCCAATGTCGCAGCATTGGAGACTCCCATCTATCTGCGAATAAACTCAAATATTATATTGGGATCGTTGGCTGGTGCGAAGATACATAAATAGGCACAAATACTATTCCGAACATCGGATATACAGACGGGCCGTGTAATGAATATCAATTATAGCATCAGTAGTTTACCAACGGGATGCCAATGATTATGTAAAAAACAGAGTAGTCATTTAACAGACTTAACTTAAACATGCTATATTTACTTTAAAAGCAACTTTTGTGAAGCCGATATTCCTGCATGATTGACTGGAAGAAATATCACGAAATGTAGGTAGATAGTATGTCTTTTCGTCGATTTATGCGAAAGTATCAATCGCGAATCGAAGGACCGAAAAAATTATGAAAGCTAATTTACTATACCAGGTATTGGTACCTGGTTATCTGCGTTTATACACGAGACATGGCTCCTCAATCTATATGGACACAGATTAAGGGCCTGCCAAGACGAGGGACTTTTGTCCGCCGCTGTTCATTGGTTGTGGTGTTGTTTTTCATCTATTTGTTGACGTACATTGGTTGTTACAGATAGAAACTTTATTGTACACCAAAATTTTAACACATTTCTTGTACGATATTGCTTATATTCTAGTAATCTTTATTTACTTACGACCTCGCGCACAACGCAACTACGACCACGATTCGTCGTGTAGCCGGACACATTTTAGAACAAAACTGGACAGACGCCCGGTTGTGCGACCAAACTTTCTTCCTGGTCGAAGCTTCTGTGGCCAAAATAATAGCCGGGTGTGCGACAAGTCACGGTCGAGGCCGCGTAATGCGCGAAGTCCACCACCAGTCTGTGTAAATATCTACTCTATGTAACCGCATGTCCCCCGGACCGGAGAACTCTTAGGAAACTATAATTTTATCTTCATTATTATACTTGACAAGTCACAGTACAGTACACCACGTGTGCACCACAAGCGTTGCCCGTATTTTTAATTCTTTTTTTCCCTACAACTGAGCATATAAAACTAAATCCCTGGGTGATCGGATCTCTAGTCCGATTTCGTTCGCTTCTATATTAAGAACGCCTTCGTCTGGCCTCGCACGATGCGTGTGCGCACACTAAACGTTCACACAATAAAAACCAAACGTAGTACATATTATATTTTTCCGACGAACCCGACTTAAACCGACCTCACATAAATTTTCATGTGAATTTTGTGCAACGATAATATTTCGGTCAATTTTTTTTTTCATAATATGGTGAGATTTTCTTGTTACTAAAATAGATGTACTTGAAACTCGGACGTTTTTAAAGCAAAGTTAATAAAATGCTCGCGTAACCGTTGTCATCATGTGGATTGTGTTCTAATTGGCTTTCGTCTTAATATTTCAGTTCGAAAAGTGAGAAAAAAGTGAAAATAATCGTGTGAGTATCCCCGAACAAGACAAAATGAAGTTCACTATTGACGTATTGGGGATTTTTCTGAAAGTAGTCGTAAGGGTGAGTTGTTTTATTTATGATAATTATGTGAATAAGATAATAATAGTTGTTGAAGTCTAAAGATGATTTTGAAAAAGCTGAAAAAATTTGAGCTCCCGAAATGAACTCTGTGTTAATTTTAGAAAATCCGCGTTGAAAAGTTCATGAGAATGTGTGACGTAGGTGTGGGTGAATACTTCTGTTTGTCTGTCACGCACTCAATTTGTCTCAAGCTTTTATGCACAGCCCTTTCATAGTTAACCTCTAACTGTCAAAATAATAGTGAACTTTAATCTTACAGCAATAATTTTTCTGTTAGTTAGGTTGCTGTCAGTGACAAATCTGTGTTATCTTTATTCTTATAACAGTAAGATAGCTTTTGGCTTACAGCTATCAAAGGTAAAATAACTGTGAAGGGACCGTACCTACTCCTTTGCATTTTTTTTCTTTTTTAAGCTGCTGTAACGTTTTTTTTCGTTTTTTTTTTAATTAATAGGTGTTAGTTTAAATTAAGTACAGTATAATGAAAAATTGACCTAATAAACAAATGATGCGTTGCGCCATCTATTATTATATGAACGTTATTGTTGTTTTCCTCGGGAACATCACTTTTTTTCGGGATGAATGGTGTGCAAGGTACTCGTATGTCCGTTTCTGTACACCTGACATCATGTATGAAAAATTTCAAGATGATCGGTTCAGTGGTTTAGGCGTGAAAAGGTAACAAACAAACAAACTTACTTTTGCATTAATAATATTAGTTAGGAAGTTAGGATAAATGACAATTATTCGACATAAATTGCTCTAAAATGCAATTTTTCGAATAACAAATAGGTACCTGGTTGAAGCCAGTAGGCTCCCCGCTATTACTTGAAACTTAAACGTATCTGGCGAAATGTGGGTGCAACTTTAGGTACACCTCAGCCTAACTCTCCGGGGATAACGCTTGATGTATGTTTTGGTAAAAAAATAGGTTAAAATTCAATACAATGAATCAATATAGCGACATGTTGACTCGCCCATCATTTACATGTGACCTATTTAGTCGAACTGACCCGAGGGATTGTAAATCACTTTTCTATCTAATGCAAGTAGTCGCAGCCTATCAAATTGAAGTTGTTTCTGACGGGCAACATTCTGGCAATGCGTTTATAGTTTTGTAAGAAGATGTTTGATTTAAACGAGTTTCCTTGGAGTTTCTATTCCATTTTTCTCCATAGACCCTTTGGAATGGGCAACTACAGTCATTTCGCTGTTCTTATGCCTTGTCGCTGGACTGAAGCTGCATCTTTTTATTTTGCCTGTAACGGACTCCCAGACAGAACACAAAATTCAAAGCATTTGACGTTTGAGCTCTGATCCATTTCACTTGATAAAATGGATCCAGTAAAAATCGTTCAATGGCAAGGTTTTTTACCCGACTGAGGAGAGTAATGTGTTTATTAGTCTATACAATGTATGTTTGTTCCTTTGTGTGTTGTTGGTGGTCTAGAGACCCAACGCGTGAGCAGATTTTGATAATTTTTAGTCTTGTCTTAATCTCGCGAGTGTCACTAAAAGACAGTTATGACAGTAATCAAAATTCAATATGGCGACAACCAGGCGCCATTGAATAGTTATTTGAAAATCGGTTAGGGTCTCATAATTATTAAGTAATATATTTGTATTATCATATTTTCTATTTAGGATTTATAACGATTTAAAGTTGGATAAGCGAAATGACAAATCAAGAAGTTAAATCGTCTCTGAAATTTTTCATATTATTAAACTGAAAAATAGAAATAAATAAAAAATATTATAAATACTAAAATATCCCACTGAAAACAAAAAACAAGCGCATATTTGGAAGCAGGCGGGACCCATTCCATGTTTCAATAATTTTATATTTTTTCCAATCCTATGCGGTTCAGTCTTGCCCAGTCCAATGATGTGTCAATGTGTTGTGGATAGCAATATTGATGGATAATTCAGGATTCGGATCTTGATTGTCAATCCTGCAGCTGACATCTTAGCTGGTTGACATTTTTTTAAAACAATAGTTTTGTTACTTAAATGAAAATTTAGATACTTGAGTACTTCAATATTAAATGTACGCAGTCAACAACATACTTACAGATATTAGTATTTTATTTAAATACCGGTTTTTACACCCCTCCTCCGCATGTTTTACGAATATAAAATTAACTTTGAGAAACACAAAAAATGACTAAGTAAGTAAACTACAAAAAAATCTATTCAAAATTTATTATGTTGTTGCATGTTCAGTCACTTACAGACAGATCAGTTTTAGAATAGAATAATATTTATTGTTGTTGAAAGCTTAAAACAGTGCACGGATATTTATTCCAGTTTCTACAAGGTCTTAGTAAATAACTCCTCATGTAACCTGTATACTATGCAACATAATATTGGTCGAACTCGTAACGTTTTATTGACCAAGGTTTACTAACTCACTACTGCACGTATAGTCCTTGTTCTCAATTGAATTATCTTCGTAAGGGTTTGATAACCCGTTATTTATAGGTATGATACTAGCTGACCCGACAGACGTTATCCTGTGCTTTTCTAGATGTCAACAACAACGCTACCTATCGGGTCCATTTATAGTTACGAACCGTTCAGGTGACCCGTATACGTAAAAAAAAGAATCATCAAAATCGGTCTAGCAATTTAGGAGGAGAAGAATTACGAACACACGAACACCGGAATTTTATAAATACCAGCTTTAAGCAAGTTGGCTGGTCGGCTTTGGTATGAAGAGTCCTTTACACAGAGAGGTAACATCACACGGAAGTATTCAATTGATAAACACAGACCATCTAGTTTATTCTTAAACAATCGTTTATTGTGATTTGTGCTGTGCTGTGCTGTGCGTCTCGTTATAGTCTTTTTTTTTTTAGTCTGTGATAAAATTGTGTTTTTTTGAGCTATGGTTTAAATATTGACGTATTAGGGGTTGTAAACTATTTCTTTAATCTAGTTATTTTCGGCTCAAAAGTCAAAAACGCTCATTAAGCAATAAACTCGACCACACCGCGTTGTGGCATTTTCAAAACAGCCACACGGCGAAATTCGCGTCTTGGCTCATTTGATTTTCGACCATAACCCGTTCTTGCAATGAAGAAAATCCACAACGCGTGCCGAGCCTGCAAACTGGCCTTTAATAGCGGGTGTTAAAGTTTAAATCTACGTGGACAAGTTGTTGGTGAAAGGCTAGTTCCTTTATAAGAAATGGTAACGTAAGTTTTTTTGGTTAGACCTGCTGTCTTGTATGGATCAGAATGTTGGGCTACAAAAGCGATGAATGAAAGGCATTTGCATGTGGCTGAGATGAGAATGCTAAGGGGGATGTGTGGTATTACGCAAATGGATAAAATAAGAAATGAGTACATAAGAGGAAGTCTGAAAGTGGCGCCGGTGACTGAAAAGTTGTGTGGTAATCGGTTGGCTTGGTATGGGCATGTGATGCAGAGGAAAGTGGAAAATGTCGTGAGGAAAGTTTCGAATATGATTGTGAATGAGTATAAGAGTAGAGGAAGACCAAAGATAAGATGGATGGACTGTGTGAAGAATGATATGGTACGAAAAGAGGTGACTGATGAGATGACGAGTAATAGAGAAGTTGGAAGAAGAAGACATGCTTCATGATACATGGGTACATGGGTAGCATGCAGTTGTTCTTTATATACTAATAATGTTTATTCCATGATCAGCCACTTGGACATACAAATTATTTAATAATTACAGATTTACGACTAAAATCTAAGTCTTTTCAAAACTTTTGAGATAAATAAGATGAAGTGCGACCAAAGTGGGAAGACTTCATAGGTGAGCAATTAATACACTGCAATGCGTTGAAAAACCAAACTTAGAAGCTTTGTATCTATAGGGATCCCTGCGACCGACGTTTGTGTTAATTTAGAAACATGAAGATTACCGAAGCGCATACTCGTTCTGCTTCCATTATTAATTACATTAAATTCAAGCGTTTACAATATTTTTCAGCAACGGGGTTTTTGAATATTCTCTCTTTTGATTTTCATCGGCTGAGCTCTCAGAGTTGAAAGTATTTTTTTAAGATACTCAACCTCAGGACCTATCTATGAAAGGTAATGAATTTCATCTATTTGCTTTCGTTCATAAACTTCTTTTTAGCGCATCAACGGCAATCTTAATTGATTCCCCCCAGAAATTGACTACGAATATGTACTAACAGGTTTTAGTTTAAATTAACAGTTAGTCAGTTTATTAGTATATTATTTTGTAGAGGATGTTAGGAATATACTACGACTTCACGTTGCCATGTAATGTTCCCTGATAATGCCAAAAAAATACGCGCTCACGTGAGCGAAGCCGCGGGCACAGCTAGTTTAATAATATAATAAAACTATGATTCTAAAATTCTAATGATTTGATATAAATTCAATTTCAGATTAAATATAAATTCTATTATTTCTATTAGACATGCATGACAGACACAAGTCAATCAACAACAACACATTATTGTCAAGCGGACATGAAACATTTAAAAAGTTTTAGTCGATAAAAATTCAGCAACAGAGTAATAACAATTTTCTATAAGAAATTGAAACAATTTATTTAAAAAAAACATGAATGACGTTGTTCGAGCAGTTTCATTGACTAATTAATATTAAACTAATAAATACAACAAGAACGGAATCGAACCCCTAGACTCTAGGGTTTCGATTCCCGGATCCGGCAAATTATTATTGGGTTTTTCCATTGGGAATTTCTCAGTAATAGCCACGGAGTCCGAATTTGTGCCTGGTTGATGGCAATGGCTCGCCCCATAATACATGGGACTTAAACATTACTGGCAAATTGTGGGTGTATTATTAGATACACATCTGCCTAACCTTTCGGTAGTAACAAGCGTGAGGTTATGTTATGTTCTGTTACATAAAAGATGTGTTATGTTAACTTTTCTTAAAGTTTTCAGTGATTAATAAACGAATCTGCTCTCACGTCTGGCAGTATTTTTGCGTAAACCTTCGCTATATTTTGGACAAATGGTTTAAAATATTTTGATTTTCCTAAAACTATTTGTGATTTAAATTTATCAGTTCTTTTTTTAAGAAAATGCAATGCACAGTTTTGACCTTATTTTTCTAAACAGTTCTAAGTCCAAAGTTGATACAATTTTCTCGAAAACGAAAACGATTTTCCTGAAATCAAATGTGTACCATTTCGACTGTATAGCTTTCCAATACTTTAACTATCTTATTTAGGATTACTATCTACATACACGTTATTTTAATACAAGGATATACGAAAAATCACCACAAACTTCTGATTGACTTGTCCATACTCTAAAAACTAAAATTAAAAACATTTGTTTGCGTTAAAACATGAAAAATAATAAGTAGAGGGAAAATATGTGTCACATCTTCTACGCGAAACGCTGAGTATGCCGACCGATGGTCGGTCAGCACACTTAGCATGATGCTGGAACACCATGCGAGACGCTGGCACAGCGCTGATTTACAGCGATTATATCTGATTTTCCGGCACAACAGCAAGCCACATTTCTTGTTCCGTTGAGCTACTAAGCATTTCTTGACTTAGGCTCTGATCAACGTGGCATTGCACAAGTCCGAGGCCATGTGCTTTCATGGGCCTCGGAGCGCGCCACCGTCGGGATCCATACTCACGGTAGGAGGGGTTCCCGTCGGCGTCGAGTCGACGTTGAGGTACCTCGGACTCGTCCTCGACAGCCGATGGAACTTCGTGGAGCATTTCCGACGTTTGGCTCCCAGACTGGAAAAGGCCGGGGCTGCCTTCAAGCGGCTCCTGCCCAACCTGAGGGGGCCAAACGCCTCCTGCCGGAGGCTCTATGCGGGGATCTTGCGGTCCATGGCCCTTTACGGGGCCCCGGTGTGGGCGCGTTCGCTGAGGTTGCGTGCCAAGCACTACCTGAACGCGCCCCAAAAGGTGGTAGCCGTAAGGCTCATCCGTGGATATCGCACGATCTCCCGCGAGGCGGCGAGCCTCCTTGCCGGATTGCCGCCATGGGATCTGGAGGCCATAGTCCTCGCGCGCCTGCACGAGTGGCGCGCGGAGGTACAGAGCCGGGTGTAACTCCGCTGCCGCGGCATATTGTCGCGCGGCGGACAGACCTCCGCGGTGATCTCATGGCGACATGGAGGGAGCGACTATCGCAACCCCGTTCAGGGCACGCCACGATAGTGGCGATAAGTCCCCTCTTTGAGGAGTGGCTTGAGAGGCGCCACGGCGCCCTCACCTTCCGCCTGACGCAGGTCCTCACCGGACACGGTTGTTTCGGGAGGTACCTGCACCGAATCGGGCGGGAGGAAACGCCCGGGTGCTACTATTGCGAGGATCGACCGGAGGACACGGTGGAGCACACCGTCGAGGTCTGCTCCGCTTGGGAGGAGCACCGCCGTGTCCTCGTAGCGGCGATTGGCGGCGGCGACCTCTCGCGCCCGGCCCTGGTTCAAGCCATGGTCCGGGGCGAGAGGGAATGGGAAGCCGTCGCCTCCTTCTGCGAAGCAGTCATGCTAGCGAAGGAGGCGGCGGAACGTGAGAGGGAGAGAACCTCCTCACGTCCCAGCCGCCGCGGGAGAAGCACCGGGCGTCGGGGGCCACGCCGTGATGGCTCTCGGCCACCGTAGGCGCGGGCCTGTGGACGGCGAGTAATGGGCTAGCTCGCCGTCCGTCCGTCGTATGACGACGGGCGGGCCGTGTCGACGGCGCGTTCGTGTTCCACGCGCGCCTCAAAGAGATGTCAGCAAACGGGAGGGGCCCGCAAGGGCCGGTACCTGCCAGGGCTGCGGGACTGTTCGAAAGAGATACCGCGGCCCTGGAACATAAAGGGCCAATGAAGGAACATGGGTGTTTTTTAGTCAGTAAGAGTCTGACACTCCCTTCCGCTCCGCCCAGAGCGGGAGGAGTCATTTGATGATTTCTCACCCCCAAAAAAAAAAACTCTGATCAACGTAAAACGAATGTAATGCGGGATGCGGGGCGTGACTGCTCTAATGGTCTAATGATTATTTCCATTCTCCATATAAGTTAGTTGACGCAATCGACGCGAGTGCATCCCGAATCACGCTCAGCATCTATTCTGTTAAAGCGAACCCCGACGCAAAACGAAACGAACGAACGAATCTCAAGCCTCTGTCTTAACTGAAGTTTGAACAGAGCTTTCAGATACTACTCATGCTTTTTAGGGCTCCGTACCCGATGGGAAACCAACGGCACCCTATAACTAAGCCTTGGCTGTCCATCCGTCTGTCAGCGGTCTGTATCTCATGGTAGAGAGTTGAAATTTTCACAGAATGTGTATTTCTGTTGCCGCTGTAATAACACCATCTGCCTAGCCTTTACCCAACTATGTTGGGGTCGGCTTCCAGTCTAACCGGATGCAGCTGAATACTAGTATTTTACATGGAGCGACTGCCTATCTGACCTCCACAACCCAGCTAGCACTGGGTAACACGATACCCTCTGGTAAGACTGGTTGTCACACTTTCGAGCCACTGACTACCTTAACGACTATCAAAGATCTACAAATAACAGCCGGGAACAACGGCTTAACGTGCTATCCGAGGCACGGAGGAAACTCGGTATGTCGGTGGTCACCCATCTACGGACCAAGCTAGGCAAGCGCGGCTTAACCTAAAGATCGACCCGAGCTATTATTATTTAGCCACGAGCTCCTCTGTAATAACAAAAAAAAAAATAAGAGGGGGCTCCCTTACTACGGAATCCTTCCTCCTTGTTCCTTGGCCGGTTTTTGTTTTCATGCTAATAGAGGATGCATCACGAAACAAAATACTTACTTCCATTATACTTCAGATGATGCACGCATGCATCAACAAACCTCGTGATCTATTTATTTTTAGAAAAAGAACGAGTGTTGTCTATTTTTTGCGGTGATGTAAATGGCGGCTACTAAGTCAAGTGTATGTGTTGATGCAGAATATATACATCTGCAACTGTTTGGTTGCCAATAGTGTGTAATTAGATTGGCCTGTTGGTCTAGTGGTTAGTGACCCTGACTGCTAGGACGGAGGTCGTGGGTTCGATTTCCACACAGGAAAAATCTTTGTGCGATGAGTACGATTATTTGTTCTGTATTTGGGTGTGTAATTTATCTATAATATGTATGTATTTAGAAATATATAAGTATGTTTATCAGTTGTCTGGTTGCCGTGGTTGCATAGGTTGGTTGGCTCTGCCTAGTTTGGGATCAGATGGCGGTGCGTTGATTGTCCCAAGATATATTATTATATTATATAAATATTAATAGTGATGTAGCTCAGTGTAGGTGTTGTTTGGCTTTCCTGTTTTGATCCAGAATCCATCATGCATTCGATTTTTAAACGACTTGTAAAACAGGAGAATTACTGGTTATGTATTCAACCAGTACCTTTTTTTCATGTATTTATACCGATTTCTCTGTGATTACTGGTCCGATTATCGTTATTCATTTGGTAGAGGAAGTCGCGCGTGAGTCCCATATAAATTTCATTAACTTTACTTTGGCAGTTTACCTATGAGTTATCTTCTACTAGCTTTTGCCCGCGGCTGCGCTCGCGTTAATTTGGAATTTGATGATTGTCAAATTCCAAATTAACGCGATTTGTATTCGGGTTGTACTCTGCTTGTGATAATATAATTCAATCATGATTCGAAAGACACGTGGCGCCATCTATTATTATAAGATCGTTATTGTTGTTTTCCTAGGACAACAACAGTACTTTTTTTCGGGATGAAAGGTATGACCGTTTCTGTACACCTGACAACGTATAATGATGCAAAATTTCAGGTTTAGTGGTTTAGGCGTGAAAAGGTAACACACAAACGAGCAAACTTTCTTTCGCAATTATAATATTAGTTAGGAGGGATGAGGTTATTGAATGAAGGATGAGGATATGAACCACAGTCATAGTCTATGATCACAGTGACTGAACGTTATTCTGAACTAATTATTTATTTATAGTAAGTATCAGTCTTATAGCCTCGCCATATCATATCTATTTATTACTTGTTGTTTGTACATGTCTTTAATTTTTTAGCTTGATGTAGTAAGTACCTTCATCACATAGATAATGTATGTTCCTTTTCCCCCGTTTCTGTTGATTGCTAGGGAAAATGTATTTTATCTTACTAAGTACTTATTAGCTTGTGCCGAGCGGTTCACACGGCAGAAGACCGCATAGCTTGGATATGCGGCATTGTGAGGTCGAGAGCTTCAGCATTGAGGGAACAACGAAGTAGAAAGATGTAAATAAGACATGATATGGGCAGGAGACTGATCATACAAATAAATGCTATCCTATTTTTGTTACCAAACAATAACACATTAGCGAGAACAGCTAATCACTGCAAACACCCCGAAAGCTCCACTCATTACTAAGCATTTAGTTTGGCAACACTGAACAGAACACAACTTGTGCGAAGTTGGCGGGAAAGCATTAAAATCGGATCAACTTCAAGTCCGTTGAACTTAAAGCCGTTTGAGTTATACGGAATGAATACTTGGTCTTCACAGTTTTAGTCATAATTGCTAGTAGCCGGTGGAGTAAAGTTTTTCGAATTGTTTGTAGTTGTAATTATACAACACTTGAAACTTATATTAGAGTATGTAAAAAAAAATAGAAATAAGAGAGGAAAAGGCTAGGCAGATGATGATAGAAATAGAGAAGAAGAGAAATATTGAATTGGAACCAAAAAATGAAGCTACAGTTCAGCCACAAGGTATAATAACTGTGAAAGGACTGTAGTTACCCATTCTGAAGCGTAGAGCTCTATGAAGAGGAATCTACACAAGTAAATGAAGTTGAAGTGTCTGTAACATCAAAATACCAGCTTTTTTACTGAATACATATGAATACGGCACTAATAACAAAAACTTGTTTTATTTTATTTTTGTCTGTCTGTTTGTTCCGGCTAATCTCCGAGACGGCAAGGCCGCTACACAAAAAATATGTGAAATTACGAATAAAAATAAATACGGGTGGCTCTCCATACATGTCTTGTAACTGAAGGTTGAAATTTCGACGTATAGGTAAACCTGTGCGGTGTTGATCGACAGCTCTTCAATAATGATATCGAGGTTCCTCAAATACTTTTTATCTAAAGCCACTGGTTGATGAATTATTTACATTTAAAGTCGTAAAAAATTGTGCCCCCCTCTGATTTCTAAAGAGTACGAAAGTTCTAAAAAAATGTAGCTTTGTAGAACGTTCAACGAAAATTGCTTTGGAAAAGATTTGACAATTTGATTTAGCGATGATAGGACTTTTTCGTGAAACTGCAGCAGTGTTTTTGTTTTTCATTAACATACGCTGAAAAACAAATTTAGTTTTGCAGTTGAGTGTTATGAATAAGCTTTCAAAAAATTGTTTGAAGCTACGAAACCCTTTGTGTGCACTTGGCCGGTTTGTTTTTCAATACAATTTCAGTTACCATCACCCCCCCCCCCCTAAAAATATCAATTAAAATAATCATGCTGCACTATAACAAATGTGCGCCGGTGATGTACCAACATTGGTCCTTATTATCTAACTTGATGAAAATGACAGCTGCCAAACTAAAGGGAACTAAAGGGTCATTTTTGTCAGTCGGAATTTCAGCTATGTAAATATGGGTATTAGAAACAATACTGAACATACCACCCACATACATGAAAGGGAATCGACTGTCATGGTATGGGCATGTGATGAGGAGGGACGAATCGCATGTGACTAAAAGAGTGATGAATATAAATGTTGATGGATGGAGAGGGAAAAGAAGACCAAAGAAACGATGGATGAATTGTGTGAGGAATGACATGAAAGAAAAAGGAGTAAATGAAAACACAACATTAAACTATATCTACTTATCAAACAGTAGCAGCTCCCAGATTTGACTGTATTTTTGATATTCAATTTTGAACTTAACCAACAACATTTTATGGTTTAAATCATATGGAAAAAATTGACAGTTTGTGGTAATTTTATGTGCTGGCGACTGTACTACCTGCAGTTGACATGTGGGAAGAGAATACTGATGATGATGAAATGTATGAATGGATGAAATGGCATGTGGTGTCCACCAAACCGGATTGGGCCGCCTAGTGGACTACGATGGATTCAGAAAAGTGCGTTCACTTAACAACGCTACATTTCAGTGTTGTCTTTGTTTCGACAATTCAAAAGTGCCTGTAACTGGCCTACTTGAAATAAATGCTTTGATTTTGATTTTGATTTTGAACGCCATCCTGATTTAATGATAAGAAGTTGCCTCATAGCTCGATAGATGGCGTTGTTAGAAATATTAAAAAAATAATAGAAATCATTTTGTAGACATAATATTATGTAGAATTCATGTTTTATACATTACTGCAAACGCGGGGTAATAATGACCGTCTATATTATGTGTGATTATTAGATACTCTTTAATCGCTCTAACAAATACTTAAGGCAAAGGTTTTTGAATTTTCTTCGTAATTATGCGAATTGAGATTGAGAGTAAAAGCGTACCTATTACAACAACGTTATAAGCAGAGGTCAGTTGATGATTAATTTTATTGAAGATGTGTGAACACAATTGGGGCCAGGTATTCTTTGCAGAATGTTGTAGGCACTGTTTGCTTACCCAAATAATTTACTAAGCAGTCCTAAAAAGTAGCTACATTTGAATAAAATTCAACACAAATATTATACAGGGTCGAAGACATCGACGCATCACGGTTACCACGTGTTCAGTAAACCACACACAAAAAATTCATCGATTTTTTTTATGTTTTTTTTTTTAAATCAACCTTACGTGGTTACTGATTGGGCGTCGACATCCCTTCCACCCCGTATAGTTCAGCCCTAGTGAAATGCTTTGAAGAGTGAGAATGAGTTTAAAGTTTACTTCTAAAGGTCACCTATACCGCATACCGCAGCGGCAATGCTGTCCGATCGTTACTACAGATCGCAGCGACAAGGACACGACTAGTTTCTTTACAACTCAAATAGGCATTATCGTAGTATTATACATATTATCTGTGGCATTATACTAGGCAACATTGCCGCTCGTTGTCGCTTTCAGAATTGTAACTTTAGATGTCTAGTTTTAGGTCGCAAAAACTAAGCTCGTTAGCGAAAGCTAATCTAGGTCTCAGTCTTCAGTTTTTGCCTAGGCTCTGAATAATTTAGTGCTACATAATTTATTAGTTAAGAATTTTCGTGTTTTAGTAAATTTCGATTATAGGAATAATGAGACATTGCTTATTTTATTACGTCGAGTTGTTATTTTGTTATTAATTTGTAAGAAATATAGGACTATCATGTTTTTTTTTTTAATTAATGTTCAAATAGCAATCGGTTTTCAATTTATTTGTCGTTATCTTTTTAGGTTTCCGTTGCCAAATGGCACAAAATGGAACCCTCCTTATAAATTCGTCCTGTCCGTCCGTATGGAACAACCATTATTTTTACTCGGAGACTTTTGGCACCTCACAGTTGAAATTTTGAGAACATGTGGATGACACAGTGATTTGGAATTACCGTAACCTGAAATGACCGTACCGTGAAAAACCGTAAAAATTGTGACCCGGGCCCCTAATTTCTAAAGTAAGAGGAGGAAAAATCTGAAAAAATGTGACTTTGTAGAACGTAAAAAGCAGTTTCAACGAAAACTGGTTTTGAACTAGATTTGACATTAAGCTTTTGAGATATCGGACTTTTTCGTGAAGCTGCAGCAATATCTTTGTTTTTGATTAACGTACTATGAAAAACAAATGGCAAGGAAGGAGATGACTGCTGAGCTGACGAGTAATAGACAAGTATGCAAAGTAGCCGGACATTGACCGGCAAATTTTAAAAAAAAAACGTAAGAAAATTTTAATTTCGCGGGCTACACTGGCGCTTCAGAGCTGGTCCTGAGAGCAGCTGTGGCCCAATGGTGGCGGCCCCGACTTACAAAACAGTAAGTCGTGGATTCAAACCCAGGCAGGAGCATTACTTTGTGTAATTTATTTCATCACCACTGCTCTCAAAAACGGTGAAGGAAAACATCGTGAGGAAACCGGCAAAAATTTTGAAGACATGTGACATCAACCCGCACTGGGGTCGCGTGGTAGATTATAGCCCATTCCCTCTCATAGAGAGGAGGCCGTGTGTCCCAGCAGTGGGAACAATATAGGCTGATTTTGCTTGGCGCGTCCACCTTATGTAACTAGATCTTTAAGACCTTTGTCCAGCACTTGGAAGACGCAGGCTAACAGCAACAGTAAGTAAGTCGATGTAATACAAAGCTGTTGCAAGTTCCCAACATGTTCCTGCAAGCATTTCCGCTCCAAAAGCAGTATATTATAGCTTAGCTTGAACGGTACATAACAAATATTAGTCGTCGAGTTCTCATCCCAGGCAAACATTATTTATACCGTGTTTATACCCCTCCCAGTTCACCCCCTGGGAACGTAACGTTTTCAGTTACGTACACCTTCGTTTACAAGCATTATTTATATTGCCCGTGTTTTCTGTCCGGTCGTTCCCTAGAGTAGCCGGGTAATTTGCGCAGTATTAACTAATTCTTGACGCTGATCGGTAGTTGGTGTTTTGAACTGAGTTAAAAAAGGAGGTTGTATACCTATTCGCCGATTTTTTTTTTAATTAAACGCAGCTCGTTGTTAAGCACATACGCAAAAACTAAGCTCGTTAGCGAAAGCTAATCTAGGTCTCAGTCTTCAGTTTTTGCCTAGGCTCTGAATAATTTAGTGCTACATAATTTATTAGTTAAGAATTTTCGTGTTTTAGTAAATTTCGATTATAGGAATAATGAGACATTGCTTATTTTATTACGTCGAGTTGTTATTTTGTTATTAATTTGTAAGAAATATAGGACTATCATGTTTTTTTTTTTAATTAATGTTCAAATAGCAATCGGTTTTCAATTTATTTGTCGTTATCTTTTTAGGTTTCCGTTGCCAAATGGCACAAAATGGAACCCTCCTTATAAATTCGTCCTGTCCGTCCGTATGGAACAACCATTATTTTTACTCGGAAACTTTTGGCACCTCACAGTTGAAATTTTGAGAACATGTGGATGACACAGTGATTTGGAATTACCGTAACCTGAAATGACCGATTCAATTTATGTCGGTGTTTACAGGTCGCACAGCGGTGATCAGGAGACAACAAGACTCTTTGACCATCTTACAGAGGCAGCTGAACTGGCCCAACACAAATATCCGACAGCGGAGCTTGTCTTCCTGGGGGATTTTAATGCCCACCATAAGGATTGGTTGTTCCCGTATCAGAAAACTGACCATGCTGGAAGAGAGGCGCGCAAGTTTGCGATATCGCTAGATCTCCACCAGCTGGTTGGTCAAGCTACCCGCGTTCCGGATATTGATGGCCACACACCCAACTGCTTAGACCTTCTGCTGACAACAGATCCGGACAGGCACTCTGTATCGGTCTGGGCTCCGCTCGGATCGTCTGACCACTGTCTGGTGAAATCCGTGTCTTCCTGTTCTCCCCCAGATTTAAGTCCTAGAGGCACGAGGCGAGTTTGGAAGTACGGGTCGGCAGACTGGGACGAGATGCGGCACTTCTTTGCATCTTATCCATGGCGGCAGACTTGCTTCTCTTCGCTCAATCCTTCTGACTGCGCTGACTCAATTGTCGACGTGATTCGCCAGGGAATGGAATATTTTATCCCATTCTCTGATGTTTTACTTGGCTACGAGGCTCAACCCTGGTACAACGCGTCTTGTGCGCAAGCCGATTTGCTCAAAGAGCAGGCATACCAGGCCTGGGCTTCGGCCCGTAGTGACAGGTGCAATAGTCAGCGTGCTCGTGAAACAAAAAAAGCGTACAATTCAGCCGCCAAGGATTGCAAACGGGTGTTACGGAAGGCGCGTTTCGATCATGTTGGACGAATTGGGGCTAAACTGGCGTCTTGCCCCTCGGGTAGCAAGGAGTTCTGGACCCTGTCGAAATCGGTCGAGACGAACTTCTGCCGTCCTACGCTGCCTCCTATGCTGAAGTCTGATGGAACGCTGGCTCATACGGCGCAAGAGAAGGCAAATCTATTTGCCTCCATCTTTGCCGAAAATTCACGCCTGGACACGGCCTCGAATATACCACCTAATATATCTCACTGTGGCTCCGCAATGCCGATGATCTCAATCCACTTAAAAGAGGTTCGTAAGGCCCTATGCAGTCTAGACGTGAATAAGGCCAGCGGTCCTGACGAAATACCTGCAAGAGTCCTGAAGAGCTGTGCTCCTGAGTTGTCTCCTGTCTTGACGCGCCTGTTTCGCCTCTCTCTAAAAACCGGAGTGGTGCCGGAGTCTTGGAAGCTTGCTAATGTGCAGCCAGTGCCCAAAAAGGGTAACCGTGCCGATCCTGCTAACTATAGACCAATCGCCATAACCTCCATACTGTGCAAAGTGATGGAAAGGGTACTTAACAGTAAGCTGCTAGCATACCTCGAAGACAATGAGCTCCTCAGCGATCACCAGTATGGCTTCCGTCGTGGTCGTTCAACTGGGGATCTTCTTGTGTATGTTACGCATTGCTGGGGCGAGGCCATTGAGAAACACGGTGAAGCCCTTGCTGTATCGCTTGATATCTCAAAGGCCTTTGACAGGGTCTGGCACGCTAGTCTGTTGGCTAAGCTTCCTGCATTCGGCATCTCTGCCGACTTTTGCAACTGGATTTCCGACTTCCTGAGTGGACGATCGATCAGAGTGGTCATAGATGGCTGCTCATCAGATCATAAGGCCATTGATGCCGGTGTTCCTCAGGGGTCTGTTCTTTCTGCGACTTTATTTCTGCTGCACATCAACGACCTGCTACAGCTTGGTGCAATCGGGTACGCTGATGACAGCACAGTCGCAGAAAGATACCTGTCGAGTGCAAGAGCCAGTAGAGAGGAAACAGCTACTCATAGAGAGGCCATGGTGGAGCGCATGAATTTGACCCTAAATCTTGTTTCCCAGTGGGGTGACGACAATCTGGTCAAATTCAATGCTGTGAAAACACAGGCATGTCTCTTCACTGCAAAAAGGAGCCAGTTCCAGTTGTCTCCTGCTTTTCGAGGTACAGTTGTACCAGTTACCGACCGCCTACAGCTTTTGGGCATGGAGTTGACATCGGATCTCAACTTCGGCTCAACCATCGAGTCAAAAGCTCAGACCGCAGCTAAAAAGCTGGGCATCCTGAATAAGGTGAGGCGATACTTCACATCTGGACAGCTTTTAAATTTGTATAAAGCACAGGTCCGTTCCTGTATGGAGTATTGCAGTCACCTGTGGGATGGCTCAGCAAAATACCAGCTTGCTGCACTTGATTCGGTGGAACGCAGAGCTAAAAGGCTAATAGGCGACGAGTCTTTGGTAGCAACGCTTCACAGCCTAGCTCATCGGCGTAATGTCGCCTGCTTGTCGGTCTTCTACAGACTGTACTTCGGAGAGTGTGCGCAGGAGCTCCACGATCTAATCCCACCATCACCCTTTTACCACCGGACTAGCAGACGTACTGCGGCGTACCATCCACACTTGGTTGATATCCCGACAAGTCGTACTCGGCGCTTCTCCTCCACGTTTATTATGCGCACAGCCAAGGTGTGGAACTCTCTGCCGGCGTCTGTGTTCCCTCCCACATATAACCCGTCTGCCTTCAAAGCAAGAGTGAACAGGCATCTTCTGGGCACGCTCGTTTCATCATAGACCTCATCCATCGCTTTCCACCAGGCGTGATCGAGGTCAAGAGCAGCCCATTTTGTAATAAAAAAAAAAAAAAAAAAAAAACCGTACCGTGAAAAACCGTAAAAATTGTGACCCGGGCCCCTAATTTCTAAAGTAAGAGAAGGAAAAATCTGAAAAAATGTGACTTTGTAGAACGTAAAAAGCAGTTTCAACGAAAACTGGTTTTGAACTAGATTTGACATTAAGCTTTTGAGATATCGGACTTTTTCGTGAAGCTGCAGCAATATCTTTGTTTTTGATTAACGTACTATGAAAAACAAATGGCAAGGAAGGAGATGACTGCTGAGCTGACGAGTAATAGACAAGTATGCAAAGTAGCCGGACATTGACCGGCAAATTTTAAAAAAAAAACGTAAGAAAATTTTAATTTCGCGGGCTACACTGGCGCTTCAGAGCTGGTCCTGAGAGCAGCTGTGGCCCAATGGTGGCGGCCCCGACTTACAAAACAGTAAGTCGTGGATTCAAACCCAGGCAGGAGCATTACTTTGTGTAATTTATTTCATCACCACTGCTCTCAAAAACGGTGAAGGAAAACATCGTGAGGAAACCGGCAAAAATTTTGAAGACATGTGACATCAACCCGCACTGGGGTCGCGTGGTAGATTATAGCCCATTCCCTCTCATAGAGAGGAGGCCGTGTGTCCCAGCAGTGGGAACAATATAGGCTGATTTTGCTTGGCGCGTCCACCTTATGTAACTAGATCTTTAAGACCTTTGTCCAGCACTTGGAAGACGCAGGCTAACAGCAACAGTAAGTAAGTCGATGTAATACAAAGCTGTTGCAAGTTCCCAACATGTTCCTGCAAGCATTTCCGCTCCAAAAGCAGTATATTATAGCTTAGCTTGAACGGTACATAACAAATATTAGTCGTCGAGTTCTCATCCCAGGCAAACATTATTTATACCGTGTTTATACCCCTCCCAGTTCACCCCCTGGGAACGTAACGTTTTCAGTTACGTACACCTTCGTTTACAAGCATTATTTATATTGCCCGTGTTTTCTGTCCGGTCGTTCCCTAGAGTAGCCGGGTAATTTGCGCAGTATTAACTAATTCTTGACGCTGATCGGTAGTTGGTGTTTTGAACTGAGTTAAAAAAGGAGGTTGTATACCTATTCGCCGATTTTTTTTTAAATTAAACGCAGCTCGTTGTTAAGGACATAATATTAAATTGGTAGCTGCGACACAGTTATGAACTTTTGTAGCTATCATCGTTTTCTTTGTAATTGTGCCCTGTATATGTTCCAAAATAAAACTTTTTACTTTACTATATATCTTGAGAACGGCTGTACCTATGTAGTTGATTTTTTTAAATGTTTTTAGTAGACTGAATACTTAAAGTAAAACATAGAATGCTTCAAAGTTTTAAACAATTTAAATACCACTTGGTAGGAGTTAAAGTTTGAAGATGTAAAACTCATGTTTAGTATAAACTCGGTATCTAGTACTGAAGTTGTTGCTACAATCTCAAAATTTTCAGTAACTGACTTTTAGGTACTTCAAACTTCTTCGTAAGAGGATTTCGTAATGATACTTTTACAGGTCTATTTTCAAGGATAAGCAACGCTATCCGGGGTTAGTTGGGAATCTATTACATCAAGACTCAACTCAACTCAACTCAAAGCATTTATTTAAATTAGACCATTAAGGCACTTTTGAATGTCAAAAAAAAACAAAAAGAATCGAAGCTACAGTCCCAGTCACAAGGCATAATAACTTGAGAGAGTACTGTAGTTACACATTCCAAAGCGTAGATCTCTATGGAGAAGAATGTGCAAGAAATTCCATGGACACTCTTTTCAATCAAAACATTGTTCCAAACAAAGACCTCTCCTGCTTGTGAAAAAGCGCCTTAAGAGTAGTCCCAGGTGTCATTTTTAGATCATTAACAGTCGTTGGGGTAGATATATGCCCGAAAGTCTGACTAAGACTGGTCTTACCAAGCGGTATACATATTGCCCAGTAACTCAGTTGTGGAGGTCAGATTGCATCTTATAAAAAAAAGGGTAAAATAAAACTTTTATAGTAATATAAAAGTTTTATTTTACCCTTTTTAGTTGTGTTATGTCACCATGCGCGCCCGGCAGGATTATTTCCAGGGGATTATCTTCAGTTCCATGGAAACAGCTCGAAACTTTTTGCACTCCACTTCGGATATAATCCTGCCGAGCGCGGGCGTGGCGATGTATCTCACACAAATCGTTGTCAAGTATCAATCTTACATTGTAACTGGAAGTTATTAGAACATCATTATGTTAGATTTTCGTTTGTCAATTTAGACAAGAAGAAACTTTTTCCATATAAACAGAAAAACCTATCATTCGAAAATAAATGAGTCAAGTCACACCGCCAGCCGGTTCAGCCTATTTATAAAGAAAATCTTAATGAACGCCAAGGACTACAATATCTCAACGAGCGATGCGAGCTCGAATAATTTAGGATATTCTCGGATAAATTAGGTAATTTTTGTTCATGCAACCAAGAACGAGAATAATAGGAATTTAAGAGTAATAGGTTTTTTTTTTCCGCCTCGGATAGATATGGTTTCTCTATAGTTGCCCCTCCCCTGCCTACGGCACTGACGATGGAAAACACGAGACGTAAGCGGCCTGTGCATGCTGTGTTCACAGGAAAAGAGTAGAGAACAGTAAAGTGATTGACAAGGTGATGAACAAGGGTAGCAACCTAGACGCCTTAAGTTTTCATTAACACAGTAACTTAATAAAAAAACCTAAATCTTTTCTTTATATTTTCTTTTCCGATAAAGGTGCAAATGCACCCCCTTGATGCCGGCGCCCATGTATCTCACACACATCCTTATCAAGTATTAATCTTACATTGTAACTGGAAGTTATAAGAACATCATTCACATTGACGAAGAGGAAAAAATGCATATTACAGAGGATAACTCATAAAGTACCAGTATTCAGCTGCATCCGGTTAGACTGGAAGCCGAACCCAACATATCTGGGAAAAGGCTATGCAGATCATGATGAACTCATAAAGTACCGAAAGTTATCACTGACCACCGCGCGACCTACGTCTACCAAATAAAAAAGAATCACTTAAATCGGACCAGGTGGGTTACTATATACTACTATAAACTAAACATCGAAATACGTCTAAATCCTGCATCGCGCAAGTAAAGTTATTCGCGACTTAAGACTATATAGAAGAACCCGACAACAACTGTCGGGCAGTACCCCACCAGACATAACACCCGTCTGGTCGGAGGATCCTCCCTTTTCAATGGGAGATGAAGAACTTTACACCCTGTTCTCCATACCCCAAATTTTATTGCTCAGCCTTGTGGTCACTTTTTAGGTTATCATTTTTAATTAATGTTAATTTTCTGAAGATCTTGTGCCATTCTGTTAGTGAAAACAATGATGCAAAATTCTGCTTAGCGTGTGTATACAAATTAGCCTAGAATTTAGCTACGTGTTTGGCGCTATTAGTAACTAAAGTTCTGTCCAAAGTTTTTGGCGGCTCGGAACTTAGCTGCGAGTGACGTTCTGCGCAGGTATTACGGTTCAATCTTTATAGCGGCTCGAAACATCTAACGCAAAGCTATGGGGCGCAGAGGTCGCATCGTCTTGACTGTATAATGCGCAGACCCTCACTTGCAGCTAACTTCCGAGCCGCCATTAAGTTTGAACAGACTACACCAGTCACCAGGACACGCAGGTTACGAAATCGTGGGTCGCATTGTTTGTAGAACCACATTGCACTCCAGGTTAAAGTCGTCTATAAATCTTCACCGGAGCAGGTCTTCCATTTTTTTATTTAAAAAAATTATGGTGTTGACATAAGTTTACAAAAAGCTTTTCAATTTATTCTGAAGACTAGCGACCCACCCCGGCTTGGCATTGTTGCAATTTAGATACTAATGTGGGCAGTCTGGAATGATTAATAATTATACTTAAAAACCTTCCTCTTGAATTACTCTATCTATTTCTGAAAACTGTATTTAAATCCGTTGCGTAGTTTAAAAGATCTAAGCGTACAGACAGCGGGAGCGACTGTATTTTATACTATTTGAAGATACGTTTTTCTTCTCATATGTAAAAGAGTGCGCCTGTCGCACACTAAATTCTGATTTAAAAAAAAACTCAATTACACATTGCTCAACCTTGGAATCGAACCCAGGACCTCATGTTTAATATTGCGGCGCGACCACTCTAGATCTACGAGGATCCCATATTTATAAAACATAGCATCACACCTGTAAAGGATTAAACACTTACGCAGAAGTGTACCTAATGGTGCATCCATCTTTCGCCAGATATGTTTTCATTTCCATGTATTATTTTGTTTTCAGGTAAACAAAGTGACCTTCGCGCCTTTGGTGGTCTCAACCCTCTTCATCCTACTAACATCTTTGCTAGCCCACTGCGCCAGGAGGGTTGTCCAGAAGTCAATCAAGGAACCTTTCATCAGGCTACTGTTCGAGGAGGCCATAGCCGCGGCAGAGCTATGTGGATGCTGTTTTGAACTTATTATAAGTAAGTTTGTCCTTATTGCTACTTCACATAAATCTAAGGTAGCACTGCAACCGACGTGCGTCTGCGTATATGATTAGATGGAATATCATCATCTTCCTGCCCTTGTCTCATTCTATTTGGGGTCGGCGCAACACGTTTTCTTCTTCCATTCTCTCCTGTCAGACGTCACGGCATCATTTACTCCTTTCTCTTGCATATCAGTCTTTATTTATTTATTTATTTATTAATAAAGTTTTACCAACAGCTTGTGTGTACAAAATTTCTTGAGTACAGGTTTTACAGTCTTGGACTTACACAGTCGCCAATTACAGGTTACCAGTCTTCACACAATCCATTCATCTTTCCTTTGGGTTTCCTCTCCCTCTCCATCCATCAACATTCATGTCTCTTTTAGTCACATGCGTTTCATCCCTCCTCATTACGCGTCCATACCAAGACAAACGACTTTTTTCCTGTAACAGGCACCACTTTCAAAATTCCTCTAATATAACTCATAACTAGATTTGATGGAATAAACGCCTTATAATAGGCAACTACAGTACTTTCACCAGGTAAAATCCCTTGTGACTGGGACTGTAGCTTCATCTTTTTGTTTTATTTTTAATTCAAAGCCCCTGCAATGGTACAGCTTGGTTTTGAGATTGAGTTTCATGTGAGGCAAAAGGAGTATGTAAGGATCGTAGCAGGTGGCCTTCTATAGTTTCTGCCCATCACCATGGGAAAAAGACTTGAATGGATGTGTACAGACGCCAGCACATCAAGCTACTACAATCTGTCTAATTTCTTTAATAGATTTTCAACTTTGTCTCTAAATCAGTAGGTTCAAGATTGGTTGGGAAAATCTGACAGTTTCGGGTAGGTTGACCTGCAGCTGGCGTCTGTACATATGTGCGTATGTATGTACATAAGGTTGTGATAGCTGTATGACTGCCGAAGCGTATGTAATTATCTCTTTTGGTTAAACTGAAAAGTCTTTGTACTTACCACATGGGTCTAGTGCGGGTTGGTAGATGGCACATGTCTTCGAAGTTTTGGTTTTCGCGATGTTTTTAGTCTTACTGTTTTTAGTCGAGTTATTAGCCATCACTAACGAGTGATGGAATAAATTACATAAAGTATCACTGGGTTTGAACTCCCGACCTCCAACTCATAGGTCGGAGCCATTACCACTGGCGGTCTCCACTCTCTGAAATTCTTCTGTTCGTGTAAAAGATATTTTAATTTACCATCAGCACAGTGTAATGCATCTAATAGTTTTATCTTTACATAATTCCAGTTGCCGACAACTTCGGCGTAGGGACGTACGCGATATTTTTGTTCGCGCTGACGATTTGGTGGTCACTTAACTGGGGTGACGCTACTGCTTGTCCGTACACACACATCGAGGATGTTATTGAAGGTATTTATATTTTCATAATATGATATAGCATTACGCCTGTTATCCCCGAAGGGTTAGGCAGAAGAGGAGGAGAAAATTGAGTTAAAATTTAGGAAAGTGTATACATATTGGTGCTCGTGACTTTTTTTAAATATTAAATGGGCCTACTCTTGACCTCAATCTAGTCCTGAGGACAGAGATGAGGTCGATGATGGAACGAGCTAACCCAAAAGAAGCCTATTAACTAGCGACTTAAATAGATTGGGGTCATATGAACTTGGGAACACCGACGAAGGCAGGGAATTCCACTCCTTGGCTGTGCGCATAATAAACGATGTAGCAAAGCGCTTCGTGCGAATGTGTGGAACATCGACAAGGAACTGGACAGGACTGTACTTCATATTCATATACGTTCGCAATAAAGGCCAACCCTATTATTATAAGCCAACCGGGTTAATCCAGATTCCGGGGCTGCTATTGCCAAATTCTTGATAGGAAAGGCCAATAACACTGCCCGACCTGGCAATCAAACGAAGGGCTTCATTCTCAGCTTCTACAGCTCTAGCAAATGGGAATTATACCTTACGGTTTGAGAGGCCTATTACCTTAAGTGGACTGCTGAAGGATGATGGCGGTGATCGTAGTTTAATCATAAATAATCATTAAATAAATAAATAAATATCCCTGGACATTTCACACAGCACCATCTAGTCCCAAGCTAAGCAACCTAATGCTTGTGTTATGGTATCTAGATGGCTGATAAACTACATAATATACATTTTTTTTTTTTTGTAAATACATATTATAGATAGAAAAACACCCAGACCCGGAACAACTACTTGTAGGTCATACAAATATTTGTTCCGTACGGGAATCGAACCCGCGACATGCAGCGCAGCAGTCAATCGCTTGACCACTGCGCCAACCGTGCCGTCATTACCATCTGCCAAGCCTTTTCTCCAGACTATTTCGGAGTCGGCTTCCAGTTTAACTGGATTCAGCTGTGTACCGGTATTTTACTAGAATCGACTGCCTATTTGACCTCCACGTCTGAATAACATGATAGGTTACAAGGCAACACAATTGGACTGCCTCGTTGGGCGAGTGGTCGCAAGCGCGACTGCTAAGCATGAGGTCCTGGGTTCGATTCCCGGGTCAGGCAAAGTGTTATTCAGGTTTTCCATCAGAAATTTCTCAGTAGCAGACACGGGTCTGGATTTGTGTTCGGTTAATAGCAATAGGCTCGCCTCCTATAACATAAGACTTACAACATATTTGGCGAAATGTGGGTGAACCATTAGGCATATCTCTGCCTAACCCTTCGGGGATTACACGCGTGATGCTATGTGAGTCTTGGTAAGACTGGTGCTTGGACTTTCGAGCTTCTAACTATCTTTAACGACTACTAACTTTTGGGTAGCGTAGAGAATAACAACTGTACTTTACTAAACGATCTACACCAGAAAGACGTCTTGTCTTCTTTTTCATTTTTTTTCTACCATTTTCAGGCAAGGGTGACGTCCGCAAGGCTTTCCTTAAGACCTGTGCTGAGATGGGCGGTGGTATCCTGGTCTTCAAATACGTCCAAATGTACTGGGCGTTGGAGATCTCTGACACACATAAGGACAAGGCATTTGAAGACTGTAAGGCTGATCTACAGGTACCTACATTAACTGGTTATGCTGAAGGGTGAAGTCTGTGTTTGTATATTAGCAGCCTAGCATGATCTTCATCTCTCTCGCCTTTTTCAAAATATGTTGGGGTCGGCACCAGTCTAATCGGATGCAGCTGAACACCAGTATTTTACGTGATACGACTGTCTAAGTGCCCTCCACAACCCAGTTAATACTGGCTAATACGATATTGCGTGGTAAAATTGGTTGTCAGGCTTTTAGGCCACTGACTACCTGTAATGACTGTCAAAGCTCCACAAATGACAGCCGGGACCAACGGCTTAACGTGCTCTCTGAGGCACAGCCTTGCACGATATGATTCGAAAATGTTTAATTAAATACAAGCTATGTGCCCGATTGGATTTCGCATCAACAAAAATGGCGAACTTCCACACAAACTTTAATTCCCTTTTGCCCTTTTGGTGGATGTAGCAATCAGCTTAGCCACATTGCCTTGGTCTCTCCCAGCTCTGCCATGTTCATAGTGCTCATCTTCGTAATAAAATATATTCTTCTTTAAAATCGTCATGCTTCTAGACCTTGGCTTAGGATGTACATTCGTCAGTGAATTAATGTGTTTTTGAATATTGATAAGTACAAAAACACAAAGAAAATATAGATGGATTGTGTGAGGAATAATATGAAAGAGAAAAGAGTAAATGATGCCGTGACGTCTGACAGAGGAGAATGGAAGAAGAAAACGTCGCGCCAACCCCAAGTAGAATGAGATAAGGGCAGGAAGATGATGATAAGTACGTAAATGAATATCCTTTTTGTCATGGGGCAACAGAGTAGGCTGACTAAGGCTTACAATAGGTGTAACCTAGATGCAATTTCTTCTGTGACCTATCAAGAAATAATCAGGCTTATTCAGCTAATAGTTTGCCCCGTTTAAAAAAAACACTATCCATTGACGTCAAGATCACACAAGAAACAGTCAGTCAAAACACAACACTGTTTTAAAACTAAACTGTAGTTCAAATAAACAAACCCACACGTCTTAAGTTAATTAAATGAAAGATTAACTGACGTCTTAGAGCTGTACGTACGAAATCTGGCAACCGCGCATTGCACAAACAAGATGTCTGCTTGAATAACTAACTATTCATATTAGGGGATTATGTTGTCTACAAACGAAAGCCTGTGCAGTGTTACTAAGATAAGAGTTAGCCTTAAATCTGGGAGAAGAAGATGGAGGAAGGTTTTATTATGGTGTTAGTTTGAGAGATTTGGATTTCGAGTAGCAATGTGGCTGTTAGAGTAGGGGAAGACCGAAGCAACGATGAAAGACGGTGTGAAAAATAAAAGGGCTAGAAAGGAGGTTACTGCTGAGATGACGAGTAATAGAGAAGTATGGAAGCAGAAGACATGCTACGCTACTGACCTTGGGACATTGGGATAAGGGGGAGATGATGATAGTGTGAGAGGTTGCTGCTTGAATGTGTAGTCTTCTTTCTTTCTTATGCCTTCGAAAGACTTCCAAGAAAGAGACAAAAACAGCCTTTTGGCTATGCCCGCATAATCATAATAATATGCCACCGGTAAAAATAAAATGCGGATTGATAAAATTTTGCCGCGATTTTTTAATCAGGAGTGCGTAAGCATACCTACTATTGCATACCTCTGGAATCATAATTATGTTAGTGGCTGTGCATGTGGTTCAGAATGAAAAAATCCCTCGATTTTTATCGCATTGCGTGCTTAGCCTTATCGTTGCACTGCAGGCCAAAAGTCTATAAATAATAAAAAAATTACACACATTCAGCTTTCCTCTCCGCGATGCACTGATAAACGAACTGCGTCATCCATGGCGTTTGTTTGTTTGTGAATGAGGTGCTATATAATTTTGTCCTTTCCAGACAGAGCTGCATTTTTATAAATGCCAGTTTAGAGTCCGTCAGGGCACATGCAAAACAATGCTAATTGTGAGTTAACGCTGTTAGTTAGTTCGATTTAATCCACCTTTCTCCATTACTTTTTCCTCATCTAACTACAGGCAAAACTTATACATAGTGCGAGCGAGTAAGGACTTTAATTTCCTTTGTAAAGAGTTCTCATTTGACCCATTTACCACCAAAACCTATTCTGCACGCACTCGATTGAATGCAATTTTTTTGAAATCGCATAAGTAGTGCTTTATTTTTCATTTTTTCCCCGTGTCATTAATGCCTAACCTGGTGTCAAAGGATATAATAATATAGTGCTTATTGTATCTTATTTTATTTTATATCGTGCTTGTTAACTAGTGATCCTAAATTTCTAATACCTTTTCTGTGTTTAGGTACTCGTGGGAACCTGTAATTGGCTCTGGATATATATACAATTGTTACTCATTTGTTATAGCTGTTGGTTCTCCTTTCTACATTTAGAAAATGTTCTCTAATAACTTTTTAGACCTATGTATCATGCTTATACGTATGACAAATCATTTCAGTCATTTCGAAAAAAAGGACTTGAAAGTTTATGTGAAATGCAGAAGTCGTAAACGCTCTTAAGTATAATGGGTGTAAAAATACGGTTAACGAAGCCGAAAAGCACTGGCTCTCCCCGTCAGCGTCATTTCGATTTTTTACCGATGAAAAATTTCAACACAGTTTGTATAATATCATGTATTCTATCCATGGTAAAAATTGTGTACCATGTAAATTTAATACACAAAAAAAACTTTAATTATATAGTATTTTGTAAACAACCAACAGATTGAACTCTAAATAAACTTAATTATGCCCCTAGAAATGAGTTATCCATTATTATGCAATACGCAAATACTTACATATTCATGTAAACATTTATACAATATAGCTTTAGCTACTGAAAAGCGTCTGAATGCACGACGCCGACGATCAATGAGTGATGGTGGTGGCTTGTCGGGGCATGCATAGATTCGTAATGTGAAACGTGATCGACGAAGTAGATTTCAGACGTGGTGAAATGTCGTATCCAGACAAAGCGCCAGGGTAGCCAGCGAAATTATATTTTTTAAGTTTTTTGCAATTTGCCGGTCAGTGTTAGCCTGGGAAAAATTTGTATCTATGTACGTACATCTCACTTTCTCATATAGCGCTTGGTGAAACAGCAAGTATTTTTGGACGGGTTGACTATACGGCATGCACACCCATGGACAGTACAGGATCTGCATCTTCCTGTCCTTTACTATGTTGGTTGAGATCGGTGTATAACCTAAAAAAAAACGACTTCCAAAGAAACAAACAAAAAAAAACTTTCCAAAAAAAACTTTACTTTTTGAAGTCGGTGACTTTATTTGTTTTTCTTTGACTTTATTGCCACCGAGTTCCGAGAGTAAAGTTATTTTTCAGGTTTTTTTTTTTTGGAAGTATTTTTTTCTCCTTTTTAATTGAGATCGCAAATTCTTGTCATATTAAATTTTACTTTGTAACAAGAAGTTTTTATGATGTCATCAACATAAAATATACGAAAAAGAATAAATAAGTACGTAAGAAGATAATATGTTATTAACTACCCAAGTAAAGTTAATTTAAAAAAAAATCCTCTACCATATGAAAAAATAATCACACCTCCATAACCTCCACCTTTTTAGAAATCGGATAAAAACTAAGATACCTTGAACATAAACACAGGGTTGTTTATCTAATGCTCCTTTTCCAGGTGCCAGTGATCTACGGCGCTGTGGTGGAAGGCATAGCCACCTGCCTCTGTCGGCTGGCTTCCAAATCCCTCGGTGACTTCAATCCTCGGTTCGTCACAGCCATTGACTCTTTCATAGGGACATCCCTCGTCGTTGCTGGTACGTCCAAGTTTTTTCATGAGGTTGTATTGTACTTTGATACTGATGCTGACTGTCATTTAAGAATAACCATGCTACATTGTACGGTATTATTTGCAATGCTTATCCATGCACATAGATCGTCAACAGATTATTGCCAAAAAAAAACGACAGTGTGTCATCCTATGGTTGAACCTTTTAAAGAATCAGTCAACTCTTATTGATTCTCTTACACACAAGACACAAGTTTATCACACATGTTAATGTACTGCGTGGTTGTTTTGGCGCGTTATCGTAGCCATCGCCGCCATTTTGTTTTTCGATACAATTTTTACGGATAATTTTACTAATGTTTACCAATGCCCTCCTGACAATCTCATTCATGCGCCACGCCAAAACAATCATGCTACATTGTACAGTATTACCTCTGCTGTCCCCATAACGTCAACCTCGCTTCTCACTGCCCAATGTTAACTCACTCAACAATATCAACTCATTCACTCACTCACATACTCACTCGTAGCTATCAATGTTGCAGGGGTCCTCACTAGGCACACGGTTTTCGTCTACCGCTACCAAGATAATAGTGCCAATGCGGACCTAAGTGTGTCCATCTTTTGCAAAGTACATTTAGGAAAAGGTACATAATTGTGTAACTAAATGTCAACTAACTTTAAGAGAGTGCATTCTGATAATTGCCAACGTTGCAAACAACCGCCAAGTCTCAGAACGCACAGCTTTAGGCCCGGACTCCACCAAAGCGACAAGGAGATGTGCAAGATTCGACCAATCACAGGACAGACGAGAGACTCCGTGTGCATTTCAACCAATGTGATTGGTCGTTTTCCGCACGTCTCCTCTACGCTGCGCTCGTCTCCGCTTTGGTGGAGTCTGGGCCTTAGGGGCCCTTGTCCACGACCGTTTTACGCACGGCCGGCCGGGTCCATAGTATTATGGATGAAGTACTGTGGAGGATTATTCACGATGGACGGGCGGCGCCAGCGCTAGTTCCCCTTTACGACGTGTTTTTACCCGGGCCAGTGCGGGCTGAAGCTTGAACTTGTACCCGGTTTCTTGCTGGAGAGAGATGCGATTTTGTTTGCATGCGCTGACGTGCCGTGCGTACGTACGTCCGGCCTTCTGAACAAGCGCTCTTATATATTGTCATACTTGGCCACGGCCAATCCGGTCAGTTACGGCGGGAAGTGAACCGGGGAGTGCACCGTCTTCGTAAATAAGCCTCGATAGTGCTTCGTCGGCCCGGTACTGTGCCTGGAGGAAACTGGTCGTGAACAATAGCTCTAATGCTTTCACCTTCAGTAGACGTGCATGGATCTACATAATTTTCTATACGCATTTCATATTCAATAATATCATTGTCAACATGATCATTTTCACTGTACAGAACTCCACTTTTCATATCAATAATTCTTCTAGAATTTTCATTGGTAGTTGTGCCTTAATTTTCAGTATTTATTTATGTCTTGTTGTAGGCATTACTCTGATATTTACACTTAAATGCAGCTTAATTTATACATTTGCATTATTGGCTACGGAAAAAAGTAGTATTTAGTATAACTTTGTTTGCTACCAAATTACGGTCCTGCAACCGTACACTTTTGAAATATTATTTTTAGTTTCTTTGACTTTAATTTTTATTTTACGACAGCTTCAAATAACATATACTTTTTTCTTTCCAGCTTTCGATTACTCCGGTGGATACTTCAACCCGGTTCTGGCTACATCACTGAAAGCTGGCTGCGAAGGTCATTCTCTAATGGAACACGCTACTGTGTACTGGATTGGAGCCTGTGCGGGATCTATCCTGTCGGTCTATCTCTACAAACTGCCATTCATCCAGAAATACACCAGAGGAACCAGCGTAGCGAACGGCGACAGTATTTGGGCGGATAAAGAAGATTAAAGTTATACTTTCAAGGACTTGCTTTGGGGATATGCTGGGATAATTTATGAATTAGCTGTGTAATTTATGCTCAAGTGTCTTGACCGTTGATTTCCGAATTCGACAGCAACCATAAGCGTTGGCGGCGTTGCGGTTGACAATAATCACAAGCCACAATGCGGGTGCAGTTTTAATACCAAACGCGACATCATAACTTCGATGGCAGCGCCAGTTTTGCGAAAGTCATTTGTCGAACCAAAAAGTCTTGCCACTTCACCAACTGGTTTGCAGGCTATTATCGTCATCTGCGACAGCTTTTGAAAAATTTATAGAAGCCAGTCGTCAGTCTGTGTCTCTCACTTAACAATGGGGAAAGTTGGTCAAAGCACACTGCAGAGGGCGGGTCCATCGCTAGGTCCTAATTTGACCAATGAGATCACGCTATTTTCAAATATGTAGGCATTAGTTTTACAGTGCCCTTCCCCATTGGCATTGCAGCTGCGGTTTGCAAATGCGGTCACCTTGGGCAACGTGGCAACGTAAAAATTGCACGAGTGAAAATAATACAACTCTGCTTCTCATATCCCGATTAATGGAATATCTAACGTAATATTACAATATAAGATAGGAAATTTTTATTTCGACCGTTTCTAACCTCCAAAATATGAAATAATGAAGAGACGAAAATTAATTTAGATTTTTCACGGTTTGTAATATTGGTACTTCAGCTCGAAAAGATTTTTAATATTGATGGTAAATATACTCATTTTCAGAATTCAGATGCAAATACGGCTATAAGAATTCTTGAAATCCTTGCATTAAAAAGTAATAAAGTCAGTGTCCGAGATATAAATTAATTATTATCAATTCAGCATTTCTTCTCTTTTCCATTAGAGGTAATAAACCGTGGTCTAGTTTTCTCCTTTTGCTTTATATGTGAATAATCACAAGCTGATTATGGTCCCAGCATCCCCATTTGGTAATTTTTACGTTTCATTTATAACTTTGCCCGAAAACTTCGCGTAAAAATTGTTTTCTTTTAATTTATTTTTTCGCAAACGTTTTTATTATCTAATTTAATAATAATTCCTCACAAAGTGATACCCACGATTCTAGTCATTTATCCTACTTTTAAGTATCTTTCTAAATAAATCTGTGTTAATGTATTTATTGTGTCATCGCCTTTCGTCGTTTAAGTTGGGTGCACGGCAGTGTTACCGTCAAGATCACCCTAATTTATTTTTACATAATAATTTGTGTTCAGAATTTTATTTTCTTTCAAAGGCAATCGTAAAAAATGTCATTGTAAGGCATTTTAAGTATTAAAGTTTGTGGAAACCTTTGTACAATGCTCAAAGAAGCGTTAAATTTTATATTTTTTTCTATCCTACGTGTTCTTGAAGAATATCTCCCAAAAATATAATAAGTGCTACGTACTCCCGATGTAAATAAATGTTTTATTTATTACAATCAGACGTGTTTTCTTTATTTTATGGACATCTTTAACTGGTTCAACCATTTAGAAGATAAAATGGTACCTACAATACTTATACATTTTGCAACGTGGTGCGGTCTGCCCAAATCTGCACCAATCTAAATTAAAAAAATTAATAAAATTAAAAAATTAAATGCCGCAGGTAAAATCAAAATGTAAATATTTTTTTTTACATGAAACAAAAAAAAGTAGTGTCTGGCATGATAATTATTTTCACTGTGGTCATCGCATTATTAAATATAATAAATAATACAAATCTTTCTATATAAAAAAAACCTTCAACATTGCTAAAATACTTAGTCACATGAATTTCAGTGAATTAAAGGTCATACAGATAGAGTAAACCCTGACTCTCAAACTAGGACTTAGGAGTCAGTGTTCTTCTGTTACTATGATGCCAAAAACCTTTAACTTAAAAGTGTGTTATATGCGGCATCTTAAGGCGCGGACTGACTACGATTCTAATCGCTACTAGACCGTGTAAACTATTGTCGCCAACCACTATGAAGCGTGAATAAGATTGCAAATATTTGGTTGACATGTGACTTTGCTGTGATAGGGCATTTATTTTACAGGTTTTCTTTAGATTATTCAAAATATAGACATTAAATAAAATAATTGTTTGGTTAAAGTTTAAAAAAAATGCTAATTCAATAGAATTAGCATTTTTTTTAAACTTTAACCAAACAATTATTTGAAAAAAAACTGTTGTTGTCCTCGGAAATATAAAGATCTTCGACGCCAAATTTTATTTTTGTGCACCGTCTTCCCAATTTTTTATTGGGAATATCAAACTATTATTTAATATTCTGTACTGTTAAAATTTTTCTATAAATTCTTCTCTGTAAACTGTATTTTCTGTGTTAGATATTTTCATTGCATTACGTCATACTCGACTATCCAAGAAACCATTTTTTGGAAATATTGGGTTACACCGCGCCTTCGTCCGGCCCTGGTGCAAGCCATGGTCCGGGGCGAGAGGGAATGGGAAGCCGTCGCCTCCTTCTGCGAAGCAGTCATGCTAGCAAAGGAGGCGGCGGAACGTGAGAGGGATATAGCCTCAGCCCCACGTCCCGGCCGCAGCGGGAGGAGAAGCACCGGGCGTCGGGGGCCACGCCGTGATGGCTCTCGGCCACCGTAGGCGCGGGCCTGTGGACGGCGAGTAATGGGCTAGCTCGCCGTCCGTCCGTCGTATGACGACGGGCAGGCCGTGTCGACGGCGCGTTCGTGTTCCACGCGCGCCTCAAAGAGTTGTCAGCAAACGGGAGGGGCCCGCAAGGGCCGGTGCCTGCCAGGGCTGCGGGACTGTTCGAAAGAGATACCGCGGCCCTGGAACATAAAGGGCCAATGAAGGAATATGGGTGGTTTTTAGTCAGTAAGAAGTCTGACACTCCCTTCCGCTCCGCCCCTCGGGGTCATTTGATGATTTCCCACCCACCAAAAAAAAAAAAAAAAAAAACACCGCGCCTTAAACCTGATTTTTGCCAAGATTTTGCAAAAAAACAGGTTTAAGAGTATTTCCTCCTCAGTCTAGTGGTCGCTGGCACTATTGCTAAGCACGAGGTATTGATTTTGATACCCAAGTTTGACTATTTGACCAAAGGCATAGAATAATAGCCTGAAATGGCCAATTAGCGGCATTTCGAGTGTATATAGCAGAAGCAGACGTGAGACGGCTTGCTATCTGATTCAAATCAGGCGTATCTATATCTCGATAACCGTCTAGTCCAGTGAGCTTTATCATTGACACCAGTGATTTCACATACAATAGATTATATATATATACCTGTAATAGTACAGGTCCTAGTTATATGTAGGTATCTATCCAAATTATAGATCATTATTATTACGTCACCATGTTTTTGTATAAGTAATTCTTTCATACAGGTAAAGTAATACTAATTACTAAGTACTGCTGTTTCTTTATGGACACGAACAGCAATCAATAGAGAGGAATGATGGAGCAGATCTTGTCCAATAGGCACATAGACCAAGTCAGCCGCACAGTGCGGCCGCCCCATTCTAGTTCATGGGTAGTCAATATTACTCACAATTCAATCATTCTATAATTTCCAAGAGAAGTAGCCTTGATTTACTATAGTTGCTGCCAGTTAAGATCGCAATGGCGGTCATTGACTAAATTAATTAAAGTTCTTAACTTTGAAATCGAAAAATAAGCCTGTTCATGTTTTGAATCGTCATCTATCGTGATATCGTGATCTTCAACATTTTTTCTAATGATAAACGATATATGGTTCATTTTTTTGGTTCGTACGAAGACATATTAGGGAAAAGGGCAATGCCCGCTATTGCGATCTTAATTGGCAGCAACTAACTATAGTAGCTGCCAATTAAGATCGCAATATCCTCTTGACTGAATATCGGTCGATGAGGTGAGATGAGGGATATCAGAGTGCACTCGTGTGTGCAGAAATTCAGGTGCACTCTCTCCTCCTCAACTCTCATTGTCCCATGTGACAGAAATCGAAGTCGACCGGCGAGAGATCAGGCGCTGAAATAATGTCTTAACGTGCTTTCCGAGGCAGGGAGTTATCAGACCGCCAAATTCCGCGCTCCTACTGAGATATTCACAATATCTTGAAGAATTTTGCAAATATTTTGCCTCTACAGAGGTCGTAAATCGAATCCAATAGGTACTCGTATAATTAAGCTTCGTTGATGATGTATTATTTTCTGCTTTTACACATACTAGTAAAATACTTTAGCACAGGGTTCAATAACTTGGCGGCGGCGACCTCTCGCGTCCGGCCCTGGTTCAAGCCATGGTCCGGGGCGAGAGGGAATGGGAAGCCGTCGCCTCCTTCTGCGAAGCAGTCATGCTAGCGAAGGAGGCGGCGGAACGTGAGAGGGAGAGAACCTCCTCACGTCCCAGACGCCGCGGGAGAAGCACCGGGCGTCGGGGGCCACGCCGTGATGGCTCTCGGCCACCGTAGGCGCGGGCCTGTGGACGGCGAGTAATGGGCTAGCTCGCCGTCCGTCCGTCGTATGACGACGGGCAGGCCGTGTCGACGGCGCGTTCGTGTTCCACGCGCGCCTCAAAGAGTTGTCAGCAAACGGGAGGGGCCCGCAAGGGCCGGTGCCTGCCAGGGCTGCGGGACTGTTCGAAAGAGATACCGCGGCCCTGGAACATAAAGGGCCAATGAAGGAACATGGGTGGTTTTTAGTCAGTAAGAGTCTGACACTCCGTTCCGCTCCGCCCAGAGCGGGAGGAGTCATTTGATGATTTCCCACCCCCCAAAAAAAAAAAAAAAAAAAAAAAAAAAGGGTTCAATAACTGAGATAATTGAAATTCCTATCGTTACTGACGGGATCGATGGGATTCGACTGGGCATTAATGGTTAAGCTTATTGTCGGCACAACATCTTACTGTCGGTCTGTCTGCCGGTTTGTTGCAGCTAATCTCCGAAACGGCTGGACAGATTTTTGGGGCTTTGATGGCAGATGGCTGATGTTTGTTGTAACTGATAGACTTTCGGGCCTTTGACTACCTATAACGGCTGTCAAAGATCTACAAATGACAGCTGGAACCGACGGCTTACCGTGCTTTCCGAGGAATGGAGGAAACTTGAGATGTAATAGATGGTCATCCATCCACAGACCAACTCCGGCGAGCGCAGCTTAACCTTGAAGATCCACCTGTGCGGTTGTTATATTTAGCAACAAGTCACTCAGCCGCTCCATGTAAAATACTAACATTCAGCTGCTCCGGTTAGACTGGGGATTTGGCTAGCCAGATGACGTATTTGTGCCATCAAAAACGAATGGAGCTGAACGTGAGCACTAACTTGGAGTGAGCTTTTCTTTTTAAGCATATCATTGTAGGTAAAAGAACTAGATTTATTCAATTAACAATTTTTGGTGCTAATTACTGAAATAAACGCATAGCAAAACAAGTTTGCTTAAAATTTTCCGTGTGTCCAGTGTTTAATTACAAACAAGTCATATGTACACAATGATCCTCGCTGAAGAAATATCTGATTGATTACCGAAACGTGAAATATGTGAAGGGTGTTCTTAATAGTTCCAAATTTCGTCAGTTAAGTTAAAGTCCTATGGGGAGGGACTATTGCTATCACAAGGCTCAAATCTATACTCAAGGCTGCTACTAAGAAATTTTTGGTGGAAAAATTCACACAAACTTTGCCCGACCCAAGAATCGTACAGGACCTCATGTTCAGCAATAGTGCATCGAATCCTATTGTTTGGTACTTTGAGTTAATTCCTCCAAAACTCAGCAATGAAATATCATTTTCATCTATTACACTATTTAATGCATTTACACTGTTTAAGTTGGAGCAACTCAAAATAATCCTTTCAATAGCATAGGTAGTAATTGATTCCATTGTCGTATCTTACGTAGATCCCAAAATTGTTCAAATTCTTTAAATATTATTTTCAACTAAATTTAGTGCAGTAAAATTATTAAGTATCATCACAAAAGCGTCAATAGGGTGCAAGGCGGCACAAGCAAACATTTTTTGCCCCTACATTTGGGATGTTCGCAGGACAGGTACCTATGCTGTTATTCTTTGAATGATTGCAAGGGGATGAAAAAAAATAAAGAATGGACCCTTTTATGAGATGTAAATGTGGGAACTGAGATATTTAATTTGGATGAGAACAACGGTTGGACATGTACCGACTTGTCTTGTTACAAGCAGTCAGTGGCCCGAAATTCTGACACCACCACTCCACCAATCCACCACCGCCAAACCATTCTTACCAATTGGTATCCTATTACCTAGTACTAACTGGTTTGTGGAGGTCAAATAGGCAGTGGTTCCATGTAAAATACTAGTATTCAGCATCTGGTTAGACTGGAAGCCGACCCTAACATGGTTGGGTAACGGCTAGGTTGATGATGATGATGATGTAGTGACTTGTCGAATGCAATTGTAGTAGGTAATGGCAATGTGTTCATGATTACAGTGTTAAAAAGCGTAGTTCCTGAAGGAAAAGCTATAAACCACAGTGTTTTAAAGATAGGTACTCATTCGTTTTTTTTTGTAGTGCAGCTCGGTGTCTTGGTTCCCAGTAATCCCAGTTGATGGCAAGAAGCTCCTCCTTTATTACAGAGGACTTGAGCCACAACTTGGAAGATGTGTAGTGGCACTACAAAAAGTTCTACAGCAACATAGTAGGTACAAAAAGATCTACAGCGCCATCTACGGCACGAATCATCATCATCCGCCTAGCCTTTTCCCAACTATATTGGGGTCGGCTCCCAGTCTAACCGGATGCAGCTGAATACCAGTATTTTACATGGAGCGACTGCCTATCTGACCTCCACAACCCAGTAAATGCTAGGTAAAACGATACCCCTTGGTAAGACTGGTTGTCAGACTTTCGGGCCACTGACTACCTACTACCTGTAATGACTGTCAAAGATCTACAAATGACAGCCGGGACCAACGGCTTAACGTGCTTTCCGAGGCACGGAGGAAACTCGGTATGTAATGGGTGGTCACCCATCCACGGACCAACCTAGGTGAGCACGGCTTAACCTAAAGATAAACCCGAGCGGCTGTTCTTATTTAGCCACGAGCTCCTCTATCTATGGCACGAATGAAGAACTAATATCAAAATTCTAATTTGCGCAGTTAAAGTTATCCGTGACCTAACAGCATGTATAGGAAAACCCGACAACAACTGTCGGGCAGTAGCCCACCAGACGCAACACCTCTCTGGTCGGAGGATCCTCCCTTTTCTATGGGGTATGAAAAATTTTACACCCTGTTCTTCATACCCCTGTAGATGTAAGTGTACCTACACATCAGCCTCCAGCCTCACCTTTTGGGTATTACAGCCGTGATGGCTATATACGTTTGAGGATTTTGATAAAATCTATGCTCAAAATTGCTTATATGTAGTACAGCAGCATTCGTTTGGCGCTTGAGTGACATGTGTCAGGGTGTTGGTAATCATTTTGTGCGATTTACTGTGGAAATTATTTCGAAAAAAAAAATGGCGGCGCGTCGTTATTTGGACATGACTTGACATAATAATGCCAAATAGAGCATCAGCACTATCCACTAAGCATTGCAAGAATGTAGCTGTATAATTCTAAATGATAGGTATACCGTTCTCGCGTAAATTATTTCCTACTGATTGCTAAAAATTCAATCTGCAGAGAGGTACTAGCAAAAGTTTGTAACAAACGTTTTTGCGCTGGTCCAGTAAGAAGTTGTTTTCCGAGACGAGCTTTTAAATAAACGAAGAGCTACTACAGTTACATCTGTAGAATATAAAGCAGTGAAATATCAGTAAATTCCTTAAACACTAGAAAATTCAATGCATCCTAAATTTGTTCTAAGCGTAACAGAAAGTGTAAAACTATAATCCTTTCATAGTTTATTTATAACTAACTGTTGCATGCGACCTTCCTCCGCGTAAAGTTATTATAAAATAATGTATTACCTATCTATTTGAATCGAATTTTGTTAACAATGCACGTTTGCACGGAACCCTAATCCTTTTTTGAAAATAGGCCTAAATTACTTCGTAAAAAATCAGCTATCTGTCTGTAAATATCCCGTCAAAATCAGTCTAGCCGTTTCGGAGATTAGCCGGATCAAACAGACAGACAGAATGACAAAAAATAAGGTACTGGATATTACTTTCTTAATATGCATTCAGTAAAAAGCTGTTATGTTGAAATTACAAACAGACACTTCAATTTTATTTATTTGTTTAAACTAGCTATTGAAGTATTGACTGATATTTTGTTGACCTGAGGTTTGAATTAATTCCCAGAGCAATTGTAGAACATAATTATGTTGTTGACATAAAGTTCAAGTTAACCAACTAAAATAGCTATCGGTAAATAAACAGTGAAAGGATAGTATCACTATTTCCTTGTACTGACATTTATCCAAGTCATAATAAATTGAACTGAATGATAAGATTTTTGTAACTTGATAATGCAATTTCGGGAATTTTTGATTCAATGAAATTAGACGCCCTAAAGGCACAGCATAAGAGAATGTGGGACGGGTCGATGTGTCAATGGGTTTTTGGGACAACTTTTCCAGCAGTGTCACTTCTAAATGAAATGCTGATTATATTGATGAGGCGCATTCTGTTATCAACAGAACCCGATAAAGATTCACGTATCAAAACAAATTCAGAAGCAGGCATAGCTACACTTTTTCCATACAAATGAGCTTTTGATGAACTGATGAATCAATAAATACAGAGCAACCCAATGCATGTTTCCATTACTAATCCTTAAGGAGTACTGTTAACGAAGACCACAAACAGGAGCTCAGAAAAGCCGCTTTAAAAGAATGATAATGTCGTCTCTTTCCACCGTTAAATAAACTATGAGACAAAGAAACCTTGCAGTCTCCAGTACTTACTATTGTCCTGATGCTGCGCTTTTGCTGCAAACTGAATATAAAAATTTCACGCTCCAATCATCTTAATGTCGAAATACTCTCCTCTCTTTCACACTTACAGCGTTAGTCACCCGTCTCTCTCCGTTTGGAATCCTAGACGCAGCTCTGATATCGACGCAGCCTTACCACAGCCACGCCTTTGAATGAATATTACCTTTATTCTCGAGAGGGTATAGTTGGTTTTCGATTGGAGTGATCCCATCTCAGAGGTTGTTCACATACCTGAATGGCCGTAGCGTAGTATTCGAGAATGGGTCCGCTCACATTCACAACAGCAAAGTCAGTGTCGCTCGAGACTTGGTAGAGGTTGAACGTGTACGGAAATTTTCGCCGAAAGCCGGCGACCGCGTGTGCGATAGAATCAAAACGAAAGTGACTATTGTTAGTCGACTCACATACTTAATCTTACGTAGTGAAGTTTAAAAACATGTGTGTTTATAAGTTCTAGTGTTGTGTTAGGTGCTTAGTTATTATCGGATTTCTGTGTGGAAGGTATGTCAACCAGTTTTCTGTAGTTTTTAATAATTACTAGTAAGGAACGTACAAGAATGATTTCCTTTCTGAATGCAACAACCGGTTTTTCGTCCGGTCAGCCGTGGGAAGGTATTTGGTTTGCAATTTCATGTCTGATTGGGTGCATTGTTTGGATCGGTTTTACTCCTTAATATTGTTTTCGTGGATTCAATTTTAGATTACAACATGAATAATCTTGTTTGTTGTTTGAATTAGCTGTTATTTATGATGTTAGTTTTGTGTCTGTTCCATCCAAACTTTATGTGTGTCTGTTTACAGAATTCTGTTCAACTTACTTTGTTATTCAAGCAAGTTTTTTTGTTCTGTAAGTTTCCTTGCGTGTTTTGTTATGATTTCAAGTTGTTGTGTCATTATTTTGTGATTCATTGTGTATGTCATTATCATTAATGTCTGGCCCACATTATATTTTATTGTTTTTTTCCCCTTGTTGAAATTATGATTTATCTTCACCTCTCGTTTCTGGAACATTCTATGCATCATCATAATCGTCATTTACACTGATTGCTTAGATCTGTAGGATAACATCCCCACAAATGATGATGAAATCATTTGTAGGGATATTATCCTCTAATAGATCTTGCGTAATATTTGCTAGCTTAAATAGTTTAGATGAATCATCATCATCATCATCATCATCATCATCATCATCATCCTCCTTCACATAGATGTATTTAGGGGTCGGCGTAACATATACTTTTGTCAATACTTCTATGGTAGCCGTCATCTCAGTACCTACAGTCAGTCTGTTTCTACTTACGAAACGAGTGAAATTCATTAATATCTGCGGGGACTGCGGGATTCTCTGTACTAACACTTTTCTTATTTTGTTTGTGTTGTTCCCGGGGGGCGTTAAATTAATTTGGGGAATTGTTAGCTCAATTTCGGTAACACGGCCGGGTTTCCACTCAGATCTTTACTCATCTCTTAATTGCTAAAGGACAATGACCAAAGTTGGTACCAAAAAGTCTCGCGCCTCAAAACCAAAATATTATAGTAATTAGTTTCATATTTTTTTACGGCATTACGCGTCGGGGATTTGATTTTTGAACTGGAAATATACTTTTCGAGTTTAAAAGTATGAATATTGTTTTACTCCCTTTATATGACGTTCCGTTTCAACTGAATATAAACGACGTTCCGTTTCAATTGAACAAACCCTTGTCTGTCGAGCGGACTCTAAAATTAATTACAATTAAGTAAGATCAGTACACCAAATCGATTTAGTTTGGTTTATTGCTATTTGCAACAAAATAGATTTTCTCAGCCTAAAGATTTTGATTTATCGATTACATCCCTAAATCCCGACTAGTTTATAGCACTTACTATACTCTATGGTTTATAGCTATCTTATCTGTGGCATCTGACATTTGTACTGTACTGACTGACTATTGGCAATGTAAAGGTCTAAAATAAAATCGAGTTTCAGTCAAGCATACTGTGGATGTTACTTTAACTCGTAATTCTTACTAATATTAGTGTATTACGCTGTTTTTAGAGCAATAATGTAATGTATGTGTGTTAAAATACGTCGTTGGTAGCGTCGAAAAAATAGACCTACTTTTTAGGTTAGTTTCGATTTTATAAAATAACTCTGAAACGCGGGTTTTTTTTTCAAAAATAATTTTTGTAGGAGTTAATACGATCAGTGTAGTCTATAAAAAACAAGGTTTGATTTTGATGCAGCATGGTACGGGATTCCATACTTCCATGAGCATTCTCTTTTGGTAAAGGAGTGAAACATGAGTGAAAGAAACTTCATAAAGCAGTCCTGTTTATCATTAGGTATTTAGGTAGATAGGTTGGTCTTTTCTTTCATTATCGTGTGATTAGTGCCTAACTTGGTGTCAGTTTTTATGCCACCCATGGGCCTCTGACTTGGCTTTACATGCCGTCAAGAAATATCCCTCAATCATGCTGGTTTCCTTACGATGTTTTCCTTCACCCAAGCAAGTGATAATACAATAGTCGGTAGGTTAGTAGGCTATTTTTGTGTACCTACAAGTAATTACTTTTATACAAAAATAAGCTGTCAACCACAGCCGCTTAATTAAGCGAAATTAAGATTAGATAGGTCGCTTAGACCCAATTGCGCCAATCAAGGGTTATTTTTTAACCAACAGTTATCCTGAAAGTTAACTAGGTACCTACCTATAATTATTGTAACTGTGGTGCCTACCAACCTACCTAGGTACCAAACTGTCCGGATAGTTTTGGCCGTACTCCTATTATAACGGGGGTGGGTAGGTGCCCACAAGGTAAAATTGAATTCGCTAGCGAAACTCCAAAGACGTGAAGCTTATCGATCCTATAGATTATTTTGAACCGAAATCGAACCTTGATAGGTATTTGATAAGGGCTACCACCACACCTTATAACTGGCGTAATTATATCTATCGCAACTACAGCTAATAAAATATGTAGGTAATATTCTATTAAGATAACATAATATTACTAGCTACCAAATCAGCACAATAAAAAAAAATCCCATTACATGCTTCAACAGAACACAGAAGTTTGACCAAAACTGGATATTTTTTTACTGGCTAAAGCCTGCGGCTTCGCGTGGAATTCGGTAATTGTCCCACGGGATTGTACTAGAGGGTTAAAAAGTATCCTATGTGTAATTCCAGGATATGAACTATGTGTGTGGTAAATTTGATCCAAATCCGTTCTGCTGTTTTTGCGTGAAAGAGTAACAAACATACATAGGTACTCACAAACTTTCGCATTTATAGCGAATTAAGTACCTAATTAGTTGTTGCCCACGACTTCGTAGGTACCTACCTACCTACGCGTAGAAATTTTGATGTGCATTAGTGAGAAAAATAAAATGCCTATGTCCTTCCCCAGGATATAATCTATCAGCTATCTCCTTGCCAAATTTCATTACGATCCAATTACCTAACCGTTTAGATGTGAAAAGGTAACAAACAAAACAGAGTTACTTTTGCATTTACAATATTATAAGTATGGATAGTCGTAATAGAGAAAACGATTAAAATGGTTCCAAAAATTGTGGTTCAAAGTCTTAAAATAAAATTAATACCATCTTTTCTGCATGTATTCTTCCACATTTCACTATTAGTCGTCATCTCATTAGTCCCTTCTCGTCATATCATCTTACGTCTGTAAGTCCATCAATTCTTTGGTGTGTTCATAATCATAATTAAAGATATTTTTTTTTTCGAATGGTAATCTTGTTGGCACACCCATTCTGATAATTCTCCAAATTACATTGAATGAAATCGTAATCTTTAGTGAGTGCTATCAGGCATTAACGCCAAATCAAAAAACAACTAAAATTTGTGGAAAAAAAATATCTCTCACCCGAAGCGTCTTCGTTTTATCAACACAAATACTATTATCTTTTACTGTCTACATTAACACAGCTAATCAAATATTTATCAAGCGTATTTGCTATCAGATTATAAACAATAATTGTGGCCTTATCTTGAACTGTGAATGTGATAACATGTCTATTCTGTGTCAATTCGGGAGAGCATGACTGTCGTGCCAGTTATTTGAGTTTTTTTTTTTTTTTTTTGTAAATAAGATTCTTCTAGCACTAATAATCGCAATAAAATGTAAAAAAAAATACTATAAATTACTGTACCTATTAATACATTAATGTTAAACATAAAATTCACTCTTAGGAGTTGGTTTCTAGCAACACACCACTTTTTGCACGAAATTACATAGGTATTTATTTACCCTTTCCTGATTTTTTCATTTTTAAACCGACTTCAAAAAAGGAGGAGGTTTCTCTTTTCCCTTTTCTTTATTTGCTCTTTATTCCCTTTGTTTTTGGGTCAATGACCTGATATAAATGTTTTTTTATTATCGAATCTCTTGATTAGGCACTTGATCATTAACAGCTGTTAAGCGCCATTTACATGATGCAAGTTTCTTGCCTGTTGCATACAATAAAATTGAAGCAATAAATTACCTGCATGGTCTAAACAGTACGTAACATTTTGATCTTTTGCGCAAGTTTTGCTTGCCAAAATTTTTTTGGTGTAAACAGCACATACAAAAATTTCATAGGCGATTCTTGCATTCAATTAGTTTTCTCTTTATTTGCCAACATGAGTGCAGTAAGTGAAGGTGTGTTAATCGTTACTGCTCTTCTGAGACAAGAAATATTGAGAAATCGTCGTAAAAAGAGGTGTTGGATCAAAAAATGGATAGCAAACAGACTACAAAACCTTCCAACACTTGAATGAAAAATTTGACAACGCAAATACGTGCAATACTTGAAGCAACCCGCCAATGAATGGTACACGCACATACAACTCTCTATTTAGACAAGTCAAAACTTGAAAGCAATAATCTCCTAAACATTATTGTATTGGTCTAAACAGAAGACATTTGCAACTATTTTTTGTCAAGACTTGCATTCAATAATTGCGTTAAATTTTTTTACTTGTATCCACGTGTAAACAGTTGCGTACAATTCTTGAAGGGCAATTAACGCACTTAATTTATTGCATTCAATAATTGCACTTGAATGTACAAGAAAATTGTATCGTCTAAATCACGCTTTAGGCAGGCCTAGACACACAAACCGATGAGAAGTTGTCTTTAACTATGTCATCATCATAACCTTGCCTTCATCCCATTTGGGTGGGTCGGCCCAAGACCTTTTTTCTTCCATTCTACCCAGCCAGCCTTTTTTTATTATAATTCTCTACACAATCCGACTTTTCTTTGACTATATCTTTTACTAGATACATATTTATAAATAGATGACTGCCTCGTGGTCGAGTGGTCTGGTCGCAAGCGCGACGGCTGAGCATGAGGTCGATTCCCGGGTCGCTCAAAGTGTTATTGGATTTTTCCATCAGGAATTTTTTAGTAGCTGCCACGGAGTCTGGACTTGTGCCCGGTTGATGGGAATAGGCATGCCCAAATTCAAATATTTATTGCTGAACTCAGTACATTTTTTACATTTCCAGATGTCAAGTGGATGCGCAGTCCACTGTGTTGTGTCCCGTATGATATGGGACTTAAACATAACTGGCGAACTATTCATATTCGGAACACCTCTACACACACCCTTCGGGGATAACAGGCGTGGTGTTTTGTTAACATGAAATAGATATCACAATATAGTCTACTAACTTTTGCCCGGGGCTTCGCTCGCCTTAATTTAGAATTTGACAATCAATTCAGGTTGTACTCTGCTTGTGTAATAATATAATTCAATCATGATTCGAAAGACACGTGGCGCCATCTATTAGCATAAGAACGTTATTGTTGTTTTCCTCGGGAACAGTACTTTTTTTCGGGATGAAAGGTACCCTATGTCCGTTTCTATACACCTGACAACGTATATGCAAAATATCAGGTTGATCGGTTCAGTGGTTTAGGCGTGAATAGGTAACAAACAAACAAACTTACTTTCGCATTTATAATAGTAAGTATGGATATGGATTTCTTACGATAAACTAACAGGTACAGACATTAAAACCCATAATGTTTTATTATAAATATAATATTTTATATAATTCAGAATTCTAAAAGCCGAACATTGTGTTGTGTCGTCTTCCTATAATTGAGTTTGTGTTTTAGCTAACTCCGGAAATAGTTCAAAGCTGGTCGATATAAATAGCAATATTATGCCTTAGCGGGAGATGACTCCATAAATATAAATTTCAAGCACGAGTGATATGACCTAATTACTCACACGTGTCTTTATGTCATGGCTTCATTGTGTCTTTAATTAGTAAAATAACGTACTGATTTCCTGTGAATTTTCACTATCGTTGATGATTTCACTTTTTATTCAATATTAGTTTCGCCCGCGTCGAGTTCGGTTATATCGCGTTTCCAAGAGAACTCTTCAAAAGTCCGGGATAAAAACTATCCTATGTTCTTTCTCAAGGTCTACTCTATCTCTGTACCAAACATTAAAATCAGTTCAGTGGTTTAGACGTGAAAGCGTAACAGACAGACAGACAGACAGAGTTACTTTCGCATTTCGCGGAAGTAGGGATAATAATAATAAGTAATAATCGTTTATTTCTTGACCAACTAGATTATCCAGTGGATAATCTAGTCTAAAAAGATAGTAAAACAGTAAGTGTGGATAATATCCACACGTACTTTTTTATATATTTTCAATACACTTGCTTGAAAACTGGCTCATATTACTCATAACGCACTACGATTAGGTTCAACGTGCAATGTATTTCACACTCGTGAAACGACGTATAACAACGTGTTTGCGGAAATAAAAATTTCCACAGAAATACACTTCTCATCAAAAAAATCGAAACACCTCGCAGTTTATGATTTGATAAGGATTATCAGAAAAATGTGTATATTTAGGAATAAATGTAAAATGTCATTTAATAGTGAGTAGTATGAGGTTTTTAAATCCTAATGTTATTGTTCTAAATTCAAATTAAGTCTTCATAGGTTTCGTATTTTGTATAATGAGTAATTTTTACCCTGTATGGAATATGAAGGAAATGGGTAAAACAACACGCGTAAATGAAAAAAAAATGTAAGAAACGTTTATTTAATAACTTGTATTCCCTCCGCGAGCTCTTATTACTGCTTCCATACGGTTCTTCATCGATCGGATGAGAGTCACGATCACATGTTGTGGTATATTATCCCATTCCTCTTGGATTGCATTTTGCAGCTGGCTAAGTGTTTCTGGGGCTGGATCTCTTGCTCGAATTCGTCTCTTTAATTCATCCCATAGATGTTCAATGGGATTCATGTCCGGGCTTCTTGCTGGCCATACCATAATGGAGATACCGACTTCGGTAAGATAATCTCGTACGACGCCCGCGGTGTGAGCCCTAGCATTGTCGTGCATGAATATGAAATCGTTGCCAATTAAATGTGCATAGGGCATCACATGAGGTTCAAGACACTGTTCGATGTACCGATGAGAGTTTAGTGCAGGCAGCCGTGGCCCAGACACAAAGGCAAGTTCTGTCTTACCGTCGGCGCTGATTCCTCCCCAAACCGTCCACGAACCGCCACCATAGCTGACCTTTTCTTCAATGCAGCATTGTGCAAAGCGTTCTCCATCTCTTCTGTAGACCTTGTTCCTTCCGTCGTTACCATACAGCATAATTTTACACTCATCAGAAAACAGTACTTTGCTCCACTGAAGGTATGACCAAGTTAGGTGCTCGCGTGCAAAGTTAAGGCGCGCTCTTCGATGGTCTGCAGTTAATTTCGGCCCATTCGCTGGCTTATGCGGTGCCAATCCGCGTTCCTTCAACCTTCTTCTTATTGTAGAGTCACTTACAGCTACTCTTCGTACAACGCGAAGCTGCTGCTGCAGTTGAAAAGCGTTAAGGCGTCGATTTCGTAAAGAAGTTGTTACAATAAATCGATCATCTCGCTCAGAAGTGACCCGATTCCTGCCAGATCCTGAACGGCGCGTGAACGAACCAGTCTCCCGATAGCGTTTGTAGACTCTATGAACAGATGATAAGCTTAGATGCAATCTTGCAGCCACAACACGCTGACTAAGTCCAGAATCCAGCAATGCCACCACTTGGGCGGCTTCTGCGGGCGAAGTATCCATATGTTTTAGAAAAAAAAGTTTTTTCAGACGTCCCAAAGTCACAGTAAATGAAATAAGAAACAAAAAGTTTAAAGACTAAAAAACTGACTAACTGCACTGGCTGGCTAATTTTTAGTTTTTAAACGAGAAACGTACTCCAACCCTAAATACACATTTGTCTCAAAACAGTGATTAATTTCATTTAAAGGATAAACAAATGAAATTCTAATTTCGAATTTTGATTTTTTTCTTCTTACTGTAATGACCAAACTGCCAGCTACACAATAATGTTTTTTTTTCCATGGAATTAATTCTCTTTTGTAAAAAATTAGGACAAAAACAATAAAAACGAAAGTGTTTCGATTTTTTTTATGAGAAGTGTATTATACATAAACTAACTCCAATCGGCGGTGTTTTTTTTTTTTAATCTCGGCAAAGGGATATGCGTCTTTACGGCGTAAATATTTTTTGAATATTTAAATTGTGTTTATAAATAGAACAACATACGTACATATAATATGGACATATCATAGACAAACACGATTCTTTAAAAAATATTTACTTTCTGAACAAATTAACATTTATTTGTGTTCTAAATTCAAAAACATTTTAATTTTCAATTTTTTATATTAGCCTGTTTAACGGCTTCATACCTTTGCTTCTTCTTCAACCTGGTGAAAGTAAAGCGTGAGAAAAACTCATAGTTTCCTAATCATCATTCATGACAAACATTTACCATTACTTTCGTTCTAATATTTTATTTAAAGTGTATTGAAAAAAGTCGTTTGATACACGTGGGCCTTTGTTACTGCAGTTCTCGGCTCTAAAACAATGTATGATGAATGATGATGAATTCCGCTTCGAATGCAATAACAAAGTTTCCCCACTATTATATCAAAATGTACTATTAGGTATGTAGGTATTAGTCAAGGATCGAAATAACTGGAAGTCTTTTGCCCAGCCAGGAGAGGCTTTTGCCCAGTAGTGGAATGACGTAGGTTAGCAGTAACAGTTAACATTAACACTGCAATAACTAACTTTGCTCATAAAGGGTACTAGCTAATTAGGTACCTACCTAATCAGTTATTACCTAGTTAACTAGGTACACAGTGTTAAAATATAAAGGAATATTATCTCAAAGATGTCGACGACATGTGAGACAAGAAAGGCCAAAAGTAAAATAAATAAATGATTACGGGACGATACGAATATAATATTTGTTACAAAAGAAACTGTCATCCGTATAAATAGATGAAGGTTTGAGCACAGAAGACTAATGTCACGGGGAAGACATAGGTCAGTCTGATGGGTAAGTCTATAGGGAATTACGACGAAACGTTTCATTTTTATAAGCTATTATTTAACTTGACATGTTGGTTACTTAGTATGTATTGGTCAAATATTGCAACTGAATTTCAAACCAGTTCCCTCCAACCGATTGAGCTAAAATTTTGTACACACCTCTAGTTCTGGTGACAATACATTTTTATGATAGACATGGCCTGATCCTGCAGCCAGGAACGCCTCCTCACGAAAGAACTTCTTAACGGTTAATAGCACGGACACGAAACTTTGTATACGCGTACCATGATAACAGATATTTTATGTTTATTTTAATACCACATAACCATTTCCAGCGCATCGACGAGGGCTTAATACATGCACGCAGGTGGCGTTCTGTTGTTTTTGCCTACCCCTCTGGGAAAATGGCATGAGTATATTTTGTAACATTTTACTTATAAGGATACCTACAGCAAATCTTAATTGACGCTAGTCAAAAGTAAAGTGTTACGAACTCAAATCACCAATGAGTAGCCGAATCGCCATTGCGTCGCTGAAGTTCTAAAACCACGTAGGTAAGTCAAAAATAGCAGCTCTTTACAGAAGAGTGAAAAACTGCATAATAATACCTTTTTAACAGTACAAAACCATTTTTTACGATGCTTGTTTCTGATTGGCTGAAACAACGCGTCTTCCGATCCTCTAGCAACCGGCATCAAAATGTCAAAACCGCCAAAAAATGCCATAAATTGACCTACGTGGTGTTCGAACTTTAACGACGATTTGGTAGAAATTATGTGGTGATTGTAAGGGGCTGTCTCCACGAGCGAGAGAATCGCGCCGGAATAATTTTTTTGCGGTTTTGACATTATGATGCCGTTTGCTAGAGAATCGGAACGTTGTTTCAGGCAATCAGAAACATGCAACGTCTCATTTAATTTGAAGTGAACACAAATTAAAAAATGGTTTTGTACAGTTACTTAGGTTTAATCATGCGTTTTTTCACTCTCCTGTAAAGTTGCTACTTTTGACTTACGAGGTGTTAGAACTTCAGGGACGAAATGTGGATAATACCATATTAAACACCGCTATTACTAGTCTTGTAGGTATTTTATCTTTTTGTTGATCTTCTCGTACGTGACTCATTCGATTTGCGTCGTATGTTTTGATCGTTAAATCTTCCTTCGCATTTAGACCCGTAAACATGTTGTTTTATATTTTCAACAAGTGTTGTTTGGGAGAAAATTGACAAAACTTATATCGTGTTATAAAACATGTAGATATATTGAATGTTGTGTCTACGGTTGTTGGTTGTTCCGTACACCTAAAAACCGTTGTAAATACTAGTTGTTCACAGGTAACCTTGATAAATAGGTGAAAAAAATAGTTAATATAACATGTTTGAAACACATGTTTTATACACAATAAGTTTTAAAACTTGTTGAAAACAATAACCACTTTGCAGGACTATAAACCTTGAAACACTGTTTTAAGCTTCACGGTTTAAAACTAAACTTATACTGTCACTTACGGGATATCTTCCGTGATTGTTCATGATTTTAAGCTCCCGATATTTCGACGCTGTTGCAAGCGCCATGATCGCGGGTTGAGTCAACCCGCGATCAAGGCGCTTGCGAACAAAGAAAAGATGGATGGACTGTGTGAAGAATGATATGGCACGAAAAGTGGTGTCTGATGAGATGACGAGTAATAGAGAAGTATGGAAGAAGAAGACATGCGGCGACCCCAAATGAATTGGGACAAGGGCTAGAGAATGATGATGAATATGATGATAGTGTGAAACTTAGCAAGAACTGCAAAGCGAATACCAGTATTTTACATGGAGCGGCTCCCTATCTGACCCTACAACCCAGTTAGCCTACTGGGTACTACGATACCCCTTGGTAAGACTGGTTGACAGACTTCCGGGCCACTGACTTTTAACGACTGTCAAAGATCTATAATTGACAGCCGGAACCAGCAGTTTAACTCGGTATGTAATGGGTGGTCACGCATCCACGGACCAACCTAGACAAGCACACCTGAAGATCGACCCGAGCGGCTGTTAGTATTTAGCCACGAACTCTTTATAAAAACGCAAAAACTGCTCAGATTAAGGCATCATTAATGTCATTTCTACTAATACGATGTCTTCATCGCTAAATGTTCATGTATTTCGAAATAAAGTTATCTTCACTTTTTTTAGTTCAATCACTCCACTAGCGACTTTTTTACCCTATTCTTTTATTAATCATCATTATCTGCTTAGCCTTTTCCCAACTATGGTTGGGCCGGCTTCCAGTCTAACCGGATGCAGGTGGATACATATACCTACTTTAATGATACCTAGATCCGTATTCTAGGAATCTAGGCTTTTAAAATACGCTGACGTCAATTCACCTCGTCTGCATATTAATATAAATTGTCAATAAAATTTAAATTTATACAAGCCTTGTAATACTTAGGTGTTATAAAATAATATTTAATTGTTATTTAAATAATACTGCGGTTAAGAAACCTGATAAGACTATTTCCATAATAAATGTGTATTTTTATTGACGACATATCCTTTGATATGCGGTTGATGGCAATAGGCTCGCCCCCTATTACATAAACTTGAGAAATTACTGGTGAAATGTTGGTGTACTATTGCGTACACCTCTGCCTAACTCTTCGGGGATTACAGGCGTGATGTTATGTTTCTGCATCCTTTGTTATTTCGATTAACAGTTACATAAACAGTCATCATAGGTTTTGACAGCAGATTGAAGCTCTAGCCAAACTGAGGCGAATCCCGCAGAATCGGGACAAAATTCGCTCGCGTTGATTGTGTCAACAAACTTGGTCAACAACTAGTAACGTAACGCGAATAGACGGCACTTACCCACTCATTAAAACAATGGACGCGCGCTATCACTCGTCGCGCGTGGTTGACGCATCAGTGGAACCAAATCTTTACAGAATGCAGATACTTATTTGACTCAAAGATGCTTTGAGACACCGGGCTACAGTATACGCACGACGTCCAATCAAGCTATAGGTACAATACCAAATTGTGCCGAGTGCCCAACTAGTATTTCGGGAAATCGCCAAGCGGTTGGTCGACTCTTCACGTGACCAGAGGGCGGGCCTATTTTTTGGCCAGAGAATCAGCATTGCCATCCAACGTGGCAATGCTGCCAGCCTTCTGGGCACTTTTCCTGTTGACAGCGATGCGGACGAATTTTTGGACGCCCTGTAATGTAACCCTTTTCTACTTGTACATATTTATTCCTATTATAGTTTTGTAGTTTGTAAATAATTTAATAAATATACCAAATTAAACTGATCTCTCATTGTACTGGAAGCTCATACAAAGCAATGTCAGGTTATACTGGTTAATTACAGCGTCATTATTCGCCACGTGTACAAAAAACAAAATCAGCATCCACTTCCTGCCCTTGTCCCATGTTTCTTGGGGTTAGTGGAACACATTTTTTTTCTTGCATACTCCCAAAAACCGTGACGCTATCATTTACACTTATTGGTTCTCTAAAAAGCAAAATCTATTATAAAATGCGGAATTGCGGAAGTGTACCTTCCTACTACATTATAAGAGTACAGGACGTGAATATTGACTTCAGATTACTGGCAGATAAATATTTACCAGCTTTAGCACTTATCGCTGTATGTTAGTGATAAAGACAATGTCAACAGAACAGAAGGCTCACTTAAACACGTGGCAAGATAATTTTTGGGAAAGTTTTATTTTTATATTTGTCTCTCTTTTAATCGAAGGGAATGGAACATCACGGCTTGCGTTTGTTTATTGTTGAAGAAAACGGAAGCCTATATGTCTATCTATACAAATAAATAAAATTGAAGTGTCTGTTTCGGTAAGCCATGTTTAATTTCTAATCGCTTATTCATTTGCCCATTTAGTATTTCGGTAAGCCATAACTATTTAATTTCTAGTCGCTTATTCATTTACCCACTTAGTATTTCGGTAAGCCACATTTAATTTCTAATCGCTTATTCATTTGCCCACTTAGTATTTCGGTACGCCTTTTTAGTATTTTTCATAATTATTACATTTATTAGACTCCTGTGCTTTCCTCTTCATTAATATAAATTGTAGTCGCTTTACAGTAGTTTTGTCACAATGTAATATGGACAGAAATGGTGAAATAGCTGCTTAGATTGTTTTTTTTTTTCAAGGAAAAATGCTTATTTACCTCATTGCAAGTACTTACTTTATTGTGGTTTGGTTTCATTTAACTGTCAATATTAAAGTGTCATCGTATTTCTTTTGTTTATTTCGTTTGAATATTGAACAATCGTATTTTTCTTTATGCCCCTCTATTTCATTTAATGCTATAAGGTGCAGTAGCTCGTAGCTAAATAATAAACGCCACACGGGTCGATCTTCAAGGTTAAGCCACGCTTGCCAAGATCGGTACGTGGATGGGTGACCATCGTTACATACTGAGTTTCCTCCGTGCCTTGGAAAGCACGTTAAACCGTTGATCCTGGCTGTCATTTGTCAATCTTTGCCAGTCGTTACAGGTACTAGCCCGAAAGTCTGACAATCAGTCTTACCAAGGGGTATCGTATTACCCAGTCAGTACTAACTGGGTAGTGGAGGTCAGATAGGCAGTCGCCCCATGTAAAATACTGGTATTCAGCTGCATCCGGTAACAGTCAGGTAAAAAAAAAACATTTTTTTAACTTGCAATTCTAAATTCGGAAAGATAATATATTATCTAGGTACATTAAAATACCTAGAATGCAGTGAATATGTGGTTTCGTGATTATGCAAATGAGTAATTAATTATTATTTACTGTGTTATTAATAAACGGACCAACATTTTGTTTATCAGTATGCTTTGTTTATAATTGACTAATGTGCTTTTTGTTTGAGTTGCTCTATTAAATGCTTCTTTTTTTTTTGTTCTTGATCCTATAGGTGCATCCACACCGCAGTTACTTTTGGTAGATAAACTTTTCCAAGTGTTATTGAGCAACATCCGATAGCAAAAAAATATATTATTGTTGGCATATGTATGTTGCCGTGTTAGTATAATTATGATAAGTAATGTTGCTTAACTTTTGAAAATAGCACAAACAACGGGTCCGTGGTTATAACAGGCCCCCAGTGGTCGAGGCACCTGTGGCCGACCGCGACGCCCCCAATTCGATTAGTTCAATATCTTTTTTTTGTACTTTTTCACTTTAGTACAGTAAATGAGAAAAGTGTTATCCAATTTTAAAGTAAATACATAAAATTACACGATGCGCAGTTTGGGTTTAGACCCGGGCTATCCACGGAGGCTGCCATCGTGGGACTCAAGCATACTGTCCAATACTACATGGACCGCAGGACACCGGTGTATGCGTGTTTCCTTGACCTCTCCAGAGCTTTTGATCTTGTCTCATACGATGTGCTCTGGAGAAAGTTGGGGAGCGCGGGTATACCGGTGGGGGTGCTCAATTTGCTCCGATATTGGTATTCCCACCAAACCAATTTTGTGAGGTGGAATAATACGCTCTCTGAAGCGTATAGGTTGGAAAGCGGGGTGAGACAGGGGGGGTTGACCTCACCCAAGCTTTTCAACTTATACATAAATGACCTCATCGTCGAGCTCAGTAGCAAGCGTGTCGGTTGTTCGATAGATGGCATCTGTCTCAACAACATTAGCTACGCGGATGACATGGTGCTGTTGAGTCCGACGGCTAGGGGTCTTGGGGAGTTGTTAAGGGTATGTGAGTCCTATGCTGCTGCACATGGTCTTATATACAATGTCCAGAAATCCGAGTATATGGTCTTTAGGGCCACCGGTGGATGCCCTGAGTATTCACATAATATTACCCTTAATGGCTTGTGCATAAACCGTGTCACAAAATTTAAATATCTGGGGCATTTAATTACCGAGGGTCTTGATGATGATATGGACATTGAGAGGGAGCGCAGGGCTTTAGCGGTCAGGGGTAACATGCTGGTCCGCAGATTTTTCCGCTGCTCAGAACAAGTAAAAATAACATTGTTTAAAGCGTATTGTCAAAGCTTTTATACGGGAAATCTGTGGGTCAAGCACACCAAAAGATCGCTGGATGCCCTGCGCGTCCAGTATAACAACATCTTCAGGATGATGTTGGGGTTGCCTCGCTTCTGTAGTGCATCGGGGATGTTCGCGCTATATCGAACTGATGGCTTTCATGCCGTCATACGCAAGAAAACTGTTTCCCTGATCTGCAGAATGCGTGGCAGCTGCAACGGAATTCTAAAAACTGTAGCTGACAGGATCTCTTCTCCGATATGGGTGTCTTTCATTAGGCGGGTAATTTGAATGTTTGTCTCTTATTATAAATTTGAATGTTTTATTTTATCTTATTGTACTAATTTTGATTGAATTTTAAATTGTATCTTATTTTGATTCTGATTTTAATGTTAATTTTAATTTTGATTGTAATTTATTCTGATTTTAATGTTAATTTTAATTTTGATGGTAATTTATTTTTAATTTTTTTGTTTATTTATTTTTTGGTTTTATGTTAATTTATTCTATTTTACTGATTTTAATTGCACTGTATGGATCATGTTATCTGAATTAAATGAATTTTATTTTATTTATTTATTATTTAAAGTATTTTTTCCTTGCTGAACAAAAGTTATCTATCAAATAGCAGAGAGAATAGATCGCCACTTAATTTTATCCTTACAAACCCTTTTCCCCATTAAAAGATTATTATAATTAAGTTAAATGATTCTCTTGGTAATGAAAATTATGATTTATATACCATTTGTACTAGATTTCTTATTGAAATAAATACATAAATAAATAATGAAAAATAAGTAAGACTCATTTTTCAAAACATACATTCAATATAAAAGCATTTCTATGTCATAAATATAATTATGCTCCACGCGGGTGACGCCACAGGCAAAATCTAGTACTTACCTATTAATTTTTTTATTTACTTTTCTGTAACTTAAAAACCTGTTCTCTCCTTGAAATAACCTAGGTTTTTCTAAATTACTATCAAAAAGCCACTTTTCACACCTTTTCAGTCCACAAATTCCATACTTTCGTTCAGATATTTCATCAAGACCATATTTTATTCTGCCTAGTTTTCTTAGCCATTTTCTGTACGTCAAGTCTGATCGATTGCCTACGAAATATTATGGTAATCTATCAACAGCATAGTGACGCCTAAGTCGGCAATCAGTTTTGAGAATATTGCCTAAAAGTGTGCCTATAAATCTACAGTGTTTGTAATCAGCCTGGTGGAGCAAAAATGTTGGATACGATTTGAAAAACTATTCGTTTAAATCGAAGAAATAACTTGAACAATTTATGAATAGTCATGGAAAACTTTGCGCGGAATAAGGAATGCTAGAAAATAAAATCCCACCAAAACATTTTCATGTAAAATGTTGCCACGACGAGGCCATATGGCTCGCACTGTCAAAAAGTTATGAGATCTCATGTAGAGCCAAGCTTCTAACTCTACACTGCCCTAATTCTACAAGCCCTAACTTCACATACACCTTAGTCACAATAAGTGGCTTGCCACGAAGATCTGAAAAAATATTAAGCAATTAATTGCTGTACGTTCGTGCACGCAGGCCGAAGCCGCGGGGAAGATCTATCAGTCAGTTGTTTTAGCTCATCCATCACGATTAAACAATTGCATTAATCGGCAAAGGCGGCACGGTTGGCGCAATAGCTGAGCGATTGGCTGCTGCTGCGCTGCGTATCGCGAATTCTATTCCCGCACGGAACAAATATTCGTATGAAAAGAAGAAATACCCAATAACACTGCCTGGCCAGAGAATTGAAGCCAGGTCTTCATGCTCAGCAGTGCGACCACTAGAAACGAGGCAATCAGTGGCTGTGAAAATATAATTTCAGAATCATTTTTAGGTTTGTAATGATTCTACGAGGTAAACCATTGCTGCGTAGTGCGTATATCACAATGAATATTTCAGCTACAATAAAGCCAAATATAATATATGTAATATTATGTTGAAATTTCATGGCAATTTTATGTGGGTATTCCTGAAATAACTCGTTTATTCAATTATTTTCTAAAGTGATTATTTTACCTTTCGACCGCAATCTTAATCACAAATTTATGTTTGATTAAATGAACCTTTTCCTACATAAAAATGTACCCAACAAAATAAAATACAATTCTAATTGCGTAACAATATAAAATACAAGTACAGCTAGATTTTCGTGACGGTTCGAGTCGGGGACCCTTTTCACCCTTAACTAGGGTCTTTTACCGCTAGTAATAAGTATCCAGCTTATTCGGATAATAATTATTATATTACATAACCTATACCTACATATGTGTGAGCAGCTCGTGGCTAAATAAGAACAGCCGCTCGGGTCGATCTTTAGGTTAAGCCGTCCCAAGTAACACAGGAAGCATTTTAAAATACGAATAGTAAACTTATGTAAAACTTAAGGTCCGTATAAACTCATATAAAAGTTCACCGAGCGTCTTGATGCTTTATATTGGTATTTCAAAACCATTATGATGCTTTAAAATGTATAACGGTTGGATAATGGCCTATCAAAATGCTTTTGTAAAGCCTTTAGTTTTAGTGAAGCCAACCACAATGCAACTGTACAGCTTTCAGCTGTTTTTAGTGTCTTAGGGTTTACAATAGCATTGTTAAGTAGTAAGATAATGCCTATTGCTGTTTAATAGCATAAACCTGTACCATTATAATGCATCGTAAATCCAGTATACAGCTTTCAGCTGTTTTTAGTGCCTTAGGGTTTACAATAGCATTTTAAGCAGTAAGATAATGCCTATTGCCGCTTAATAGCATAAACTTGTACCATTATAATGCACCGTAAATCCGTGATACAGCTTTAGGTTGTTTTTAGTGCCCTTTGTTGTGCTATAGCACTTTTAAGTGCTAAGTAAAAGCCTAATACTGTTGAACAGCATAAACGTGAATCAATATAATGCTTGCATTTTTAAACATCAACTGAGTGCTGTTGTGCGAGTAACAGCTCTTTAATCAAATACACGTGAGTTATTGTAATGCGTAAAGCTATATATACATTCACTTTACTGTATTCTTAAAACCATTTGTCGGCCATATTGGGGAAAAGCACATAAAATATAATATGTGTATACATCAACAAATAACAGCATTTTTTATGGTGTGTTGCCTAACCGTGTGTGTAATGATTATGATAATTATGCTAATAACAAAATTAAGTTGTGATTATTCAAGTAATACAAATTCTGCAATGAGTTTTATTGTTTTGCTCAAGGATCCCCAAAATTACTTTCAAGCAATGGCACAATTTCAGTCTACATCAAGTCTATTGGTTTATCGGTGAACCCTTAGAGAACTACTTTATAGCCAATGGCACTACGGTGGTTCATCAAAAGTCTTCTCTCTGGCCTCTAGCTTAACGATTGTTCACGTGTGACTATTTATACTGCTGACGGCATTAATTGGCCTTTATACAGGTTCACCGGGCTATTGTAGACTCACGCCATTTTGAAAATATTTTATAACCAAAAAATATTATCATTCGAACCTATTTATAATAGCAATAGACCTTTATCATAATGATTTAACTTAATTTAATACTGCCCAATCAATACTATTACGTTAATTATGCAAAATTCATTCTAGACTAGGAATAAAAAATTGTTTTGATTATTTGATTCATATTTTTATATAACATTTTATATCAAAACTACAAAATATCGAAGGCGCGTGAAAATTTTCAATGAAACCTATATAGATATTTACAGTAAACTACATTGCGTTTAAAATAGGCATGAAATAACAAAAAAGTCAAAAACTTAGCCAGTATTATAAATTTTATTTTAATGCAAATACAAGTATGGTGTCACTCAGTTTTGACGATCTTCGTCCATATTATATTGCTGAACAAAGTAGTGAAATTACAACGTTAATTGTATTATAACATTTGTGCCATGGTATTAGAGATGTTTTTGCAATGATGATTAAAGTTCTACCTGTGAACACTTAAATAGCCTCAATCATGCTTTTAGAACAATCTTATGCTATTCTAATGCTTTTGTAATGTAATTAACATCTTCATTATCAATAATATTGCTAGTATAATGTTTCTGTAATGCGATTGGCAACTTCATTGACCGTAATAATGCTTCTATAATGCGATTCGCAACTTATTTGGTCACAATAATGCTAATATAATGCGCCTGTAATGCAATTAAACAACTATTTGTGAACTTATTTATGATCAAAAGCCGTATAATTTGTGCCCAAATTAGCATTACAGTAGCCGTATAAACGTTTGTAATGCTATCATAGAACTAACTCAAAATGCGAAAACGATACAGAAATGCTGTAAGTCGGCCGATATAATGCTTTTATGTGTTACTTGGGGTGGTTACCTACGTTGGTCCGTGAATGGGGACCACCCATTACATACCGAGTTTCCTCCGTGCCTCGGAAAGTACGTTAAGCCGTTGGTCCCGGCTGTCATTTGTAGATCTTTGACAGTCGTTACAGGTAGTCAGTGACCCGAAAGTCTGACAACCAGTCTTACCAAGGGGTTTCGTATTACCTAGCGCTAACTGGGTTGTGGAGGTCAGATAGGCTGTCGCTCCATGTAAAATACTGGTATACAGCTGCATCCAGTTAGACTGGAAGCCGATCGCAACATAGTTGGGAAAAGGCTAGGCAGGCAGAACCTATACATATGTGTATAGTATTATAGTCTTCCTCACTTTGTATGCCTATCTGTAAAGTCAGGGGAAATCTAACTTAAACGCTCCGTTTACTCAGATCACAACACAAAAATGTCAAATGTTATTGGTTTTCAGTCTGCGCCTTGACATGTACTGTATTGACATTTTATTTTATATTATTTTGATTTGTTCTCTCTTTTTATTGACATTGATTTCTATTGTTATTATCTTTATTCATTTTTTAACATATTATTTTCATTTTTTAATAATTTTACTATAAAAAAATATAAACATAATATAGAAAATAGTAGCCCACCGGCATCGGGAACAAGATCCGAGCTAGCGCTGGTCAGGGCTCTTGAGAGAGGAAGTTATTGTTATTTATTATTAATTAATTTGTAGTACCTATGCAATTCTTTATAATTTTAATTTTATTTTTTTATCTTACAAACATTTGTACGCCCTCTGGCATAACAAAGCGCACTCTTTATTACTTTGATATACCATTATTATTATAACTTTGTATACCTACCTTACAACCAAAAACTAGTTCATTCTTTGATTCTTTGACAGTTGTATGAAACGACTATTCTATACAAAATAACTGCTATTTACTGAATTTGTATGAAAGTATATACTTACAACCAAAAACCAGTTTTTAACATTTTCGTCTGTGTTTTGGTCTGTCTGTCTGTTTGCTCCGGCTAATCTCCGAAACGGCTTTACCGATTTTGACGGGCCTTTTACTCGCAGATAGTTGATATTATAAGGAGTAGCTTATGCTACTTTTATTTCAGAAAAATAATATGGTTCCGCGGCAAAAAAAATCACTCGATTGAAGGTCGCGTGCAACAGCTAATTGAATAATAATGGTATTTGCTACTACCTATAATTCTTTTGGCGCATTGTCAAGAGGGCACTGTTGGTAAAGTAGCGATTTGTGACGTACATATCTACATATACTCACGCTTTTTCCTATGGGGGTAGGCAGAAACCACAGAGAGTCACCTGCTACGATCCTTACATACTCCTTGCGCCTCGTCCACGTTCATACATCTGGCATACACGCACGCCAGTTGCTTGTACAACGCACCTGACCTTTCTGAAGAACTTCGCCAATGTGTGACATTAGTAATGTCAGACTAACTTCAACTAAGTCATGTTATAGTACGACCACGGCTGCATAAGTATATTGAATAGTTGATCGCTGACTTTTCAAACTGTTGGCGAAAAATCTCTCACAAAACACACTTACACACAAAACTCTCGTTCCTAGTTTTACTCGCGCCTGTGTTTACCTCGAACTGCATCTCCGCCATGTTGTGTCGTGGGCAGTTTACAAACGGCCTGGTAATATAAATCAATCCGGTGAAAAGCCCCAAGCTCCATAGACGGCACTTGAAATAAACATTGTGCACACTGGGCGAGTATCACACCGAGAGGCTTTGGCCAAAGAATTACCATTGCTATTCAACTTGGTAATGCTGCCAGTCTTCTGTGCACGTTCCCGGATGACAGCGATGCGGAGGAGTTCTTTGACGCCTAAGTGTCCTATTGTCGTCGTTCTTTATTGTGCTTAGTTTTAGATTATTAATCTTGTCATTTTTAGTGTTCCGTTGCCAAATGGAAAAAAACGGAATCCTTATAGATTCATCCTGTCCGTCTGTCTGTCTATCTGTATGTGTGTCCGTCAGAATTTCACAGCCATTTTACTCCGAGATTTTTGACACCACACAATTTGGAGAGTGATAGCGCTGATTGACACTTCACTGTTTTGTCCACAAATCTTTTGCCTGTTGGGAATAAAATAGGAACAGGAGCTATCGACTATCGAGTTACCCAGTACTTACCTACCTACCTGAGTTGTGTAGGTCAGATATGCAGCCACTTCATGTATAACGCTAACGCTGCTTCCGGTTAGACTGGAAACCAAACCCAACATAGCTGGGAAACGACTAGACAGATAATGAGTTATAATATCGAAATAAACAAAGATATTTTCTCAAAAACTGTAAACTCGGTGTGTGACCCGGACCTCAAACGGCGCCTACATCTAAGCAAGTGGGTGGAGGACAATAAAATAAACAATAAAACGACAATACCCACACTTTGGTGTGATGTGCCCACACACGCGCCCGCAGTCATACACTCATACCGTTGAGAAGCTTGATAAGTCAGTTTTTTATTTCGTTTGTGTAGGAGGTCGTGCAATGACACTTTATACGTTATAATTAGAGTTCTTTTTATCAATTTTACAAAGATTGATTGGGTGACATTTAAATGTTCTTCGTTGATTTTAATTACCTTGAGCCTACGCATCGAACATAATTGTAACGTAACATGTTCTTGTTTTACCAACATGTATTTTGTATGTGTAATGTACCAAAAATGGCGTTAGATGATATTAAAAAAAACCGGCCAAGTGCGAGTCGGACTCGCGCACGAAGGGTTCCGTACCATTATCTATAAAAACTGCAAAAAAATCATATCTGTTGTATGGGAGCCCCCTTAATATATTTTTTTTAATTTTTAGTATTTGTTGTTATAGCGGCAATAGTAATAGGTACATCATTTGTGAAAATTTCAGCTTTCTAGCTATCACGGTTTATGAGATACAGCCTGGAGACAGACAGACAGACAGACAGACAGCGAAGTCTTAGTAATAGGGTCCCGTTTTACCCTTTGGGTACGGACGTCGGAACCCTAAAAAGAACGAATAATCTTAAACCCGAAACTGAATTAATTAAACAAAATGTATCAAAAAGGAATGCATTACTGATACGCTTCGGTGTAACAGGAGGCCCCACATCACTCGCATCACGGAACCTGCACTTTATATGGATAGCTGCTCCTTTGTGCTAAAAATATTGTCCCCTCGGCGTACCGGAGTGACCGGGGCACACCTCCTACATATTGTGATGTGAATGATGACGGTCTAAAGTTACAATTTGCTTCATTTTAACACAACGTCAAGGAGCTTGTGGCTAAATAATAACAGCCGCACGGGCCGATCTCCTAGGTTAAGCAGTGCTTGCCTAGGTCGGTCCGTGGATGAGTGACCATTATTACATACCGAGTTTCTTCCGAGCCCCGGGTATGCACGTTAAGCCGTCGGTCTCGGCTGTCACTTGGGCATCTTTGGCAGTCGTTACGAATTAAAAAGACCGAAAGTCTGACTACCAGTCTTACCAAGGGGTGACGCATAACCCAGTAACTGCGTTGTTGGAGGTCAGATAAGCAGTCGCTTCATGTAAAATACTGATATTCAGCTGCATCCGATTAGACTAATATGAGGAACTTCTATTGTAATTTAGGTAACTTAAGGCCAAAATATCATGCTTCTAGAATTAACGGTTATGGCTGTGCGTTCTGTCATTGAATCTAAGATTTTTTTATGTAATATGACTCCAATGTAGCTCGTAAATTATTTTTTGCTCTGTTATATATTTTGTTCACACTCCGCTCGAAAACTCAAATTACTGACGTTGCTCAATAAGTCGCTAAGCTGAAGTGGGACTGTGCTGCTCATTTCTGCCGAATGCACGACAAGCTGTTGGCCAAAATAACCACGATGTGGAGTCCTGACATAGCCAGAAGGCGACGCGGTAGACCTCGCAGGAGATGGCGAGACGAGCTGGACAGAACCAACGACCAGTGGTCCACATTGGCCCTGGATCGAAGGATTTGGAAGTCATGGGGAGAAGCCTTTGCCCACCAGTGGGATGACACAGGCTAATGTATGATGAACAAGACTCCAGAGACATACACAATATTCTCATTAGGTAAAACATTAGATTCCCAACTTAAATGACACCACAAACAAGGTCGATTGAAACCAGCAACCTTGCGTGGTTATACAACGAATGTGGTCTGAGGTAACGTTTGTGGTTTTCTTGTAACTTTATATGGTAAATAACTAGGCACTTGAACAAAATCAAAAAGACCAACAAGTGACTTAATTAAAAATAAAAATAGAAGAAGGAACACTCAAAAGTTCAAGGTTTTAATAAAGTACCCAACTTCATAATGCTTTGCGTTTATGAAAGACAAGTTGATGATGAAATTGTTTCAGAGAGTTCAGTGAAGCCTTTGTGAAAGATTATGTGGCTAGAAAGGAGGTGACTGCTGAGAAGACGTGTACTCTCACTTCTCTAGGTACACCTCTGCCTCTGTATTACAGGCACATAGTGTTATCTAAATAAGTTGTTGAACACTTTTACTCGGAAATATACATTACTAAAGTCACGCCTTTTATCCTATGGGCTATGGGGGTAGTCAGAAATTACAGAACGCCCCTGACCTCTTGCTCGTCAATATTTTTATAAGGAACTAAATGAGGTCGGAGTTTCCTAAAAGACAACTCTAAAGAGAAACACCACTTCTTGTATTACTTTGTCGTTTAATCATAGTTCGGTTTCAATATCAGGCTCGCAGATGACGAGAGTTGTGACCACGATGTGGAACTATCGATAGCTCGTCATACTTGTGAGATCGACTTACTTGAGGACCGCCAACTGTATGTCGTGAAATGACCTAGTTTTTGGTACGGTTTGTTTGAAGTTTCTGTACGTTTTTATATTCGTTTATTGATTAAAAGTGGATACAGCCAGATACACTGGACAGATTGTTCAATGCACAATATTGAAATTGATCCCGGGCAGTACTACGTCACTTCTTTCACTTAATTTTGAGGCAATTTGGGTCACGTACCTATTTTTAAAAAGCGCAGTCTTATTCTGGATTGAATTGAAGATTTGTCCTATTTTTACAAGAAATACTAAGTAAGGGACGATCATTATAAAACTTCAAAGGCTCCAAAACTCAACATTTCACATAATTCAAAGTAATGAACACTTCAACTTGACAGTTTAGCACTAATGAAGTTCAAACAAAGAGAATATGTCATGTTAAGTTATAAGTTACCAGAGCTTTAGGCCCTTCGCACACGGCTACTTTTTGTAGCGATGCTGTCGGGTATTTCGTAAACGCGCCTATGCATCGCTACTAACGCGCGTTAGTCGCATATGCAGAGCAAGATTGAAGAGATTAAACGCCCGTCAGCATCGCTACTAAATCAATGCTAACGCGTGTCTGTTTCTGACGACATCGGGGGAACGAAGAGTGGAGAACGGAGGAAGGTTACCGCTCGTTTGCAATGCACCAATAGCGCGGCAGCATCGCGATCGCGATATAGCGAGTAAATGTACCAATATGAAATTGTGAATACGGAGGCAAAAATACACAGCCAGTGAAAGCATCGCGAATGAATCGTGACAATAAAACGCTGACATTGCTGGCGCTAGGTGTGCAGTTACCTTTGTTCAAGTAACTACAATTCTATATCGCTACTAACAAGATGCTGTCACGATCCAATGCGCGGCAACATCTCTCCGTTTTCCCGATGGGTGTCGTCAGAAATGGTCTAGTGTTTGCATCGATACAGACGTCGGAATGCACCGCTTATACCGCACGATAGAGCAGCCATCTTTGCTATCGAGATCGAACGGTTTAAATATCGACTGAAGTGCGTTAGGATACGCGCGACAGCATCACTGCAAATAGTCGCGGTGGGCGAAGGCCCTTTGCAAATTCGCGACATGATTGGATTACAAAGGGAGTAGTGAGTCGGCAATTGTTTTAGTTGTAGTTTACGTGGTATTACGAGTTGAAAGTTGAGTTGCTAGTTCATACGATGTTTCCAGTCGGTACAATTTTAATTGGCAGAGTAACACTGTGAAGCTTCAGTTCTTCATATTGATGATACTTTTTTAGACGAATCATTGTGCTCAGCATAAATAGGGTTTTTTTTTAAACTGGGATAGTTTGGGAAACTTAGAATCTATAAGAGATAGCGGAAAACCTTCTTAGGACATCATTATCATTGCTTTTTTATTTTCATTTTTGAAAACAATTATAGCATACTAAATTTTTGATCAGTTGTTCCATGTTAAATACTGGTATTCTACTGAATCCGGTTAGACTGGAGGCCTAGCTCAACAGTTGGAAAACGGCTAGGCAGATGATGATGAGTGGGTGATGAATCTTTACATGAAGCTTTAACTTCATACTATGTCTTTGCTCAAAATTCCTATCACAGAGTTTTTCCTAACTAATTAGACCTTCTTTTGGTACAAATTAAGTCACAACAAAAAAACGGCTCAATAATCGTCCATTGTTATCGTCAAGGTTATTCCTATAATTAAACTAACTACACACGTGTCGGACAGGTAGGTAGTGCCTGTTTTTACCAACACTAGATAACACCTAAACGAATGCCTAAATATTATTGCATGTTGGATTAGCGCTGAAGCGAGTGATGAAAATGCCACAGTGAGCGAGTGGGTTGTACCTCATCTATCAGCACGGAAAAAAAAACAGTGATAGTCTAGTGGTGTGACCGTCGGACTGCCAAGTCATAGCCTTCATAGGTCTCAAGTTCGATCCCAAGACATGAACCTCTGAGTGCAGTTTGACTGCCAAGTCATAGCCTTCATAGGTCTCAAGTTCGAACCCAAGACATGAACCTCTGAGTGCAGTTTCATGTGCGTTTTGTATAATTATCATTAGCTTCGGTGAAGCACAACATCGTGAGGAAACCAGCATGCCTGAGAGATATTTCTCGAAGGCATGGAAATCCAAGTTCTTCTTTATCGTGTGGTTAGTGGCTAACACCAGGTTAGGTTAGGTTAGCCACTAACCACACGATGAGGAAAAAACACGGAATCGCACTTTTTCATGCTCCTATTCTTTTCTGTCGCTCAGAAGCGTCATTTAATGGGAATGGGATGAGGTTCAACCTTTAGGCAGGTTTTTGAGTATCGCGATCTCGTCGCTCTTGTGATGCAAGCGCGTCTGCTGAGCATGAGGTCATGGGTTCGATTCTTAGGTCGGGCAAAGTTTTATTGGTTTTTCCATCAGGAATTTCTCAGTAGCAGCCACGGAGAATGGCAATAGGCTCGCCCCCTATTACATGGAACTTAACTGGTAAAACGAGGGTGGTATGTTGGAGAAAAGGCTCTGCCTAACCCTTCGGGGATTACAGGCGTGATGTTTTGATAATCATATTAGGTATTTCTTCGTGTTATTTATTTGTTTCAGGAGATCAGTCGATATAGTGAGCTAGGTCACCTGTCAGCTCTATTTGACATGATAATCTCTTCTCGCGTGTGAGTTTCCACCTGACAAGGTCGTTGAAACGGGTGAGAGGTTCTTGAGAAATAGTTTAAGAACATAATTAAGTAGATTAATTAGAAAATAGGCCTTTGGTCCCGACTTTTATTTGGAGTTTAATAATATGGGGTTTTGCTAGTTATTTCAATTTGACCTTGTAGTTAGTGACAGTGGATGGTTTGTGTGAGGAATGATATTAAAGAAAAAGGAGTAAATGGTAGTGAAACGGTTGATAGAGGAGCACGGAAGGAGTAACGTGTGGCGCCGATTCCAAGTAACATGACACAAGGGCATATAAATTACGATGCTGAGTTAGTAGGAACAGTTTTCTACAAATTAAACATGTTTATGATTAGTTATGAAAATAGTCACGCTTTGAAACAATTAACCTATACTCACTAAGTGTAATGTAAGTTATTGTTCTACAGTCAAAGCCAGGCTATTCATAAACTGAAATTATCGAAGCCAACGTGGATTTGCATGAGCACATGACCAATCGCCAATGGATTCTAGGACAAAAACAACACAGATTTACTAAGAGGTTCTTCACACATGTTATTATGCCGTCCAAGCCAACCTTTAAGATAATACGTTAGAAGAAAAGCCACTTGGCATAGCTGGCTCGACTTCCGATAAATGTGTCTCTGTTAAATAATTAAACACTTCAAGTTGCGTCTTTTTCTCATGGGGGTAGGCAGAAACATGGAAAGTCACCTTTGCCTCGTCTATGTTCAGATATCGGGTCATACACGCTCGCCTGTTGCTAGTAATAAGAACCTGACCTTTTTGAAGAACATCACCAATAAGGTCAGTGTCTCTGGGAGTGGTTTAAACCCCCTGACAACTTCAACGATCCATCAGAAAACCTTCCACCTGGGGACACGTTGCCGTGGCCGACTTGGAAATCTCTAAACAGACTTCGAACCCAAGTCGGCCGGAGCAAAGACAATCTCTGCAGATGGGGGTTTTGCGTATGCGGCGTCTCCCCACAGGCAATTGCCCACAGCGCCATCTTGCGCCGCATGCCCTGTCACCTGCGCCTGAGATGATAGTAGTCTAGTGAGCGGGATTTGCGTGGCTGAGTTCTAGGCTAAACACATTTGAACTTTTTGCCATCGATACCTCCTTTACCTTCCTTTACGCATTGCACCGCTGTTCAAAAAATTAAAATAAATCGAATAAACTGCTAACACGAATAAGTGTGTAGCACTTCCTACGCACTTTGTGCATGATTCTCCATAATTTTAGTATTCAAAACATGACATCACACCATGCCGTAATGACAGTAATTCTAAGATAAATTGAGAATGATCGTACTACGTTCAGCTATTATCTCGAATAGTATTAGACGAAGGTGTGAACGTGGGTGATAATAACAGTTTGACGTCATTTCCGCTGCTCTTAGGAAAGCACTTTAAGCCGTTGGTCCCGGCTGTATGGTTACCCATCCACGGATCGACCTTGGCAAGCGCTGCTTAACCTTGAAGATCGACCCGTGCGGCTGTTATTATTAAGCCACTAGCTCAGGTTTTTGCTTATGGTTTATTAAGCAGATGATTCACCGATACCAGATGCAAATTCACCGTGTGGTGGTACCTACCACATACCAACGCATACGCCAACGTTTGTCGGAATAAATTATACATAAGTAGTAGCAAGGGCATTAAGCGAGTTTTATCATCATTCTGTTTAAGTAACTACGAATTTTAAGTACCTAAGAATAGAATAGAATATTCTATGTACACCCATACAAGTAAAAAAACTACAAGTACTAAGCATGTTGAGTAAAATATATTCTTATCGGTTATTGGAACTGTCGTTTGGTTCTGAGAATAGGCAACTTCCTTTAGTTATGTACTAATACTGTAACATAATAATATTGTAAAATCAAATCATTTTTAAAGAGTAACCATGGAGTTTCTTGTCGGTTCTTCTCCATAGGAAACAACCAACCCGAACCGTACACCTTTTTGTTGACGTTTTATAAGTGCCCATGAGAAAGGCCAAGAAAAGCCTATGAAAGGCCTATGTGAAATAAAATATTTTGATTTTGAGTTTTATACAACGTGTCCCAGAAATCAACGTCAAGCCGAAAACGGGCAATAGGTCAAGTCGTGACAGCTATTAGAAAAATATAAAAAAAAATCTTGGTCATGTACTTTTCGAATTATAAGCATTCAAAAATAAATCTCAAAAAGTGACACCCTGTGATGATTTTTCAAGTCCTGTGACTACATTATTAACATTTCGGTAGTTTTTTTCTCTGTGATCTAACCATGAATAACCCTTCTGTAAATTACAGTTAAAAGTTAAAACGTAACTGCCTCAGTTTTAAATTAAATGTTAGATTTTTGCCCAATATTGAATTCAAAATAATGACATCACCCAAATTTAACCGACTGTACTGAAAAAAAAATCTACTACACTATTTTGGCAAGTAACTTTAAAAGATGGCGCGTTTAGTCAGGATTCCAAAATGGTATAACACATACTAATTGCTACTTCTTAATTGAGAAAAAACATTTTTTTTTTATGAAGCCGTATTTCATAAAAGTTCGATTGAGACGAAGAGTGACGTTATTTTGACTAGTGTGAGCGAGAAAGATTCATTTTAACTAATGTGAGGTGACGCTACTTTGACAAGTGGGAGCGAGATAGATAGTGACGCTACTTTTATCTAACTAAGAGGGAGACGGATTGACACATCATTTCATATGTGTGAGTGAAACAGATAGAGACGCTACTCTGGCTAAACAGGGATGCATCGGCAAATTGTGCAATACTGCAGTACGTTACGCTCTTTCGTTGACTGCACATCTTTTTGTATTCGTATTGACTTCGTACTTACAACTGTGGCTTTGTTTATTGGACTTGATTTGCATTGTGATTTGGATTTATCTGCACCGTTTCTGACAACCCCGGACTTGTTTTAATCGCAACCCCGTGTTTGTGTAGTGTTTTATCATGCCATCTCGATACACCGCACAGGAATACGCCAACATGCATCTCATTTATGGAGAATGCTTATGCAACGCCAATGCTGCAGCAAGAGTGTATCATGAGAGATACCCGAATGCTGAGCGTCATCCCGATCATCGAGTATTTATTAATGTGCATCGGTCATTATCAGAGGGTCGATTTCCTAGCCAAATGGTTAGCGAGGGAAGACCCGTTATGCCCTACGAAGCCGAAGTCTTGCAAGCAGTTGAAGAAGACAGAAGTATCTCAGTACGTGGAATTGAACAGAGCATAGGAGTCCCCAAAAGTACTGCACATCGTATTTTAAAAAAGAACGAGTTTCACCCATACCATGTACGACGAGTACAAAGTCTGCTACCCCGAGACTACCCAGAGAGAGTACGATTTTGTCGAACGATGTTGCAGAGGCACCGAGAGGACCCGCGATTCTTTGAAAAAATTCTATGGTCCGATGAATCAACATTTAAAAAGGACGGTTACATGAACCTCCACAATTTGCACGAATGGCACGTGGAAAATCCAAATTTGATGCGGGAAGATAGATCTCATTACCAGTTTAAAGTAAATATGTGGACGGGAATTTTGAATGGTAAAGTTATTGGTCCAATCGAGCTGCCGGAGAATTTAAATGCCCAGGGTTATTTGAACTTCTTACAGAACCAATTACCAGAATTATTGGAAGAAGTGCCACTGAACATTTACGGCAGCATGTGGTATCAACAAGATGGCTGCCCAGCGCATTATGCTCTCACTGTACGAGAGTTTCTCAATCGAGAATACCCCGATAGGTGGATTGGGCGGGGTGGTACAATTTCGTGGCCTGCCCGTTCACCCGATTTAAACCCCATAGATTTTTTTTACTGGGGTACGATAAAGGATAAAGTGTACTCTAAGCCAATTCAAGATTTAGACGAGCTGCGCCAAAGAATTGCAGAAGCCGCTGAATACATCAACTCAAGAAGATACGCCCGTCTTATTACGCGATCATTTTTAAAGAGATGTAGAACTTGCATTGCAGCTGAAGGAAAACAGTTTGAACATTTGTTATAAAACTTCGTAAATCTGATTTAATAAAAATTATAATAAAAGAAATCCAACGACTGAATTTTATTTCAAATGCACCTAAAACCAACAATGTACTTTTTTTCCTCAATTAAGAAGTAGCAATTAGTATGTGTTATACCATTTTGGAATCCTGACTAAACGCGCCATCTTTTAAAGTTACTTGCCAAAATAGTGTAGTAGATTTTTTTTTCAGTACAGTCGGTTAAATTTGGGTGATGTCATTATTTTGAATTCAATATTGGGCAAAAATCTAACATTTAATTTAAAACTGAGGCAGTTACGTTTTAACTTTTAACTGTAATTTACAGAAGGGTTATTCATGGTTAGATCACAGAGAAAAAAACTACCGAAATGTTAATAATGTAGTCACAGGACTTGAAAAATCATCACAGGGTGTCACTTTTTGAGATTTATTTTTGAATGCTTATAATTCGAAAAGTACATGACCAAGATTTTTTTTTATATTTTTCTAATAGCTGTCACGATTTGGCCTATTGCCCGTTTTCGGCTTGACGTTGATTTCTGGGACACGTTGTATAATGTCATTAAAAGGGCGAAGTATGAAGTCGATATTAAAGGTTAGGCAATGTCTCCCGAGGTCAGTTATTGGATAGGTAGCCATCTAGAACGTCATCTTTAATTAATAATAGCCACTCGGGGTGATACCCAAGGTTAAGCAGTGCTTGTCAAGGTCGGTACATGGGTGGATGATCCATTTATACCGAGTTCCCTGTGTGTCCCGGAAGGCACGTTTAGCCATTAAGCCATTGGTCCCGGCTACCATTTGTAGATCTTTGACAGTCTTTACAAGTTTGTAGTCAAATACCCCCAAAGTGACAACCAGTCTTACCAAGAGGTTTCTTATTACTCAGTGACTGGGTTCTAGAGGTCAGGTAGGCATTCGCTCCATGTAAAATCAGAATCAGCATATAGGGAAGCCGACTCTAACATAGTTGGCCAGGCAGATGATGAATGATGATGACGTATTGTCACATGAGCACATACTTATTTCCTGACGAATCTGTCCACCCCTCTAAACTAGAATCCAATCCTTCATTGGTTTAAACTTAGATCTCATAGCCAGCCAGACAGACAGACAGACGGGAAAAGGGAATTGTTTTATTCATGAAACGCTTGTGCTGTGATTAACTTTGAATAGCAAGTTAGTTTCCTTAATATTCATAACTATCGGAGTTTGCTTCTACTGTAGGTATTTGGGAGTTTTGACAAGTAAAGTTGTTTTCCTTCACGCATAACGTCCGTGTTTTTATGGTGAAATTAATTTTTAGTTCGTTAAAAGTATTGTATTCACAAATTAATTTTTAGTTCGTTAATAGTATTGTACCTATTTATTTTCTGTGTAATTACGGTTATCATAACATTTTAAATTATTCTTCTTATTTAAACGTCAACACAAATACAAATGAAAAATATGTTGGGGTCGGCTTACTGTGTAACCGGTTGCAGCTGGTCGGCGGGAGTGACTAAACATCATCATGCCTGTATTATTATTAAGAGTTAGACAGAGGTGTTATACCTAATAGTACACCCATATTTCGCCAGTTGTGCTTGGGTAATAGTCCTCCTAACAAGGGGCAAGCCACGCCTTGAACCGGGCATGAACCCAGCCTCCAAGCTGCTGAGGAATTGTTGGTGATGAAAACCCAATAGTACTTTGTCTAATCGGGAGTCGGGGCCTCATACTCGGTATCAGCGCTTGCGAGCATTACACCAAAGAGATTTAAAAGACTTCTAGTGCGGAGATTACGAATATTGTCATACAAAAGTTTTCATACCGAACATTTTGGATTTTGACACACGAATGCTAACTGATAAGCGGGCGCACAACTTTAGATCAATTAGTTTCAAAGTAGTAACAACTATTGGGTTTAGATTTAAAAGAGAAAGGACATAGGGAATATACGATCATTTCGATTTAGACACACGAATGCTACCTGACAAGCCGGCGCGGCGTACCTATAACACTAGATAGACCGACTTTTAAGAAAGTAGTGACAAGTATTGCATTACGTTTTTTTTTGCGTTCAGTCCCGTCTATCGCTCGTAAAAATTTTATGTCTTTGCACTACACCAACGACTATCGAGGTGCGGCTAAGGGCGAATGTCACCAACGAATTTACCGATCACGAAGAGCACATTTAAACCGCGTTCAAGAGCGGTTAGTCTCAATATCGACTTAGCAGTGGTGACAGAAAGCACTTGAACTGGACAGCAATGTGCTGAGCGCATTCAGTATCTTAATTACAGTGAATTCACCTTAAACGACGTGTTTTCAGAAATTGATAAACTTGTTTTTAAGCTTTCACGTTTATATAACTAAACTTATACTGTCACTTACGGGATATCTTCTGTGAGTGTGTTTTGCCGTGACTTTGAGTCCAGTTCCAGTAGTGTTCGTGACCTGCATTCTCAAGTCATCCCACGATCATGGCGCTTGCAACAGTGTCGAAATATCGGGAGCTCAGATTAATGGATAATCACGGAAGATATCCCGTAATTGACAGTATAAGTTTTGATTAAGTTACTTAATACATTTCCCTTGCCAGAAGTTCCACCGTAGAGCAATGAGTTGTAAAGCACCTCAAAGGGAAACAAAGTAAGTAGTTGGACTAGCATTGCGCCGGCGTCGGTTTCCGTGACAGCACTTCCTGTATGCAAAGTTGGCCATTGTTTCATACAAGCGTGATTAAGTAATATAGTAATAAATACACTTTCTACATTGTTAAGGAGAAATACTGGTAATATGAAGTATGAACCTTGTTGGTCTAGGGCTCGCAAGGATTTCGTAGCACCATGCCTACTTTCGCACTATGACCACTTTTTTGTATTTTCAAGTAATCGGTAGCACCATGCCAAGATTTCTAAATCATCACAGATTAGGTCGCATGATGCCTACTTTTTAATTAGGTAATTTTTTTTATTTATTATTAGGCTTCTCAACAATATAATTTGTACATTGCTAACTTAAGCCTAAGCGCACACACACGTTTGCTACAGTTTACATCGCAGTTTGTCAACTTTATGAAATATTCAATCTATCGATAGCACAATGTCTATTTTAGTACAGTCACATCAAAATATTTCATATTAAATTAAATTCCAGCTGGTTTCCGAAATTATTTTTGACGTGAAAACGTCTAATAAATCGATGAACACCGGCTGCATGCAAGAAAAAGGAGGATAAAAGTACTGACGTAAATAAAAGTAGGCATACTGCGATAAGAATAATATTTTAATTTAGTTGTAGGCATTATGCGAGCTAATGTTTGGTGGTTTCAAAATGGTGGCATTGTGGGCACTTCAAAATATAAAAAAGGAGTCATAGTGCGAATGTGTAACTTGTGCTACGAAACCGTCGCAAGCGCTACTGCTGAGCCTGAGATCCTGGGTTCGATTCTCAGGTCGGGCAAAGTGATATTGGAATTTTTGCATCAGGAATTTGTCAGTAGCGGCCACAGATTCTCGATTTGTGCCCGGTCGGTGGCAATAAGCTCGCCACCTATTACATGGGGCTTAAACGTAACTGGCGAAATGTGGGTGGTACCATTAGGTCTGTCTGAACTTTCGGGGTTCACAGATCTGATCGAGCACTGTTTTAAGCATTCACGATTTAAAACTAAACTTATACCTACTGTCACTTACGGGATATCTTCCGTGATTGTTCAACGTTTTGTTAAACTGATCGCAATTGTTTTGGTACAAGGTCAAAAATCATTTACCTATTCCAAAATAGGCTGGAATCAGCGCTTCTGGTATTATAACTGAGCAAGGCCTAGGCTGCCCGATACACTGTAACATGATAATCTTGTAAAAACCAATAGTAATGGGGTTTTTTGCCGGTTCATCTCCATAGGAAATGGTTGACCGGAACCGTGTATCTATATTTGCCCAATGCAGGTAAAAAAATATATTTTGAACTAGCTTATGGCTTCGAATATTGTCCCACGGGATCATACTGCCGGAATAACAAGTATCCTTAGTGTTAATCCAAAGGTTATAAAATAAACTAATTTCATCCAAATCCGTTCAGTAGTTTTTGCGTGTAAGTGTAACAAACATCGAAACAACCAGACATCCATCCATCCTCACAAACATTCGCATTTATAATATCAGTAGGAAGAATGCCGTAACAAACTCGCAAATAGTACCTGGCTTTTTTTTTTCGGATGGGAAATCATCACATGACTCCTCCCGCTCTGGGCGGAGTGGAAGGGAGTGTCAGACTTTTACTGACTAAAAACCATCCATGTTCCTTCTTTTGCCCTTTGTGTTCCAGGGCCGCGGTATCTCTTTCGAACAGTCCCGCAGCCCAAATAGTATCTGGCTGAAGGTTTAAATTTTAAGGTATATCAGCATTTTATAAACTATATTTGAACCTTTTGTAAATTACGCGTTAGTGAAACTTCACGATAAAAAAAAAACATAAATGGAGTTCTTTCACTTTTGATCGAACTTTTCCACGGATTTCTTTAGAAAAATCCTTTCAATTTCTTTCAATGCGCGATCTAAGTTTTATACACTTTAAGGAATAAAACCTAGATTACTACCTTATCCTTTTATAACTTTACAAATGAAATAAACCCCGGCTCACACAAGACGGCTATGGTTTCCGGGAACGGGAACTCACAATCTCAATTTCCTGAATCCCGTGTTTCCTTTGGTTACGTGGAAAACCTGCGATCCTTACTATTCTAGGAAATTGAATATTACTTAAACTTATTACTTACGTGGGGTTGGGATTACCCAGTTACTGGGCAGAGGAGGTCCGATAGGAAGTCGCTCCATCGCAAATACTGGTATTCAGTTGCATTCATTACATAGATGGGAAAAGGCTAGATGATGGTGATGATGATGAAATTTGTGTGGACTTAGATGATGAGATTATTAGCCTAGGTGGCTAGTTTGAGGAGTCTAGCGGAGTTAACTTAGCTTAGCTTAGTCAGCCTTTGATGTTCCCACTGCTGGGACTCACGGTCTCCTCTCCAAAGAGGGAATGGGCTATAATCCACCACGCGGGCCCAGTGCGGGTTGGTAGATGTCACCGAATCTTTGGTTCTAGGACATGCCGGTTTCACGATGTTTTCCTTCACCGTTTTGAGAGCAGTGGTGATGAAATAAATTATACAAAGTAATGCGCCTACCTGGGTTCGAACCCACGACTTACTGTGTGTAAGTAGGGGCCGCCACCACTGGGCCACCACTGTTAACTACCAAGGATTTAATTTTTAGTTTTTAAATGTACTGTTTTTGCACATAGGTAGGTATATCCTCGTCTGCAAATCTCGCAATCGAAGTAAGGTTTGCTGTAAGAAAACTCAATTCTGGGTTAAGCTCGCCGTTGTACATAAGCTATATATTGTAATTTTTTGTTTTTAATTTTGTGTGCAATAAAAAAAAAAAATAAGGATATACCGGACGAGTACTGACGGCTGCATACATTCTTAACCCCTTTTACTGAAGGTATTAATGCGTGACGGATTCCTAATTAATGCAGCTGTCTGTACTTAAAGTTTTTTTTTACAAGTGCAGGTTATTTTAATGCGCTTTAGTTGGTTGGCGGTTTTGGCATTGAGTAAAAGTATAATTAACCTATAATGTTCCCATTTCTGGAACTCAGACCTCCTCTGAGAAAGAGAATTGGCTTTAATCCACCACGCGGGCCCAGTGCCGCATGGTTGGCGGGCTTTTGACAGTTAAGCCCTCGCAAAACGTCATGTCACCGTAATAATACTTCACTTTTTTCCCCTGTGTTGTTACGCAAGCGGTGGTATTTTAAACTAGTTCGTTACCGCGGCCGCGTTCGCAACCGTCGAGTGACATTTGCGCAGGTGCAACAACCGTTGGTAACTGTCGGTAACTGTCCGTTAATGGTATTACTTTACCAACATGTCTTGAGACGTGGTGGAATTTGATAGGTACTAGAAAAAATGTCGTGAGGAAAGTTTTGAGTATAATAGGCTACAAAAGTAGAGGCAGACCAAAGAAACGATGGATGGACTGTGTGAAGGATGATATAGTTAGAAAGGAGGTAATTGCTGAGATGACAAGTAATAGAGAAGTAGAAGTCATGCTGCGCTGACCCCAAATTTAATAGGAAAAAGACTGGAGAAAGATAATTTAAAATGTATGAAAGTTGACAGGTGTGTGACGTTTTTCTTAGCAAGCAGCGCCGCCCCGATATTTCAAGTTGTGCTGGTCAAGTAATAACAAAAAACTGTAACAAGTTACTACGGACAGTTTTTGCTAGAAAACGTAATGAGGGTAGTTTAAGTTTATACACGTTCCGTCTTGCGCAAGTGAAAAGCTTAGGGCAATGGCCAATTTGCAGAGTTAAACTGGCTTCGATTAGTGACAAGGGAAATCTTGGGCTATTATGTCGCAATTTCACTCACGCAAATTGAGCGAGTTCAACGCATTTAAACTTCAAACGTTCGACTCCTTCAAGAGCTGTTAGAGACGTCATTGGTATGAAATATTGACACTGACAGTTCTCTTCCAAATCTCTCCACTTTTGTGTCATGGCTATCCAGTTTCTTCCGGCCATTTTAATCAGATCTATCTTCCATCCAATCTACGGCATATTTGGCCCAATTTAGGGTACTATATGGCATAAATGTATAATCGTTAAAGTTTTTTTTTAAATACCAGTGCCCGCTAAAATGCCCTATTCAAAAGTTACTATGTGGGTATATTACCCACAGACGTGTATGTAAAATACTATTTGACTACAGTACGCCTAGACACTACGTAGGGTGCTTTGTTGAAGGGAAGCCGGTAGGAATCGGCTTCTTAGGTGCCTTCGGGCCTGGGGTATAGTCATGCACTATTATGTGGGTTACTTCAAAGCTGATGATAATAATTATGATTCTTTCTGCAGAAAGGTATTATTTATTCGTACGGCTCGTGCACTTCGAAAGGGCATGTGTATTTTTATCTTTAGGTGCCCTTTTAAAAGTGTTAAGTTTATGTATAAATGTAGCGTTTTGAAAGCAATTAACCTTTAACAGAGTAGTGCATTGAATGCAAAAATTTGAAGCCAAAAAGCGATATAGTAAGTTTGTCTCTATTTTTATTCATTGATTTTGTCTATTTATATTTTTTAAGAAACAACATGGATCCTTAATTACGCGGAATGAAACTCTTGATCTATATAATAAAAATCTTAAATTCTAAGCATGATATCAAGAAGAGTTACTTATACAACAAGGTAAGCACTAAGAATGGATTTTGAAAATTCAACCCCTAAAGGGTAAAATAGGCGATAGAAGTTTGTCATCCCATCATTTTTGCCGTTCAGAAATCCCATCGGACGCGTAGCTTGTAAAATATTAAATTCATTCACCGCTTGCCGAAATTCGTTCAGGATCACAAGCTTACTCGTACAGGTTAGTATAAAATAAATAAAAATACATAGACCACGAGTAAAGTCTCGAGTCTGTCGGGAACATATTTAATGCTCCTTATATATATATATATCGTGGAGGGACGAATCGCATGTGACTAAAAGAGTGATGAATATAAACGGTGATGGATGGAGAGGGAGAGGAAGACCAAAGAAACGATGGATGGATTATGTGAAGAATGATATGAAAGATAAAGAAGTAAATGATAGCGTGACGGTTGACAGAGGAGAATGGAAGAAAAAAACGTGTTGCGCCGACCCCAAATAACATGGGACAAGGGCAGGAAGATGATGATATAATATACTAGCGACCCGCCCCGGCTTCGCACGGGTGCATGTATTGTACATTATAAACCTTCCTCTTCAATCACTCTATCTACTAAAAAAAAATCGCATCAAAATCCGTTGCGTAGTTTTAATTTAAGCATACATAGGGATATAGGGACAGAGAAAGCGACTTTGTATTATACTATGTAGTGATATATATCGTAACTGCAGTGAAATGGGGACGTCTGCCGTTTCTGCTTTTTGCCTCTTTGTGAAAGTGAGACAATTGGTATTTAAGTGATTCATCTCTTTTACATACTTGGTATAATTAACATGGACAATACGGGTACAACGACTGCCTGTTGATCTAGTGGTCGCAAGCGCGACTGCTGAGCATGAGGAGGGTTCGATTACCAAGTCGGGCATAGTGTTATTGGGTTTTCCCATCAGTACTTTTTTAGTAGAAGTCACGGAGTCAGGATTTGTGCCCGGTTGATGGCAATGGGCTCGCCCCCAATGCATGGGACTTAAACATAACTGGTGAAATGTGGCCTTTACTAGTGGGTACACCTCTGCCTAACCCTTTGGGGCTTACAGGCGTGATATCATGTAATACGGGTACAATAAAATCATACTATTGATTTGAGACTCATACTGAAATCTTTGGAGCGGTTTTTGCCCTGCAGAGAACTTAACGATTAATAATTGAGTTTACACTGTTCCATACCTATAAGCATTAGCTTACTATACATGTAACCAATGTCTAACTAGGGGCTTCAAATCTAAGACCTCACGTTGCAGGTTCACCATTAGGACAATGCAGTCACTTTACTAAGTAATTAAGTTATTACATAAAAGCGAGGCATGGAAGCAGAATTCAGCGCTGGAAGCTCTCAAACTTCAACTATGATCGGAAGCCTCACCGTAGTGTTCTCTCTCAGTCAAAAGGTTATAGATAATACCGAGTTGTGCTAATCCTATTAACAAGTTCGCTTCAGTTTCAGTTAGCGTTAATTTTATACGGTTCAGTTAAGTTCAGTTGATAATTTAAATCGATGCACCGGAGTTTGAATTAACCGATTGGTTTAGTTTGGTTGGAATTTGCGGTTGAAAAGTCATGTATTGTTTAACTGTGGTGTATTGTGATTCTATCATTATGAACCGGTGTCTTAGCCAAAGCGATAAACCATCCGGAAACTTGATCATTGCGTTGATGTCACTCATTTGTTCTGAACTCCGGAAAGTGCCCTTGGTCGGCGCGAGATAAGCGCGCGCGTAGGACAAGACAGATTACACCTGTGCCTAGTAGTTGCAATCTTTAATCCTCAAACACGCAATTGCATATTTATATCGGTCATCATCATCATTCTCTTGCCATTATCCTAATATATTTGGAGTCTGGGCAACATGTCTTCTTCTTCCATACCCTGTCTTCCTTACTCTCTTGACATATTATCAGCAGACACGTCTACTCTGGTCATATCATCCTTCACACAATCCATCTATCGTTTCTTTGATCTTCAACTTTTATGCATAGCCATCATCATCTGCCTAGCCTTTTCCCAACTATATTGGGGTCGGCTTCCAGTCTAACCAGATGCAGCTGAATACCAGTATTTTACATGGAGCGACTGCCTATCTGACCTCCACAAGCCAGTTAGTACTGGGTAATACGATACCCATTGGTAAGACAGGTTGTCAGACTTTCGGGTCACTGACTACCTGTAATGAGTGGTCACCCATCCACGGACCAAGTAATACAAGCCCGGCTTAACCTAAAGATCGACCCGAGCGGCTGTTATTATTTAGCCACGAGCTCTTCCTTTATGCATAGCCATTCACATTAATACTCAAAACTTTCCTCACGACATTTTCATAATTAGTCCGCATTACACCATATCATGAAAACCGCACTTAAATCCATCTTCTGCATAAATTAAAACACTAAAATTCTACTCCAAAACAGTTTAAAAACAAACGAAATTAAGTAAAACTGGGTACTACGGAGTTCACTGACGCTCGACCACTTTTTAACCTTATTACTTAGGTCATAAGGATGAAAAGTGGCACACCGTCACTGAACTGGGAAGTACATAATCGTCTACCGAAAGCAAACAAAGAAATGGAAAACACGCGAAAAAAAGAAGCATCTCTTTCAACAGTTACGTTAGATACAGCTTTTAATATTTTCCCAAAGGACGTTTTGCAATTTGTCTAAATAACAAGTTTATGGTTGAAATGTTCTTCTGATTATGTAATTAGTAAAGTTATTTTAAAATATCTACAGACTCGAGGACTATTATGTAGGTATGACAGCGTCTACAAGAAATGTGTGGTCGTATTTGAAATCATCAGAAACCCGAAGGTCTGAAAAACCGTCTTAGCTACCAAGCGGTATCGGTTACCCAGGAACTGGGATGTGGAGGTCAAATAAGCAGTCACTCCGTGTAAAATAAAATACTATACAGAAAAAAATAAATCATAATTCGTTTGGCACATGCCACAAGTGTACACAACAAAAAATAAAAATTAACCTGAATCTAAACATAATATTGTGTGTCTCACGGCTGCGCCACGGACCAGTTCAGCAAACCGCCCAGCAGCTAGTCCAGTGCTAGCGTACAGCTGCGATTGGAAGCCGATACCAATATAATTGGGGGAAGGCTGAATACATCAGGGGGGCGAGATGATGACTTGTCTGCCCCAATCTTTTTAAGGGAAGTATCTGATTGGGTAGACCTAAAATCACACGGTATTGTATGAAAATACAATAACGAAAATATCTACAAAAGCTAAGCCCTGAGATATATCAAAGTGATACCAAAATAGCGAGAAAATTTCGCCCGAATCAACTCGATCTCGTGAGACAAGATAAGTAGCTGCCACATTTTTTTCCTCTTCTCGCAAATAGCTATGGAAATGTTGCCATTACCTACCTCCTTTCCTTTAACATAATTTTTATTCAAGAATCCTCTTTTTTCTACCCCTTCGCTACTTGATTTTAAACTCTATCTCCTAAAATTCAACGAAGGTTTTTCTTTAGCTGCTGCAACTTAATTTTGGACCTGAAATAAACAAAGGGTTTCAAGTAAATTGAATAGATTTATTGAAATATAACTTAACCAGCTTTATTCAAGTAATAATTGAATCAATTTATCATTGAAATCTACTAAGATTTCTTGGACATTTCTGTTATCTTTTCATTATAACTTTGTTTTAATTATATCAGGTTGAAACTGGGAAATGTAGTAATTAGTGACTTTATATTTTAATTAAGTTTATTTGTTGTTGAATTTGTAGGTAGCAGGGGGCGTCCCTTAAGTAGTCAGTCGATTTTTCGAACACCCCTCCCCTTTGGTGAGATGTCGTGAGATTTGAGTTGACCCCTTCATCCCACCCGCTTATCTCACGTGTGGTTTTCCAGTAAATGCGTTAGTCTGTGCTTGATTACGTTGGATTTATTTAAAAAAAAAACATAATTTGCTTAATTGTTTTCATTGAATATTTATTATTAAATATTACTGTGTAAGATTTAGCCATATTTTAGTGGAAAACATATTTAATTAATTAAATGCAGTTTTCTTCCAAGTTTACGCGGTTTCTTGCTGAAAAAATACGTGAGATTTGTCGAGACCACCATCTGTCCCTCGTGAGATTGGGTGAGATTCAGCTTTACCCCCTCGCCCCCTTGAACCTCACCTCATTAATGGACGCCCCGTAGGTAAAGCTATACAAAGAGTTGGTTCAAGGTGCTTCTAATGATGTAAAGCCTCGTTTATTATGTTTTGAGTTAAGTGGCAAGTTAATTACTAGCCAGCACAAAATGTTATAGTAATTTTCTCGTATTGCACTTTGTCCTCGTTTACGTACATAAGTACCCAGGTACGTTTTATTGTGCACCTTATTATTAGCCATTTGCACTGATTTTCAAGGATTGACGTTGATGGTTGGAGAGGGAGAGGAAGACCAAAGAAACGATGGATAGATTGTGTGAGGAATATATATATATCCCTGCGCACTATCCTACTTAAAAATATACACATAATATCACGACTGTAATCCGCGAAGGCTATTGTTGAGTTGTATCTTATAGTCCATTCTATTCCGCCAAGTTCCATGTAATAGATGGCGAGCCTAAACCCATTAACCGTGGAAAAATCCAGACTTCGATCTGTTATGGAGAAAATCCTAGAAAAACCTATGAACACCTTGCCTGACCTGAGAAACTAACCCCAGATCTGATACTCAGCGGTAACTTTTACCAGCACTAGACCAAGGAGGCAACGGGGCAGAGGCAAAATTGAGAAAAAAACAATGTCTTATAATTTGTCTATTTTAACAACGTCATAAAAACAATATTTCTGGCGCCCAGGGGTATCCGAAAATACTCCATGTATGTTCCGCGATTCTTGACAGTTTTCGAATTATAGCTTCTTGAAACTGCTTTAGAAATAAATAGAAAGCCGTGTAAAATATAAATACATTTTTCTTAAAGCTGTCCCCATACAATTTTCTAGAATACATACTTTTATTTATTTTATTCATACATACTGTATTTTCAGAGACCTACCCCTGACCATGAGGAATCTTTTTTATGACATCACTGTTTAGACCACCCTCTAAGCTTACGGTGCTATCAAACCAAACGGACTGGACTGCAAACAGCGGACAGATTATGTACTACAATATCTGTCCAAGTCCGGTCCGTAGCCAGTCCTCCCGGTTTGACAGCACCTTAAATGAGATAAATCTCTGCTCCAGACTGTCCCTAAAGAGATTAATTTGTCAACCCTAAAATTTTCAACGAAATCAATACTTTACCTAAATATGTCCCGCTTAATCCTTGAAGCTTAAACTTAAGACTGGATGACGAATGACTAGGTACTGGTAAAGTTGTGTTAAGTTAAAATTGAATTGTATTTAAGTTTAGTGTATCCTTCGTACAATGTTCTTTATTATACTTAATTGTCCTTCACTTTGCTTTACATGTCGGCTAAAATTATTGGCAATTTATTGACGAGTTAGTCGATCATAAATGTAGGGAACAGCTGTTTTTTTTTTCGCGATTTCAGGTTTGGTCCCATAGTAAAAGTTGTTCATAATGATGAGTACAATGACCTCTTAAGAGGTTTCTGGTGTTTTACAAATAACCCTGTATAAGGTCCCATTAAAATAGATGGACAAATTTTAACACAGCGTTCAGTACGTCTAACCAAAGATATCTAAGAAAAAAAAACACTGATTAAAGTGTTTTTTTACCTATAATAATAAATTGCCTGCACTCTAGAATAAACACATCCACGAAACGGTCAAAACAATATCACTGTAAGTAATCAGTGTTTTTTGCTTGGATATCTTTGGTTCGACGTACTGAACGCTGTATTAAAATTTGTCCATCTATTTTAATGGCACCTTATATTATGTAAGTATCTGAAAAATACATATTGCAACGGTTTATCTTTGTTTAATATGGGCATTTTGCATTAAATTCATTAGGCAAAAAGAATTAGGTACATACCGCAAATTCAACCCTTTGCTTGAAGCTTGAAGTCTTTAAATAAAAATATAAATTTAATTTCAGCGTAAAGCATTTAATTTAGCTTTTTGTAGTCTGTGGGGACGTCGGAACCTAAATTAGTTTAAACCTGGCCTCACATTATACGCATGTTTAATTGCTTTAATACCATAATGAATTTGTCAAAGGTATAATAAAATTTTCAGTTATAAAATTACTCTGAGATTCGTTAAAAGCTGGATGTCCTTTAGTTGGTACTGTTGCATTTTCGTTTTTTCGCTTGAACTAGATATATATTATATCATGCCATCATAAAACATTGCCAAATTTGAATATTAAACCTTTTTTTTTAGGATTATTCTTCCGATAATTTCACTGTTTGATTTAAATACCGAAAACATTAAGTATATCGATTTGTCTCGGAGTTTTATTGCTAATAAATCAAAAATGAACTTATAAGTTCCAACCCATTTTTTTTACTGTTTTTATTAACCTCGAAAGTTCCTTAAGATCGTAAATAAATTGCATACCTAGTTTTATTGTTATAACTAAAGTTCCCAGGTATGGTCCAGACCAAAAAAATAATCGCAACGACGGGGAGAAAAAGTGACTTTCGGCTTCGTTAGGGATCTATTTACACCCGTTATAAATAAAGGCTTTTATAATGTACTACTGCATTTAATGATGATTGATTGACCACTTTTCGATCTTATTACTAGCACTGCATAGGGTGAAAAGTGGTCGACCGTCAGTGTGGTATAGTGCTGGGAGCTTTAGTTATAGTTTCATTCCTAGAAACTGAGTCTTCAGAAGAGATTACATATCTCCAAAGCGCGTAGGATATGAAGTAGATTCTAGGAAAACCGTGTTTCTGTTGAAAACAAACAGGAAAGCTTTCAAAGCGTAGGTACTAGTAGGTCGTCAATAAAATTATGGATATACGTACGTAGGTATTACTGCACTGACGGTCGACCACTTTTCAACCTAATTACTTAGGGCATAAGGCCTACATGTTTTACTAACATAGTTTTTAAAGTTTGTTTACTAACAATTTATGTGGATGTAAAATGATATCTGAAATAAAATGTTTATTTAAAAGGGTGAAAAGTGGCACACCATCAAACACCACCGTCACGGTACATCTAATAAGTATGTTTATAATCTACATAATTATAAAAAGCATATAAAAAAAGCTTTTCGTGTATTTCTGTAGGCCCGCTAAGTTCAACTAAAATACCCAATGAATTTCACTCTAATTCAGACAATTTATTCCGGAAGACTTATGTGTATCATATTAAATTTGAATAAATAAATGTTATATCGATGTTTTTTCGAGTTATAAAACCCTTGCAAAGAAGGGGCAGGATGCTAGTTGAGTGGTTACGTTAAGACTGCAGTACCTACGATATAGAGGCAATCAACGACCAGTGACTTAAGCCATGGTTCAGAAGAACTGGAAGTCATTGGGAAAGGATATTTCCCAACAGTGGGTTGATGCTGGCTACAATGACTTAAAGTATCATTCATATATCATCATTCTCCTGCCATCATCCCGATTAATTTGGGGTCAACGCTTCATGACTTCTTCTTCCATACTTCTCTATTACTCGTCATCTCATCAGAGTAGACACCTTCTTTCTTACCATATCATCCTTCACACAGTCAGCCATCGTTTCTTTGGTCTTCCTCTACTCTTATACCCACCCTACTGAAAACTTTCCTCACGATATTTTCCTCGTTCCTCCGCATCAGACGCAATGTCTTAAAGTAGGCTTTTTGTAATTACCAAATGTATGGTAGGTATATTGCACCACAATCATCATCTGCCTAGCCTTTTCCCGACTATGTCGGGGTCGGCTTCCAGTCTAACCAGATGCAGCTGAATACCAATATTTTACATGGAGCGACTGCCTATCTGACCTCCACAACCCAGTTAGTGCTAGGTAATACGATACCCTTTGGTAAATTGCACCACAATATCAATATCAAAAAGCTATATCGGTGTGTGACTATTTGTTTAAATTTTAAAACGATTCCGATGTTTACTGATACTTTTATCAATAGCAATCGCAATTACATCAGCTTTTTTGAAACGTACTATTGGCTGGATACAGTGTATATCTACACACTTTTAATCACAGTAATGCACTGTACCGTCGAGTACAACCGTTAAAATAATGAAATCGTTTAAATTGAAAGCGGCAGCGAGTTTTTCAACGAGTAATTACGTACCGACTGCATACCGATGACAGGGTGGTACTGGTGAGCGCTAAAGTGCTTCACTATCCTTTTTTGCCGGGAATGAAAATAGACTAACGAACTACCGGCACTGATTTGTGGAACTGTTTTCGAAAAAGTGTGTTCTTATTTCTCGTTTTTCTTTGGGCGTTTTTATTCGGGAGCGTTTTTTCTTTTTATTTTGCGTTATGGTTTCTGGCTTTTTAACGTTTAAAATCTCTTAAACTTCGATACATTTGAATTAGGCAAAAAAAATCTTTACTTGGTAAATTTTTTTTTTGTAGATATTGTTGTGTTTTTAGGTTTTTTTACCATGGCGGCAGGCAGAAGCTGCAGAACTCACCTTCTAAGATTCTTAAAATTTCCTTTCACCAGTACACGTTCATACGTTCCACTTTCAGTTTAGTAACAACACAATACATTAACGTCAAACTCGTCCAATAATTTGTAATAATAACTAATGATGATAGCGAAACGTACAATTAATTTAATTGATTACAAACATATTTAGGTACACTCCATATTCATGTAGATTTGTTTTGACTGCATACATTACGTGATGAATGGTAAATTATAGTATAAATTAACCTTATTTTATGTTTGCAATTCGGCTGTTACAAAGGCCATTGGCTAACGATAATTTCTATTTTAGCATGTGTATCGGATATGATACAATTTGAATGTGTAATGTACTGTATAATACAGGTTTTTTTGGTAGAATATTTACCTATGTAAAGCAAAAAATGTTACAGAATTTAGTAGCGGGAACAAAACACAGCAATATATTTGTGGTACCATTTAAAGCTCAGGCGAGCGAGCAAGCGAGCCGGGCGAGGCGTCATTTCACCTCTTTTCATACTTTGGTTCACACCGCGAGCGACAAAAAAGTATGAAAAGAAGCTCGCCCGGCTCGCTAGCTGGCGGTGTGGCCTACGCTTTAGTTATAAATAGATATCATTACCGGTAAGACAAAAAACTCATCCTATTTGATTGCCCTAGTATTATTATGACCATTTCAGCTCGCACATGGTTAGCCACAGTTCTATCCTACCTAACCCTAGTAAAAATTACTTCAGTTTTAATTACATTGAAATTATCGAAAACTTACTAACTACACTACACACTACACACACACTACACACACACACACACACACACAACACACACACACACACACACACACTACTACTACTTAACTTACTTTTTGTAATGTTGTGTGTATATCTTTTAATTTTGTGTGCAATAAAGAATAAGAATTGAATTGAATTGAATCGAAAACTTATTAGCTTGCATTAGCCCTTAAGTAGAGCTGGCGAATCTTAAGTTTATTTTCACATCTGTCTTAAGTCGTAACATAATATTAAAAAAAATACTTTAATCTAACTGAAAACCCATAATCCCATTGAATTAAAAAAACCCTAAGCACTTTAGTCATTAACTGTACTAGTCTAGCCCGTACCCGCAGCACTTTTAATTTACCCATTGTCTTTTAAAACAATAATAGGTATATGTTATGAACGTTCGTTCGTCTCTTGTTTGTTATTTTTTTATTTCATCCCCGAAGCAACGCGATAGCTTACACGCTTTACTTTTTAATTCCTTTGAAGTTGTATGTTTGATCATGTTTTTAAATCTTTGAAAAAAGAATTAATTCTGAATGATTTTTTTATGGTCTTTCTTTTACCGGCAACCGCAAGAAATTAAAAAAAGGTTTTAATGTCAAACGCAGATTTAGTACGCTACGATTTTCGAAGTACTGAAAAGGTTAAACATTTTTGCTATGGGTTCCGTTATATTGTAACATGGTTGTTTTAGCGCTTTAGTGACATAATCGCTGCGCTGTTGGTAAGCGTTTGTGAAATGATTAGTGGAAATTGTATAAAAAAAGATGGCGGTTGACGTTCCTATTAGGACCACGCACTAAAAGAACCATGTAGCACTATATGATATGATAATATAATCTCAAACAAAACGACACTTTTTTGATAGCTCGATTGGCGCAGAGGCTGAGCGATTGGCATGTGCATTGATTCCCGCATGGAAGAAATATTTGTTTGGCCTTCTGGTAATTGTTCCGGGTTGGGCTGTATGTGTATGTAAGTTTAGATGTTTGCAAACGCACCCACGATACAGGAGAAATTCCTAGAGGGGACAGTTTTAAAAAAAACGATCACAGTCCCACAAACAATTAAACGAACCAATTCCTCAACAGATCGAACGCATTCCAACTTTAAAACTTTTATTTACACCCGCAATGAACTTTTAACTGCGTCAATATGGCAGCCATTTTGAAACGGCGGGAAAGTTGCACTGACAGCCTGGTAAAACGAGACTCGGGGTACTCTTACAAGTTTATTTTCTTTTTATGACATTGCAACGGGATAATTTATCAAAATTAAAACCTTTGAGTTATCGACAGGTAAGGTTTTAAAGCTAACTGAACTATTTTTTAATTTCTAATAATTATTAAAAAAAGAAGGTCAGGTCGGTGTGCGTGTACTTCCAGATGTATGAACGTGCACGAGGCAAAAGGAGTGTATAAGGATCGTAGCACGTAGCGTTCTGTGGCTTCTACCTACTCCCATGGGAATAGGGCGTTAATTTATGTAGTATGTATGTAGTAATTGTTATTGAAAATAGGAGTAGTCATGGGAGACATACTGTCTTCGCTATGAAGGATTGAGGTATAATGATTCTACCGTAGGTACTTAGAACATTTTTTACACAAACCTCGCCTTTCCCCAACTTAATAGCTAGCGATAAATAAACCGTGAAAGGACAATAACTAGGATTTGCATTAATACATATTTTGGTGACTCTTTAAATTTTCATGCATCGATTTTGCCTTTTTGTAATAGACTTTTGATGAAAAGGTAAAAATGAATTTTGATACGTTTACACAACAAAATATATAAGAGGATATTATTTTCCGCGAGGTTCTTATCGATCAATCAATTACTTGCCATGTGTTGGTTCGATGCTCCGACGAGGTGCATTTGTAGCACATGTCCTATGTCCAATATAACTGTAATGTAGATACATTATGGTACTCTGTGGTAGATACCACAGAGTATGGATACACCTCGGCGGTCATTGCTAGACGGGGTATCGTCAACATTTGCCGCACAAAAGCGTGTCAACATTTAATCGCAGTCAACGTCTGCCTAGTCTTAGCAACTGTGTTGGGGTTGGCTTCAAGTCTAATCAGATGCAGTTGAATATTAGTATTTTACATGGAGCATTGCCTACCTGACCACCACATATCAATTAGTTTGTAATACGATTTCCCGTTCGTAAGACAGGTTGTCAAACTTTACTAGACGTGACGATACCATTTCATCGCATTACGACAAAGAAATTGAAAATTACGACTTTGAATGGAGACCCGTAAGTTTGAAGGAGCCTATTACATGGGACACCCGAAACTTAAATCTATACTTATATATATATAATATTATAAAGCTGAAGAGTTTGTTTGTTTGTTTGATTGAACGCGCTAATCTCAGGAACTGCTGGTTCGAATTGAAAAAATCTTTTTGTGTTGGATAGTCCATTTATCGAGGAAGGCTATAGGCATTAACATTACGCTACGACCCTTAGGAGCCGCGCAGCGTGTGACACCGCGAGGAACAGCTAGTGGCGAAATAAAGGTGCATCCATACGTCTCCAGTTATGTTTCGGGTTTAACCCTTTGAAGATTACACGGATGACGAATTTAATTAGTACTGTCGTCTCTAAACATTGCCTACGATTCCGTGCTCTATGATCAACACTTCAATTTCTCAGGGCAATCAGAGCGAGACAGATGTATCCATAGATAGGTCTGTCTCAATACCGTGCGAACTTGTTAGAGAAATTATAGAGAGTATCAGCTCCAGATAGGAAGTTGTAATAAGAAATTACTGGGGTAATAGCTCGTATGATATCCGATTATAAACAGAACATATCATCACGCTTGTGTTCTCAAGGAAGTAAGTAGAGACTAATAAGTGGTGTGTGTAGTCCTATGCGGGAATATCTTTGACATTTTTTGGTCTTCTTGACTTGAATTTCTTGACTGTGAATATGCGAAATCCGCCTGTATAAGTTTTTAAACTGATAAGTTCACTAAAATTATCATTAACACTAGAAACGGGATATTTACCAAGTTTACTGTTTGTTTTGAGTTCCCGATATTTCGGCGCTGTTGCAAGCACCATGATCACGGATAAACTGAAGTTATTGCGGGTGGGTGTACACAAACACACACAGTAAACATGGTAAATATCCCGTTTCTAGTGTTAATGATAATCCCCGAAGGGTTAGGCAGAGGTGTACGTAACAGTACATCCACATTTCACCAGTTATGTTTAAGTAAAATGTACAGGGGACGAGCCTATTACCATCAACCGCGCGCATATTCAGACTCCGTGGCTGCTACTGAGAAAAACGGATGGAAAACCATAATATTTTATTTCCCAAACTGCGAATCGAATTCAGGACCTCATGCCTTGTGAACACAATACAAACAAGGCAGCTATTCAAAATAAAACACAATAAAGCCATCACAATGCCATTCAAACTTTCATAAAAATTGCCCGCATCGTAACTAATCGACACCAAATTGATTCATCTTATTGTCACGACGGCCGCGCGATGCGTGCTCTTGCGCAACAAATGGCGATACAATGGCGAACACCCGAACACTTTCTCTAAATTGCCTCGGGTCAACGTACGAAGTTCCGCCGTTGGAGATAAAGCACCCACACACTTGTGACAATAGAAGATTAGCTGGTAGCTAGAGACAACTATTTGGGTACTTTCCTTGTCGTAGTTTATCATAATCAGCCAATAATGTTCCCACTGCTGGGACACACGACCTCCTCTCTATGAGAGGGAATGGGCTATAATCCACCACGCGAGCTCAGTGTAGATGTCACATGTTTTCGAAATTTTGGTTCTGGGACATGCCGGTTTCCTAACGATGTTTTCCTTCACCGTTTTTGAGAGCAGTGGTGATGAAACAAATTACACAAACTAATTCACCTGCCTGGGTTCGAACCCACGACTTACTGTTCGTAAGTCGGGGCCGCAACCACTGGTCTACCGCTGCTCTACACTTCCTGTCCCCTGACGTAGTTTGCTGGACATTATTTCAGAAAAACTTAGGATAATGATAATATCTTGAATAAGCTACCGAATAATACTACCGGTTAGACCTCCTAGCTAAATAATAACATCCACATGGGTCGATTTTCAAAGTTAAGTAACGCTAACCGAAGTCGGTCCATGGATGGGGTAACTATCCGTTACACACCGAGATCCCTCCATTCAGGTAAGCACATTAAGCCGTTGGTTCCAGCTGTCATTTTTAGCTGTTTTTGACAGTGGTTTGAAGGCCGAAAGTAGACAACCAATCTTATCAAGGGTATCGTATTACCCAGTAACTGGTTTGCGAAGGTCAGATTGGCTGCTCCGAGTATAATACTGGTATTCAGCTGCATCCAGTTAGACTGACCAACACAGAAATATTTGGAAAAAGTTTAGGCAGATGTTGAATGTCTCAAATAAGCTCATGGTGACTTCGAAATATTATAAATTATATTTACTGACAACGCTAGTGGTGTTATCAAGCTACTTGGTTACTTTCCCTTGCGTTTATGACCTTCAGAAAATCTTTATATAACCTCTTTCTTAAGCTCAATCATGGTGTCTGTGGTAACTTACGGGTTTTAGGTCATACTAGCTGTTGCCACCGACCCTCGTTCACGTGAAATTATAATAAAAAAATATAACTCTTCTTTTTGAACCGAATTTCGTTAACAATTTCAAGGATTTTCATTTTTTTACACGGAACCCCAATTATTTTTCTAAAGTAAAAGTAGCCTAAGTTAGACCTTATTATATCAGCTATCTGCCAGTAAAAGTCCCGTCAAAATTGGTCCAGCCGTATCAGAGATTAGCTGGAACAAACAGACAGACAAACCGACAGACAGGAAAACATTGAAAAAAATGTGTTTTTGTTTTAAATGCCGTATACATTTTCATAAGCTTTCAGTAAAAAGCTGTTATATTGTTATTACAAACAGACACTTCAATTTTATTTATTTGTATAGAAGATGTAAACTTTGTGTAAATTATTTAATTACTACTACTCTCAAAGTGGTGAAAAAAATACATCGTCAGAAAATCAGCATAAATTTCGCTAACCAAAAATTCGAAGACATGTCGTATCAAACCGCATTGATAAATCCAATAATGGATATCATGAGTATCTCGTTTGTAGCCATCTTATGAAAGATCTAAGGTAATAAAGTACTTACATTGTTAAAGTAATAGTGATGAGAAGAAAATAGAGCAGCGTTATTTCTCGAGGTATTCCTCGTAGCGCTCCCGTTTTGAAACGCTCCCATCTAAGCGCTCCCGTTTTGTTCCTCCAAGCGCTCCCAAAAGGAGCGCTTAGAGGAACGATTAAAAATATTAAAATTTATTTCCTCGGAGCGCTCCCACGTTTAAAAATAGGGAAAAGCATGAAGTAATGAATTATATCGATAATTTTTAAAAACTCATGTGTGCATCATCGACATCGAAGTTGCTTAACCAAATTACGAAATTGAGAGAATAATATCTTTTTGCTTTCAGCACTCTTATGTGTATACAAGGACCAATGTTATTGTGTAGGTATTCAAAGAGGATGTTATAAATAAAACGCATAGATATTGTTGACGGCACGGTTGGCGCAGTGGTCAAGCGATTGACTGCTGCGCTGCATGTCGCGGGTTCGATTCCCGTACGGAACAAATATTTGTATGACCTACAAGTAGTTGTTCCGGGTCTGGGTGTTTTTCTATCTATAATATGAATGTATTTACAAAAAAAAAAAAAAAAAATTATATATGTACTTTATCAGCCATCTAGCTACCATAACACAAGCATTAGGTTGCTTAGCTTGGGACTAGATGGTGCTGTATGAAATGTCCAGGGATATTTATTTATTTATTTATATTTATTTATATACTTAATATAAATTATATACGTATAATAATCACATTGCAGTAGACCTACATAATAATTACATTAGTACTTTGTGTGTACCACTGGCGACGGGGTGTGGACGAACGGGAATAACCCCTGGCGACTAGCTCCACGCCACGGTACTGTGACGTCAGGCGCTCAACACCCTAGAAACTACATCCATAAATACTCAGTTTAGTAGTACTGCAACAGATCCAAGTCCAGTCATAGATTCTCCTAGTACTAGTTCTACAGCGGCTCCAAGTACAACTAACCGTGTGCCTAGGACAAATATCATTTGGAAAACGAAGAGTCTGAACATAAATGATGACCAACTACGTTTTCATGGATCAGACACGTTACCTCCAGAAATACTTCGTTTAGACACTCCATTTGAGGTATTTTCATATTTGTTTACTGAAGATATTATCAACCTTATAAGAGACCAGACTAATTTATACTCTGTCCAGAAAGATGCCAATAAACCCGTAAATGTAACTAGTCAAGAAATACGCCAATTTATTGGTATTGTATATTACATGTCAAGTGTAAAAGTGATATTGAATGTCTCATTCAAGATAAAAAGAAGACAACATGTTCCTCCGAAAGATGTGAGGTTGGACCATTACGGGCACTGGCCAGTTTGGGTGGATAAAAGAATGAGGTGTAAATTTCCAGGCTCCACAGGGTATACGCAAACAGTTTGCGAAAAATGCGGGGTTAGTTTGTGCTACAACAAACAAAACAACTGTTTTAAAAATTTTCATATTTCTTAACTTTATTTAGTTATTTTAGCATTGATGAAGCAATGTTGTATTTCTGCAACACATAGTTTTTTTGGAATAATAAATATTTTTTTTGTAATGAGATTTTTTTTATTATTTTTCCCATTAATAAATACCCATTTACCACCTTGTTTCTGTACAATTAATATAAATAATGACCTTGCGCCATAAAGGGTTAACCATTTTATCAATCGCATAGGTAGCATCACCGTTGAGCGCAATACGTTACTGGATCCCGGCTCAGAGCAGGTGATTTTAGTAAGTAGGTGGTTTTAGTCAGTAAGAGTCTGACACTCTCTCGCCCCGCCTAGGACAAGGAAAGTCATTTCTACCATTGACGTAAACGATAGACACCTCATTGCCTTATTTCTACGAAAAACTTCCGAAAAAAAACATTGAGGTGTGCGGGGAAGGGGGTAGTAATGGGAAACATAATGGAGAGAAATCATAAGCTTTCTAAACAATAAAAAAATATGAATAGGTACATATATTATGTCGGTAGACTATATTCATCTATTTGATGGACTAAAGGATTTACAATAAAACAAAAAAAAATATTACCAAACCCGTGCGAAGCCGGGACGGGCCGCTAGTTGTATATTATAACAATGTGTTCTACTTATTATCGATAATTTCAGTTAGTATAGTCCCATCTCTATCCGAAAGTTAATCATGGGAGCGCTTCGAGGAAATAAATTTTAATATTTTTAATCGTTCCTCTAAGCGCTCCTTTTGGGAGCGCTTGGAGGAACAAAACGGGAGCGCTTAGATGGGAGCGTTTCAAAACGGGAGCGCTACGAGGAATACCTCTATTTCTCACAATGCAAGTTTCGTCATTCATTCTCTCAACTTGAGAAGTCGACTTTGTTTCGCTATGAGTAAAGTTGAGATATTAACGCCGTTTTCACTAACATAAGTCTCAATATGAATACCTCTTTATTGTGTGGTTAGTGCCTAACCTGGTATCAGAGGTTTTATGCCGCCTCTGACTTCGCTTTACATGCCGTCAAGAAATATCTCTCAGGCATGCTGGTTTCCTCACGATGCTTTCCTTCACCGAAGCAAGTGATAATTATACAAAACGCACATGAATCAGCCTTGGGTTCGAACTCGAGAGCTATGGCTTGGCAGTCCGACATTCACACTACTAGGCTATCACTGCAATATGAATTATATTAATGCCTACGTAAAAATTTGGATTTTCAGCAATCGACGCTAACTAGGAGTTAATTTAATTGTCGCCTATTGTCGAGCATTGGCTGTCAGGCTGAAACTCAAATCCTAGACGTGTGGCATTGTGTACTGAAAAAATGTCCTAAAATAAAAATAACGAATTTATAGTTTTTAAATCTTTTTGCTCCGATTACCAATTTTGCAGGCGAATTAGCGGTTACCGCGTAAATTATAAGCATAACAATTGTATGTTGCATAGCCGTGTATAATTAAAATACGTTTTAACACCATGCAATTTATCACGCGTTGAGTTGAAACAAAAACTGGTACTAACATCAGTTCAGGTACAAATTGCATTTTTTATGTTTTAAATTAAGATAGGTTCGTAATGTATGCAGAGAAGTTTTGAGATCATCGTTTATTAGAAAAATATGTCATCATTATCTGCCTTTTCGCAACTACGTAGGGGGCTTCCAGTCTTACCGGATGCAGCTGAATACCAGTACTTTACATGGCGCGATTGCCTATCTGACCTCCACAATCCAGTTAGTACTTGGTAAGACTAGTTGTCAGACTTTCGAGCCACTGACTACCTGTGACGACGGTCAAAGATCTACAAATGACAGCCGGGACCAATGGCTATGTCCTGTTTCACCACCTAAGTACTATTAAGTTCCCGTTAAATTACTTGGCAGTTAATTTCATACAAATTCTGTTCCATTTTTGAATTTATTCGGTAAGTTTCGGACTTCATGAAATAGGCCCTTAACCTGCTTTCCGAGGCACGGAGCACCGTACCCATCCATGAAAAAACTTACACAAACACGGCTTAACCTAACTATCGACCCTAGCGTCTGTTATTATTTATCCACGAGCTCCTGTTCAACAGCAAGTACTAACGTAAATTGTCTCCACAGAAAAGCAATAAATTCATAGACAATTTACGAGATCACTACAAGCCATCGACAGAAGCTCAAGCACCTAATTTTACGGTTGAAGTGAGTTTTTTTCAATAAAGTCAATGTTGTGAGTCTGCGGGGTACCGATAAGAATCCTTCGCCTTTTTGTCTTTACAAGAAAATGATTTATTTATTGAGGACAAAACCCCCGAACTATCTCTTTTCTTAATACATAGAAAATGTAAACGGACCCTTAACGAACCATCAACAAAGCATTCGGTACAGCAAACTAAGTAACTATGTAAAAATTATTGCTGGGAAACGTCTTTATTTTGGGGTGTGCTGAAAAATCACGGTTTACGGTTGGTTGGACTCAATGTAATGCACTCAAAACATGCTGCTGGATGTAATGAATAGTACAGGGGGCATGGAGGCATTTAAAGTAAAGTTATAACATTATAAACTTGTGACAATGTTGGTGCTTTGGCGTACAATATCTTTGTAACTAGAACCTACCTTAGGTTACGGAATATCCTGCCAGGGCTGCGGGACTGTTCGAAAGAGATACCGCGGCCCTGGAACATAAAGGGAAAAAGAAGGAACATGGGTGGTTTTTAGTCAGTAAGAGTCTGACACTCCCTTCCGCTCCGCCCAGGGCGGGAGGAGTAATTTGATGATTTCCCACCCTCCAAAAAAAAAAAAAAAAAAGGTTGCGGAATATACATTACGGTCAGTCAATAACATTAGAATCATATTTTGTTCAACAAACAGCCTGACAGACACTGAACTGCAAATTGCAAAAAATAACGTAAAAAAAGGTATCGCTGGGCCGTCATGATGACATAATATTTTAACAGCAAGCTGCTGCAATAACATGAACCCAACTAGCTCTTACCGCTTCTTACTTCTGGCAAAGCATGTCAAACACAGACAAGGTGTCACAAACTCATATCCCACAAGTCTGCTCCCATCCCAAAGTTAAGCATATTTCACGTTACTAGGCGCCAATTTGTCACCTACGCAAGTTGAAACGCTTAATTAAAGGGAGCTGGTAAATTATGGAGTTAAAGCAATGGGATAACATAAACTTTAACCGAACACGGTGTGTTTGAACTTGGAGAAGTTGAGACATAGTTTTGTATGAGATAGTTATAACATAACTAGCTGTTGTCTCCGGCTTCGCTCGGTACCAAAATAAAAAGTTCATTCATAAATAACATAACATCACGGCTGTAATCTCCGAAGGGTTAGGCAGAGGTGTACCTAATAGTACACCCATATTTCGCCATGTATGTTAAAGCTCCATGTAGTAGTGGGCGAGCCTATTGCCATCATCCGGGCACAGATCTAAACTCCGAGGCTACTATCGAAATTCCTGGTAGAATAAAACCCAATAATACTTTGCCTGTACCCAGAACCCAGGACCTCTTGTTCAGCAGTCGCGTTTGCGATCACTATACGAGGCAAATATGGCGGGGAAGTTTATACCTATGCCAAATTTGATTTATGTATTTTGTTTTGTGGCGTGAAATGTTCGAGAAACAGACAGACAGACCGTGTACTACTTGACCAACATAAGTTGAAATGCAGTCGAATTTGGAACTACGTTTAAATAGACTAGATTTGACAGGTGGATGACGTTTGTCTAAGCAAGCAGCGCCACCCAGATATCTCAAGTTATGTTGTTTGAGTAACACATTCGCATTTATGTCATTAGTATCTGTTTTCCAATCTTGCATTTGGTAAAGATCATATCATACTATACGAGGATGACTGATAGCACGTTTAGCCGTCGTATCATTCCATAAGCGATGTGCGAGTTCACACACACACACACAAGAAGAATATAATAATGTTTTCTTTCAAGAGGTCTATTCTTTGTCAATAAAATATGTCTTAGCAACGTGTGTTCACTCCAATTTCCAAGCAAATAACCCAAAAATATCACTAAGAAAAATGTTATCAACAAAATAACTTTATTTCACCGAAATATTATCTTGAATCAAGTAAATAAATCTCAAATAATCTTATTAAAAGTCTACTGAAAAGGTTCAATGAACTCGTCTCAAGATTTTCGGCTCGCGGGTAACCTACAGATTATAGGAAACGATTTCGAATCCTCCGGAGTGCTGTCAACCAAATCAAAAAGCATAAAGCTTTTCAAATAAACTGTTGTTTATCTCAAGACTTGGTTAAGTCAATTATTTGATAGGTAGTGTTGAAAGGAAGTCAATTGTCTTGGTATGGACATGTAATGAGGAGGGATGTAACACATGTGACTAAAAGAGTGATGGACATGAATGTTGATGGATGGAGAGGGAGAGGAAACCCATAGAAAAGATGGATGAATTGTGTGAGGAATGATGTGAAAGATAAAGGAGTTAATGATGCCGTGACGTCTTGACAGGGAAGAATGGAAGAAGAAAACGTTGCGCCGACCCCAAACAGAATGGGACAAGGGCAGGAAGATGATGATGATGATTAGATAGGTATTGTTGTAAGGTTATTGGGGTTATTCGCTGAAAATCAGGTTAGTTGAGAGGAAAACTAAAAGGTAATCGTTTCCTATTTCCACAACTACTTCTAAAAGGTAATTTAATCAATGTTATGCAATACGTTTAATGAATGTCTTCAATAAAGCACCATTATTATAGGTACCTAATGGGTGTAAGAAAACCCTAAGCGAAGCCGATAGCCCTGGTTCTCCACGTCATTGCGACCATTTTTTTGTTGTGCACCATATCTGGGAATCTTCTAATTACGGAGATATTGGAGGTCAAAGTTTCGACATTTTCTCGAGTTTTCTGTTCACAATTCAAATTTTTAATATTACAACTTTACTTTAAATACCTCCATAACCCCTGCATTATTCAATACATCCATCAGCACAATATTATGAGTGCGTTTCATTTCATTGAGTCCTACCGTAAAACGTGAAGCTTCGCCCCAAAGAAAATGTAATTTCTCAGCAATGTTTTCTGCGTAGTATTACTTAGTTTGATTAACAGAATGCTTGGTTGACGGCTTCGTTTACACCTTGTATTTTATTTAAAAAATACCACTTTATTGTCATGTCCATTTGCGCAAACGAACGCGTAGTTCCAAAGCTTATTTTACAGGATTGTCGTCCGGTTTTTGGTAGCTTTTATCAATGCAGTACATTTTTGAATTTTCCACCATCGTTTTAGCTGATAGAATGTTAATTTGTCTAGGTCTGCATCAGTCTTAAAGGCGTTGCGTCATTTACCGTCATAGGGACAAAACAAGCCGGTCAAGAAAACCCTTACGTCAGACGCTTCAAGAAGTAGACGGTATAATTATGTAGGGGGTCTATCAGTGGCGAAGGTTCCATACAACTCGATTCCTGCTGGCTCCCTTTGGAAAATGGCACAGTCAGTATTCTGTAGACAAATAATATAATTACATTAAAGATATGTAATCCAGCGTACCTCTTACCAAAATTGTCCCTTCGCTACTGGGGTCTATGTAATCTTACCATTAGGATTTTATGAAAAGGATGTACAGTAATGTATAATAAGAGTGTTCAACTTGATTAGCACTAAATTTGTAGGGTTTTTCGAGCAAGAACTTGCTCCTATGTTACAGCATCATCTTCTTGCTCACGTCCCATATTTCTTGATATTGTTAAGAACTGAAATTGTCTATTTGGCAGGATTTTGTCACTGATAAAATGCCACAATATTGCCGAAATATAATATGTTTTACGGTCTACCTAGAGGGTTCCCCTGCTAACAGAAGTCGCGGGTAGAAGCCAGTGTAGTTGATAAAGGTATTTTATATTCGATTTGTTTCTTTTGAATAATAGGCTCGCCCTCTATCACATGGGATTTAAACAAAACTGGCGAAATGTGGGTGTAATTATGTACTACAACGAAATTTATTATTATTTGTATGCTCTCGAGCAAACTGACCATCTTATTATAACATCCTATTAAAATTAAACCTACATTTACGAATAAATTTGATTTGATTTGACTATTCGGTAACACCTCTGCCTTACCCTTCGGGGATTACAGGCGTGATTTTATGTTGTTTCTTTTTTACTAAATATACTCATAAAACGTGTTTTATTTTCAGGTACAGAGGAGCTGCTACTTTAAGACTGTTTATGTCAAACTAAAGGTAATATATATTTTTTTATTTTCATTAAATATGATTTTCTTTATTTGAGATATGATTTGCTAAGCAGAAGACTACGATGGCTGACAAAATAAACTGCACAAAAAAACTTTGTAGATATGTAAAAAGGAAAATCAGAATCGCTTCCTAAGTGTTTCGTATTTAATTAAGTATATTAGGTACTTATTACAATAATTGAATAACCAAGTACTTAGATATTTAATCAGTAGATATCAAATGCGGAATTTCAAGCTATGTACTTATGTAGTAAATATATCAAACAACACGAGTGATATCATATTGCAAACCGATGCAATAATAAAACTTTGTAACCCAACGCGTTTCATGTGTCAACTAGGGATGCACTATTCTTGCATCTGTATCGATGTTTTTAGTCGATACGGATCGCAAATTTACGATACAATTTATCGAATGCCGATTTTCCAAATATCAAATCGTAACGTACTTATTAATCTTTCTACGAATCTAACCAACATTCCAGGAACTCTTTTGTACTCCTGTGTTTTTATTTTTTTGAATTGTCTGATCAAGCTATTTAAGACAATGTTGCACAATACGATCCATTTATTTCGATACCAGTACTTTTGTATCGATGCAAGCATGGTAACGTATCCCTTTGTAGTGATCCAAAATATCGGAGTATCTCATTCTTATTCTTTATTGCACACAAATTATAAAAAGATACATACAAATTACAATAATATAGAGCTAATGTACAATGGCGAGCTTAGCCCAGAATTGGGTCATCGTCGTATGGTATGTTGTATCGATACTGTAAAGTATCAGATCAGAACGTACATCACTAGTTTCCACTACGCAGTACTACGTAATAATACAGGTACCACAATAAGCTGATATCAGGAATTTCATCAAAATGATGTAATATGAAACGTGTAGTTTCAGCCCAAAATCGTATAGTTATCAGATAATATTGCTCGCTGTGTATTAATGTAGTTTGAGAGTGAAAAGTTGCATTCATCGCCTATGTTTTTGGTTATGAATACGTATGTTTCATGTGACAGGTTTGCATTTACAGTAATATAAAGATCCGTAGATACATTGTTAGTGATGAAGTTAGATTAATTTCTTTATTGATGATTCATAATAAATGATTTGGTTTTACAATATTCGGTTGTCGTGGTATTAGGTATGGGCATGTGATGCGGAGTAATGAGGAAAGTTTTAAATATGAATGAAATTGGGTAAAAGAGTAGAGGAAGACCAAGGAAACGATGGATGGACTGTGTGAAGAATGATATGACACAAAAGGAGGTGTCTGATGAGATGACCAGTAATAGAGAAGTATGGAAGAAAAAGATATGCTGCGTCGACACCAAATGAATTGGGATAAGAGCAGGAGTATGATGTTAATGACTCATAATAAATCTTTTTTAGACTCTAATTGTATCTGAATCTTCATATCTATATGAAAGCTTAAGTCTTCTACGCAATGGATTTTGATGGAGTTTTCTTAATTATTTAGATAATTTATTCCATGAGGTGTCGAAATATATTACTATGCAAATATGAAGCAGATTAACTGTGCTGTTTTGATAATTATGTCACCATTGCAGCCGTGTGAAGCAGGGGGTGGAAGCTAGTATACTATACAGAGCAGTCTTAATACGATATCTGACCATTTTTTTACACGGACAGAAATAATATAACACCTACCACGATTATAATTTATATCGCTATCAAAATACCCAATTCAATTCCGAATCAACAAAAAACAAACTTTCATGCAAAAGAAAAGTTGCGTTCCTTAACGTCCACCCAAAACTTCCCACCAAAGATTGCTACTCTTCACTCCTCCTGGCTAACAGGGAAAATCAGCCAAAATGACATTGAAAGATTTAATGTGAACCTATCAAACGAAACTACCTAACTAACTTGTGATCCGAATTTTCCGCTCTGAGTAAAAATAATTTTCCGGAAAAAGCAATCTAAGGGAAAAGTTTTTCCGTTAACGGAAATAGATATACGTCACGGTTGGGGTACTGGAGGGACACATTCGTCATTGAGTAAATCCAGGGACCTTTGATAAGGGTGGCCGTGGATTTGCGATTTTTTTGTCGGGTCGCAATGTCGTGTCGGGGATTTAGAGCTAGTATTTATGGCGAAAAGAAAATACATAATCTGAAACTAAATCTGGAAATAGATAAATGATAACTAAATACTAATTTTCCAGTGCCTTTTTTACAAATTTTCTACATAAATGTGAGGATAGATGTTTGGATGTTTGTAACTCTTTCACGCAAAAACTACTGACCGGATTTAGATGAAATTTGGCAAACAGACAGTCTTCTTTTTTTTCATTTTCCTGAGACTTTTTCTTTCTGTCTACAAAACCTTAAAGAACATAGATCTATGTTTAGCGGTAATTAAAAACGTAATAAAAAAGAGAGAGGCGTTATTTCCGAGATATCCTTAAAGGTTATTCTTTTGTTTTGACATTTTAATTGGTAACATTATTCTAATGTGCGACTATAATAATATGTAGATCCTGTATTTTAATCTTATCTATATTATATCTATTCTTATCTTTATCTTTTATAGTTAATGTGCACCAGGTGCGCAGAGGAACCAATTTAATTGTTAAATAAATAGTTTTTGTGCGATAACACGCTCTTTAACGAGTTCAGAAACATAAAAATCGCTAGAAAAATAACATGCTCTATAAAATTATTTTTTTTTCAACTTAAAATAAAACACCATAAGAACTGAATTCACCCATATTAATATTACCCGCGGCTCTGCACACTTATTTTTTTTTATAAGCTGTTATTCAAACTTTAGTCTATGTTTTATTCCGATGTTTAGGCTATATTAGTGTAAAGTTATCTTAATCCGTTGAGTAGTTTATGAGTAAAGGTGTGACAAACATAGTAATCTACATCCATCCATCCCACAGGACTAGGAAAAAACTAGAGAACGCACGCTGCTATGATTCTTACACAATACGATCAAAATCGCGAATGAAAGTCGTAGTCCGCCATCAGCCCTTATTTGAAACAGACGGTTGGAAAGTAATACCATCGTATCATTCGCAACAATAAAGCGTATTTATAGAAAGCAGTATTAAGCCAACAAAATATTAAGGATTCAAGGAATTTACGGATTCAGCAACCTTTTTGGGTAATGCTGAAAGTCATTCTGGCTCATTTATTTCTTTTATGTCGATAGAAAAATTTATTAGGGTCTCTATTTAAAAATAAAAAGAGTCTAGAATTCCTTGGAGTGCTTTTTAATCCTGCTGCTGCGTTATAGTAGCTTTGTCCATGTGCTGGTCAGAAATAATCCCAACTGAACGTACTACCGTGAGGTCAAGGAGGGAAAAGACAACCAAGGTCATGGTCAATCCGTGTTCCGAATTTTATAGAAATTTGTCAAGTCGTTGAAGCGCTTCTTCACCAGAGCCTTTGCCTATAGGTAATATAACAATCCTAAATTCGATTTTGAGAACTTACTATCAAATAAACGCTCCTGGTGAGAGAACATTCGACTGAAAAAATGTTCAATGCCAATTCGGGATTTGATTTAGAACAGCATGGTTCTTCGCACTCACTGATGTACTTAATGCAAGAATCTGAATTATTAATTGAATTATTTACGATGAGGAAGCGCCTTAACAGACAGACAAAGTAACATTCGGTTCTTCCATCAGGAATATCAGGTTGATGACAGTAGGCTCACCCCCTATTACATAGGACTTGAACATAACTGGCGAACTAAAACATAGCATCATTAAACTATACCGTACACACATCACAACTCTATTCAAAACTACCCATATGCCATAACATTGACCCACCAATCAAATATTAATACTCCCATTACACGCTCTATGAGCCCGCATCCGCTGCAGCGCTGCTAAGCAGTGCTATAAATACTGTAATAGAATCAATAAACTTTATAGCTTCGGTCGTAGTTACGCTGGATACTGCTGAATGGTCTTAAACATGAAAATGGCATCGCTTTGACTTGTAAGCCTTCAGATAATATTATGGTCGCAGTTATAAGTTGTTATATGACTTAACTTTATTAATTTTAGTTGAATTAAAGCCATTATAAATACTTCGTTGAAACCGTAAACGCCAAGAAGCAGAATATATCATATTTATGCTTGGCCATCACCATCCCGGTGATCGCAGTTAGCAAGAGACATTATTACTGCTTCGTTGGTGTAGTGATAGATCGCAAATGCGACTGCTGACCCAGGTCTTGGGTTCGATTCCCAGGTCGCGCTAAGTATTATTGGGTTTTTCCAGCAGGAATTTCTTGGTGGCAGTCACGGAGTCCGAAATTGTGTTCGGTCGATAGCAATAGGCCTCCTATAATGGGACTTAACTAGAGAAATGCGGGTGTACTATGAGGTACACCTCTGCCTAATCCTTCGGGGATTACAAGCACGATGTTACGTTTAATTCACCATAGACACCCACGTCCACTGCTGAACATGGTTCTTCTCAAAACCCCATGATTATGACACAGCCCTTTCTGAATACAAATCCCATATGACCAGTGACCATTTATGAACTGCTATCGATCCCTTTTACCGGCTCCGCAACTACGACAGCATCCCGCCGGAATTTAGAATTACGGAATCATCGCACGTTTTGGCTGATAAAATGTTATATTAGGAGAGGGAATATCAGGAGTCACGTCAATTCGGTAAAAGGCTATTCGTTTTTTGTTTTAAAGAACTTTTGCAATAGAGTTTACAGTGATACTCGAAGAAGATTAATGTTGCAGTTGCCATGGCTGCCTGGAAGTCTAGACTAGACTCCGGACCCAGGGTGGACGAAGCAAGGAAAACCTGCTCAGGTGGAGATTCATTGGTGATTCTACTTTAGAGTGTAAATGTGGTGCGGTTCTGCAAACGATGGGACACTTAATAGCGTGTCCTGTTGTTTGTTCAGTATAGGATATGATGATGCCTAACTCGTAACCGTTGGCCTACTGCCGACTCAATTTGAATGGTCGACACGCTAAGAAAATGTTTATGTGCTCGCTCCAAAGACATTCCAATATTTTCGAGCGATAGACCGGACAAGGCGAAGAAAATCGTAAGCTATTCCTTATTACTACTTTGTAATAAGTCGATCTATGTAGTGTCATACGCTCGCTTGTCAGTAAGCATTTGTGTGTAAAATCGAAAAATTTCAGGGTCAAAATTTTTGTATGACAGTATTTCCAATGTCCGCTCTATAACTCAAACTCAAAGCATTTATTTCAATTAGACCATAACAGGCACTATTGAATGTCAGAAAAACAAAGAAGGCGGCTACAGTCACAGACAGAAGGCATAATAACTTGTGAAAGTGCTGTAGTTGCCCATTCCAAAGCGAAGATCTCTATGGAGAAGAATGGGCAAGAAACTCCATGGACACTCTTTTCATTCAAAATATCGATATAAGATTTTGGTTGCTTGAACATGCATGATGAACATGATCATTCATGTGGAACTATTTCAAATGTCTTTGGTTCACACATAAGGTATTGCATGTGGTCTCCCATTAGAGGAGTGCGTCAGGATTGCCGCAGTTTCCTTTTCCGAAGACAGTTCGCCCGAATGATCGTTTAACCGACGAACTCTTTAATCGAAAGAACAATTGACATTTCTTTACTCCATTCCTATGCCACTAACCTAAATATTTTTTAAACTAAACACCATCATAATGGCTGACCATCTAAACTAGCAGACTATCAACAACTCGTTAAGACACCTCATAGCTTTAATACCTTCGCCGATTATGTCAACGACGAACATTTACATAACAATCTTCTTGACGAAGCTCAAGATAGCCAAAAGCAAGGACTCACGTTATTTGTGGATACACTATTATCTTTTATATCTCTTAAACGCGTCCTCGATGACGTAATGAGTAATGCTACATTAGTTAAGTACAGTCAACGAAATAGATTAGTATACAGGCAGGTAAGGCTGTAATTTAGAGTGTTCGAAATAAGGGTGAGTTAATTTTTTGGTTACCCTTTAGAATCGGGCAAAACATAACGTGTGTTGGCCATACTGCCACGAGCTAGACCATAAATTGTCGATATGGCTACCACTTATCAGGACATGTAAGAACAATCGGAATTTACACGGATCCTTATGAGCCAAACTCGGGTTCAGCATAAACAAAAGGCAGTTGTTAGAGTGGAAACGCATGTTCTTCGGGAAGATCAGTCTATGCGTAGTAGACACTAGCAAATTACGTGCGTGTACGATCGATCAGTCGAACGTGGATGAAGCAAAAGGAATAATGTGCGTGAGAATACCAGTATTTTACATAGACCGACTGCCTATCTGATCTCCACAACCCAGTTTGTACTAGGTAATACGATACCCCTTGGTAAGACTGGTTGTCAGAGTTTCGGGCCACTAACTACCTGTAACGACTGTCAAAGATCTACAAATGACAGCCGGGACCATCGGGCTTGTCGTGTTTTAAGAGGCACGGAGAAAACTTGGTATGTAATGGGTGGTCACCCATCCACGGACCAACCTAGGCAAGCATGTCTTAACCAAAAGATCGACCCCAGCGGCTGTTATTTTTTACCTATGCAATCCTGTTTAATATTATATAAAAAAAACGTTACGGTACAGTAGTGGAGAGGTGAATGTAATATTTTTGCGCTTATCACCTGACTCTTTTGTTGCCTGTACTTAGATATTGTTTTAGGTTTTAATTCAACTAAATCTTAACAATGGTGATAAGTAGCATACCGTTGATCCGTGACTTACCTATTTAATAACACTGTCTAATGTCTATGAGTCACAATGAATTGTAGAAAGAAAGAAAATTATGACTTATTATTGTAGAAGCAAATGAGAACAAAGCCTATTATTTTAAATCTCATCGTAGGTAACGTTGTTTAGTATCGTGAAATTGCAAACTGTCCACCTACATATTCCGGTTCAAAACATACAGCGGAGCCTTTGTAATAAGGCCTTAAGAAGGCACCCTTTGTACAGCATGGTGGTACTGTACACACAAAACGCTGTCAGTTGTGACTGGTCATCTCTTAGTTGCCACGGCTTATTTGAATTAATTATTAGACAATTAAAAAATAATTGAATTGTCTTTTTTGTCTTTACTATGGGCATTTTTAAAGTGCACATCTTGCTACATCGTTCTCAAATAATGTACCATCTCAACATGAATGATGTAACCAAGGTTTTGTAACAATATTCTGATTTAAAAAGAGTGTCCATGGAGTTTGTGGCCCGTTCTTCTCCATAGAGATCTACGCTTTGGAATGGGCAACTACAGTACTTTCACAGTTTTATACCTTGTGACTGGGACTGTAGCTACATTTCATTTTTGAATTTGTTTCGACAGTTCTAATGTGCCTGTAACTGGCCTACTTGAAATAAACGCTTTTATTTTTATTTTTATACTCACGACTTTTCCTCGTGAAGATAAGCAGAAATTGCAGCAAAACCAACTGCTATGAAACTTACATAGTACTTTTGCTTCGTGCTCGTACTTTAGTAGGTCATAAGTACTTATAGAACTACACATCGTATCGCTTCCCTAACACTCATGTACACCTGATAATTTAATCAGGAACTCAAACATGAAGTACCTACTCAGATATTCAAAGACAGTTGCACTAGTATTTGCATATAACGCACTTAGACAATCACTTGTAAGAGGTAATTAATTGATAAGCACACAATTACTTATCTGTAATGAATTGTGATTGCTAGTGAACACGAAGGGGACGCCTCAGGACGTACGCTAGCCTATTGGTGGGGTTCTTCAGAAGGGTCAGCTGCGTAATGGCAACAGGCGTGCGTTATCTCCTCTTTGCCCTTGGGTATTAACATAACAATTTATATCAAATAAACAGATTGTAGATTTACAAGTTTTTTACTTAAATAATAACAGGTTACACGGAATAAATTGATATCTACACTATGGTGGGTGAAGCTCTGTCCTCCTAGCTAGGCTACAAAATAGCCTGTGTTTAGGAGACACAGTTTCGATCCCTAGGTACTAATTGGCTCTGGTGCGTGTTACATGTGCAAGGAAAATCTTCAATGAATAAAAAAAAAACAATTTAAAGACAACTGCAACATGCAATTATGTGTGTGTGTGTGTGTGTGTGTGTATGCGTGTTTGTGTGTGTGTGTCTGTGGGAGTAATTAGCGAATGTTGTCAGTCGTTAGATTTCTGGTTTCGTCATAATTTAGGTTTGATATGAATGAACGGACAGACTTTTTAGAATTGAAAAGGGACGAGCCGTGGACTGGAAAATGTGAGTTGATTTTGTTATACATAGGTAGATGTTGAATTTTTTTATAAAAGCGGTGTGTGGAGGTGTAATAGTATAGATTAGGTCTTTGCGACGTTTAGTCATTTCTAATATCGATTTTGTAATGCAGGCTATATGTATAAGAGGACCAATCGATGGAGGAGGCTCTTTACAGCCTGGTGCAAAGAGCCTCAATAATCCATTGAAAAGGGAGGATCCTCCGACTATATAGGCGGGTGTTGTGTCTGGTGGGCTACGGCCCCACAGTTCTCGGGGTTTTCTAATGGTCTTAAGTCGCGAATAATTTAAGATTTTGTACTTCGATGATTCACGATTTAGTTCTTCATTTTTTGTCACAGATGGCGTTGAAGTAATTTTTGCAGTGCCGCTACAGTACTGCATTGTGAAGGAGTACAAAATAGTAAATAAGAAAGATACCATTTTGTTGACATCAATTCAGAGTTTTCTAAAAATCCAGTGTTATTTAACAAAATCTGCTTTCTCAAACCAAAGATTTCAGATTCACTATTAAAATGGTGGCACAACAACTTGAAATAACAGTCGCAAATAAACAACTTACAAAATAAACGGACAAAACAATTTTATTACCAAGATCTTATCAAGAAAATTAACAATTTAGAGAAAAGAGCTCAAAAGGCGACGTAAAAATACAACATCAGCGTAAAAGAGGCACGAATTGATGAGTTACGGCTTCTGAGGGGTCGAACGTAAACTACGCGGATTTGATGCAATAGAATTGACAGAAAGAGACAAAAAGTTCGACATTGACCATACATTTTATACAAAAATAGTAACACAAAAGAAGACGCTTGACAGTTTATTAACTAAAACTCTGGTGTGCGTATGTAATTCTTTATCTCTTAAACGACCGATTTTGATGTTTTTTTTTCTCTGTGGTCGAGATCCAGAAAAGACAAGACAGCGTCTACTTAATGGGTCCGCAAGTAGGCCTTTAAATAAGCGTCCGTTAAACTGTAAATCGCAATAATCGAATTATGGTGTCCGAAAGTTTACCCGTCAAAAGCATTCGTCAATATTTTGTGCTTTAAAAAAAAAAAGTCAAACATGTAGTTACCATGTTGTCAGGGCCTATAATTACTGTTGCGTAACTCCAGCTATTAAAGATGGCGGTAATTTGTTATGTTTATCGTTTTCGGTAAAAGGGTAACAATTAAAATTTACATAATTCGTGTGGAGAGTGTGTTCGTACATTAATTTAGCATGAAAGTATTTATGAATGTTGGTCCATTCTTATAATTAGGCGGGAGAATGTGATTGTAAATATTCTTAGACTGTTGTTTCTAATTTAAACTTTATTTATATCATAGTAAAAATCCAAATCATCGAGAGATCGAGGTTGCAAATATACCTACTCAAATGAATGTTGAATCAGCATTTGATTGCCATCTAACGTGGTTAATGCTACCAGCTTCCTGGGCACTATTCCTGTTGACAGCGACGTAGACGATTTTTTTTGACGTTTTCTTCTTTTCTATATGTTACTATTTTAAGTTTGGTTATAGATAGTTAATCTGTAAAAATAATAGAGAGCGAATGGATTGTGTGAGGAATTTTATGAAAGAAAAAAAGGATTAAATAATAGCGTGGCGGCTGACAGGGTCGAATGGATGAAAACACGTGTTTCGTCTACCCCAAGTAGATAACATGGGACAAGGGCAGGAAGCTGATGATGTTGTTTCTATATTGACTTATATGTTGTCATAGTAAAATGCCAAATTATACAGACTCCTTTAAAAACGTAGAATAGAATATCAAAGTCGCATGCTCAAGATCTATGATTTATCCAAATGACTGCAATAAAAATGCATTAAAATGAATAAGACTATTAGTTAGTGTTATTCCTTTTTAAATGCATTTTTATTTGGATTGATTATAAAACCACCTCTTCGACACTTTCCAGTAAAGTGCCACTCTTCTATCCTTTCCTTAACATATTTCAAGGATGATCCCTACCAAAAACTCTGTGAAATGTCTAACGTTAAAGAGACGGACCGAAACCAAATTACGCTCTCTTTCAAACGTTGGCCCTGCTCACGGATCTACTTATTATTTGGCCTTAAAGTTAGCGGCAAAGATGGCCGTTAATGATGGGATAAGTACCTCATGTTGGCCACACGAAGTTTGAAAGAATTTATGAGGCTGTTTACTGGTTTTTTGGTTGTAGATAAAACTTGACGTAGCCCAAGTGCGTTTAAGGTGAATGAATACATTTCGAGAGGGTAAATTACACATGGCATTTTTTCGACAATTATGAGATCAATTAATCGCCAATGTTCAGCATGTCCACCACTTACTTCTTGTTTGCGTGTGGAGATCACTATGGATGTCCTCCACTCTGGGGAGGGCAAAGGGTTCTGTCAGATTCTTCCTGAATAAAGGCACACGGTGTTATTTGGGTACGTTTGACTGATATGTTAGAGTACTTGGGCAGTTCGTCACCCTGCTCACCCTAAACATCTAAGTATCCCTTTTATGCATTAAACAACCTACTAGGTAAAATTTTAACATCATCAGTGCCAAAACCAGAGTAAACTTTCAAGACTTTTTTTCATTTTAAATGCACAGTATAGAAACCCACAAAAAAGTAGTAGCACACTGCACGTAGCAAATTGCTTTGTTCCAATCTACTTAATATCTACGTCAAAGATCATAAAAATTGATATGTTGCAGTGTAAACCGTTACTAGATTAAAACCACTATTTTCAAGAATAAAAATACGTACCATTCTAATAGAATTCCGAGTAATGTTAGTTATTGTTTTAAAACTAGTTTTGACTGGTTAACAGTTTTGAATTCGATATACTCGTGTGTGTATTTATAGAAACACTAGCACTCCGCGACTTCGTCCGCAAAAATTGTGATAGCTCGGCTAATATGCGTGATATAAATATAATTTATAGCCTATAGCACCCACGAATAACGTAGCTTTCTGCCAGTGACAGAATTTTTAGAATTGGATCATTACTTCCAGAGATTACCCCCTACTTTACAAAGCTCTTTACAATATTTGTACAGATATCGTTGGAAAAAAATACGGAAACTGATAAGAAAACTACATGATTTGAATAATTTGTATATCTTCCTACGAGTATAAAGAAAAACATACCTAAGACATAAGCCTAATTAATGAGGATCCCAAACTCCACTCCGCTGTTCCCATGGCCCGTCCTTAAGGCCGAGTAGATAATAGTTTCATTTGTATTCGGCACGGGAAGATCCCGGGATCCCGGGATCCGGTGTGATCCCGGAAAATGACCGATGTCTCGGAGATAACTGAGGTACCTTACATCGTAAACTCAGTGAATGTCTCACTCTCACTTATTCATTGCTGGCATTGGGTTGCTCAGTTATCTTAATTAGGTTTTTAGAAGATCCTTATTAAAAGCAGTCAGTTGGATTAATAAACGTTGAAGTCATGCGACTAATGCTCATAGATAAACAGATAGGATGCTCTTAGTATGTGCTTGGAATCTGTACGATTCTATTGAATGTATGCCTTACTTCCTATTTTACTTATAAGACGTAGGAGACTAGTCCTCACGCCACAGGAGATCCTAGTGTGGAGGCTAGTAATATTCAGCTTGTGTAATGCTAAGTATTTTGAATGATAAAGGTTTATTTTACAATATACTCGTACAAATACTGGGTGGAATACACACAATTTTTAACAAATTTAAGTAATTATCGATGAAAAATTTCTACGGGCGTTCCATATGATGTACTGAACGTGGTAACCGTTTGTGCGTCGAAATCCCCCTTCCACCCTGCATTCCGTATCTTCGTAGTAGGGGAGCCACACAATTTTTGTTTATTGTTATAGTGGCAACAGAAATACATATTCTGTGAAAATGTCAACTATCTACCTATTACGAATCATGAGATACAGCCCGCTGACGGACATACGTACGGACGGACAGCAGAGGCTTAGTAATAGGGTCCCGTTGGTTATTCGGGTACGGAACCCTAAAAAGTACACAGTTTTACATAGGGTTACATACTAAACACACCTAAGGAATGAGTTTGGGTGATGAATGAATGAATGAGCCCGAAAAAAATGAGGCGAACGTTGAAATGGAGTTTTTTCTTAGCACTATTTATTTTATTCATCGCCTAGTGTTACTGAAGGCATAGGTTAGTGATTTAGGGCAAGTTATTAATGCTGCCAAAGAGATTGTCATCCGTATAACCGGTGTGGAAACATCATCTACGATTACTAAAATTACGAACAAGGCGTTCAGATGTATCTTTCCTCACTCATACAGCGACTATCAGACATGAATTTTAGCACTACACAACCACCTTTTTGAGCTACACAGCGTATCAGAAAGATGCGGTAGTTTTTAAGGGCGTGGTACAGATAATCAAGTTGAAAACTTTCTCAATGGGACCAGCATCGTTATCGTAATTTTACTGCCAGTAAAAAAATACCCACGACCAAGGTTTCATAATCCTAAAGCTTGGAAAAACCTCTGAAAACACGTCATGGGCCATCCCTTTCGCAAATCCGCAGTAAGCCTAAAAGCATACCGTGGTTAGAAAACAATATTAGATACCTACATGTGTAGCTTTCCGGAATTAATTTCAGTCTCTGAACGTAAAGCCTTTTTAGGCGTATACCTCTAAATATTGATGGAGTCGATCGAGTTGTAGGTCACGAATTAAAACTCAGGTAGGCACCCTTCTTTGTGAAATTTATTTCATCACCACTGCTCTCCAGACGGCGAAAGAAAACTTTGTGTGGAAACCGGCATCTCCAAAAATATGAAATTCGAAGACATATTATTATATTAATATATCGTCCACTGGCCCGAGTGGTCGATCACGGGCCACCAGCTCTCACAAAGGTTAGAGAAGGCCTGAGGCCCGGCAGCGGGGAACGATATGGGCCGATTATGATATTATTATGCAATTCAATAGATACGATTGCCAGTTTCAAGCTAGCGGATAACACCATAATCATCTGCATAGCCTTTTCCTAACTATGTTGGGGTTGGCTTCCAGTCTAACCGGATGCAGCTGAATACCAGTATTTTACATGAAGTGACTGCCTATCTGACCTCCACAATCCAGTAACTGGTAAATGGATAGCATCGTATGTTGTTTAACGGTGGATGGTGGCCCATCCAAGACATTAACATAATATTCAGCTTTTTCAGCTCTTTTTACGTATGTTAATAACCAGTGTCCTTTTGCAACAATACCTTTAATAAGCAGAATTTGCATAGGACCTTAATTCCGCCATTTTTATGAGAATTATAAAAGGGTCTTGTCATAACTGGACTTTTGTCAGCGTTGCTAGACCGTTTATGTGGTCCTTATTTTGAAATTATTGCTGGAGGAATAATCTTCTTTTCTGTGGTCGAAATGAAATGGCGGTTCGGGGGGTTCCGTATGAATGACAAAATCTGAAAATAACGGTAGTTTGTTAGACCTGCGGAATAGTGGCCGTACTCAGGAGGTATTAAAGTGCCCAAATGTGTCCCAAAAACAGGTGCACTCCATTTTTTCTTTATTTACTTTCATAGTTCGATGGACAGCAAACCGACCTGACCAGAAAGGGATCAAGCGCAGATCCAACGGCTCTATGTACGTTTCGAAGTATTACACCAGCAACTTCCAACTGTTACTAAGAAATTTCCGATGCAAAAACCCAACAACACGTTTGACCTGGGATTCAAATCCAAAGTCCCACGTTCTGTAGTCAAACTTGCGACCACGAGACAATCGGGGTAGTCCACGTCAGGAGACCTGCTATCACCTCATATTTATAGCAGTATTATTTTAATCTTACTTCAGTGACAGCAAGAGATGGAGCTAGATGTCCTGAATGGTGTCCATCTCTTTCTAACACTAAAGTGGCATTGAGTGGGTAGGACAGGGTTTATACCACCAGCACATCTCTATCGTATAACAATTTTATTCTGCCAACATCATAAAATGTAGGCTATAATCCCCAAAAGGTAAGGGCAATAATGTGTACGTAACAGCACAAACACATTTCACCAAGTATGCTTAAGTCCCATGGGAGCGAGCCTAATGGCATAAACCGACTCCGTGGCTGCTACTGTGAAATTCCTGATAGAAACATGTAATTGGGACCGAGCTTATAGCCATCAATCGGGCACAAATCCAGACTCCGTCACTGCTCCTGAGGAATTCCTAATGGACAACCCCAATAACACTTTCTCTGACCTGGGATCGAACCCAGGACCTCACTAGACCAACGAGGCACGTCATCTATAACAAGAATATCCCTCTCAGTCCTTATTGATCTGTCCTCGTAAAACCCAAGATTTATCAGAGGTCCAGCCAATAAAGAACTTAGCTTTTTTCTCGTCTGGCACTTTTACATTACTATTGTTTGACAAACTGAGGGCTCAATCGAAATGATACAATATTTTGTTACTAAAACAAAATTAGGGTTAGTTTTTCTTTTTACTTTGAGTCGAAACATGTTCAGTAATTTAAAAAATATATATGTTTTCGGGAAAAGAATATTTATGTATAGATAGGGTCGGTGTTTACTATCCGATTCAATTCAATTCAATTCAATTTATTCAGTAACAATTCACATTGTGTTTGAAATCACAAATCTATTAAAAATTACAACATTACATTACAAGCAAAAAAAAGAATGGTAAATAAAATTTTAAAATGTGGATGTGTCAAATAAAAAAATTAACAATTTTAAAATGTGGATAAGTCAAATTACTCAGAAAAAACACACTCAAACTCAGCAGCCACAGTTTCTTTTATGTAACCTTGATCAAGTTAAACGTAAAACACCATCTTTAAATAAAAGTAACATTACCTCCTTGGTGTATACTCATTGTACGTCATCCCGTAAGCCGAATTTCGAATTTAGACACTACATTTACGCGCTACATTTTTTATAGTTCTTCCTAAACCTGCCTTTGTGGTCTGTGGAACACACTGCGGGTTACTCTGTTCCCCGATTAATGGTGAATAGTGAATTGGTTTTTTCTGGGCAAGCGTGCTCCACCCTAGGCCGCACCATAGCTTCACATCAGGCGAGTTGCGGCCAAACACAAGCCTTATTAGACGTAACTAAAAAAAGAAAAAAAAACCTCACTGACAGACAAAGCAAAGCCGCTGGAACCTAGCTAGAAAAATTATACACAATCGTTCTTCATATAATAAGGGTGACCACTAAAAAGGGGGTCTATTAAATGGGTTAAATAGGGATAAAACCTTGAATGAAACTCCGTCATTTTCGCCGATCAGAGATTCCATCGGGGCCACGACTTGTTTTGCAATAATCGCATTAGTTTTTTCCGCCATACAGCACAAGTTTATGTGTGTCGTTGTTATTATTGATATATCCAAAAGAAATAAACAAATAACTACCCAATACACACTTATTCTTAATACAGTATGTGCGATTGACAGAACTCAGTGAAAGGGATGTTTATTCTCCATGCAGAAATCAGACGCTTCACTTTTTTTTTGTTCATTTTGTCTTTCATTCAGCGAATACGAAATTAATCCTCATCATTCTCCTACTCTTATCCCAATTTATTCAGCGTTGGTGCAGCATGGCTATTGCTTCTTGTTCCAGACCTCTCTATTAGTCGTCATCTCAGGACTTTCTAGCCATATCCTTTTTCACATAGTCCATCCATCACTTCTTTGGTCTTCCCCACATTCAAATTCAAAACTTCTTCACTACATTTCCCTCTGAACACAGATAATGAAAAAAAAAACGGAAAAAATAATTAGTAAACCGAACCAACGATGTTGGATTTCGGATCTTGGCAGCTTACTCACCTACTGTAAAATAAATGAAATCCATCGGTGTTGTGTGAACGTGGAAAACAAATATGAACATTCACTCGAGTGAACTATTGACTAGAGTGAATAGAAACGTCTGACATCAGCTTAACTTTCGTCAACGAACTACCTTCTGTATTTCCCTATAACGTTTTCCGAGATTTCCTGCAAGTTTCATGTTCACTGAAATAGGCGAGTATCTCACCAATTTTATGAAGGTTGAACATGTCCAATAAAATTTTATTTTCTGTTCATCGTATCGTCTTTATTGAGTTGAATATGTGAACCCTTTTTGTTGTGGCGTTACAATAGAGCTAAGAATAAAATTCTGCGCTATCTTGATTGAGTTTAGGAAGGTTTCTGAATAAAAAGTTGGTATAGCGTTTACGAATGTTGGTTGGGAATGGTTATTACGTGTTTGTGAGGTTACCAACAAAAATTACTAGGGTTGCATAACTACAAGATGGTGTTTATTTTAACCACCTATAGATGTTTTAATGTTCAATGACCTTCTCTATCTGTCACTGCATCTGTAAATGGGCGATATGGTGGGCAGTTAGTAAGCAGGATATAATTACATATTTCCATTTAGACTTTGGTGAGCGAGTAGTTTTTAGAAGTAACGTATTTCGATTTTGAATAGATTTTCTAAAGAAACATTTGTTAAAAATGTGCATTTCTGACAATATTACTTACAGAGTCGGTTAAAAACGGGAATTCAAATCGTTGATTATGTTATAATCTGATCTCATGCCTACAGTAGATTAGGTATATTTCATAGAACATTCTGCAAAACACGTTATTTTCAAACGGGTACAAAGCTGGATTAGTACAGTAAGCCTCTTACGGAAAATAGTTCGAATATTTTTCAACAAATACTTAACAACGTTTCATAGACTAATAGGATTAATAAATACTAGGTAATGTTCCAACACTGTATCACGGTAAGAGGCTCGTGGCTAAGTTATAATAGCCGCACGGATCGATCGGAGGTTAAGCTACCTTTGTCAAGGTCTGTCTGTGGATGGGTGACCAATAGTGACTAATCATTGACGGTAGAAAGTCGTAAATCAAAATTTAAGAAGCGATTAGTGAGTGTGTTGGGTACGTCTAGTGAGATTGACGGGCGATTTAAAATAGCTGATTTAAAAGTACCCTTACTTATCAGTCATGTCCACAAAGACACCACTGAGAATGATATTATTGAGTATATTCGGCAGAAAACGCGGGAGACTGTTTCCCTGCATAAAATAAACACAAGGAACGACACACCATATAATGCCTACAAGGTGCTTGTTCCTAAATATAAATTGCAAGTATTTCTGGAAAATAAACTGTGGCCGCAAGGTATTTTATTCCGGCGTTTTGTAAGTTTTAAGCCCAATACTTTTGTGGATAATGAACGTAAATAACCAGCTAATGGATAGTTATAATATATGTACTTAATATGGTTAGTTTCAACTGCAAAAATGTCAAGCGGTCAAACGAAAGTATTAAGGATTTGTGCAGAAGTTGTGATATTATAGCCCTATGTGTGTGTTTATTGTTTTGTGTTCTATTAGTATGTTTAATGTAATGTGTTGAATTTTGTGTGTATTAATGAGTCCTTGTTACTTGAATAAATAAATGAAAAAAATAATTAATTAATTAAATATCGTACGGCAGGCTGTCATTATTGTTTGTAGATTTTGTCAGTTGTTACGTGTAGTCAGAACCCAGACAGTCAGTGTACCAGTCTTACCAAGTTTTATCTCGTGAATAACCCAGTTACTGGGTTTTAGGGGTCAGACAAGCATTCATAATCATCATCATCATTTCAGCCGAAAGTCGTCCACTGCTGGACAGGCCTGCCCCAAGTGTCGCCACCACACCGGTCTAAGCATTCACTCCATGTTAAATGCTGGTGTTCAGCTGCATCCAATTAGACTGGAAGCCGACCCCAACATAGTTAAAAAAAACAATATAAACCGCTTTTCATGTTCTCTACGAAAATGCGAGTGAGTTTGAAGGAATTAAATTAATGTTTACACAAGTGTTTCCGTACCTTTGTTAACAGTTTCCTCGAAAGGTAGTAATAGTGGTTTGTTATCATGTTATGAAAAGGAAGTGGGTGATTCTATTGTCTCTAGGGTGCTAAAACGTGACCTTGTCACTATAGCAACCACAGAGCATGGTCACGCCTCGTCGGCCGCTGCTAGAGGAGGCACTGGCACTACGAAGTACACCCCCTTTTTTGCCAGTTTATTCAAATCCCACGTTATAGGGGTGAGCTTATTCCGAGCTGGTCCGAATTCCTGGTGGAAAAACCAAAACCCAATAACACTTTGCCTGGCCTGGGAATCGAACCCAGGTCCTGATTCTCAGCTGTAGCGCTTGCAACCACTAGACCAACGAAGTAATCCTATATTTTTTTTTGTACCCTGTTTTTTTTTCTGAATATTTTTTCTTTCTTTCTTATTTTATATTTACCTGTATTTTTGATTTTCTTAATGATATCATCACCCACACGAACCCAAAAGTATAGAAGCTTACTACCAACTACGGTAGCGAAATACAATCGTTTTTGTTATAGGACGCCAGTTTCAGAGAAACTGCGAAATTTAGCTTTGAAGATATATGACACTAATATATTAAAGAAAATGTTTTTCCGGTACATTGTCTTTCTTCGCAGAAAGGACATTCAATTTGAAGACTGAATATATCAAGCTACCGAATTAATGGCTGTCGTTTAAACTTCGTGTTAGCTTTGATATTGGTTTTTAAATTACTTTTTGTGCTTGAATTTTTCGGTGATTTTACTCAGGGATAGCTGATGTACAGTAAGTTTAATTTTCATCAGGTTTTTGCAGCTTTAAGCCACATTTCTGCCAGTTATAAAAGAGGAATGAATTTTAGCATCATAAACTTTCAACGTATTTTAACTGATTAATCTTTAGACAGTATTTTTATCTCTCGTTGTGGGTGTGTCACCCAGTCCTGCAGAAAGCTTAAAACGTAGCCACGATTACGATTCAGGAATTAATTATTTGCTAACCGTATAAAACAAAGCTTCATAGATATATGTAGTTTCCTCCATTACCATTGTGAGTATGGAAATATTCAGACTTAAAACCTGACAGACACAAAGCAAAATATAATTCATACACCAAACTGAAATGGGGACACGTAAAATTTATTACGACGCATAAAGTTGTGTTTTAAACATGTTAAAATGTATTACATGAAATAAAAGTAATGTAAGTGGTGTCCCGCGGTATTGTTTTGGGAGTTATGAGACCTCAGAAGGCCAAATGTGAGTGCTGATGGTAGTTAACCTAGTAATTGCTTTCACAATTTTTAACAACAATAATGTTCCCACTGCTGGGACACTGGGACTCAAGCCTGATATTATGATAGTGGGAAAAACCACGCAGGCCCAGTTGGTAGATGTCACATGTCTTCGAATTTTTGGTTCTAGGACATGCCGGTTTCCTTCACTCCTTTGAGAATATTGGTCATACATACTTCGTAATACCCGAATGGAGGTGTACCCTAATAGCACACCCACATTTCACCAATTATGTTTTTAAGTCCCAGTAAGTTGCTAGCAACCGGGCACAAATCAGGACTCCGTGGCTGAGAAATTTGTGATGGAAAATCCCAATAACACTAGTATACACAATAGCAGTGATGATGAAATAAATTACTAAAAGTATAATGCGCTTGCTTGGATTCAAACCTACAATCCACAGTTTCTAAGGTCAAAACCTCTGCCCTTCACAGTAAAACTAAGCGCTTGACAGCCGAGAGAAAACATTATAGTTTCCATGGCAACGTCTAATATACCGGCCGGTTTATAAAAAGACTATTCCTTTCATCATTTGTTGGACTAAAAATATAGTAGTTCCACAAAACTCATAGAAAACCTTTCTTATCACAGATATAGTTGCCTCGCTGGGAAATATACTATGAATGAATAGACAAAGATATTATCCTTGTTCGAACAAGAAGAAGAATCGAAGAATCTTTGCGTACTATAAAGAAAAGTAAATAAAAGAACTTTCCTTTAACTTAATACTTATAAACTGTTGTTTGTTTGTTAAAGAAAAAAATTTTGTAGATACTTAAGTTACTTATTTATTTGTTTGCTTTATATAACAGAACAAAAGTGAAATTCCGTTCTATGATAAACCTTTTTCTTCTTTTATGTGTGGTTAGTTCCTAACCTGGTGTCTGAGTTTTTATACCGCCCATGGGCCTCTGACTTGGCTTTACATGCCGTCGAGAAATATCTCTAAGGCATGCTGGTTTCCTCACAATGTTTTCTTTCCCTGAAGCAAGTGATAATTATACAATACGCTCATGAACCCGTAAAAACAGAAATGCGTGTCTTGGGTTCGAACTCGAGACCTATGACTATGGCTTTTTATCTATGATAAGTGAAATGTAATAAAAACTCATAAAATCAATGAATTCACAACATTTGGGGAACTGCCTCGATGGTCTAGTCGCAAACGCTACTGCTGATCATGCAGGTCCCTATGAGCCCGTAGAGTTCGATTACCAGGTCGGGCAAAATGTTATTAGGTTTTTCGTTTAGGAATCTCTCAGTATCAGCCATGTAGTCTGGATTTGTTGGAAATAGGCACGACTTGACTGGGACTTCAACATAACAGGGGAAATGAGGATGTACTATTATAAGGTACACCTCTGCCTAACTCTTTGAGTGTTACGAGTAATGGTGTGATGTTTTCTATCTACTTACTTTCTTCTATACTAATATTATAAAAAGGTATTTGTTTACAAGTTTGTATGTAGGGGTAATCTCCGGAACGAAAAATCCAATTCAAGAATTCTTTCATTGATAGAAAGCTATATAACTTATTCGTGGATGACTTAAGACTTTAAATTATCTTTATATCATGCATGTTAGCCTAGCTATCACAATTTTTAAGGACGAAGTGCTCGTCTCCAATAACATCAAGATCTGATTCATCAAACCGTCAATCTTAACCTGTAGTCACAAACAGACTAGGTACTCCATCGATCTAACAGGACTATTTCACGATCACTTTCATATAAATCTTAATTAGCCGACGACGGGTACATACTCTGTCTACCCGTTAAATAAATCCAGTTCAGTGTTCAGTAACTCAGCACTTTCTCTCAAGACTGATCAGCGCCACAGCGCAGTGAGGAAGTGAAATTGCGATCGCGGGCAGGACAGGATATTGTACCGCTATTATCGCTGGGGTCGCCATGTTTCTGGGTTTCGGGAGACAGTCCCTGTTAATAGTGTGTTAGCAGAAAGTTAAGGGATTAATAAAAAGCATTTGGGAAGTGTCCATGTGATTTTTAACACTTGAAACTCTTACTATGCCTGCTTCAAAATACACCATTATTTTTAGGTCGTTCTGGAACCGAATACCATTAACTCGATCATCGAACTCGAAACGATTGGGACTATTTTTTTCAAAAAATAACAAAAAAAAAATATGAAAGAGTAAAATTTAATGTTTTTTTTGTGAAATAATGAGAATCGATCGATGAATGAATTTTGTGTATTGCCGATCGTGGATACGTTTTACACACACATATGCATTTGAGTTCTTTGTATGGACAGTGATACTTATTTTTGTAGAGCAGACATAAGACATAATATAAAGATAGAACATGCTACGCGAGATGATTTTAGAAAATCTGCTGACATATTGTGTAAAACGTATTTACAGTTTATTTTAAAGTTTTGTTTTAAGAATGTGTGCTAGAAATTACTTGTATCTGTATGTAGTAACCTAATTTGAGGTCTTTTTGAAAAGTCGCGATATCTTCATAGTAGGTAAGTTTAGTTTCATAGTAGTTTCTCGAATAAAGTCAAGCCACTGTATATTATACAGATCCTGTCCACGTAGTTATCTGAAATTATGGTAAGCCTTATTATAACGGATATATTGACGTTAAGCTCTCAATGGAGTGAATTTATTTTCATCTGAGTTTATGTTGTTTTAATGTGGGTAAAGCTGTGGTCAAACTGAGGCGAATATCGCCCAGCATGAGACACCAAATTCGCTCGTGGCGATTTTGTCAATAAAACTTGCAAACTCGCACGAATAGTCGCATGACAACAACAGCCGCGCGCAGTCTTATTTCAGAAGCTCAATCGGCTTGACTTCTTGCTTTTTAAAATTCTAAGTCTAAAAATATGGACGCTTACAATGTTTGTTAACATGTACAGGGTGGTACGGGGTGGTAAGTTACTCGTAGTACTCAACACACCGTTACAACGTTTACTATGGAACCGACACTGAGATGTGAAAAAAAAATCTGTTGTTCCCTTTACTTCGAGATAAACGAATATTATGGTTAAAGAAATTTAAATCTCAATAAGAAATTACAAGGATTTCACTTGAGAACATTTTGGAACTTAAATGTAGGTAGTATTTGCATGAACTTTGACATACAAAATAAGTAGGTAATGTTTTCCTTTATATCAAATACACTAATCTATTCAATAAAATAAAATTTGGTACGTAAATAACATTTACGAAACACAAAACTTACAATTTTTTCCCTTCCACCCGCAAAAGAAATAATTACTATGGTCGCAAATAATCATTACAGATATGGAATAATCAATAAAGGAATAAATAAAAAAATCAAATTAAAATTAAAACATTAAATATAAAACAACGGAGCTGCTGATTTTGTTTCCGCTCATTTCAAGTGAGTCCCGTTTATCCTATCACCTTGAAATCGTTGGTACAAAATTAGTCGATCAACATTTTCTCGCAATTATGTGTATGTAGGTATGTACATTCACCATTGTAAACAATCTAATTTTAGAAAGAAAGAAAAATAGATATTAATGAGACTCGCAGAGGAACAACACAATAAAACAAAATGAAATAAACAACAAAAAAACTCGTATCAACAAGACCAAAAGCAAAAAGGTATCTCAGCATAGTGCTGTAACATTTAAAATTATCAGTTAATCTCAAACACATTGTAATAATGAACTCGTGCTGTCAATACCTTCATTAATTATTAAATTGGGCACTGAAATCAATAACAAAGGAGCAGTTAAACAAATAAAAACAGAAAGCTTTAAGTAATTTAATCAATATCAGTAAACAATTTTCCGGGAAATATATCCCGCTTCGGAAATCGTTGATGAATGTATTGATTCACGTCACTTTTTGGTAAGTAGCCGCGGGCTTTAATTTAGTGATGGGCTGGCTGTTTATTCTGCCGAAGGTCGAGTCGAAATTCGGTGACATTTAGTTGAATTTTTAGGCCTGTGAAAAGTGTTTTAATTGACTAGTTATCCGGTTATTTTGTGTTGGGGTATGCGTATCCTTCTTGCGTGTCGATGGTACGATTTGTTTAAATTTCTTTTATCTAGTATGTGACCACATTAGTCGCGGCGTCTGTAGCGTCTTTTAGATCCTCTAAACTGCAGATGTTAGGACACTTCGGATACTCCAGCAAGTGGAACATCGTCTGGTCTGGAGCACCGCATTCACACTGTGTATCGGAAAGATCTTTAATTTAATACGTTTGTTGTGTTCTCTACCAATACCAACTTCAAAAAAATCAAAATGGCGATGGAATGTCAATGTCAGTTTCCACAAAAAAAATATGTTCAAACTCCTTTCAATCGTCTCCTAATAGCTACTGCCCCTATGGCGATAATCTACTTCTAATAGTCTATTAATCACATAAATATCACCATCGATCACCATATTGTAAACTGCTGCCATTATCCCGTTCGCTCCGTTTCGGCCTCTTGGCTTTCGGCCAAGGTTGGAGAGAATACGGCCAGTCTGTCACAGGCCTAAAGCTTCAGTTGTTTTTAAAAAGTTTGACATCTGTGCCTTGTTTTGTTGATGTTTCAATTGTTTTGTTTCGAAGGTTTTAAATTGTTTTTGTTAATTTTAGATTTGAGTAAGTATTCATTTTCCTTCTATCTGATTTAGTTTCTTAATTAATTAACAATATTATACTGTCAAGCTGGCCATAACCTGAAAAGGAGTAAATGATAGCGTGATGGTAAACAGAGGAGAAAAGAAGAGAAAAACGTGTTACGCCGACCCCAACTAACAAGAGACTAGGGCAGGAAGATGATGAAGCTATCCATAAAAATTTAATTAATTAATTTTATGCCCATTGTTAAATACTGTACAAAGGCGGACTTAATGCCTTGAGCATTTTGTACCAGTCTACTTTAGGATGCTGCAGAGACAAGTGTAGTCTAGTCTTAAAAACGGTGGGTCGAAGGGGTGGTTGTCTATACATACCTACAGATAGAAAGTTTACATCCCAGAAAATTAACAACTTGAAACCCAAACCCAAAATTACATTAGTCAAACAAACCAAGTTGATAAGTAACCAAACAATTTCACTATCTTCAATTAAATCTAAAATGGAATAACAAAACGTACTCGACAACATTACTTTCAGTGCTCGACTGTAATTAAAAGTTGTGTTGCCAGCTCAGTGCAAATGTAGTCTTCGTATTTCCGTTGGCAACACTGAGCCTGGAAGTACAGTCACGCGCATTAATATGTACACGCACTTAGCAACGTAAAAAAGTTATTTTCTTCTACTTCATTGATTGTAACTTTATGCTACTGTTATGGTATTTTGGAACCCTTAGAAAAGAGGTCTTCCTCGTTCGCCGCTCATACACGAGGTTGTGGGTTCAAATCTGAGCAAGTACAAATGTGACTTTTTCAATTCATTTGGTCAGAGAATCAGCATTGCCATCCAACGTGGCAATGTTGCCAGCCCTCTGCGCACTATTCCTGTTGACAGCGATGTGAATGAATTTTTTTACGCCTTTTAATGCTTTTCTTCTTTTCTTTGCGTAGATAACTATGTTAATTGAAAAAATAAAAAGTTTATTAAAATGTACTTTCTAAGTTTATCTTGGACTTCACTGACACCAGTGAAGGAAAACACCGTGAAAAAACCTGGTCTTTTAAATTAATATAAGTCTGGACTCATCAACCCGCATTGACCAAACATGATTATCAGTACTCATGCCTTCTCTGTACAAGAAGAAGCCTTTGCCCAGCACTGGCACATATCTTTAATAAGTTATAAGAAATAATTTCTTATAACATATTCAAGATATGAGTGTTCCTGACTGTACCAACGTAATAATCTCTGTGGATATCGTAGTGCTTATCCGGTGGAAAAATGTGGCTTACTCTGTTGTCTGTGGTTGATAGAAAAATAATAATGTAAAAATAATTTTGTAGTCAGTTTTGGAGTTCTTCTCTTATTAATAACATGGTATAGTAGTAGGTTTTCATTACTTATACAGTTGTTTTATTTTACTTTATTCGTTTAGGCGTCCTATCAATAATTTCCTTTACATAACATCACGCCTATGTTTCCCCAAGGGTTAGGGAGAGTTATACCCTAATTAAATAGTACACCAACACCCACATTTCGCCAGTTATGTTTAAATCTCATGTAATAGGGGGCGAGCCTATTGCCATCAACCGGGCAATTTTGCAATACCAATAACATTATGATCATCCAAGTTGTAACTAAGGTATACACACTTTTTAGAAAAATAAACTATTGTTCAAAAAACCTCAAGCATCTCAAGCAAAACAATTGGTAAAGACGAAAAATTACGAATTTTTAAAATGCCATTTTTGCCTTCAATTTTGGCATCGCTCCATTCTGCACCGGCTGAAAGCAACACCCGATTATTAATAGCTGGCTTGCACATTTTTCTTGTAATCAGTTCGATGCCTGGGTTCTACATTTTAATCAGTGAAACAGGTATTTGACTTAGGTTGAAGGGGAGGTTCACAAGGCAGATGTGAGTGTCTACGCCGGGAGGGGACGCCCTAGAAGGACATGCACTGACCGACCATAGTGACGATGTTCTTCGGAAAGGTCAGGTGCAGGGCTTAGTAATTGCAATCGGAGGCGTGAGTGTTTTGCCCCACGTATGAACGTGGACGAGGCGAAAAGTACGAACACACGAATTATAACAATTAGCAGTTAGCAGGAGATCAGAAGGATTTATAGCAGGAACGCCTCCTGCTAATCGCACTAAGAGACATTCTGTATTATCTGTACGTAATTTAAACCATCATTACGTAAACACTTACGAAATAACCTCTAATTAATATTCCATCATCATCATCTGCCTAGCCTTTTCCCAACCTTGTTGGGGTCGGCTTCCAGTCTAACCGGATGCAGCTGAATACCAGTATTTTACATGGAGCGACTGCCTATCTGACCTCCACAACCTAGTGAGTACTGGGTAATACGATACCCCTTGGTCAGACTGGTTGTCAGACTTTTTGGGGCACTGACTACATGTAACGACTGTCAAAGATCTACAAATGACAGCCGGGACCAACGGCTTAACGTGCTTTCCGAGGCACGGAGGAAACTCGGTATGTAATGGGTGGTCACCCATCCACAGACCAACCTAGGCAAGCACGGCTTAACCTAAAGATCGATCTGAGCGGCTGTTATTATTTTGCCACGAGCCCATCATAATTAATATTCCATCATCATTCCTGCAAAATCTGAAACTAGAATCACTGGAAAACACTCAACACAACACAGTGATCCGCTTAATTTCTAGTTTACTCCGACGCCAATGATCATTAATTTCATACGTGTTTGGTCCAGTGGGCAACTGTGCCAGTGCTCGGCCAGATTTTGTCCAGTGACATGCGAGATCGTCACACTGTACGACGAGCGTGGCTTTTGTGTGTCATTTCTGATGATATATGAGTGTCGTTTGCACTGTGCAGTTTTTGATGCGGTTTATGATGAAGACGTATTTTTGTGTTGGTATTGTAAGAGTTGTTTCTTGTTACTAATAGATGTATCTATAATAAAAATAATTACTGCAGTACTCCTCGATACGGCTCGCATTGTGAGGCGGTTCCTCTCTCTGTAATCTTGACCACCGATAGCTTGGACCCTGTTCCCGACACAATTATTTATATTTTTTCCTTTTTATTGTTCAAATGTTTTTTCTATGTTTTTTAAGTTATATTTAAATAAGAAATAGTAATTATTGCATTGATTTTAAATACACATTGTATATGAAAAAATAAATTATTAACAATAATAATTTAAAAAATGAATAAAGGAAATAAATGAAATAATTCTAGTATCTGGATTTCTGGTTCTTGTAACAGAAAAACAGTAGTTGTTTCCGCTACTTCTCTGCAGCTAAAGCAATAGGAACTGTAGACAAAGTCAGGTGTTTTGGGGACTGTCTAATGTAATTTTTGACGTCCAAAAAGTACAAACTCACAGCCTATTTTGAAAAAATGTAAACACCTCACAAATCGGGTTAATGATAGCCTGTGTCATCCCAAGGCTGAGCAAAAGCCTCCCCCCATGTCCTCCAGCTCTTTCGATCCTGAGCCACTGGGAACCACTGATAACTCCCAATCAGCTCAAATCTGATAACACACTTAAAAACAAAACTATATAACGCTATACACGATTCAGGCGCAAGGGTTGAAATGGAAACACGATAAGATGAGTGTAACTAAATATTTATATTTGACTTAGATTTTAACACTATTTAAACACTATATTAACTTAAGAACACTTTGATTTTGCCGGATACTTTTACAACTTGATTTTACACACAATACAATATAAACACAACGACTTGGATACCGAACTCTATCCGTAACTTATGACAGAGCTATCGCGCAGAATAAGGACTCGACGAAGATTACTGGAAGACTACTTTTTGCACCTGTGGGCGCATGTTTTATTTACTCCCACGTAGGCGCAAGTTGCGGTCGGCCCCACTCTCATGGCCGCCCACTATCCTATTGTTAGCGGGGGAGCCGGTATCACCCTGCCCCTCGCTCCCCGCTCTTCACCCCTGTGACCTAGATAGACCGTGGGAACCCGGATGTAGACAACAATGGGCTTCCCTCGGCCAATCACTGGGTCTGTTTACCCATAGATGGCACCTTGTCTCACCAAGGATTTTTAAATTTACTGGTAACTTCTACAACTTTAAGAAGTTACAAACGGATTTATATCAAAAGAGATGTATAATGCCTACTAGTGATATCAAACTATATACAACTACGTTATCCAAGTCATTATTCATAATTTCTACTTATCATAACAGTTTTTAGGGGGCTGTGCTTCTCAACAAACGCAGTCTTTCAAGAGCAAACGAAGCCGATGAATGACTCAATACACGACACAACAACATAAAGAACAAATTGGCAAGCAAACTAAAGTGGTCTTTTAAAAAAATCTGAGCTATCCAACATAAACTGAAGTCGTTTACAACATGGCAGGAATCCAGGAGTTTTAACATATTTATAAGATAAGTGACGATGAGTTCACGCTTCTCAAAGTTGCCCGAGTATTCCATTTTAAAACTTCGCAAAATACTTTAGAGAACCGATTTGTAACCGCGACTTCGTGGTTTGTTTTCTTTGATGGAAGATGTTCAAGAAATGCTGGTATTTTGTGCAGTTTTGAGGATATTATGTTGGTACTGCTGTCATTAAAACTACATCAGTGTCGGTTGCTAGGTTAGGATGTAGCTGGCTGGACTTCTTTTGAAAACTGTTTGATACATATTTTTTATTTTTATTTATGGTTGACATTTATTCTTTATTGTATTATGTTTTCAATTAAGTACTGTATGAACACTATTTGCATGCCCATTGGACGGTAAAATGTGTAGAACTTGGTTATAAATATGAAACATAATTATATGTATCTTTTATCCATGTTTGCAAAGCAATAAATGATTTGATTTAACATTTGTGAAAAGTCTTTTCTTCCAAAACGTTAATGGGGTCCTCATTAGTGAACGTATTTTCCACGACAAACTGCTCAGAAAAGATTGAAATTTACAACACGCGGGTTAGCTCTGTTTTTGGCACTATATTTATATTATTACTAGCTGTTGCACGCGATCATCGCCCGCGTGAAATTATTATAATATGACTTCCTTATTTGAATCAGATTTAGTTAATTTCAAGCGTTTTAATTCTTTTTGCACGGAACCTTAATGGTTTTTCTAAAATAAAAGTAGCTGAATGCCTTATAATATCAGCTATCTGCCAATAAAAGTCTCGTCAAAATCGGTCCAGCCGTTTCGGAGATTAGCCGGAACAAACAGACAGACAAACCGACAGACAAAAATGTTTGTTTGTTTTAAGTACCGCATATACTTCCATAGGCATTTAATGAAACGCTGTTATTTTGAAATTACAAACAGACACTTCAATTTTATTTATTTGTGTAGTTGTATAGACATAGGTATTCTAAAATAAATATAGCCTAGATCAACTTGCGCGCATTAACTAAACTACTGTCAGTGTCATCCTTGTTATGGAGTATTGGCTTTTCATGTTCTCAGTTTCATGAATGAAATTTGCCACAAGAATTAATCGAAAATTTAAAGCGTTTTCTCATTAATAAATACAATGACATAGTTGTCAAACGAAACCTTTTTAAATGTATCAGCGCTTACTTTGAAACTCTTTAAGTCGCTTTAAGTTTCCAGGTCTTGCACTTCCTTGAGTCCACTTTTATTAATAGCGAGAACTACTCCGTACTTCTTTAATAGTTCACTTGCTTTAAAGTACATTGCACTACTTATTGTTCTTCTAAATATTTAAGGGGTGGCAGTGAAGACCACGTTTTAAAGTTAGAAATATTTTTTGAGGTTCTAAATAATTATTATGACTCACAACCCAAAATGACCACGTGTTTTTAGAATTGTAATCATCAATACATCTCTTTAAGTTAGAATTTGCTTTAATACTTATGATTTTATTAATTCGTCATAACTCTTCGCTTCTTCAATCGTTCCCTCATTACCAGTGATCGGAATAGGCTGACTATATTTGCCTAAACTTCGGAGAACAGAGACAGAAAGTGTATTTAAAAAAAAAATGTATGTAAATATATTTTTTCCCGGGATTCGGGAAAAATCTTCAATACACTGAACCCCTTTAAACGGACAATGTCCCTCCATCGACTCCGGTCCAAAGTTGCCATCACTACCTGCTGAAATTAGTCATAAACCTGCATATTAAATAGGGTAATTAGTATTTAGAGACCGTTTAGTGATTCTAATGGTTGTTATTATTCTGTAAACATACATCTTGTTGCTGACGCGAATCACATTCTGATCACCATGCAATCTGTCTGACAACAACCTGCCAGTTGCAAAACAACAATTGCCGTCTCCACGAGGCGGAAGCATCAAGGTAGCCTGGGAAATTGGAATCTTAGGGGCCGTCTCCACGAGCGAGAGAATCGCGACGATATTATAGTCGTGCCACGTATTTCTATACACTCTCTTAGAGGCCGTCTCCACGAACGAAAGAATCGCGGCAATATTATCGCATACAAATACGTGGCAGGACGATAATTTCGCCGCGATTCTCTCGCTCGTGGAGACGGCCCCTAAGATTGGAATTTTCCAGGCTACCTTGATGCTTCCGCCTTAATATGAAGCATGAAGTCAACTCCGTACTTCTTTAACAGTCCATCTTGCTGTTAAGTATGAACACTGTTACTTATACTACTTTAGTTGAGAGAAAAGCTGACAATTTGAATTAATTAAGCTTTCTGTACCGAAGTCATGAAAACGTTTTTGGAATATTTCAACCTACTAAATTCTTCGTTATGACATTTCCTTTTATTTTAATACTCGTTTTATAAATAGAAAATAGCTACGTAAATTATTATTCCTTGATTCTCTATTATGTAGTGGTTTAATGCTAAAATTATTTCAAAGTATTTTTTTCCCGCGGTCATAATATTAGATGTTGTTAGCACATTATAGTACCTATTTCAAGTCATACTAAATATCAAAATTCGTCCAGCTGTTTCAGTGGAAAGGAAGAAGTCACAAATACGGGGTGGAAGGGACACTGACGTGAAAAAAAATCAGCTGTTCCATACATTTTGACCGTGTAGGTATTGCACTTTTAAGAAACAGCTGTTTTTTTCTCTAAAAACCGATGAAAATTTCTATATTGGGGGCTCAGAATGATGTACTGAATACGTGGTAACCGTTTTCGCGTCGGTCCACCTCCGCCCCGTATACACACAAACATAAAAACTGTCGTATTTGTAATAATAGTATGATAAATTATTGAAACGTAAGGTACTGTGACATTTTAATCAGCTGGTTGCAACATTTTAGATCAAAAATATCTTTCCACACGAGGTCATTAACGATTAATATATACTACAATTTCAGTACTTTAATCTTCGCGAACTGCGAAGCCCATTTAAACCACAGCATTATCTAAACAATCCTCTATCTATAATTTTCATTATCTAAATCCAAAATGTCGTCCAAGCGCCGAAGTTTGCTTGGCATGTCCGGGACATGGACGAAACATCATTAATTTTAGCGTATTTTGTCCAGCAGACAGACGGAGGACGCCCATAGTGCGGACAAAGAGGGATGGCTTTGAACGGCTATGATGAAGAGGAATTGTTTTCTCTTTGTTTTTGGAAATAGTTTTAGTGATTAGAATGTGGATATAGGACCTCGTTTTCTTTGTGAATTTATTGTTCAGTTTGCGTTACCGAAACTTTCTTGCTGGATATAGTAAGTAGTAAAACTATGACTACCCTGTTGGTCTCGTGGTCTCAAGCGCGACTGCTGAGAGTGGGCTCCTGAGTTCAGTTCCCAGGTCGTGCAAAAAGTGCTATTGAGTTTTTCCATTAGAAACGTCTCAGTAGTAGCAGGGAGTTTGGATGTTGGCGGTATGATACCCCCGTGCCTCGGAAAGTACGTTAAGCCGTTGGCCTTGCGTCTGATCTCCCTCCGGTCGTGTCAGATCGCCGTCCCATCGGACTTTAAGAGGAACAGAGAGTGCACTTATGTCTGCGTACACATTTTTGCTCTATAATATCTCCCTCTGTATGGCTAATTTCCGCTAAGATTGGCCGCCATGACCGGTTAGGAGGAATATAATATTATACATATATAAAACTATGCAGAAAAAATGACACGACCTTTTTATGATAACGTTTCCTAATGGATGATTTTCATCCATTAGGAAACGTTCGGAACGGATTTTACAATCTTAGTTGGCGATATTGCTGCCCGTGGCTGTTTTTGTAGAGGAACATAGAATTTATCTTTCATTGCAATTGGAAGGCTTTGTCAAAGATACAATACTCTGTGGACCATAACAATCATTGATTAGAACGTTTAGAATTTAATAGGTCTTTGATAATGGTCTACCTTAAAAATAAATCGAAATGGTTTTCGTACTAAGTAGGTAGATTACTACACATAAGGTTCCGATGCATGGCATTACGTAATACATTTTCAAAAAGAAACCGTTTGCCATGCACAGTTTCATATCGGTTCTACACTTCCAAAAACACGTTTTCTACGCTACCTATCGGATGAATATTGAATTTCAGAAAAAGGTTTTCGAAAAATGAATTTATATCCCGAATAACGGACAGGCGTCTACTATCTAACCTGTGCGGTTTCCAACGGACGTGGCATTTATTTTACACTCTAAACGAATGGCTCGTACCTGCGATACCTTAAAGCCCATTCACACTAGTACGGGTCATCTATTTGCCAGATAGGTTTTTACTATTATAGCTATCCGTTTTTGTTCCGAATGGCAAGGACTCGGATCGCCATTTCTAGTTCAATACTGGTGGTGAAGGGCCGTTTTAGAAATGGCTATAAAAAGTACTAAACCTTATTTTTCAGTTCCACATATCGGCCCTTCTGCAATCCCCGAACGATTAGGCAGAGGTGTGTCCATAATACACCCACCCGCATATTCACCAATTCTGTCTGAGTCCCATATAATATAGGACTTAGATATCTGTGACTGTGGGGATGACCCTATTGCCATCATGGGGTAAAACCCAGGCTCCGAAACACTGCTGAGAAATTACTGGTAGAATTTTAAATTGTGCCCGATCACCCGCCAATCGTGCGATTGGCCTTGTTTTGTTCTGTCTCCTGCTGATATGGAGGGAAGTGGAAATTATGTTTTTCCTTCTCCTCCGCTATACTTTTCTGATTAATTTTCTTGGAGGTTTTAACCACTCTGCTCGACAAGATTTTGGCACATGACACATCAGTTGAATCGGGGGGGGGGTGATGCGATTTGTCATGAAATTCAAGAATTTTCGTGAACATTCAGCATTCGATTTTATGATGATAAATATGTCACGGTAGCTGTTTCACACGATAAGTTTGTGTTAAATATATTCAATACCGTGTTGAGGTTGGTAAAACGGCGTCAGTCTATTGCCAAATATGTGTAAAACACATATTACGGCACGCTTCCAAAAAATAGGTAACTTAGATGCGCTGGAAATAATGTACATAGACAAGTTTCTCGTTTGCTAACAAACTTGAAAAGGAAAAATAAATACAGTAACATTCTATTTGCGTTCTTATTTTTGCTATTATTCATACATAATTTCATAAAAAAACACGATCAAAGTCTAGACAAATATTACTAAAAAACTATGTTGCAAGTGTTGCAAAATGACACTTCTTAGTGCTGACCGTAAACCCAAGTTCTATCATTACGATTAAAAAGTGGCATTCAGCCTAATCGATACTCGCAATGAAATCGAGTTTAGAAAAAAAAAGAGTTGAGACTGAATTCTTGGTATAATTTCGAATACTTAATATTTAATCATTTAATTTATCTTTTTTAATAATTTCATTTAGCAATTATTAGATGCTTTTGGTTGACTTCAAGAGAAGGAGATTTATAAATAATAAAATAAAAACTTGCTTCTTTGTAATCATTTTGATGATTATCATTTGGCAAGAAATAAGTCTCACAGTTCAAACAAAGAAAAATCTGAAAATGGATCGATTTTCAATTTAACTGTAAGCACGGACAGAACCTATGGCTAAATACGCGTCGATTTTTTTGTTTCAAAATTTAAATTAAGAATACGCTCGCAATTCACAATTTTAAAGTATTTTAATTTTCTACATCATTTATTGTGAATTTGGTTTTCTAATATTTGGCGGTTGGACTGGAAGCCGACCCCAAAATAGTAGGGTAAAGGCAAGGCAGATGATGATAAATATCTGGCGGTTGGATATAGAATGCCCAGGATCTCGGTAGGCATAATAAAAAATTAGTTTGTTCCGTCAAAGATACATTATATTACTTATTCTACAAAATTGTGTATAGTACGGTTGGTTGGGTTATTGTGTTAGGTTGGAACAAACTTTTCTTTTGTTTAGATTATTCTTACCCACTGCTGGGCAAAGGCCTCCCCATACCTTTTCAACTCTCTCGGTGTTTTGCCTTCTCTGGCCAATCAGTCAAGAACGAGTGAATCCAAATCATCACGCCAGTGTTTCTTGGGCCTGCCTCGGTGACGACGACCGACAAAATTATTGTCCTATATTTCGCAATCAGCAGTGCATAGGCCGTATCCTACATAAACATTGGTTTATTTTTTCAAAGCGGTTCACTGTTCACTCTAAAACCTCTTTTTACAACTGCAAAGTTCAGGTTATCATAGGCCGTGGGCCGTGTTACTTGAGTGAGGCCGTGAACAGCTACAAGACAGAACCCTCAGGGCAAGAGTCCTGCTCGCATTTCTAGAAGTTTTCTTAAAAATACAATTTTATAGTTTTTGGAGTTGCTACTAAACCAAGCTTATCTGCGCATAAAAAAATAATGACGATTAAAAGTATTGGTCGGAGAGGGCAAAAGATAAAGAAAATTGGAAAGCCATGGGGAGTTTTGCCCGGCAGTGGGAGAGAACTGTCTGATAAAAAAAGTATCTGTAAATAGTGAATACCTAATAACCAATCCATCTAACCATAACCCAATTTTGTAGACTAAATATAATTTATCTTGGTGGGAACCAAACAAACACTATGGCCTACCAAGATCCTTGGCGTTCTATATTCAACCAACCAATAAAAAAAAAATCACAATAAATTATCTAGTTACTATAAATACAATATAAATTGGAACAGCGAGTGCATTCCTAATTTAAATTTTGACATGGAAACAAAATCGGCGCGAATTTAGCCATAGATTAATCTGTTCTGTTTATTGTTGGGTCGGTTTTAATACCTACAATGCAAGAAAATCTATTAAGATTACCATTATAAAAGCTTATAAATATATTATAACATTTTTTATTGTATTTAACGCTTAAAACAAAATTATTTTAATTTCTATATATCGATTTCTTAAATTCCTTACATTTAATTACTCGATTTATTCGAAATTTAGAAAACAAGAATCGATTGAAATAATCGCTTTCACACATCACAAAAATTAAAAAAAATAAATGGTCGTCAATTTCGAATACAAATTGAGTAGTGGTAATGAATATTACGTGTTATTGGTCCTGAATTAGTAAATTACGCTAAGATCTGGGCATTTTCATGTTGTTTATAATATTTGAAATTATATTTCTCACATTTGTTATCAAATCTTTATGCGTTTGTGTGATATAATGTGAAAAATAAAAATGTAAACACGCACTATTGGCGCGAAACTTCGACTTTAGATTCCAAAATTAATCATTACCACTGGTTATTTAAATTGAACTATGGATGAATTCGTCACATAATTAAATGACGAGTTAATTATTATCAATAAAGTGGAGTTTGGATGTCCGAAAACCACAATTTTTATGATTTTTAGCCTCGGCCAGCACTGCTGTCAAAATGGCGATGACCGTATTTACGCACTTGGATTTTGTAAGGTGAAATTAAGAAACTTGCGCGCTAAATACAGTAGTTTTAATGGCGTTGACATATGAGCTTTTTATCCAACTCTCTTAATTAAACCACACTCATAGTATTTGATTATCACAATATTAAATATTTACATAAATAATGAGGATGTCGTATGACTTAAATGCTAGCCCCTTTCGGGGCCGATACCGAGCCAGCGGAGGTTTGTATGTCAAGCCCCCGAAGGGGCCCGTACCGAACTATATGGTTAAGACGGTTAAATTGTTTCTCTGGGACTTCGTCGAGCTTCGTTGTGTAGGCGCTTTTCTGGTGGAAGCTACTGTCGATTCTGGCTTTCAGAAGTTGCAGTAGTATGGCGGGATTATCCCAATACAAAAGGGCCTGATTATTTCAGTTTCATTATTAAAATACGCTCACATTGTTTGGCTACTTCTAATGTTTCTTTCGCTTGAACAAACTGTGGAAGCTCGTGCGTACCTCGGAAACATGGCTACTTAATCACTGCGGTAAACGCTTGACACCCGATGTGCAGTATCGCCACTTACTCATGCTCAACCTGACAGATAGCGCCCCATATTCCGTCATATTTTTGGCGGCCATTTTTTTATTAAAATTGAAAAAGAGAAGCTTCGAATCGTGAGTATTTGAATACAGGGTTGTGTTCTTCTTTTGGCGCTTGATTGACATTTGAACGAAATTATCTGTTGAACAACTTCGACTATAAATCACTGACTTTACTAACGCCAGATATTTTTTTTACCCATGAACTTTTTTGTTGACTTCGATCTTCAAGGTCGGTCTGTGAATGGGTGGCCATCATTACATACAGAGTTTCCTCTATACCTCGGGAGAGCACGTTAAGCCGTTGATCCCGGCTGTCATTTGTACATCTTCGGCAGTCGTTACAGATAGTCAGTGGCCCGAAAGTCTTACAACCAGTCAGACTTACCAAGGGGTATTGTATTCAAAATCAAAATATTTTATTTCACATAGGCGCACAATGGGCACTTATAGAACGTCGAGAAAAAGGTGCACGGTTCGGGTTGGTCGTTTCCTATGGAGAATAACCGGCAAGAAACTCCATGGTCTTTTTAAAATATTTTGGTTTTACAATATTATCACGTTACAGGATTAGTAAGTATGGGGGCACAGCATATGCCCGACAATAAAGTCGTTGTAAGTCGTTGCTTACTACATAGTATTACTCAGTACTAACTGGGTTGTGCAGGTCAAATAAGCAGTCGCTCTATGTGAAATACTGGTACTCAGCTGCATCCGGTTATACTGGAAGCCGATCCCAACATAGTTGGAAGAAGGCAGGCAGATGATGATGAATAATAATTTTATTGACTTGTTTTTTTTTTAATCAAAAGCATTGATTGGTTTGTGGATTAACAGACGCCCAGTAAAAAGAAAACCATATGACCATGACTTATTAACGTGGATAGACTCAAACCTGTTAAAAATAGTGAAGCTTAGCCCCTTTCACAGCTTTTCTAGATTTTTTTATTAACCTTACGGATGTCACGTCGGTGGACGTCATGATGAAGTAGGCCTTTCTCGAGTTTTTCTAAGAAAAAACGCCGAAACTAAGTTAAAGGTCGGGGTCTCGAGACAATTTCTTGAGGTTCCAAATAATGTGAGAACAATTTAGGGAAACTTTGGGATTGACCTTTTTAGAAGGATGATTGTTTTGGACTTAGGTATATTTTTATCGTGTCAGCGTAAAATTAGTTATAGTCTTTTTATCGCTAGCTATTACGTTCTCTAGCCTTCTGTTTTAATGATTCCCTGGTAAACTCGATGAAGGTATGCAAAAAGGGCTAGCGGTAAATAAACTGTGATCATATGTTATTGGATCATGCTCACACGAAACGCTTCAAAAAAAGTATCATCGTCTTCCTGCCCTTGTCCCATGTTATTTGGAGTCGGCGCATCACGTTTTTTTGTTTCATTCTTGTCAATCTTCACGCTATCATTTCCTCCTTTTTCCTTAAAAAAAGTATGAAAGTGTTTTATTACGTCCGTCCCTTAACTCAGGTCTAGTTGAAAACCAACGTCGGGCACTAGTTGCCCGGCGCTGGTTTTTTGCTAAACTGGGCCTATTTGGCGCAGCCGTGAGAACCGAATTTTCTTTTTTTTGTTGTGTGCACTTGTGGCATGTGCCAAATAAACCTATTTTATTTATTTCTTTCTTTCATTCATTCTCCCTTTAACAGCGATTACCACTTGTCCCATCGGACACTGCTTGTATTGTAATAATCACCAAGTTTCGCCACAAAGCATGGCGATCATGGTTTATTTATGTTTTCCTATAGGTATTTTATACACCAACCCGTACTGGGTCCATTTATGTGGTCCTTGCAGTGGATTACGGCCCACTCACTGAGAGGAGGTCCATATTCCAGCAGCAGTAGTGAAAGAGTTATAAGCTGATTTTGTAAACAATTCATACCTATTTATCTTTATAACCAACAATAAAATTAACAGAATGTTATTCTCTTTGTTACAGGTAAATACAACCCAGTGTTGGCTGATTATAATCAAAAAGGATCGGTCATTCTAATACTATCTTTGATTCAAGCCGTGAGTGAGTAACGTGGTCTTATAGGAACCAAAAAACTACACGATTCTCAAAAGAATAATGTATACTTAAAGTCTACCCCACAATGTTGCCAGAGCAGAAATATAGCCTGTATTCATCCATTACTTATCGTATAAAATTTGATATAAAGTTCAGACAAAGTTGTCCAGTACTCAGTAGATTCCATGTTTTACGAAAGTGAAGTTCTTTTTAAAAATACGACGTAATAAATAAGGCTCATAACGTAATACCGTGTAGTACAGTCGGGTACACAAGTGCTTTGTTGTGGAAAATATAAATTAAATGATTTACGTGGTTCTGTGTCAAAATATTGTGAGTTATTTTATGTTACTTTTGCACGCGGATTAGGTCAAGTGGAATTTGGATATTACCAAACGGGATAAAAAGTATCTTATGTCTTAACCCATGGTCTATTTGAATAACAAATTTCACCGAAATCTTTCCAGCAGTTAAGGCGTGAAGGTGTGAAAACTAAACAAACTAACTCACTTTCAAATATTGGTTACGATTATATGTTTTTGCTATTGGGAGTTTCTTTTTGTTTAGATTTACCCCGAAACCAACTTTATAGTGGATTGGCAAAAGATAATGTTTGTACTCGGGAAAGTTCTGTTGATTTTAGATCGGGTAACCCTTCAGCATTAAACCTGTCCCTGGAGAATCGTAGTTTTACAATTGCTATGGGCTAGGTTTAGAAACAAAAATTATTGGTCGTTGTAAGTCAAGGACGAAAGTACGAGTCAAAATATAAGGTGCTTTTAAAATAATAGAAGTTATTTAATTAAATATTGGGAGTCAAAGATTCACACTGAAAACCTGGGCTTTCCACAGATGGTTGATTTGCACAACAAAAAATATGTTCCATTTCGACCGTTCAGGTATTGAACTTGTGGATAGAGCAGCTGATTTGTTTTTTTAATAACCGAGATCTAGTGGTCTACTGATGAACTCATGGAAGCTATTACTCTTGCTTCTATGCGTTCAGTACATCAGTAGACCATGACCACGACCGCGTCGATGTCTCCATCCTGTATTCTATTCTCTCTGGATTTACAAGTAAATCCACTCCATAAGAAACAAATGCGTATAAAGGAATGTCGTGACACGGACATCAAAGCGCAAGACGACTAAGCTAGCGAGAAGATGAGTCCGCGGTCCGTTGCACATGGTCTAGAAACCTTCTAACCGTCTCGACCATGGGAGACTGATTTCAAGTGGAATGGCTTGCTCTTTAAGAGCAGTGTCTTTGAGTACAAAACTGGATTACGGTCCCATCAGCATCAACCTTATTAACTAGAAGATAAAGATCATAGGTTTTTGATAATGATGCATTAGAGGTTAAATATTAAAGTACTGCTTTCTAATGGGGATATTTTAGGCCCTAGAACGAACGTAAATTAAATTCGAACAAGTTTTGATTCGAAAATATATTTAAAATCATTTTTAATGTTTGTTTAAAGTCGAGATATGCAAATGATATGTGCGAACTTCAATATTGAATAGGTTTAAATTTACCACTTTATTCCTTGTTGCTCTTACTAGAAAACCAGTGAAGAATAGTTTTTGATATTATTTTGGGTATATTGTAGATTTTAGCCAGTTCTGAATCAACAAGTTCTATTTTGGATTAGTCTCATAGTTTTAAAGTCCTATTTTCCCTATTATATGTTCATTAACGAGGCTTTAACTCTCCTCGTTTCCAAAAAACTAACACTTTTGTAAGTGCCAGTACATGGAGTGTAGATTTCATTAGGCGTCGCGATCGGGGGGTCCCCGGGGGAATTGTCAATAAAATGTAATTGGATCACCAAGGCAGCTGCGACGATCCATTAATGAGAGACACTGCTAGACCCGCCTCAATACTGCAGAGATTTTTTAGGTCTTTAAAGAGACAAACTCAGGGAGGGTTGACAGGGGAAAATGGAAGAAAAAATCTCGTTGCACCGACCCCAAGTAACATGAGACCAGGACACGAAGATGATGTTAACGAAAAGAGTCAAGCTTAGTCATAAGTTTACTCTCTTCAATACTGCTGAGATTTTTCAGGTCTTAAAAGGATTTTAGGTGTAATTTTTTGTAAGGAGAAATGTCTGACAAAGGTCCTTTGAAAATTCTTTAAATATTTGAGCAGTATTTTCAGTGTACTGAACTATTTCTGAAGCCGTTTATTTAATTTCAAATACTGGTGGCTGGTAACGTTCTGGTATTTTAAAGATTACCTAAACTTTCTTGCTTTAGAAGTGTTTTCTGAAATATTTAAAAGTGTCGTTTCAAAAAAGTCTTTTAAGAGTTACAATTTAATTAATTACGAAGATTGAATTGAACATGATGAAAGCAACCTAATTATAAATTATCAGGGAGAAAGTACTTAACAATTTTATGTTTATTTAGAATGTGTGTGTGTTGCAGTTGTATAGAAAAATAAAACTTTGTTTTTTTACAAAAAAATCGTAGATAACTGCGTGTTTAGGTAAGGTGTATATAAAATCATCATCTGCCTAGCCTTTTCCCAACTATGTTGGGGTCGGCTTCCAGTCTAACCGGATGCAGCTGAATACCGGTATTTTACATGGAGCGACTGCCTGTCGGACCTCCACAACCCAGTTAGTGCTAGGTAATACGATACCCCTTGGTAAGACTGGTTGTCAGACTTTCGGGCCACTGACTACCTGTAACGACTGTCAAAGATCTACAAATGACAGCCGGGACCAACGGCTTAACGTGCTTTCCGAGGCACGGAGGAAACTCGGTATGTAATGGGTGGTCACCCATCCACGGACCAACCTAGGTAAGCACGGCTTAACCTAAAGATCGATCCGAGCGGCTGTTCTTATTTAGCCACGAGCTCCTCGGTGTATATAAAATATTAAACGTAAAATACCCTGCATTTCTTTTTTGAAACCTTAGCTAGCCGTCGCCTCATGAAAAAAATTAACGCTTCAGTAATTTTAATTCAGCTTGCTATTTGCCAAACGCTCCATAAATTCCGATGACATTATTTATCACTTTGACACCTGTCACCTGCCACAGACTATTAATAACGCCCGAAATGTCAAACTTTGCTTCAGTTAGGCTGAAAATAAAGATTTTGGGCTAAGATATTACTTACTATTCTATCTTTTACGATGTTTATTTATTTATTTATTTATTTTACTATTTATGTACACACAGTAGATAACACAGGAAAATAATATTATAATACATGAGTACAAAGGTACTGCTTATTTCTCAAGAAATTTCTGCCAGCAGACCTGCAAAAGGAGAAATGAAAAAGAAATGTAGACAATAGTGTGTGAGAAAAGGAAGAGAAAAATGTGTTTATGTGCCTTACCTAACTTAGCCTAAAATATTAAGTATAAATACACATGAGTAAATATTAATATATACTTATATAAATACATAATGCTAAGATATATAAACTAATAAAAATATATATGTATATAATAAATTATAATTGAGAGGAAAGGTAATGCTCTTTCACTCTGGCTTTGAATAACGTGATGGTGTTCAAGTCGCGAATGCAAGGCGGAAGTGAGTTCCACAACCTTACAGCATGGACGGAGAAGGAGTATGAGTAGTAGCTGGATTTATGAGGATGGGATTTAAGAAGGGATCTAAGGTGCGATCTACACGGAGCGTCAGTAGGGCGGGCATAAGAAAAACGCTCACGCAGGTAAGAAGGATAGGACGGGTTGTGTAGGATATTGAAGAGGAGACATAGGATCCTAGTGTTCCTGCGAAGGCGGATTGGGAGCCACTTGAGTTCTTTGCGAAGGTGAGAAACGTGGTCATATTTACGGAGGCCAAAAATAAAGCGAATACATAAATTTTGCAAGCGCTCAAGCTTATTTAATAGCTCCTCAGTAGCATCCAGGTAGCAGGCATCGGCATAATCTATTATCGGCTGAATAAGTGTTTGAGCCAAAGAAATTTTAGTCTTCAAAGGCAAGAGACTCTGAAGGCATTTCAACGAATGAAGAGAGAAGTGTACCTTACGGCTAACCTCATTGACTTGAGCTCGCCACGACAGATAGGAATCAATAATTACACCCAGATCTTTAGCGGTGTCTGTATAATTGATGCGAACACCATCGAGGTACAACGGCATCAAAGATGCAACAACGGCCGCACCACGAACGAATCGGCTGCCTATGATCATGGCCTGAGATTTAGTTGGGTTAATTTGCAATCCAAATGACTTAGCCCAGGCGCTTATACAAGCCAGGTCATGATTCATAGCAGCAATGGCGGAATCCGCATCAGCCACAGTAAAATGCCGGTAGAGCTGCAAGTCATCTGCATAAAGATGGAAATTAGAAGAGATTACACTGGTAACCATGTTTATGAAAATTGAAAAAAGAAGAGGAGAGAGAACGCTACCCTGAGGAACACCCTCAGTGAGGCTACACCAATCAGAGAAAGTCTCATCAAGGCGAACACACTGAGAACGACCCCGAAGATAAGAATTGAACCAAGCTAAAGCAGAAGAAGAGAAATTTAAAGATTTGAGTATACCTAACAAAATGTCGAAATCCACTGAGTTGAAGGCACTACTGAAGTCAAGAAGTACAAGAACGGTAAGTGACTTACTCTCCATTGCCCAGCGGATATCGTCAGTTACTTTCAAAAGTGCAGTGACAGTACTATGACCCGAGCGAAAACCAGATTGGAAAGGGGATATTAAAGAGTTTGACGTCAAGAAAAATGTTAATTGTTTATGAACTAAGTGCTCAAAAACTTTAGAAAGAAATGGGAGAATAGAAATGGGTCTGAAGTCAGATAGCGAGGATGGATTATTAGTTTTAGGTAAAGGTATGATGTGAGCCTGCTTCCAAACTGAAGGAAAACTGCAGCAGGAGAAGGAGTAATTAAAGATGTAAGTAAGAACCGGAACTAAAGAGGAAAGGATAAGAGTAACCATTCTTGAACACAGCTTATCGTTACCGACTGCAGAAGATGTAATCGCAAGGACAGATTTCTTGACGTCATCCTCAGAAACATCGCTAAGGATAAAAGGAGAACATTCAGGCAACGGCAATCTGGAAAGGCTTTCCAGGGTCACTGCTTTGACAGACGAATCGAGAGTAAAGGGAAGGAAAGAGAAGTGACTATTTAGATTATTGAGGTTCACATCCTTGCACTGGTTGGTAGGTGATTTGCCTATGCCTACAGACTTGAGAAATTTCCATACGTCAGAAGAACTACGATTGTTGAGTTGGTCGTGGAAATAGCGTCTCTTGGCATCTTGACACAGATGACTGCAGCGATTACGCAGCGATTTGTAATGAGAGAGATTCAGCTCTGAAGGTCTGCGCTTATATCTACTCTTGGCTTTATCCCTTCGTGCCATAAGCTCTTTAATTTGTGTGGTAATCCATGGTGCAGGGTTATGTCTCACCTTGACACGTCGGATGGGTGCATGCTGGTCAAACAAGTCTAGAACTCTTGTGTTAAAATAACTCACCTTCTCTTCGATACTTTCCGTCTCGACCAGAGGGGACCAGTCGAGATTGTTGGCATCACGCTGCAATGCCTCCAGATCTATGCCTTTGTAGTTACGGAGATATAATAGCTGGGGCTTACGCTTAGGGACACGGATGCGATACGACAGATAAATGAGGTCGTGGTAGGAGAAAGTAGCAGTAAGTTGACCATGGTATTTAACATTATTAGGAGAAGAAACAATCATAAGATCAAGAAAAGTCGGTGAACAATTAGGAAAATAGTGAGTTGCAGAGAGAGGCAAAACTTGAAGATTAAAGGAAGACAAGACAGAGAGGAGTTTGAGAGAGCGAGCGTCGTTTTTAATCAAGCAAGTATTAAAATCACCCATTAAAATAACGTGATCGTACAACGGACAAAGATCACTGAGAGTGGAATCAAGGGAATCGAAGTAGTCAATATTTAAATTAGGACTATAGAGCACTGCAAGCAAAACTTTAGTGTGGTGAAAAGAGATTTCTAAAAACAAGTATTCAGCCGATCCAGAATATAGTGAAGGAGATGAGCTGATCACCCTATAGGGTAAATCAGCACGCAAGTATATAGCAACACCTCCTCCACCCTTGCCCGTCCTATCGTTGCGGATCAAGACGAAGCCAGGCAAAGAATATTGAGTAGAAAGGAGAGAAGGCTTCAAAAAAGATTCGGAAATCAATAGGGCGTCCAGGTGAGCACTGCTAAAGGATGCCAGAAGATCAGAATAGTGACCAGGAACACTTTGAGCATTGATGTGTGCTATATGTAGATTCTTAGGGTCATTGGAGAAAAGAGAAGAAATTTTATCGTGTAAGGTAAGCGGTGAGGAAGAGTCACTGTCCGCACTTACAAAACTAGCAGAGGAAGAGCATGAGAAGAAGCTGTCGTTGAGATCAGCTAAATCATCCATAATTTATATAAATATAATAAATAACAATGTACCTAACTAAAATAAAATTATTTTAAATATCTTATTAAATACAAAATTTCGATTTTCCTACAATACAAAAACCACCCCAACTTGCTAGTTTATTGGCAGAAATTTTACAACAAATTTATAAAAAACACGAAAATTAGTTAGAGAAAACGAAAAAAATTAAGTTACAAAAGAAAAAATACTATTATTTAACAATCGATTTATAGATCGAATTGTACGTAGAATGAAACGTAACGAATGACAGATGGAAATGAATAATAACACTGACAGCTGTCAGCAACTGACATCGTCAACATTCAGTCCGTCACAATCACAATAACATGAACAAAATATCAAAAGTACCGGCTTATTAAATTATATAAAAGTGAAAAAGTTCAGCGGTGAACCGAATAAAATAACTTATTTAACCACCGGCACAAGAATCAAAATGATTGCTTTCGTACAAAGCGGCCAAATTGCGAAGCGGTGAAGTAAATAGACTGCACAGCGGTATCAACAGAGACTCCGAGTTACTTGCGCAGACGCGTCTTTCTCGATCTCTTGGCCGGTGTAGCCGTCGTTGCGACAAATGGGGACCCAGATTCTTCCGATTGTACAGAATCCTCGGTGTCGGCCCCAGTGGACGGGAATTTGGCAATCAGATCGTGCAGTTCGCTTGCCGTTTCGATCTTGCGACGGGATTTGTCTGGGCAGATAATAACAATCTTGCCCTCCACGGACCAGCAGTTTGGCATGCCGAAATGCTTACGAGCGGCCGTAAACACACGATGCCTAGCTTGAGTCAAGAACTCGGAGATGGTGATTCCAGTACCCTTGAGAGATTTCTTGTTGTCCCATACAAGTTGCCGGTGCTCCATTTTGAAGAATCGTACAAGTATGGGACGGGCCTTCTGCTGAGGGTGTCCGAGTCTGTGACAAACATGGATAATATTCTTGTCCCTATCTACCTCAGGCAATTTGATTTTGTTGCTTAATATGCCGTTGACCACAGCAAGTAAATTTTCGTTATTCTGCTCTGGAACACCATGGAACAGCAGGACCTTTCTTCGCATGGCAGTTTCATGCCTATCATACCCAGCAGCGAGCAGCTCAATTTGGGGTTTTAATGCCGAGAGTGCTTGACAGACAAACAGCTTAAATTCAGAGAACTCACGTGCAAGAGATGCGATGTCAGGTGAAGCTCGAGTGGAGTTAATGGCAGCCTGCTGCAGTTTTGCTTCATATTCCTGCATTCGGGAACCAAACAGCTTTTGGAGCTCCTCCAGGCTGGCCACAAGTTTAGTGTCCATGGTGATGTGTAGTGACAGTGACTCAGGAGCAGGTGTTACAGACTTGATAACAATAGATAGCAAGTGTGGGGGGGCTTAATGTAAAAGAAACTTGTTTATTTCATTAAAAAGTTAAAAAAAACTATTTTTAAATATTTATTTAATGAAGAGCCCACAAAAACAGTGTTGTTGCTATGTCTACCCACAAAGGAAAAAAAAAAAAAAAAAAAAAAAAAAAAAAAAAAAAGCTGAGAAAAAGCTAAGATGTTTTAAGTTTGAGTTCTTTTTCGTGCCAAATGTTATATTTGGATATAAAATTTTAGGACCGAAGTAGGTCACGTCTTTCAAATAATAATAGATGATTACGATGGTTCTACAAAAGTCCACTGCTTAGGAATTAACTTTGGTAATTTACTGTAATAACATAACATAATATCACGCCTGTAATCCCTAAAGGGTTAGGCAGAGGTGTATTGCCATCCGGGGACAAATCCAGACTCCGTGGCTGCAACTGCCCAGGACCTCATACTCAGCAGTCGCCCTTGTATCCTCGACCATCGAGGCAATAAACCAAAAGTCAAGTCAGAAGGAACTAAACTATGATTTATTGTAATAGTTTGTTGTATTTCTTTTCAGAGGGATCTGATAGTTAAGTCAGTGAACGAAACACTCATTTTAATGAAAAAAACTCTTTATTTTCAGAAACAGTATCGTCCTTTATATTCAGAAACTTTGGGGTCCAAAAGTGGTCCGCGTACTTTTTACCGAATATTTCCGTAATTTTCTTCGTCAAGACTGTATTAGTTATTTCTCCACTGCCCCCTCGGAAACAGTATCGTTCGTAAATTTCCAAATTGTTTTCGTTTCTTTAATGCCTTTGTACTTTCAAGAAACCGAAGTTTTCGAATTAATAAGTACTCGGAACAAGAAACTTGGATTCAATTAATTATTACAAGATACTAACGTGTTTTTCAGAAAGTTTCAATTTGTGAAAATCATGATGAAACGTAAGGGGTCCTTCTCATTGCGGGCCTGTGGACGGTGAGTAATGGGCTAGCTCGCCGTCCGCCCGTCTTATGACGATAGGCCGTGTCGACGGCGCGTTCATGTTCCACGGCCCACGCGCGCCTCAAAGAGATGTCAGCAAATCGGAAGGGGTCCGCAAGGGCTGATGCCTGCAGAAAGAATAAAGGGCTTAAAAAGGGGATGTAACTTTCTATGGAAGTTCGTCATTATTGCCGATAAGAATGAAGCCCCCCCCGAAAGGAAATCATCATCATCATCATCCACAGCCTGAATTCACCCACTGCTGAGTATAGGCCTCTCTTTTCTTTTGCCAATCTCCACGTTCCTGTGCCAGCCTCATCCAGGTTTTTCCCCCGATGGCAACTATGTCGTCTGCCCATCTGGCCGCCGGACGACCCACATTTCGAAAGGAAATAATTTTAGCTAAAAAATATGTAAGATGGGCGGGAAGGGGGTTTGATATCATTGGTCTGGTTTGCCTCCAATTAGATCCCGCCACTAGAAATAAACACAATCAAAGCAATTTTATGTTAATACAAGCCACAGACCCACTCTCCTAACAAAATAAGCCCAGTGGTCCACAACTCACCCGCAGGACACAAAGTGAGCAGCTTGTCAAAACATGTAGTTACGTTCCATTGTGCACTTTTAGTTTGTGTTGTGCTGAAACAGGATGCGCTGTCTAACGCCTGCTTAACTTTGTGTTAGTTTCGGGCATGTTTTTACAAGCTTGAGGAAGTATGAGGCCTCTATCCAGGGCTTGATAACGGTCCGAAGGAATTTGATAAATAAACTTAAATTCCAATGTGATACTTACTTAAGTAAAGTTGCAAATATTTAAAGTCACTTGGTAAAATTATTATTAACAGTATTAAAACTTTACTTCAAACATGATTTGTATTAATTGATCATTTAAACAAATACTTACTACGTTATATTCAGGGTGGAAGGGAAACCGACGCGAAAACGGTTACCATGTATATCACATTCTGAACCCCACATAGAAATTTTACATATTTATTAAAAAAAAAACAGCTGTTCCATAGATATTGACCGTGTAGGTTGTAGTTTTGTAGGAAACACCTTTTTTTAATAATTAATTAATTTTTAAAAATTAATTTTTCGTCGGTTATCTGTAGGGTGTAAAATTCACGTAGGTAAGTGTTTAAAAGAAAATTCATCTTCTCTGATAAACAGCAAAGGTACGTTAGTACTCAGTGTTCAAAGTGGATTTTAGCATTACAGTTCTAACCATTCATTGAGAGATTCATTTTCAGTGCTTAGTGTAGGTACTTTTATGGACTAAAATGGTGATGGACTAGCTATACGGATCTAAACTAGCTAGATCAGATTGTTGAACGCAACATCAAATCCTATGTACTCCACCCACATGAAAATTTCTTCCATTTTCTGTAGTTATCGCAATGATTTTTATTTATTTATTTAACATTTCAAGCACAAAGTACAGAGGCGGTCTTAATGCCATAGGCATTTTCTACCAGTCAACCTTTGGGTGATGCAGAGACAAGCAGTGGTAGGTGTATATCTAAAAATAATTTTAATTAATACTACGATAAACTACAAGGATTTAAAATACTATTAATATATTTAAAATACTAAAAATATATATATAAAAAATATATCAATTTAAATAGACATCTACACGGATACACTAAAATAAAAAGACAAACAATGGGGAAAACATAACCGTTGTGACGAAACTGACAGCTTCTTCCGAATGTACTCGCGAACTTTAATTTTAAAAGACAAACGACTGGTTGCCATCCTGATTTCCTGGGGAAGCGCATTCTTCAGAGAAATAGACTGCACGAAGAATGAACGGTGACTGAAGTCAGTGCGGTGAGAGGGTCATTGAAGAACTCGGTTTTGCGATGAGCACAGACTCCTATTATGGTTGGCACGTATGTATTGAAAGTAGGGAGCAAGGTGAGTTTGGATAGCTTTTGGTGTAGATTTTGGACGTAGACCGTACTTCCAACAGATTTAATCATAAAAACTGATTTCATTACAGTAAAATCTTACTGGATAATAATATACCAGAATGTTGAATTAGTTTTTAGCATTTAACTGAATGAATAATTTGTGTGTTGTTCATTTTAGCAGAACCACATCCATTATTGTTCACTTCTGTGGCTAGACAAAGCACACTGCATGAAAAAGCACCTTTGTGATGATTTTTTCGTTTTATTTTAGCAATGTTCTCAATGGGCGGTCGACGTAGCTTTTTGATGTTAACAAGTACTAACCAGTAAGATTATTTGTTACAAAAACTTGATAAAATCATGTGGGTATAGAAATATCAGGCGAAAATGGCGGCCCGCATTAGTGCGCGCAGTCTGGAAAAAAGGCTCTTGCTTCGTATGAAATTAACACAAAATGGACGTTTATATTTTTTCTATTTGAATTGCTGCGGGATCTAACGGCATTTTAACTTCTAATCGGAGATTTACATGATACCTCTGATACTGATTTGTAAAATAGCGAGAAAAGCATATATCATGGAATGCTGAATTCGATTTTCAGCACCTATTAGTATATTTGACGCGGCGGGGTTCACGCCACCATTATTTTTAGTTGTTAGATTCATCCAACGACTGAAATTTTTGCTTCTAATATTTTTCTACTGTTTGTTCAGCTAGTCTAAGGTCTAATCAGTGATAGCCTAGTGGTGTGGCCATCGGAATGCCAAGTCATAGGCCTCGAGGTCGAACCCAAGACACGCTCTTCTCTCACCTCAGATTTTTAGGATTCATGTGCATAATTAATGTATAATTGTCACTTGCTTCGGTGACGGAAAACACCGTGAGGAAACCAGCCAAGTCCTCTAGGCCCATGGGCGGCATAAAAACTCTGACACTAGGTTTGGCACCAACCACATCACCTCCTTCTGCGAAGCACTCATGCTAGCGAAGGAGGTGGTGGAACGTGAGAGGGAGAGAACCTCACGTCCCGGCCGCCGAGGGAGACGCCCCGGGCGTTGGGGGCCACGTGGTGGCTCTTGGCCACCGTAGGCGCGGGCCTGTGGATGGTGAGTAATGGGCTAGCTCGCCGTCCGTCCGTCTTATGACGACAGGCCGTGTCGACGGCGCGTTCGTGTTCCACGCGTGCCTCAAAGAGATGTCAGCAAACCAGAGGGGTCCGCAAGGGCCGATTACCAGGGCTGCGGGACTGTTCGAAAGAGATACCGCGGCCCTGGAACACAAAGGGCAAAAGAAGACACATGGATGGGTTTTAGTCAGTAAAAGTCTGACACTCCCTTCCGCTTCGCCCAGAGCGGGAGGGGTCATTTGATGATTTCCCGTCCGAAAAAAAAACCACCACCAAAGGTACCTGTGTTTAATAACAAACCATCATAACACCACGCCTGAATTTCCCAAAGGTGTACCTAATAGTAAACCCACAATTCGCCAGTTATATTTTTAAGACTGCCTCGTTGGTCGAGTGGTCGCAATCCCGAATGCTGAGCATGAGGTCCTGGGTTGTATTCTCGGGTCGGGCAAATTGTTATTGGGTTTTTCCATCAGGAGATTTGTGCCCGATTGATGGCAATAGGCTCGCACCCTATTACATGGAACTTAAAACATAACTAAGCGAAATGTTGGTGTACTATTCGGTACACCTCTGCCTAACCCTTCGGAGATTACAGGCGTGATGTTACATTATATTTTTAGGTTCAATATAAGTGGCGGTCTAACAAATACTTGCATAATAACAACGCAGAATATTACTTACCAAAATACCCGAATAACTTAACAAACAAAATAACAAACTATTCGGTAAAACTTTCTGTAACTTCCCCAGTACTCCATTGACTGCGGTTACAGTTTAAACGAACAATAACACATTATACTGGTAGCTGCAAAACTTAATATTTGTGGAATAAACTGATCGAACTCGACTACTATTGAGTTGAGGCGTAATTAAGTAACAACTATGACCGAGTTTCCAAGTTCTCGTTTGAATATATTATGTACGTAGAGTACCTATTTGGAGTTACTCAGTCGGTTAGACTGAGTTTGGGATAAAGCGTGGTTAGTTGGATAGCGAAGCTGGTATTCGGAGTGTAATGGCTTTATAATAATACACCGTGAATTTTTAGTCATCTTACAACGGCAGCCCAATTTATGTATCAAATGACTACTAAACATTCATAAAACAAAATTTATATTTGAGATTTAAATAATTTAAAAATAAAAATATTATTTCCTTTATTCATTTATATACAAATTTTCTACATTTTAAATATTAATTAAAAAAATTGTAAAAATATTTTAAAATATAAAAAATTGTATCCACTGGTATCGGGAACAGGGTCCAAGCTACCGGCGGCGGTCAGGGCTCCCGAGAGAGGAACCTCCTAACAATACGAGCCGTGTCCAGAAGTACCGCTTTCTGAATCAAGCCCTTGATCCAGCTGCCTAACGACAGCCTCCTCAAATATTGGTGGAAGCTCTTGGCAATTAAGCCATGGGCCGACTATCGGCACAATGATCGCTGAGTCTACTTCCAACATGTCGACAACCTGGCGAGCCAAGTCAAGATACTTGAGCTGCTTATCTTTCTCGGCTTTCACGAGGTTCTTGTCATGCGGGACCGTTATGTCAACCATCATTGCGTGCCGCTTTGATCGATCCACCACCACTATATCAGGCTTATTGGCTACAATAGTCCTGTCAGTGATGATGGATTGATCCCAGCACAATTTTCGAGAACTGGGTCGGGCACATACCTATAGGACGGAACTTCCGATTCCACAAGGTTGTATTTTAGAGCAATTTGCTGATGGATAATCCTGGCCAAGGTCGTGTCTATGCAAGTACTCTGCGTTAGCCAGACGAGAACACCCGGAGATAATGTGACGGATTGATTCGCCTGGACGATGGCATGGCCGACATATGTCAACCGTGCCGTCCTTCACAAAAAATATGATTCATTATTATGACGCATGACGTAGTTGAAACACTCTGTAGCGAGCGATGATGTACTCGACTCGTGTGCTGGGTAGGTATGTTCTACCGTTTGACACGTAAACATTCTTAACCGGGTGTTTCATATAATTCTAATGTATTATTTATTTTTCTTTGTACCTATTATCTTAAATATTAGTATGAAAAAAAAAATTGCGCCTATAGGTATTTTATGTCGGATACACTGAGTGGACCCCTTTTGTAAGACGACAAAGAAGTCTTGGTGTATACATAGCTGTATACACCACGACTTTTTAAAATTTATATACATGATGCAAACACGACCTCACGCCTCGTTCTCATGGGAATAGGCAGAAACTACAAACAGCTACAACCCAGTTACACCTAAACACGTTGTTCCACACCAGGAATTTCTGCTGTATCGTGGGTTTACAAACATTTAAACTCAGATACACAAACAGCCAGATCTGGAACAACTAACTGCAGGCCATACAAAACAAATTTATTCCGTGCGGGAATCGAAACCGCAACACGCAGCGCAGCAGCCGTGTGTATGCGCCGCAGTGTATATGCTACTTACTCCTTCTTGCTTCGTTCCATCTCATACCTCTGGTCAGGCCATACACGCATGTCGGTTGCGAGTACTACGTACCAGACCGTTCTGAAAAACATAGCATAAATAGGTATACTGGTAGAAAATAATTATAGCCTTTTTCATATCGAAAATATAGGCTTCTTCTTAACGTGTCAATGGCAGAATGGCCCAGAATGTGGCGACGAGTAGATACCTCTTATTACGGTTGTCTATTGTGATGAAAAAATCATGTATTACAAAATGCTTAGTAGATCCCTCGACAGGCAGTCAGCCTCGTTCCAACATCTACTACAGTAGAAGCAATTCTCATAAACCTCTCCCCGTCACGAGCGGAATCGGATCCTTTGGTAATAACACTATGTGGAACGACGACTAATAAATATCAAGTAGCTAGGCTCGCTATCACTTCGAGACCTGATCAAATTATCGGAAAACTGTGCCCAGTGAATACCTAAGTTCCATACCGATAGCTACCAACCACCCATGGTTGTTTTTAGTCCTTTCTGACGCGCCACGACATCATAAACCTCCGACCCTGCGCAGCATGTCTTCTTCTTTCTTACTTCTCTATTACGTCATGTCATCAGTTTATCTCCTGCCAAGGAGGCAAATGCTGTTGTAGGGCCTGTGTGGTTGATTACTGCCCAATTGCCCACTCTCTGTCCCAGCAGTGGGAACGTTATAGGCTGATGATGGTACCCGTAACGGCGTAACTAATTGCAGTTGTAGTTACCGGCTGTGGCCAATCAGTGGTCATATTCCGACTCTGGACTTGCCATATCACAAACGATTCTTGGAGTGAAGACCACGTAGGTATCGACTAGCGTAGATGGACCGACGATCTTAAAAACACATAACCCTCCTTTTGAGCTTCGCCGCAGACACACAGGTAGCTGGGATAGGCTGAATGCAGAAGACGGAGGACAGGATGTAGTGGCACAGATTCAAAGATACTTATGTTTAGCAGTAGACTGTGATAGTTAGAGCTGATTGATGGCAACATTGCAGCTACAGCACAAAGATTAAGTTCGTCTTAGCCACAAAGTTGTAGCTGCAAAATTCAAGACCTGGCAACGTTTTTGCAGCTTCAGTTTAACCCGTCTGACAAGACCTAGACAAACAGAGGAGCCTAGCCCGTCGGGATCCCCTTCAAATAATTGCGTTAACTATAGACTAACATAGCCAAAGTTTGTAAATTAAAGTTTGGTTGGAGAAGTAACTTTCGTATCGAAGTGTAACAATGTGGAGTTTGATCAATCTCGAGTTGTTACAGTTTCAGGCAAATACTTGATCTAACTCTTGGTTATTATGTAGGTACAGATTTGTTTGCGCTTCGGTAATCATGAGTTTTTAGGGTTCCGTACCTCAAAAGGAAAAAACGGAAGCCTTATAGGATCACTCGAGTGTCAGTCTGTCTGTCACAGCCAATTTACTGGACCGATTGAGTTGCATATTATGTAAGTCAGTGACCCAAAGACGGACGCGTAACGTAAATTTATGAATTTTAAACATGGGGGCCAGTTTGGCGGGTAAATTAGTTTTTTTTTTTATAATTTTAAGATAAATAAGTTTTGAAGTTATTTAAGAAAATAGGCGAAAATTATAACTACTTTATAAAAACAGGGCGGAAAATTTTGAAAAAAAAACCAAAAAAGAGTTCTTTGCCTATAGATTACAGGAAAACCTATAAGAAATCTATCTATTAAATAAAATAAATAACTTTAGTTCAGATTTAAAACAACTTACGGAATTTAGATTAACGTACGGAATCCAATCCACGCGAGTCGAACTCGCACTTCTCCGGTTTTTTTTTAATAAGTACGCGTGACGATGAATGTAATATGTATAGAACTGTTATAACTATGAAAGAACTTACACGTTTTTTAATAATCCAACTAATATTATAAATGCGAAAGTTTGTGAGTATGGATGGATGGATGTTTGTTACTCTTTTACGCAAAAACTACAGACCGGATTTGGATGAAGTTTGGCACACAGATAGTTTATAACCTGGATTAACACATAGGATACTTTTTATCCCGGTAGTACGATCCCGTGGGACAGTTACCGAACTTACGCGGGTGAAGCCGCGGGCATGAGCTAGTCTTTACATAATTTATAGTGTATTTATTGGTCATACTTAAATGACCACCAGCTCCATCGTGACACATACGCATGATAACAAAAACACTTTTTGCAGACGAACTTGTACTTTTTAATAGCTCCAACGCTACATTGATACCATTCACACATACACTATACTCCCCCCCTCCTATACCCCTACACTCTCTAGTCTTTTCTTATTACTATGAGACACATTGTTTATCATAATTCTCCAATTCGGATTTTTAACTCACTCGCTAAGCCTAGCGTTGAACACCATCAGCACGTTTTTTTCATTTAGACAATAATTTAGGTGCGCCTAATGCCAGTGAAATCCGAGACATAAGGCAGGTTCTTGTCACATTATAAGATCCAACAATCTGTCACTTCTTATTACTTAACTCTAAGTGAAGTGGGTCGTGGCAATGCTGTATCTAAGCCCTAATTAATTCGTACGTACGTACAGTGTGATGTGATCGTTTGTAACTTCGAAATGGCCATTATACATAAGTTCTAAAACTGGAGCAATTTACATATCTAATAACATCACGCCTTGTAATCCCGGAGGGTTAGGCAGAGGTGTACCTAACAAGTACGACCACATTTTGCCAGTTATGTTTAAGTCCCATTTAATAGGGGGCGGGCCTATTGCCATCAACGGGGCACAAATCCAGACTCCGTGGCAGCTAATGAAACATTCCTGATAGAAAAAACCAATAACACTTTGCCCGACCCGGGAATCGAACCCAGGACCTCATGCTCAGCAGTCCCTTGCGACCACAAGTATCACACGGGAACTTTACGACACCGATAGGTCTTCTTGCTGTGTGCGCAATTTCATCGAATTCCTTTCAGGCGTTAGGCGAGAAAACGTAACATACAAACAGTTACTTTACTTACTTAGTATTTTGAATAGGTAAATACTAAATAGAGTAATTTGTTTTCAAGGAAAGAAGACAAAAGGCATTAATATAGATGGTCAAAAAAAAAACAATTAACTTGCTTAACTGTCATATTCATTATCGCTTTCTCAGATTGTTACTGCTAATTCTTTGCATTAGAAGAGGATAAAGACATTCAAATATTTACGAGCGATAGACGGGACAGGACAAAGAAAATCGTAATCAAATACTTGTTAACAAGTCTTTCTGTCTAGTGTCATACTCCGCTTGTCAGGTAGCATTCGTGTGTCAACATCGAAAATGTTCAGGATCAAAATTGTAGTATGAAAATATTCCCAATGACCGCTCTCTAAGTCTTTTAACTCCCTTTGGAAGAGTCCTTTGCCTTGGTGTAGGGCAATAATATGCTGTCTTTATGTTTTTTTTTTACTAGGAAAATTAATTCTAACTTCGTCTCTATGGCTATAGCTTACAAGCTATAGACACTTTGATCCTACCAAGTCTGATATACCTAGGTTTTTTAGAAAACTTGAAGCTTCAATTATTTTGTTGTTAAACCTTGCCAATCAATCCAATATTATAATTATCTAGCTGACGCAGTACTCGATAGAAGTATCTATTGACTGAACTCTTCCAGGAAACTTCTTCTACTTTCGAGCTGTTTGCAATTTTTTTCTGTTAAACTGAAAAAACTACAGGACTAACTATCCCAATTCCAGTTCTTCATCGTATTCAAAGCAACGGATGACTCCGACCCTTCCTCAAACTTCTGATTTTCGAACCAAAGTTTCTACATTTACATACTACCCGAGTTTACTGACAAACTGCCACTTTTCACCCTTATACCCTAAGCTATAAGGTTGAAAAGTGGTCGACCGACAGTGAACGCGGTAATGTACCTATAGACTAAAAGGTTAAAACTCCTTTTAGCACAGTTTTATGTAATGAGTCCTATCTAAACATTATTACTAACTGCGTCCTGAACCCTTGGTGATTTTTACAAGGTATCAAAATATTGATTTAAACGATCATTTTCAAGACTTAATGAGATATACTATACGAGGTGTAAAAGGACCCTTCTCGAAGCCGTCAACCAAGCATTCTGTACATCAAAATAAGTAACTCTACGCAAAAATTATTACTGAGAAACGACGTTATTTTTTGGAGTGGCAAATCACTTTACGGTAAAACTCAATTTACACTCAAAAAATTGTGCTGAATGCATTGAACGGGTCATGGACTCATGGAGGCATTTCAAGTTATGTTATAACCTTAAAAATTAGAATTAAAAAAAAAACATGTGAAAAAGTTGGAACTTTGACCTCCAATATCTCCGTAACTATTAGATTCCCAGGTATGGTCTAGAACAACAAAATGATCACAATGACGGGGAGAACAACTGCCTCTCGACTTCGTTAAGAGTGTTACACCCTTTATGTAGCAAGAAAAAACGAAAATGTATTTTTTGGAACTCGCAGGAAAATGATTACATGAAAACTTAAAAATAAAACAAAAAATCTGTGAACCTGGACGGCTCTGTCGTTTGCCTCATTCAAGTGTCCAAGATGGGTCAATTATACTCCATCTAGCCAAACTCGAGCTGTCCATGTTGCTACGTACTGGTCGGCCAAAATCTGAGTCATCGATTTGAGAAGAAAAAGAACTAAAATCAGTTCTATACCAGGAAAAGAGGTCTATCTCTCAACATGGTGCTGTGACGTTTAAAAATAAATGTAACAGCGCTGAGTATCTCTAAACTTATACAACAGTTCCCATACTTTCACTCCAAAATCAGAATCATTTATTTGTTAAACATAGAACTACGTATGAACATTAAGGATCTTATAAATAGTTAAGGTACTTGCTGTGTTTTGTCGTTACTGACATACAAATTAGAATATAAAAAGCCAATTAAAATTACAAACAAAAAAAAGATTACAAATATAGCATCACTACATAGTATAAAACAAAGTCGCTTTCTCTGTCCCTATATCCTTATGTATGCTTAAATCTTTAAAACTACGCAACGGATTTTGATAGAGTGATTGAAGAGGAAGGTTTATATGTATAATACATGCACCCGTGCGAAGCCGGGGCGGGTCGCTAGTGTCAACTAAAATAAAAAAAAATAAGAAATGTCAAAATATCCAAAACACAGTAACACCAGTACCTACAACAATACAATCAGGTCAAATCCTACACTACTTCCACTCGTACAGTAATCAGCGCAAGTTGTAACAACTATCATTCCTTGCTCGCTCAGTTCGAGACCGCAACATGTGTGCTATCCTAACGACATGTAAGCGGCCAAGTTTGGCTGGACTTTGAAAAAGTCGGGCTATAAAGAAGGCGAGATTTTCGTTCGGGATTGAGGGTGTCTCCGGGATGTAAGCCTAGTGCGGGGTATATTGTGATAGGAGGTTAATTTATAAATAGACTACTGATGCCCGCTAACTTTGACCACGTGAAATAAATATAAAAATATTACTTACTTTCTTATTTGAATCGGATTTTGTTAACAATTTCAAGGATTTTTTTTTTGCACGGAACCCTAATTCTTTTTCGAAAATATAAGTAGGGCCTAGGTTACTCATAATAACATCAGCTATCTGTCAGTAAAAGGCCCATCAAAATCGGTCCAGACGTTTCAGAGATTAACCGAACAAACAAACAGACAGTCAGAGAGACAGAAAAAGCTGTAATTATGAAATTACACAAACAGACACTTCAATTTTATTTCTTTTGATGATTTCAACTATATTATTACATGTACCTACATAACAAGTGTTCTGTGTGAATTTTCTCAAGAAAATTATCTCATGATTGTTTATCAGTAATTATCAGGAACCAGGAAGCAAATGTTAATAACTTCATAAATATCAATAATTGGTAGCTTTGTTTCGCTAATTAATTTTATTATTGCAAGGGAAATTCCCATCCAGGGTTTAAATGGTTATTAATAGATGATAGAGATTTTTCTATCGTACTAATGGGATCGTCCTCGTGGGTCTAGTGGTCGCAAGCGCGATTTCTGAACTTAAAGTCCTGTGTTCAAGTCAACGTATTATCGGGTTTTTCCATCAGGAACTTCTCAGTAGCAGCCATGGAGTTTTTATTTCTGCCCGGTTGATGGCAATATGCTAGAGGAGCTCGAGGCTAAATAAGAATAGCCACTTGGGTCGATCTTTAGGTTAAGCTGTGCTGACCTATGTTGGTCCGTGGATGGGTGACCACACATTGCATACCGAGTTTCCTCCGCGCCTCGGAAAGCACGTTAAGCCGTTGGTCCCGGCTGTCATTTGTAGATCTTTGACAGTCTTTACAGGTAGTCAGTGACCCGAAAGTCTGACAACCAGTCTTAACAAGGGGTATCGTATTGCCCAGTATTAACTGGGTTGTGGAGGTCAGATAGGCAGTCGGTCCATGTAAAATAAGTATTCAGCTGCATCCGGTTAGACTGGAAGCCGTCCCCAACATAGTTGGGAAAAGGCTAGGCAGATGATGATGATGGCAATAGATTCGCCCCCTACTACAGGGGACTTGAAACATAACTGGCGAAATGTGGGTGTACTATTAGGTGCACTTTTGCCTAACCCTTCTGGAATTAAAAGCGTTATGTTATGTAAAATAATAAATTCATACCATTCGCTAACACATTCATTGATGTAGCATAGGTCATATGGGCTAGGTAATTATGCTCACGGTAATTGCTACAGCCACGCCTATCATACCATAGACAAGATAGAAGTAGCAGTTTGTTTAATTTAGATAGAAGGATAACCATAGAACAACTTGGCTCAAGTTTTCATGCAAAAACTGCTGGTACACAGGCCTTCTCTTTGTGAGAGAGTGTGGGCCGTAAGCCGTAACATAATGTCACTTGTAATAACTTCGAATTTTTCGGTTCTAGACATTCCGGTTCCAGTTTTATTCTAGTTTTATTTAAGTTAAACGAATACAGTATGCTGTGTTTTACAGAGTGTAAACCGGACCCTTCTCGAAGCCGTCAACCAATCATTCTGTACATCAAAATAAGTAAGTTTACGCAAAAATTATTTCTGGGAAGCCACTTTTTTTAGGGTATAAATTCACGTTTTACGGTAAAACTCAATGTAACGCACTCAAAACATTGTGCTGATGGATGCATTTAATAGTAAACGGGTCATGGATGTATTTAAAGAAAAGTTTAAAAAAAAAACTAGGGAAATGTTAGAACTTTGACCTCCATTATCTCCGTAACTAGAACCCAGACCAGAACAAAAAACCGGCCAAGTGCGAGTCGGACTCGCGCACGAAGTGTTCCGTACCATTATCTATAAAAAAAATATATTCCTGGGAAAAAAGGTGTTGACAGACAGACAGACGGACGGACAACAAAGTGATCCTATAAGGGTTCCGTTTATTCCTTTCGAGTTACGGAACCCTAAAAATATCACAATGACGAGGAGAAAAAGTGTCTTTCGGCTTCGTTAAGGGTATTGTTGCACCTTTTATGTGAAAACTAACCGTCATCATCATCATCGTGTCCCTACCCTTGTCCCATGTTATTTGGAGTCGAAGATTTTTCCTCCATTTTCATCCACATTTTCTTCGGTCGTATTCTCCCACTTCATCCATCAACACTATAATTTATTATTAACTGTAAACTAACCCCTGGTTCAAAACAATCCAGACAAACCTCTACGACGCCGACGTAGCGAAGCGTTTATTAATTTGCTGTGAAGAGCGGTTGCTAAGGAAATTGGCGGTTTTCGTGAATGAACAGGATGATATAGTAGTGCACTATTGGGGAACTAGCGATTAAATTGAATTGTTAGTCTGTTTATAGAGGAAATAATGTACGTAACATAACATAAACAACATCACAGCTGTAATCTCTACTATAGTCCTTTCGCAGTTATTATGCCTGGTGGCTGGTAGACACTACGTAGAGTGCCTTGTTCCCGAAGGGAAGCCGGCAGGAATCGGCTTCTTAGGTGCCTTCGAGCCTGGGCTGGACTATCCTCCTTTTTGTTTTTGACAATTCAAGAGTGCCTGTAATTAGTCTGTTTGAAATAAAAGCTTTGAGTTTGACGTGTACCCATTGTAGGTAATTAGTTACAGTCATTCTTCTCCAGTTTTGAGTCTCGTGTAGTAAAGGGTGAGCCTATTAAGTACATATTAATTATAGTTTAATAGAGCCAATATACTTTAGCCTATAATATCTTGTGCGAATGTTCGTAATTTTGGCAGATGAAAAATCATATCTGGCTTGTCTTACTATTAAAAAAACCGGACAGGTGCGAGTTCGACTCGCGTGGAGCGTTCCATACGTTAATTATCTAAATTGCGTAAGTTTTTTTTAAATCTAAGATTTCTTTTAGGTTTTCCTGTAATCTTTAGGTAAAGAACTATTTTCGTACTTTTTTTCCAAATTTTCGGCCCTGTTGTTTCGAGGGGGGGGGGGGGAATGGTCAATTTTTAATATTTGAGATTCTCACAATAAGCCCTTTCATTTGATCGAGTGATCCCATAAGGGTTCCGTTTTTTCGAGTGATTATATATCATAATCTATGACTTTTCGAGAACCTTAAATGGAAGGAGTAAGTCGAGGTATCCTAGAAAATGGCGCACTATAACAGTAAGACCTAAGAGCACTAACACACACGTAAGTATTTGACCTAAGATTTATAGACCTAGGGCTGACACTTAAATTTTGGGAAAAATATAACCGTTAGCCTTACAATGAGGGTAGAATGTGCCCTATTATAAATGATTTTACCAAAGACTATGTTCATACCGTATGTAAACTCGAAAGGGCTAGGCAGAAATGTACCTAATAAGTAGTACCTACACCCATATTTCGCCAGTCCGAGGCTGCTACTGAGAAATTGCTGATGAAAAAACGCCTGACCTGGGAATCGAATCCAGAATTATTTAGCAGTAGCGCTTGCAAGACCAACGAGGCATTTCTGGAAATCTAGTCATAATAACTCAATTCCAAGTTACTACCGACGTTACCTCACCATATAACATAGTAAAATTTTCCTATTATCGATGAAAATGCTAAAAGGGTTACGTTCAACCCTATGAACCCTATCTAAAAGGGGAAGAACAAAAAAACTTGAGCTACCCCAATGATTTATGATCGTATAACGTGACTTATATTTTCTGATATTCTTTCTAGTTTAATTCCTAAGAGAAACCCTGGATTGTCTATTGTTTTCAAACATTACCTGACGTTAGCAAATAAATAAATGTTTTATGTGTAAAAGGTTTGGATAGAAGTAAGGACTAGTTTTCTGCTTAGGTACCTTTTGGTAGTCCTAGTTGTTTTACTTCTTCTTTAACAATACACAGACAACGATAAAAACTCCTTTGCAAACTCGTGGGTGCATTTACAAACTTTTAAACTCACATACACAAACAGCCAGACCTGGAACAACTATCTGTAGGCCATACAAATATTTGTTCCGTGCGGGGATCGAACCCGCGACACGCAACGCAGCAGTCAATCGCTCAGCCACTGCGCCAACCGTGCCGTCCTTCCTCTTTGCGTGTCGATAGACTCAAATAATACCTGACCAGTATATTGCCACCAGCACAGCTCCTCCTTGGCTTCGTTTAAATCCTGGAAGGTGCAGGTGGCTGTGCAGGATGAGCAAGAAAGGAGGGGGTGCATGAAGGAGCCTCCTCGAGCGGCTTTTAAAATATCGTACTGCGATTCCAAACGTCCGCCGCACCCTGGACAGGTAGCACTCGGTAACGCAGAGTCTAGCTGACTAAGCCTTTCACAACGATGACTAAAACTCAAGCGATAAAACGAAATCAACAAACAACTATCAAATAATCCCCAACCAAACCATGGTTGCGGATTATTAATTGATAATTGTTAATCTAAATTTGAAAATAGTGTCCTTGGTATTTCTTGCACATCTTCTACTTGCGGTTTAAAATGGGCAACTACAGTTATTTCACGTGTTAGGTCTTGTGGCTAGAGCAATGCTGTATGAGCCTTAGTTAATCCTTTGTCACGGGCGCATTCGAATTTGAATTTGAATCAAAAAATATTCACGATTATTCTTTTGGTAAAAAACGAAAATAAACCCTTACTTTAATAATTTTTTGGCAAACAATTGAAATAAATAGGCGCAGTAACCATTTACTCTAATAGCAGCGCTTCCCCGTTCCTAATGCGACTCTTAATGACGGCCAAATAAAAAAATTAACGCGAACTTTGGCAGAACAATGGCACTATTCACGAGAAGACGAACACGCACTAATGACCTCTAGTTAAAATATATAGGCGCCATTATGTGGTTTATTTACCATTAGCTGAACAATACCAACTTGATAACGACCTGGCTTTTTAATTAAATATATCTACTAAATACTTTGCAATGTGATGCGGGGGAATGAGAAAGGGAGTCAGACCAAGGAAACCATCGATGGATTGTGTGAGGAATGATGAAAGAAAAAAAGTAAATAAAAATAAATAAATAAAATAAATTGTCAGGCAAAATACCCATAAATAAAAAAATAAAAAATTGAGATGAATAAAAAACAATAAAATATATCATTAAAAAGTCATTAAAAATCATTGAAAAAGATAAATACTAAAAAATAAAATTAAAAAATTAATACAAAAATTAATAAAATCATTAAATAAAAATTTCAATAAAAAAAAAATGATAAGGAATGATAGCGTGACGGTTGATAGAGGAGAATGGAAGAAAAAAACGTGTTACGCCGACCCCAAGTAACATGGGACAAAGGAAGGAACATGATGATGCAGGAAAGTTTCCGAGTATGAATGTGGATGGCTGGTGTACAAAGACCAAAGAAATCATGGATGGACTTTGTGAAGAATAATCTGACGAGAAAGGAGGTGACTGCTGAGCCGACGAGCAATAGAGAATGGAAGAAGACGTGCTGCGCTGATCCCAAATCAAAATGGAGAATGAACGAATATATTGAATTTAAATTACGAAGAATTGTGTAATTTCTCAGTAGTAGCCACGGAGTCTGGATTTGTGCCCCATTGATGGCAATATGGCTCGTCCCCTTTTACATGGGACTTAAAACGTAACTGGCGAAATGTGGGTGTACTATTAGGTACACCTCTGCCAAACCCTTCGGGGATTACAGGCGTGATGATATGTAAAATGTGAAAGACTAGGTTTGAAAGTTGTCAAAAAGTCAAGTGGTTGACTACTTAGCGTGCCATTATGCGAAGCTAAACGTTTGTAAATTCACTGTTTATGTCAAATAAAATATTTACTAAATTCTCGTTCCATTTCCCGAGATACCTTTCCCGAAAATGGGCCGTTTAAATATTTACGTAACATTGACAATATTTGTTAGAATAAATAGGAAAGGTTTTTTTCCACAGAAATAGATTGCACACTGGGGTAATGTTGTTTTGAAATAAACATTACTAAATTATTACTTTTATTTTTAACTTTATTTCACAGGTAAAGTTAACTTAACGAAAATGCTAATGTTAATTAGTAAAAGAAAACCAAGAATTTTTCTCCCGGGCGCTGAATAAGGCACACCGTGTTTAGACAAGGAGCTTGCATGCCATTCATGTGTCACCAATCAGAAGTTGTTATCGCACAACAGCATGCAAGCTACTTGCGTAGTGTTGTGCAATTTGGCATTCTATTCTTGACATGAGATACTCGTAGATAGAGATACTGCCTCACAGGATTGACACGACATCGTTCTGCAAAGCAGAACTTTTTAGCAAAACCATTACAATAGAATGATAAGTAAATCAAACATATAAAGGCAGAAACACATTAGTGATCTATACAAATAAATAAAATTGAAGTGTCTGCTTGTAATTTCAAAATAATAGCTTTTTGCTGAATGCATTAAATGTATATTACGGTACTTACTCGTATAAAAGAAAACATTTTATTTTTGTCTGTCTGTCTGTTCCGGCTAATCGCTAATCTATGACGGGACTATTACTGGCAGATACCTGATGTTATACCTAACTTAGGCTAATTTTACTTTAGAAAAAAAGATTAGGGTTCCGTGCAAAAAAAAATCCAATGAAAAAACTAAATTTTTAACAAAATCTGATTCAAATAGGGAAGTAATACTTATTTTTATAATAATTTCATGCGGGCAAAATTCGCGGGCAACAGCAAATAAAATATAAAAAGCGAGTACCTGAAGAGGGAGCCGTAACGAGCGCTTCTCAATAAATGCTCCAAGTGACATGAAAATTGTGTTATAACTTGATAGCCATGTGTAACAGCCTTGACGTAGAATTTTATTTGATTCCAATTTCGAGGAAACAGTCGTATTTGATTCAGAATTCGGAGAATTTGATGCCTGATTCGGATTCGTAGAATTACATAGATTATAATAGCCTGGAACCTGAGCAGGCGTTTTCCTTCGTGTAAATTATTTAATCAGAAAGACTGCTCTCAAAACGATGAAAGAAATTACTAAATAAATAAATGTATATAATTACTTAAAAATACCTTACCTTAGTCATAATAAATATGAAAAACCTAATAAATAAAAATAATATTAAGTAAATAAAACAATAATTATAACTCTTAAATTCAATAGTGTATACAAACACAAAACAACAAACAAACAAAAACAATTCAACAAACAAACAATACACAACAAAACGACCAACAAACACAACAAACAAACAATAAACAAACAAACAAACAAAACAAAACACACAAAAACAAACAAACAACAAAACAATATAACTTACTAAATAAGAATATTTATCACATTATACAGCCAGTGTTCTTCCTCCTCTCTCCTACTTGATCTATGCTGTGCCCGACAGGGTCCATAATTGTGACTAGTATATTTATTTCCTTACCAACTTTATACATTATGGTACGCAATAGAAAATTGAGAATTGAAATATCTTGTGGAGTTTGCATGTTCTAGAACAAAAAATCAGAGACAGGAGAAGGAGGTCGTGTCCCAACAGTGGGAACGTTACAGGCCGATTTTACCTTTTGATTATTATAATAATTGTCAGTCTTACCAAGGGTATCATATTGCCCAGCACTAGCCGGGTGGTAGAGGTCAGTTAAATAGGCAGTCGCTCCATGTAAAATACTGGTATTCAGCTGCATCCGATAAGACTGGAAGCCGACCCCTACATTGTTGGACAAGGCTGGGCAGATGATGATCATTACAATTGCCACGTTGTTCTAGTGGTCGCGTGAGGTCCTGGGTTCCCAGTTCGGGCCGTGTTGATTGAGTTTTTCATCTGAAATTTCTAAGTAGCAGTTTGGAATTTGGATTTGTGTCCGGTTGATGGCAATAGGCTCCATGCAAAATCCCGTTTCCACCGAGCGAAGAAATTTTGGCGCACTCTTTTGACGTCATTGAATAAAGGACAGTATACGTATTGCCTGTAAGTACAAAATTCGACCCATACATAAGAGTCTCCTCGCGCGTGCTCGAGCATGGGCGTGTGCCCCAATTTTGTACTTAAAGCCAGTACTGAGAGTCTTTTATTCAGTAACATCATTGAGCGAAATTCTGCTTCGAGAAAACGGACTCCATATTATATACTCTACTACATTTATTACATTGAACTTAAATATAACCGGCGAAATGTGAGTGTACCCCTACTGCTTAATCCTTCGCGTAAAGTTATGTTATGTATGTTAATTATTATCAACAATAAAATTATTAACATGCGATTTTCTTGTTACAGGTAAATACATGGCTGCCCAGTGCTGACACTCGGAACAAGTCCTGGACACAAACATCTGTTAGAGAAAGAATTATACAGAAACGGACGTTAATTCTATTCGCAGTGCCATTTATTATGTCTGGAATCGCTGGCATTTTGCCCACTGTGCGTTGTAGGCTCTTAATAAAAAACGCGCGAGTTTGAGATATTTGGTGTCATAAGAATTTAAATTATTTGGTCATTTAACTTTTAATTTTGTGTTCATTGAAACAATTTGAGAACACTTTAAAACATTTATTAAAGTCTGCCTTTATGGTGCGGGTAGTGCCTAACCTGGTGTCAGAGTTTTTACACCGCCCATGGACCTCTGACTTCGCTTTACAAGCCGTTGAGAAATACATATCTCTAAGCCATGATCGTTTTCTCACGATGTTTTCCTGCACCGAAGCAAGTGATAATTATACAATCCGAAAAATTTGAGTTGCGTATCTTGGGTACGAACTTAAGACCTATGACTTGGCAGTCCGACGGTCACACTACTAGGCTATCACTGCGTATTATCTATGATAAATGAAATGTAATAAAAACTCATAAAATCAATGAATTCACAACATTTTGGTGAACTGCCTCGATGGCATTTCAAGCAAAAAATTTTATTCGGCCTGGAGAAATCTACTGCTATCCTTAGATACTCCTTTTTGCGTCATCCACGTTCACGCACCTGGTCATACATGAACGCCGTAACTATACATTATGACCTTCCTGAAAAACGTCACCAAAACGTTTCAAAATAGCGGCAAAAATATTAAACTACCTAAATCGACAACATCTAAGTATAACATTTTTTGACGTTCTCCATTTCTTTTCTGATTTTGTTCTTACATATTTTTTTACTACATATTTTTGGTCTTATCGTTAGTAAATTATGTATATATGACAAAGTTAATAAAGAAATACATTGTGTTGACGGAGTAGTTGTAAACATCTTGTTATATGTAAATGCAAAGCGAATATCTCATTAGGTATATACTTTTTCGAAGTTTCATGCATTATTCATTGAATGGTAAAAGTAAAGTATCGATTTAGCAATTTTCTAAGAGTTCTGTATAATTCTAGGAGTATTCTGTTGCCTAAAATATCAAATAGAGTAGGGAATTTGGGAAAAGAGTTTATAACGAAACACGTATTCACAAACAGCACGCTACACCTAATCATCTGCCTAGCCTTTTCACAACTGTGTAGAAGTCGGCTTCCAGTCTAACCGGATGTGACTACCCGTATTTTACATGGAGTGACTGCCAATCTTACCTCCACAACCCAGTTGGTACTGGGTAATACCGGTCCTCCGGTCCGGTTCCTCTTGGTAATATTGTTTATCAGACTTTCGGGCCACTGACTACCTGTAACGGCTGTCATAGATCTACAAATGGCAGCCGGGACCAACGGATTAACGTGCTTTCCGAGACACGGAGGAAACTCGAAATGTAATGGGTGGTCACTTATCCACAGATAAACCTAGGCAAGCGCGGCTTAACCTGAAAATTGATCCGAGCGGCTGTTATTATTTAGCTACATACATCTAAATGTAGCGAAAACATTTCGCAGCTACTTAGCGCATCAAACATAACGTTACAACACTTATTCGCCGATGCATGTATTATATTATCTGTGACCTAAGTAATGTTAGTAAAAACATGAACAAGAATGTGAGAATAGCATCTTAGACCCAAACATTTTTGCAGCTTCTTAAGTCAGAATTCACAGACCATACTCTGACTTTACCCTCTAAAGTAAAGTTAGCGGTTCCGAAAGTTTAGTGAATATTTAAGAATACCTATCTTGTTAAATACGAACTTCATTATTTAACTCATTGGCCTAGTGGTCGCAAACGCGACTGCTCGGCATGAGGTCCTGGATTCGATTCCTGGGTCAGGCAAAGTGTTATTGGGTTTTTCCATCAGGAATTTCTCAGTAGTTGCCACGGAATCCGAATTATTGCCCGGTTGATGGCAATAGGCTCACTATTAAATAATATTAAAGTCGTAGTCCAGTCAGAATGTTGCTCTCAGCTCTAAAACAAGTCTTCATCCTTACTTTTGTCTTCTCAAGTGATAAAAGCTACCATTCGCATAATAATTCTCCAAAAGACCCTTCCTTGGTCTTGACATTAAAGTTACACTTCTCCAGACGGAATGAAGGTAATATATTGTCCTAATTCCGAGGAGGGTAGTTTGCAAATATATTTCGTTGACTACCCTCACCCTTTTTTATGTCCAATAATAGCGCTCACCTGATAGCCTGTCGTTGTAACTTTACGTACCTAGTTTGCTGAGTTTCTCCAAATGTTACGTAAGTATAGCTTAGTTTATTATAGACTAGCAGTGCAAAAATTACTAACCTATTTGAATCGGATTTTGTTAATTTCAAGGGTTTTAATTTTTTTGCAAGGAACCCTAATCTTTTCCTAAAATAAAACTAGCCTCAGTTACTCCTTATGATATCAGCTATTGGCCAGTAAAAGTCCTGTCTCAATCGGTCCAGACGTTTCGGAGATTAGCTGGAACAAACAGACAAACAAAAATTTTATATTTTTTTTTGTTATAAGTAACCGATATACTTTCATATGCATTCAGTAAAAAGCTGTTATTTTGAAATTACAAATACGCACTTCTATTTTATTTATTTATATTATTTATTGATAGCTTTTTCCCGCAGCTTCGCTCGCGTGTCGGTAGGAAATTATTCCATGGGATCATGTACTGACTAACTAACTCAGATCATTGTCTAACCGTATCGTATGCACCATTGAAATCCGTTCAACCGTTAAGACATGAAAAGACACAGTCACTTTCGCATATAAAATATTAGTATGAATTGTTGGGTAGAATGTTGAAGGATGATATGGCAAGAAAGGAGGTGTCTGATGAGATGACGAGTAATAGAGAAGTATGGAAAAAGAAGACATTCTGCGCCGACCACAAATAAATTGGGATAAGGGCAGGAGTATGATCATGATATTGGGTAGAAGGTAAAGTATTGATTTCTGTGTAATTTTGTAAGTAAACAGTGAAGTTGTTTACGTGAGTGAGTGAGTGAGCCGTTTTTCTATAAAAAAGGGTTTAATTATTTAAATAATCAAATCTTTTATTTTAGATACATTTGAAGGTTGTAAACAATGTACATACGGATATAAATAAAAATGTTGTTTAGGAAAAGAAAAATAAATAAACTAAAACACTTAATTAGTGAGAAGTACTACAACTGGAAACGTTTTTAGCTTCATTCGTTCACATTTCCATGAAATTGTTTTGGAGCAGAGTACACAAACAATTTCAATCATCTCCAAAAAGAGAAGTAAATAAAAATCTACATCTCTTACATATTTACGTAGCCGAGATACAAACTAAACATGTACGTCCCTAGTTACGAATAAACAGATAAACAGACAAATAAACTTTCGGATAGACAAAGTTACATGTTGGCCCGGCTAGGGTTACCATTCCGTACTTTTAAAAGTCCTGACAAATATCGGCTATTTGCAAATGTTTGGCGTTAAATCATAAATCATATTTATTTCTGTAAATTGGTTTTAAAAGCTCGGTTTTGGTTCGTTGGCTCGGTTTGGGTACATTGGCTCGTGGCAAAATAATAACAGCCGCTCAGATCGATCTTTAGGTTAAGCCGTTTTTACCTAGGTTGGTCTGTGGATGGGTGAACACCCATTACATACCGAGTTTCCATTGCTGGCCGAGGCTGTCATTTGTAGATCTTTGACAGTCGTTACAGGTAGTCAATGCCCCAAAAAGTCTTGACAACCAGTCTTACCAAGGGGTAGTCAGTATTACCCAGTACTAACTGGGTTGTGGAGGTCAGATAGGCAGTCGCTCCATGTAAAATACTAGTACTCAGCTGCATCCGGTTAGACTGGAAGCCGACCCCAACAGAGTTTGGAAAAGGCTAGGCAGATGATGGTTTTACAAAACACTTTCACACGTCACTTCACGTTATGTTTTAAAACTAGATAAGGCCGGTGTTTCGTGCCTGACTACTCTGAGAAGAAACAGCCGAAACAAACTCAGAGGTCACCGTCTCTTTTAATGTCAATGTAATGCAGATTAATGTCTGCGATGGTCTTTTGAAGAAAGAACCACACAGATTTGAGTGGACCTGTCCAGTCAGTGCAAGCATTTGTCAGTGATCGTGTAGCTCGACTTGTAACATAACACAAGAAAGGACATTTGAGCATTAGTCAGACAGTCTGTTTTAATGCGTTAGTTTACTTTGTTTAATCTTTATTTTTTATTTAGTCTTGTTTATTTTTGTAATTTTTTTGTGGCTGGATTAGTTAATACTGAGCAAAAGGGTTCGATTCAAAAGGGGTCGTGCAAATTGTTATTGGTGTTTTCCATCAGGAATTTCTCACTTGCAGTCTAGAGTCTAGATTTGTCCCCGGTTGATGGCAATTAGCTCGCCCTCTATTCCATGGGACTTAAATATAAGTGGTCCGATGCAGGATCGTAGGGACATCAACGCACAAAATATATTGCTGTTTCCTACAAAAAATGCAACGCCAAAATGCATAGAACAGCTGTTATTTTTTAATGTCGATGAAATACGTCTATGTTCGGGCGTTTAGAATGATATACTGAAAACGTGGTAATCGTTTACAATGTCCTGACAAATCCAAATGGATGGTAACCCTAGTTCCAGCAATCTAAATAATAATGTAGATTTTCAACAAGTCCGTTCGCCACAGGTAATGAAGTGGTTTGAGTGTACAGGGTGTTCAATTGTAGATTCAATGGAAGAGTTGTTTACTCGTAACGTCGACTTAAATTGGAGGACGAGATTAATGTAATTAGGTGAAGGACGGATTGTAAGAAAGAAAATACATTTATTATTTGCGCGAAATTAGAAGCAAAACAAATAAATGGAGAACAAACGCACAAAAAGAATAAGTAGGAGGAAATATGCAATACATCGAGTTGCAGAAAATTATACAATTTGATTTTAGGTCGAACCAATATGGAGCTTTCCTTAATAAAATTACGCAGACTCGTAACCCTTTAACGGCAGCCTCACTGAGTTAACTGTTTTCAATCATCAATTTGGCTTCATCCCTACTAATATTATAAATGCGAAAGTAACTCTGTCTGTCTGTCTGTTACGCTTTCACGTCTAAACAACTGAACTGATTTTAATGAAATTTGGTACAGAGATAGAGTTGACCTTGAGAAAGAACACAGGATTGTTTTTATCCCGGACTTTTGAAGAGTTCTCTTGGAAACACGATATAACCGAACTCGACGCGGGCGAAGCCGCGGTCGGAAAACTAGTTAGCCATAAAAAAGTATCAATTGAAAATATTTTCGTCGGCCAGTAAACACGCATTTACAGTCTTTTGTTCAGTAATTGTGAAAGTATTGGCGCTGGCGTAGCTAATTCCAAACATCGTTATTGGTTAAAAATCTGTTAATGTCATTTTTTTATTTCAAAATAGCTTGTCCTCATTAGGCAGATTGGGGCCTAGCTATGAACACGTCATCTACATTAACTTTTGACCGACCTTCTCCATTGTTTATGACCAATCTAGATTCACTATAGTTCTATTCAAACTTAATGGCGGCTCTGAAGTTAGCTGCGAGTGAGGGTCTGCGCGTTATGCAGTGAAGACGATGCGTCCTCTGCGCCCCACTAATACCTAAAATTGTGTTCTGCGCAGCTTTACATTAGATGTTTCGAACCCTATAAAGTTTGAACCGTAATACCTGCGCAGAGCGTCACTTGCAGCTAACTTCAGAGCCGCCATTAAGTTTGAACAGAACTATATTTGTCTGACTATGACAGTCTCAAACACTTAACATCCTGTATGCAAAGGTTTCAACACACGTCCATTGGGACAAGTCCGGACCAGCCTTCCCTTAAGCCCTGTCTCATCCTGCTAATGCTTTCCCAGTGGTTGCTACTTAATTACTTGCAGGTGAATATTAACTAGACCTTCTACTTGTCCTGGAAACTATGTGGTAAGGCTATATAGGTGATCGGATGGGATTACTACAAAGTTACGTCCTGTACAGGTCGATTTAAGTTGGCTAGCTTAACTGTACAGATGTAATATAATAAATAACATTTACCGATTACGAGAAAAATGCAAAAAACCGATAGTTTCCACATTTGACCTTGAATATATTTTTTAGCAGATGTAGGATCGGTGGGGACTTTTGATATTATTATTATAAGACTATTTGACCAATTTTCAGCTTTGTTCAAATTATTGCAAACCTACCAGTATTTTAACTGGATTCATCATCATCTGCCCGGCATTTTCCCAACTATATTGGGATCAGCTTCCAGTCTAACCGGAATCAGCGGAATACCAGTGCAGCGACTGCCTATCTGACCTCCACAACCCAGTTGGTAATACGATATCCTTGGTAATACAGGTTGTAAGACTTTCGGGTCCCTGACTACTTGTAACGACTGTCAAAGATCTACAAAGTACAGCCGGGACCAACGTGCTTAACGATACGGAGGAAACTCGGTATGTATTGGGTGGTCACCCATCCACGACCAACCGAGGCAACCGCGGTATAAGCTGGAGATCGTCCCGAGCGGCTGTTATTATTTAGCCACGAGCTCCTGTGATTTTCACCGGACTCTTTACAGAAAAAATATATAAACACAAAACCAGGACACCAAACACACGTCGTCGGCGGAAAACAATAACGAAACTGGGTCACTCTGAAGTCCCATGCCATTCATATTCCATCCAAATTTCAAGTTTCGTGAAAAATTCTCAGACGCACATTTGGCGTCACGAATTTTGTCTTACATTTTTGGCAAGCCGCCCACTGTGCAACGTGCAGAGAAATGATGGTTCCCGCATCGCGAATTCACGTAGTTGTTAGACAAAAGAGATGTAATAACTGTCTTTTGTGGTATGATAAAATGTTCTATAAAAGGATATTATGCTGTGTTTTGAAGTACGAGTATCTTTATGGGTGTCATTATGGAGGTAGTTTAAGCTTCGTTGGAGATGTGTTGTCTACGTATGTAATGTTGAATTAAGGATCTTGATTGATATGTAGATTGGTGGGTAAAGAAAGGCAAGATGATACATCATCATCTGCCTAGCCTTTTCCCAACTATGTTGGGGTCGGCTTCCAGTCTAACCGGATGCAGCTGAATACCAGTATTTCACATGGAGCGACTGCCTGTCGGACCTCCACAACCCAGTTAGTGCTAGGTAATACGATACCCCTTGGTAAGACTGGTTGTCAGACTTTCGGGCCACTGACTACCTGTAACGACTGTCAAAGATCTACAAATGACAGCCGGGACCAACGGCTTAACGTGCTTTCCGAGGCACGGAGGAAACTCGGTATGTAATGGGTGGTCACCCATCCACGGACCAACCCAGGTAAGCACGGCTTAACCTAAAGATCGATCCGAGCGGCTGTTCTTATTTAGCCACGAGCTCCTCAAAGGCAAGATGATACAAAGAATGTTAAAGATAAGGATCTTGTAAAATCGAAACTGGAGGTGAAACATTGCTGTAAATGTATTTCCGACCCTAACTTTTATTTTATAACTCTCTCCCGGAGGTCCCGATACGCAAATTCACTGTCTTCAAACCTATCTTTAATTTGTCGGACAATGTAAATTGGGTTGCTTATTAGAAAATCAAAACTTTCCTGAGCAAATTTCAAAAGAACAACGTACAAATCAACAAAGTTAAAATAACGATGGTCATTTGATCAAAAGTTCAGTTGACCAAAGTCTGGAATATCAATGTTTAAATTATTTATTACTCTATTGACCAAATCGTTTAAAGGTCAAAATGGATTACTGGATAAATTATTAATTATCAAATGGATTGACTAATATAACGTAATTGAAATTTAACAAATGCTGACAGAAACCCTAACCCTAGACGGTCGACGTCAGGGGCACCCCGTTTCGTTTATTGTTCTTTTGAAATTTGCTCGAGAAAGTTTTGATTTTCTAATATGCAACCGTAAATTGAATACGTTTATAGATTGCTCAGCTACTTGTATGGTTTAGCTAGCCTATCGATTTTTCAAGAGATAGACCATGAAGAGCCTTCTCAGCAACGCTTGTTCCTACACAAAGTAAAACACCACCACTTTACATACATTCACAAAAAGTTTCATCTTCGCCTGTCAGTCTAGCTTAAACTTAGTCTAGTTTTACCTCCCCCCCCCCCTACTCGTAGCCTAATACCCCTCAACTTAAGACTCACGACTGACCTAAATGTACGTCTATCATAGCTTAAGACTTCAATCTGAATGTATACTTGAGGAGTTCAGGCTTTTAGATTTTATTGAGGTCAATAAGTCTTTGTAGTTTAAGACCCCTGAAATGTGTCTGAAGAATCTGAAAGTTTTAAAAGGGTTCATTAGGACTGAATTTTTACGATTTTAGTGCTTGGACTAATGGTTGTTAGGGTTCATTATATGCTTGAACAAAATTAGTCCTTCGATATTGCCCTACATAATACAAGCTTCTTGTAAAATGGGTGGCCCAAGAAAGTAACAATGAATACCACAATACTTGTGCCAAAACTCTCTCGTTGGTCTAGTAGTGTTAAGCGCGACTGCTAAGCATGAGGTCCTGGTTTCGATTCCCGGGTCAGTGTTATTGGGTTTTTCCGTCACGAATTTCTCAGTAGCAGCCATGGAGTCTGGATTTGTGCCTGACAATTTGCTCGCCCCCTATTACATGGGACTTAAACATAACTGGCGAAATGTGGGCGTATTAGTTACACCTCTGCCTTAACCTTCGGTGATTACAGGCGTGATGTTATATTGTACCAAAATGTATTTTTCTATCAATATAAGAATTTTTGAAATCGAATCAAAACAATCAATTTAAACTTTTTTTATTAGATTTAAATGCTTACCTTCAACTCTACCCTCCTACTTAAGAAAGCAAGCCTCGTCGCTATAATATCATCATAATTTCATAGGGTGTCAAATAACAACACAGCATTTAACGAGTTTACGAGCAACCTCAAAAGGGAGATAATTCTTTATGACTTTGATTATGATCAGCAAGCTGTGTAATGCTAAATTTTTACATAGCCTGCAGATATAACCTTCTAATCAAGATGCTGCGAACAAGATAGGTCCTGTCGCGTTGTTTACAAGGTTAGGGATCATTCGAGATAATCGCAGGACCGTAGCCAGTTTGGTGATTCCAAAAAGACGTTTGTATTTAATAAAAAGCGGCCAAGTGCGAGTCGGACTCGCGCACCGAGGGTTCCGTACAAACTTGTAGGTATTTTGTCATTAAAATATATTTTTACGGTTTTCAGATTTTTTCCTTTACATGTTTGTGCTGTAAGATATTGCTTCTTGCCAAATTTCATGATTCTAGGACAACGGGAAGTACCCTTTAAATTTTTATTCCCTTGACAGTGTCGAACTTCGAAGTTTGATTTTTCACAGCTTAAAGGGACTGTAGACTTGAGTATATGTTTCAATTTCAACTCGATACATCCACGCGTTCCCGAGATAAAGGGACAGACAGACAGACGGATGGAAAACAAAGTTATCCTAAAAGGGTTCCGTTTTTTTCCTTTTGAGGTACGGAACCCTAAAAAGTAGTTCACTACAGAAGTATCAGTTTTTAGAAAAATGTGCCTTAATGCTTTTCTTGATTTTAAGACGGATGGATTGTGTGAGGAATGAAAATCATGAAGGAAAAAGGAGTAAATGATAGAGTGACGATTGACACGGGAGAATGGAAGAAAAAACGTGTTGCGCCGACCCCAAGTAACATGGGACAAGGGCAGGAAGATGATGATGATGCTTTTCTTGTTTTGCGTAGAGTCTTGTAAAAACTATAGCCAGTCATATGTTTGTCACACAAAGCTTTTTTTTACCCAGAAGGGAGTGTTAGACTTGTACTGACTAAAACCCATCCATGTTCCTTCTTTGCCGTTTGTGTTCCAGGGCCGCGGTATCTCTTTCGAACAATCCCGCATCTGTCTAGTTCTGCTGTTAATCAAATATAGTCAATATGCTTCTTTGTTAGGACATCGTTTCCCATTATTTTTGGGCAGCTTAGCAACTCATCAAACATCCTCGGATACTTTTCTCAACAAAAAAAAGACAAGTTCTTTGAAATGACGACATCAAGGAAGATTTTTTCCAGCATTTCCCTTACAAGGAAGCATAAAACTACTTCATTTTTAATAATAAACACAATAAACAAGCAATTTCCTCGCTAAAATTCCCTCGTGACTGTACTAGACTAAGGTAGGTAATTGCTAGATTCCCTACAGAGTCGCACACAATTACATTACTCCCATAATAGTACGGTACCTTCCATGGATCGCTTCGCTTCTTACATCATTTCCCAGGATTAATTACCAATTAATGTCTTTTAAAGTCGTCTGTAACATTCTTGGAAAGCACAACATTGGCTAGAAATTATGATGCTGCATTCCTGAGGGTTGAAACATCACGCCTGTGTTTTCACGAATGTTAAGGCAGAGATGTATCATGGTATACCCACATTTCGCCAGTTACCTTTAAGTCCCATGTAATAGGGGTCGAGACCGTAGCTAGCCGTAGCAACCGGACACAAATCCAAATTCTGGCCTCTTCATCATCCACAGTATGACTGCACAACCCTTCACACCCACTGCTGGGTATAGGTTTCTCTTTGGTTTTGTGTCAAGCTCCACGTTCTAGCCTACTACTGAAAAATTTCAATTACATTTTGCCCCAGCTGGGAATCTAACACCCAGAACCTCACGATCAGCAGTTGTGCTGGCGCCCACTACACCAACGAAGTCTGCTGAAAACTGTCTAAATCCTTAATAGTCATCTGCCTAGCCTTTTCCTAACTATGTTGGGATCCAGGATGTCCGAATACCAGTATTTTACATGGACCGACTGCCTATCTGACCTCCACAACCCAATTAGTACTGGGTAATACGACACCCTTGCTAAGACGCGTATTTCCCTTTCCGTGTTCAACTGGCGACACCAGTCTCGCGAAATCCACACGCTTTTGTTTTACTACGGAATCCTACGATCCCGTGTTCAATTCGCGTCAACTGAGCACGCCTTTGTGATCAAGTGGCGCTGGGTAAGGTTTAGCGGGGCTCCGTCGACCTGCTGACGGAAACGCTAACCCTAGACGATCGACGTCAGGGGCACCCCGAGGTTCGGTTAGTTAGGTTCCTGTAAACCCTGCAGACAGAAATAGGAGCCCCGCGCAGCGGGGCTCCGTCGACCTGCTGACGGAAACTAGATATAATTTAAAATTATATCTAGTAGACAGGTTAAAAAACCGTGTTCAATTCAATTAAGTACACACTGTTTTGTAAAACTTCTTTTAACGTTGCTTAATCGCAAAAGCGTGCTCAGTTGACGCGAATTGAACACGGGGTCGTAGGATTCCGTAGTAAAACAAAAGCGTGTGGATTTCGCGAGACCGGTGTCGCCAGTTGAACACCTGAAAGGGAAACACGCTGCTAAGACTGGTTGTCAGACTTTCGAGCCATTGACTACCTGTAACGACTGTCAAAGATTTTCAAATGACAGTCGGGACCGACGGCTTAACGTGTATTTATAGGCACGGAAAACTCTGTATGTAATGCGTGGTCACTCATCCACGGACCAACCTAAGCAAGCGTGGCTTAAACTGAAGATCGATCCGAGCGGGTGGTATTCTTTAGCCACGAGCTCCTCTCTCAAGCCACGAGCTAGTATAAATGCTAAAGTAGTAGGTACATACGAGTAGACCATGGTTAGGATAAAAGATACTTTTTATTCTGTTACTATGTTGCCATGGGATTACTTCCGTCCTCCACGGCCAGTTAGCTTCTTACTAGTATACAATAATCCAAGCTATGTCGTATTTACTTAACAAAATATGTCTGTAACAGTACCTTACGACCATTCACAGTGGCATAAAGTAAAACGGCCATAAGTATTCCGCAGCACGTATTTAAGTTAAATCAAACGTTATTAGCAGATAGGTTTCATTTCCCTTGTTCAGATTAATGTCACATTCCCGTTTTGAATGTTAAAACATAGGGTAGAAAAGGATTTAAATGGTAAGATTCGTAAAACTGTGTCAATAGAATCTAGAATCTACATCAATATTATAAAGCTGAAGAGTTTGTTTTGTTGAACGCGCTAATCTCAGGAACTACTATTGAAGGTCAGAGTTTGGTTCGATTCCCAGCAATAATTTTTGCACACTGATGCTTAGTCTGATGTACAGAATGCTTGGGTGACTGTCGACAGTCTACTGCTGATTAGACTGTAAATCGACCTCAACATAATTGGGCAAAGACTAGATTTTCTATACTTATTACTTATTATATATTATAATATAATATTACAAAGCTGAAGAGTTTGTTTGTTTGCTTTAACGCGCTAATCTCGGGAACTGCTGGTACGAATTGAAAAATTCTTTTTGTGTTGGATAGTCCATTTATCGAGGAAGGCTATAGGATATATAACATTACGCTACGACCCTTAGGAGCCGCGCAGCGTGTGACACCGCGGGGAACAGCTAGTAAATTATAATACAAACTCAATTTTTCTTTTATGAAGGTACCTAGTTACCAAGCGAAGGGTCAATTTTTGTCAGAAGTAAGCCGGAGCACATATCTTTAATGTGATTATATTATTTGTCTATAGAATACGGACTCTGCCATTTTTCAAAGGGAAGCCGGTAGGAATCGAGTTGTATGGAACCTTCGCCACTGCGAGTAGTTACATAAATAAAATAGCCGTAAATATACCGTGAAACAAGAAATTGTAGCAGTAGTAGGGCACTACTTGAAATTACATCGGTCTAGGCATTTCATTTAAAAGTTTTAGCATTTCAACTATATGGTCTGGGAGACCGTCACAAGAATAAATAAACCACCTTTATTAAAAAATAAACCTAAGTATATAGTAAACTGAAAATATAACCCAACTGGGTATTGCCGCCAACCAGACAAAATAATGGTATTGTTTTCAGAGAGTACAGTTTTTAGGAACATAGGTTATAATGTTATTATCTTCTGATACTTTGTATTTTTAAAATGATTATTATGATGATTAATTAATTTTCGCTGCGAAAAACTTGAGGTAATATACAGGCTTTTTATTTAAAATCAATATAGTCTTCAAAGAAAGTTTCCAAGTATATAATATGTCCTAATAAATGACAATATTTTATGAATCGTCAGCTCTCGGCTTAGCAGCATAACGCGAGAATATTTCATAAACTTTTGTAACAACTACCAACAATGGTAAATGTAGTTGAAAACTGTTCCACTTTTATCTGCACGCTCTTTGTCACAAATAAGCGAGCAGAGAAACAAGTATAATTATTTCTACATTAAGAACTGGGAGCAGGAACTTCCTACCTGAGTAAGAAGATAAAAAAACGTGTTAAAGATTACGTCTCTAGTTATAATTAAATGGCACCTCCCGACCTTATATTAAGAAATTCAGGAACCAATTTTTAGGGTTCCGTACCTCAAAAGGTAAAAAAGGAACCCTTAGGTATAAGATCACTCTCTTGTCCGTCTGTCCGTATGTCACCACCAATTTTCAACGGTTGGACCTAGCAAGTTGAGGTACCAGATACTGAGGTCTATAGTCACTATTAGCTGTATAAAAATCAAGGTCTTGAGTCAACACGATAAAAAGTTATGGGCAAATTTAGATTTTCACGAAAAATTGTAAGTATCATTTTATTTATTTTTCGGAATTTTCCGTTCACTTGTGCTGTAAGATCTTGCTTTTAACCAAAATTGACAATTCCAGCTCAACCGGAAGTACCTTATAGGTGTTGGGTCGAAAACCTATATGGTAGTTCCCGTTGACCTAGAATCATGAAATTTGGCAAGAAGCATTGTCTTATAGCACAAGTAAAGGGAAAAATCTGAAAACCGTAAATAAATATGTAGTTTAATAACAAAATACCTACAAGCTTATACGGAACCCTCGTTGCGCGAGTCCAACTCGCACTTCACCGGTTTTTTTTTAATCTTCGGACAACTTTTATCTGTCGAATAGAAATGACAAATTTTCTGAGAAACTTAGGTACTTACCCAACTTCTGTTCCTTAGTTAAAAATATGTGAAGATTGAAAAATCAGCCCTTGAATGCATTTTACATAAATTCTTCCTCTTTCTTCATATACAAACTTCCAGCTGAAAATAAAATCTTGAACAGTAAAAGACTGCATAATAATCACACATTTGCATTTCTTGAATGCTCAACATTTTCTTAACATAAAACACATGATTTAAATATTCGTGCGCTTTTCCTCCAGATTTTAAATTCATTCATTATAATGTATTACTTTTTTACTAGCGGCGTATGTAAGCTCACTGCTTTAAAGTCTGCATCAAGATTTATTTATTTAATTTTTAGGAAAACTCACAGCCAAACAGACAGTGAGTAGTCGTCAAACAAAGAAAGACTAGTTAGACAAGTTGTAGTTGTTGTGTTGTTGTTGTAGTTGTTAGTTTAGTTGTCGACACATATTTTAAGATGCGAATAAACGTGGAATAAAAGAAGGAAGCTTACTGCGTCGAGCCAGTCACACGTTACAAGGGTGATGGAAAATGGTGATGGATGACAAATTCGCGAGGGAATCCGCAATTACCATGCCTATTGCTCAGGATCACTACACTGGTGATTGGTCTGTGATGTCAAAATAATTTTAAACTGTAGCAGGGTCCATAATACAGTGCCCGTTCACTATAGAGATAAAGAACACAAATATTCTTTTAGGCGTAACCGCAGTCGGGTAAAATGAGATGAAACAAAATCAAATAAAAAGAACTCCAATGTAACTAGGATATACCTAGTGTAGTCATTCGTCTGTCAATAAGTCGAGACTAGAAACAATAAATAAAAAAAAAAACAAAAAAACAGTAATCCATCCGATTTAACCCGATATGTAACATATTTGAACACACCACAGAGCATAGAATACTCGCGACGAAAATCGGCAGCGTCTAGAGACGCAAATTTTCAGTGTTCTAACCAAAATGGCCGCCGCTTTCATTTTGTTTTGCAAACCTGGTGGCCTACTATGACGTCATAAAGTAGTACCTATGTTTTATTCCAGAGTGGGAAAGAGATGGCGCTAGACTTTCTGAATAGCTTCGTTTCTTTCCCACACTGGAATGACATTGAAACTATACTGATTTAAGACGTCATGCATGGTATACCCCATGAACGCACACGTTCTGTTTCTTGCCTTAGCCGCCTTCAGGTTTTTCGAATACATTTGTGACATAGTGCCCAGAAAGAGGTGCAAGCGGCCTGGACGCATACCACGAGGGATGGTCTGAAGTGACGAGGGAAAAAACTCCAAGAAAGTGGGACAGCATAGGCTAACCAGGTGGTGCCGAAATTTCAATCCATTGAGTGCACAACTACTATTAAAGTCTGCCAAACGGTGGCAGGATTGGTTTCTATGAAGCGTTGACAATACTACCTCTAGTACACTTCTACCAACTTATATGTGCAGACGGCAAAACACAGAACTAAAATAAAAGTATCAAGTTTGACTTAACGATGCATTTTTTCTTGACAAGCAGCGCCAACTTAAACTGCATACTTATAGTGCTCATATTTTAACAGCCGTCGTCGTGGCGTCTCAAAGCTCTGTAGCACACACACACACTCGTCTATGCAAGTGTACAGTACATCTTTGTGGAGCCCAATATAAAGCTCTTAGTCCGGCTTAGCGCTCCGACATGCGATATGAACGATCAACGTTATTAGGCGCTCGTGTTTCAGACTGTGAGGGGAACTACTAGGTAATATAGTCGATGTAATATACAGGCTGTTCGGTTAAACAAGATACTAGGTTGTCTGCATAAGACTGCTGTAGAACCCATAGAATTTAAAATACTTTTTGGTGTACATTTAGCATTCATGGTACTAACTAATACAATAGAAGTAAGTTGATGTTATATTTATTACGTACGAAATGTATGGTAACAGTTTATTTTATTTTTCTAGTACTTATTTTCAGTTGGTCCTGTAGATTTTTTTGATTCTTGTAAGAAACAGGATCGTTGGCATGGCATCAAAAACAGTGTTTTGTGAAAATTTGCCGTTGTTTTTTACTGACTTTTTCCTCCAAATGTGTCAAAAAGTTAGGGGTAGTACTCTAAGACCGTTTTGTTTTAGTTACAATAGTTAAAGTACAAGTGCAATAGTTACTACTTTCCCTTACTGCCCCATCAAAAAATTCCATAAAAATTATATTTGCAGAGTCGTTGTATTTTTGAAGTTGACCTTTTAAAATGTTCTCCGATTTTAGCGATATTTGCACTACACACAAGGCGTTTTTTAGCCATCTACACCGAGTGCTCAGCGCAAGTATTACAAAAGATGATAACCTAGATTATCTCCAAAAAATGTTGCAATTTTCCACAAACAGTAGTAACCCCTGATATTCTCAGTTTCATTTAAGAAATAATCTCACGACTCCTACACGAGGCACGAAGGACTAATGCCCACTTTCACTAACACCAACTCAATGCCTAAATAAAATCACTCTAATTGAATTTTCAACTCTCTGCTCAGCGTCTAGGGTTGAACTTTCAACAGCGGGATAAGATTTAAGCTTTCTTTTAGGTGTTAGGGCAATAAACTGTAAAAAATGGCAAAAAAAAAGCAAACAACCCAGGATCTCCTCTTAATCCTGGCTTCTTGAAAAAAGCACGTTTCCCTTTTCATAGTAAAAGTCTACACGCATGTAATCCAACCGAAATATGACGCGGTTTCAGCAAATTTCAGCCTGAAAGATTACGGACAAGGAAACCCACTTACTGCACAGCAAAGGCTGAACGCAGTTTTTCGCTCCTCATTTTTTTATTTAATGTAAAACTTTGAACCTGCATGGGAAGTGGGTTAGAATGAGTGCTTTTTAGGCTTAAACTGAAAACTTCCTCAAAGTGGCTTTTGGCTTAATGGCCGATGCTTTACAAAAAATATGCGCATACTCACCTATTGATGTCCAATATTGTACAGGGTGGAAGGGAGACCAGCGCACAAACGGTTACCGAGTTACCAGTATATCATTCTGAACCACTTATAAATATTTTTTTTATTTATTAATCTTTATTAATTCCACACAATCAAATAACATTTAAAATTATAAATAACTTTATTATAGTGGTATAAATAACCTTTTTGTATTACCGATGAAAAATCTCTGTGTCAGAATGATGTTTTATGAACCCGCGTCAGTGACCCGTCCATCCTGTTTTTTGTGTTTTGTAATAATGTTCAGTGAGGCAATATTCTCACTGAAGTAGAGTAGTAATAATACGGGGTGGAAGGGTCACCGACCCGAAAACGGTTACCACGTATTCAGTACATCATTCTGAGCGTATTTAAATTTATCATCCGTTATTAAAAAAAAAAATAGCTGTTTCCTACAAAAGTGCAAACCTACACGGTCAAAATGTAAGGAACAGGTGTTTTTTTGTTAATGACTGATGAAAAATTTCTAAGGGGGGGGGCCCGTACACAGTACTAATTGAGAAATCATTGGAAGGTGGCACCGGTGACTAAAAAGTTGTGCGGTAATCGGTTGTCGTGGTATAGGTATGTGATGCGGAGGAATGAGGAAAATAACGTGAGGAAAGCTTTGAGTCCCCAGAGCGGGAGGAAACACTTGATGATTTCCCACCCCTAAAAAAAAAAAGAGGAAAGCTTTGAGTATGAATGTGGATGATTATAAGTGTAAAAAGACGAAGAGATGGATTGACTGTGTGAAAAATGATATGGCTAGAAAGGGGGTGACTAATGAGATGACGACCAATAGAAAAGTAAGGAAGAAGAAGACATGCTGCGCCGACTAAATAAATTGGGATAAGAGTAGGAACATGAATTGAGAAAACACTTAAATAAAATACAATTTGTCGTGCTCATAACTTGTGTCACTAGATAACGAGGCAAAGTTTCTTAAACTTATCCCTGTCTATGTCTACATCTTGTCTGAAGTTCTCAAGATGTACAGCTCAATTTTTTAGGGAAGTTTTATCTTGTACTCGTAACTCTAGACGGAATCCAGTCACTCTCGAGTTTTTGAACAAAACTTTGTCCCAGATGTCTTAACTGTATTGAATTCTGGGGTAAGCTCGCTTTTGTACATAACCTGGAATATGGCAGCAATTTATGTGTTTTTTTTTCAATTACTTTACAACTAAGTACCTACTATGTAATAGCGTACGTAGTCCCCTTTTTAGTATATGAATTAAACATAAAAAAAAACACATGAAACTCACCGTCAGACATGAAAACCTACTTGGTTTCAAGGTATGTATAGATAGATCTACAGATTGTCGAAAGTAAAGACAAGTGATTATTAAAAAATAACGAAATGAAAAACCACACTCAATCCATCAACTATATTTTCAATAATTTAATGCAATTTCAAACCAACGTTCATAAGATAAAACAGTAGCTAAAACCTATGTATACTTAAATACAAACGAATACATCTACAAAAATGTAAGCACACCCCATCAACTTACACTCGGCCAATTTGCTCTGCGAACACTTGAGTGAAAGCGTGTTACTTACTCGGTTTACGTCAAAAGTCCAGATGAAACCCGACACCGAAACGCACCCGCCTTTGTTTATCAATCAAAGTACTTCCAACTAAACGCAACACGCGGATCTCATTATGTGGCTCATAGAACAAAATATCCCTTTGGAAGGTAAAGCCTCCGCAGCGCTGTGAGTCAACAAATATCTTCAGCTCAGATCCATTCTCGTAATTTTTGTGCATCGCCAAACTCACATTTGTCGGCGCCCCTCGGCAGCCCTCGGTTATTATCGTCGCTAACCGCAAGTCTGGGGAAAACTGTTTGTACAAACACAACTGGAGACCAGCTCTGCTAGCCGTTGACGATAAAGTGAAACTGGGTCTGTCGTACCGCGCACTGACCGAAAGATCCGGGGTCGGCGGGTACGCAAGCGGCCTGAATCCAATCTCGGTACCAAAACAAAAGTCAGGCAGCACCTTGTACATCCACTGCGTCACCAAACGTAGTGTGTTTGGGTCCACATCCTGCACAGAACATGAAATCGAACCCACTGACTTCTCATTATCTTTCTCGAAAGTTATTTCAGTTTCTGACGACACCAAGTCCCTGATCCTCGACGTTAGCCGCATCTCGTACGCTCCATCTAACATTTCTTTGTACGTGGCCGTCGCAGAACCAGCGGAGTCTATCACCAGCCCTTCGCCGGTGTTTTTTGGCTCCATTTCCTTGTGGATTAAGTGAGAGAAACACTTATACGACTCTTTAGTCTTCCCATAGTTGTACTGTTGAACTAGTTTGACCTTGTTCATGATTTCTCTGAGGATAATCAGTCTGGCGCCGATGAAGCACTTGGGGAACGTACTCTTGGCTTCAGCGTGGACGTCACATAGCTTGATTGTTCTGTACCTCCGTGGCTCGACCACGATAATCCCCTTCTTCTTCGGGAGTAATCTTTGCAGTGAGGAGACAAAGCTGCTGACTTCTTCCTTGAGTTTTTCCTCGTTTATGTCCATTGTGATTAATTTATTTATTTGATATTTTGTTTGTTGGATAGAGTTGGATAACAGGTCAAACGTCATTGACCTGTCTGGTTTTATTTTCGTTTGGCTGAGCGCTGTCGACGTGTCCGGCCAGTCGCACGCTGCAAGGAGTTTGTGTATTTTTAGTTGTCTTTGAGATAGCGCGATTTATTTTTGACACTTCCTCTTGCTGGCTGAACTAAAGCTGTATGTACACGCTAAGTATAGTTGTACAAGTACACGCTAAGTACTCTTGGATCTTGGATCTTTTAGCGCTGTCGTAGCAGTGTGCGTCGTTAGTGCACATTTGTAAAAATCGTAGAAAATTGAAAAAAGTTGGTGGCTGTAGTTCCAATTTTGGTCACGCTTAAGATTCATGTTCAAATTGTACCCAACAAATTACTCAATAAAGGCCAGCCAATAAACTGAAATTATAATTAGCGGAAGAGAAATCGAGTGAATATTAACCAAAAAGACCTTACTAATTTTCAATAACAAGCTTTATTTAATTACGTGTTGTTTTTCCGTCGTTTCTTCTTCAAACGTCGCCGTTTACTCTCACCTATAAATCAGTACATAATCTAATATTAACAGGAAACACACTGATTCCATTCAATGTCAATCTGTATCTCCTTCAATTTATTAAAGAGGCCGTCGATCCGTCGCCGGCCATTCATGGCCCATTCATTCTTGTTCGATGTCCATTCACGACACTCTTGTTTACTCGACCGTGACACTTGGTAACAGAACACATCGCAGATATTATATTTATAGGGATAGCGTTGGATATCTTTCAAGGGTATATTTATTTATGCATGATGGATTTTGTTGAGTAATTGACACTTCGGACACAACATAACTTCAAGTTAAGGTGAAAACCAATCTTTTGGCGCATTAGAAACATCGAAACTGACGCCATCTTGTATTTTCAAAACGATTTTTGACATTAACGTCACTGTAATTACAAGGTGTAAATGGACCCTTCATTATTTAGAGTGTCATCATGGTTCTATTGGCGCTTTCATGACATAGCCAGGAGGAAACTGTGAAACTTAACTAACAAAAGTTACTCAAACACAAATGTAGCAAAGTAAATCTAGAATAAAATAAAAAAACCGTAACTTTAACTTTTAGGCATTAGTTAATCGTACATTTTTATAATATCTGTGGAGGCTTGTTATTAGCAACTTATATATATATTATATATTATTATTGTTACCTATTATTTTGTTATTAGTCTGTAAGCCTTCTTAAAATGAATAAAATAAAATAAATAAATAAATAGATACAATTTACAAGCATAACCAGTGCAAATTTATTCAAGGACAAATTAAAGACATATTTATTGAGGAAGGGCTATTAAGTACAGTATTGAAGAGTCATTGCAGTCATCAGAGTTTCTCATCAGTTGAGAAATGACAATAAAGTAATTAAGTGACTATTAATTTTATTATTGTAAAAAAATGAGCTATTGTTATTTTTTTTATTATCTAATCTAATCTTCTTTCTAATCTAACTAATCCTTTTTAATCTAATTTTAAGTTATTTTCTACACAATGTATTTTGTTAAGAAATAAAAGACAAGACTTAACTAATAGCGCTAGCATATAGCTGGTCATTTTATATTTCAAAATAGCTTGACCTCATTGGTCAGTTTAGGCTTTAGCTATGGTCGCGACATCTACAATTAGCTTTTAACGGTCTTCCTCATTGGAATAAACAATAAGATGGCGTTAGTTCCAACTACGACCACAACGCCTATGTGTCTAACACAGAACGGTTTAAAAGGTGTCAATATCATTGAAGCGCTTCCAAATCCCCGTTGAACGTTACATATGGATCAGGAACAGTCTTGGATGTAATACCCAATCTGACAAAGTTTTAGTCAGAAATTCATAGCCCTTTCTACCCAAAATTATCTCGCTATCCAACTACACAAAACATCATCACCTGCCTAGACTTTTTCAACTAAGTTGGAGTCGGTTCCCAGGCTAACCGGATGCAGTGAAATACCAGTATTTTATATGGAGCAACTGCCTATCTGACCACCACTACCCAGTTACTGTCCACCCCTTGGTAAGACTGGTTGTCAGACTTTAAGGCTTCTGAATACCTACCGGTTACGACTATGAAATAACAGGATCAACAGCTTAACGTGCTTTCCGAGGTACGAAGATGTCTCGTTAACTAATAAATCAACTACACAAAATGTACCATCAAAATGCTTTATAATTTAGCCAGTCAAGTTCCAGAATGATTTATCACTTCACTTGTTATCTGCCACCTGCGTCCAACTACCCAGATCTCCAGGGTCTACCAGTTTGAACCCTTTTAGCGAATTGCTGCGAAAGTGACAAGCATTTGAACGGACTATTTTAGGTTCAAAGCAGACTTTATTTGACGGAAAGTAAAAGCTTTCGCGTGATTGTCGAGGGTTTCAAGTGGTTTGTTAGAGGGAGGTTTTAAAATAAAGATGATTGGGTCGGTGGTGAATAGGGATGGGTGGTTGGATTTTATTGTACTTACCTAAGGGCAGGAATAGATGCCCGTAATTTGCAGACATTATACCTTCACGATATCTGATTGGTTGATGTTAGAATTACACATTTTGTGCCAGTTACTAGCATGTGTAATCCTGCTTGATCTGGAATTTAAGTTGGGGAAGTATCATCATCATTCATCATCATCATCAGCCTATAGCAGTCCACTGCTGGACATAGGCCTCCTCAATCGCACGCCATTCAACTCGATTATCAGCAACTCTCATCCAGTTGCTACCAGCCACCCTGCGAAGATCGTCACCCCACCGAGTATGAGGGCGTCCCTTACGTTTGCCGATTCGCGGTCTCCACTCAAGAACACGGCTACCCCAACGGTCATCGGTCCTACGGCTAATATGACCAGCCCATTGCCACTTCATCTTACTTATTCTGTGAGCTATGGGGAAGTATGTGTAGTAATATTCACGGGTATTTCTGGTGTCTGACTCAGTTGCAGTCCATAATAATTTACTTGTGTGTGAAAGTCGCAAAATAATATTTTTTTATAGAGCTATCTACTGCTGAAATGCATGTGATTTTTACCTTGAACTACAAGATTAGCTCTTGAGTTTCACACATAAAAGTTATTTTTTCAACAAATCGAATGACTTCGACAAGGGTGCGCTGTTGGTAAGAAACATTTGTGGTTATACTTGGTAAATAATAGTTCCATGCATTTGTGACATTTTATTGCACAATTAATGGAGATGGCAACTGTGAAACTACAGTAGTTTCTACTACGCTAGTAAAGCTGGTTCCAAGCATCGCCAGTCGCGTTCGTGTTCCACGCGCGCCTCAAAGAGTTGTCAGCAAACGGGAGGGGCCCGCAAGGGCCGGTGCCTGCCAGGGCTGCGGGACTGTTCGAAAGAGATACCGCGGCCCTGGAACATAAAGGGCCAATGAAGGAACATGGGTGGTTTTTAGTCAGTAAGAGTCTGACACTCCCTTCCGCTCCGCCCAGAGCGGGAGGAGTCATTTGATGATTTCCCACCCTCCAAAAAAAAAAAAAAAAAGCATCGCCACTGGTTGAAAATGTGGTAATTACATTTTAAATTTCAAAATATCTTGACTTCATTGGTCAGACTGGGACCTAGCTATGGTCGCGCCATCTACAATGAGGTTTTAACGGTTTTCCCCATTGAAAAAACAACATGGCATAGTTCCCATTTTTGGCCAAGAGCCAAAATATCCATGTACAATGGATTCCTTTTATTTCAGAAATTATAATTTTCAGACGGTGCCGCTTGTTCGTGTTTGATTTAGCTCAAGATTTACCTCATTAGATACCTTAGTACCTTAAGAGGTGAAAGAAGTATCTAATGAGGTAAATCTTTACATAAATATACAAAAGTCTAAGTGCGAACCAACACAAAACACAAGCGACTACACTGAATTCCTAAAAGTGTTACAATTCGTAGGCAGCTACTCCCGTCTGACCACCTCTAAAGGATATTGAAACCGAGGCACTAGCGCAAACATGCGACGTAAACCAAAAATTTTGATTGGAAAATGCAACTTTTCTGTAGCATTTAATTTTTAGTTAAACGTTTTGCGAAAAGCACAATAAGTAGGAGTTAGGGCCGTATGACGCTTCGCGGGTTGAAACAGTATCGTAAGTCCTCATCGGTACTCTCTCTACTCCAAGCGAGCAAGATGTTCTGGGTACGATTCCCAGCAGGAGCTTAACATCACCAAACGGCTTTCCACAATCTGCCTGAAGCGTGCCCTCAGCTTTTTCGATGCGTTCGCCATGGCGTTGTGTGAAAGCTAATGATACTGGGCCAGGTAGACGGTAAACGCGAAAGGTAGAGCACCAGCAAGATAACGATCAAGAATGCTGTTGGAGGCAGCCTGTACCGAGCGGTTCACACTGCAGAAGACCGCGTGGCTTGGAGACGTGTCATAAGTGTTCTTGGGTTTTCCATCCAGAATTACTCAGTAGCAGCCACGGAGTTTGGATTTGTACCCGGTTTATGGAAATACCCATAGGCTTGCCCATGGTGGTCACTTAAACATAACTGGCGAAATGTGGGTGTACTATTAGGTACACCTCTGCCTAACCCTTCGGGGTTCAAAAGCGTGATGTTGTGTTAAAATCGTTCGATTTTATTAACGTTGCGTTTACCCCGCATATCCATGCTAGGCCCACTGTCTAAAGGTTATTGAAACCGTACGTTTTTAACTGAACTCTGGTAAAATAAACTACGGTAACGGATATTATAAATATTAGGAATAGGTGTGGATTCCGCGCAACGCCGCTCGCTTCCCGGTTCGATACCCGGCTCGAACAATATTTACTGCTGCGAAGCGTGTGCTGTTTGATTCCTTTATTTATTACCCGACTACAGCGGTGTTAAAAGAAGGTTCTTTATTTTTAACACCATTCTCTTTGTAAATGTAATTAAAAGTTTTAGTACTATATGAAAGCCACGAGTCGGTTATGATGGTGTTAATTTTTGTTTCATCTAGGTAGGTATGCTTTATCGATCTACGATGTGCTGGGACACAGGATTCTTTTCCATAAGAGGAGGTGAGCCGTAATAGCCTAGCCTTTTCCCAACTATGTTGGGGTCGGCTTCCAGTCTTACCGGATTCAGCTGAATACTGGTATTTTACATGGTGCGACTGCCTATCTGACCTCCACAATCCACTTAGTACTGAGTTATATAGTCAGTGATCCGATAGTTTGACAAACCAGTCTTACCAAGGGGATGGTACCCCTTGGTAAGACTGATTGTCAAACTTTCGTGCCACTGACTACCTGGAACGACAGTCAAAAAACTACAAATGATATCCTAGATCAACGGTTTAGCGTCCTTTCCGAGGCACGAGGGAAACTCGGTGTGTGTAGGGTGGTCACCCATCCACGGACCATCCTAGGCAAACGCGGCTTAACCCGAAGATCGACCCGAGCGGCTGCTATAATTAACCCACGAGCTCCTATCGATTGGGCGATTCTAACGACTCAAATCTTTAACTATCACAATATCCCCTATACTGCAGTTATAACAAAAGCAATGAGGGCCCCGGATATTATAAATGTTTACAATTTATCGTTAGCGCAACGTTCCGGGTTCGACACCCGGGTCAAACATTGTTTACAATTTCAGCTCGTTCCGTTTTGTAATATATTACATGAAACAGATGTGTTTAGGTGGTTACCCGACCGTGCAGAGAATGTGTAATGGTTTTACTAACAAAATGGTGTAGCTGTAATTGGCTGTGAAAGGACATTAGAAATGTTTCCGTCATTTTCGTAATGCTATGACGCTTTATTTGCTAGGAGGGTTAGGCAGTAATAGAGTGCTAATTTCTAATAATTGTAGTGAATAAGTTGAAACGAAAAAAAAGTTTTTTTTTAAAAGAGCCTCTTATGATCATCACCACTATTCTCAAAACGGTGAGGGGAAACATCATGAGGAGTCATAACTGTAACTTATACCAACCTGCACTGGTCCCGCGTGGTGGATTACAGCCCACTCCCACTCACTGAGAAGAGGACCGCGTCCCAGCTGTGGGAAGATTATAGGCTGTTCTGTTCTGTTTTCGTGTGATTAGTGCTTAACCTGGTGTCAGAGTTTTTATGCCGCCCATGGGCCTCTGACTTGGCTTTACATGCCGTCGAAAAATATCTGATTTTACATATACAACAATATTTTCAACTATCAATGTTCATAACCATTCGAGAAATAAGTTAAACAATTTTCCATCAAAAAGCCTTTCCTCAACAATTCGAACGGTCTAAAATATAGCTCTGTTACTTTATCAGGCTATAAATCGATAGGTCTCCAGTTGGCGTCAAGTACCTCTTAAATTGCTCATAATATCCCGAACCTATTAAAGTTGATTGGACAAATTGGACTTATTGAGCCCTCCCCTTTAAGTTAAAACAGCAGATTTTGTTGAAACTTATTAAGTGCCACCCTTAAGTTTCTCTTGAAGTTCAAATTTAAGGTTTATTTTAGTTTTAAGTAAGTTTTAGAAATGATTACTAAGAAGGGGTCTTGATTTTGTAATTTTTTCGGGTGATCAGTTATTTACTTTAATGATATAATAAATGATTAACGATATTTATTTATGTAAATTGGTTTAAAAAAAAAACATTTTTGAACGTCACAATAAATTTTCTTTTGATATAAGAACCACACACATGTAAGTCGGCTTGTCCAAGTCCAGTCAATGCACGCGTTTGTTAGTAATCGTGTAGATTATTTATTAGTCGTTTTACGAACGTGCAGTGACATTCAACCTTAGGGTGTTAAAACAATTAAGTAGGTCGACAATATGATAACATTGATAACTTAAGCCGCAGTAGCTATTCAAAATTCGGATGTGTCTGGAAACTATAATTATCAATTTCTCGCGATTTATCCGTCAGTTTCACTACCCTTAAATACCTCTTTTCCAATTTAGATAAGTATCCGTCCATTAATATTAAACTGATGATGGAGTAAAGCCGGCTCACCAAATAACGCCAACAGGCGATTAGCGCTCTAGTAATTAATGTGGTAGGGGTGAAATTTGATTAAATCCACTACTGAAATGCTGGCTGGCTTTGTAAAATGTAAAACACTGAATCTGAAATTAAGCAAGGTTTAACTTTTTAACTGACTGGCCGGCTCTCTGACAATTCAAAAGCATAATTGGTTTAATTAAATTGAAAAGAGTTTTGAAGAAATGAGATCCAATCCCGGTTGAGATGAATAAAAAATTTGGCATAGTAACGAACGATTTTTTCATGAAATAATAATTCAATGGGATTAAAAATGAACTTAAATACGTACGAGTAACGGTCGCGAATCATATTTTGTTCAACATACAGCCTGACAATGAACGGCAATTGCAAAAAACGAGAGAAAATTTGAATTTCGCGGGCTACCCTGGCTCTAAAATTCATGAAAAATAGCTCAAAGAGTTCTTATAGTGATCCAAATTTTCGAAAACAAAGACCCAAAACTGAAAGATCTATATTTGGTAATTCATGGAATTATGGAAACCTTGCAAATTAAGAGCAGAAACGTACGTTTGTTACTCACTCCTAATTAGCGGTGGTTTGTCGAAAACATTGGCTAATAAACTAATGAAGGAGTATTCCACACGGTGTGACTAACTGCCGATTTCTATTTTTGACCGATATTTTTCAGTTTATTGTTATACTTTCGTATTCTCAGCCTACTAATATAACTACGTCTCAAATGTTAGAGTAGAGTATTTTTGTTTAGCGTTGACACCATCTTTATTTCTACAGGACATTTTCACATTTCCCCTTATCATCTGTTTAGTCTATTCCGAACTATGTTGGGTCGGCTTCCAGTCTAACCGGATGCAGCTTAATACGAGTATTTTACATGGAGCGACTGCCTATCTGACCTCCACAACCCAGTTAGTACTGGGTAATACGATACCCTTTGGTAAGATTGGTTGTCTGACTTTCGGGCCTGTGACTACCTTTAGACACTGTCTAGATCTACAAATGACAACCGGGACCAACGGCTTAACGTGCTTTCCGAGGCACGGAGGAAACACGGCATGGTATCACATATCCTCTAATAATAGGTAATTAATCAAATTATCTGTATAACATAATCTATTGAAACCTACTACATAATTATTTATCAATAAAACCAACCGAGTTGGACGTGGCAAATAAACTGACAGCAGTTTAACGAAAAACAAGTTTTTCGGGTCAAACCAAAAAACAATTTTCCCGATTGTTTCTATCTAAAAATAAACAACCCCTAGTCTCCATGGAACTGTCGGAAGAGGGTAGTGACAATTTAAAATTGTGCGGGTAGAATGACTTCCTAATACTGTGCCAAATTGCAACTTTCAACGTCAGAATGTGTTCCAAGAAAGGGGAGTGACACACGGACAGACATCGCGTCTGCTTAAGTGTTCCGGACCGCCAATAGTTTCCGCAGAACATTGAGATAAAAATAAAATGGGAATGTGAATAGTTAGTTCGGAAAAAGCAGAATTTTGTTAATATGTTTTATTAACACAAAATCAACAAAACATATTTTTATGTATCAATAATAACTAGTATCCTGAAATATCGTACCTTTTTTGTGCATATATATTGTATTTGTATCAAAAACGTTAGGTGTTATGGAAACACCAATATCCAAAATTAGAGTTAACAGATATTCGAAAAGTGTTATTGATTCTGTAGCTTTTCAGTGGATTAAGCTCAAATATTAGGTAAAGGACCTTCACAAAGTCGTCAACCAAGCATTTTCAAACGATATGAGCCAATGTATAGATGCCAGTGTACATGTCATGTACGGATATTGGAGCTGTAGATCAGTATAATTATGTACCTACATAACTTTTGAAATAAACACTGGGCACCTCGACTATGTGGGCCGTTTGGCGTGATGTGATGCGTACGTCTGTATGAGTATATGGCGCTCTAAAATACAAGGCGGTGTGTCTACCCTTATCATAATAAAACTATGTGTTACCTTACCTTTACAATGATGCAATACTGTTAATAAAACTAAGAATTTTGTTCACGAGAACACTTCCGACAACCTGTCCTAAAGTTTCCCAGAAGATTTGTGAAACACTCACTATATAACTTTTGTTGGAATGGATATTTTTTTGTAGAAAAATTACGTTTCACGGTAGGTACTCAATGTAACGCACTCAAAACATTGTGACGATGCATTGAATAGTACAGGACTACAGGAGTCATGGAGGTATTTAAAGTAAAGTTATAAAACACTTGTATTTTTTTTAAACTTGTTAAAGTTGAAATTTTGGGTATGATTTCGAACAAAAAAATGATTGGAATGACGAGGAGAACAAGTGCCTTTCGGCTTCATTAAGGGTGCTTTTACACCCTTTATACACTGATTCTGGGTATTACTTGCAAAATAAACACGAACGAATTCACGCCAATTCAGTCTCGTCTCTCATACATAACACACGCTATTTTGGTATACAGCAAAGCCGCGTTTCCTTAAACGAACATGCGAACGAGCAAAAAGGTTGTATTTCAAGAGATAAAAACGATTAGGCGCCTGTTACGGTATAACGATTACGTCTCAACTTTTCAAGCGATGAACAACAACTGTTGGTCACAGTTTAACTTCATACAGTAGCTCGACATCGTCATCATCTGCCGAGTCTTTTTCCAACTATGTTGGGGTCGAATTTTAGTCTAACCGAATGCAGCTGAATATCAGTTCCTGGAGCGTTTGCCTGATCTGATGTCCACATCCTATTTACTGGTAAGACTAAGTACAGTAAGTAGCCTTTAACACCAAAATTATAAGTGGCATACCATACAGGTCAATATTCGAATTAAAGGGCAATATTCAAACTAAAAAATTCACATCGGCAATTTCATCTCAGTGGCAATCAATGTATTTTAGGATGAGATTCAAATGCGATCGTTCTTTAAAATGCTTTCACAACAAATCCGGGAACAACGCGGTAAGGTTGCCGGAAAGCTGTAAGAAAAGAGACACAGGGGACGTAACCTATAGCATTACGTACGAGGGTCGGACCAATTAAAGCAACACCTAGACATCAAGATCTCCGACGCATTACAACAAGCCAGAGACCGTCACAAATGGATCGTGAATGTTTAGTTGAGCATATCAGAACACTCGAACTAAAAAGGTGACACTCTGACCAATGCTGCTATTTATCCCAATTTTCAAACTTCAAATAGTTATCTTGATAATCACCGTTGATAAAACTGGCAGCAAAATTTTATTGAGAGATAAACAGTGACATACAAAAATCATGAAACCGGTGTCCTGAATAATTCGCGGTAGTAAGTATTTAGATTAGCTAAACCAATCACAGCCTGCAGCTAACATAGATTTGCATAGATTATACTTGCAATGTTCAAACATGATCAAATTATTAGTACAATGATGTCGATGTCTAAAACTGCATAAATTAGCTATAATATTGAATCAAATCAAACTAAAGCAGTTCTGTGGTAGCATTGAATATGTTACGGGTAATGCTAGAAGAAGTGCACCTACGTGTACCCGGGTAGACTTAGTATTATCCAAGATTTTTGGGTAACACTAAATTTATCTTAAATATTCGGACTTTACCCAAAAAGCTTGAGAAATACTAAATTTATCCCGTGTAAACCTATGTTCACTTCTTCTTCTAGCATTACCCGTAAGAAATACATGAAATAATGACGTTTAATTAAGTTTTATTTTCAGTTGGCTGGAAATAATCATAAGTTGATGAGTAATAGAGAAGTATGGAAGAAGACATACTCTGTCGACCCCTAATAAATTGGGATAAGGGCAGGGGAATTATGATAGTGCATTTAAAAACTGATTGGAAACTAATAATTTATACATTACTAGAGATTTTGCTCACGGGAACCCACTGTCGGTATAAAAAGTAGGGACCATATTCTGAGTTCCTCAGGTTATGGTGTAACTGGGTAATTTTATAGTTAACTAGCGGCTCGTCCCGGCTTTGCACGGGTGCCTATGTTACTCAGGGTGAATGTAGCTTTCCAATGGTGAAAGATTTTTTGAAATCGGCACAGTAGTTTTTGAGTTTACTCATTACAAACATACACACACACAAAAATACAATTTTTTCCTCTTTATAATATTAGTGTAGATTTAAACGTTTCGCTATTAAAGGCGTAAATAGAGCACATACAGACAAACAGACAAATGAACCGATAGATCGACTCCCAGCGTTTCTATTGCATTTTTTATTAAACTTGCAATGTTTTTATGCTTATTTAGGTCAAATCTTGCAACTGAATGAATCTCCAACTCCAATATCACTAAACGTGACGTGACGTGTGACGTGTTTAGTTTGGATGATAATGCATGGCAACAATATTTTGATTTAAAAGAGTGTCCATGGAGTTTCTTGCCCATTCTTCTCCATAGAGATCTACGTTTTGGAATGTGCAACTACAGTACTTTCTCAAGCTATTATGCCGTGTGTGACTGGGACTGTAGTTTCGCTTTTATTTTTTGTTTTTTTTGACATTCAAAAGTGCCTGTAATTGAAATAAATACTTTGAGTTTGAGTTTTGAGTTTATGGTTAACTAAGCGATGTCATTCCAAATCCAATATGGTGGACTAGTTATTTGTTATGCATCCCCGTGGCATCAGTATCAATTAAAAGGGTTTGCTGGGAAGAATACGAAAAAAACGGATGACGTCACACCTATATTCAAAAATTAAATGTTGTTATTAAAAATGTATTTTTACTATAAGCTTGTTTTACAAATAAATGATTAAGATAAAGAGTCTTTTAATCTTGGTCTTCTGAATCTTTTTATGCTATGTTGTAGGTTTACTTTCGTTTAACTTATCGCCCTAAATCTAGTTTTATCGTTTTAATAAAAGGTTTTTAAGTCTCACTTGGAGTTGAATTTGAGTATGTTTACGTGGACTTGGATACTATTCTAAGTTTGACGATTTTAGATTCCACATTTTCTTCATCAATGGATGAATTGTAAAAGTCACATTTATACTATCCCGGATTTGCTCGTGCAGGAGATGCGTAGATTTATTAATCTTTGAGGGATCCAATCCATCACGATATTAAAAAAAAAATCAAAAACACATGACACGTAATTTTTTGTACATTTCCAAAACCAAATTACTCCCTATGTCTTTTCTATTTTTGCGTATGAAAATACGCGCTTTGGACGTGGAGTTGCGGACACCAGCACCAGGACGTCGCTTCCGCTGACAAGTACCACTGATCAGCCAGCACAAGTGAAGTGTGAACAAGTGAAGTGCCACTAACATACTCGTAGTTTTAAGTCTTATTTATTAACACAAGTTTTAATAAATAAGACTAAGAATAAGAGAGTTTATAAGGTAGGTACTTGCGGCTCGTCCCGGCTTTGCACGGGTGTCTATGTTACTCAGGGTGAATGTAACTTTCCAATGGTGAAAGATTTTTTGAAATCGGCACAGTAGTTTTTGAGTTTACTCATTACAAACATACACAAATACAAAAAATATTAGTGTAGATATATCTATGGGCCATTGTAGCCTGAAATAAATGATGTTTATGCTATACAACATTGTACTTACTCCCAATTTCCTCTTGTTTCAGTGTAACAATGTGGTCAGCAAAGAAAACTGACAGCAACAATGCCAGCACTCCGTCTGCGGAGGAGGAGATCAAAGTGGTGCTGGTAGGAGACACTCAGTGTGGGAAGACCTCGCTTGTCCAGAGGTTCGTCTCCGACACCTTTATTGAGGTAAGTCTTTCAAGGTTTATTTTATTATATCGTGTTTCTCTTAACTGACAAGGCAAGGTACCATGCCGTGCTGACTGTGTTTCCGTACCCAAAGGGTGCAACGGAACCCTATTTCTAAGGGTCATACAAAAAGCTTTTGGTAATTTTTTGCTCGATCTTAATAACGGTGGACAGCTGTTCCATACATTTTGACCGTGAAGGTACTGCACTTTTGTAGGAGGAAAACAGCAGACATTTTTAATAACCGATGAAAAATTTCTAGTGACCTGTGACTATCGCCGATTTACACCTCAACTACTTGGACCAGAAATAAAGACCACAGAGAACTTAGAACTTAATTAGTTAACCACCCAGAACTGACACAGAAACACAATATTATAATTACGTTCAACACAAATCGCGTACCTACTTCATTAACGTGTTATTGACAGATGTTTAATTACTATTAAACGAAGACCCTGCCAGTGACGTTTGTGAGATACATGGATATCTCTGTCTGTCTAATCCGAAATGTAATCATGTCTATCGAATAACTGAAGATCAGTTGAAGAGGATTATGGTGGATTAGCGAACTCGTGGCATAGACAAAGTAACATATTAACAGGGATAAACATGTGAAAAAATTAAAAATGTATAAATAAATATCTTGGGACAACCAACACACCGCCATCTGATCCCAAACTAGGCAGAGCCTGTACTATGGCAACCAGACAACTGATAAACATACTTATATAAGTTTTTAAACTGTCATGGTCACTAACATGCGCTGTTGCAAGCACCATGATCACGGATAAACTGAAGTAACACTGATAACTTCAGTTTATCCGTGATCATGGTGCTTGCAACAGCGCCGAAATATCGGGAACTCAAAATAAATAGTGGACATGGTAAATATCCCGTTTCTAGTGTTAATTATAATACTTATATATTTCTAAATACATACATATTATAGATAAATTACACACCCAGACACAGAACAAATAATCGTACTCATCGCACAAAGATTTGTCCTGTGTGGGAATCGAAGCCACAACCTCCGTCCTAGCAGTCAGGGTCACTAACCATTAGACCAACAGGCCAGTCGAAACTGAAAAGTTTATGTTCATCTGGTTAAAAGTAGAAAATTGTATGAATATCGATGCGGACTTCAAGTGTTCAGCTCCATTGTTTCAAGGCGCGCGATCGAGCATGCGCCAGGCAGCATGCTCGATCGCGCGCCTTGAAACAATGGTAATACGGTGCAGCCAGTCATTTGTTATTCTGTGTGAATTGACTAAAGAGGAAACTGATTATAAAGGAAAGGGCTAAATATTTAAACCGGTTGTATAAAAGCCCCCTTTCTGTTAACAAATAATTAAAAGCCCCTTTACTGTTAACAAAGAAGTAAAAGCCCCTTTTCTGTTTACAAAGAAGTAAAAGCCCCCTTTCTGTTTACAAAGAATTAAAAAAAAAACTGAGAAGTGCCCCACGTTCTGTACAGTGGTCGCGCGAAAAGTGCTCCACACTGAGAGGAGTGAACACATAAAGCGAACGAATACTATTCAAATACTTTTTTAAGCTTTCATGGTTTAAAACTTAATTTATATTTTCACTTACGGGATGATACTTATGATTTTGAACTCCCGATATTTATTTTTAGCTCAAAATCATGAACAATCACGGAAGTCAGTGATATCCCGTAAGTGACAATATAAGTTTACTATTCAAATGTCTTTGTCAACAAAAACGTAACTATAACCATCTCCTGATGGTCTTCTATTCGTCGAGAATTACAAGACGCCGCAATTTCGTCTTAACTCCAGGAAGGAAGTTGCAAGACTGACACTAAATTATTACAGTTACCAACGACTAATTCTCTTATAAATATCTCGCTCGCGGAAGCTGTCACATCTCAATCTACATAATTGCTGATAACACAAGACAGAAACAGATTAAATTTCACATACGCTAATTCTGACAGTTCAGACTGACGCCATGACAGTTTGACATGTTGCTTCAGTAAAGTTACGAAGTAAACATGTTATGAACGATGAAAATGTCACCATGAAATTGGGGAATTTACTTTTTGTTTTCATTTTTCTGCTTTCTCTCATTCCTTTTGTTTTTTTTTCTTGGTGATAGAGGGAACGGAAATGTTAATGGGTTGTCAATGTCAAGATTGGATTGACGTCAATAAGTCAACTTTGTTTTTGTGTTTATGGCATTCGTTTATAAATATAGTGGCATTCATAAGAAAGCTTTCGTAATTTAGATTTGATTGATGAGAACGTGGGTGAAGTGAGTATTAAGAATCGTAACAGATGATGTAGTTTCTGCCTATACCATGTCCATGGGTAAAATGCGTGAGTTTATGAATATATGAGAATTTTCATCTGTCTAAAGCATCGATCTATAAGTCTCTAAATTGCCGATAGGCGCTTCACAAAAGGCCACACAAGTTAGACCACGAATTCGTGGTCTTATTTCAAATTAGTGCGGTCCAACCATAGCTTTAATAAGACGTCAAAATGCCGCAGTGCGTGTTCAAAATTGTAAAAATAACCACCGTAATACCAAGATTTCTGATGGAATATCCTTCTTTCGGTAAGTTTATGCCAACAACAATACCTAGGTTCCTAACCAAAATAATAACCATAACAAAAAAATAAATAGTTTTTGTATCTTTAGTTAAAAGATACAAAAACTATTTATTTTTTTGTTAGTCTATTTGAGTGTCCCACTGCTGGGCAAAGGCCTGGCCTTTCTTCTTCCAAACCTCTCTATCCTGTCGATATCTGGCCATGTTCGCCCCGCAAACGAGATCAGATCGTCACAGCACTATCGCCACGTCTACCTCGACGGTCTCGACAGTCCAATGAGTGACGATCGTTGCCCATCCCTCCGGGCGCATTCGTGCTACGTTACCAGTCCACTCCCACTTCAACTTCGCTATTTTTAGGGTTCCGTACCCAAAGGGTAAAACGGGATCCTATTACTAAGACTTCGCTGTCTGTCTGTCTGTCTGTCTGTCTCCAGGCTGTATCTCATAAACCGTGATAGCTAGAAAGCTGAAATTTTCACAAATGATGTATTACTATTGCCGCTATAACAACAAATACTAAAAATTAAAAAAAATATATTAAGGGGGCTCCCATACAACAGATATGATTTTTTGCCGTTTTTATAGATAATGGTACGGAACCCTTCGTGCGCGAGTCCGACTCGCACTTGGCCGGTTTTTTCTCCAACATCTGCAACGAGTAATGGAACTAAGTATGTTATTAAAATAAAAGAAATATTTTAATATAATTTGTATATTGCTGTGCCCTAACAGGCTCCATAATTTTGTTCTTAGCTGCAAGCCTTTTTGCAACACCTTTTTGACATTTTGGTACGTAAATAAATGAATATGAATCATTTCATTTTTGACCCCCCACTCTGTAAGTCACTGAGGTTAAAACTTAAATTGCAATATTCTTTCCCAGACGTCCAGTGTCAAGTTTCACACTGCAATATTAGGTACTTTTCTCTCTTAAAGTCTCCAACATGTCATTTTTAACCCCTCTTTTAATAAAACCATCACGTTTACCAAGAAACAGTTTAACACGTCTCATTTGAACGTGAGAATACGACAGCAAAAAAAGATCTGTAGTTAGCTTGCGCCTAAGATAACATCCTGTGGTTAATTTGTCCTCGCTATGCGATGGGGAGCTTGGAGATGTACTAGTTCTAGTAAGCGAGCTTGGAAATCGTCTACGAATGAAGAAACATTACGCTTCTTTTGGGTACCGTCGCAATCGGGTAAAAAAGGACGTACTGTCTTAGCAAAGACAGACGAAGATGTACGCGTCTTTAGTTTGTTGGTTTTCCTAGCAAGCTTTCTTTTAGAACATTGGTACCTAACCCGTGGTTAGCGGACCACTGCGACCCACTCGCAAGAACTAAAATATGGTTTATATCTTTTCGAACCAGCTTTCCCTCCAACCAGATACAATTGAATACTGCTTATCTGACCTCTGCTACTCAGGTTTTACGTACCACACCAATTGGGAAGACTTACGAGTTTTTTAGTACCTACTGTTAACGACTATTATAATTTTGTTACTGAAAGTATGTCGAGGGTTTTGGGTACTATTACTATTAGGTAGACCTCCCTTCAATGAGTACAGGCATGGTGTTTGGTGTTATGTTAAAAACAACACAGTTCTCATTATTCCGTCAAGGGACATGAATGGAAACAAAAAACGACAAGTCGACGAGTGTTTTACTTCGTCCTAAATAAACATCCGCCATGTTTGGTGGCGGCCGTAAGAATCCGCTTTACATGCTTATGAATGACCTACACACATGGCTTAGGGATTTGTTACATGAATGTTTTTTTTTGTGAGGTATTTTTAAGCAATTTTTAAGGTGATATTTTAGCTGTGTAGGTAGAGTCTATTCTTAAGTAGTGCCTACTTTCAAGGACATGTAATGAGGCGGAATGAAATTCATGTGACTAAAAGAGTCATGGACATGAATGTTGATGGATGGAGAGGGAGAGGAAGACCAAAGAAAAGATTTTTGGGGGTTTAATTTAAAGTATAGGAGTATGAATATTGTTTTACTTCCTATAAACGACTATAGAAAGCAAAAGAAACTATTTTAATAAATCGAATAACCAGTCAGAACCAGAATCAGAATCATAGGTAATAATTACACAATTATAGGTAATTATTAACGTAACTGAACACCCTAATAATATTATGATTGTGTAAACACATGCAGACAAGTTAAATTTTATTATTCATAATCAATTTCATTTTCATTTCATGTCAAAATTTTTAGTCATTCCAACCGATTCATTTTTATAATATACTAGCTTCCGCCCGCGGCTTCGCCCGCGTGGTGTGTTGATAAAAAGCAGCCTATATGTTAATCCAGGGTATAACCTATCTACATACCAAATTTCAACCAAATCGGTCCAGCCGTTTATGCGTGAAAGAGTAACAAACATCCACACATCCATTCTCACAAACTTTCACATTTTATAATACCTATTAGTAGGATAGGTACTTGTAACGTTTACTTCAAAAAGATTTTACGAATTATTTGTATTACCTTTGCTTTCATTTTGTTAATAATAGTAACAATTAAGTAAAAGCAGTACACCAAATCGATTTGGTATTACTAATTCACACAAAATCGATTTTCTTACTAAAGATTTGATAGCTTTATGTAAGCTGCAATACACAATGATCCATAGTAACATGCATGTGGTTAAAGCTCTCAAACTAAATCATTCGCTCGTAAATAACTTATGTTAACTGTCCTATTATCGATCTCATTCCTAAATCCCGTCAGGCACATTTCTGACATTATTTTGATCTGAAGTTCACGTCCGTCTGTGTTTTTAGAGTTGAGATTAAATAACTATTTTACTGTGTGTTGAGAAGTAGAACTTGTTTGTATTTTGTGAACTTATTTCTGTTTATTTCATTGTGCAAATTATGTCGAGTCGTGGGGTCAACCGAATGACTATTCTCCTCTGTCAACCGTATCATTTACTTCTTTATCTATCATATCATTCCTCACACAATCCCTCTATCGTTTCTTTGGTCTTCCTCTATTTGTATTTGTCTCTGCTACTAATTATTTCCACAATCGACCATTTCCAGGAGCACCTCCAAAAACAATTTAAATACTTACACAAAAATAACTTTTACCTATTTCAATTCAGCCAAACACTGCACAAACAGTACCCAAAATTCGATCACAACCAAAGATTAAACCTCACTTTGTCACCATTAATACGGTTTTAACGATCCACGGACACTGATTGACACAAAAAAATGGCTGCTTTACATCGATGGCTCGACAAGAACAAATGACTGAATTACAATGCAATCTAACAAATTGGCCAGCATTGGAACGGCGCTATCGATTTTTCGGCCTAGCATCACGTACTGTAAATAACAGAAGTCTAATATCTATTTTAATAACACTATTATCGTTCTGACTGCCTCGTTGGTCGAGTGGTCGCAAGCGAGACTGCTGAGCATGAGGTCTTGGGTTCGATTCTCGGGTCCGGTAAAGTGTTATTGGGTTTTTCCATCAGGAACTACACAGTAACAGCCACGGAGTCTGGATTTGAATTTTTGAATAGGGTCGCTCCATATTTTTTTAAATTTGTTTTATCATACAAAATGGGCCTGCCGTTGACCTAGATTACAGGGTACTTAAAACATAACTGGCGAAATGTGGGTGTACTATTAGGTACACCTCTGCTTAACCCTTCGGGGATTACAGGTGTGATGTTATGTTATCATTATTCGCCTGCCCATATCACGATTTATTTAGGGTAGGGACTTTTTATCTCACATTAACTCTAGTGGACACCTCAAGGCATGACGATAAAAATGCACTGTTGTACTTTCAAGTTTCGGAGCCGCAAAAATATGCACATGCAGGAGAAACAATAATAGGCCTGTGGACGGTGAGTAATGGGCTAGCTCGCCGTCCGTCCGTCGTATGACGACAGGCCGTGTCGACGGCGCGTTCGTGTTCCACGCGCGCCTCAAAGAGATGTCAGCAAACAGGAGGGACCCGCAAGGGCCGATGCCTGCCAGGGCTGCGGGACTGTTCGAAAGAGATACCGCGGCCCTGGAACACAAAGGGCAAAAGAAGGAACATGGATGGGTTTTAGTAAGTAAAAGTCTGACACTCCCTTCCGCTCCGTCCAGACCGAGGAGTCATTTGATGATTTCCCATACCAAAAAAAAAGGAGAAACAATAATAACTATCATGCCATGCACCCAAACTTATACTCGACACTTGTTTCGTCCTTTCACGGGGCATCCTCAAAAGGTGTTGCGGCCGACGTGTATAGATTGCGAATTGATTCGCGCCAGAGCGGGCGGTGCTGCATCCAGGCCTGGATCTTTTTCGCAGAATTAAAACTAAATATGTTGCATTTCATTTTATGTCATTAATTTTCGCAAAGTAACGTCTGATTCTGTAACTTAAAGCTAATGATGTCAATCGTTCAAAGTTGTTGTAGACATAATATACTGTTCAATTTTCGTTTGTGGGTTTTCTTCGGCTTCATGCAATAACATTTTGTTGCCCTCAACTACCTAAAAACCTTGACAGTTTACCTGATCGATTACCAAAGGGACTTGACCTTCACACCTGTCGTGGTTGTTCTCATTATAACCACAATTTACAGGGAATTTCGAAAGCACTTTTGTTTGATGGTTGGCAAATTTTTCTGTATGGCAGGGTTGGTTATCGCGAGGGGCTGTATTCAAACTGGCGTATCGCATGAATTTGGAATAGAACCAATCTATCGTCGCATAAAAGTTTGACAGACCTAGTCGATTTTTATTGGTCTACCTATCCTATAGTTTATCGCTTCTTTAATACATGTCTTTGAGGCTGGATGTTCTGTGATTATTGATTAATTACGAAATATCCATTCTTTCCAGCACCCACATTTAGCCAGTTATGTTTAAGTCCCATGTAATAGGGGTCGTGCCTATTGCCATCAACCGGTCAAATCCAGATTCCGTGGCTGCTACTGAGAAATTCCTGATGTAAAAGCCCAATAACACAGCTCGACCTGGGAGTCGAACCAAGGACTTCATGCTCAGCAGTCGCGCTTGCGACCACTTGACCAAGGAGGCGAGGCAGTCAGTTATATTCTTAGATTGTACATTATATCTTAAAATGAGTCCGCGTATCTGTTGTCAGTGTCAGTTTCCCTAACCCGTCAGTTTATTTAATTCGCCAGTTTCATTGATTCAGCATTTTCGCAGATTGGACATTTTTGTGAAGACAGTTGCGTCTGTTTGACAGTTTCCTCCAATGTTCGCCAGTCAGAATTCGTCGTCAGTCGGTAGGAAACTGCACACAAGTCGATCACTTTAAACAATTTTGTTCAGAAATTCTATTTGATCATCATTCTTTTGCCCTTATCGGGTCGGCGCAGCATGTCTTCTTTTTGATAACTTATTTGAATAATTTCGACTAAGAAGCTGGCTAGGCGGCTGAACGATTCTGTTGGGCTAGGCAGAAACTACTTCAAGTTCTCTCATCACCTGTCCCCTAATATTTGAAGACTAAGGTCTTCAACCAGTACGTCCTCCCCGTTATGGCATACGTTACCGGAACGTGAACACTGACACTTTAGGCTGAGGCTACATTAGGCCGCGACGCGACCTGCGGCACATGGGCGATTAAAAAAACTAAATGAATGCTCACTATATGGATTGGTTACACCGTACATCAAATATTACTAGCGATCTTTGATTTCTTTATGCAACAACATTACTGTAATCACGGCATCGGCTACATCACACATATTACAGTTACAGTCCGGGTGTCCACGAATTCAAGGTGATTCACTCACCGTGCTGTCGACCCGGTTATTGCTCTGTGTATTCCATTTTTTCTTCATCTTTTACACACTGTCTACATCTCTTTTATTAGTATCTCCTTTCGCAGGTACGCTGTAAGAGATTTCTATAAAAATAAGGTTCACCTTTGTTGCTATTTTTCTGTTCTTTCTACTTTTCTGTACACAAATTGCTAAATAAATAAATAATTATCATAATACTTAAACTAGGACATAATTATTGAAACAACCACCATTAATACCGCTAGCGTTAAGCACATATAAACCACCCAAACCGGTATATCAGCAGCAACCTTCAACCCCGCAATAAAACGGTACAATTTGAGTGACCCTCCCCTATCCCACGTAGTGTACAAATAAGTGAGATTTATAGGGGAAATGTGAGCGGAAAGGACTCCGATGAGCTCCTCCGCATGATGCCGGTCGCTAGTACCTACTCGGGAAGTTGCAAGGAGGGTGGGTATAGATGACATGGTTTAAGGGATATTCCGCTAGTTATGATACTTGAAATTAATCTATATATCATAACAAATAAATAAAATTGAAGCGTCTGTTTGTAACCCTTTATTTGTGGGGTACTTTGCCGGATTTTCGCGCGCTTTTCAATAACTTGGACAGAGGCAGTATATCTCTCTTGTTCTTTCTCCTAGACTCTGTGAAAGTTTTGAGCAAGATAGATGCAGTTTTTATAAGCTTTATGACGTAACTGATGACAGTGACAGATGGGCCTTACGGGGTTGATCAACAGCGATCAAGAATGCATATGAAAGTACCTACCTATACAGGGTGTAAACGGATTCTTCAAGAAGCCCTCAACCAAGCATTATGAACATCAAACTAAGTTTTAAGATCCTGACGTCAAAACTGACGGACTTTCATATAAACTTCCATCCCCTATTTTACCCCTTTAGGGGTGGAATTCCCAAAAATCCTTTCTTAGTGGATACTTAGATACTGTTTCAGTCTCTAGGACCAGCGGTTTGGGCTGTGTGTTTATATATCACCCAGTCAGTCAGTCAGTTTACCATTTTATATATATTTAATACAGATAAAAAAAAAAAATTCATTCACTTACTGCCTGTTAAAGCACTGCTGAGACTAGATAGAAACATGCATTCTACACACACCTTCCTTAAGTAATAGATGAAAGGGTATGGAATTCACATCGGGCTACTGGTTACGATACAAAAACCTGCCTCGACTTAGTTTCACACAATTTTCCAGTCAAGATACTCTGTCCAATGCTGAATAGAAATCAATCCTCTGGTCCTAAATATACAAAAATAGACGATCAGCTAACATTTAGAGCGGCGAAATCTATCTCAAACGCAAAGATTTAAATCATAGTTGCGGCAGACCGCACTAAAATATTTATTTATTCGAGAAAATATGTATAATTTAACATATTAATTCAAGCAATCCAATAAGGAATGATAAAAATATTAAATAAAATACTTACTTAAAAATAACAAGAAAAGTCATTTCATCCATTCTCGCACAGAAACTAAATCCTCCACGACAAACTTATGTCTAGCCATCTCTAGGCAAATAAACGTAGGTAATATTAATAATATGTTCACGTGTCTATCTCGTTGGCAATGAGATTTGAATAGTATTGTCTCAGTCACTCATACTGCACCTCGCATCCATCGTTTCTTGCGGGATACGCGAGCTCGCTCTTCTAAGTATTAAATAGTTTTTCGCGCGTCCTAGTACGATGAGGGCTCATTTGTAATTTAAATCGGTTTAAACTTTCATTCAAGCACAAAAACGGTGGTCAATACCAATAACGCGATTGATTGAACATTGATCTATCAAGTAGAAAATGGTTAGATTCGTACTAAATATTTGTCGATTTTCGTCTGTCTGTAACAAATTGTTGTTATCTATTAAAGTGATTTTGGTTGTGTTGGATTGGGATTTCAGATAGCAACAGATTAATTTAGTATTCAATAGAAACATCGTTATTAATGTGACCGATTTATTTTAATTTATTTATTTTTAAATTGTTGGTTTAATCTTTTACTATACACGTCTTTGTATATCGTTCTCACATATTTGTATAATCTCAACTTGAATGATGTAACCGACCAAGATTTTATAACAATGAGTGTCCATACTGTCCATGGAGTTTCTTGCCCATTCTTCTCCATAGAGATCTACGATTTGGAATGTGCAACTACAGCACTTTCGCAAGTTATTATGCCTTGTAACTGTAGCTTAGCTTTTTTGTTTTTGACTTTCAAAAGTGCCTATAATGGTCTAATTGAAATAAATGCTTTGACTTTTTGACTTGACTTTGATTTTGACCATCAGAAAATTTATATCTACTACTTATTCTAACATCTACTACCTCGTTGGTGTAGTGGTCGCAATTGCAATTGCTGAGCATTAGGTCCCGGGTGCGATGCCCGGATCAGTCAACTTATTATTGAATTTTTCCATCAGGAATTTCTGAGTAGCAGCCATGGAGTCCAGATTTGTACCCGGTAAATGGCAATAGGCTCGCCTCCTATTACATGGGACTTCAATATAACTGGCGAAATGTGGGTGTACTATTAGCTACACCTCTGAAACCTTTCGAGGAGTACAGGCGGTGTTATATATTTATGTTAAACATAGGTATTGTCCTTCCCGTTACCTTACCTCAATACTGCTCTCAAAAAGGATAACATCGTCCGGAAACCAGCCAGCCTTACGTTGTTGAATTTTAATCTGGCCTAGGTAACATAAAACATCATTAAACACGTCCACAAGTTCTAACAAAAACAAAGCGTGACCTATATTTTGGCCAGACACTACACATTTTCCGTAAGCATAATAGTATTTCATCTTAATAAAACTACGTAAGGCATCTTAGCTCATAAATTCTTGTAATATTCTGTGTCCCGGGTATCTTTTCTTAGCTGGTTACCCAGTATTTTGATAAAGAATCTAAGTAGATGTTAGAATAAAGATGTAGAGAAATAAGTACCCATGATATGTTACTAAGTAGGGTCATAAAATAGTGACCCGGGCTTGTAGATAATGTTGTTTTTTTTTAAAAGAAAGATGGTGTTGTTGTGGATGAAAGTGCTAATGTGACGTTGTGTAGAACATTATGTTGATAAACTTACACATAAACATAATAGTTACGTTAGGCAGAGGCGTACTTAATGTACAACTACATCTTGCCAATAAGTTAAAGTTCCATATAATAGCGGACGAATTTATTATCATCAATCGCGCATGAATCCAGATTCCGTTTCTGCTACTCGGAAATTCCTCACGAAAAATCTCAGTAAGTATACCTATCCCACTGCTGCGCAATGGCCTCTCCCATAACTTCCAGTTGTTCCGATCCAGGGTTAATGTGGACCACTGATTGTTGGTTTTGTCCAGCTCGTCACGCCATATTCGACGGAATTCTTAATCGAATAAATCAGGACAAAGATAACAACAAAAAAAAACATATTTCACAAACAAACATAATTCCTTAACAGAAACCGATTCTAAATACGGGTGTATGTATTAAGAAGAGAGACAAAGAAGGCAGAAAAAAATCAAAGCTAAAGAAAGAGACAACAATACTAAGTGAAATGTTTAAAAGAAACTTCTTAATTCTTTTTAAAACGAAAGTACGTACTGAAGTAAGCAGTAGTGTCTTACACGAGTGCTTACTTCATTTGGGTTCAAGTTTACTTGAAGTATTTCCGTTAAATTCTTATGAAAAACTTAATCTTGTGGTCTGGGCTGTCTCTTAGCTCGAAAGTCTGACAACCAGTCTTACCAACGGGTGTCCCATTACCCAATAGCCAGGCTGTGGAGGTCAACACGTTAACTGCGGGCTTAACTGCCCCAAGGTGTGCTGGTTGTACAATTAGCCCTGGCTGGGGGCCCTAAATTCATTTGAGGTCACCACAGGATAGTCCGATTGGGCTGCGGGACTGTTCGAAAGACATACCGCGGCCCTGGAACACAAAGGGCAAAAGAAGGAACATGAATAGGTTTTAGTCCGTAAAAGTCTGACACTCCCTTCCGCTCCGCCGAGCGGGAGGGGTCGTTAGATGATTTCAAATCCCGAAAAAAAGAAATGATAGTCCGATTGACCAGTATTGCAACCTTATCAAATTGGCTTAGGCTGTGTAAACAATTATTTATCACTACTCTTGAAAGCTATCTCATTTTATTCTCAAAATTACCTAACGTTTGTATAAAATGCTTTCACATTATATAACCTAGTGATCTAAAACTGCTAACGAAACCTGGCATTCTAATTTAATGTTAAACATTTAACTGAATCGGTGCCAGAATTCCTTGAAATCGGTCTAGACGTTCTGACCGTAATTTCAAAGGTAATTAGTTATTAATTACTGAATTAGCATGAATGCGTGGATTTGTGAAAATGGGCCTCGCAATTATGTACGTAACATGTTTAATACCTACTATAGGGATTCAGAAAATAACACCAGTAAAGCTTTTCTCTTGAATTTGAAAACAGATGAATGATAAAAATGTATAAACAGGTTGCTCGTGACTCCTTTTGTCTAAAAATGTAGTTTTCTCGGATACTCAGAAATAATCTGTTGTTTCTCGGGACGTTGTAAGATCGCAAACTTCATAATCCTACTACTTAATATTATAAATGGATTTGGATGAAAATTGGCACACAGATAGTTTATAAACGGGATCCCGTGTGACAATTACCGAAGTCCATTCGGGCGAAGCCGCGGGCATAAGCTAGTACGAAATGAATGATCTGCAATCTAAGGGTGAAATCACATTTACAATCACAGATCAGCATATTCTTGCATCTTTATCCCTTCCTTTCTGTCACTTGGAATTGCAGCTCAAAGTGCGAAGTACAGTATGACCACATTGACCACTTTAAGTGTGCAGTTAAATGTGGCGCTGCTCGTCAAGAAAAAATGTATCGATTTAATTCTAAATTGGTATATTTATTTCCCGCCTGCACAGTTATGTCTTTCATTATGACAACTCAACAATATTCACTGGGTGATTTACAGTGTCGAGTAGACGAAGGCCTCGTACATATTATTATAAAATGTACGAACGATATCGGAAGTAGAATAATGTAGTAAGTTTTTTTTTTTGTCTTTTTTGGCATCATGCGATCTAATGTATGGTGATTTCAAAATATTGGCATTGTGCTACCGATTACTTGAAAGTACAAAAAAGTAGTCATAGTGCGAAAGTAGGCATCGTGCTACGAAATCTTTTTAAACATGTATGAATAAAAACTAAAATAGAATACTTTTTACTAACACAAAGAAAAAAAATTCAAACAATGGAATAGGAATTTCCTTCAACATTATTCATATTGTGACTTCCCGCTGCTTTCATGTATCTAGTAGGTTTAATATTATAAATGCGAAACTAACTCTGTTTGTTTGTTTCTTGCCTTTTCACGACTAAAAGGCTGATCGGATCGTAATGAAATTTGGCAAGGAGACAGATTATCCTGGGGAAGGACATAGAGCTTTTTTTTCTTACACATACGCATCAAAATTTCCACTCGAACGAAGTCACGGGCAACAGCTAGTTTCTAATATTACTTCTATAATTTCATTATTTTCAGTAGCTTTCTTACAGGGATACCAGATAAGGGAAAATTAATACAAACTCAATTTTAAACTTTAGTCGTTACATTCCCTTTGTCAATTACGAACCGAAAACTTCCCATTATTATTTATTAGTACAGTAAGCAATAATTATAAAGTTCTCATTTAATCATCTCGGACTTCTCAGGGGTTGCTGGCTTAATTAAAACAGTTGTACGGGGCTCCGTCGGCCTTGGGCACTGCACACAGGGCGATGAGGATGAATTTTTTGACGCCATTTATTTCTTTCTGCTGATACAATTTCATATTTTCATCCTTGATTCAGTTAATCATCTTATTTTATTTATTTTTAAATATTTCTTTAAAAATAACATTTAAAAAATAGTGGTCCGCCAGTGTCGTGAGCAGGGTCCAAGCTACCGGTGGATAGGACTCCAGAGACAGAAACCTCCTCACAATGCGGGCCGTATCGAGGAGTACTGCCTTCTGAATCAGGCCCTTGATCCAACCGCCGAGCGAGAGTCTCGATAGATGTTTGTCGAGGCTTTTAGTCATTAGGGCATATTTTTATTAGTATTTAAGTATGTACGGGACGATAGTGTGATCGCTCCATTCATTGCTGATCATTGCTTACACATGAACCTCCTCTGTGTGATCTGTGTCTATGTATATTACGCTGCCAATCATGGCAACAAATACGTGCATACGTGCGTGCATGTACGTGTGTGTATGTTTTTGGAAGAAACATCTTGTAGATAACTGTAAACCCACACAAGTTTGTTACAATTATTGTGAGTATGAATATGCAAAAACTATTCAATGTTATCAGCGAAAAGAAATGCATTTGACTAAAAGAGTGATGAATTTAAATGTTGATGGATGTAGAGGGAGAGGAAGGCTAAAGAAAAGATGGATGGTTTGTGTGAAGACTGATATGAAAGAGAAAAGAGTAAATGATGCCGTGACGTCTAACAGTGGAGAATGGAAGAAGAAAACGTGTTGTACCGCCCCTATACAGAATGGGACAAGGGCAGGAAGACGAAGAAGTTATCAGCGAAAAGAACCGTGAAACGCTAAACTTTTAATTACTGCGTAATTATCACACTAAACGCCTGTTTCAACATTTTTTTTTTTTTGTGGGATGGGAAATCATCAAATGACGAGTCCCGCTTTGGGTGGAGCGGAAGGGAGTGTCAGACTTTTACTGACTAAAACCCATCCATGTTCTTTCTTTGCCCTTTGTATCACACAAAAGAGTCCCGCAGCCCTAGCAGGCATCGGCCCTTGCGGACCCCTCTGGTTTTCTCACATCTCTTTGAGGCGCGTGAGGAACACGAACGCGCCGTCGACACGGCCTGTCGTCATAAGAATGACGGACGGCGAGCTAGCCCATTACTCACCGTCCACAGCCCCGCGCCTACGGTGGCCCCCGACGCTCGGGGCGTCTCCCGCGGCGGCTGGGACGTGAGTTTGCCTTTGCTAGCATGACTGCTTCGCAGAATGAGGTGACGGCTTCCCATTTCCTCTCGCTCCGGACCATGGATTGAACCAGGGCCGGACGCGAGAGGTCGCCGCCGCCAATCGCCGCTACGTGGACACGGCGGTGCTCCGCCAAGGCGGACTGTTTCACCACCTATGATTAAGTTCCCGTTAACTTACTTGACAGATACTTAATTTCATACAAATTATTTTCCATTTTTGAATTTATTCGGTAATCAGTGGCTATTCGGATATCGTGAAACAGGCCCTTACACTTGTATCTGTAGTCAAGTTAAAGTAATTAATTGAGTTTAAGTAGTTACTTATGCAACCATTTCTATGCAATAGGCAAGACTTTGAACGAAGTAAGAACCGTCAACGAAAGCAAAGCTAAGAAGTCGCTTTTAAAAGTTCTAACTTCAAGCAATTTTATTACTAAACTACATAACAAAAATCGTACGTATCTTAAGTTTTTACTTGTACCTACTCAAGTAATCAGTCTGACTTAATTATAGAAATTCCATAGATTATCGATAGCAACAAAATGCTCTAGGTAAAACAATAAATAATTATTATATTCTATTTTCGTTATATTTAGAAAAGGTGAGTAATTAATTAGTATCTAGAGCTTTCGCTACTTATTATTAATTGAAGAATATCAAGTTCGAATTTCTGGGATTCCTGGCGCCCTTAATTACTTTACGTTGATTACTCACTAATTAATTAGGTTTAGTTAGGTAGGTTTTCTGTAAACATTATAACATAACATCACACCTATAATCCAAGAAGGGTTACGCAGAAGTGTACCTAACGTACACTCACATTTTTCCAGTTATATTTAAGTCCTGTGTAATAAGGACTAACCAGCCTGCGAGCCTATTGCCATCAACCCTGCACAAATCCAGACTCCGTGGCTGCTACTGAGAAATTCCTGATGGGGCAACTTAATAATTGCCACACTTAGTAATCGAACCCAGGACCTCAGGCTCAGCAGCCGCGCTTGATAACTCGACCGACGACGAGGTAGTACTTACCATTCATGAACCATAATAACATTTCAACATTTTTTGTTAAAACATTCATTTTCTACGGCACAATAATCATCTATTCTATTCCTGGACCAATAAATATTGGCTGGCATACCGAGGCGGCGGCGTTTAAAAAAAGATGGCGCCGACATTCCAAGACAGACCGCTTACAATTTGTGGTCTATGGACCGATGGTATTTCTATGGGGATCTATAATAGAATAGTGGGTATTTTTGACGGTAATTATTGATGTTTTCGAGTAATATAGTATGGGGGTCATGGGGTCTGAGTGCCTACTTAGTCTTTCGGGACATCGCCAAGCGGTTGGTCGACTCTTCTCGTGACCAGAGGGCTGGTCTTTTTTTGGCCAAAGAATCAGTGCTGCCTTTCTGGGCACTATTCTCGTTGAAAGCGATTTTTTTCAGACCTTCAATTATTTTCTCCTTTTTTTACAGAATATTACATTTGTATTATAATTTATTTTAATTTTAAATAACTGTTCTTAAATAAATTACAGGTCACTGCATAAAAAAACGAGTCTCTAATAAGCTAATCGGAATCTTTAACCAAGAAAAGAACTGCCAACTTAATGAGATTGAGTTATCATCATAAAATTAGACAGCAGACTTAACAGCACAGGTTTTCGGAAACTGGAGATATTTTGTCAACACTTCAAACTAGAAGTCCCTAAAATTCCACAAACCACAGTGCTCCTATTTTAATTTCAAAACAGCAATGCATCTAAAACGCAGCAATTTGTAAATACAGTGCGCGTTACACCGTACGGTAACAAAACAAAAGGACGATTCACACCCCACGACCGAGATTTATTTCACACAGAACAGTGCGCCACGAATATGTTGAATGTAAACCGTTAAAAATATCGTTGAAGCTACATTTTTTTCTCGCGTTAAGATTGGCTAAGCTTTTAGTGTTTTTTTTTTTGTGCTAGATGTCGTCATAATATTGGAGCTTATAGCAAGCCACTGTTGCTTATTTAAAGAATATATGTACCTACCTAGTAAAACATAAGCATTATACTTACCCTAGTTCCGACTGCTATAACACAAGTCTTCGTTTTATCAAAGAATGGACCATAGCTTATAGCGCGTTGATCAAATCTCAGGCCATGGTATGCTAAGACAGACCCCAGAGGTCTAATTGTGTGCTTTGTTTAAATAACTTGAACTTGTAATTTATAAAATAAATAAATAAATAAATAACCCATCACGCAGACCCAGACAGTGCGCGTTGGGTACCATATTTAATTTCAAGTATTCTTAATCCTAAGTGCCCCTTCACGCACGTCCGAGATCACGACTATCATCAAATTTCAATCAACATTTTACTTCAAAACATCAATTGAATCTAAACTGTAATTTGCAGCAACTTTCATAAAACCAGCTTTAACTGGTCTTATGTTCAGTTAAGACAAGCCGTTTTTTGTCATCCAAAAAGGACGACAAAAAATAAACAACAATATCTTATCCTATTAAGAATCTCGTAAACCGAACAGACCGTACCACCCATAGCTCATTGAATGAAGCGTCTTCCCCGAATTCGTGTTAAGTGCCAAATTCTAGGGAACCTCTCTAATATATCACTTCCTTTACACGGGAGGACCGACTGCGGGCCATTCAGCCTTTGTGGGATAAACACTTAATACTCCTTGGAGATACGTTGGTTGTGGGACTGCATTAATGGAGTACAGTCTCGCTATTCCAAATTGAAATAGACTTATTCAAGGACCTCTTGGCGCATGGCTCATTCGAGTTTCATGGTGTTCTCCAACGCCACTCTTTCAATGTTGAAAACCAAACAATAAAAAAATTATAAAACATTTAAAAATATAGAAAATAGTAGCCCATCGATATCGAGGACAGGGTCCGAGCTACCGGTGGTCAAGGCTCTTGAGAGAGGAACCTCCTAACGATACGCGCCGTGCTTAGAAGTACTGCTTTCTGAATCAAGCCCCTGATCCAGCTGCCCATGTAGCCTCCTCAGATGTTATTTATTCAAATCTCCCTTACAAATATCATTACAGGTGCATACCTAGTGCGATAGCGCGGTCTATGTTGGTCGAGGTTATTGGCTATTAAGCCATTGGCCGACACAACTATCGGCACAATGACTGCTGTACTAACGTCCCACATGTCGACAACCGCGCGAGACAGAATATAGATAATACTTATTAAGGCCTGGACTCTACCAAAACGGAGACGAGCGGAGAGGAGAGGAGATGTGCAGGATTCATCCAATCACAGCTCACAGGAGAGACTAGAGATACCTTGTATATAATATACATATATCAATAATGTGATTGGTCCGTTTCCGCACATCTCCTCTCCGCTCGCTTTGGTGGAGTCCGGGCTTTAGATCGTCAAAATTACAACAGATTAAAAGCAATGGCTGTCTCCATTTATCCTCTTCAAAAGAAAAAAATAAAAAAAACCCCGATCACAAGCTTAAACCGACGTCAAACAATTCCCATTCAATTAAAAACTATCATTCCAGCACAATCCTTTTATTCACTAACTCCACTGAAAGGCAACTGAAGCAGACAAAATAATTACATTTTACATAAAATCGCTTTTAAAAAACTCCAGCAATACAACGTACGTGCTGATTGCCTTCGCAAACACTCCAACGTTTCCGAACTAAATCTACGCTGTTGAGAGCTTTTACCAATTTATTTTAAATCTCATGCTACACAAAACTCGATTTTAAATCAACGTAATAGGGATTTAAAATGTGAACAGTAAGTTTGCTGTCGCTTACCTGTTTTGTTCTCATTGGTGTATGCAGTGGTGATTAGCCTTTTTGCTCATAGCCTGTTCCCGAACGCAGCCACAACGGGTAACAGAAAACAGACTGATTTTGCGGAGAAAAAAGCGCGGGGAACTTTATCTGTGGAGCCTTTTCTTTTTTTGAATGAGGAGCGAGATTCTATGAATGTGGATTGATTTTTAATTTCCGAGGCGGGATGTTTATTCACAGATTATTAAAAGCTATTCAATACATTTTCAGAGCTGAAAATGTTTACTTATAGCCAATTGATATAAGTCGTGGTTTTGGGATTTTCCAACAGGAATTTCTCAGTTGTAGCCACAGAGTCTGGGGTTGTGCCCAGTTGATGAAAAAAGCCCGTCTCTTATTAAGTACATGGGACTTAAACATAACAATTATTGTAATGCGTGTGTACCTACTATTAGGTATACCTCTGCCTAAACCTTTCGGAGAATTAAGCGTGGTATTAGGTAACAAGTAAGAACGATAAATGCGTAATATTAAGCTCATAACCCCAACAAATCAAGTGTCAACCGTGCGGCCATTTTCTACAATTTTAAATGACCCATATGAAAATTTATTTGCAGAAACCTAGTATAGCATATTTCACATGATTTACGTTTACATTATGTTAGGTATTTTGTGTACTGTACCATGATATTATATGGCGTATTGTAAATCACACGCTGGTGGTATCGCAGCCATAAATAACAGAACAACGCACAGATCAAAAATAAAACAGACTAGATTGAGTATCGAGTGTTTTATTACTCTAGTTTACTATTTTAGTCTATGGCTATTGAAGTGTGGTGTTATTTGTTTCGATTCTGAAAAGTGTAGGTGCTGTTTTATTTATGGATTATTTTGATGAATCAAAGAGGCAATGTTTTATCATATTACCCAATCAGCATAGCGCCGTGTAAAATACTTGTACCAATCAAGCTGCATTATGAAGCTGAACCTGGACATAGTGGACCTGCTGTCTTGTATGGATCAGAATGTTGGGCCACAAATGGGATGAGAATGCTAAGGTGTATGTGTGGTGTTACGCGAATGGATAAAATAAGAAATGAGTATATAAGAGGAAGTCTGAAAGTGGCGCCGGTGACTGAAAAGATGTGTGGTAATCGGTTATCGTGGTATGGGCATGTGATGCAGAGGAATGAAGAAAATTTCGTGAGGAAAGTTTTGAGTATGGCTGTAGATACTTAAGTGTAGAGAAAGTGTGTGAAGAATGATATGGCACGAAAGGAGGTGTCTGATGCGATGACGAGTAATAGAGAAGTATGGAAGAAGAAGAAATGCTACGCCGCCCCCAAATGAATTGGGAGAAGAGCAAGAGAATGATGAGCTGGACATAGTGGACATAACTAAGCTTTTAGGCAGATGAAAGAACCATTACATTGAGATAAAAGATCAATAAAAAAACAGTACAAAGTCAATCAACAGTACCTACTTTTTACCAACAATGTATAGCCGATAGCGTCGTTTTCGAAAGATATAGTCAAGTATTTATCGGTTTTTGTTTTCCTAACCTGCTGTTTCCCACTCCTGGGCAAAGACCTCCCTCCACTCCACTTCACACAGGGTAGAGGAGGCTAGGTACGATTCTAAAATTAGTAGTATTATAATATATCACTCAGCTAATCATTAAAAATCACCACCCTTCAACCACGTAATTTAAAAACCAGCGTTTCACGCCAAACCCGATATAAAACATTAATTTACTCCACAAAACCTCAGCAAATATTTCATTTCTACATAAAAATCACTACACATTCCGTTACCCGGCACTACCCAGCACTTATTACTTCCATTAGGGATGCACGATACTTGGGTTTTGTATCGAGACCTCGATACGGCGCACTACGCGATTCGATTCTCCAAATATCGCATCATATCGTATCCCACTCTGAGATCTTTAGTTGCATTTTTATTGACAAGTTTCGATATGGTACCAACCCCTCAACCCCAATGGTACTAATCCCTCTAGAAATTCAGGCAAAATTTCAGGAATATGCTTTTGTAATTTTTCTGTGTCCTTCATTTAAATTGACTGATCATGCAATTTGGGACAATGTTGCACGATACGATCCACTCCATCCTTTTTTTATTATTGATCCAAGCGTTTATCGTATTAGTGTGTGTCGATCCAAAATATCGGATTATCGCTTCCTGTTGTATCGATACTGTAAATAATCATATCGTATCGTACATCACTACTTCCATTCCATTACGGTTCATTTGCCACCAATGGCTCCCACGCTACCATTCAGTCAAGTGCATTCATTTCAATGTGCATTTAACAAAAACCAATATTCATTGATCTTTTACTTCCCACCTTTACAACACCTACACAGGTCTTGTTAAGCTGGTTTCTTCGGACCGCCATCGACGTCTCGCCTCCCAGCTGACGTTTTTAAGCAAAGATTTTTTGCTATTGAAAAAAATGGCTTTGAAGTCGCAGGGAGAAGTTTGAATATGAATGGACGGGATTGATAATTTTGTCCGATGTTTTGAATGTGATTTTGATTTGGATGGACGGAAATGATGTCTTTTTGAGCGAGGAGGACGAGATGTAAGGAATTTAATTCAGCCAGCCTCTTCCCAATTTATATTTTCAATCAATATATATTTCAATATCAATTTATATTTTTATGAATATCTGATCTGACGGCCAAATATTGCAAAAGACAATAGAATAAGTGGGGTGTTGGAAACGGCTACAACTTATAAGTTGCAAGTCGTTAAATCGAGCCCAGGCAAGCGCTATATTTTAATTGTACCTAGATGGCGTTACCATAGCAAGGTCTCAATCTGACCAATGAGGTCAAGGTATTTTGAAATTTAAAACGACATTACCAGATTTTCAACCAATGACGTTGCTTGGAACCAGCTATACTAGCGCCATTAGTTTCACAGTTGCCATCACCATTCTCGAGAAGGTGAAGGAAAACACCGTTGGTAAGCAATAGGAAAAAAATTCGAAGACGTATAACATCTACCAACCCGCACTGGGCCAGCGTGGTGGATTACTGCCCACTCCCTCTCATAGAGAGGAAGCCTGTATCACAGCTGTGTCTATTATAGAGTGATAATGTTGTGGGCCTCATTGAGGTATATGTAGTATGTATGTATGTAGAAGTAAGATCTATGCTATAAAAGACATTGTATTAATTTAAGAAGAGGAGTAATAAATGGTAATCGATCGGCTTCAGTCGTTTCACTAACACTAGTTCCCTACATGGCGACCCTGCCATTTGGGGCGCGTGACGCGTCTTGATATTGTGTAACGGCTCCAACACTAGTTCCCTACATCATAATAATGCACGTTTTATACCGACTATCATTACACACCATTAGTTTCCTCCGTGCCTCGTGGTCCCGGCTGTTATATAAATAATCTTTGACATTCGTTACAGGTAGTCCGTGGCCCGAAAGTTTGACAACCAATCTTACCAAGGGGTAGCATATTACCCAGTACTAAATGGGTTGTGGAGGTCAGATAGTCAGTCGCTCCATGTAAAATACTGCATCCGATAAGACTGGAAGCCGACCCCAACATAGTTGGAAAAGGCTGGGCAGATGATGATCATTACAATTGCCACGTTGTTCTAGGTCGCGTGAGGTCCTGCGATAGGTTCCCAGGTCGGGCAAAGTGTGCAAGACTGGAAGCCGACCCCAATAATGGGAAAAGGCTAGGCAGATGACAAATGATGTACGTCTTTCGAAAAGAGTTTCGCATTTCATACATTTGCTAAACGAAAAAAGTTGAGTTGATAAACTCAACTTTTTTCGTCTAAATGCGTTTTGTTTCACTTTCAACGACCACCTAAATCATGGGAGACTAAGGTAAATTGGAATAGCAACCAAATGAAATACTACTAATTTATGCCGACATTCAGTGTTTTCAAAATGTATGTATGTAGATACGTAGATATCTAACTAAATTGGGTAAACTTTTGCGCACTTAGGGACCGCTTCGCACACTCAAACTTTGGAATATTCATGCTGAAGATGTACTTACAAATTAAGGTAGAACGTTTAATATTTATGTAAATAAATATTCTGACACGTTTACGACGTCAGTGAATAATAAGATGGAGGAATTAAATGAATGGCTAAAATGGTTTTAGGCTGCATGAGCTGCTTTCCTTGGAGTTGGAGTTTTGGCGCCAAAAACAAATAATTTATGGTCTGTGCAATGTTCTGAAATCTTGGTAAATGAGACATACGTATCTTTTAAAGCTGTAATTTATAGAAACGAATATTAAAGTTGAATAAAATTACCACTGGAAAAGTAAGTAAATAAAATGAAACCGGATTTTATTGAAGTTTCTGGGTCAACAAAGAATTTAAAGTAATGTTTAATATTTAAAAGAGGTTTCAGAATTATTAGCCCGCCAATAAATTAGCATTTTATGAAGTAATGAAGAATGGTTTCGGAGTTTTTTGCGTTGTCGGCAACTTTCGAAAGGATTCAAAAAAATATCTACCTGCTCTAATGTGATGAACATCCGTGAGAAAGTTAAGATAATATGGTAAAAACCGTGAAATGATGTGTTAAAAAGATGATTGGTAACAGAAATTTTGAAGGAAAAAAAAAATAAGAATTATATAATAATGACTGATTAGTATGGAAATGTAAGCAATATCAACACAAAAATATCGTCAAAATTACAAAAAGATTTTCCCGTACCGGGAATCGAACCCGAGCCTCCTGGGTGAAAGCCAGGTATCCTAGCCACTAGACCATACGGGATACTGACAGTAACGGCGAAAAAGGCAGTACCAAATCAGTTAACATTTTTTATTATGATGCAACATTATAAAAAACCATCATCACATTTCGATGTGACATCCCGTGTCCATGGTTGCTATATTCTGAAGTCCAATAAATAAAAACAATTGGTTACTTATAAGAAAAAATGATATTGCCCGTGACATATTTAAAATTACAAAGCATATTATTATCACCAATTTAAAAAAAACCTTGGACCTTTATTATAGTAGCATTAACATCATCGATGGTCTATTGAAAACATAAACTAAGTTCCTAGCCTAGGTACTTCTAATATATAAAATTCTCGTGTCACAGTTTTCGTTGCCATACTCCTCCGAAACGGCTTGACCGATGTTGATGAAATTTTTTGTGCTTATCCGGTATCTATGAGAATCGGCCAATCGGAAGTCGGCGGAATCGGAAATTCAAACATTTTGACAGTCGAGCATCAGCGGCCATCTTTATCAAAAACAGCTGCGCAAACTAAAGTCATTTCGAAGCGTAAAAATACGACGAGCAATAAATAGAAGTTTCCATCGTTGTGGAGTGCGGAACAGAAAGTATTACAAGTGGCTGTCGTGTAACGAGCGCTATATCGTCTGCCCTGTTACAGCAGGTCGTTGCTTTTAACAAGGATATAGGATATATGGTAGAACACCTATCTTCAAACTAGTAAATAATAATATTAGTAGTAATAGCACTTCAAGGTTCTTTTGGCTCTAGGCTTTAAGTTGGAAGCGGCAGGGTAGCCCGCGAAATTCAATTTTTATTTACACTTTTTGCAATTTAATTTTTTGAAAAGTCATGCAATGGGATTAAATTAACTTAGAGGGTTGTATTGACGATTTTAATGATTATAATTCTAAAAATACATACGTGTTACGGTCGCGAACCATATTTTAATCAACATACAACCAAACACTGGCCGGCAAATTGCAAAAAAAAACGTAAGAAAATTTGAATTTCGCGGGCTACCCTGACGTATCCTCATTAATGAAAATTGTTATTCAGAATCCGAACGAACTTCTTGTTTTAATGATGACGTATTCTAACCCATAAACTTAAAATTGAGTCAAAAAGGGTCATATTTTATTCTACGTCTAGATAGAAACATTGTCCGGGGAGAAACCGCCTAAGTATAGAATACAAATGACTGAATTATGTTAGTGGAACCTTAAGTAACCCTTTGTCGTTACCCTAAAGAAAAGTCTAGAAATATCTTAAGTTTCTTGTGAAATTCGCAAAGGAAACTGTGCGGAAAATCCTAATGTCGTGAAATTGTTCAACTGAAGACATAATGGCTATTACGATGGTGACTGTTTTAGTTTTAGTCCAGATGATGAACTTACATCCCCGCGTCTTATTTCTTATGCTTTTCTTATTTCATCAATTTGCTGGTTTGAGGAGGTACGGGAAAAGAGCACATGGGAGGAATTTGGAGAAGCCTTTGCCCAGCAGTGGGACAGTACAGGCTTATAAAAAAAAGACGTCAATGATTCGCCAACTGTTATTTATGTAGCTCTTCTTTTTCTTTTTTTATTGACTCGGGCTTTAAATATTATGACCATCGTCACCTCTCCTATATTTGTAGCTTACGCTTGACCACTGGGTTCTAGATTCATATTCAAGTTTCAAATCGTGGGTCCATCAACTGTAATTTTCCTCAACCAATGAGCGCAGCGTATGATTTGACAGCAGATATGGACTCAACCTTCAAAACGTTTCTGAAAAGTTCGTTTTTTTAAGAATTTTAGTAGCATTATATCAATCCAAGACATTTTAGACTTTTCCGTCGTCGTTATCCCTGGTAGGAAGTCACTTTGTCAAGCTCTCAGACTTACAGTACACTTCAACCAACTTATCTGTGCCGGCGGAAAAACGCAGAACTAAAATAAATACACCAAGTTTTACATACCGAAGCATTTATCTTGACAAGCAGCGCCACTTCGAACTGCATACTTAAAGTGGTCATACTGTACAACATAGTTCTGTTAGTAAACATCTGTGTAAATGTATTAAAAAAAATAGACTTAGGTTTAAAGATATTGACATGAGAACAATGCTTAAAATAAAAAAAACTTATTTAAAGTTCGTCACAGACGTCACGGTAGCAATTATTATGAGGTATTCCTCGTAGCGCTCCCGTTTTGAAACGCTCCCATCTAAGCGCTCCCGTTTTGTTCCTCCAAGCGCTCCCAAAAGGAGCGCTTAGAGGAACGATTAAAAATATTAAAATTTATTTCCTCGAAGCGCTCCCACGTTTAAAAATAGGGAAAAGCATGAAGTAATGAATTATATCGATAATTTTTAAAAACTCATGTGTGCATCATCGACATCGAAGTTGCTTAACCAAATTACGAAATTGAGAGAATAATATCTTTTTGCTTTCGGCACTCTTATGTGTATACAAGGACCAATGTTATGGGCTGCGGGACTGTTCGAAAGAGATACCGCGGCCCTGGAACATAAAGGGCCAATGAAGGAACATGGGTGTTTTTTAGTCAGTAAGAGTCTGACACTCCCTTCCGCTCTGCCCAGGGCGGGAGGAGTCATTTGATGATTTCTCACCCTCCAAAAAAAAAAAAAAAAAAAAAAAAGGACCAATGTTATTGTGTAGGTATTCAAAGAGGATGTTATAAATAAAACGCATAGATATACTTAATATAAATTATATACGTATAATAATCACATTGCAGTAGACCTACATAATAATTACATTAGTACTTTGTGTGTACCACTGGCGACGGGGTGTGGACGAACGGGAATAACCCCTGGCGACTAGCTCCACGCCACGGTACTGTGACGTCAGGCGCTCAACACCCTAGAAACTACATCCATAAATACTCAGTTTAGTAGTACTGCAACAGATCCAAGTCCAGTCATAGATTCTCCTAGTACTAGTTCTACAGCGGCTCCAAGTACAACTAACCGTGTGCCTAGGACAAATATCATTTGGAAAACGAAGAGTCTGAACATAAATGATGACCAACTACGTTTTCATGGATCAGACACGTTACCTCCAGAAATACTTCGTTTAGACACTCCATTTGAGGTATTTTCATATTTGTTTACTGAAGATATTATCAACTTTATAAGAGACCAGACTAATTTATACTCTGTCCAGAAAGATGCCAATAAACCCGTAAATGTAACTAGTCAAGAAATACGCCAATTTATTGGTATTGTATATTACATGTCAAGTGTAAAAGTGATATTGAATGTCTCATTCAAGATAAAAAGAAGACAACATGTTCCTCCGAAAGATGTGAGGTTGGACCATTACGGGCACTGGTCAGTTTGGGTGGATAAAAGAATGAGGTGCAAATTTCCAGGCTGCACAGGGTATACGCAAACAGTTTGCGAAAAATGCGGGGTTAGTTTGTGCTACAACCAACCAAACCACTGTTTTAAAAAAATTCATATTTCTTAACTTTATTTAGTTATTTTAGCATTGATGAAGCAATGTTGTATTTCTGCAACACATAGTTTTTTTGGAATAATAAATACTTTTTTTGTAATGAGATTTTTTTTTATTATTTTTCCCATTAATAAATACCCATTTACCACCTTGTTTCTGTACAATTAATATAAATAATGACCTTGCGCCATAAAGGGTTAACCATTTTATCAATCGCGTAGGTAGCATCACCGTTGAGCGCAATACGTTACTGGATCCCGGCTCAGAGCAGGTGATTTTAGTCAGTAGGTGGTTTTAGTCAGTAAGAGTCTGACACTCTCTCGCCCCGCCTAGGACAAGGAAAGTCATTTCTACCATTGACGTAAACGATAGACACCTCATTGCCTTATTTCTACGAAAAACTTCCGAACAAAAACATTGAGGTGTGCGGGGAAGGGGGTAGTAATGGGAAACATAATGGAGAGAAATCATAAGCTTTCTAAACAATAAAAAAATATGAATAGGTACATATGTCGGTAGATTATATTCATCTATTTGGTGGACTAAAGGATTTACAACAAAACAAAAAAAAAAATTACCAAACCCGTGCCAAGCCGGGACGGGCCGCTAGTTGTATATTATAACAATGTGTTCTACTTATTATCGATAATTTCAGTTAGTATAGTCCCATCTCTATCCGAAAGTTAATCATGGGAGCGCTTCGAGGAAATAAATTTTAATATTTTTAATCGTTCCTCTAAGCGCTCCTTTTGGGAGCGCTTGGAGGAACAAAACGGGAGCGCTTAGATGGGAGCGTTTCAAAACGGGAGCGCTACGAGGAATACCTCTTATTATGAGGTATTCCTCGTAGCGCTCCCGTTTTGAAACGCTCCCATCTAAGCGCTCCCGTTTTGTTCCTCCAAGCGCTCCCAAAAGGAGCGCTTAGAGGAACGATTAAAAATATTAAAATTTATTTCCTCGAAGCGCTCCCACGTTTAAAAATAGGGAAAAGCATGAAGTAATGAATTATATCGATAATTTTTAAAAACTCATGTGTGCATCATCGACATCGAAGTTGCTTAACCAAATTACGAAATTGAGAGAATAATATCTTTTTGCTTTCGGCACTCTTATGTGTATACAAGGACCAATGTTATGGGCTGCGGGACTGTTCGAAAGAGATACCGCGGCCCTGGAACATAAAGGGCCAATGAAGGAACATGGGTGTTTTTTAGTCAGTAAGAGTCTGACACTCCCTTCCGCTCTGCCCAGGGCGGGAGGAGTCATTTGATGATTTCTCACCCTCCAAAAAAAAAAAAAAAAAAAAAAAAGGACCAATGTTATTGTGTAGGTATTCAAAGAGGATGTTATAAATAAAACGCATAGATATACTTAATATAAATTATATACGTATAATAATCACATTGCAGTAGACCTACATAATAATTACATTAGTACTTTGTGTGTACCACTGGCGACGGGGTGTGGACGAACGGGAATAACCCCTGGCGACTAGCTCCACGCCACGGTACTGTGACGTCAGGCGCTCAACACCCTAGAAACTACATCCATAAATACTCAGTTTAGTAGTACTGCAACAGATCCAAGTCCAGTCATAGATTCTCCTAGTACTAGTTCTACAGCGGCTCCAAGTACAACTAACCGTGTGCCTAGGACAAATATCATTTGGAAAACGAAGAGTCTGAACATAAATGATGACCAACTACGTTTTCATGGATCAGACACGTTACCTCCAGAAATACTTCGTTTAGACACTCCATTTGAGGTATTTTCATATTTGTTTACTGAAGATATTATCAACTTTATAAGAGACCAGACTAATTTATACTCTGTCCAGAAAGATGCCAATAAACCCGTAAATGTAACTAGTCAAGAAATACGCCAATTTATTGGTATTGTATATTACATGTCAAGTGTAAAAGTGATATTGAATGTCTCATTCAAGATAAAAAGAAGACAACATGTTCCTCCGAAAGATGTGAGGTTGGACCATTACGGGCACTGGTCAGTTTGGGTGGATAAAAGAATGAGGTGCAAATTTCCAGGCTGCACAGGGTATACGCAAACAGTTTGCGAAAAATGCGGGGTTAGTTTGTGCTACAACCAACCAAACCACTGTTTTAAAAAAATTCATATTTCTTAACTTTATTTAGTTATTTTAGCATTGATGAAGCAATGTTGTATTTCTGCAACACATAGTTTTTTTGGAATAATAAATACTTTTTTTGTAATGAGATTTTTTTTTATTATTTTTCCCATTAATAAATACCCATTTACCACCTTGTTTCTGTACAATTAATATAAATAATGACCTTGCGCCATAAAGGGTTAACCATTTTATCAATCGCGTAGGTAGCATCACCGTTGAGCGCAATACGTTACTGGATCCCGGCTCAGAGCAGGTGATTTTAGTCAGTAGGTGGTTTTAGTCAGTAAGAGTCTGACACTCTCTCGCCCCGCCTAGGACAAGGAAAGTCATTTCTACCATTGACGTAAACGATAGACACCTCATTGCCTTATTTCTACGAAAAACTTCCGAACAAAAACATTGAGGTGTGCGGGGAAGGGGGTAGTAATGGGAAACATAATGGAGAGAAATCATAAGCTTTCTAAACAATAAAAAAATATGAATAGGTACATATGTCGGTAGATTATATTCATCTATTTGGTGGACTAAAGGATTTACAACAAAACAAAAAAAAAAATTACCAAACCCGTGCCAAGCCGGGACGGGCCGCTAGTTGTATATTATAACAATGTGTTCTACTTATTATCGATAATTTCAGTTAGTATAGTCCCATCTCTATCCGAAAGTTAATCATGGGAGCGCTTCGAGGAAATAAATTTTAATATTTTTAATCGTTCCTCTAAGCGCTCCTTTTGGGAGCGCTTGGAGGAACAAAACGGGAGCGCTTAGATGGGAGCGTTTCAAAACGGGAGCGCTACGAGGAATACCTCATTATTATAGTAGGCTTATGGAAACACCCATCCAATAAATTCAGATTTTAGGAAGGGTGTTATTTGTGATCAAATATTCAGCTAATAGAGTTTTAATTGACGACACGGTTGGCGCAGTGGTCAAGCGATTGACTGCTGCGCTGCATGTCGCGGGTTCGATTCCCGTACGGAACAAATATTTGTATGACCTACAAGTAGTTGTTCCGGGTCTGGGTGTTTTTCTATCTATAATATGTATGTATTTACAAAAAAAAAATGTATATATGTAGTTTATCAGCCATCTAGTTACCATAACACAAGCATTAGGTTGCTTAGCTTGGGACTAGATGGTGCTGTGTGAAATGTCCAGGGATATTTATTTATTTATTTATTTATTTAAATGCATTGAATGAGTGTAATTTTTTTATACATGAGGGTATTTTGTTGTACAATTGTGAACCTTCAAATGTTAACATTTTTTGCCAAAATTACGCGACTGCTACGTTGGGTTACTTGTTTCACTTTTGTAAACGATAAATTAGCCTGTTTACTTTTTTTTGAGTGCCTTACGAATGAAAATACATGTATTGTAAATATGTAACTGTCTAACGTTCATTATTTTTGTCTCTTCATAAATGTTGCTTGTAAAAAAAAGAAATGAAAAAAAAGATAATTTAAATATAAAAAAAGAAAAAATTAAGATGGCGTCATTAGTTCCAACTTCCGTATGGTATAAGTATTCTACTCTTTGTTACCAACTATGATTACGCGCAAAAAGAACTATACAGCACTATACGCTCTTTTAGATAATAGGGATGCATTTGTCTATTCCATTCCTTATACTGTATCCCTGTTCTGTAAGGTCAACGTTTGCCTCCACCCACCGGACTAAGTATATATGTACTTTATCTACTTGTTTGCTATATACACGACTAACGGGATAATGGGAGACCAATACATCTAGAAAAATAAACCCGTATTCTGTCTCGATTGTGTTTTTACTCAAAGAGACAGCTTTAGTATTTGATGCAGACATTCCAAGTGTATCTATTGTAGATTTTTATCTGTTGGTTGTAGATCTAGATTGGCAGCTGTATGAACATGTTTAGTTATGAAAAAGCAATGTTTTTAATGTTACTACAAGGAAGCTCACTGAAGAGTAACTGAATCACTTTTAAAAGGAATCCAAACCAGTGGGGTTCTATGACAACAGCTAATTTACTACTAAAATTAACAACGATATTCCGAAGAATGATGAGAAATGAAAAAAAAGAATGATAGATCAAGTCTCCCAAACCTATAGTGCCTAACAACAACGCAGGTCAACAAGACACAACATGTGCCCTAGGGCTTGACACGTTCAGAATAATATTAAGAACTATTAATCATACTCCATGTGTCAACCTGGCTCTGACACGGTGACACGGCCTTATATTATACTAAGAGGGTTCGGGGCTTTGAAGAAGCTACAGGCCTAGATTGTCTGATGTGAGATTGATGATAATTGACGTGTTTGGTTTGTAACTGACTCAGGTATACTGTGAAGCCCTAAATTATTATTCAGTTTTAAAGTCTTTGATCGTTCTGTTCTTTGATCTTAACAATGCATTGGGAAACAGTTGTACATCACGGGTGTAAAAAGACGGTCAACGAAGCCGGCCGTCAATCGATCTTCATAACAAAGGGATTAAAATTTAAAAACGGGGAATTTGACTGTCAGAGTTCCAAGTTTTATCTTATGTATGTGCTGTCACTGTTCTGAGTGCTTTTAATTGTGCTCTAGCGCATTCTAACAATGATGTCGATTTATGACGATCCCAAAAAAGTCGTTTTCCAGCAAAATCTTTTGCTCCGTGTATTTGATGTATAGAATGCATCGATGGTGAATATGTGATGGGTCTTCGCTATGGTATTCTTATTATTAATTCCTGTCTGTTTTACAACGTCCAAGATGTAGTCAAATCAGAAACAACAAACAACTTAGATCCATAATACGATAAACTTCTTCAAAACCCATTCTACAACTATAAATCGCGCCATTTCGTATTCAAGAGCCATATCTCATTATTATAACGCTGCCAAATTCGATATACGCTCGAATAGTTGACCGCTCAAATAACCACTGAGCGTGGACGGCTCCCTAAGAGCTCTTGCACGTAGCCGGGATGCCCGGGCAATAACTGTAGAGCATTGCACTTTTGAAGATGGTCCAAGTTATGAGGGTGACGTGGAGGATTTGAATGCAATTTTTGCCATATCAAAGTAAGAACCTTGCACAATTCAAATAAGTTTTTGTTGTCTCCTGTTTATAGTCAAATTTATTTGGGATCAGCGCAGCATGTCTTCTTCTTCCATACTTCTCTATTACTCGTCATCTCAGCAGTCACCTACTTTCTAGCAATATCATTCTTCACAGTCTATTCATCGTTTCTTTGATCTTCTTCTACTTTTATACTCTTATTTTTGTAATGTACCGGTGAATAGTGGTGAAGGTAAAATAGAGGGCAAAAAAGAGGGCAAGTTGACTGATTTTCGGTTATACGTTTATGGCTTTACTAAGGATCTACCATCGTCATCATCAGCATCTCTTTGCTTGTGTGCTTGTCTCCAAGCTCCTGTACCAGCCTCGTCCAGGTTTTGCCCATCTCGCCTTCGGACGACCAACACTTCTCATTGTTTAGATCTTTATGCTAGTAAAATTAAAAGCAGAAACTCAGTTTAGGTTTTTGTCAGTTCATTCATGAGTACCATAATCCAGTCATTGGCTAATAGAAAAAGTAGTTTCAATAAGAAAATTATTTTTACTATTATTGATAAAATGTGGATCTAAGTACAAAAAAGTACGATTTTATGTCTATAATCATTCTCTAGCTCTAGATCTTAAACGTTCACATATGCCTATATTTTTTCTAACAAGCGTCTACATAACTTGTATTCAGAGTAAAAAAAAAATTAAGAATTTTGGTATTTGATAATGTGGTAAACGCTACATCTCCTGACCTATACCAAAATTCATAGTGGATTTCAACATCTCGATAGCGCAGAAAACCTACATTTTCAAATCTGATCTTTAAACACTTTAAATAAATTGCGAAAAGGGTTATTTAAAATCTATTTTGAAACGATTTCTTATCTTTAAGTAAAGTAAAACCCTGGCTGCAAAAATATTCTTATATTTTCAAACAGTAATATATACGTGATCTTTTTTATTTTTGAGTAGCCTACCACAATAAGCGATATTTAAACGATCATTATGTAGTATGCGGGCCTATTTTTTGGAGAATCAGCACTCCAACGTGGCAATGCTGCCAGCCTTCTGGGCATTTTTCCTGTTGACAGCGATGTAGACGAATTTTTGGACGCCCTGTAAGCCTTTTGATACTTACTTGTACATATTTTTAATACTATTATAGTTTTGTAACTTGTAAATAATCCAATTATCATGAAAATAAACTATTGTAGTATTATTGAATACTTAAATACTTTGATTACCATTGTTTTATACGTACGCACCTATACATTTTGACCGTATAGGTATTGCACTTTTGTGCACAATTACCGATGAAACATTTCTAGGTTTGACCAGGGTTCAGAATGAAGTACTGAATACGTGGTAAGCGAGGATGCGTTGGTGTGCCTACCACCCTGTATATTTAGCTATCGTTATCATCAGTCATAGTCAAATAGACGAAGAAAGACAGGCTCATGTGTGTGTAAGTAACGAACAAAGGTGCTTGTTTAGATTCTTGAGAAACTCTTCATTCAGAGAAACAGGTCATTGGAAAGTTATAATACCAGTCGAAACACGTTTCCGAACACCGTAAAAAGTTTTGAAACAAAAATTATGGCTAATGCATCATAAAGAGCTCTTGTCAAGATCAGCACAGGCCATTACCGTTCAAGGAAGAGTATTAAATATACATAAAGAAGAATGAGGAAATCCGTAAATATGTATTAACAGCAAAATATAAATCGGCTCAGCGCCCGTTTACAATGGTGGGATTTGCTAAAGTTATCATAACATCACGCCTCTATTTCTCAAAGGCTTACGCAATAAGCACAGGTGTACCTAAAAACCACACCCACATTTTGCCAGTTATATTTGATCCCCATGAACACAACCAGTCTTACCAAGGAGTATCGTATTATCCAGTACTAACTGGGTTGTGGAGATCAGATAGGCAGTCGCTCCATGTAAAATACTCGTATTCAGATGCATCCGGTTAGACTGGAAGCCCACCTAAACATAGTCGGGAAAGCTGAATAGGTAGATGATGATTATTTGATCCCCATGAAATATGGCAAGCCTATTGCCATCAACGGTGCACAAATGCGGACCAAACGCCCCCGCCCTCGCCCCAAATTCCTGATGAAAAAATCCAATAATACTTTGCCCGACCTGAGAGTCGAACCCAACACCTCATGCTAGGTTACGCTACACTTGCGACCTCTTGACTAACGAGGGTAAAGTTGTGAAGATTAAGGACGGCAAGTGGTGAAATGTGGAACATTTTCAACACATCTGTTGAACTAGAAAGAAAGATTCCAACTTTAATACGTCTTTCGTGAGTTATTACGTAAGTTCAGTTATTTATCTTCTCGTGTGTAGGTATTTTGTTTTAGAGAAGGGCAGAGTTTGAAGGACTAGTGCAGCTACTCTGTTGGCTTTGCCAATTGTTTATTACTATACTCTATCCGTTTAGGTAGTTAACTAAAGGTAAACAATCTTGATGTGTCTTTTTACACAAATTCATATTAAACAAATAAACTACTTTTCGAACTTATGGTTCAATTGATTTAGTATTCGTTACTGTTGTATTTACTTTGGTTTTTACTTGCATTTTATTTTTAAACTGAGTTTTTAAGTAAAAAGTTACATCAAGATTGTTTACCTTTAGTTAACTACCTAAACGGATAGAGTATAAATCTACTCATTTTTTTTCTGTAAATCATTTAATTTATTGACTTTTTGTCAAAATGTTGTAGCCATATAAGGCCAAACAAAAGGACAGGGCTAAAAACACTTCTTGTGAATACAGAGGTCTCCAGGGTTGGAAACAAAATTGTATCTTTAATGTAATTGACTAGAAAATGCAATCGACATCTCAAATATCTCAATCACGCCAGAAAAGTAGACGGATCTCGAGTGGCAAATTTTAAGCAAATGGTTAAGGATGGGGCCTAAGCACGCGAGATCTCGAGTTATCATTCTCGACTCAACTCAGATACCTGTTCCTTAACTCCTTCCTGACAAAGCCTCACTCCATAGCGTCTGACAAAATGCCGACAGCCTCGCTCCACACCGTGAGAACTAATTTAACAATCAATGTAACCACTATAACATATCTTTTACCATATGGCCCAAATATTTATAGCAAAAACGATCCGTTTCTATTAGGACTGCTCCGTCGAATCGGAGTTGTAGTGTTCCGACAGCTTGTCAATACGAGTTCCTAAATATGGCGACTCGTAGTATGTAGCCTTAAATGGAAACTTACTACTCGTTCAAATCGAGATGACTCAGTGCTAGCCTTGGTATCGTAAGCTTGCTATGATTTGTGTTATGGCCCTGTTTTCTCTTGAAGAGCGTATTGCGAAATGAAATCTCCAAGTAGGTACACTTGCAGACTACATTTCCCATTTAAGGTGTAAACTTTTTTGTCACTCACACAGCGGCCTTATATAGTGATTATTGACTTCTTGACGACAAAAGGACCCATCTATTTAACTGTAAAAAACAATACTACTAGTCTATGCATTATCTCAATTGATAAGATTACGTGGCGTTAGTTAAACGATCATTAGTTACAACTCGTAATTACCAGCCGTAAAGCAATAAGCAGACGATGGACTATTTGTCCGCCGGACAGAAATTTCCGCTCCTGTACTGCCTGTCCATTGGTCAGCGCGTTGTTTTTTCATCTATTGGTTGACGTACATTTACAAGCTCCAACTTATTGAATTTGATACCAACAGAATGTTTTATTTTGATTCTGATCCATTTAAATAAAAAATGTATATTATGAGACATGGATGTTTGGAGACTTGACTATTTTGCAACTTGAACGTTTTGAGATGTAGATATTTTGTAATTTGGAGGTTTTGAGACTTGGGTCTTATGAGATTTGAACTTTTTGCTACCATATGTTATTTTGCAACTTGAAGGTTATGAGACTGAAGGGTCCATTAGTTGTTGCAAATTGATCGAAAACAAAGTGTCCATCGTCTACCCAGCGCTTAATAGCGTCTATCATCATAAGAAAGAATGTCAAACTTACTATCTTATTATTTGTAATATTGTAACTCTGATAAAGTTGTCTCAATCAAACTTGACATGACCAACACCAAATAAACTTGTATTCCATTGTTACAGGCGTACACACCTACCGGCTTCGAGAAGTATGGATGCTCATGCACAGTCGCTGACTACAGGGTTAATTTCTCCGTGTGGGACACATCGGGTAAGTCTTAACCATTTGTCTAGGACGCAGCGCTCACATGTAGCATAAAAGATGTTGGATAGCTACATGATAGGCTTTGCCTTTCGCTATCATTTTTGCCTAATAACATTAGTTTCCACATTAGTTGTCTTGGTATTGAATGGCCACAGCAATATCTTGATGCAACATTCGAGAAACCGCACTGGGCCCGTGTGAATTTCGCGATGGATTCCTCCCTAAGAGAGAGGAGTCCTATGCCCCAGCAGTGGGAACTTTATAAACTGATTATGTCATAATTATTGCTGCTGTCCATCGTCTTGATAAAATTCCGTAGTTGCCGTTATGGCACCCACCTGTATTACAAAAGCGTTTCGTGTTTCATTAATTTAAAACAAGATTGTATTTAGGACTAGCGGTTGCCCGCGACCTTTGTTCGCGTAAAATTATAAAAAAAAAATTCGCCCTGAATCAAATTGATGTATGTTAAACCTTATAACATCAGCTAACTGCCAGTCAAAGTCCCGTTAAAATCGGTGCAGCCGTTTCGGAGATTAGCCGGAACAAACAGACAGACAGACATACAAAAATTGAAAAAAATGTGTTTTTATTTATTTAACTATTTATGTACACAGTAAACAACACAGGAAAATAACATTATAATAAATGAGTTCACAGGTAGGTTTTTGTTATTAATGCCGTCTATAATTATTCTTATATGTATTCAGTAAAAAGCTGTTATTTTGATATTAAAATTACAAACAGACACTTCAATTTTATTTTATTGTATGTACAGAAGATTTACTAGAGGTGACTGTGAAACCTAGTTCATCTAATTCCGGTTGCAACAGCCGTCTATCTACTACAAAACATAATATTTGTAAAGAAACACAACCAATACATTTTCTTATACCAATTTCTATTCGAAAATCAGCACTCCTTTGACAAAAACAGTTCCCCTCGTTAACGCTAGCGACTCGACAAACTTTCCTACAAAGAAACTGATCACAAACTCTTGCCTATGCACTTTATAATGCTCCCTTCAGCCAATCAGTGCACTTCAATCACTAATATCTACCAATTGGATTCCACGAGACTTAATAGTTAATGGATAGAGTTTTTTGAAGCTTGTTTTAACGACAACTTTGTGTTACAAAGGTCTTTTCAATACATTTCCTCGAAAATGGTTCTTATCTCACTACGATTAGGTTCAACATGCAATGTATTTCACACGCGTGTTTTTTTTTCATTTATCAAACGTATGCAGAAAAAAAAAAATTAAATAATTTTTTTAAGTCTAAGTCCAAATTGGTTCAATGCCTATAGTCGGCGGTGATTGTTTTTTTTTATGTCAGCAAAGAGGTATGCGTCTTTACGGAGTAAATATTTTTTGAGTATTTAAATTGTGTTTATAAATAGAATATCATAGATAAGCATGATTATTTAAAACAAAATATTTACTTGAATAAATTAACATTTATTTGTGTTCTAAATTCAAAAATATTACAATTTTCTTTTATTCATATTGGGCTGTTTAGTGGCTTCATACCTTTGCTTCTCATTCAACTGGGGAAAGCAAAGCGGCAAAAAAAAAAGAAAAATAAACCATTGTTTCGTTGGACGTTGGTCGCAAGTACGACTGCTGAGCATGAGGTCCTGGGTTCAGTTCACAGTTACAGTTAGGTCGGACAAAGTGTTGTTGCGTTTTTCCATGGGGATTTTCTCAGTAGCAGTCACGGAGTCTGGATTTGTGCCCGGTTGATGGCAATGGGCTGGCCCCCTATTACATCGGATTTAACCTTTTGAACGCCAGAGCATAAACGCATGCACATGTCCTACACGCCAAGCCACAATTTCACCTACCATTTAGTCACATATCTGTGTCGTTGGCGTAGAGGACACGCGCTTGCTTGTCACGTATATTAAACAATGGCGGTGAAAAGGTTAAACATATTTGGCGAAATGTTGGTGTCTCTAACTAAACTCTTCTAAGATTACAGGCGTTATGTTATGTTAATGCCACTGGTTGAGGACCTTTGAAATACCTACGGAGATTATGTACAGCTGAAAACGGTTCGATTTGTGTCGTGTATTGTAAACATTTATATTCAAAAGACTGTCCATGGAGATTCTTCCCCGTTCTTCATAGAAGCTGTAGAATGGGCAATTGCCGTTATTTTCTAATAATAAAGCCTTTTATTCAGATTCACTTAAACCTAATACAATATTCTAGCACATACTAAAACTTATTCCGTATTTTGAAACTCATTCTATTACTTATACTTACTTAGCTTAGTATTTGTTGTTTATTTATTTTCTGGCAATCTGTTTGATGGATAGTCAGCAAGTTCTCCTCCAACCACTCCCACTCTATTCCCCATCACCCCAGTCACTTTTATTTTCTATTTACGTACAATTAAATGATGCTATCAACCGCAATGCATATTGCGGACACCTACATACGTCCTGTCCCGTAGCCCGACCGGGATTCGTTTCGCTCTGTTTGAAGTTTGAAATCAGTATTTTACACGGTGCCCCGTGCTTCCTCTGATCTTGTGTTCACTTTTTACCGCGTGAAATCAAAATCATCATCATCTGCCTAGCCTTTTCCCAACTATGTTGGGTCGGCTTCCAGTCTAACCGGATGCAGCTGAATACCAGTATTTTACATGGAGCGACTGCCTATCTGACCTCCACAACCCAGATAGCGCTAGGAAATACGATACCCCTTGGTAAGACTGGTTGTCAGACTTTCGGGTCACTACCTGTAACGACTGTCAAAGATTTACAAATGACAGCCGGGACCAACGGCTTAACGTGCTTTCCGAGGCACGGAGGAAACTCGGTATGTAATGGGTGGTCCAACCTAGGTAAGCACGGCTTAATCTAAAGATCGACCCGAGCGGCTGTTCTTATTTAGCCACGAGCTCCTCCTCGTGAAATCAAAATGTAGGTTAGAATGATCAACTTCACGTATTCATTCACCACTAGAGAGCATTTAAAATATGACATCATCACGCCTGTAAGCCCCGACGGGCTAGGCACATGACTTGTACCCTATTAGTACACCGACATTTCTCCAGTTATGTTTAAGTTCCACGTAATGGGGGATAGCCTGTTGCCATCAACTGGGCACAAATCCTGACTCCGTTGTTGCTACTGAGACATTTCTGAAGGCGATTATACCTAATGTCTGGTCGCTGAAGAATCGACCAACCGCTTGGCGATTTTTTTTAAGTAATTTAAAAGATGGGACTCAAATACGCAAAGAAACCAAACCGATTTCCCATCAGTTTGTGGTAAATACTGTTTAATGTGTTTATTACATAAATGCTATGGATGTACAATGTCAAATGTAAAGTTATTTACAAGGGATACTGTATATAACGATATTTTAATGGAATGGTTCTTACGTATTTTAGTAAATAAGACTGAAATGTGAAGGTAAAGCCATGAGTCAAGAACTAAAGAACTAGAATCTTGTTTTTGCTGTGGGATGACACAGATTTAAGTGATTTAAGAAAACCATCGCAATGGTGCGCCAATACCTAATTAGTCATGAGCCAGAAACGCGAGGAACGTAATTAGTAATGAGGTGACCGGTGAGGCTTCTAATGACCGTAACAATAGAGCGACGCTCGATCGGTAATTGACTTCTGTATCTCTATCCGTGCTAGGTAAAAATAATGAGAGATTCAGAATCAGCGCACCCCAAAACTATTTCTTTTTTTAGGATTGACACCCACCAGGATTGGCCTATGGTCTCGTGTTCCAGAACCCGCGTATCCCCACTACTTTCAACTGTAAACAAATCCTTTTTAATAAACACAACGAAACTGTTCGTTTTCCGTCGTTTCGACGCTCACAATACACAATATTCGCGTGTTTTTATACAGTACGTAAACATTGGGTAAAACGACTACGCTGTATACGTCGTATATACGGAAAGTCGTACTTTATACGACCAGGGTCGTACCATAAACGACGAAATCAAATTTCTAACCGCTGCAGTTATTATGTATTTCGGGTTAGCAATTAGTTGCGGTTTTTTGGTGAGTGGTTGCTGAATTAATGTTTGAATGAGCGTTATAGTATAGGTAGTGCGTTGACAAGATTGTTGATATAACTTTGTTTCATATACCTACATAGGAAGATAGAGAAAAAGCGTAAATGTATTTTCAGCACCAAACTGTAAATAGACACAGTTCAATCATACGCTGTAATGTAATTTCAAAACTAGATATCCTAATAGACTAATTATTCCTGGTACGAAAACTGAACTATATAGACGGAGTTGTTATCCTATGTGTGTTTAGGTATATAACAAGATTCCTAACCAAATTAAAGAACTTCCAATGGTCCGCTTCAGAAGGGCTTTACACAGATGGTTAATTGAGAATCCCTTTTATAATATAAAAGAATTCCTTGAGCTTAAACCCAAATGATGTAATTGTATTTATACCAAAAATTTGCATGTCATTATGTTATGATTAAATATGTTAAGCTACTATTATACTACCATTGTAAGAACTTTTGTAACCATATTTATCTGCAAATAAATCTTTGACTTTGTAACTATCAGGAAAATATTTTACAATATAATAACACTGAGAGCAGGAATTTATACTAATAGTAACAACACGCAAATCTTTATTATCTGTTCAAACTTATGTCAAATATATTCTACTGTCTTTTCAAAGTAATTTTACTTCTAGCTATTAAAATGATAGACCCAAGGTTGTACTGCTATATAAGGTTTGAGGTTTGATTAATTCCCCTGTAGAACATAATTACTCATTCAAGTCCACTAACACCATCTGGCTAGTCATTTTCCGAACTATGGGGTCGGCTTCCAGTCTTTTTTTTATTATTTATTAATCAAAACACACTTTTACACTATTTCAAAACTCAAATATACCACACAAACCATCATGGGTATAACAGTGGTATGCCAAAACCTTACCGGATGCAGCTGAATACCAGTATTTTACATGGAGCGACTGCCTATCTATCTTCCACAATACAGTTACTACTGAGTAATACAATGCCAAGGGGAATGACTAGTTGTCAGACTCTTGCGCCACTGACTACCTGTAACGACTCTCAAAGATCTACAAATAACAGCCGGGACCAACGGCTTAACGTGCTCGCCGAGGAACAGAAAACTCGGTATGTAATGGGTGCTCACCCATCCACAGACCAACCTAGGCAAGCGCGCATTATGACGGTAAAATTACTGTGAGATACTGTATTTAGCTATACCAGTGACAGTTGCACAATAACCGTACAACCAGACACAATTGCAAATCCAACGATAAGCCACCTATGTCAGAGGTTTACAACCTCGTAAAACGCGGCTAAAGTTAACTTACGTTTATTTATTTAAGACGATAATATTTTATTCACGCAGCCCAATGTTTTGTGCCCCTGCGTGAGTTACGAGCAGGCTTGACGGTGCATCGTTAGCTTAGCATTTGTAAAGTTAAGGATAGTAACTTAAATTTTAGTCGCTTCATTTGAAACTTTACTGAAGCCATCAACGGCCTCGCCTTTTGCTTAACTATGTTGGAGTCGGCTTCCAGTCTAACTGAATGCGGCTGAAGCGGCACCTTGTTAAATACTGGTATATTTAACAAGGTGCCGCTGCCTATGTGACCTCCACCACCCTTGGTAAGGCTGGTTGTCAGACTTTCCGGTTTCTGACTGTGTACTTTTTAATGACACTCAAAACTATCAACTTTACTGAAGTCAAGTATCCACTATTTTAAGGTTTAAATGTTTTGTAGTACTTTACTGACATATAAACCTCACCAGCGGGTTACTAAAAGTTTTTGTTTGTCTAGTAGGCACCTTTTAAAACCTCAAGGCAAATGGAGTATAAGTATAACCATTACTTAAAAAACTTAGATTTATTTTTCACTAAAAGTTATGAGAAGTTTTTCTTTCAAGGCTTTTATTATTTATCAAGAAAGTAAGCTAAGATTATACTCGCACAATATGTTAGTAAAGTGCTATTTCACGTAGACGTAATGTCTACGTAGGTGTACGTAATGTCAGAAAAAGTGGGACAGTGTGTGTACTAAATTATAAATTCCATTAGTAGCACAATATTTTTGGTCCTTTTCTTTTATCTATAATTTGTAATATTGTTTTTGCTTTTTTGGTGGTGGAGAGGAAGTCGTGGCTAAATAATAACAGCCGCTAGTCGATCTTCAGGTTAAGCCACGCTTGCCTAGGTTGATCCGTGGATGGGTGACCATCATTAAATACCGATTCTCCTCTACAACACATCTTACCATGGAGCTTCCAAGTGTTAACTGGGCTTAGGAGGTCAGATAGGCAGTCGTTCCATGTAAAATACTATTATTCAGCTACATTCGGTTAGACTGGAAGCCGATTCCAACATAATTGGGAAAAGGCTAGGCAGATGATGATGTTGCTTTTTTTCGGTTCTTAACGTTTGAAAAAATATCCGTCTGGCCGGATTTCTTCCACGGGGGTCAAACTCAACGAAGGCTAGCCGAGACGCGATAGATATAATGATTTCGTAGCACGATGCCTACTTTCGCACTATGACTACTTTTTTGTACTTTCAAGTAATCGGTAGCACAATGCCAACATTTTGAAATCACCATACATTTGATCGCATGATGCCAACAATCGCATATTGACAAAAAAAAACCTTAATACATTATTCTAATCGCAGCATGCCTATCATGCACAAGTGTGGGACAGTTACAGGAGCACTCTCTCTTGCCTCACTCTCTCCGATAGAACGACTTCCCGAGATCAGGCGCTGGATCATCGGCTTAACGAGCTCTCCGAGGGCTTCACGGGGATATGATACTGCCAACTTTCTAACTAAATATTTATCATTAACATTAGAAACGGGATATTTACCATGTTTACTGTTTGTTTTGTGTTCCCGATATTTCGGCGCTGTAACATTCAGCATTCTCTTGCATTTGGCCCAATGCATTTGTGGTCGGCGCAGCATGTCTTCGTCTTTCATACTTCTTTATTACTCGTCATCTCATCAGACACCTCATTTCGTGCCATATAATTCTTCAAACAGTCCATCCATCTTTTCTTTGGTCTTCCTTTACTCTTATACCCATCCACAGTCATACTCAAAACTTTCCTCACGACATTTTCCTCATTCCTCCGCATCACATGCCAAGCCAACTGATTACCACACAACTTTTCAGTCACCGGCGCCACTTTCAACCTTCCTCTAAGACGCTGTACAACAAACAAACAGTAAACATGGTAAATATTCCGTTGCTAGTGTTAATGATAATGTTAGTGACCTTATCAGTTTAAATAAAAACTTATATCGAGAATATTTTGTGAGGAAAAATGCATAACACAGGGAAACGTATTAAAAATCTAGCGCTAATATAAGTTGTTCCTAGTGTTTTTTAACATTGTATGTACCATAATTATTATAAAAAATAACTTACGTGTGTAAGTTATTTTTTATAATAATTATAATTCACCCCGAAGGGCTAGGCAGAGATGTGCCTAATAATACCTACACCATGTTTTCGAAACCGATTTTTTTTTAAACACTGTCATTTTTCTAGATGTAACACTCATGCAACAATCATTCAAAATGGCATTCGCATGTCTGTTGTAAAACGTTGAAGCATAAAATTGTTAATAGCTGAACAAATCGCTACACACGGCTCTTATCTTCGGGCACACGCACTTGTGAGCGCGACAAATGGTTGGATATTTGCATGCACACTGAATTTCATTCTACTTATGTTTAATTTTTAAGGCGAGACTTTACCGGCTTTTGTAGATAATCTGCATATTACACATACACCATTTTTTTTAGGTCGTTCTGGAGCCGAATACCATTAACTCGATCATCGAACTCGAAACGATTGGGACTATTTTTTTCAAAAAATAACAATAAAAAAAAACACAAAAAAATAAATGACATGGCCGGAATTTGTATAGAGCTGTGCCCTTACAAAAAATATTCATGTACATTGACATACAGTACGTCAAATTAAAGCTTACAGGTGTATAATCATAATAGTTTAAGTTTTATGATCAGAGAAGAAGCGAGAGATACTATAAATAGGATACAAAAAATGTGCCTAAACATTTTGAATAGCAATGATCATAAATTCCGAAACGAAACAATACGAGAAATGGTATTACCAATGGATTTAAAGGCCGTTTCTTCACTATCCGACACGACATTTCAAATCGAAGAAGAGCGAGGACTAGTCGTCTACAGATATTTCTGGATATTATAACTTCCAAGCGACCCAAGCGACTAGCAAAAAATATACAATTGGATAGGCAATAAAACACTAAAATGGTATTTGAATTTTTATTTAAGAATATCTAATTAGGTAGGTAGTATATATACCTACATTTGCAAAAGTATAAAATATAATTATCTACTTCTACTTCTTTTACAGACGTTTTAAGAAAAACATCACTGCAATTACTCAGACAAGACACATTCATTGTTTTCATCCACTTTTAAGCCTATTCATCTTCAAAAATCAACAAAATATTATCAAGGAATGAAGCTGGTGCCGTTATATTTGCTTGATGCCTGGCCCAGCCTAAATACCATAACAACGTCATGACATGGCAACAACATCCAACTGTCCGTATACCAACTAGGCAACTACAACAATAGCCTAAAATGGCATCCAAGGGGTTGGGTTGGGGCTAAATGGCTCCCTGTCATACAAAATATATGAAAAATATTGCTACCGGCTTATGTGACGTGACTTTATTCTCCCTCTAGGATATTTAGATACACACTCTTGAAAATAAATATTTGAATATATTCATCAAGACGCGCGGCAGGTCGAAAAGTGGTGTCTGCGATAATCGTGAAACCGTTAACTTTTTAAGGTACCCTAGCAATACAATTTGACAGTCACAGGTGTTTTACATACATTTTAGTCTAAACTTCAGGCGTAATTCAGATAGATACAGTGTTTGTCTCATGCGTGTATCCAAACGTAGATGCATTTTGTATTGCATTCAATGAAACAAAACCACAAAAAAACTATTAACACACTTATTATTTTGAGATTTTTTGTCGCCTGTTCTAGAGATATGTAATTGTTGCGATTAATTTTTATTTATTTTAGAAGTAACTTTAATATAATAATAATTAGTGTACATTACGAATTATGAATTGATTCTGAGGGCAGGATTCGGCCATGTCCTTTATGTTTTTTTTTTTAAAATACATAATGAGAACTCAAATGCATATGTGTGTGTAAAACGTATCCACGATCGGCAACACATGCGAACGATACCCATTGAAAAATTCATTCATCGATCGAATCTCATTATTTCACAAAAAAATCATTAAATTTATTCTTTCGTGTTTTTTTTTATTGATATTTTTTGAAAAAAATAGTTCCAATCGTTTCGAGTTCGATGATCGAGTTCATGGTATTCGGCTCCAGAACGACCTAAAAATAATGGTGTAAGTACCAAAATTTTTGATAATTTTATACGAGGTGTAATTTGAATAAATTAATAATTAGTAAGTATGCGAGTAGAAAGTGGCCCCCCAATAGGTTGTCAATTACTTCACTTACTCCTGGTAGGTATTATTATGGGTGTAAAAAGACCCTAAACGAAGCTGAAAGGCACTTGTTCTTCCCGTCATTGTGATTTTCTTTTGGTTTTGGACCATACCTTCTAGTTACGGAGATATTTGGGGTCAAAGTTCCATCTTTTTCACAAGTCTTTAAAATGTTATAACTTTACTTTATTTATATATCTCCATGACCCCTGTACTATTCAAGGCATCAGTCAGCACAATGTTTTGAGTGCGTAACACTGAGTCTGTCCGTAAATCGTGATTTTCTGCCTTATAAAGAAGTCTTATATGAGCAATATTTTTTGCGTAGATTTACTTAGTTTGATGTACAGAATACCTGGTTGTCGGCTTCGTGAAGGGTCCGTTTACACCTTATACAGGGTTATTTGTAAAACACCAGCAACCTCTTAAGAGGTCATTGTACTCATCATTATGAACAACTTTTACTATGGGACCAAACCTGAAATCGCGAAAAAAAAAACAGCTGTTCCCTACATTTATGATCGATTAACTCGTCAAAATGTAGGGAACAGCTGATTTTTTTTTTTCGGGATTTCTGGTTTGGTCCCATAGTAAAAGTTGTTCATAATGATGAGTAGGTACAATGACTCTTAAGAGGTTGCTGGTGTTTTATAAATAACCCTGTATACTCGCGACAGTTCACCACACTTACCTTTGGTATCAGAAAATCAAATCCATACTTTAATCGAAAAAATAAAATAGGTATTCAGAAACAAGGTTTAATCTGCTAAATCAAAATCATTATTTTATTTAATATCAATATGTTTTTGTCAAAACACGTTCAGTTTATGTAATCAGCATAATAACATCGCGCTTGTATTCCGCAGAAGGGTGAGGCAGAGGTGTACCATAGTACACTCACATTAAAAATAAGGGGCGAGCCTATTGTCATCAATCAGTACGTTAGTAATTAGTATACTTAAACATCTATCTTGGAGAGCAATTTATCAGGCCACTCCCGGATTTCAAGGTATCTTAGCCCTTATCGACATAGATCTACATCCAGCCGTGCACTAATAGCATAAGTAATTTAGTGTAGGCACGTTACATATACGAGTTAATCCAATAATTATGTTCTGCCGTGCAAGTCAGTGTTTGATTGTGTTAGACTGAAACGTCGCTTGCGGGTTCAGTTGTGATTTGCTACTACTAGTATAGCTAAAGGGCTTGAAATGTCAGCTTATTATATTTTTTATATACAGGCTGTTTGGTGCATCGTTTGCCAAATTGATCGAGCAGGAAAGAGGGGTCATTTGCTATCTCTTCAGCCCCAATACTTAGCTCATCCGTGGCAACACGGATTAATTAAAAAAATATATATATATTTTGATAAATCCTAAAATTCGATATTTAAACTTGAAGTTGAGTTTTAAGTTAATTTTTACTATTTTCCAAACTAATAAAAAATACTTAGATTATGTTATCTGCGACCAAGTTTGAATTCGATAGAACCAGAATACAGTAGACATCAAGATTTAAATAAAAAGCGGTTTTTAAAATGAACATTAAATATTGAATATCCCGTTTTTCAAAATAAATTAACAAATTGAAATTTATATTTATTTTCTTCTTCCATACTTCTCGATTACACGTCATCACATGAGTCACCCCTTTCTAGCCATAATTATGATCATTTTCCCGTTACGAGTAAATACGAACTAAAACAAAAAATCGGTTTATCCGTTTAGGAGCTATGATGCCACAGACAGACACACAGTTATATACTTCAAACTTATTATAACACAACCCTGTTTTGGTCGGGGGTTCCACTTCATTATACCCAAAAAATATTGAACAACACTTTCACATATTACTACAGGAGACAGTTTACCAACAAAATCCCCCCACGCAATCCACGACCGTAATAAACAGCTTTTCTCAATCCCCAAATGAGCAGTTGCCAAAGTATATTAAACATCTGAAACAGATAAGTTAATAATACTGAATATTGGTGCATTTTATTGTCCTCAAGTGTACAATCTGAGCTCTACTGGAGTAGGTACGCACGGATCAGTGATTCGTAAACTGGCCAATACACAAATGTACACACATTTATGTACATAAAATGTGTACGTTATGTATGTATGTAAAACTGGTCTGCGGTATCCCAATAGTGTGATTTATTTGCATTTCAATGTACGGTTGAAATGTTTGATGTTAAAAATGGCGCTGTGCGAGTGTCATTTGTTAAAGTAGTGATTGATTCTTCCCGTTGTTTTACTAACAGGGTGGTTCTGGAGCGGTGTCACGAAAAACAGCTTTTAGGGGTTAAATTATTATTCGGAGATAGAATCTATCTCAGGATTTTTTTTCAAACATTTATTTATTTATTTAAATACACACGAAACGGACGTAGATTTTAATATAAGTACCTACTTTCTCGCTCGAATTTGTATTTTATCTATCGCCGAAGGTCTTAGATTTTCTCCTTATTGCATACATTCTTTCTAACCGAGGTTATTCAGTCCAGCTGTTTAGGCGTGGTAAGGTTGTAGATAGACATTCTGTCTATTTTCTTACAATGCGTTTATAATATTTTATTATTGAAAGTATGGTTTATTGCTACCCCTTAACTAAGCACAAAATACCTTTGATAGAACTGAAATATACCTATACATTATATTAATACTTAGCTATCATTCACCACGGAAACTAAAATGGCCGTAATAATGTAATAAATTTAATTGATCGTTAAATGGTAATATATGTATTATATGTAATATATACATATAGTTTAATGGTACTATGGATAATATTAACTGCGTCTGAGACCATCATCACCTTCCTGCCCATGTTACTTGGGGTCGGCGCAACCAGTTTTCCTCTTCCATTCTCCTCTGTCAACGGTCACGCTATCATTTACTCCTTTTTAGGGTTCCGCACCCAAAGGGTAAAACGGGACCCTATTACTAAGACTTCGCTGTCTGTCTGTCTGTCTGTCTCCAGGCTGTATCTCATAAACCGTGATAGCTAGAAAGCTGAAATTTTCACAAATGATGTATTACTATTGCCGCTACAACAACAAATACTAAAAATTAAAAAAAAAATATTAAGGGGGGCTCCCATACAACAGATATGATTTTTTTGCCGTTTTTATAGATAATGGTACGGAACCCTTCGTACGCGAGTCCGACTCGCGCTTGGCCGGTTTTTTCTTTTAAATCATTCCTCACACATCGTTTCCTTGGTCTTCCTCACCCTCATTCATCAACATTTATATTCATCACTCTTTTAGTCACATGCATCCTGTTATGATTCTGCTAAAGCGGCCATTTTTGGCCATTAGAAAAACAATGAGTTAAATTACCACCGTTTTTAACTAAATATGACACAGCTAACACGCTGCATGCCAAAGCAAACATAAAAGAGATATAAATCAATGCATTACTACAATCACATTGCGTTTGCGGTTTATTATTACTATTAATATAATAATAACTGTTGTCTAGTGACTAATAATGTATCAACTGTGGGCCTAGCATGATCACGCGGACTTTCAACGTAACGTAAAAGTTTAGAAAAACCGTCACGGACAATCGACGCGAGAACACGCCTATGAGATAATGTACAGGAGTATTTGTCGGCGTCCGGTATCTCGCAGCTAGTTCGCAATCTGTCCGTGACGGATTGAACGAACCAAAAAATCTAATAGAAACGCCCCATACTAGGCATTTCTCCTATATCGTGAATGCGTTTACAAACATTGAAAGTCGCTTTTTGCATACATGTTTATTTTGCATGACAATGCATGGTTAGTTAAGTCGTAAGATGTCATTCTAAATGAAATATGACGGACTCCCAAAGATGGCGGATTAGTTATTATCATTATTTTATTTTCAGTTATTTTATTGTTATACTGTACGCGCGTCTCGTTTGACGCAAATCGCAGTCGCAAGTCGCCGGGGTCATAAAGTCTTGATTTTTGATTCAAGAACCATTTGAATCGACCTACGATATCGATTGTTTAAGTCGCGCGTTCATGTCAGGGCCTTCGTTATTTGAAACCACCGGCTTATGCAATGTAATTCCCACAGCTACGGCAGGTCTGTCTGCTCTTGCCATGTCCACCCACTGGGTTTAGGATGCATATAAATTATCATGGTCGTCATGTTTCACGGATAATTAGGTACCTACCTGTTTTATTTAATATATATATACCTACTCTAGGTTTTCCATTTCCTGGCACGAACATACTTAAGTAGTTGTGCAAATGACCAATTCCTACATTTGTCAAGTTTTACCAACGAAACTGAACGCGATTATCATGATTAAACCGCGTTCAAGAGCTGTTCTTGGCTAGTCAGTGCATACTAGTGCATAGTTTGTAGTATAGAATCGAGTTCAAAACAATTTATTTTTAAGGTTCCTTGACCAAATGGCAAAAACGAAACCTTGATAATGTCGTCTCCACCTGTCCTATTATGTCTGTATTTGCCCTGATATATTATGTCTGTATTTCACACAGCCATTACATGATATTTTTTTGCACTTTACCGATTCCTCAGCATTACAAATAATGTTTATTAGAACCTTTTCAATCGAATCTATGTAGAACCTCAACGCCCTCAGTATTTAACAATCCAAGCAAGTCGTCAATCTTGATGAATGCAATGATTGATTTGATTATCAATTGATTTTTTTAATGATCAAATATTTGTTTCTCATAAATTAATCATAAGTAGGTTGGTATGTTTGTATGTAGGCATGTATTATGCAAACAAAAAATATTTACATAAGTACTAAAGAATTCTTATCACAGCTGTCCAAGGTGGACCGGACAAGACAAGTTGTATTGATAAAAAACAGAACAGAATTCATTTCATAACCTTGAAAACGTTACCACACTAAAAAAATATGACGTCATAAATAATCTACACTACGTGGTATGACAATAGTTATTTCATCATTGAATACATCGGCCGAAATAGCTCAGTTGGGAGAGCGTTAGACTGAAGATCTAAAGGTCCCTGGTTCAATCCCTGGTTTCGGCAATCTCTTTTTGCGTTTTCTTTTGATGTTTTGTTAACAAGTATTCTGTTTTGCTATAACTTTTATTGTCATAATAAGATATTTATTGAAGTAAAATGTTTAAAAATAAGTTATTTTAAAATGATATTGTGGAAACATTTACCGTCGCCTACAGTTGTATAGTGGCGCCATCTAGTGCCGCATTTCATCTTTTTTTTTTAAAGTTGTATCTGCCTTTTTTTGATAAAACATAACGCAATCAATTTTTAGCAGAACCTAAAACATCCATAATTTGAACAAATCCGTATCACAGCTGGCCAATTATCTAGGTTATCAACCGGTAAATGTGTGCGACAGTAGATGTTTATCCCTTTGTTTTCACAATCGGTTCTTGATTAGGGTTATCTACAGAGTTTACTTTACTCTTGTGTTCGTGAATGAATGAAGAAATCTTCGTAATTTAAACCATTGAATGTTGTCAACTGGATGTTTTTTATTCCTTTTATATTGCTTTTTATGTCTATGATAATTATTGTAATTGTTGCCATACCGTTTAAATCTATATAAATAAATAAAATTGAAGTTTCTGTTTGTAATATCAAAATAACAGCTTTTTACTGAATGCATATGAAAATATTAGGTCCCATTAAAATAGACCTAAAATAATAAATTGCTAGCACTCTAGAATAAACACATCCACAATACGGTCAAAACAGTCACTTTCATCAGTGTTTTTTTTTCTTGGATATCTTTGGTTAGACGTACTGAACGCTGTGTTAAAATTCGTCCATCTATTTTAATGGGACCTTATAAAATATGTACGGCACTGGGCACTTATAATAAAATACATTTTTTTCAGACAGACATACACTGTCTTGTCTGTTTGTTCCGGATAATCTCCGAAACGGCTGGACCGATTTTGACGGGACTTTTACTGGCAGATGTTTTAAAGTCTAACATAGGCTACTTTTATTTTAGAAAAGTAATTAGGGTTCCGTGCAAAAAATTAAAACCCTTGAAATTGGTAACAAAATTCGATTCAAAAGCAGAAGTAATATTTTTAATAATAATTTGACGCGAAAGTAGGTCGTGGGCAACAGCTGGTTAACTATAAATAAAGAAATTCGTGAGACGGTTCCTGATACAGTCGGAATGATAGACAAGTAGTAGGTTAATATTTCTTAAGATACTTGTTGTGGATGCTCCAAAAATAATATAATACTTACCATTATTTGTCAATATGCTAGTAAAATTTCCTGTCTGAATCAGAAGTCTTTTAATATCTATGTCTAACAATAGGTTACGAACTTACGACGAACTTTACCAGCGCCAGGAGATTTTTTTTTTATTTCAAATGAAAAACTGCCATTCGTCAATTTAATTCCACCGAGGCCCAAGGCCTGACAAACTCGAAACTTCGATCGTTTTACTTATCTATTATTGTTTTACTCATTGTCGACAGGCACAACGGCATACGACACGGTCAGACCCCTCGCCTACCAAGACGCCAGAGTGTTCATGCTCTGCTTCAACATAGCCGAACCTGAGACCTTACACAACGCTGCCGCCAAGGTAACTAACTAACTACTGATTCAAATGTAAAATATTGATCTAACTTTTTGTAACATCCATATATATTTTTCTGTTTGGGCCAAGTTAGGGTCCGTTTCCAAGCGGTTAAAATGCGTCCCCTGGCGCACGCTCGAGCTATGGGCGAGCGTCCAATTTTAAACTTAAAGGCAATACTGACAGAGTTCTTAATTCAGTGATATCAAAGATGTTTCCACTTGGTGGAAAATGACCCTAAGTGGCCACGTTCATTGTTGCGTCAGAGGCGTTGTGCAGCACTTGGCATATGTCCCAACTGCTTCACAACGGCTAAATTACGATTGTGGCTACGATGGCGACGCCCTTAATCAGACTATGGTATGGTCTGATAGTTGCTGTTGGAGGAATCATAAGACGCCGTTTTGTAAGATTGGTGGCAATTGCAGCATACAGCCAAAACAATAACATTACATTTATTTATTCTCAGGCAACTTTGGCCCATAGATACAGACAAACTAACATACATCAAAAACAAGAAAATAATGATAACATTACAATTATTGCAAACACCACACATTATACATTAATATGGATATAGCGATGCACACTTCACTGAGTCCAGCGGGTGATATTTCGTTTCCGATTTGCTTTAACTTCTAGCTCCCTGAATCCCAACTGGACGCGACAGCAATAAAACTATTTCGTGATGAAACTCTAAATCGAGTTCAAGGTTTCTTCAGACTCATTCTCATAGCCATAAACAAGAAGGACCCGTTCTTGTTTACTTAAGTTCGTTCAATCCATCCAAAGGTATATCGTTGTCAGTAATAAGACCGCTATTAGTATTACTACTACCATAGGATTAGGTAGCATTTTTTGTAAAAGAGCTGTGTTTCAATTTAGGTGTACAATGAAGTATAGTCTATCTACATCTATAACCACCATCATAAGCTAGCCTTTTCGCAACTATGCACTGATCAGCTTCGAGTGTAACCGGGTGTAGCTGAATATCAGTATTTGTGTAACATTAATAACCAAATGATCTCTATTTCCAGTGGTACAGAGAAGTAAGAACCCACGGAGGCTCGGCCCCAGTGCTGCTCTGCGGCTGCAAGGCAGATCTTCGACATGAGAAGGAGACGCTCACCATGCTGTCCAAGCTCAGAACACATCCAGTCACCAGTGAAGAGGTAAGAAAGATTGCTTCAAAATGGAGGATATTTCGTATTCAAAAGATAATGTCAATCTATCAAAAGCCATCGAGAGCTTATGCGTACTTACTTACGGTTTTTGTAAATAAAGATTTTCATCCTATGAAATATAAAACATTGACGGTGGCTATTGACGAAAGGGATAGGATCCAAATGTACGTCCCATTACGATATTTTACATACAACTAAAAAACCTTGTAAAAAAAGTAAAAATAAAATATAATCCTCTTAAAAAAGATAAGTTATTACATTTTATTAAATCCCACCGTAATAAATCTTAAAATCATATAAATTAACCATTTAAATCTTTTTCTCGTAAAGTTTGAAGCATAACCTACTTTGGAAAGAACACAAAAATGGCTACTTAATTTCATTACACAGGTTACTATAACCAATAAGAATTGACGTCGCTTTATTACCTTAAATAGACATTCAATCCGCATCCACAAACAATTACACTCTTCCTAGAAAATCGAAAATAAACTACACATTAGAATTCCACGGAAAACCCAAATCCGACCTTCGCTTCTCAAACATATGCTCCCAGCAATTTAAGACTACCTTCTAATGGTCCCAAATTTATTTTAGCCTCCTCAATTTCACGGAGTTTGCCAACATCTCAAATTGGAAAGGCCCGATCCCTAGGCAAGCGATTCAACTTCATTCATCAGAATTCCTAATCTAAATTGAAACATCCCGAAGTATTTACACGTATTGTATAACGAGGCAATTGAAAACTCGGTCGCAAATTCAGGCTGGACGTCCGTATTAATTAGAGATCTTATTCAACTAGTTACCATTTAGTAAATGGGAGCGGAGTAATTGGCTCGTTCCATGAATGAATCGAATGGCCTCACGGAACGGGCTGACATTGAAGCTCCTTGGACCGTTCTCTTGTGTGAATCGTTTGAGTAATTGAAATGTTGTGACTTCGTTTTTCTTCTATGTTTTTTATATTTATGTTGTGAAATTCTTAGCAGCTTGTCATATTGGTAATTGATTTATCATGTTGTCTAAATTATGCCTGGCATACTTCTTGTAATCAATCGCAAGTTATTAAAGCAGTATGATTAAGTAAATACGACTTCAGGAAAAAGTTAACTTGTTAGTTGGACCGGGTTTCAAACTGTATTTTCAAACAATTGGTTCATCAAATACTAGCCCTCTCTCACGGCCTCGCTCACGGTTCGGTCGAAAATCATCCCATGGAAAAATTTCAAACACAGTCTATGGCACTCGGGGATAATGTAGTAGTCCCATTAGAGAAAAAAAAAATCGGATTCGGATCAGTAGTTCCGAAGATCAAAATCAAAATATTTTTATTTCACATAGGCCTGCATGGGCACTTATAAAACGTCGACAAAAAGGTGCACGGTTCGGGTTGGTCGTTTCCTATGGAGAAGAACCGGCAAGAAACTCCATGGTTACTCTTTTAAGATTATCCCCTATATCCAAACTTATACAAATACAAACTGTGTCTGTTTATAATATTAGTATAGACATCAAACTGAAATTCAAAATATATATGAAACTTGAACTTTCACAGGCTTTATCAGTGGCTAGACAGCTGGGAGCGATGACCTACGTAGAGACATCAGCTAGAGCTTCCACAAAAGGCGTCAAAGATGCTTTCGAAGTAGCTGCACTAGCTGCTCTCGGGAAACTAAACAAGCAACAGATGAAACAACAGGTATACAACACTTCTTATCAGTGTACACAACATAATATTACTTTAATCTTATCTTCCCCCTCTTTTTCCCTCACGTGCTGGACAGCATTCCAAGCGGATTCTAAAGTAGGTACGTAGACAAGGCTTATAGCTATATCCTACAGTTTTATCTGGAAGTCCATAAGTATCAATCTAAAAATACTTCCATTCACAAAACTCACAAAGAACAAAATAAAATAAACTTTCTCCCTACAGAAACAAGTGGGTCGCAGCAAAAGCAAGCGCGATCTGAAAGCCGAGCTGAAAGGGCGCGCGAAGAGTTGCTGCGTCATGTGATCCGTGGCCGGCCACCCGTCCCGGTGGCCGCACGACTGCTAGGCGACCACCGCCCTTCTTCTTGAACCCAACCGTTCCTCAGGAACAAACCCGGGCCTAAGTATACGCCTTGCGGAACACCCGACGTAAATTTTCACTGACAAGTTCCCCCTCATAAAAGGAGGCAACAAAATACGACACACATATTTAGTGTCATTATTTAAAATGTTTATGTGAAATAACTACGTGCAAAGTGATCAAATAATTTAATTCTAAGTGTGATTCATTATCAAAAGCCTAATAGAGAACTATTATTATTAATGTAAACTGTAAATTTTAAAGGGAGCGGAACGAAGTTCTTTGAATTTTTAGGTGAAGGTATCAGTAAAATAAAAAGGTGCAATGTAATTATAGCCCTGAGGGTGGAGCGTGAGCCTGTGATAAAGTAAAAAATAGAAAATTCGCGAGAAAAAATAGAAACGTTTTAGATTGAATTAGAAAGGCGAGACGACGCTCATTTTGGCATTTTATCATCAATAACAATTGGAACATTAATGTAAAAAATAAAGAATCATGTTAAATACTTTAATTGAATAGGTTTTTCTTGACATTGCTGGCGTTAACGATCACAAAACAGCATCTTATTGTGACATATTCATACGCTATAAGAATGAATTACATATAAAAGATGTCATTAAGACTTAATAAATATTTACATTTTCTAGCATCAGTATTTTACAACCAAATCTATGTAATAATGTTTTGTTTACCTTTGGTGCGACTGGTCCTTTATTTTCACACCTATCCAGAAAAACCTATTCAACTATGTGAAGAGTTAAGAGTAGTTAGGTTCAAATGCGTGTTTTCATATACATTGACATAACGACGTAAATATAAATTGATGTTTTTCTATAAGATAGCATTTTCATAAATTAATGGAAGTTTATGAGGCTCCGTTGTTTTATCTAGGACCAATATTGCTCTTAATTTGGATGCAGTAGCTTTTCTGTTTTTAAAGCTACGAGCTAAACATTTCCTTTGTGATATTCATACGTAAATGTAATTAATAAAAATGCACAATGGTGGACAATACTAAATTACGGAGGTCCATAAAGCTAGTTAGTTTCGCGTCCATGTTTGCTATAGATGTTAGTATTTTGTACGTTTACAATATGAGAAAATTAAATGTTGCTTGCCTGTAGAACGTTCGTACACCATTATGTAAATTAGGATCATCTTTACTTATCCTTTTAGGAATTAAAATTTCTTTATTTGCCTTCAAAATATTACTAAAATATTATATTTTATTATGTGACAAAGTCCGAATTTTAGTTTTTGAAAAATTGTAATAAGTATTTTTTATTAAAAAGTACATCGATGTTTTTGCCAACAAACGTTTTCACTTTTCTTTACGTAAAACGTCTCAGAAAAAATGCTTGATCATTCCATGAATAAAAATGGCTGTCGTTTTTGTGTCGTGAGCCTTAGAACGTCAAATAATAATAAAGGCAGCTATTGAGTTCCATAATTAGGTTTTCAAGTCACGCCTGGCAAAGGCGAAGCTTCGGACGAGTCACGATTGCTTTTCTGGTCCCTAATGCAAAGTATATAACTAAAAACGAAAATAAGTCATGAAAATATTCATAACACGAGTTACTGTAGTTGGTAAACTTAATGTTTAATAATGATTTTGTTTTCTAAATCATTGGTAAGTAATTGCTGAAACGAAACTTAAATTGCTCTTTATAATAGTATTTTCGTATCGAAAAGTTTAAATTATAAAATGAATTGTTGGCGAAATCAGGTGTTCTTCAAATTAAGTACATTTCTAGTTAGGTGAACAAAAAAGAAAAATTCTTCATATTGAACAAATTAAATGTTAATTTTATTAACATTATTTTCGATTGTTTAAAGTATTGTAAGTCGATATCAAGCTTTAAATTCAATGTTAGCTTTAATTATCATTATATTTAAGTATTTAAACATGTAGTTTTAGTATTATTTTCATTTGAAGCAACGATCGGACTAAATTTTTATTTAACACTTTCTTTATTTATAAACAATTGTACATATCATGTAAGTTTTGTATAAACAAGAACTCTGACTTCACGAAAAGTGGAACTATCCCTAAATAACGTTAATTTTTAAAGTAACCGCCACGTATCAGGCATTTTATTGATGACTAGCTGTTGCCCGCAATCTTCGTTCGCGTAAAATTATTATAAAAATAATACTTCCGTATTTGAATCTAGCATTTTTATAATTTTTTAATAATGATTTTGATATTGTTAATAATGCCAAGGGTTTTTTATATTTTTTTGCACGGAACCCTAATCCTCTAAAAGTACTCCGTATAAAAGCTATCTGCCAGCAAAAATCCCGTCAAAATCGGTGACGCCCTGTTTCGGAGATAAGCCGGAACAAACAGACTGTCAATAATTAATATACACACATTCAGTAAAAAGGTGTTATTTTGTAATTACAAACGGGCACTTCAATTTTATTTGATTGTACAGATGTTATAAATACCCATACTGTGCCCATACGAAGATTGACAATCAATAATTGTTTGTACTAAACGAAAAAAACATACTAGGTATTTAGGGTATGCATCGTAGCAGATAAATACTTTGACTGACATTCTAATATCAACATTTATTTTCTAAAAAGAAAAGAGATTACAATTTCATTTCAACTTTGAATTGGATTTTAAGCATTCGGATTACTATGTTAAAATTGCTTTTAGAGGTCACATTTCGCTATTTATTTTTATTGTAAAATGGAAAGAAAGAGCTAACAGACTTAAATTATAAAATTTAAACAAAATAGGAATGAGGGTGCATTTTGCAAGGCTCGCGGCTCTGTCTTTTTTTTGTAATTGCGTACCGCACATACAATGCCAGTGTTTTGAATGTTTTTTTTCTTAAAATAATGAAGTAATGACTGCCTCGTTAACAGTGGTCGCTAGCGCGACTGCTGAGCATGAGGTCCTGGGTTCGATTCCCAGGTCGGGCAAAGTGTTATTGGGTTTTCCATCAGGAATTTCTCAGTAGCAACCACGGATTCTAGTTTGTGACCGGTTGATGGCAATAGGGTCGCCCCCTATTGTATGGGACTTAAATATAACTGGCGAAATGTAGGTGTACTATTAGGTTCACCTATGTTATATGAAGATTAAATAAAAAATATATTTAAATCTATATATACAAAATGGTAAACTGACTGACTGACTGACTGGGTGATATATCAACAGAAACCGCTGGTCCTAGAGACATGAAACTTGGTGTGTTCTTTGGGAAGAGTAAGTATCCACTAAGAAAGGAGTTTAGGGAATTCCACCCCTAAAGGGGTAAAATAGGGAATGGAATTTTATATGAAAGTCCGTCAGTTTTGAAGTTAGGATCTTCAAATTTTGTGTTCAGGCTAACAATTGAAAATTAATTTATGTGTCTCAGCGTTTTCGATAATTCTACCCCCGAAGGGTTAAAAAGGGGTATGAAGTATGTAACTATGTTATTACCGTAATCTGGATTAACCTATAGATTACTTTTTAATCCCGGTAGTACGTTTCCGTCGGATTTTTTTTGACATCCACGCGGGCGAAGCCGCGGGCAAAAGCTATAAATTGAAAAGTGTATATCACATTATAGGGGTACTGAACCATACAGTACAGCTTTTATCGCAAAAACTTCAATTGGTTTTTTGTAATTCGTGTCCATCAATGTTATACTTACCTTATATTAATTTGCTTAAGTATAAGAAAGTTCTATAAAGAGAGAAGTCAGAGTTTCAACAAATGCCTTATATGTTATTTCTTAATTGTGTAATGGAAACAATGTTTTTAATATTAGACAACTTGACGTTAGGCCACTTTGAATGTTGTTACTAGATATCGAATATAGCGTTCAGTGTTTTTGATATTCGTCTTTTATTTTACCTCCCTCCCACCTCTTATATAACGGGTGTAATGCCCGTCTTACGAGTTGAAGGTCGTTTCAATCCAGGCAAGGACTTTATGCTGCCTGAAATGTGCGAGGCTGCGTAGCGTAGTGTCTGAAACTAACCAATAATATCGCTCCTGTTCCACACCTTGAGCTAAGCTAGCCATGTGATTGGCTGGTAAATCCTTCGCTGCATATCCTCCAACATCTAAGGCGTAGACGCTGCATTACTTCGTGTAATTTATACTATCATCACTGCTCTCAAAACGGTGAAGAAAAACATCGTATGGATACCGAAAATTCGAAGATATGTGACATCTACCTACCTGCACTGGGCAAGCGTGGTGGATAATGTCTTGTTCCCTCTCTCAGAGTGGATGTCTCACCATAATAATCTATACATATCGAGTTTCCTCCGTGCCTCGGAAAGCACGTTAACCCGTTGGTTCCGGCTGCCATTTGTAGATCTTTGACAGTCGTTAAGGTAGTCAGTGGCTCGAAAAACTACACAACTAACTACAGTGCTAGCTGGGTTGTGGAGGTCAGATAGGCAGTCGCTCCATATAAAATACTGGTATTCAGCTGCATCCGGTTAGACTGGAAGCCGATCCCAACATAGTTGGGAAAACGCTAGGCAAATGATGATTAATCTAACATTTAACTAAGAAAATACTAAGGGTTAAATATCTAAAGATACCTTTTTAGGTCTTATTTATTTATATATTCTTACTTATTTATTTATAAGCGACCTCAAGCCAAGCCGAGTCTTAAGTGGTGTCAAATTCTGAGAATTTAAAGGAGGTACTTAGGCAATTATTTATGACCGAACTCGCAAAGAAGAAAGGTTTATTAATTTAAAAGCCTGAACATTAAAAAATATGGTAAGTGTAAGCAAGATAAAAAACTTTCAGTTGAAACACTAAATAAATATAAAATACAAAAAGATTGAATGAGTACTGATGCATCGCCTGTTATGTTACATGTTGGTGTCTCCAACTTCTTCTTAGCGTGTCGATGGCTATCTAAATTGTGTAGGCCCAGTTCTGAGCCACTAGTTTGGCACCTTCAGTAGCGTCCATCAGTTGCTGTAGTGAACAAACAACAGGAAACGCAGGACACAATATTAAGTGCCCCATCGTTTGTGGAACAGCACGACATTTACACTCCAGGGCAGAGTCAGTAATGAATTTCCACCGCAGGTTTTCCTTGCCAACCTGGGTTCGGAGTCTATTTAAAGACTTCCAGGTCAGCCATGGCAACTCATGTCCAGGTGGTCGCCAGTGAGTGGGGACACTGTCACTTCAGAAAGCTGTTTCGTGTCTCCATGATTCGTCACAGCCAGGTGGAGATATATATTGGTACGTTCCGGAAAAAGTCGTTCGACTTGGCTCCAACTATGCCGGACCGAAACGATCATGATTCAGCAACCGTCGAAGCGAAACGGAGTTTAAGAATCGATACGAGCCGAAAAAAGCCGAATCTATGAGCGAAATCTATGTATACTTAGTTTATTTTCATGATATTACATTATTTAAAAACTAATCTATAATAGTAATACAAATATGTACAAGTATCAAAAGGGTTACAGGGCCTCCAAAAATTCGTCTACATCGCTGTCAACAGGAAAAGTGCCCACAAGGCATGCAGCGTTGCCACGTTGGATGGCAATGTTGATAATTTGGCCCAAAAATAGGTCTGCCCTCTGGTCACGTGAAGAATCAACCGCTTGGCAATGTCCCGAAATATTAAATGGGCACTCGCCACTCGGACCCCATGGCCGTCAGTGATTATTTCGTGTTAGATAATTGATCAACAAAATAATACTGCCGAAACGAATGTCTCGACCCGATCAAATGTGTAGCAATCTAGCAGGGGCTTATTATCTGCCTAGCCTTTTTAACCGACTTCAAAAAAGGGGAGGTTCTCAATTCGGGTATATGTTTGTTACCTCATAACTCCGTCATTTATGAACCGATTTGAAAAAATCTTCTCTCTTCATCATCTTGTTGTTATTGTCTCTCCGATCTGGATGTTCTCAATTGCTTCCGTAGAAATTTCATAAAAAATCGGTCCAGTAATTTGTTTTTTTTTTCTCTAATACGTATTTCGTCTTCTTGGCTATGTTGATAACATGATGATCCCTTAATAACTTCTAGTTACAATGTAAAAAATTATTCATGACAAGAATTTGTGTGCTACAATAAAAAGGAAGCACTACAATAAAAGGAAGCAGTAAAAAACTTTCTGCAAAAAAAAACCGACTCCTTTTATCTCACCTATGCTTGGGTTGGCTTCCAGTCTAACCTGATGCAGCTGAATACCAGTATTTAACATGAAGCGACTGCCTATCTGACCTACACAACCCAATTACAGGGTAACAAGTAAATAACTTCCAAAGATTTTACCACAAAAAAAATCTAATAAATCTTTAACAGTTCAATTAGATAAATGGGAACATCTATCAGGGAAATACATCTTAGTGTAGAACCATCCGGTGCGGTGACGATATTTCCCCGGATCTCAGTCGTAACGGCCTTTAAGAACAGCCTATGTTCGGCAATGGACGTTTAGGGATATTTATAGGCTGTTACAATGAGTTACAACCTTGAACGAGTACATCTGACAGGGTTACCTTCAGTACTGCGTCGTTAAGTTCTAGGAATTTATGTCTTATGGTTTCTGAAACAGAGTTTGAATTTTACTTCTAACCCTCGGGCTGTGGGGCCCAAAATTTTGATACGGTTATTTTGACAGAGGTTAAGCATTCTTAATAATTACCATAGTACATGGCAACACCGCCAGTCTCTTGAGCACATTACCGGTTATTGGTTAATATTGGAAGTCCGTATTGGCAAGGCACCTACTGGCATTATACAGCGTGTAACGGAAGGGGGGTATCAACCCTGAAGGAGGTGAATGTGCTCATGAAACTCAACAACTTTCCCCAAAGAACATAGGTCGTATTATGAAAAAAAAAATTTGGCCCTCCCTTAGAAAACTGACTACCAGCTGATTGATTTACTATGGGAGGGCACAATTTTTTTTTTTCATATTTCGACCTATGTTCTTTGGGGAAAGTTGTTGTGTTTCATGAGCACATTCACCTCCTTCAGGGTTGATACCCCCCTTCCGTTACACGCTGTATATTCATTCTTGGCTATCAGGTGGGTCGCTAGTTTCTTTGCTGTACGAATATTATAAAAGCATATGACCAGGGTTAGTACACGGGGCAAAGTAGATCGGTTTGCAGGGCACACCACAAAGATGTTGGTGTGTGTAAAATCAACTGGTGTATTACTTCGCCTATTTGTTAGTGTTTGCTTCACTATAGTATATGTATAATATGAGGTAAAGAATATGAAGCATCAATTTAACCCTATGACTAACCGGTGTCGTGGCATAGATGTGTAATCATTCGGCTGGTAAATCAAGTGTCGTAGGATCGAATCTGCGCCGCTGGCGTCAACTTTTTGCATTATTAAAAAACTTTTATTTTCATTTTGTTGAATTTTTATTGTAATTTACCTGATAATAAGAACATTATTCGAAAAAAAATATGGAAGTAAAAATTAAACAATTTGTATTAAGAAATCAACAACATTTATTGACTAGGTTTTTTTTTATATTATAATTACAAATTAAAAAGTTTTGTGCATGACAAATATTCTAAGTCGGACAAGAAATAACGTTACTTTTCTTATTCAAGTGGGTAATTTATTTATTAGTGAAATGAATAAACATGTTAATAAGATAGATATTAAGATACAGGTATCCTAAATTGTTATCTCACTAACAATAACATCACTCACATAAAACAAATCGAATTACCCCCTGATTTTTTTATTAATATCCTATTGGTGCGCCTTCGCTATCTATGACTTATTCATGCACGAAGTAAATGTCTCCACTAGACCTGCATGGAAGAATATTTTTTTTTATGATAGCGCTCACCATCTTTTCGCCACAATATTTTGCGACCGTCCTTGTCTGATTTAAAACATTTTTCATCTCTAAATATACCTAACTATATTATTGCACCAATCAAAATCCAAATATTCTCTTGCGAAGCGTACCCGGTTTTGCCTGTGAATATCTGACATTCAAATTTTCTTGGCTGGCCTACAACATTTCACACCAGCTGCTCGCAAGTGGTTTCGTACAGTTTGTAATGTCACGTCATGTTTAGTTGCCGTGGAACGAGTAGTGAGGAAGGGCTCAGCGGTATGCGTAGCAACTATATCAGATGCCAATCTGTGAATGCAAATCCAGCCTTTGGTCCCGGTCGGCAAGGATCAATGCTTCCCGAATCTGCATAACGATGGACCCACAATTGCACAGTCCTTCTCTGTGAACAATAATAAAATATTGTTACAAAAAACAACAATCAATAACATGTGGATTATTTAAACATATTAAACTTCTAAACATCATAATAACATTTTGTTACTCACCGATATCTTTAAACGTCTCGCAATTTCACTAATTGAAACATTTTGCTCATGCAAAAGAATTATTTCAGCTCATAAAAGTGTGGTTCAATGATTCATATTGATTCACAAATAAAAGCACTTCTCAAAAAACGCAGGGTATAATGTCTAAAAACGTAACGAAAGCCCGATAGTCAATAGCATTATCACGATGAACTTAAACTACTAACTTAAACATGATTTGTCATTTTTAGAGGGTAGACAACTAATACATTCTAACCCAAATATAAAGAGACTTGCTAATAGTTAAGCAATGAATTGAACAAACAAATGTAAAATATTTTATTAAAACATACAAAAACATTAAGCTGTTGGCAGTCGGATTCGATCCTACGGCGCCGGCGCAGTAAGTAATTATTTATCGCACGCTCGACTAATGCGCCACGGAGACGATTGTATGATAAGCTAAATTTATGCGTCATATTCCCTGCAACATTAGTGACAAGAAATTTTATTGTGTGTGCGTGGACAACGGGTAGCAAACACTAATAAATAGGCGAAGTCAGACGGCCGTTGATTTTACGCACACCAACATCTTTGTGGTGTGCCCTGCAAACCGATCTACTTTGCCCCGTGTACATAGGACCCTTTTTGTATGAGTAGGTACTCGTCCTCGTGAAATAATTTGCGACCTCCGCAACTTATAGAAGTTGCCAAAAATAAAACTTAAGGATGATTCCCACCACACAGCTCGCTTCGCATCGGATCTGAAAGAATACGGACGGATGTAGCGGCAGGCGATCGCGTTCGGCAGGATGTCGACGCATACGATCGACTCCGTACAGTCGCTTACGAACGTATCCGTTTCTGCGCGTAGTCAAATAATTTCATATCTATCGTGTTGACGTGATTGGATATGACGACAGGCGAACGAAGCCGATCGCGCGTCGCAGCTACTTTCGGCTATGATCGCGTGTCGCGGCAAACGCCCGCTGTCAAGCTGCTGTGCGCGGCTTGGTAATATAGACTTTAAACTCTGCGTACACGATTTAATATTGTTTGTTTTGTTTTATTGTTTGTTGTTGTTGTAAAATCCGTTCCAATCCGATGCGATGCGACCCGTTTGGTGGAAATCATCCTTTAGGCCCATAATTTAACAAACACTCAGCACTACTCCATACGCCATATAACCCCATCAATATTTAGCAGACATCTTGTAAGATGTTATAGTGTATAGCTTATAAGCTCGATATTGCCACTTAGGGAGACGTGTTCGCTCCTCAGTTGTAATAAAACGTACTGCCTCTGGAAAGAGGTTATGTGCTCACTATGGAGGGGACAGAGAAGGTTCATTGTTGAGAGAAAAGTTCCTGTAAAGTTAGAATTTAATGAGAAATGAAACTCAAATAGGTTTAGAGGGTGGGCCTATTTGTTGGCCAAAGAATCAGTATTGCCATCCAACGTGGCAATACTGCCAGCCTTCTGGGCACTTTTCCTGTTGACAGCGATGCGGACGAATTTTTGGACGCCCTGTAACCTTTTTTCAACTTGTACACATTTATTACTATTATAGTTTTGTAGTTTGTAAATAATTTAAGAATCTTTGAAATAAATTTGACAGTAAAAAAAAATAGGATTTTACTGATTTAATCCAAAAATGTGATTCCTTACATACTAAAACCCCTACATGGCTTAGTTAGTCGTATTACCTCTGCTATCCATGTTGTCTGCCATCGCTGCCAGTGCATCTAACTTTGATTCTTCGCTGACCGAAAGTACTGCTCGCGTCGATGATGGTAAATGACTCATCCATAGCATGCGTAGTGTGTCAGGTATCTTGCTTCGAGCTAGATCTCGCATTCGACGGAGAAACTGCGAAGAACGCTGATCTCCTAGTTCGACTTCATTTAGGAGCTTCTGTAGCTGTTTGGTCTCGGATTCTTCAATTGCGCGACGGCGAGGACGAATATGTTTTCGTCACCGGGCATGGTTAATGAGTAGTTAATATAAAGTTGAAAGAAAAAATGAGATGCTGGCAATATGGTTTTTTTTCTTAAATAAAATATTGTTGGTATGCATGAGATTGTGTTTTTCCATGTGGTAGCCCACATGGTACACCTCTCCCTAACCTTTTGAGATTTGCAAGCGTGGTGTTATGTTATGTAATACAAATCTACGTGTCGACTTGAGAACCTCGTCCGGTCGTCGTCGTCGTCGTTTCGTCGCTTTAAAATGTAATTAAAAATATTGTTCACCTGCATCCGATTAGACTGGAAGATCATAAAGACTAGGCAGACGAAAATCTTAGAATCCTGACTTCCCAAACCTAACTATCATAACTAGTTTTTTTTTAAATATTATTAATGCGAAAGTAAGTTTGTTTGTTGCCTTTTCACTGAACTGAACATCCTGAAATTTAGCATATACGTTGTCAGGTGTACAGAAACGGACATATTATGGTACCTTTCATCCCGAAAAATAGTACTGTTCCCGAGGAAAACAACAATAACGTTCTAATGATAATAAATGGCGCCACGTGTCTTTTGAATCATAATTGAATTATATAAATTAATATAGAAACCTTAGTAGAGTGTTAAGAGTTTAATTGTCAAATTCTAAATTAACGTTTAGTGCATGGTAACTTCTCTCACTCACAATATTTAATAATATTTAATTGATTCTTTCAACTGAACTACTGGCTGCATTTTACAGTGCCCTTGTCTCAATACACACTATAGTGCTTCTGTTACCACGACATGTTGTTTTGTTCAGAAAATTATATCATCATTGTGTTTGATAGTACAAGGTCGTTTGTAGGACTAGGTGCAGTAGACCGTATGTATGTCTATAGACTGATAACACTATATGACCTTGACCTGGCCTTTCGTAGTACGGAGATTCAATAGAATAGGAGGCCAGCTTCTTCTGGTATTGAAGCGCTTGTGACTGAAAGAGTTATAAATGTGAACGTTGATGGATGGAGAGAGAGAGGCAGACCAATGAACAGATGGATGGATTATGTGAGGAATCATACTATTAGAAGGAGTAAATGATAGCCTGACGGCTGTCAGGGGGGAATGGAAGAAAAAAACTCAACGAATTGCGCTGAACCCAAGGACAGGGCAGGAAGATAGTTATAATATACTGGTTTTCCTTTTATAGAAAAGGAAAACCAGCATATTATAGTAGTAGTATGTAGTGTTTGTACATAGTAGTAATAAAAATATGCACATATAGATTTGCATATTTTTATTATGTCGTTTATTTATTATCCTTACATACCATATTTTTATTAACAAAAATTATTTTTAAAAACATTTAAAAATATTAAAAATAGTCTGCCGGTGTCGGGAGCAGTGTTCAAGCTACCGGTGGTTAGGGCTCCAGAGACAGGAACCTCCTCACAATGCGAGCCGTATCGAGGCGTACTGTCTTCTGAATCAGGCCCTTGATCCAACCGCTTAAGGAGAGCCTCGATGACCATGACCAAGTTTGTTTTTTGGTTATTAATGTTAATATTCATAAAAATTAAAATTTGCTCTCAATAAAAAAATATATACTCGTTTTACCACAAGCCGGGCACAAAGCCGGACACAAACCCAGACAGCTTTCAGCCATTTTGTTGTTACTCAGAAATTCCTGATGGAAAGATCTACTCAGACTTTATATGCTTTTTAGGTACTTATGCGTATTATATATAACAAATAAACATTTAACAAAACAGCAGCAAAACCTACGTATTATAATTCAGTGCAGCTCTTTTACTAAAAAGTTATTCACACTTGTGTGTAAAATGTTATTATTCCATCTTGTGTAATTTTGCATGCGTAACTAAGTTTGCCTACATAATTTCATCAAAAACACAAATCTCTTAGGCATCCCAATATCATTTCAAATTAAATAACTTATAAACTTCGCACATTATACAGTCCCCCATATTTCTGAACTTATACTAAGAAATACTAAGGTCAAATATCATATTAACCCTTAACACATTCAGTGCGTTACGGGAAGTATTTGGTTGTAATTGAGCTTCGCTCTGTGCGGCAGCTAGTTGTCCTTGTTTTGCACTCCGTGCGGGGGTGATTACTTCAAGTATTCGTACAAGTAAAAAAGAGACACCTGTATTGCCGGTGTCCTTGCTTGAAGTATATTAAAATTTACGAATAAAAATGTACGGGAATTATTTTTTCGTAACGCACAGAAAGGTAATTATTTTACAATAGTGCGATACGGGAACTATTTGGCCGTATCCTAAACCCCGTACCGCACTGAACGTGCGCGCGCGCGGCCCTCAGTTAGCCGTAGTGTTGTGCCCAGTAAACACGTTTTTACAGAACGCGATAGGTATTTTATTCGTCACGCGTAAGTGAGTAAATTGTACATAAGTAAACAATGAAACGTTCACGTAAAAAACTTATTTTGGGGAAAGGTGTAAAGACAGAAGGTGAAGAGGCTAAAAACATTATTGTGAGTAGGTTAAAAATGGTTTTTGCTGATTGTGTATGACCATTAGTAAAATAAATAATAATATAAAATAAGAAGTTACTGTTTTTGTTAACATAATTAATTATTACTTTTGTTAAAAAATAGTTTTCGTTGATTGTGTACGATCTGAATAAACAATAATAAATCTGAAACAGAAAAATATGTTACTTGTTACACCCCATCCCTAGCAATGTGACTGTTGCATGCGCCACGACAAGTATTTTCCCGTAATATCAACCTTTTCCAAAATACCTGTAACTTTTAAGATATTGCTTAAAACCCCGTGCGACTGCAGCTATATATACACAAGGATGTAACCTATTGATTAGTACAACAAAAAAAAAATTCTGTAGGCTTTCCATGTCTCTGTGATGGTTTAAAGACAAGATTACGTACGGGAAAATAGACGTCGTAACGCATATCAGGCATTCTTGATACGGGAAGTATGTGACTTGTACAGCACTGGAAGTAAGTATTAATCTAGCGTAGCCGCAGGGAAGGTGTTAAAAGCTTCAGGTTTAAGGTCACTTTAACCTCTGAATACTGTAATATCCAGCTCTAAAGGTTGAAAACATTTTTCAGGAATTGTCACTTACACAAAACAATGTTGAATTGAATAATGGGTTTTTGCTGAACACGCATAATAAGAACATTTTTAGGTAAAGAAAGTCGTCGCTTATTGGATAACGGAGTGAAATTACTTTTTCTATTATAACAGTTTTACTGTAATTTTAGGTGTAGATAAAAACACCACGCCGCATCTAAGAAGGGATACGCAAAGGTGTCCCTAATAGTGCACCCATGTAATAGAGGCCGAGCCTATTGCCATTAACCGGGCACAAATGCAGACTCCGTGGATGCTACTGAGAAATTACTGATTAAAATTTCAATAACACTTTGCCCGACCCGGGAATCGAACTCAGGACCTCATGCTCAGCAGTCGCGCTAGCGACCACTACACCAACGAAGCTGTCTGCATGGTAAAAAGTAAAGTAAAAGTAAAAAGTTTTCATTTTGGAACATATATACAGGACACAATTACAAATAAAACTATGATAACTACAAAAGTTCATAACTGTGTCCCAGCTACCAACGCCCAACCAAACAAGAAAACAGTTGTTCCAGACTTTAATAATAAATACTGTATAACCAACATTGGTGCACAAAAGTAGACGAGCGGGGGTGTGTGTAGGTGAGTGTCTGTGAGTGCTCGTGTGGAATGTGGGGGGTGTATGTGTGTGTGAGTGAGAGTTTGAGTGTGTGCCAGTGTTTTGTGCTGTTTCCACATTTTTTTCGGTTGCGTCATATGCCAATGATTTCAACCACTCAGTCAACTTCCTTCTCAAGAAACTACGGGGTAAATGATAAATATTTAGAGTCTTATTTAAGTTGTTGTAGAGCCTGGTGGTGTCAGGTGTTTTTAAATAAGAGTTAAGTAAATGAACTCTACTACGTAAAATTGAAATAAACATAACATCACGGCTGTAATCCCCGAAGGGTTAGGCAGAGGTGTACTTAATAGTACACCCACATTTTGCCAGTTATGTTTGAGTCCCATGTACCAGAGGGCCTATTGCCATCAATCAGGTACAAATCCAGACTCCGAGGTTAAAATCATCATCATTTATTTCTGCCTCGAATTTTCACAAATATGTTGGGGTCGTCTTCCAGTCGATCCGAATGCAGCTGAACACCTGTATTTTTCAAAGAGCGACTGCCTATCTGACCTCCACAACCCATTTAGTACTGGGTAATACGATACCCCTTGGTAAGACTAGTGGTCAGACTTTCGGGCCACTAACACACGGACAACTTAATGACTGTCAAAGATCTGCCATTGACAACCGGGACCAACGTTACGTTACGGCTCAACGTGCTTTCCGTGGGACGGAGGAAACTCGGTATCGTGGCTAAAATAAATAAATAAATATCTAAATTGGAAATTTCACAGTTTGAAAAGAAAGTCTCTCGAATCTGACTGGTTTGAAACCCATTTACGATATTAACGTAATTTACAAGTTAAGACTAGTTTTGCGGCCGTTACTGTGTGGTTAATGGTTTTGGGTTAACATGACAAGGTTCAAAGGTACGTCAAAGGTTAGGTTTGGCATAGTAATGGTCGCCTAAAACATTGATTGCTAAGTTTTGGACGTTGTGAAGTTGTACCCAAGTATATTAAGCTGTGGAGTATGTACTGTCCTTGTAGACTTGTTACTTGACACAAGCAAGTTCAGAACTGAAGTTTGCTAGCGGCGAAAATTGATTAGGTTCTTAAGAAAGATCCAGATGACCAGATGTATGAACGTGGACGAGGAGAAATCAGATCAAATCAAATCAAAATCGTTTATTGCTATATCCATAATGTACAACATACAGGTGGTAAATAAAAAAAAATAAAACAATTACGGACCCCTGTCGGGCACAGCAATTTTTTTAAATAAATAGTGAGAGGAAGAGCGCTTAATGAAAAATTGTTCATTATTATTAGTGTAGTATAAAGTAGTGAATGGAGTATGCAAGGATCGTAGCAGGTGGCGATCTGTGGTTTCTGCCTACCCCCATGGGAGACAGACGTAAGTTTATATATTATGTACGAAAATAACAGAATTCGTAGTCACTCCATATAGATACGGGTTCAGCTGCATCTTTTTCTGTAGTTTTATTTTAGTTCATAGAAAACACAACATTCCCTAGTGTATACAGGGTTATTTGTAAAACACCAGCAACCTCTTAAGAGTCATTGTACTCATCATTATGAACAAACCTGAAATCGTGAAAAAAATATCAGCTGTTCCCTACATTTATGATCGATTAACTCGTCACCTAGCAATTCGTGGAAAACAACAAAATATTGTTTTCGGTTATAAACTCCGTCAAAGATTATCTAAAAATAAATACCAAAACTTGCCAAGATACCCTTAACACCTTCCTACGCAATAATTTTACTGGCCAACTTTATGAAACTGACAAAATTGGGGCGAAAATAGCTCCATCGTCTTAAGATAAGATAAGATAAGATAATTTATTTGCTCCAAACATGTGTACACATACAATATTAAAAAGTGCATGCAGGATAAAATTGAAGAAAATTGGTTCAGACATGTTTGCCACATACTATGGCGTGCAAATGTTTAACAAAAATATTGTGATTTTTAAAATATCATTTCAATTCGAGAGAAGTCTATTTAACAAAAAAAATACCAAATGAGAAAATTAAACATTGCAAAAATAAAATCATAATTTAAACTATGTCTATAAAATTAGCAACTAGTACATAAATGTCAAAATGATACATGCCAAAAGCGAAAAAAAAATAAAAATCATAATTAAAAATAATAAGCAAATAAATCAATAAATAAAATCTTAGGCTGCGTTTCCACCAGAGATAATTATGTGTGAAACATAACATCACACCAGTAATACCCGCAGCATTAGGCAGAGCTAAAGCCACATTTCAGTAAGTTTAAGTCCCATGTATTAGGAGGCGACCAAATAGCCAGCAGCCGCCACAAATCCAAACTCAGTGGCTGCTACTGAGAAATTCTAGATGAAAAAACCCAATAACATTTTACTTGACCTGAGAACCGACCACTAAACCAACTAACCAATGGTAAACTAACCAATGGCATCGCTTCTCTTTCGCAGCTTGAGGTAAGCTAGCTAAAATATGGAAGCAACAACCATCAAACATGTCCTAAGGATGCCCCGTGGATGGGCGAAACAAGGTCCATGGGCATATTTTGCCGGCATCCTGTCCATCCCATCCAAGCCTGGATCAATTTACAGAAATAAAACAAAATTTTTGGATCACATTTAATCTAAGCTTGTTATGTGATTGATTAATTTTACGTAATTCCCTCGCTTCACAACCGCGCACATCTCTGGTGAGAACGCAGCCTTATTATTGAACACTGGTCAGATTGCTAAAATGGTAAACACACCCTATAATAACTATCTGTGGTAAACGGTTTCGGGTACTACGACACTTTCACAGCAGTTCCTATAAGTAGAGTAGTTAGGACGAATAATTCCCGCTATGTCGATTCCCGTTACTCGTGATTTTTCTTGATTTAGATGTATTTTTTTTTAAAGATAAAGATATATTTATTTTGTAAAAACATGAGTAGGTAGGTATGTATACACTATACCAGGTCTTATAAATGATTATTAAATGATTATCTTATTTGTGTTTGGTTTCACCTCGACATGGCTGTAACAGAGTACAGTCACATTAAAAACAATTAATTACTTTACCTTATCAATAAAAGAAACGAAATTACTTTATCAATGAATGAAAGTGTTGTACTTTTTATTGATAAAGTAATTTCGCTCATCCGGTGATACCGTATTTTTAATGATAGGTACATTGATATGATAACTCACCAAAAAGTACTAGGTTAACAAAAATTCAGGGTGTTGTGTATTTTATATTCTGTGTATCTGAGCAGGTGCTTCCTGCTTGGTTTGATTCCTAGATTAATAAAAATGTTGATTGGGTTTTTCAGTCAGCAATTTCTCAAAAAACATCACGTCTTGTAATCCCCCTAGGATTACAAGACGTGATGTTTTTTGAGAAATCGCGAAAAAAAAAAACAGCTGTTCCCTACATTTTGACGAGTTAATCGTACATAAATGTAGGGAACAGCTGATTTTTTTTCGCGATTTCAGGTTTGGTCCCATAGTAAAAGTTGTTCATAATGATGAGTACAATGACCTCTTAAGAGGTTGCTGGTGTTTTACAAATAACCCTGTATATTCAGACGAATGTGTCCAGTGGCCCCATTTGAGCACGACATGTTTTTTTTTCAACTAAAACAAGTACGTTTCCTTTTGTTTATTTTCAAACTCCCTATTCTCCTCCAAAAAATACAAATAACATCATTTTCCTACAGCTACTTTAGTCTTGGGCGTAAATGGGTTAAAGTAGTTATGTTACCTCCATGGTCTTAATATTGAACACTGCTGAGATTGCTGGAATGGTAAACAACCCTATAATATCTATCTATGGTAAACGGTTACGGGCACCATAACGCTTTCACGGCAGTTACCTACTCCTAGTTTAGGAGCTAGTATAGTAAACAGCATGTTTATCTAAACTTTAAATGAAGTTGTATCGAGATACTGAGTTTGAGGGAGAGGAAGACCAAAGAAACGATGGATGGATTGTGTGAGGAATGATATGAAAGATAAAGAAGTAAATGATAGCGTGACGGTTGACAGAGGAGAATGGTAGAAAAAAACGTGTTGCGTCGACCCCAAGTAACATGGGACAAGGGCAGGAAGATTATGAGTATGATGATGTATCGAGATACTGAGTTCGATTCTCGGGTCGGGTAAGTTGTTATTGGGTTTTTGCGATAGGAATTTCTGGATAGCAGCCTGGAGTCTGGATTCATAACTGAGTGCTGACAATAGGCTCGCTCTTATCACATGGGACTTAAACATAAATAGCGAAATGTGATTGAGTACTACTATTAAATTCCGTACAGCTCTGCCTAAACCTTCGCGGAAAGCAGTCGAGAAGTAATATTATAAAATAAACACGTTCATACGTCGTATATTCAATTCAATATAACATTTGTCAACAGTAATGTAACCTATGTACCCATACCATAGAATCGAAATCTGTATTTACTATAGTAATTGGTTTGTGGAAGGCAGACGTGGTAAAACTAGGTAAAACCCAATTATATTTCACACAGGTAACGTGTGCTGGCTATGAAAACTTAAACTTGGTATTGAACGAAGCGTTTAGGTAAACGTGTAACATTAAATACCTATTTATACAAAGCCGGTATAACTATGAGTACAAAAAATAATATATTAGAAGCTTATTTGTGTAAGTCAGTGTCAAAAGTGGAAAACTGAAAACCAAACTTTTCATCGAAGTCGGGGGATCTGTTAAGAACTATTCCAAGGGACCGTCCCCCGACTGCAATGAAAAGATTGGTTTTCAGTTTTCCTTTTTTGGGCACAATGGCATTTTAATTGCACAGTAAATAATATAATCTATTTAGTACCTACCTTTTGGCCATTCAATACTAAAATCATGTAACTTGTTTTTAATTTTTTAGTTCACTTTTTGATATGGCAGGCGTGTTTTTTAATTTTTTTAATTATTTGTTTTTATTTTAATCTTTTTAGTGATAAAACAATATTTTTCAAACGCACAATGTGCCACAAAAGGTAAACTTATTTTTTTAGGAAATCAATATCACGCAAAATATAACTTACTGGCATATGCCCGCGGCTTCTCCCACGTGGAGTTCGGGAATTGCCCACGGGATCTTACTTCTGGGATAATAAGTAATCTATGTGCTATACCAGACTATAATCTATCTCTGTGCTAAGTTTCATCAAAATCTGTTCAGCCGTTCTAGCGCGATTGAGTAACAAACATCTATTCATCCAAACTTTCGCATTTATAATAGTTTATTTAAGATACATTTATTGAGTAGTTTTTACTTTTAAAGTTGAATAGGTAATAAAGAATAGTTAGTGAAAGTATTTAATTTTATTTGAATAATGCAGACACACTCGCGTTTTTTACATGTACTTACTTATTACTTGCAAATATTAGTTCATAGTAATCAATTATATTACAGTGAAATATTGATATCTTTTTTTTGGGATGAGAAATTATCAAATGCCCGCTCTGGGCGGAGCGGAAGGGAGTGTCAGACTTTTACTGACTAAAACCCATCCTTCTTTTGCCCTTTGTGTTCCAGGGCCGCGGTATCTCTTTCGAACAGTCCCGCAGCCTTGGCAGGCATCGGCCCTTGCGGGCCTCTCCTGTTTGCTGACATCTTTTTGAGCCGCGCGTGGAACACCAACGCGCCGTCGATACGGCCTGTCGTCATAAGACGGGCAGACGGCGAGCTAGCCTATTACTCACCGTCCACAGTTTCAACGCTACTAATGATACCACATACATTGAAATCGGTTAAGCCGTTTAGAAGTTATGGTGGAATAAAGAAACTCACAAACATACATACATACATGAACCCTGAAAACATAACACTCCTTTTTTTGGGCAGTCGTGTAATCAGTTATAACATACATATGTTTTAAGGATTGACATTCATGCGTACGCTGCAGTAACTTCACAACTTTGACGGCAGCGACATATTATCGATCGCGAAATTAATTTGCCAAAAAATTAAATACGTACTTGTCGCTCTATTAGTGAAAGTCAGTGACGGGACTACTGGTTTGTAGTCTGCGGTCGCCGCTTGACCGCAGCGTCAGGTGGCTATATCATCATCCAAAGCGATGAGAAGAGTTTTCACAGAGTTCCAGAGAAACCTGTCATGTTACCGCAGTCTTTACCGCTACCAGTCACCTTCGGCAGTGTACCTTACTAGTCAATGCTTTAACCACGAAAAAAAACCACTTGCGAGATTTTGATCAAGTTTTTTTCAACAGATAATGTTTTTTCTTCCAAGCCGTGCTCTTAAACCACATGGTTACTCGGCAAAACAAAATAATCTGTTTTATATTGACAATAACTGAGAACTGGCGTACGTGACAACAGCGAGGGAGGAGCACTGGTGAAACGGAGATAATAACTCCACGGAACCGTTTATGGAATTCTTTTCGGGAATTACTACGGGGAATATAGCGTGGCAGCTCGTTTATGGCTGTTGTGGAGAACGGTTGAAGTTTAAATAAATATATATTTAGGTCAAGGCCAAAGAGGTAGAAATCTCAGCGTATTCTGCAATAGAAATTAATTAGGAACAGACCACACTTGCCGACGAGGAATCGCCTTGAGCCGATCAGAAAGAACTTTGTGTTCATGCAATAAGAACGAAAAATACTTCATTCGCCTCATTAGGTATGTTCGGACGACACGATTCAACGCGTCTCGATACCGTGCCGTACCAAATATTTGTGGTGATAATATGTGATCAGTTCAAGCCAATTACTCGTAAGCCGCGTCATATATATTACTGATCACCATTGCAATGCTAGTATGCAGAGTGTAGAGTGTGTGAGTGTGTGTGTGTGGGTGTGTGGGTGTGTGTGGGTGTGTGTGGGTGTGTGTGTGAGTGTAGTGTGTGTGTGTAGTGAGTGTGAGTGTGTAGTATGCGGAGTAAGGCAATGGAATTACAAGTCATACATAAACTAGTATGTTTAGATGTGTTCTTAAAAATCCATGCGGCCAACATGTTACTCATTTTTCAGCTGGGACAACAGATACTGAACCCAAATGTACAGACGCACATAAAACTACTACAATATGTCTTAATAGATTTTCAACTTTATCTTTAAAGTATTTGGTTCATGGTTTGTTCGGAAAATCTGTCAGTTTCGGGTAGGTTGAGCTGCTGGCGTCTGTACCTATGATACATACCTACTGCATTGCTTAGAAGTACGTTCCAATTCAGTCACAATCACATGACCCAGAATTCAAAACCCCTCTTTTTTTTCCCAAGAACCTGTCAAAAAGAAAAAGTATCCATTACACCTAGACTTCCAACCTTCCACGTTTTCGCGGCGTCACAGCCAATAGCGGAAACTTTAGCGTAATTCATAAAAGTTTTTTTATTAAAAATATATAGGAACTTAGGGCCGGCCATTCCTGGGACACGGAGGCTGATATTAGGCCGTGGTTAGTACGTGACAGTATTTCGCGAACGTTTTGGGTCATGATATTAAAAAAGTCCGTTTCGAGGTCACCGGGAACAAATTCGGTAGGTATTAAAATTGTTGAACTGTTTTAGGGAATTAGGAATATGGAATAAAGGTGCAAAGATTTTGTTTGAACACTTCAGCTTTTAAGTAAAGGTGGATAACAGGGTACCTACTACAAATACTGTAAATATTGGTTTTCTCTTATTTTGTAGCAAACTAGAACCACATTATACACCATTATTTTTAGGTCGTTCTGGAACCGAATACCATTAACCGAATACAAATAATGAGAACTCAAATGCATGTGTGTGTAAAACGTATCCACGATCGGCAACACATGCGAACGATACCCATTGAAAAATTCATTCATCGATCGATTCTCATTATTTCACAAAAAAAAAACATTAAATTTATTCTTTCGTGTTTTGTTTTATTGTTACTTTTTGAAAAAAATAGTCCCAATCGTTTCGAGTTCGATGATCGAGTTAATGGTATTCGGTTCCAGAACGACCTAAAAATAATGGTGTATAAGGAATATGGTTCGTTTCATGGTATTTGTAATTAGAGCAAGAACTTGTGTGATATACTATAACTAAAAAATCCAACTACTGAAAAATCACGCTCATTAAATTCGGGGTTTACAGTGCAAAATCGACCCCTCGTATTGTTGAAGTTATAATGTAGCCAATGTTACCCAGGCCATAATAACGAATCAATTGACACCTTATTCATCAAAATCGGATGAATAGTTTAGGCGCTACGGAGGAACATACGTAAATACAAACATAGCATACGTAAATCATAACCCTTGCTTTTGGCTTCGCCGTAGTCGGGTAAAAAGGAAAGAAAAAGAAATAATAAACGTGGTTACTTCCTACTAATCCACTTTTGTGCTTTTAGTAGCTCAGCTTAAAGGAATTAGCAGGCTACTTACTAACTTTGCATAACATCACGCCTGTAATCCCCGAAGGGCTAGGCAGAGGTGTACCTAAATAGGACACCCCTATTTCGCCAGTAATGTTTAAAGCCAATGTAATAGGGAGCGGGCCTATTGCTACCAACCGGGCCAAAATGTAGACTCCGTAGCTGCTACTGAGAAATTACTAAAAATGGAAAAATCTAATGGCACATGGCCCGGGGAATCGCACTCAGGACTTTAGACCATCTTTATCTGACTAAATTAGGTACGGTAAGTTATTTTGCTTGTCTAGGACTACTTCGCAATGTCTACATTAAAACGTAGACATGTCTAGTGTTTTGACAATCACTCAGTGTAATGTCTTAGTTTAGTATTCATTTATTGAACTACACACATCAAACTCCCGGAATCATCATCATCAACTGCCCAGCCTTTTCCAAACTATGTTGGGGTCGGCTTCCAGTCTAACCGGATGCAGCTGAATACCAGTATTTTACATGGAGCGACTGCCTATCTGACCTCCACAACCGAGCTAGCACTGGGTAACATGATACCGTTGGTAAGACTGGTTGTCAGACTTTCGAGCCACTGACTACCTTAATGACTGTCAAAGATCTACAAATGACAGCCGGGACCAACGACGTAACGTGATTTCCGAGGCACGGAGGAAACTCAGTATGTAATGGGTGGTCACCCATCCACGGACCGGCAAGAGCAGCTTAACCTGAAGATTGACCCGAGCGTCTGCTATTATTTAGTCTCGAGCTCCAGGAATAAATATTCTAAAACAATTATTAAAATTTCATTCGCAATATCATTTGCTAGACTCTTTCCTTGTGCTTAACAATACTTACATCGTTACAGTCAGTCACAATCACAAATAAAACAGGTAATTCTAATAAATGGTCATCGATATTCCTACATAACCAATTCGTCTCATAACTTCCCGTTTATGCAATGGCGGCTCGTTTCACGAGTAATTAGGCAGTTACTGTAATCTGTTTTCCATTTTCGGCCATTTTTTATTCCTTCCCTTCTTGCTTTACTGTTTTAAGATATTAGAGGGTTCCTACCTCCTTGGTCTAATGGTCATAAGCGCGACAGTTGAGCATGAGGTCCAGTATTCCGGTTCCCCTTTGGATAAAGAGTTCTTTTTATTTATTTTTTAGGGTTCCGTACCCAAAGGGTAAAACGGGACCCTATTACTAAGACTCCGCTGTCTGTCTGTCTGTCTGTCTGTCTCCAGGCTGTATCTCATAAACCGTGATAGCTATAAAGCTGAAATTTTCACAAATGATGTACATATTACTATTGCCGCTATAACAACAAATACTAAAAATTAAAAAAAAAATATTAAGGGGGGCTCCCATACAACAGATATGATTTTTTTGCCGTTTTTATAGATAATGGTACGGAACCCTTCGTGCGCGAGTCCGACTCGCACTTGGCCGGTTTTTTTTTACTTTGATTTATGCTGGACTTGATCCCTTTATAATTGGATCGGTATTATTCCTAACTTTGCCAGACATATTTTAATGCCAGCCAGGTTTTATTTTGTTCAGTTCGAAAAATTACTAGCTAACTACACACTCCTAACTAGTTCGTATTACTAATTTCATTAACTTCTCGTGTAGGTGCTATGCTGTAGTTGTATACTGTATTTGCTATTGAAATCTTCTGTTTTCAAATAAATGATGATGGTTTTTACACGACTGCCCAAAAAAAGGAGTGTTACGTTTGCAGGGTTCATGTATGTAGGTATGTGTGATGTTTGTCTGTTTCTTTATTCCACCATAACTTCTAAACGGCTTAACCGATTTCAATGTATGTGGTATCGTTAGAAGCTTTGAGTTATTCCGGGTAACATAGGCTAGTGAACATTTTAATATAATTGATAAATCATAAGAAAAATAATTTCGCGTTAATTTATCTTTTGCGCGATATTGATTTCTTAAAAAATAAAAGTTTATGTCACATTGTGCGTTTGCAAAAATATTGTTTCATCACTAAGAGGTATAAAATAAAAACAAATATGAAAAAATAAATAAAAAAAAACACGCCTGCTGCAAAAAGCCGACTGCAAAAAGTGAATTCAAATACATAGTCAACTAAAAAATTAAAAACAAGTCAAGTACATGATTTTAGTGTTGAATAACCACAAGGTAGGTACTAATATTTACATTGCAATTAAAACACCATTGTGCCCAAAAGTGGTAAACTGAAAACCATCTTTTCATCGAAGTCGGTGGACCTGTAAAGAACTATTCCAAGGATCCGTCCCCCGCCCGACTCATGTAACTTGTTTTTAATTTTTACTTGTTTTTTTTTGTTTACTGGTAAACACAATTCTCTTGGTAAGACTGACTCTTTTATAGTATCTCTGATTTATTAATCTTAACAACAGCCTGCATCTTCGAAGGACTGTTTTTAAATACCCAAGTAGATATAATATTTCCTAATCTAGGTAGATATAATATTTCCTAATCTAGGTATATTTTCAGTGCTGAATTTAAAAAAGATTACACCATAAGATATTTTTACTTGTTCTATTTCTATTATTCTTTTCTATAAGCATAATCAGCCTAAATGTTCCCACTGCTGGGACACACGGCCTCCTCTCTATGAGAGGGAATGGGCTATAATCCACCACGCGGGCCCAGTGCGGGTTGGTCATTCAAAAACGCTAGAAAACGCTGGCGTGACGACTAGATGCTAGAGGCGTTTGTGAGAGGTTTCTCATGCCTCTCTCATAGTCGTCACGCCGTTGTCACTCTCCTCTCCGTGCAGTTTGCTCCGGCCAGGGCCTCTGACCAGCCATGGAACACACAACACCGTGACTTTTTAGTCTTCTTACAATGGCGCAATTATTTATTTACCATTAATTAAGATAATAGCAACAAAGAAAAATAAATAATACATTAGAATTATAAAACATCCTGCTAATAATGTTTTCGTCTCAACGGTTGCATACCTATCCAGCGCACGAATCAAGTAAATCATCGCTTGCAACAGGGTGTTTCAACTACATATACAGGGTGTCCCAGAACTCAACGTCAAGCCGAAACGGGGCGACAGGATTGATTGTAAACATCATGAGAAAAATCCGAAACAAAATCTATCCCATGCAGTTTGAAAATTATGGGCATTTAAGAAAAACCTAAAAATTTGGTCAATCTGTAACCATTTTTCGGTTATTGTGGTTAATTTTTTTCTTTGAGTAAATTAAGAACCTACCAAGAGCTTGTGCGAATAAAAAACATTTTAACTGAGTAAAATGGGTTAGCAAAAATCGGGTTACTTGAGGTTTTTATTTTTTTACTCTTTTTATTTAGTATAAAAAGTATTGTACCATTTTACAATCCTGATTAAATGCGCCAACTTTTAATGGCACTTGCCAAGGCACTCTAGTACATTTTTTTTAAAGGAGGATTTAAAATTAAAGGAGAATTTAAAATTTTCAAAATTTGTCGACTTTGAAAGACTTCAAAGTCGACAAATTTTGAAAATTTTAAATTCATAGTTTAACAATGTTTTAATTCTAGGAAACTTGGGGCAATTGTGTCATTATTTTTGACTGTGATTCTTAGAAATATTATTTAAGGTTACGGTTCCAAAGTTTAAATGAACAAAAATAATAAAAATTAACCACAATAACAGAAAAATGATTACAGATTGACCAAATTTTTAGGTTTTTCTTAAATGCCCATAATTTTTATACTGCATGGGATAGAATTTTTTTCTGATTTTTCTCATGACCTTTACAATCAATCCTGTCGCCCCGTTTCGGCTTCACGTTGAGTTCTGGGACACCCTGTATATCATGCGTCATAATAATGAATAATATTTTTATTTCTAAATTATTCCAATGTCACAAATAACTTTTTTTTTTATTAATATTTGGTGGTCATTGGTTACAAGACGTGGGCTGCAGTTGAAAGATGACAAAAAGTCACGGTGGCTAAGGAAAAATGCAGGTACCTAGGTGGCAATTGTTTTTAACACAGGATGGGCAATAGGAGGCAAAAAACTTTTACTAACAGCCTAGCATTAAAACTGTTAACCTTTTAAAACATGCAAACTTAGAACACCTGCTTAACTCTTTTAAGTTTACTCAGTTACTTGGAAACAAAAGTGTTCGTCTCCATATTATCGCGTTTTAGTGGTTTACTTCTAAACCACTAAAACGCGATAATATAACAATTTCTTAACGTCACCATAATGGCGGATTGCTTTCACAATGTCATCTGCCGCCGTTTCACTCCCGCGTCCCTTCTTACCATTAAATAGGTTCTGAAGTTCCACTTGATAAGTGTATATCCGAGGGTCGACTTGGAGAGAGATATCGAAATAATACCACTGAATTACGTCACTACACGTATATTAAAGTATTAGTAACAAGTAACTCCGATAGGTGCGCTGCTCACAAAATAAAATAATCCACCGGACCCAACTAAATGCATGTAACGAAACCATAGCGACTTCTAATTTTTTCTGTGGTGCCATCTATACAGGATTATTTGTAAAACACCAGAAACCTCTTAAGAGGTCATTGTACTCATCACTATGAACAACTTTTACTATGGGAGCAAACCGGAAATCGCGAAATAAAAATCAGCTGTTCCCTACATTTTGACGAGTTAATCGATCATTAATGTAGGGAACAGATGAGTACAATGACCTCTTAAGAGGTTTCTGGTGTTTTACAAATAATCCTGTATATATACGAGTATAAAGAGTGATCTCGCTATGATTTCGCTTCTCGCTCACAATAAGATTTGCAAGAAAAAAGAAAAATATGTATAAGTCCGCACAGACCGAAACACAAAAAAAATGGTTAAAAAAAAACAAACGAAATTGGTCCTGTGCGAGACCAAAATGTCTCAGCATGGTGCTGCAACATTAAAAATAAACAGTCTGATATTCTGATAGAGCCCAAAGTGTTGCCACGGTCAGATACGAATAATAATATAAAGTAAAGTGTACAACGAATAAACCAATAAAAATATATTATGAAAATTATATAAATACGAATTCACCTGCCTAGCCTTTTCCCAACTATTTGGGGTCGGCTTCCAATCTAACCGGATGATTTCAATATTTTCATGAGTTTTGCCTCACTTTGTAAAGACAACATGCATACAGTATATTAGGGACATCGATGTACAAACTGTTATCATGAATTCAGTAGAGAGCGCTGTGACATTTTTTTAATGCTACAGTACCATGCTGAGATAGGGCATTTTGGCATCGTACAGGACCAATAGGGATGTTGACACCATTAAAAAATAATACCAAGACAGCTTCTTTAAAAAAAAACACTTAATTTTAGTCGTGAAAACGCGATTAATTTCAGTTAATTGCTAAATTAAATTTTTATTTGCTTTGAAATCAATAAATAATTGAGTCATTGAGTTGACTAAATAGTGACGTCACAGCGTGCTATTGCCATACAAAATGTAAGGGGAATCGCGTTTTGACAGATTATAAAAAGTATGTCAATTGATTGGTGTCAACTACCCTATTTAGTTTAATGTATTTTCTTGTTTATTTTTTAACATATCTTTTCATAATGTTAATTTAACCATTTTGTTTGGTCCTGTGCAAGACAAATGCATACTTTTTCTTTTTTTCTTTCAGTAGGTACAACTTAATCAAAAGGGTTGAGGAGCGAGTAGACCTTCTGCTTCCACCTCGACAATGCCAACTCATTTACTGAAATTCGCCGGAATAGTTAGTTAATTTAATTATCACGCTTTTAACTTCGGGCAGCGAACAATTTGAATTCCTCTGCGAGTGTTACGAATGATTGTATTTTCGTGTAATAGTCTCCGATAGACAGCTCGTGGCTGTGGGGAGAGAACTGTACAGACAGATTGTTTACATTCGTTGATTGTTGAGCATTGTAGCAGAATACCAGCTCAAAATATTTAACGGATCTTACGAAATATTTAACATAACATAAACAAGTACCTAGACTAACAAGAATATGAATCATTTTGTCTGAATTAAATACATAATTTGTCATTATTATTTAAATAAGTTAGGATCCTAGCAGGTGGCGCTCTGTGGTTTCTGCCTAACTCCATTGGGAAAAGGATTTATGTAATGTATTATAAGGCAAAATCATGCCTGTAATCCTCAGAAGGTTAGGCAGAGCTGTACTTACTGAACATCCACATTGTGTTTAGTCCCATATAATAAGGGTGAGCCGATTGTCAGACTCCGGACTGCTACTGAGAAATGTCTGATGGAAAAAAACCAATAGCACTTTAACCGGTAACCGAGTCTTCCTAGGGTCGAGGTCTTCCTCGTAGCGCTTTACCAACAAAGCGGTCACCACTGGACCAACAAGACAGTCTCGAAACATTAAAGTCAAATATGAAGGTTCAGGAAAAGAACTATAGTTGAAATAAAACACAGACTTCTATAAATCTCAATCACATGAAAAAATCTGAACTATAAAGCCTACGCAGCGGACCGGTTGGTTGCTACGACAGCGTAGAACGTGTAGCCATGACGTCATCGCCAGTTGCTAATAGTGGCTGTCGTCGCAACAGTGCGTCTACGATTGTTCTAATTTGATTATTTGATTATTATGTTAATACTTTTTGACTACTCAGTCTTTTGACGCTCCGTTTTCATTTTGAATAAAACAGGTATAACGTCATAACATAACGTCACGCATGTAATCTCCGAAGGGTTAGGCAGAGATGTACCTAATACTACACCCACATTTCACCAGTTATGTTTTAAGTCTCATGTAATAGGAGGTAAGCCTATTACCATCAACTGGGTCCAAATCCAGACTCCGTGGCTGCTACTGAAAAGTTCCTGATGGAAAAACCCAATTACACTTTGCCCGATCTGGGAATCGAACCCAGGACCGCAAACTCAGCAGTTGTGCTTGCGACCACTAGACTAACGAAGCAGTCAGTCAATAATAATACAGTTATAATCCTTTAATAACCTGCTCTATGTACTCATTTTCCTTAAACAAAATAAACATTTACACATACATTTCACAAAAATATCCCGCCAATTTTCAACAGGCGTAATGGCGGCCATTCAGCCATTCAGCCTATTTGAAACCAATTTACATGCGAGAACAACTCTTTATTAAAATACAATATCAATACTCGACCGAAACACGAAATTATCGATGCAATATCGTTTAACGTTGGCCCCGAACAAATACGGCCGCCATTTTGTGCTCGCCGACTGTAATGTACAGGAAATGGCGTCGTTTCTAAACGCGAAATAGTTTCCTCTCAACGTGCTGCGATGGCACACGTAACGGTTTATACAGCCAATATTGAAACGTTTTTTTTTGGATTTTATTTTAATGGATGTGAGTGTTTTATGTTTGGAAATATGGTAATGGTGTTGATTTAGGTTAGTTTATGCTTTATAGTACAATCAGGATTTACGAGCTCGTGGCTAAATAATAACAGCCGCATAGATCGATCTTTAGGTTATGGGTGACCAGTTGACCACACATTACATACAGAGTTTCCTCCGTGCCTCGGAAAGCACGTTAAGCCGTATTTCCCGGCTGTCATTTGTAGATCTATGATAGTCGTTACAGGTAGTCACTGGCCCGAAAAATCTGACAATCAGTCTTAATTATAACCAAGGGGTATCGTATAACCCAGTACTAACTGGGTTGTGGATGTCACATATGCAGCCACTCTATTGAAAATACTGGTATTCAGCTGCATCCGGTTAGACTGGAAGCCGACCCCAACATAGTTGGGAATAGGCTAGGCAGATGATGATGTACCTATGAATTTTTGTAACGAGTTCAACCAAACAATGGGTAAGGGCTGTCAAATCTCATTGTAGATGGCTTGTCCATTACTGTCCATAGCTAAGTTCCAATCTGACCAATGAGATCAAGCTACGAGTATTTTGAAATATATATAAAATGACAAAACCAGATTTTCAAACAATGACGATTCTTAGAACCAGCTGCGCTATCGCCATTAGTTTCTCAGTTACAAACATAACTCAAACATTTTTTGTTTTTTACATGGAGCGCCTGCCTATCTGACCTCCACAACCCAGTTAGCACTGGGTAACATGATACCCTTTGGTAAGACTGGTTGTCAGACTTTCGAGCCACTGACTACCTTAACGACTGTCAAAGATCTACTTATGACAACCGGGACCAACACTTAACGTGTTTTCCGAGGCACGGAGGAAACTCGCTATGTACTGGGTGGTCACCCATCCACGGACCAACCAAAAAAAAAAAACAAAAATTCATAGGTACATCGATACTAAATCCGATCCTATTATAAGCTATGCCTGTAAGCTACAGCTCAGAAATGAATGACTTTGCACAAGAAAACCAAACACAGGATTTTAACTCAAACATATTTATTTCCTTTTCCACAATACTTAGAAAAAACACTTCAATATCACCGAAATAATAAGTCCTGTACTTACTTGCTAGCTCTAAAATCTGAATTACACCACTTTACTACGCTGTTACTGTTGACGTGTTCACAGCTCGGCGTCTCGAACAAGAAGACCGGCTCGTATTTAAAAATGACATCGAACGACATGATATAAAAGTACTCTGTGGACATGATGAACGAATAATTATAATCGATTGAGTGATCTACGAGCATGGATTTAGTAAGTCCATGCCTACGAGCTGCAAGCTAACATAACCGAGTGCAGGTACCGATAGTGTTTGCAAATCGATTTAATCACGCTTGAGTATCCGAATCGTTCGGAAACGTGACGGTTCAACCGACTGCGGTATCGCAATAAATGTTTTGTTTTCACGACTATTGCAATAAATGTATTTTAGGATAGAACCGGGATTCGTTTATTGAAGGTTTCAGCTCAGATATTCTCTTTTCATAAAAGTAAGTAAGTCTTGGAATTGTTTTATACTACCTTTGCCCGTGGCTCCGCTCGCTTTAAATACTATTTTAGTAGCTTAAGTGTTATTTTAGGTCCTAGTCTACAATAATATAACATCATGCCTGTAATCCCTGAAGGGTTAGGCAGAGGTGTACCTAATAGTATCTACACACACATTTTTATCAGTTGCCTATGTTTTAAGTCCAATGTAAAAAGGGGCGATCCTATTGCCGTAAACCGGGCATTAATCCAGACTACGGGGCTAGTACTGAGAAATTCCTGATAAATAACCCAAGTACACTCTGCCCAACTCGGAAATCGAACCCAGGACCTCATGCTCAGCAGTGGCGCTTGCGACCACTCGACCATCGAGGCAGTCCTAATCTATCTCTGTACTTTTTACACATCGGATCAGTATTTTACCTGGAGCGACTAGCGAGTGAACTATCTGACCATCACACCCCAGTTAGTACTGGGTAATACGATAAAGACGTAAGACTTTCATGACACTGACTACCTGTAACGACTGTCAACGATCTAGAAATGACAGCCAACGGCTTGACGTACTTTCGGATGCACGGAGGAAACTCGGTATGTAATAGGTGGTCACCCATCCACGGACCGATCTAGGCAAGCACGGCTTAACATACGTTATTTTTTAGCCACGAGATCCTCTCTCTATTAGGTAAATCCACGCCAAATAATCTTCTGTTGTTCTCATAACCCTTTTTTGGGATGGGAAATCATCAAATGACTCTTCCCGCTCTGGGCGGTGCGGAAGGGAGTGTCAGACTTTTACTGACTAAAACCCATCCATGTTCCTTCTTTTGCCCTTTGTGTTCCAGGGCCGCGGTATCTCTTTCGAACTGTCCCACAGCCCTGGCAGGTGTTCTCATAACCCTACTGGAATGAATTCCAAATCATATCTTAAAAGTAAAACATGGTGTAACGGACAGACAGAGAAGCGACTTCGATTACTAACAGAAAAGAACGCTACAGAAAGACTAATACAAGTATGTATAACAATGTTTGCTCACGGATACGTGTTTATTTTTGGTATTATCAGGCACACAATATAGGATTATCTAGGTGCTTACCTGTGTTCATTTTCCAAGGTAGCAATTTAATTTTGTAAGCATTAAGTAGGTGTGTTTCTTTTTTTTCGCTTGGGAATATAAGTCCTTTTTAAGCTGCTTAAAATACAGATAACAAAATAGCTACATTGGCTGTATAATCTTTAAGATTGCTTATAAAAAGTAACACAGGAATTGACTTTTGTTCTGAGGAGATCTAAAAACATAGTAACTAAATTTTATTAAACCAAATAACAATATTATATTTATATACACTTTTAAATTAAAATAACCTAAAAACTAACTTAAAAATAAACTAAAAAATAGCGTCATTGAAGCTATACATATAGATAATCTCAAATCTCTTTTCCATAGAAAATGGAGAACTCCACCTGCATTCTTTACATACAACTTTTGCATCGTCCCCGTTCACACATCTGGTCATATACACACGCCAGTTGCGAGTACTAGTCTGACAACCTAGGCTTACCAAGGGGTATCGTATACCCAGTATTAACTGGGTTGTGGAGGTCAGCTAAGCAGTCGGTCCATTTAGAATACCGGTATTCAGCTGCATCTGGTTAGACTGAAAACCGACCCTAATATAGTTAGGTTAAAGGCTAGGCTGGCCTTATTGAAGAGTATCACCAATAAGGTCAGTTTGTGTCCTTCTAGAGTGTGTTGTATCTACGTTTTCAAGCACATCTGTCCTGTAAATACCTTTTTACCTTAACCACCTTTCATTCGGTACTGTAGAGATATAAATTATATTATTAGAAACAGTTTTTTTTTATCCAGGTATAATACAAAAGCAGGTACACACACGAGAGATGTTACAAGTGGCTTAAAATATTTATCTATAATTTGTATGTATTTAGAAATATATAAGTACGTTTATCAGTTGTCTGGTTGCCATAGTACAGGCTCTGCCTAGTTTGGGATCGGATAGCGGTATGTTGGTTGTCCCTAGATATTATACTCTGTATCTTGGGGCTCGGTATTTGATTTCCAGAGTCGAGACTAGAGAGGTGACAAGGAATATTAATAAGCAGTTAGACACTAATTTCATATTAAGAAGATAAAAACAAAAGGAGTCCGGATGGACTGACAGCAGGTACCAAGCAGAACGTTGTCCTAAGAATAATAAGCGGAATTTAATTTCAAATGCCTTTAATTTACGACATCCTTAGGGACCATGTATCTAGCTGTCGCGGTAGTTACCTTCATACAAGTTCAAAAGCTCGGCTTGCTCTTGTCACATACTTCAGTTCATAATTTGAAGGTTTCTGCAGTCGGTTTCCCCTAGCTTGCTGTAATGTAACCTAGGCATGTAATGTGCCCTAGGCAGCCCACTGCTATGTACCTATTGCATACTATCATTAATTTTATCAAATCAAAACCGCAACGCGGTGGATGCGGTTTCAAATTCGTGTCAAAGCTCAAATTATAATATTACTGGGATCACCAGGATTACTCTGTTTATTGTTTCACTAGCTTTTGCCCGTGGTTTCGCTCGCGTTAATTTAGAATTAATTTGGGTTGTACTCTGCTTGTAAAAATATAATTCAATTATGATTCGAAAGACACGTAGCGCCATCTATTATCATGAGAACGTTATTGTTGTTTTCCTCGGGAACAGTACATTTTTGGGGATGAAAGGTACCGTATGTCTGTTTCTGTACACCTGATAACGTATATACAAAATTTCAGGATGATCGGTTCAGTGGTTTAGTCGTGAAATGGTAACAAACAAACTTACTTTCGCATTTATAATATTAAATAAGGATTAGATGTTACGTAATGAAACGAATACAATGAAATAAAATTAATAAAATGGATGTTATGTCATGTCATCATCTGCCTAACCTTTTCCCAACCATTTATTTATTTATTTATTCAGAAATACATTCTAAGCTAACAGTTTCTCTACCAAAGCGCTTAAAAGATAATAACAATCACATCACAATGTCAAATAGCATCCCATAATTATAATAATTCAAAAAGCAAAACAAAAATTATATGTCAAGTGGTGTCATAAATAATATATCACAAATAAAATAATTATACAAGTTCTGTTATGTTATGTTAAAAATAAATTTGTCAAGTATATACATGTGATGTCATGTCCGGTTAGATTGGAAGCCGGTCGAAAAGGTTGGGCACATGATCATGAAGTCAAAATTAATATAATAGAATCGTGTTACATAAACATGTCAGTGGAATTTAATATTATTACAGTACACTTTTGATTAAAAATAAAATAAAAGAAAAGAAAATTACAAATCAATTGTTTAAAAATGTCAATACATCTTTCCTTAAAGTGCTACTATTATCCACAACTATGTCGGCATTTGGACTGCTTTCAAGGTAACGATTTATGAGGCCAATTGCTCTCACGGTTGGGCCGTTATTGGCTTGATGGATACGCCATTCTGGTGGGCATGCAAGAAGTTGGTGCCGCCGCCGTCCCATACCACGCATATATTGCTGCGGAACATACAGATGAATATGCTCTCTTACCGATGGATTATCTATACTATTGTTAATTAACAAACAGTAGTGTATAATATGCATTAATTTGCGCCTAAGCTGCAAAGTATCCAGTCCGATCATTCCAGACACAAATAAAGATGGATACAAAAATGGGTAGTATCCGTAGGTTCGCTTATATATGTAACGGCAAAACTTCCTCTGAACTTTTTCAACCATTAGTGTATATGACTTCTCCGGAGGATCCCAGACAATTGCATTATACTCTAATTTAGGAAGAGGAAGGAAGGAGGAAGTTCTGATAACGAAACCCAGTGCCCTATTAGCATCTTTGCACACCCTTTTAATGTGCTCGTGGAAATTAAAACCACTGTCTAACGTTAGTCCCAGGTCCTGCATTGTTGAGATACGTTCAAGCGAGTCATCCGCCAGTTTGTAGGCAAAAGTAATTGGCGTGCGAGATCTAGAAAATGAGATGACTTTACACTTTGACATGTTAAGCGGCAACCTATTCCTCACACTCCAATCCACAACGGCATCAATATCCCGCTGAAATTCCAAACAGTTTTCCTCTGCAGTGACCGTCAAAAATAGTTTTAAATCATCTGCAAACATGAGGCATTTTGCTGCAGATAGAACTCCTGGCAGATCATTTACCATGATTAGGAATTGGGGAGGTCCCAGCGTACTGCCCTGGCTAACACCTGATCGAGTAAAATACTCCGGTGACTGATAACCATTCAGCTTTACAAACTGCCGCCGATCTCTGAGGTAGTCTGCCAGGAATCGGAGAAGTTGAGGACCAAATCCGAGAGACGCAAACTTCATCAGAAGGATATCATTATCGACTAAGTCGAACGCCTTCCTAAAATCAAAATATGCTGCATCAACCTGACTGCCAGCGGTCATTTTGGTCTTCAAGTAGTCAGCAAAACATATATGGTTAGTTAGAGTGGAACGTGCAGGACGAAACCCATGCTGGGAATTATCTAATAAACCACTGACTTGCTTGGAGATAGAATGGTTTATAGCAGATTCGAAAACTTTACCAAAGACTGGCAGCACAGCAATAGGTCTGAAGTTCGTAATCTCAGTCGATGATCCACTTTTTGGGACTGGAGTGACCCTAGAAACCTTCCAGACAGTGGGATATACACTGTGCCGCAGTGACAGATTAAATATAAACAAGAGAGGCTCCTCTAATACGGACAGACAGTCCTTCAAAATGAAGGCTGGTACATCGTCGGGTCCATAAGCAGACGAAGTTTTAAGCCTGTGAACTGCTCGACGCAATTCTGATGCATTAATATGGTCTACACTGATCATAGGCAAACAGCCTCTATCAGTTGCATCGCGCTCAGCTGCCTCAGGATCCAACTTTGGAGGGTCGGTATGAAAAACAGAACTGAAATAATCCGCAAACGCATTAACGGCTCCCTGGCCTTCCACAACCTTATCCTCATATACGAACTGGTTATTTTCCTGTCTATTTTTCCTTTTATCTTTCACATATTTCCAAAACTTTGAAGGATCATGACTTATGGTTTGCTCAATTGCATTAATATAATGTTTAAAAGCAATTCCAGTGAGATCCTTAACTTTAGTTCTGTAGTATCTAAATAATTCTCTATTGAACTGAAGGCCATTTTGCTTAAATTTTTTTAAGTTAAAATATTTTAGTTTAATATAATGCTTAATTTCAGAAGTATACCATGTAGGATAAACATATTTCGAATTGAAATCTGCAATCTTCTTTTTCGGGACATTATCATTGAAGACGCCGAATAGGTTTCGATATAACATGTCTACTGCCACATCAACGTCCTGCTGTTGCAGTAGGTCAGTCCAGTCTATCTCCGCAATACCCATGTATAACCCACAGATATTAGCCTTACGAAAATTCCAGTCAGGGCTTTGCCGGTTGGGTACTGTAGATGGTCGGTCCCTGGCAAATGCACTTCTGGGCAAAGTAACAGTAATTTCTAAGGCAGGATGATACGCATCCATAGGAACCAGAGGGTCAACATAAGATGCCACACGAACGTTCTCCAAGTCACAAGTTGATAACACCAGATCCAAAATGCCGCCATATTTGTTGCTAATTCTGTTAAATTGCTGCAGTTTACAATAGTCAGTAAAATAATTAAATTGTGTAACAACATTATTAGTACATGATTTTAGATTAAAGTCACCAACCATCACAATTTTATATTCCGAATATTTACTTATCACGTTCTCTAAACACTCTAAAACATCCAGGTATTGTTTGTTACTATAGCTTGGAGGTAAATAAACTACACAGATCAAAAATTTCACATTTCGCCATGTTAGCAATGCGAACAACAATTCTTTATCATCAGTCAAGCCATCCACATCTGTAATTCTCTTGACTGTGTAACAATCCTTAACAGCCAGTAGAACTCCGCCCCATCCTACGTCACCAGGTCGATCCTTTCGCAGTACGATATAACCCCGAGGAAACAGTTCAGCATCACTCACGGAACTATTGAGAAAGTTTCCGTTAGTGCTATTAGATCACCATAACAGAGGCCCCCATTGTGGCTAAAAGCCGCAGTCTTTGTTCGGAGGCCTCGTACATTCTGGTAGATGATTACAATGTCCTTAGTTTGTTTTCTGTTCTTGAAATGGCTTGGTACTTTTGTTGCGAAAATTCTGCCGCCATGGTTTGATGCAGACATTTTCTGGCCAGTTTTCTGAATTCAGTACACAGTTCCCTAATCTCGAAGGCACGCCCAGCTTAAACGAAGCATAGTTGCCTCGTGCTTTTAGGCCTTCCACTGTATATTCTACACTATCGGAAATTGATTTAAGGTGATCCAGTACCTGTTCTTCTGTAGTACCAATCTTCAGATAGTAGAGATGTAGATATTGAACCTGTTCAGCTGCTTCCAGTTGCGTTAGTCCAGGAGTAGCAGAACCTCTTACAATGTCTTTAGGCGATTTGTAATGCCGTTTTTTCGTAACCTCTACCCATTCACCATGACAGTGGTCAGAACTGTCAAGATGGTCTTGTACCCTGGCAGCCGATGAGTCCATGTTAGCCATTTTCTTGTTGTTCTTCTCTTGTTGGTGGAGCAGTGTCACAGACGGAAGTGTAGACATATCCATGATAGGCATTTTTGGAGGTTTGCTGGTGCTTTTGCCGAGACTGGATACTGGCGCAGTAATTGTAACTTTATCTAAGTTAGGCGCTGTTTGAGGCTTGACAGTGTTTCCTTGCACAATAGATGTGCAACGAAATATAACCATGAATCCACCTCCATAATGAATATGAACCATGTTGGGGTCGGCTTCCAGTCTAACCGGATGCTGCTGAATACCAGTATTTTACATGGAGCGACTGCCTATCTGACCTCCACAACCCATTTAGTGCTAGGTAATACGATACCCCTTGGTAAGACTGGTTGTCAGACTTTCGGGTCACTGACTAACTGTAACGACAGTCAAAGATCTACGAATGACAGCCAGAACCAACGGCTTAACGTGCTTTCCGAGGCACGGAGGAAACTCGGTATGGGTGATCACCCATCCACGGACCAACCTTACCTAGGCTGGTCCGTGGATGGGTTATGTAATGTAATTAAATGAATGTAATGAAATTAATGTAACATAATGGAATTAGTGTAATGTAATGATACTATTAATTATTAAATTTTGACAAAGTAATGTTAATACGTTTTGTCATAATTACGATGAATTAAGATTAATATGGTCTATGTATTCAGGGTAGAATTAAAGGCTTTTATTGGGAAAGAGAGATGAATGTTGACGGACAGAGAGGGAAAGAAAGGCATCCATCTTTATTTCATTTCGGGTGACAGAGGAAAATGGAAGAAAAAAGACGTGTTGCGCAGACCCCCAATTGATATGGCACATAAACTGGAAGATAATGATGAATTCAACAACTTTATTGATTAGTGTCATAAACAGTTATGGTGTTAGTAAGTACTTTCTTGTTTGGACCTTTCTCTGAAGATGCTATTACCACAAACTTACAATAACGGGGCAGAAACTATACAAATGACATTTTTTTTCAATGGCAAAACGATTCTGAAGAATCTATCTGTACAACATACATAACACACATAACATAACATCCCCAATCCTATATTATCCTGGTATATTTAAGTCCCATGATTACATGGGACTGCTCCTATTAAGTAGCAGGTTTATTGCGATCAATCGGGCACAAATCCAGACTCCATGGCTGCTCTGGAATCGAACCCAGGACCTCATGTTCAGCAGTAGTGCTTGCGACCAACGAGGTGTGGTGTATATAGGTACGATTGTACGAGAATTATTTATGTATTCAAACATAAGAATCTTTAACGTTATGTAACTTTGAGAAATAAAATTCAAGATTGCATTGTTCCTTGCACAATGAAGCAGAGCAAAGCTACATTTTACAACAACTTGGATCGGGACAGCCGGAATCCAACCTTTTGTATAAATTTTACGAGCGATACGAAGATCGTTTACTTACTCGTACCAAAGAAAATTGCCACGAGTTTTACATTTTCGTGAAGTATTTCTATGTATAAATGAAATATAAAATGTTTAACAAAATACATATAATTATTCAACATTTTATCTACAAAAAACTGTTCGTGGATTTTACTGGCGCCCAACTGGGACCACTGTTTAACAAAAACCATGTGTTTAACAAAACTGTACCTAACCGACTATTTAACAAAACTGTATTATTTAATACTCGTTCACGAAATTTCAATTGTAACTTAAATACATAGTAACAACTCTAAAAACTGACTCGATTGGGCGCCAATAAAAGCGACAGGCGAATTTTAATCATTGTTTGATTAAAAATTCGTCTGTAGATAGCTAGAAGCTACGAGAGAAAAAGCTTTCAACCTTTTTAAAGTCATCCGATATACTTAGTACCTTTTTATTTACCGAGGGTAGCACTTATAATGTCGTCGTATAATCAGTTTTATAGAGCCATCTTTGTTTCTAAACGCATTCTCTACACGTGTCAGCTCTTCTTTACAAAAACGTACTTAACAAAAGAAACATTGTACCATCTAGTTTGCCCAATGAGAAGCAATCTCATCATCTCCGTTAGTAGACCTTCCAACACTTGAAAAACACTACTTATATAAACTCACACCTTTTTCCCTTAGGGGCCGTCTCCACGAGCGAGAGAATCACGGCGATATTACGTATTTGTATGGGATAATATCGCCGCGATTCTCTCGCTCGTGGAGACGGCCTCTAAGTGGTAGGCAGAAACCTCTTCAATCAGCCTACTCGTACATACATACACGTACGCCAGTGGCGAGTATTACATTTCTGGCCTTTCTGAAGAACATCACCCAATAAGGTCAGCGTAAGTCCCTGTATTCAGGTTATATAGATCACAAACCGGACACAGGTTGGCCAAAGCACGGAAAACCTGTTCGTTCAGGTGGAGATTCATAGACGACTCTGCCTTAGAGTGTAAATGTGGTGTTACCCCACAAACGATGGGACACTTGATATCGTGTCCTGCGAGTACTTATATATTTATACACATTCTATAGGTGATGGCAGGTAGAGTAAAGCTGTGTCCGAGTGGCGTCCAAGGACTGAAATAGTGTTGGTCGTCCAGCAGCGAGATGGACAGACGACATTCCTGCCATCACGGGAATATCTTAGGTGAGGCTGGCACAAGAACATAGTGGAGCACCGTCGTTCGTTCGGACGTTGAACACGAGTGTAACGAGTTCTGTGATTTTAAATTCTATTTTGCGTAAAAAAACAACTTAATGATAGAGTGAAATATACTGTGGTGTGCTTTTTCAAACTATCTATGTGATTGTGAAATCAGAACAAAATAATAACAAGTAGTTATCAAGTTATTCACAAAAACAAATCTACAATTTTAAATAACGATCTCAAAGAAAAAACACAGTGTCGCGTAATTGGAAAGGACCGCGTTCTGTGTCGATCTGTGTCTCACCGTGTCATCGCAGCGAGCGACCGCAGGCAGTGATAAGCCCCGCACACTGTGCGGCACAGTGCTGACTGCTGGAAAGGATCGCGTTCCGTGTCGATCCGTGCCGATTCTTATCTACGATCTACAACTGAGTGAGTCACGCTGTATTTACCATGTCAAACAATTCTGACCTACAATTGTTTTCACCAGAAACTGATAACGTAACCATTAGAAAACATAAAACAACCGTAAGTACAGAAAATTCTTTTGCATCCTTGTCAGTTGACGATGACAACGAATACTCGTCTATTACGTCTTACGACAAACATAACATAAGTTGTCCCCAATTACAACTTAATGAAAATGAAACAATAACAGAATTAGGGACATTAGTAAACACCTTACGGAGGAAATTGGCTTCTGCGGATAGTGAAATCGGAAACTTAATAGCAGAGAATACTTCACTAAAAAATATCATAATTAATAATGAGAAAGTTATAACCAACCTGAAAAAAATATGTAATAGTACACCTAATAAAGTTTCAACCGTAACTAAGAGGAAAAGTATAAATAAAGGCAAACTGAATTTTTCCCATGAAGAAGAAAACTTGCTACAAAAACGAAATAAAGCCGAGAATGAAATCAATAACACAGCACCTAAATCTGAAATAAAAACGCAAAAACTAAACAGCAAAAGAACCACAACAGAAAAACAACAAACAAATACTTTATACACCATAAACACAAAAGAAAATAAAACAACTCTAAGTACGGAAATAGATAATAATGTGAAATCTACCAGGAATAGGTTATGCATTGTTAGTGCTAACAAAACGAATAAAATCCTGTCCATCGCAGAAGAGACATTCCAAAACTTACAGATATGTCACTATGTGTCACCGAAATGCGGATTATTACAACTTATCAGCAATTTGCATCAAAAAGTGGTGGATTATTCGTTTAGCGATTACTGTGTAATTTTAATTGGAGAAGAAGATTTTCTAAACACCAAAAACTATGTAGAAATCACAATAGGATTAAGAAAAACACTAGAAAAAATCCAGCACACAAACATTATTTTGTGCCTACCTACATTCAAATTATGCGATTATTCAACGATGTTCAACTGGCGTATCGAAACGTTTAACAACTTACTTCAATTAGATTTATTGTCACATAATTATGTAACAGTACTAGACTCCAATTTAAACTTATTTTACGACTTTACTATGTTTTCAAAACATAATAGGAAATTAAATAACCAGGGAATGAGAAATATTTTTCAAAATTTGCTATTACTTATACATAATGATCTCACAATGGCACCTCTTGAACTTGAACCTGATCTGATAAATAAGGTAAACACGAATTCGGTTACACATACCGAGTTTTTTCTTTGATCAAATGTATGTTATGCATCAGAATATTGCCGGACTTATAAATAAATCCGATCTATTAACCGTGCACATTCAGGACTTGTTAAGCAAAAAAATAATTGTAGATGTCATATGCATAACCGAGCATTTTATAATGTCGGGCCAGGAACATCTTCTCCATGTACCTAATTATAGGCTCGCTGCATGTTTACGTTGCCTCTTGCAACGTAAAACGCGGTGGAGCCTGTATTTTAGTCAAAAAGGGTCATGAGTATAAAGAACTGCCTGACATAGTGAAGTACTCGGTTTCAGGAATAATTGAATGTTGCGCCATTAAAATGAAACAACATAATTTAATTATATTATGTATCTATAGACCGCCCAAATTAAGTAAATTTTATGAAAATTTAGATACTATCCTAAAAAATATATGTACTAACCGTCACACTAAAACAATTGTATGCGGCGATTTCAATATAGACGTTTTAAAAAATAATAGAATAACCTTGGAATTTAAATGCTTTCTCCAGAGCTACAACCTCAATTTAGAAATTAATGAAGCGACACGTCCTACTAGTAATACGTGTTTAGATAATTTTGCACACAATGCCAAACACAAATGCCATTGTCAAGTAATAGACTTCGGGCTTTCAGATCATACAGCACAAATAATTAATATAAAAGTAAATAAATCGTGCACGATTAAAACTTGGAGAACTAAGATTCGAGATACTTGTGAAGAAAATCTCATTAAATTTAATAACTATCTGCAAAATCTATCGTTTTCTGACGTATATAACACAGAGGATTCAAACATAGCGTATGATAATTTCTTTGAAATATTTAAGCTCATACATGACTTATGTTTTCCATATAAGCTAGTGACAATAAAATCAGAAAAACCAATCAAGTGGATATCGCGTGGCATAAGATTATGCAGTAAAAGGCAACGAAATTTACTTTGGAAACATAGACTAAAGCCGTCACCAGAAAATAAAAACGCTTTCGTTAATTACTCTAGGAGGTTTAAAAAAATAATTAAATTAACTCAGAAAGCCCAAAATAATTACTTGATCAAGAACTCAAAGAATAAATCGAAAACCTCTTGGCAAATAATAAATAATAGCAAAATGAATAGAGAACCAATTTCACAGATAAGGAATAAACATCGGACACTAACGGATCCGAAAGAAATAGCAGAGTCTTTCAATAATTTTTTCATTGACCAAGTTACTAATATACCCAATAACCCAATACACGACGTTAAAAAATTAGACCATAACCCAAACTCAATATTTGTCCCACCAGTAGTACCTCAAGACGTGATGAGAATAATTAAATCATTAAAAAACAAAAAGAGCTTTGGTTATGACGGGATTTCTACTCAAGTCGTAAAATTTGTTGCTAATAGTATAGCTGGCCCTCTAACTCATATTATTAACGTTAGCATATCATCAGGAAGATTTCCTGATAACTTAAAAACTGTAATTGTAAAACCAATTCATAAAAAGAACAGTAAAGATGATATGTCGAACTATAGGCCGATAGCTTTAACTCCCGTTTTTTCTAAAATAATAGAAAAAGTCATTTATGAAGCAGTATCATCTTTTCTGACTAAATTTAATATACTTTGCCATGAGCAATACGGGTTCAGGAAAAATAGAAATATAAACATGGCAATTTTTGAACTGCTGAATATTATTATGTCGAATGTTGATACTAAAACGCCTATATGCGCTATATTTACAGATATGTCGAAAGCTTTCGATTTTGTCAACCATAAAATACTTCTTCAAAAATTAAGCGCCTATGGCATTCGAGGTAATATCCTGAACCTAATAAAAACATATCTATCCGGTCGCAAACAGATAACAGAAATCTACAAAATATGTGCCAAGTCTAAATTAGAACGAAAATGCGTGTCTTCTAGTAGAGAAATTAAATTCGGTGTACCACAGGGAAGCGTCCTTGGGCCATTGTTATTTTTAATTTACATTAATGACCTCCCACGCCAAATCCACCATCCCATGGTACTATTTGCCGACGATAGTACAGCACTTTTAAAATGCGACAATAATGAAAATTATGAAAACATTATAACGACTCCATTAAAATTATAATAAATTGGCTAAATAGTAACAACTTACAAATAAACATACAAAAAACAAAGATAATGCATTTTTACCAAAGACTTCGTATCAATGATTTAAATATTGATTATAATAATCAAAGTGTAGACAGAGTAGATGTGACAAAATTTCTAGGAATTTTAATTGACAGTCAACTGACATGGAAAGCACAGGCAGAAGCAATCTGTAAAAAACTCAGCGCATCTGCATACGCAGTTTATAATCTTAAAAAAAAAGTTAATATCAAAACAGTATTCACAGTCTTGTCGTTTCCATTTTAAGGTTTGGTATTATATATTGGGGCAACTGTACCGAAAGAGAGAGTATTTTTAAAGCCCAAAAACGCTGCTTACGAGCTATATTTGGTTTAAAAGTTACTGACAGCTGTGTTCCAATTTTCAAGAGTCGTAATTTATTGACATTTCCGTGTCTTCACATTTTAGAAATTGCCCTTTTTGTTAAATGTAATAGACATCTATTTTTAAATTTATCAGAAAGCAGATACCGAGATGTAACTTTGCGATCTCAATACCGAAACTTGTTACGCACGGGTGGATATAGGACTGCTTTGTTGAGGAAAAGTGTCTTTGGTATGGCACCGGCTATTTTTAATCACATTCCTAATTCTATAAAAGAGGAACCAGTAAAAACTTTCAAAAAGAAACTAACTGTACTTTTATTAAATAAATGTTATTACTCTGTATCCGATTTTTTAGCTGATATATTTTAGCTGTGTTAATGTTTGATGATGAACTGCATCAATGTTTGCATGCCAAAATGGTAGAATGTACAAGGATTCTTTAATATTGTAACCACCTTATTGTAATACCTACATTCCGAGCAAATAAATGACTATTCTATTCTATTCTATTCTATTCTATTCTATTCTATTCTATTCTATTCTATTCTATTCTATTCTATTCTATTCTATTCTATTCTATTCTATTCTATTCTATTCTATTCTATTCTATTCTATTCTATTCTATTCTATTCTATTCTATTCTATTCTATTCTATTCTATTCTATTCATGGCACAAGCAAAGAGCGGCCTAGTTATCCAGCAGTGGGTGTTCGGGCTGTGGATGAAAATGATGTCACTCTGGCTAGGGCGTCCCGTCCCGGCGTTGCCACTCATATCTGCTTTGTAAATACCTTTTGTTAGTCGCCTTTCACTCATTCTCTCAACTAAAGTCAGTAATCTTAAGAAATAACCACCAGAAGACTAAACCAAAACATCATCCATTTTATATCTTACCAAATAAAACGTAAAAGCTGTTCCGTTTACGATGCAATCCGAATTGTTTGATAGCAAAGTTATATTCTTGGGAATGGCGTACAATCACAGTCCAAGGAATTAGTCTAGCAGGTTTTTACTGATGTTGAGATAGTAAAAACGAGGACTCTTTCAATTGACATCAAGCCATTATTTTTACAAAGTTGTAGTTCCTGAGTTGAAATGAAAATGTAACAATTGCATTGAGTTTTGAAATCCATTCATGTCATACATATAAAATTCTAAGTCCTGACTGATTGATACATCAACGCACAGCCCAAACCGCTGCTCCTAGAGACATGAAATTTAGAGGCTGTATTCTTTATGAAGAGTAGATCCACAAAAAAGGGTTTTTGGAAATTCCACCTCTAAGAAGGTGAAATGGGGGGTTGAATTTTCTGTGAAACTTTATATTCTCTGGGTCCATTGACTCAAAAATTGGTATGTAAAGCCAAGTCAGAGGCCCATGGGCGGCATAAAAACTCAACTCAGACACCAGGTTAGGCACTAAACACACGCTATAGAAAAAAGAAAACTCGAAAATTGGTGTACTCACTCTTCAATTAAAATTATGAGATACGTGTATCATAGTTTTTCCAAAATCATCCCCCAACAGAGTCAAATAGAGCTTCGAAACTCACGTGGACGGGCGCATGGCGCACAGTGTGCGGTGGCAACTATACTGACCGGTTGTCCCCGGGGGAGTCTGTGTTTATTCCGAGGATTCCTCTAACACCACGGAACTACCCCTTCGAGTTCCAAATATTGCAGTTTACCCTCGAAGTCTGCTTTGCCCTGACCATAAGTAAATCTCAAGGCCAAACTCTTAATTTAGTAGGGGTAGAATAAAGGGAGAACTGCTTTTCACACGGCCAGTTATACGTGGCCTGCTCTAGAGTAAGCTCCCGGAGCAGCCTGGTGATTTTAGCACCTGAAGGAAAACAAAAAATATTGTTTACAAAGAAATACTGCGTTAGTTAAAGTATTTTGTTGTAAACAATATTAATTATTGATTATCCACTTCGTATTGTATCTTAGTTAAATCTTTTTACACACGCTTTGAGTTCTGTTAAAACCATACAGTTACTTACATCCCAGAGATTAGTTTAGTTTTACGGAGAACTTCGTCTTTATTGCTTTGTTTGGAATATTTTCAGTTCTTATATTCAATGAGAGGGCGTGAGGTTGCTTATAATGAATGTTTCCGAAAAAAAGAAAATATGTTGAATGTTTGCAGCGGGTTATAAGACACTATCGCGAAAGCTTTTTAGAACATGAAGTCTGGATTTGTATCTAGTTTTTGGAATTAAGTTTGACTCTAATATATGGGATTCAAACACAACTGGCGAAATGTAGGACTACTACGTGTACACTTCTGCCTAATCCATCGGGGATTACAAGCGTACTATTATGTCATATTAACAACTGTATAATACTTTTGTTAAAACTTACCTAAAATACCATGTTAACATAAATGCTCATAGTTCCAATGATGAATACATTTACTCGTTTCTAAACAACATGACGTCTGCAAAGTAACTTCAATATAAAACGAAGCGCCTGTAAATTTAGCGCAGGTCAACATACGTGTTATGCCAGCGTATTGCTCGTCAGAACTTAGCAGGCGCTCGACACTCAACGGAACTGTCAAATAATATTATAGCAGTTGAGGGAAGCTTGTTATACGGGATTTTGACGAAACGAGCATATACTCGGTCAAAATTAAAGCTTAAATTTTTATACAGTCTTTTCATAAAGTTTTTTATCTTTCTATTATAACATAAGATTACGCCTGTAATTCCCGAAGGTAGAGGTTTACCTACCTAATAGTACAACCACATTTCGCCAGTTATGTTTAAGTCCCATGTAATAGGGGGCGACCCAATTGCCATCAACTAGACACAAATTCCTGATGGAAAAACCCAATAACACTTTTCACGATCTAGGAATCGAAACCAGAACCTCATCCTCAGCAGTCCCGCTTGCGACCACTAGACTAATGAGGCAATATTTTTTTTTCTTTTGAACCAAAGATAAAACCTACGTCGAGCTGCATTAGATTATTTATCTGCTTGCCCACGAGCAGACAAATGACACGCCAGTTGCACCAGCGACTGCAGAGTAAACTAATAAAGGAAATTGCAACAATACACCACGACGCGACTTGCGTTACAAAGAAAACGAGTGGCACACGCGCACGTTGCTTGACGCAAGTCTTGTCGCATTGACCGAGGTCGCATACGTAGGTGTTAATAGCTTTCTGTTCTCTGAGTGTCATAAGAACAGATAAAAAGAAATTCCTGCAGTCCAGCCTAACGGTACAGTCTTTAAGTATTACGATGATTTGGATATTGAGAGGGAACGTAGGACATTGGCAGTGAGACGCAATATGCTGGCGCCGAAGTTTTGCATGGTGCACAGACATTGTAGGTACTCCTGCAGCCTGTGGGTCCGCTATACGCAGAAGGCGTTCAATGCCCTACGGATCCTCTACAATAATGGGTTTAGAATGCTGATGGGGTTGCCGCGATGCTGTAGTGCATCTGGGATGTTTGCGGAGGCCAACACCGACTGCTTTAGTGCAACAGAGAGCAAGAGAGTGACCTCCTTGATGCGTCATTTGCGGGGCAGCTCCAATGACCTTCTAAATCTAAACACCATAGCAGCAAAGAGTTGAGTGTCCTATTGTGGGGTACTGGAATTAGGTACACAGTTCTGGTAGTTTCCTTTTCAATGTAAGGTAATTATATAAATTGTATAAGTAGGTATAAGGTACTAACATAGTTTTAAGCTTTACTAACAATTGTATTTGGAATTATGTTCTGAAATAAAATTATAAATCAAAATAAATAAATTACCTAACAAACAGGTTTGTTTTGTAAGTTTTCATAGATTCCCTACAAGTCAATTCTCACACAAAACTTGTAATTTAATATACTGAACTAAATATAATGAAAATTCTACTCAGTCAAAAAATACAAAAAATTACGTCACAACCCTAAAATCGGGCTGACTCCAATCTTCTGAAAAAACACTAAGATCAAATTCTTTAAGATACCATGTGTACCTAAAAGGATAAGAAAAGGGAAAAACTTATGAAACACAATTTGAAGATACTTATTACATTGTATAACGGATCCGACCCTTTGTCCCAAAAAATGATACCCACAGTAAAATAATACAAAAAACTATCCTTTCTCGGAATCTATCCGACCCGAATCAAAAATGGGTTTAGTAAGCATAGATATATAGACTTTATATGTATAAAGTAAAACCTCGTCAAATATTCTCTTGTCTCTGCTCAAAACATACTTGCATACTTTACAGACTTTACTGTTACTAAAACCTTTTTATTGAAAAGCAAACTTATTTTTTTCAGCCAAAACCTAAACTGTACTGAAAAATAAACTTTGTGTGTGAAAAAATAAGGCTGCTCGGGTTCAATTTTGGTTGCATGGCAAAGATGGTAAATTGACTCATTATTTTTTGTGGTCTCTCGCATTCGCACTAATGAGATTTCGCGATATCGCTCCTTTAGGGTCGCTGCCCACTGGATAACTATGATTAACAGAGCTTCAACGAGTGTACCCTGAATTAGGAACTCAGCTCATACTGTTTTTACAGAAGTGGGTATGAACTTTTTCCTTTTTAGTGCTAAGCTTTGCTAAAAAAATGCTGAAATGGAATTAGACTGTGTTAAGCTTGTCTCTTATTTTTTTTGTACGTAGTTAAGTGCCTGATAAACCGATTTCATCAGCCAGATATTATCCCTTAGGTTGCGAAATAATCTAATGGATTTTAGTGTTTCGTTTATTTTTCAAATTCGTGCTTAGAATTCGACGACAACTGAAAACAAAACACTACCTAGCTACCCACAATACTTTTACTATCCGTGGAGGAAACATTTATTATTTAAAATCGCCATTCGAGATGTGACTAAGGGAAATACATACTAATATTCTCTTATTGATTCACTATCTGCCTAGCCTTTTTCCAACTATCGATCGGCTTCCAGTCTCACCGGATGCAGCAGCAGTATTTTACATGGAGCGCCTGCCTAAACACAATCCTCCCCAAAGCATTGCTATAACGACCGGTCCTGTGCTCTCTGGTCTTCTCGCATCCAACGACCTGCAAATTCCCGCGACTACAGCAGCTCATACGTCCATTAAACATGATTGTTCTGTTTTGGAAGAACTCAAGTGGACTAAAGACAAAACTTCAAACGAAAATTTTAAAAAGCTGATCTGGCCATTCCTACATGAGGCGTACATTGCAAATTATTAAATACGAGTCAGAAAGAAAAAAAAATCTGCGAACCCGATTAAGACCTCAGTCATGTGATGTGGGATGCGACTTGCGTCAAGCCTTCCTTCACGTCGCGTTGACTCCTGGTGTCTAAAGACTAGGGTCTAGCGCCTACAGACTAGGTCTTCAACCAGTGCGTCCTGCCTGTTATGACTTGCGGCTGGTCCTTTTATCCAAGGTCGCTCAGCGAGCTATAGAACGGGCTATGCTTGAAGTCTCTTTCTTTCTCTCTCGGATCGCATCCGAAACGAGGTGATCCGACAGAGAACCAGAGTTGTCGACATAGCTCACAGAATAAGTAAGCTGAAGTGGCAATGGGCCGGCTATATTTGTCGTAGAACCGATGACCGTAGGGGAAGACGTGTCTTGAGTGGAGACCGCGAATCAGCAAGCATAAGGTGGGACGCCCTCAGGCTCGGTGGAATGACGATCTTCGCGGTGTGGCTGGTAGCAACTGGATGAGAGTTGCCGAGAATCGAGTTTAGTGGTGTGCATTTGAAGAGGCCTATGTCCAGCAGTGGACTGGTGTAGGCTGATGATACGACACGTGATTTATTCTATTCCTTTTCTTAGGTGCCAAAATATTCAGCTACAGTTGGAACAGGTAAAATAATCTAGTGCACGGTTACCCTAATGAAATTGCCGATGAAAATACCTTTTTGTAACTAATTAACGTGAAACGGTTTTGTTCGTGAATCCAACTTTTTTGCAATTTTCTCATTTATACAGATTATCCACCTATAGGCTCTACTTTTGGGAATTTTAATAAGTTTCATCACCTATTTGGAGTTGATTGTCTTGAAGCCTGAAACACAATCTACTTCAGGCTCACATGCATTCTAATTTACTAAAGATATAAAGCGCTTAATCAATTCTGTTTCTGATAATATTTTGAAGATAACATACAAAGTATGGTGATTTATTTTATTCTTACATCTGAAATTGCCGTTTTGTCGCACTGGCCACTTTGATGTCAAATATCTAGCATTTGGTTAGGAATTCCAAATTCTACTTTATTTCAAAAGGCTTGTGCATTTTGTATTTCGAATTTAGTGATTCATTTGTTTTCGCGCCATTTGATTTTTTTTTCACAAGACCGATGTGAAAAAAAATCACAGTTCACACTGTGGCAAAATTAAAATATCGCGTCAACATCGCGTCGCGTAACCCGCATAGGGTTAATTTCAGGAATATTATTCAACTTTTACCTGTAATTCATCCTTTGACACTTTCTGAAGCCTTTACGTGACCACAATTTATTTTTAAGTAAGAAAAATTTACTTTTTTATTACTTTATCAAGATATACGAAATTACGGACCCACAATGGCCATATAATACTCTAAAGTGGAGAATACACAAGGCGGCATATTCTGGAATGGACAGCATCGCCCTAAAGCCTAAAATAAAGATCCCGCTGCTGGGACACGATCTCGTTCTGTGAGAGGGTGGGCGTAATCCATCACATGGCCCAGTGCGAATTGTTCGACGTGTCTTCGACTGTTCGGTTCTAGGACAGGACTCTTGAACATATTTGACAACGACTTAACGTACTTTCCGAGGCACAGAGGAACCTCGGTTTGTAATGGGTCCACGAATCACCCATCCACAAACAAACCTAGGCAAGCGCGGCTTAACCTGAAGATGAACCCGAGCGACTGTTATTATTGACCCACGAGCTCCACTACATCACTAAACAGCTCAGAACAAATAACTTTATGATTGGGAAAATAAGAAATGAATTGGGAAAAATGCAGTGATGATAAACGGGCCTGTTTTTGTCCTCAATAATTACTAGAAAAGTCAGTAATTTTATAAGGTAATTGTTAATCTCTAACCCAGTGAATACGCATCTCAAAATTTACACCCAAAAAAGGGTATACATTACAGAAATTACGATCTCAAAATTACAGGATTATCTAAATAAATGTGCGTGTAATGGGCAAAGGGATACATTAAAATGTCTGCGGAACCACATCGGTATATTTATGGCTCCACTTAACCGTTCTATACAAGGTCTGAAGAATGTGTAAAGGTACTTGTCTGATGTAAGCTGTAGAAATGTTAATACCCGTTGTTAGGTACTAAGACTACGCGAAACATAATAATATGTAGTGCGTGAACATTAAACAGTCAAGTGCAAGGAACCATTTCAGTAACTGTAGGATGAGACTAAAGTTACAACATAGATGGCGGCTTATCTGTCTCCTGATCAATATAATCGAGATCTCTTCAAAGTTCGAGTGAATCGGTTTCTTCTAGGCAAGTGCGCTACACCCTAGACAGCGTCTTCACTTCACATCATGCGAGTTGCGGCCAAACGCAAGCCTATATAATATAAAAATTTAGTATGTTGGGTGGTGTTATTAACATCTTTCTTAAAAAATACCATAGACAAGAGTATAACTAGACGTTGTCTTGAAATTAGAGAAAATATACATAAGAAATTTGCCCAGCGGAATTTTAAAATTAAAAGCTTAAAAATATAGTATGAAGTGTGATTTAAAAACTTGTAAAAAAACAGTTTTAAATTACGTTTCAGCAAAAGCAACTAGCTTAAACGAGCTTTGATTAGATGAAGTCCGTAGGAAACTGTACACACTTTAAAGAAACTCTTTCATGTTATATACTTGCTTTAAGAGGGAACAGGGTCCGCGAAATAGGTATTTGAAGAAACTATTGCCGTCGCGCTGCGTCAAGTCTGCCCCCGTGGAGTGCGATAGGGACAGCTGCAGCTCAGACCGATTATATGACATAAATTTTGACGAGATCGACGTTTCGTATTCCCGTTTTGTCTCCTCAAATATTTTTGTCATTAAAAGATATTTTAAGAAAGAGTATTCTAGGTTCGTATCAATTTATTTTATGTTAAAAACTTTTAGAATTTGTCTGGTAGTCCTCTAATCACGGCCGTTAAAATGGAGCATTTTTTGTCACATTAAGGGTCATTTATGTTCTTTACTTATTAGTTGTTGAAGAAAAGGACGTGTCTATAGTAGACATTGATTTTATCAAAAAAAATATTGCTCTTGAGGCAGGAGAATCGCAGCCCCTGTTCCCTCTTAAATTTAAGGTTAGCTACCGACTGATAAAGAGAGTAAGCAATATTTAATACTGTCGCTGTTATTTGCTCACTGTGATAAAACAAAAATTCTTCAATATCTCATTATCATCTGCCTAGCCTTATCCCAACTCTGTTGGGGCCGGCTTCCTAGACTGGAAGCTGGCCCCGATGCAGCTGAATACCAGTATTTTACATGGAGTGACCACCTAAGTATGTGACCTCCACAACAATACGATACCCCTTGGTAAGACTGGTTGTCAGAATTTTTGGGGCGCTGACTATCTGTAAAGACTGTGAAAGATCTACAAATGACAGCCGGGACCAACGGCTTAACGTGCTTTCCGAGGCACGAAGGAACTCGGTAAAAAAGAAAAAGAATAGTAGAAATTCTCCATTATCCATTATGTTACAAAGTATTTGAAGAAAGCGATGTAATTTATTTGAACCTAAGAAAACCTAATTTATGAAAATAAAAACTGGCCTTACAAATGTATATTTTTCCATCCAACTTCAATTTCACTTTCATTTAAATCCTCCCGTATAACCTAATGATATACAATCTTTTTCATTTGGTAAGTGCCGTCGCGGCAAGCATTCATTGTGTTTTAATTCTTTAGTAAAAACGCGGTTTTCAAGGATTCTTTCCTTCGCTTTTTTGTATACTTTCATAGGCTTTTCTTTGTGAAGAGTCGGGTAAGTGCTAATCGGATTTATGAAACGGGTTCTTTACATTTAGATGAGAATGTTTGTTGTAGAAAATAGATTAGGAACAGAGGTGTTATTTATCGTCATTCTACATAAACAAAGGTATATCATATCTCCAAGGTATTGAAATGGTTGGGTCGTTGGGTGGTTAAATTTAAAAAAGCAGATCAGAGTTCTTTTTCTCTTTCAATTTTGTCTCTGGTATTATAGGATTCCAAAAGATAAGGCTTCTACGTCGGCCATTCTACGAAGTGGTCAAAATCCTGTTCTCTCCATATAATTATCTCCTTTTTAAATATAGTTACATTTTAACGATAGTGTGTATTTTGCTTTATTTAATGTTTTGTATCATCACATATTTCAATTACCACATTATACATTTTATTTATTAAGATTTTGCGCGTTTCCTGTAGACCAAATCACGTCCTGTAGACTGTTCGCGACATAGGTTGCCGGATCCAGAGATGTTTAAAAAATACTTTCACTTATTTTGAAGTAGCTAATGTGAACTTATCATATTGCAAATATAATAAAGTAAACATTCGTGTAATTTATTAAATTTACGACGTTTACATATTTCAAGTTACAAAAGATTCTACAGTGTTCGCAAAAAACTAATCACTCCTGTAGACAAACATGAAAAATTTGGTATTTTTTTAAATATTTTGTATAACAACACTGTTTAGTTTTGTTAGCAATACTGAAACACGTAGTTATCATCGTCTGTCTGTTATTGCCAGCCATAAGACATTATTTCCTAGTTTTGAATAAGATTTGAGTCATTCTACAAAGTGTAAAAGTTGGTGCGTCACTTCTAAAGTTGCTAAAAAACAGTAAGTTCTTAATTTAAAATTAGTATTTTACTTTGGTCTTGTTAATTAGCGGTAAAATGATAGAACGTGATGGTAGCCACGTTTTATAACCTCATATATTCCCCTCAGCATGGACTAAAGTATTTGTTCAACACTTCTGTCGAACTCACTTCTGTCGACAACCGGCAAAAGCAAAGAAATATCAAATGGAAATATGATGATTGAGAGCCCAGATAGGTCCTCTGCAACCACCTTGCCTATGGAACCTAATATAGACGATCACTCGAATCGGAATGAGTCAAACCTACCGTGTCCTATTCAAGAAGGGCTTTCAGAGCCCAGAATATTGACCAACATTTTGCAAGGTCACGACTTTTATAGAGTGTGCTACGGCATTTCATCTGATATCGAAGCTGAATCAGAAATAGAATTTAATCTTTTGATCGCCAGAACATAAAAGCACTCGCGTACCCTCCACGCCACGCTACAATTTCACCTACTATTTTGTCACATATTTGTGTTGTTTGGCGTACAAGGCACGCGCATGTTTGTCACGTATATGACTATGGCGGTCAAAATGTTAATCAACCAAGTGATGTGATTGAGAAGAAGAGTAGAAAACGAATTCGTTTGGGCAGCACTTCTGATGATAGTTTTACTGAGGATAATTTGATACACAAAAAAGAGAAGAACTCACTGGTTCATGGAGTAAAGAAATATGGAAAAGGATTTTTTTCGGATGGCGTTAATGACATTGATATTTTCTGTGATTTTTTATCCTACGTAACTGATTTATTTCTTATATCCTTTTTTTATTATTATTGAGCTCATTATAATATCTACAGAAGTGAAGTCACATCTGTAGACATAGTTTATGATTTTTTTTATTTTGTAACCGTTGTTTATTTTCATGATAATTATACCTTAGCAAGTGAGAAGACACTTAGTTTTTTGAGTTTATAACGGTGATTTTTTCTAATATTGAATATGTTTTCGTTATTTTGCAATATTGTCTATTCTGTCGATAATGGCGTCACATCTGTCGACAGGCAAAAATCTTAAAAGTGCCACAAATGCTAATTTTGTGATTGATGATCTCTAAAAATATTTTTAGATTAAATTAATGTTAATTTTAATTCTTCCTACTTCAATAAAAACACCTAATCATTGAATTTATTTTTATTAAAAAAAATATATAGGTTCGTAGAATGGCCGACGTGTGTTTGATGTTATCGCTTATAAAAACAGGTCAGCAAAGTAACGGTTACATTTAACCGTCTTTCAAATCAAACCCATGTATAATTGAATGTCCTATCACCTTATTACCTCTCATAGAGAGAAGGCCTGTATCCCAACAGTGGGCACATTTTAGGCTGGTTATGCTACGCTATTGTCTTACGTTTCTTCAACTCCAAGCCTTTATCACCATCAGCCTACCTTTTGCGCCAGTCTTCCCTGATCTGTGAGTCTCAACCAGGTCTTTCCCGGCATTTTCTGAATGCCATCCACTCATCCAGCTCTTGATCTGCCAACACTTCTTCTGCCGTCTCTGAACTCCAATAAAATATAGAGATTTTTAAAACTCTTTTTAAAATGACGGAACCCTAAAAAAAATCAGTAAAGTATAATAAACCAGTTTGTTAAGAACGAGCGCTGAATTGAAAATGTCCAGCTAATTTTCTCTGTAATTACTTAATGTATTTATATTTCCATCCATTTTGCATAATAGTTGCCGTACTTAGACAATGGCTCACGAGGCCTATTGAACCGTAAGGGGAGGACGTTTTGCTAAGTTAAGCAGCTTTTCTAAACCCACCGTTTCTGACTCAGCTTGGCTTGTTTTCCTACAAATCTACATAATTCAAGGTGTAAGGGACTGGGTAAATTCAGCTCTTTATTTGGAATCATATTCCACCGGAATTTTTAGTTTTTTCCGTTACTATTCCTTTATTTCAATTTAGAATATATTCTCTGTACGCAGCACTCTATTTATATAAATAATACGGAATAATAATTAATATAATAATCAGCCCATGGCTTAATTGCCAAGTGCTTCGACCAATATCTCAGGAGGCTCTCGTTAGGCAGCTGGATCAAGGGCTTGATTCAGAAAGCAGTACTTCTGGACACGGCTCGTACTGTTAGAAGGTTCCTCTCTCTGGAACCCTGACCTGTAGCTTGGACCCTGTTCCCGATACCGGTGGGCTACAATTTTGTCGTAAAATGTATCAATTTTGTACAAAGATTAATAAAGGAAATAAATATAATAATATAATAAAAACATGACAACAAAATTTCAGGCTTTAGCAAAATGTTACAAGGCATCAACTTATTGAAGTTTTGCATGGGACAGCAGATTATATTTTCCCCATTAGATTGTTGTTCCCTTGGAGCAAAATTGTTCTTTCTGATGGTCTGTATGACTGAAGCCTTGAATTTTATTTTTCCAAAAAACCGAATATTTGGCCACACTGTAGAAAGCACCAAATAATAAAAAAGTAAAAAAAATATGAATAGGAATATTCGGCGGCCAAATGTTCGTCAAAAACCTATGTGTGTACAAAAATCCTACACCACCAATATAGTCTATATTTTCAACACAATTTCGGCTCCCGAACAGGAATTCAATGATTACTGCGTTGTAAAATGTAACCAGCTATAACTCCCCGAAGACTACATGGATGCCATTCATCCTGCTGATTAAACCTGTATGCAGTAAAACTACATGTATCGTCGTTTCATTTTATTGTTAGCAATGAGCTGATGTGGGAGAGAGCCCAAGTTTGTAGTTGGTTTAGTACAGAAATACAGCAATATAGCTAAATTTGAATTCATCCTCATTTGACGACTTGAATTAATGTAGATACATATAACTGCTTCATCATCTACCTAGCTGGTTTCCAACTATGTTGCTACTATTTTACATTGATCGACTCGACTGCGTATCTCGCCCACAAACCAGTTACTTGATAATACGAAACCCCTTGGCAAAACTGGTTGTCCAACTCGAGCTTCTGATCATCTGTAATGGCTGTCAAAGATCTATAAGTGACAGCTGGGCCCAACGGCTTAACGTGCTTTCCGAGGCACGGAGGAAACTCGGTATGTACCGATCACTTGCTAGGTCACCCATCCACGACCGACCTCGGCAGGCATTGCTTAACCTTGAAGATTGACCTGAGCCGCTGTTGTTATTAAGGCACGTGGCTTGTTTAACGCTTAGAGCCTTCACTTGAAATTTTAGAACTTTCGTTTCACTTCGCTACTCGCTAGGCGACTCGTTAGGTTTTAGGTAAAATAATTAAAAAACACTACTATCAAAACAATAAGTAATCGTTACTCAGAGCCTCCAACAAAACACGTCCGTCACTCAGCAAAGTCTCGAGAATAATGAAGATGGACGACGCGTAGTCGCGTAGCGGCTTGGTAATTTGCTACGAAGCTACGATAGCGTAGCGTATGACATCATTACATCTGCTACGCCGTAGCAACTGCACTGAGAAAAGAGAGGCTTGTGGTTTATTTTTCTTTACAACCAGTTTTACCAAGGGGTATCGAATTACCCAGTAACTGGGTTCAACAGCATCTGTCAAGATTGGAAGCCAACCCAATATGGTTGGGAGAAGGTTAGGCCGATGATGAGTCTTTTTTGGTGAAGAAAAATGACGAACGTGATTTTCGAAAAAAATAAGTATTTTATTTATTTGTTTTAGTATTCAGCAAAAGAAAACAAGAAAAACAACATCAGGTCTAATTTTGAATACGAAGGTACCTACTGATTTATTCGAAGCCGCATATGTTGCATCACCAATTAAGACAGGAAAAAATCAACAAAACAGACTTGGCGATTCTTGATTTATTTGAAGATCAAAAAGTCATTATAAAACATGTTTCTAAAGCAGGTGCTTTGCTGGCACGCAAAAACTAAAGGAAAATCTTATAAAAATGGCTCAACAACAACCAATTCAATAATAAAACCGTAAAATCTTAAAAAAAACTACCCATTTTTTATGATATTCACAATGATGAGCATCCATACTGCTATTCGTCTGTATTAATTTCCATAAACTCACATTGTTATGGTATAAAAAAACTCAAAGCTTTTATTTATTTTGAACCAGCTTATGCCCGCGGCTTCGCCCGCGTTATGTTCGATAATTGTGCCACGGGATTATACTACCTGGATAAAAAGTATCATAAGTGTTAATCCAGGTTATAAACTATCTGCGTGCAAAATTCCATGTGTATGGTCGGCGCTACCCTGTATATAAAAGCGAATAGATACGAAGGAAATTCAAAAAAGAAAACGAACCAGCGACACGCAGCGCAACAGCCAGTCAAACGTGGGCTTCTTCTTCTTTCGTATGGATGCGTTGGTACGACTTATTAAATTACTTGGGCCCAGTATGAAAGCACTCAAATGTAGACTGATGTTGATGATAACCTTGGACCTTTCATGCAACACTGGCAGGCCAATTATTGAATAATTTATAATTAATATTGTTTTATTAATTTTTAATATTGATTAATTATGTATTTAATTTAAAGAATTTTTATTTTATAATAATGGTTGACTTTGTATTGAAATTATTTTTTGACGTCAACGTCTAATAAATCGATGAACGCCGGCTGCATGCACGAAAAAGGATGACTCTTTGTCCCGTTACGCTCATTGTCCCATTACGCTCATTGTACGCTTGCGCCGCATGTAAGTAAGCAATCATAACATCAGTGTTTTGTTATGACGTTGTCACGTTAAACTATCGTCCGTAAACCAACTTTACAGACAACCAATTTTTTTTTTATATTTCATTACGGACATTCTACATTTTATATTTTATTTGATGAAAAAATGATTGTATTGGATTGTATTAATTTAATTTAAATTTTATTTTGTGTTCAACTTAGTGAAAATAGTATTGTGTGGTGTGTTTTGTTGCAGTTTGTCTCTGATTATTTACTAATATTATATTTAAGAATACGAATTCCTAGTGTGGGGTAAAGTTTAAATAAAAAACCGTCTGATGCAAAACCGCTTTGCTATGACGTCCAATTAAATAGGTACAAATATAAATCATCACCAAAGTCATAATGAATTTAATTAATGTCATTTATCAGCAAGCACCTTTATAATTTAATTGGTTACACAACGGTCTCTAGATAAAATAATTATGTTACAAGTTAAACACTTAGTAAAAAAATCGGTGAAGTGCGAGTAGGACTCGTGCATGAAGGGTTCCGTACCATCGTAGTAGATCGTTAATTTATTTTTATTATTTGTTATTATAGCGGCAACAGAAATACACATTCTGTGACAATTTCAACTGTCTACCTATTACGGATCACGAGATAACAGCCCGCTGACAGACAGACGGACGGACGGACAGCGGAGCGGAACGGTACGGAACCCTAAAAATAGTGTAATAAAAATATTGTCAGCAAACAAATTTATCTATAGGGTGTAAAGTTCCTCAATACTCCATAGAAAAGGGAGGATCCTCCGACCAGGGGGTGTTGCCTGGTAGGCTACTGCCCGACAGTTGCTGTCGGGCTTTTCTATAATTATGTTCGTAAATCGCAGAGAACTATAATAGCGTGATTCAGAATTTTGATTTTAGTTCTTTATTTGTATCATAGATGGCGCTGTAGTACTTTTTGTACTATGTTGCTGTCCTACGTTTTTGTAGTGCTACAAATCCAGTACAGTACACCACATATCACGTCACACTTAAACCATACGCCCTTACTGCAACATAATACAGATACCTTAAAGGTTGCAAACATATTTCTTGGATGTCGGTTTGTCAGTACTTACAAAAGGAAGAGATGAAAAACGAGTTGCGCAGACGCACCGTAATTACGGATCGATGGTGCAACGATGCACCGACCAATGGCATCGCTCGGCGGTCATTACCAAGGAGTTTAGAGATGGGACTTGTCTTTTAACAATAATTCAAATTAATTTTTTTACAGTACATTTTATTCGTGTATATTTGCAGATGTCAAGTGAATACGCAGTCCACTGTGTTGTACCAAATGTGTTTGCTGTATTAGTTGGAACTAGAAGCACAAAAAAAATAGGTAGTATCCTAGCCATTAGTTAAACAATGTTTATTTTGTCATGATTGACATCTAGGCGTAAAAGAATTAGGTAACTCTCTAATTATTATTAAAAAAATGTATATCATCGTTAACAATACATTAAATATTTATTTCTGACCACAATCGATCCACACAGTAGTTTTAGTTAGAAAACTTAAAAATATATCTGAAAAACCGACAAATATCTGATAGAAATACACTTTAATTGCAATAAATAAAGGGAAAACCATTTTAAAACATAAAACGTCTTGTTTCTCAAATCAATCTATTCAATTCAAACTATTTAAAATTGACTTAGATTTCAATTTTTTTACTTTCAGGGGTTATCCCGCGAAATTCTAATGATCTAATGTTTTTTTTGAAATTTTCAAGTTAGTGTCAGGCTGAGGCTGTATATTAAACAAAACATGACATATTTTAATATTTTTGTCGGATCCATTGGTAAGGACTTAAAATGAATCGCAAGTACGCCAGTGGTGACATCACGCGACCTACTTGCAAGTCTACCCGTATCACAGCGTGCTTCTACAGAGCCCTGATATTGACAGCTCGTGGCGACGAGGACAGTTGAGAGTCTGATCGCAGTGGAGTTGAGACTATTGTGTTAAATTGTAATTTCAAGAAATGATGCCTGACAGAATAAATTCTGACAATCCGACATTTTTAATTAATATGTTTTAATCCACATACAACCCGACACTAACTGCAAATTGCAAAAAACATAACAAAAATTTGAATTTCGGGGGCTACCCTGGCACTAGAAAAAAGGTGAAGCTAGGTGCGTTTAACTTTTTAAGTTTTTCATGCTTAATGAAAACTCACACACACTTCTACCCATTGCACTACACAATTTTTTTACAATTCTCACATACTGAGACAAATTAACATAACTAGTACTATGAGAGCAAAAGAGCATTTACAAGCATCTTATAAACAAGTTCCGTTTTTGTGATGTTTCGACTATTAGTCATGGTCAGAAGTCGTAGCTGGTAAGTAAAGTAGCCTGCCTTGTTGTTCACATTGATATGGTCTCAAGGTCACCAATGGAGACTGCGTCTATGGGTTATAAGGCTTAAGATGTAATTATATCAGGGACATTTCTTATTTAATTGATACTACCTAGTAAGCCACATTCTTTGATAAAAACCCCCGCGTCCTTACCAAAGCGACCCTCGCACAAATATGAAGTCATGCCACTTATTTATTTTGGTAAACCGGAAAGCAATCTCTACCTAGGATCGCCGAGCAAAATAATCGCGACGATCACTTTGTTAGGAAGCAGCCTTAGGTAGCAGTAAAGCACATGCTATCAAATTCTAGTGTGTACTAGCACAAGGTTAAGGATTATGCTGGAAAAGTGTTAAACAACAACCGCGCAACCGCATTTCGCAATATTTGACGATACGATATGAGATGTTCTTCTTTTTACCATCTATAAAACATAAGCATGTTGCCAGCAACACCGTAACATTCCATTTGTCCAGCACGGTTGTTTCCAGTGTGGCTTGAGTGCTTGACACACTGAAATAACAGCTCAATGTGAAAGATAACCTACCTCAGTTGTAAAGGTTTGATGTTTTAGAATAGCAGTGCAGTGTTCATAATTGAAATTAAATTAAATTATCATTGATATCAGAATAAAAAATCTCATGTTTGCCAATCTCTTTATTAACAAGTGGCAATTTAAATAATACAGTTAATTAAAATCACTGTAATCCAGGCTTAGGTATATTAACACGTGTCATTTGAGTTAGCTCTTCATTATAGAAACAGGAAAATAAACAACAGTAAATACCTAAATACTAATAGGAATCCATAATAGTTCCTCGGGTTGATCTAAGAATAATTTAGGGCATTATGTGTCAGTCATCAACTGTCGTTACTTAATGCATTATCACATAAATTTACGGTCAAAATGTATGGAATAGCTGTTTTATTTTAAATTACCGATGAAAAACTTTGTGACCCCCCCCCCCCCCCCTTACATTACAGTTTTCGTCGTGTGAATGATGTACTCACTGAATACGTGGTAATCGTTAGTGCGTCTGTATGCCTTCCACCATGTATGTGTCGTGCCTTGAAAATATTACCGTTTGCGGTATGCTACAATAGGAAGTGTTGTATCGAAAACCCTACGGGATATATATCTCTAGATGCACATCTACATGAGTTAAGTGTAGATTATCCGGTTAAATTTCTTACAAACAGGGTTACAGAGTGTTGCGGCACAGCTTGGGCGATGCCTATGTCCAAGGGTGGACTGCAATGAGCTTAAATGATTCAAATTCCCAAGAAGAGATGCGTAAGAGGTAGGGTAGGGTCCACCGAAGCTGTGCGGAGATGTGCAAAGTGGAAAGAAGAGGAGATGAGCACTGCTGCACCGCACGCAGCATACGTCTCTTCTTGTCACCGCTGTGCGTCTGGCCGCCTAGTGCGGAAGCTGACCTGGGCCCAATTCTGCTATTACAATAGTGTCAGAATGGTCTGTCATTGATATCATAATTGTTGATTTTGACTTGTCAAAACTTGTCAAAATCAACAATTATGAAATCAATGACAGACCATTCTGACACTATTGTCGTCTATTGTAATAGCAGAATTGGGCCCCTGAACAGTTACGAGACATCTGATACCCTCTCTGCTCAACCGTTTCCGCTAAAGTTAAGCGGAGACGAGAAGTGTAAATAACGAAATTTTATTGTTGGTTTACAATACATCTCCTCTCCTCTGGTCTCGTTTTCGCTTCGATGGAGTCCGCCCTAACCCCCCAGTAACGCAAATATTTATACATCAAAATACCATTATTATTTATTTCTCAACTTCAAAATTCAAAATGTTGACATCACTACAAAGCCAGTGGATCAACATATAACTAGCCGGTCAAGTTGCACACTCAAACCTGATTCTACCATTATTATATACACACACATGTACATCAAATACATGTATACATATACACTACATACATACTCAAAGCCAAATGATACAGTAGTGTCCATACTCTTACAAAGGACAGACTGTATAAATATTTTAATTAAAATTATTTAAATAAAAATACTTTGAGAAGAAGTCATCATCTATTCAAGAAGTAAAAGTGAAAGGATTTTTGCGGAAGTGCTATTGAAGTGTTTGATACTGACCAGCGGTTGAGGTCAATTTTATTTAAAGGTATCAGGTTTTTTGTTATTACTTACAATAACTCCTATCACTTACAAGTGATGGGAGTTATTAATATATATCTTGTATAATCTGTGGACTCCTAAAGGACACCACAGATTATATTACGGATTATTATAACCACTTAATTAACTTCTAAAAATAAATAATATAACAAATTCACGACGACGACGCGAAGTCAGTATTTAATATTATTACTTCTACGTAATAATATTAAATGTCGTCGTGAATATGTTCAGAAATTAAATAACTGGTTATAATAAAATCTGTAGTCTCCTTCCTATAGGTAGTGAAGGAGTACACCTATGTATATTGTTTAATAGTTTACGTTGTTCACGATGTTCGTTGTCTAGTAATGTTTTGTGTATATCTTTTGTTGGAGATACTAAAATAAATAAATAAAGCCAATACTAGCGTCACTGCTGAACCAATGCTTCATAAGTGCGTCCTATGTCCAAGATACTTCATAACAAAATTTCAGATTACTGTATATTACACGTTACAAATTACATGCCCAATTTCACCACAAATAGCCGGCATCTATTTATACCGCGTAACTTATAAAAACGATACTAAACTTTCAAAGAAATCCGATGTTACCAAAATGTTTTAAATATATTGAATGTTAAACACAACTAGTAATATAAACCTAACGTTATATAACACCACGCTTATCCCCCAAGCGTTAGGCAGAGGTGTACCTAATAGTACACCATCAACGATCTAGAATCAAGAAATTAATCTGAAAATCAAAAATCAATCAATCAGCCAATCTGTGAATCTTGATCGTTCGATCGATCGTCGTGATCTAGTGATATTTTGTGGTCAATGTTACACGAAAACACAATGCAGTGCATAAGCTAATAGGTAATATAAAACATAATCTTATATGCAGACATTTATAACTAGGTACTAATTAAAATGAGTCATCGTCATTTATAACGCTATTATTCCAATCACACAACAAATGATTGAAGATGACTCCCTCGTTGGTCTAGTGGTTACAAGCGCGACTGCTGAGCATGAGATCCCGGGTTCCATTCCCGAGCCGGGCAAAGCATTATTGGGATTTTCCATCAAAAATTTTCTCAGTAGCAGCCACGGAGTCTGGATTTGTGCCCAGTTGCTGGCAACAGGTTCACTCCCTACCACATGGGAGTTAAACATAACTGGCGAAATGTGGGTGTATTATAATTGGGTACACCTCTGCCTAATCCTTCGTGGATAATAGGAGTGATATTATGTTATAAAAGTACATAATTACGAGTATAATGAGTCATCGACACTTATAATGTCTATTAGTCAATTAATCGAATAGCACAACAAATTGTTGAAGATCTCACGTCTCGAATAATACGAGTATATAGCTTCTGCCATAACCAGTATTCCATAAACTCTAAGACAGGTTTCACTATTAGTTGGGACTTGTATCCTAACCTGTCTTTCAATGCTATACATAGCTCTTTACATCAACACGCTCTCGGAGTAGCAAACGAAGTAAACATAATCTTCCTGCCCTTGTCCCGTGTTACTTGGGATCGGCGCAACACGTTTTTTTCTTCCATTCTCCTCTGTTAACCATCTCGCACACAATCCATCCTTAGTTTCCTTAGAGTAGCAAACAGTAGCGAAGGGTCAATTTTTGTAAGTAAATATATTTAATGTGATTATATTATTTGTCTATAGAATACTAACTGTGCCATTTTTCAAAAGGAAGCCGGTAGGAATCGAGTTTTATGGAACCTTCACCACTGGTAGCAAATGACATAATCAACATTTTTAAGAGTTTCTGATTTTATCAAGAATGACGGGAGCATTGAAATGATCTTTATTTATTTATTTACAGACAAAATACTTAATAGGACATTACATTAACATAGAAGAGCACAAAGGTACTACTTATTTCAGAAAAAAATCTTCCAGCAGACCTGCGAGAGGAAAGTTGTATTAGAAATGTAGACACAGTGTGTAGAAAATACAAAACAGGAAAATTTAAATTAGAACTTAAAACAAAAATATACCAATAAAAAATAAACATACATACAAATACATAAACATATAAAAATAAATACTGGTTTTGTAAATATATGTATAGAATATTAGGCTTAGTCGCAAAACGTCTCTTTCGCAAAATGTCTACTGGTCATAAAATGTCTCTTTCTCACAATACTTCTTTCGCAGAATGTCGCGTTAGTAACTTGGAATAAAATTTAGCCAGGTTTAAAAAAGGGTTGTTTTTTCCAATGTCTTATTAAATGTTTTACAATTTATTCATTAATACTACAATTTACAGTATAGAAGAGAGAATTCTTTGACAACTTCAACAACATTAGAAAATAAATGCTTTATAAAACTTGGTCAAATTATAAAGAAAAATACAGCATTTATATCAAAATTATCTGATACTAGCTGTTCCCCGCGGTGTCACACGCTGCGCGGCTCCTAAGGGTCGTAGCGTAATGTTATATAGTCCATAGCCTTCCTCGATAAATGAACTATCCAACACAAAAAGAATTTTTCAATTGGAACCAGCAGTTCCTGAGATTAGCGCGTTAAAGCAAACAAACAAACACTCTTCAGGTTTATTATATTAAAATATATATAAAATATAAATATATATAATAATATTAAGTCTAGATTGTGACACTTGATCGTTTATATCTTGGAAAAGACATTTGGCAAGTGGGTGAATTTCCCAAATGACTTATTTTTTTGTCTTCGCAATTCTTCTTGAAATTAGTATTTGAAAAAAGGAATATTGTTCTGATTATTTTTTTTAGTATTCAATAGGTAGTAATTGGGTTGTGGCAAAAATATAATTTGCCCAGGACTATTATAAAGGTAAGAAATAAATACATAAACCTCTATTTTTTTCAAATCGGTGCTGTCCCTCTACTTTTTTTACAAACAAAAAAGCTCATACACTAATAAAAATAAGTAAGTTAAGTATATAACTTAATCTATTTAATAGAATATTAGTTTTGTTATTATTATATAGCATATTTTATTACATAATTAACGATTATTATTACTGAGAGGCACAAACGTACTTGTCCTGCAAAATGTTCTCATATCGCTGGACAAAAGTAATTTAAACCTAACTTTACATCGACGAGTCCCTACCCCAATTTTATTTCCCTCGTTAGTGTGTGCTAGTGGGCAGTCAGGACGGGCATGTGTCAAATCGCTGCATATTGCCGCCAATAACGTAAATACGCCATGCCAGTTGCTCCCGGACAATTATTTTATATTATCGGTGGTTGCATTTTTTTAGTGTAATGAGTAGTTTTATTATTGCTGTTTGTTTCTAACAGAGGTAGTAAGTGAATTAGCTTCATTGACTGTTATTGAATTTATCCTAGATATTATGCATTTTTTCTAATTTTCTAAAAAGTGTGTTATTTCTCACGTCGCTGTTCTCATATCGCTGTAATCGGTGGTCTTTATTACCACGGATGTGATAATTTACACCGAAATGATAAGAAAAAATCAATCGGTGTCTTATATCTAATATCGGTGTTTTGATTCATGATCAACGCACAGTTTTGTCACATCGGTGATGATCGGTGGATTGCTTTATCATATCGGTAGATCATTTTATCATCTCGGTGAGTCGTTTTGTCATATCGGTAGATCCGGTGTCATTTCGTTAAGTATACAAAGAAACAATGGAACATACATACAACACATACATTATATACATGCATGAAAACATTCATACGTACATACTTACCTACATAGACTGCCAAAATCATTACCACGATACCAGTGGGTAGTAGAAGATGTATGAATGTATCATTAGGGGGGGTCTGTATTCGGTAATGTACGTCTATGGGCTGAGATGATGATGGTGAGGTGGAGCAATTGAACGCATTAATAAAGATAATGATATTAAAAATAAAACATTCTTTTTTTAATTCTAAGTACATACCTATAGTAAATATAATAAAATAGGTACATAATTTCAAAAAATATATTTTAATTGGATTTCTAAGAACTCAGTTCTCATTGGATGTGATATACTTACCTAAGACCCTCAGTTCAGGTCTTCAGTTCTAAGTCACCCTTGTAAAAATATATAGGTACCTACTAACTATTTCATTTTTGATGTTCAAAAGTGGATGGATTTTCATATCGCTGGATATGTACATCATTTCGGTGGATAAACTTATCATATCGGTGTACAGAAAAAATAATCGGTGCCGGTTTGTCATAACGGTGGAAACCAGAATTCAAACTGAATTTTCTCCTTAGTCTTAAATGATACGTTGATGATATTAAATTTGGGGATATTTGATATCCTAAAGATTACATAAAACCTGAAAAATATACAAAAAAAATATAAACGAAAAAATTCACCGATATGATAAAAAAAAATGGCATTTGTTGAAATTCACCCAAGTACAGCATTTGCGATTAGCTATTACGAAGGCAGAATTTTAGACCAACAATAATGGGTTGTTGTTGTTAAGCCGATATCAGACGTTTCACTTGATTGAACGGTTCACTGGAGTGACTGTTCCTCTTTGTTTAATTACATATTCACACTACACCGATCAACTTAACATATTATCATGCCTCTAATCCCCGAAGGGGTCGGTTAGAACTTTCGCCAGTGACAGGGAACTTAAGGGGGAATCGCTAGGGTAGCTCGCAAAATTCATTTTTTTTTTTACGTTTTTTGCAATTTGCCGGTCAATGTCCGGCTGTATGTTGAACAAAATATAATTTGCGGGCTACCCTGGCGATTCTACCTTGAAGATAACTGTGGAAATGAGAGCGTACACCTCTGCCTATCAAAGGCCGATGATGTCAAGGATGTTAAGCCTAGGTGCAGTTTTATTTCAAAGATAATTAAATTATTTACAAACTACAAAACCATAATAGTAATAAATATGTACAAGTAGAAAAGGGTTACAGGGCGTCCAAATTCGTCCGCATCGCTGTCAACAGGAAAAGTGGCTGCCAGCATTACCACGTTGGATGGCAATGCTAATATTAATAAATTCACGACCGTCAACTAACGAATTCAAAATTACCGATTGCCTATTTGCTTGCAACAACACAATCCAAATGCATCCTATATCAGATTCAAAAACATCAAATGACCAATATTTGAATCTGTTTGATAATAAAAAATATTATTAGCACGTTATTAATGGGGCCACTAAAGAGCATCTAGAATAACAGACGTCACGTACATAAATAATACAAAGTCATTCAGATGCACTGACACATGACATTTTACCAATAAAAGACTATCAACTGTAAACTTAAGTTAACATAAATTACACCAATGAACTGAACGCGATCAGTCCATCTAAACCGAGTTCAAGAGTTACCAGTGTCATGCTGGCATGGAATAATACGAGTAGTAGTATTGAAAGCTACTGGACGCAGTTTGCCTGCATTTGAACAGGATTGTACAAAGACAACCACCTGCGCCACGTCGCCGTCGTACGTATATTGGTAAGGGTAACGCTTTGACCTCCACGTCTCCTAGCATCATCATCATCTGCCTAGCCTTTTTCCCAACTATGTTGGGGTCGGCTTCCAGTCTAACCAGTTGCGGCTTACCAGTATATTACATAAACTCCTGTAACGACTGTCAAAGATCTACAAATGACAGCCGGGACCAACGGCTTAACGTGCTTTCCGAGGCATGGAGGAACTCGGTATGTAATAGATGTTCACCCATCTACAGACCAATCTAGGTAAGCGCGGTTTAACCTGAATATTGATCCAAGCGGTTGTTATTATTTACCACGAGCTCGAGCTCTCTCTGGATTGTACTGTCGGCTTATACTGGTTATATTTCCACTACCATGCAGTCGCGAGTTCACCACGTTGACCTGCATTTAGTGCCTTAAAATCTGGATAGACCAGTTACACTCGGATTAGTCAATTACCTATTTCAAGTTTTTAACTGCTTTTCTCGAAATTTCGTTGTGATGCGATAAGGAAAAAGTTTAATATCACCTTTATTGCAGATTTTTATTTGATGCCATTGGCCTGTCAATGAACCCTTTTTTTGGGATGGGAAATCATCAAATGACTCCTCCCGCTCTGGGCGGAGCGGAAGGGAGTGTCAGACTTTTACTGACTAACACCCATCCATGTTCCTTCTTTTGCCCTTTACTGGGCCGCGGTATCTCTTTCGAGCAGTCCCGCAGCCCTGGCAGGCATCGGCCCTTGCCCCCTCTGGTTTGCTGACATCTCCTTGAGGCGCGCGTGGAACACGAACGCGCCGTCGACACCGCCTGTCGTCATAAGACGGACGGACGGCGAGCTAGCCCATTACTCACCATCCACAGGCCCGCGTGTCAATGTAACCTGGATTGCGAAAGTCAGGCAGTTGCTGCCATGTAAATTACTGTTACTCAGCTAAATTCGTTTAGACTGGAAGACAACCCCAACATACATAGTTGGGAAAATGCAAGGCAGAGGATGCTGGCCTTTCGATGTAGCGTCACATTATTGAGATAAAATTCTTTGGATTGGGAGCAGTAGTCGGCCAGTTGTAATAGTCCCAACCCGGCTTAACTTTACGTTGTTTAACTTATTCTACTGCCTCCTATTATATGGGATTTAACCTAACTGGCAGAATGTGGGTGTACTAGATACGCCTCTGCCTAATCCTTCGGGGATTACGGGCGTAATATATTTGGTTATCAGTCACAGCATCCATCGCTCTCAAAACGTGCAGAAAAATATCGTCAATAAACTCAGACATGCCTGAGAACCAAAACAATGGAAGACAATACATTTATCTGTTGTAGAATATGATCCTCTCACTCTCACAAAGGAGGCCTGTGTCCCAAACCATGGGAACGTTTTTTGATTATACGAGTATAATGACTTTATATGGATGACCATCCATCCATACAAAGTCAGCTTAGAAAATTCTCAAAAACTTATGATCACAATTCGTTTTTGTTTTAACCGCAAAGTTCTTCATACCGTAAGTATACAGTATATTTTTTAAAGAAGGTATTTATCTGTGTATTTTTTTATCGTATAGTACACCCCTATATATTTTTTAAGTCCCGTGTACGAGACTTAAAAAATAACTGGCGAAATGTGGGTATTTTATTAGGTACACCTCTGCCTAACCCTTTGGGGATTACAGGCGTGTATATATGTATAAGTTTTTTTTTTAATCGTTTCTTCTCATTTGATTTAATTTTCCTTCAATATGCAATGTTGAGACGTAGTAAATAACACTCAATACATAATTATATGTTATTTAACAAACGCGGATAGTTATTATTAGATTTTTATCATATTGAATCCGATTAATCCGGTTTTGAAGGCAGATAGGAAGTCCATCGATGTAAAATGTTAGTATTTTATTTTATTTTATTATTTTCGGAAAACTTGCAGCTAGGCAGACACAATAGTTTCGTTAATAAAAACAATATGGCCAATTACAGGTTTGCCAATTGGTATTCAGCTGAATCCACCAGTCTTACCTAGGGGTATCGTATAACCTAGCACTAACTGGGTTGTGGAGGTCAGATAGGCAGTCGCTCCATTTAAAATACTGCAGGTATTCAGCTGCATCCGGTAAGACTGGCAGCCGACCCCAACATAGTTGGGAAAAGGCTAGCAGATGATGATAACTTACAACGCGATGGGTTAAAAGATTTCCTAATAGATGTATGCCGTGGACGAGGCAAAAGGAGTATCTAATGATCGTAGCAGCTGGCGTACTGCCTAACCCCATGAGAAAAAGGCGTTTGGTTATGTATGTATATGTTAGCTATAAGTCTCAACGTTTATAGCAGGATACACTGCCCTGTGTGCACCGGATGCACTAAGAGAAGCCACTCGTAAAGGCTATTTTAACGCGGGCTATTTATAGCATTGAATAGACATGCAATAAGACTCAAACCACTCTTTCGTTTGCTAGCTATAGAGAAATATTCTGTAATCAGATGGTTATGGATTCGTCATGTCTGTCTGTCCGTCCGTATGTCACAGCCACTTTTTTCCGAAACTATAAGAACTATACTGTTGAAATTTGGTAAGTAGTTGTGGTAGTATTCTGTGAACCGCATTAAGATTTTCTTACAAAAATAGAAAAAAAATACAATAAATTTTGGGGGTCCCCCATACTTAGAACTGAAACTCAACATTTTTTTTTCATCAAACTCATACTTGTGGGGTATCTATGGATAGATTGGATAGGTCTAGAAAAATGATATTGAGGATAGCTCGAAATTGAAATTTTCTTACGTTTTTTGCGGGGCTTTCGCGGGCTACCCTGTCGGTTTCACCAACAGGCTGTGTTTTTTTTAATGTTAATGCATTGTGCGAAAGAGAAACTTAACGTCTTGTCCTCCTCAACATGAAAAGTAGCATCAGAAAAGTGGCGACGTAAACACTAAGAGAAGAGACTTATACACTCGTATCCGTAGTAAAGTTAAAGTAATTACTTGAGTTTAAGTAATTACATAACCAACCATTTTTTTGCAATAGACAAGAATTTGGGCAATAACTTTTGACAGTTCTAATTTCAAGTAATGACTAAACTTCAGAATAAAAATCGTATCTTATGTATTCCTTTTACTCAAGGAATTACTTTGAATTGTTTATAGAATACGGGTGAGAGACTCATCATCTTCCCGAACTTGTCCCATTCTACTTGGGGTCGGCACAACACGTTTTCTTCTTCCATTCTTCACTGTCAGACGATCTTGAAGAGAGAGAGAGAGAGAGAGATGTACTCTGTAGTGCACCCACAAAGCGAAGAATGATGACCATGGTTTAAAAAGGAACGTTCCTAAAGCCGCGTTGACACGATCCGAGTATGCTCGGACCGAGTGGACTAGGACGCAACTCGTTTTGTGGCAACCTATAGGTAATCCGAGCGCACTCGGATGGGTTGGTATGGGCTACCACGATACGAGTTGCGTCCGAGTCCACTCGTTCCGAGCATACTCTGATCGTGTCAACACGGCTTATAAGATGATTGTTATCCTTTTCTTTGAAATGGCATTAAAATGTTTGTGAAATAGGTAAACTGCCTCATTGGTCAAGTTGTTGACTGCTGGTGAGGTCCCCAGTCGGGCAGTGTTAAGATTTTTTCATCAGGAATTTTTCTCAGTAACAGCCACGGAGTCTCAATTTGTGCCCGGTTGATGACAATCGTCTCGCCCCCTAATGCTTGGGACTAAACATAACTGGCGAAAAGTGGGTGTACTATTAGGTACACCTCTGCCTAACCCTTCGGGATCACGGGCGTGATTTTATATAAAGTACATAATAATAATAATACATCCACATTAAGGAGGAAACTTATGAGTGAGTTTATTAATGGTGACTTAGTTATTTACTGAATTTTCCTTATACATAATGGATTAAACCGGAAATGTAGGTAATGGCTTATGAATACTTCGAAACGCCTCGTTGACGCTTCCCGTGACCCAAGGCTGGTTTTTACCTCAGCCAGAGGCTAAGTGTTGCCATACAACGTGGCAACGTCGCCAGTCTCTTGGGCACATTACCTGCTGACAGCGTTGAGGAGGAGTTTTTCGATACTTAGCCTTTTGTAGTTGGTTGTTAGTTTATTTATGTTAATTTATTTAATGGCTTTTAATCTAATTAAATATAATATGTACATTATATACAGACTACAAATAGAACTAAAATAAAGTACCTATATATACATATATTCAACGACGACAATAGGACACGTCTTAGGCGTCAAAGTACTATTAATTAATAAAATGTAAATAGTTTGTGTAATAAATAAAATTTTCGTAAATTATGAAGATTGTATTTTATATCGTCATCATCATCTGCCCAGCCTTTTAGTACCTAACTACGTTGGAGTCCGTTTCCAGTCTAACCGAATGCAACTACATACCAGTATTTTACATGGAGCGACTGCCTATCTGACCTCCATAACCCAGTTAGTACTCGGTAACACGATACCCCTTGGTAAGACTGGTTGTCAGACTTTCGGCCTACTCACTACCTGTAACGACTGTCAAAGATCTACAATTGACAGCCGGGACCAACGGCTTAACGTACTTTGTGAGGCACGGAGGAAACTTGGTAATGTAATGGGTGGTCACCCGTCCACGGACCAACTCAGGCAAGGTCCTCGATTGCATTTTATATCGACCATATCTTAAATTGATGACCATCTTAATCTAAAACTAGTAGTACCTCGTACTCGATAGAAATTGAAAACTGCGCAAAGCTACATTGAATAGTTACTGCTAAAAGACGTCACTGAAAGCAGCGTTAAATCCCTGTAAATACACTCACACCAATTTTCCACGACAAACACAATCCCCGAAATAATGTTTAAAAAGAGACTCGGAATCAATAAACCACTGGAGTAACAAATGGCAACAATAAATATAGTTCCGTTTAATCTCCAATTACGAAACAAACACAGACTACTCACTAACATACTGCTCCAGTGAATCAAGCCGACAATGGACATTGAGATAGTTAGCACTTTCACAGTTTTGTTACACTGTGGAATTAACTTGGCTTGCTTCTAAACTGTGTTTTGTGACGGAACTCGTGTAATAATAACAGCCGCTCGGAGCTATCTTCAGGATAACCGCGCATGGCCTAGGTTGGGCCGTGGATGGGTGACCACCCATGACATATACCGAGTTTCCTCCGTGCCTCGGAAAGCATTAAGCCGTTGGGTACGGCTGTCAATTATAGATCTTTGACAGCCCTTACAAGTAGTCAGTTTCCCGAAAGTCTAACAACCAGTTTTACTAAGGGGTGTCGTACAAACTATGTCATTTCACGCTGAAACGGCTGAATTGAATAATTTCTAAAACCAATGCGGATGAAGCCGCGGCCAATTGCAATAAAATAATATTTTGCATCGGGCATTAAGGAGAAAGCAATCACATTATACATAGGTACAGGAATTGAATGAATTTTCCGAGTGGGCGTGGATGGCTAAATTCGAAACTATGAGGAAAAGCGAAAAATGCTCAAAGGAGTCTCGAGCCCGATTTTGATGAAAACTAAAACTACATCATTAGATTTTTGAAAAATCAATATTCCTAGCCAGTAATCGAACCCATTGATTTCGGAAACAAAATATATAGTTGATTAATTGATTTGTAACTGCAACAAATACAAGTTTTAATCATTAGAATCTTCAAAACATTATTTTCATCAAGCTGAAACCACACGTTTCAGCTCAAAATACAGAGCTAAGCTTAAGACTGGAGTAATCCACCAGTTCAGCTCACGCCTCTCTCGAGAGGTTATTTGTGCCAAATCCGTATTTGGCTTAGTGCCTGTACAACTGACAGTGTTGCCACGGTGCTACAGCTCGCACGATGGAGCCTATACGGCGTGCGGCGTGTATAGAAATGTAGGGATGGGAATATGGGTTCGATTTATCAGGAAACAATATTGTTAACATCTTACTTTGATTATATGTATTTAGATAACCGTTTTAGGGTTCCGTAGACGAATGGCAAAAAACCGAACCCTTATAGATTCGTCATGTCTGTCTGTCTGTCCGTCCGTATGCAGCAGCCACTTTATTCCGAAACTATTAGGACTACACAGTTAAAACTTGGTAGGTAGATGTATTCTGTGAACCGCTTTACGATTTTTATACAAAAATAAAAAAAATGAAAATATTAAGGGGGGTCCCCCATACATGGAACTGATTCATCAAACCTATACATGCGGGGTGTCTATAGATAGGTCTTTAAAAATGACTTCTTAAAACCATTTTTTCTCAAAGTCAATCGTTTGAAAAATAGACACACCAATGTCGTAAAATGTGTGTCCCTCTAATTTCTAAAGTAAGAGGAGGAAAATTCTGAAAAAATATAGGATTGTAGAGCATTAAAAAAAAACTTTCAACAAAAATTGATTTGAATAGGATTTGATGTTTAGTTTTTGAGATATGTGACTTTTACAACAAACTGCAGCAGTAACTTTGTTTTTCATTAACATTATGAAAATCAAATTTAATTTTGCTGTTGAATGTAATACAATACAACAAGAATAAGCCTTCAAAATATTTTTATTACATTGTTTGATGCTACGAAACCCTGTGTGCGTGTGAAAACGGTGCATTGTTATATCAAGTTGTAGTATCTTGTTATTGATTGTTATCAAATTTGCAATTAGCAAAAAATCTCTGCCTTTCAATAGGACAATATGACACTGTATGGAAGTTCGTTGTTTTTCCCGATTCAATGGGAAAACTGCAGATGCCAAAATGATGGCAAGGAATTAATTTTTCAATAGTTCAACTATCGATAAGTTCCAAACAGCGTCCATCCCTATGTTGGGACTACCGCGAACGCGCGGTCTAATCGTAACATCATCATCATCTAGGTATCTGCCTAGCCTTTTCACAACTATGCTGTGGTCGGCGGTCTCATTGGATGCAGCAGAATACCAGTATTTTACATGGAGCTACTGCCCATCTGACCTCCACAACCCAGTTAGCACTTGGCAATTCAATGTCTTCTTGGTAAGACTGGATTTCAAACTTGCGGGCAACCAATCTGTAACGACTGTCAAAGATCTACAAATGACAGCCGGGACAAACGGCTTAACGTGATTTCCGGGGGACGCAGGAAACTCGGTATGTAATTGATGGTCACCCATCCACGGACGGACCTTGGCAAGCGCGGCTGAACCTTGAAGATGCGGCTATTATTTTGCCACGAGCTCCTCGGTGTAATCGTAATGTAAATTGAAAAAAATCCGTTTCACACAGAATTATAAGTTTATTTTTAATGAGCGTTTCTAATAGGTACTTAGTAGGCTTTTTGCTAAAAAAAAACACCGTTATTTGTGGAATAGTTGTATTCTCGATTCAAAAATCATTCGGATGTACGTCGTGCGTTCATCCTAGTACCTATACGTCCGCTGCAGTGATGCGTAATGTCGATCAGCTTTGACTGACCACTGTACTCGGCGTTTCAGGTGAATGTCCTCCACTGAAACGTAGCTGTGGCTACACACACAGGTATAAACGGGTGCAGGCTGAAATAGGACAAACCGAGTCCTGAATTGGGTAAAGTTATACCAGTTTTTACCTAAACTAGCCAATACCTACTTGAATGCTGGAGCGGCCTGTGTTCTTTATTAAAAGTGCATTATGGAATTTAAAAACAGCTAAATTCAGCGCTGAAAGTTGAAATTCCAAAATTACATTAATAATATTCAGGAAATAATTTGAATGTTACTTTGTGTTAGAGAAAACCGATATTAGAGCTTATCATGCTCTATTTTTCTTTTTACTTTGTCAATGTACTAATCATTATCAACAACTTTTCTTAATAAAAGTTGAAATCAAAATCAAAGCAAGTAGGCCAGTTACAGGCACTTTTGAACTGTCGAAACAAAGACGATAAAATGAAGCTACAGTCCCAGTCACAAGGCATAACGTGTGAAAGTACTGTACATAGTTGCCCATTCCAAAGCGTAGATCTCTACGGAAAAGAATGGGCAAGAAACTCCATGGACACTCCTTTATTGTTGAGGTTGATGGAGCAACTCTGAAACCATAGACAAAATTAGCTCTTCCCTAACTTTTGTCGAGTTATGCATACAGCCGGATTTATTGGTTAGTTCCATAGTAACATTTGTCATGAATATAAACAATTTTTTAAGTACAAAATTGGCTCTTCAAAAAGATTTTAGTTATTTGAACTCCAATTTGCATAAAAAGGTTCTTACCTAGCAGTTTGATAATTGCATTCGAACGTTCATTTATTTCTTATTTTGTTTGTTGTATAAAAAGATTCGTCCGTCTAATGTCCTTGTATATATAGGTAATTTATTTACCGCTGGTTTTTAAACTGTCGTTTTTGTAAAAAAAAACATTTATTTAAAGATATACCTACGTACATTATTGTTGTCCGAGCGGTGGGATTCTCCTTTCTTGCGGAGATGGCTGCAGCAGCATGCCAGCGCCTGCTATGTGCAGGTTAGGTTAAAGATACATATATATATATGTATCTTTAACTTTAGGATTAAATTTTGACATTTTTATATTTTCAATTTTATTTTTGACATTTTGTGACGTTTTGTTTTCATATTTCATGTCATTTTTTAATTTATTTTTTTATATTTCTAAATTCAATTTTAATTTCTGTTATAATTTTGTATGTTTTAATAATTGTAATAGTATGTAACATTTATTGTGCAAGCATGGAAAATCATAAATTCTTTTTTTTTTTAATTTTATATGGGTTAAAGACCTGAAATAAATGAATTTAATTTATTATTTACAAACTATGTTCTTAAATCTGAATCATGACAACTTTAATAACTAACTAGTCTACAAATAAACTGTGGAGAGACTGTACAGCTTCTAATAATAAACTTCTCTTATTTCCAGATACACAACGAAAAAACAAAAGATGCAAATAAAACCTCTATTTGCGATCCCTATTTGTTTGTTTGGCATCTTCCTGTTTTGGATAACCGGCTCAAGCGGTGAGGGTATGTCTAAGGCCTGGCCCGCATTTAAATTTATCATTTTTTATCGCCATTCATTCATTCATTCGTGGTATCATGATTATGTATCTATTCTATATGCACTGGTATCATGGTATCATAATTATGTATCTATATACACTGGTATCATAGTATCATAATTATGTATCTACATGCATGGAAAGTGCAGGATGATGACCATGGTGATGATGATGCCCTCGCAATTTAAAAATCTGGGATTTGATACAAAAGATCAAACCACAGATTTTTTACCGCGTGCAATTTTAATCAAAGTGCGTGCTAGACCTTATAATTATAAAACAGTAGTTAGTCAACTAGCTGTCCTGTCCTTTCTGACCACCACCTATGGCAAAGAAACATCCTGGTGACCCTATAAGCATAGTTCTGTTCAAACTTTATGTCGGATCGGAAGTTAGCTGCGAGTGACGGTCTGCGCATCATTCAGTCGACTATTCCTCAAATGCCTAAAATTGTGTTCTGCGCAGCTTTGCGTTAGATGTTCCAAGCCAGCATAAAATTTGAACCGTTATTCCTGCGCAGACCGTCACTTGCAGCTAAGTTCCGAGCCGCCATAAAGTTTGAACAGAGCTGTACTAGCTGTGTAAATGAAATAATGAAACCTTACATTATAATCTAAGTCTTTCGCCTCAGTCACGTTCATACATCTGATTCATACTGGTTCTGGTTGATTCGAGATTCTGTGCTATACGGGTCGGAAGGGACACCGACGCGAAAACTGTTACCACGTATTCAGTACATCATTCTGAGCACAATAGAAATTTTAGTCGGTTATTTAAAAAAAACAGCTGTTGCATACATTTTGACCGTGTAGGTAGTGCACCTTTGTAGGAAACAGCTGTTTTTTTTATTAACCGACGAAAAAATTCTTTAAGGGCCATATAGACATTTTTGAAAATTATTTACTAAATAAGGACGTGATCACCGTTTTCACGTCGGTGTCCCTGCCACCATGTATAATAATAGTTTAAATAATAAATGTTTAGGGATAGTAGAGTGTAAAGTTCCTCATACCCGTTTGAAAAGAGAGGATCCTCTGACCAGGTTTTGTGTCTGCTGGACTAAGGGCCGATAATTATTGTCTGATCTTTCTTTAAGTTCGTAACTCGCGAAGAACTCCAATATTGCGATGCAGGTTTTAATTTTAAGTTCTTCTGTTGGGTCATAGATGTCGCTAGTTTTTTATTTGTCGACTTACTAGTGATGTAGTGAGGATAAATGGCATAGATTCCACCACAGTTCTCATCTCTCGTCTGACGCACTGTCGTCCGTGAAAAACTCATCAAGCAGCACAAACGAATGTTTAATTTCGATCTATTCAGTGAAGTGAATCATTTTGGGTTAACTTTTAGTGGTGTCTTTTAAATATTTCCTTTTTGGGTGTGCGTCATTCAAATCGCAATTAATCAAGTTTGTTTTTGGCGATTCTGACAAAGTCTGACACATATTAATTGCTGGTGATTTATAATATTTTGTTTTTCTGTTGTGTTACTTGCGGGTGCATACCTACTTCCAAACGCAGGTATAGGTAGGTTAACAGGTACACTACTTTTTCAACACTAAAATTTAGGTGATTTAATTTTAGTCGTGATAATAGAATTACCTATTCCATTCAATGATTTTCACAAATAATATTATTAATGGTGTTAGCTTTCAAAGGAGTTTTGTTTTTGATAATATATATATGTATATTTGTATATACCGGGCTCGTGTCCGCAAATCTACGTCTAAAGCGCGTATTTTGCGTTAACTGATCGGTTTTCACCATTATTGAGTTATACATTCATACTAAACATAAGTTCTTATTTATGGAAATTTCGATGTTTGGTCAAGACGTTACATCCATAACAAGCATCATTATTCGCTAGTAAGAAACAGTTTATCCAAGAAATTAATAAAAAAACAGTACTTTTTTTCAGGATAAAATGAACCCTATGTCCGTTTCTGTACACCTGACAACGTATGTGCAAAATTTCAGGATGATCTGTTCAGTGGTTTAGGCGTGAAAATGTAACAAATAAAATTATTTTCGCATTCATAATATTATTTATAGTATATTTAGTAGGTATAGTAAGGATAGGTAGGTACATCACAAATTGTTAAAAACATATTTTTTTGCAAAGGTCACATAAAAAACTTGATTGGCCAGACACTTGAATTTGCATTCTGAGAAGCATCATCTTAAATCAAAAGAAAAAATCGGTTGGATGCATGTTTGGACATTCAAACTACGAATATATGTTTTAAAAATACCAATTTGTTACTCTCAGTATATTTTCTTGTTGGAAATGAAAACAGAGAATCATATTTGGTTTAAACCAGGTGACGAACGTAGACGAGGCAAAAGGAGTATGTAAAGATCGTAGCAGGTGATGTTCTGTGATTTCTGCCTACCCCCATGGGAAAACGTGTGGGTTTATTATGTAGGTACCTATATATGAATGTTAGCAAAATCTTTTATGACCTTTAAGCAGATTTCTTGTCTGAACCCAACCCTGGGCCCACAAGGTAGTTTAAGGAGTTTATAGATTTAGAACGAGCAATCATAATAATTGAACTCGTGTACAAATTTTCGAATCTGTGCGTTTTACCGTTGAGGAGTTTCTGCACTTTGAGTAAATCCGGGAAGCAAATGAACCAACATGTAATATTTTAACTCCGTGGGATACGAGGAAGTTGTTCTAATTCGGCTTTCAAGATTTGACAACATCAAAACTGCTTTCGAAATGGGGAAGGAAAACATCGACAACAACTTTAATTCAATTCAATTCATTCCCTTTGTTTGAGGGTACTTTGCCGGATTAACGAGTGCTTTTCAAATAACTTGGACAGAGGCAGTATATCTCTCTTGTTCTTTCTCCTAGACTCTGTGAAAGTTTTGAGCAAGATAGATGCAGTTTTTATAAGCTTTATGACATAACTGATGACAGTGACAGATGGGCCTTACAGGGTTGATCAACATCGATCAAACATTTGAAAATGGGCCTTAGAGGCCCACTCAACATCGCAAAAGCATGTGTAGATAAAATATCATGATATGATGCTTATTGTAGGTGTTACAAGGTATTCTTTGGCTTGACATGTTTGACCATGACTGGTGTACAAATTAGGTCGAAAAACCATAAGATTAAGACATGTAGCATCTACCAACCCGCACTGGGCCAGCGTGGTGAATTATAGCCCATTCCCTCTCATACAGCCATTCATATTATGCTTTCGAAAATTTTGTACGCTAAAACATCTTTAATCTTGTTTAGTTTTTTTTTTGTACTTTACCATCTTTTTATACCATGTTATTAAGCAAATAAATATTATTATATTCTATTCTATTCTAGAGAGAAGGCCGGTATCCCACCAGTAGGCGCATTATAGGCTGATTATATGATATGCGAAACACAGAAACATTGCAAGTTAAATAAAAGCTTCTAATAATTCCAGGTATATTTATTCCTAACCTGACGGAACGGTGCTACGGCTGCCTCTGCCACGCAGCCACTAAATGCGACTTTGCGAACGGTTGCACAGGAGGCTACTGCGGGCCCTTCAACATCTCTAAAGTCTACTGGGTAGACGCTGGGAGGGTTGTACTGCCTGAAGATGATCCTGACAGGAATCACGGTGAGTTTATTATAAAGCCTACAACCCTAGTTCACAATAAAACCTTTTAAAAGGGAATGTTAACTACTACCCATCGCCCGAGACCTTCGTTGGCGTGAAATTATTATTAAAAAAAAATGTTACTTCCCTTTTTGAATCGGATTGATTTTGTTAACAATTTCAAGGGTTTCTAATTTTTTGCACAGACCCCTAATTGTTTTACTAAAACAAAAGTAACCTATCTTAGTCCTTATAACATCAGCTATCTGCTAACCTATCTGCTGAGTAAAAGTCCCATCGGTCCAGCCGTTTCAGAGATTAGCCGGAACAAACAGACAGAAAAAAATATGTTTTTGTATAAGTACCGTATATACTTTCATATGCATTCAGTAAAAAACTGTGACTTTGATATTACAAGCAGATGCTTCAATTTTATTTATTTAAATTTAAATACGTCGATTTTTAATTTTACAAATAGGTACACGTTTCACGTATAAAATTGGCATCATTTTAAGAATTTATTGATATTACGGATGATACTGGTTTTGTTGCAAAACAAATGCTAAGATAATTGTATTTTCGATTAAAAAATCTACGTATTTAGGTAATGATATTAGGTATTGTTTTAATCTTAGTAATTCTGCTATGAAAGGTGGGGGTGTGGGCCTAGAAGTCAGTTATTTCGTCTGCTTGTTATCACGATGTACGAAAGGGTCAATTCTATAGTATTTGTTTGCCAATGTGAACCTGTAGGATGTTTTTAGAGCAGCTAAAATCAAACGGCCTGGAACTAGGTACCTACTAGGCCGTGACCCTAAATGTATTTATTTTATTTTCATTATCAGTAATGTAAAAAAAGGATTATTTATTTCAAAGATAATTGACTTATTTACAAAGTACAAAATGTAATGTTAAATAATAATAATTAATCAGTAATGTTAAAACATAACTGATTAATTAACATGGAACATGGAACATAGTGTTGGGAGATTTTAACGCCAAAGTTGGACCGAGGCGGGAATTGGATTACGAAGGCATCATAGGACTGCATGGTTTGGGAGAACGCAATGAGCGAGGAACAAGACTGCTACAATTCGCTTTCGTACAAAATATGCATATTGCTAACAGTTTGTTTCCTAAAAAACCACAGCGAATATGGACCTGGATTTCACCAAATAATCAAATTAAAAACGAAATAGACTACATTTTAACTTCAGACAAACAAATAATAAAAGACGTAGCTGTTATTAACCAAATTAAGTTCAATTCTGACCATAGACCACTTCGTGCAAAAATTAGATTCAGCTTCAAAATTCATCGCGCCAATTCATTTCGAACACCAATAAAAAATCTCACAAGGGAAACCCTTTTCAACAATTCAGAAAAGTTTAACACTGAACTCTCCAATCACTCCAGGCGAAGATGGTGTAACAACTGAAGCCCTTAAACTTGGTTCTCCCTCACTTCTCCCTCATATCACCAACTTCTTTAATTCCATCCTTCAAAGCCGGAAAGATGCCAGCAAAGATGTGCCACTCAAACATCATCCTACTTCATAAAAAGGGGGATAAAAGCGATATCAATAACTACAGACCAATAAGCTTAGTGTCACATCTCTACAAGGCTTTTATCAAAGTTATACATAACCGCATTGATACAAAATTAGATTCCCATCAACCACCCGAACAAGCTGGTTTCCGCCCAAGTTTCTCCACCACAGATCACCTTCATGCATTAAACCAAATCATGGAAAAACACATAGAATTAGTAAAACCTTTATATTTGGCCTTCGTGGACTATACGAAGGCATTTGACAGCGTGAAACATTCAGCCATATTTTCATCTTTACAAAATCAACAGTTAGACCAAACCTACATCAATATCCTTAAAGTAATAGACAACAATAGCACAGCACACATTAAACTCAACTTCCCCGGTCAATATTTCAAAATTAACAAAGGCGTGAAACAGGGTGATCCGCTCTCTCCCAAACTATTTACTAGCACCCTTCAGGAGGTATTCAAGAACCTAACCGACCCATGGTCCAGTAAAGGTATACCAGTCGGTTGCAAGAAACTCACCAACCTTCGTTTCGCTGATGATATCGTCATATTTGCACCGACTGCTGCCGATTTACAACAGTTGCTCCAAGATCTGAGCACAGCAAGCTTTGAAGTTGTACTAATGTTGAATCGGTAAAAGACTAAGTGATGACCAATAGCACAAAAAGTAGGGTTGAGGTAGATGGGCAAGAAATCCAATACGTCGATGAGTAGGTACATTTATTTGGGCCAGCTAGTTTCCTTCGAAAACAGGCAAGACAGAGAAATTGACCGCCGAGTCGAGAACGCCTGGAAGAGCTACTGGCCCATGAAGTCACTGATGAAGGGTGACTTACCTTTATCCCTGAAACACAAAACTCATCGACATGTGCATTTTGCCCATCCTAACCTACGGTGCTCAAACTTGGTCCTTGACCGAATCGCAAAAGTCGAAACTCAAGGTTTGCCAAAGGGCGATGGAGCGTAGCGCTATAAGGAATTAAGCTCAGCGACAGAATTCACAATACCACAATACGCTCCAAAACTGGAATCGCTGATTTGGGGAATAAGACTGCTGGGTTGAAGTGGGATTGGGCGGGTCATGTCTATAGGATGCATCAGGACCGATGGGCCAGAGTCGTCACGCAGTGGGTGCCAGAAGACGGACGGCGTCGTCGAGGGAGGCCTAGAAAACGCTGGCGTGACGAGCTAGACGCGTTTAGGAGAGATTGGCCAGAGAAAACCGCACGGAGAGAAGAGTGGAAGGCTATGGGGGAGGCCTTTGCCCAGCAGTGGGACAATAGAGGCTAAGAAAAAAAATGTTAAATACAAAATATTGCCATTATTGCCAATTTTTGTTTTTGTAATAAGCTAAACTAGTCAATAATCAGATGTTAATGTTAGTCTAGATTTGTAACCTAAGTATGCAATGTGTTTCAGCCTGGGAAGACTGCGCGAGAAGTTATCACTGCGCTAAAAAAATCATTGAAGGATATCTGCAGAGGTTTGGTCAGGTATGTATGTCTATAGAAAAAATATATTATTTCACATCAACATTGTCCTTTACCCCAATTTATTCGAGGGGTATATTCTTTCTTACTTCTCTATTACTCGTCATTTCAGCAGACACCTCCTTTCTAGCCATATCATCCTTCACACAGTCCATCTATCGTTTCTTTGGTTTCCTCAATTAATTATTTATCGTCATGCCTGAGAATTGTCAAACTGTAGAGCCCTAAAAGCATTGCACCAAACCACGTAAAAGATGGCCTGGACAAAATTTCTTCTTATAGTCTGGCAAAGTCGACCTCCATATTATACTAGAAATCTTTTGACCAGCAATTTGTGATATACTATCCGATCCAAGACTATACTAATCCATTCGTTTACTTTACTTACTATAATAATGTATTCCATTCATTTCGTAGCGAATTCCGAAATATTTACTAGACAAATCTGCAGACGCAATACCGTGTGGGGCCAGGTACGCGTCATTTGCTTTTATCTGCGTCCCCCTTCACCACTAATATCCAGGAACTGTGGCTATCAAAAAGTTAACCTGTACAGGTATGAGAGGCAGGTTGTAACATTCCTCATCCTCCTAAAAAAAAGGGAGAATCCTCTGACCAGACGGGTGTTGTCTGGTGGGCAATTAGTAATAAGTTGAAAATCCGCAGAAGGAATGTAGGGGATAATGACCCCTATGCAAATATTGAACATTCAAACTCAAAGCATTTATTTCAATTAGACCATAACAGGCATTTTTGACTGTCAAAAGCATCGAAGCTACAGTCACCGTCACAAGGCCTAATAAGTTGTGAAAGTACTGTAGTTGCCCATTTCAAAGCGTAGATCTCTATGGACAAAACTGGGCAACAAACTCCATGGATACTCTTTTAAATCCAAATATTATAACAAAATCTTGGTCATTACTCATCATCATTTTTTTTAAATATATTTATTTATTTATTTTAGTTAATTTTAGTACATGGAGGACTTACAGCACACACATTTGGTTTCTCGGAAAAAAACTTAAATTTTCAAATCTGTATATCGCAGATCACTTTCATTGCGCGAATGCAGGATTTTGAGTTCGCATGTAGCCCGATAGATGTCGCTGCAAGCCTATAAACTTTTCGTCTAATTCCAGGACTGCAACGGCGACGGAGTCACGAACTGCTTCGACTACATGATGGTGAACGGTAATGGGGGATACGGCTGCTCCGCTCCCTTGAACCGGTCGGTGAATGGCAGGAGGTGGCTGAAGAGGTACGAAGAGTGCAGGATATAGAAGTTAACGTTCTCCATCATCACCAACCGCATTTCGTCCAGTGCTGGATAAAGGAACCTCGCATCCTTTGAGAAATCGCGATTATCAGGACTTCTGTCAATTTACTTAATATTACAGTTTGTCAAATAACACTAACTTAGAATAAAAACTTCATAGGAAACCTTGATATTATTTTTTTATTTATCATCAGAGGCCTATCATTATAGCAATATTGTTTTAATTTTACTTCAGTGTCGGAAAGAGATGGGGTTATACGTCCCGTAATATCCATCCATCCATTATCCATTGTTATAATACTGCTATAAGAGCTGATGGACTGGTAGTACAGGCCCTCTTCTGTGGGCCAGGCAATACCTTTGTTATATACAGAGTGCTTAGTAAGGCAATCCCAATTCTAAAAATGGACGACATAACCACAGACATAACTAAGACTAGTAAACCAAGTCACAGTATTCGATACAAAAATTTTCATTTCGTATTATTACTGTGAAATACTGGTAGTCATCTGCACCCGGTTAGACTGGAAGCTGACCCCGACATTCATAATCATCATTATTTCAGCCGAAAGACGTCCACGGCTGGACATAGGCCTCCCCAAAAGGGGGATTTTGCCATCATCGCCACGCTTGAGAGGCGGGGCATTATTTTGAATAAATTAAAGTTTCTTTTTTTTAAATAAGCTTTTATTAAAATGATGAAAGGAGAATTTTAGGTTAGTCTATGCACATTGAACGCGTAAACAAAGTTTCCGTGCTATTAACCGTTGAGAAGTTCTTTGATGAGGAGGTGATCCTGGCTGCAGAATCAAGCCATGTCTGTTGTAAAATGTATTGTCACCAGAACCAGAGGTGTGTGCAGAATTTCAACTCAATCGGTGGGAGGGAACTGGTTTGAAACTCAGTTACAAGATTTGACCAATACATACTAAGTAACTAATATTAACAAGGCAAGTTAAATAAAAGCTTTTAATTAAAAAAGCTAGACTGATGAGTTGATGACAGACAATCACCCTGTATTCAAATATTATGGTGTATCTGCAACTGTATTTTGAAACGCATAAGCAAATATATACTTGTTATCAAACAAAGGAGATGTTTCATTTTTGTATGGGACTCCGGCCATAACCTGTACCATTCAGAAAAGCTGGGAAACAAACCCCTGAATAGAATAAAGTAACATTTTCTACATATTATTATAAGGTTTTTATGCACACATTAAAAATTTAAAATGTTTGACGTTTGCCGTGCGAGTTATGACAGCCATGACAGGTTGTAGAGATGACATGACGTTTACATAACCTAGAACTGGTTTTCTTGACTGACACTGATGGGTTTTGTCAGAACAAAATGTCATTTTGAATTTTTCGTTCAGAAGTACACTCAGAAAAGTAGTACCTAATATATTTTTTAACGATGAAATCATCATACTTGCTTACAATTAGTTGAAAATGATATTTAATAATTATTACTATTTACAAGAACATATACTTTTCATATTTAACGTCGACGTGATAATATGTTTTTATGTGGCATGATTTCAGAACTTCGTCTTACAGTTTTGTAAGACGCTATGTTGAACAGAATATGGCAATAATTGGAAAACTATTATTGTTTTCGCAAGCCTAAATCAGGCTTAAATTCACGAATGAATATTTTTCCGAAGTTCGTGGTATTTTTTCATCTTTTTCAATAAATGTACATCGGGCCGAAAATTAAACATCTCCTTTTAATTTTTTTTTATGCTCGAAGAACTTGTATTTTCATTTGAATTTCCCAGGAGACAAATGAGATAAGTTTTTAGGACGAGGCAAAGCCCTAAAGCTATATTGCCGTAATGGTCTAGTGGTTACAAGCGCTACTGCTGACCTTGAGGTCATAAGTTCGATCCCCAGGTTGGTCAAAGTGTAATTAGGTTTTTCCGCCAGGAATTTTTCAGTAGCAGCCACGGGGTCAGAATTTGTGTCCGGTTTATGGCAATAGGCTTGCACCTTTACAATTATGCTTAAATATAATTGGCGAAATGTGGATGTAGGATGTACTATTAGGCACACCTCTGCCTATCCCTTCACAGATCACAAGATATTATGTTATGATGTAAGTAAATAAGCTAAGGACCTAATTAGAGCCAAAAGACACGCAAATCTCAGCATCGGGAATTTCAATAAACTTCTATTACATAATTATCGAATGTTTATCATAAACAGGAAAATAAGCTGTAAAATATTGCCCTCTAATCTGGAATCGTTATACGTACCTACTTGATATTACACGTGCCGATCTAAAAATATATTATTATATTTCCATGACGGAATCGATTTAAAAAAAAAACCGCCAAGCGCGAGTCGGCTTCGCGCACACAAGGGAACACTTTTTGAGCGAATACAACCGGTAACACCAAACAATAATTATTTAATAACAATATTTTAACGCTCATTTAAATATGTTAATTAGTACTCAATAGCAAAACTAAATTAGTATCTCGTTGTCGTCATTGCATAGCCTTTATTTTTTTTTTGTTATCTTTGCCCAACTATGTTGGGGTCGCTTCCAGTCTAACCGGATACAGATGAATACTAGTATTTTACATGGAGCGACTGCCTATCTGACCTCCACAACCCAGTTAGTACTGGGTAATACTGGTTAGACTGGTTGTCAGATTTTAGGCCTCTGACTGCCTGTGACGACTATATATATAAAATAAAATAAATTAGTTTATCTATTCATACAATAAATAAAATTTAAGTGTCTGTTTGTAATATTAAAATAACAGCGTTTTACTACATACATATGAATGTATTTACGGTACATATACCAAAATAACATTTTTTACAATTTTTGTCTATCTGCCTGTCTGTTTGTTCCGGCTAATCTATGGAACGGCTGAACCGATTTTGACGGGACTTTCACTGGCAGATAGCTGATTTAATAAGAAGTAACTTAGGCTAGGTACTTCTGTTTTACGAAAAATAATTAGAGATCCGTGCAAAAAAAAATAAAACACTTGAAATTTTTTGGTAATTAAATCCGAGGGGAATTATATTTTTATACAATCATTTCACGCGAAGATCGCGGGCAATAGCTAGCTTACAATAAAAGTAATAATAGATCTACAAATGACAGCTGGGACGTTGCGGCTTAACATGCTTTCCGAGGCACGAAGGAAACTTGGTGTCTAATGGGTGGTCACCCATACACGGCCCAACCTAAGCAAGCGCGGCTTAACCTGAACATCGATCCGAGTGGCTGTTATTACTTAGCCACGAGCTCCTCAAACACAAGGTCTCATGAGGATTAGAAAATAAAACCTTAACTTTGGATATTACTTAAAAAGTTTGTGATAATCTATAAATCGCAAAATAATATATTCCCTCTAACAAACAACTTTAATTAGATTTTCAGCCTAGTTTTCAAGAAGGACAATCTGACTATACAAACTGACTAGGACCTAAGCCATGAATATTACGAACTATTTAAATACGTCTTCGTCGATAAGATTTATATTAAAACGAATTCGCCTTTCATTGCCGACTACGATTAAATAAAGTTTTTTTTAATATTAATTGGGCCTACTCTTGACCTCCGTCTAGTCCTATGGACAGATGAGGTCGACGATGGAACGAACTAATCCAAAAGAAGCCTATTAACTCGAGACTTAAATAGATTGGGATCATATGAACTTGGAAACACCGACGCAGGCAGGGAATTCCCTAGCTCGCCGTCCGTCCGTCTTCCGTCCGTCTTATGACGACAGGCCGTGTCGACGGCGCGTTCGTGTTCCACGTGCTCCTCAGAGATGTCAGCAAACTAGAGGGGCTCGGGCAAGGGCCGGTGCCTGCCAGGGCAAGAAGGAACATGGATGGGTTTTAGTCAGTAAAAGTCTAACACTCCCTTCAGCTCCGCCCAGAGCGGAAGGGGTCATTTGATGATTTCCCATGCAAAAAAAAAGGCAGGGAATTCCACTCCTTGGCTGTGCGCATATTAAACGATAATATAGCAAAGCGCTTCGTGCGAATGTGTGGAACATTGACAAAGAATTGGTGAAAAAGGTTGACCATGTAACCTGATAATATAAGATAATGATTTAAATCGTTTGAGTTCGCCATACTTGGGTCACCAAAAAAGTAACACTAGGAAGAGTAAGTTCACATAGGTAGTACTCATTAGTAAGCTTCTAAATTGAAAAATACATGATAATTATGAATTTCAGTAAGATTGAGCGAGATAATATTATTCAAATGACGTTATCAACAAAACAGAAACATGACCTTTTTTTGATGTGGTGGAACAAATCTATCGATGTAACTCTTTGCCTATGATTTCTTCCTGCAATACATGAAGAAAATTATTTCAAACTAGCGGCTCGTCCCGGCTTTGCACGGGTGCCTATGTTACTCAGGGTGAATGTAGCTTTCCAATGGTGAAAGAATTTTTGAAGCCGGCACAGTAGTTTTTGAGTTTATTCATTACAAACATACACACACACAAAAAAACAAATTATTCCACTTTATAATATTAGTGTAGAAGTATCTCGTCATGTAACCAGCTCCTTTAAATCCATATTGACGGCAAACATTCAGGCGACTACAACTTCTTAGCTGTTCACCATGTACCTCAACTACCTCTGTTGAAAATCCTACACTATCAAAAACAGGCAGTGTACACCAAATAAAGTCTCTCTCGGCAGGACGACCAAAAAAATATCGCAGTACCAGCAAGGTAGACAAGTGACATGAATGAATATTCAACCGAGACGTGTTGGAACTTTAATGAGGAACTAGGTGGAACCACTCGAAAAACATGTCCCACAGTTCCTGAACATCCTGCTAGATTTTTAGAGAGTTATTAAGTTTTTAAACTTGTTAAAAACGATACGGTTTTTGAGTGCAGTGGTGGCCTTTTGTACGGAGTGGCCGGTCGCCAGACAGACTACACTTTGTGTAATTTATTTTATTACCGCTGCTCTCAAAAAGGTGTAAAAAAAGTCTAAGGAAACAAATGTCCCAGAACCGATAAAATTCGAAAACTTGTCACATCCACAAACCCGCAGTGGGCCTGCTTGATGGATTCTGAACAATTGCCGGTTTTTTTTCTTTCTTCGCAGTCCCAGCACAGGGAACAATATTAACTACACACATTTTTTTACCCAACTACTGCAAAGCCATAGAAGAATAAAAGGTTATGATTTTACCAATCTATGTTCAAACGCTGCAGCAACTTCGCATCAAAATCATTTATCTTAATCACAAGTCAGAACTATCCGGAATAACTTTAGACATAAAAGACTTTAACGTACTACCAACACATTACGAACAGCAAACTACACTCAGGATAACATTTAAACAGAAGATATACAATCTCTTTGGTGTAGTTTAACCAGAGACAAAACAAGTGGGCGCATAAATCGTGAACTGTGTTGTCTGTGGAGTCGAGGCAATTCTCCAGTTGGCGCGAAATCAAAGGAACATCGCCGCGGTTTGACTGCATTTATACTTTAGTACTTTATCATTGACTGTGTTAATTTACTTACTCGTATTACACATTGCTTTACTTTCAGATCAAAGTTTTATCACGAAAATATACTAAGAATTATTTTCAAAGCCTTTATTTTAGTAATAAACTAAACTAATATTATACAAGGGGTAACGTTTGTGTTTGTAAATTTGGATATAAAGGTAATATTCGGAAGTACTGATCCGTTTCAGAAAATGTTTCACTAATTGCGAAGGTAAATAATTATCCTCGAGTGTCACAGGCACTACATTTAAAAAGATCCCGTACGATAATGGCCGACCGTAAAGCGAGCGAAGTCATTCCGCGTTCGAAAGCTAATTCAAAACAATATTCTACTTTCTGAGAAGCAATCAGGAAAGCAGGGTGAAAAAGTGGTTTTACAGATACATAACATCACGCCAGTAACACCCAAAGGGTAAGGTAGAGTTGCACCAAAAGTTCAACCATACTTCGCCAGTTATGTTTAAGTTGTGTGACAGGGAGCGAGGCTATTGCCACCAACCGAACACAAAAACAGACTCTGGGGTGCTACTGAGTAATTCCTGATGGAAAAACCCAACACCACTTGGCCCGACCTGGGACTTGAACCCTCAAACTCAGCAGTAACGCTTGAGACCACCAAGTAGACCAACAGCGCAGCGTTCTTCAATAATAATTACTCACCTCATAAAACCATTATTTTAATAAAATTATTCGGTCCAGAATTACACTACTCTGGCAAAACTACAAAGTACACATTCTCCGTGTTCACAAAAATGCCTCGTTGAATTTTAATGAGATTTTAAGCTCCATTTAACTCGAGTAAATGAATTTTATATGTCATTCCTTCTTTATAGAGGTGACTATAACATGGAACAAATTTGTGAGCCAGAAATCCAGTATAATGGGTGTAAAAATACCCATGACGAAGCCGAAAGGCACCTGTTCTTCCCGTCATTGCGATAATTTTTTTTTGTTCTGACCATACCTGGTAACCTTCTAGTTTATATGGAGATATTGGGGATCAAAATTCCAACTTTTTCACATGTTGTTTTTTTTTTAATGCAAGTTTTCAATGTTATAATTTTACTTTAAATATCTCCACGACCCGTGCTACCGTAAAACGTGAATTTTCACCCAAAGAAAAAAGGCGTTTCCCAGCAATAATTTTTGTGTGTAGTTGTATCGTTACTTGACTTCTTCGTTCGGATCCGTTTACACCGTCTAGGGGAAAAAAATCAGAAAATGACCAACTCAGCACTAAGAGTTGAATTTACTTAAGTGTAGACTGCCTCGTTGGTCTAGTGGTCGCACGCGCGACTGCTGAGCATGAGATCCTGGGTTCGGATCCCAGGTCGGGCAAAGTGTTATTGGGTTTTCCATCACCAATTTCTCAGTAGCAGCCAGCAGTCTGGATTTGTGCCCGGTTGATAACAATAGACCCATTACATGGGACTTAAACATAACTGGCGAAATGTGGATGTACTATTAGGTATACCTCTGCCTAACCCTTAAGGGATTACAGGCGTGATGTTATGGTATTTATAATATAATTTAGCCATTAATTTCTAGGTCGTTGTGTAAGTGAAAACGGCTATAACCCTTTTTCTTTTAAAACACTAAATAAAAGTACTTACTTAAAATGGAACCTGTCGTAGGCTCATCGCTACCAATATTTATACGCAACGGCATCCATTTCATTAATATTTACAAAGCAGAAAAAAGCCTCACAGTAATCGTGTCTCCAAAAAAGTCGGTAACATAGGTAAAAACATTACCCAGCTCTTCCCGCCATTTTTGAACGCAGAACTCATTATTTTTAACAAAATAAGCAAACGTATTCGCGCACGCATCCTTTCCTTTCTCCCGGGTCCTTACTCCGAAATGTTCTGTCACATAAATTAACAACGCATCGCAAAAAACGGATAAAAATGCGGAAAAACCAGAAAAAAAACATAATTCACAAGTTTAGACATTTTTGGGAGAGTTCTGGCGGTCCTGTTTTGGATTCGGCTAATTTTTTGGGTTAATAAAATTTATTCAGTGGCTGACTGCTGCCTGAAGTGTAAAATTTCAGTTAATTAAAACTTGATGAATGTTGAAAATTTTGCGATGATCCACAGTTTCCACTTTGCGCCGCAACTTATTATGATATAACTACGATGCTTTAATTCGTTGCTGCGAAATAGCTGAGACCCGAGCGCAAAATACGTCGATTTTGACATTCACAATTTTAATTGAATTTGTTATACTTTTTTTTAAATTGTATTCCGTAGGGATGATACGTATTAATCAAATTCTGCGTAAATTCTGTCTATCGGGGGATAGACAGAATTTACGCAGAATTTGATTACACGTATACTTCAGGGCAAACAATTTCGATACCCCTATCGAAATTGTTTGCCCTAAAGTATACGTGTACAATGTCAGTGTTACTATTACGACCCCCGTACTATTCAATGCATCTGTACCAGCACAATGTTTTAAGCGCATTTGAATTTTTGTACATATCGAGTAACTGAGTTTGATGTACAGAATGCTTAGCAGCTTCGTGAAGGGTCCATGGTACATACACCCTTTATGTATAATAAAAAAAACATAAATAATAAAAAATATATAATTAAAATTAAATAAAATTAATTAATATATTATTAAATATATAATTTTAATTAAATTTTATTTGAGTATAACATTTTTTTTTTTTTAATATATCAGTATAACATCAACATGCATACTCTTTTACAAGTTTTCATTCAAATTCATCTCTAAAACGCTGAAAGTCTGGAGTAAATAAATATTTCGTATCAAAAATTCGTTCAGAGACTTCACTTGTGTCAGCGTTTTTTAACAAAGTACAGACCGCTTTGTGTTAGCATTTTACAAGGTCTTGAATTTGCATAGAAACGTCTAGAATTTGAACGGTTTTAGAACTTAAGTTTGGTTCAAGTATATGCAGGACCTGTAAATTGAGTCTGTAGTTTTGTTTAATTTGTACTGGAATAAAAAGGAAATCTAACTTTCTGCTTATGTTAAAATCGATTCTTGTGCTAAGTATCTTTATTCTAGCCTTTTACTGACTACATCACGTTGAGTGAAGATTAGGTAAGTATCTAATCATAAACGGCAAGGTGGGAAATATTACAATTCTTTTTCATACCTATGTACATACAAAATACTCCAAATTGCGTTACATACTACATTGTTTAACAATCATCTCAGAGCAACCAGAGGAATTTTGCACATGGCCCAAAGTGCCCCAGTGTGTACACAACCCACCAATTTGTACCAACACTCCATTACCCACAAATTAACAACGTAATAGTCAATTCATCAGTCTTTGTCACATGATATTACGCCGCCATGTTGAAATGTTTCGTTTCACGCACATGACGCTAGAGAACGAAGGCGACGCGGTGTGAAATTATACATGTACCCTATGATCTGTTGGAAAAGTATGTGATGAAGAGGTAAACAAATTGATCAGAAAATGTACTTGTAGACACAGATTTAAATTATAGATGTGGCCGTATTTAGGCCACGCGAAAAAGTGTTCAGCGAGCTCGCACATCTAAAACCAATAAAAGGACATAAAATGAATCGCAAGTACGCCAGTGGTGATATCACGCGACCTTCTTGCAAGTCTACCCACACCACAGCGTGCTTCTACAGAGCTCTGATGTTTACAACTCGAGACGAGGACGACATTCAGAGTCTGATCACAGCGGAGTTAAGACGTCCTGGAACTGTACCCGATTCATTGTGCCCCGTGTTATTGTGTTTAATTGTAATGTCAAGTAATTTTTTAGTTTCATAGAAACAGTGTTCCGTACCCAGTGTATTTTCATTGTACGAAACCAATCTTCTGCCCACATGGCGTACCTACGTGCCTAACGGAATAAATCCTGACAATCCGACGTGTAGAAAACGAGGATTTTCAATTTTAAAATCGCTCGTTCACACCGTACGCTGCTTGTACTGCCTCCCAACAGGGTTTGTTTACACATTCGTCAGACACTTTTAGAACAGATCATACCCTCAACGCTGGGTTGGGAAAGACGTGATCTATGAGAAGTATTTCTGAATAATGATCCTTTATTTCTGTCGTGTCTGGTATTTGAGACAATGCTGTTTTTTTCTGAAAACTCGTTTCGAGGGAATTCAGTGCCGTACCGCGCGTACACACGGCGTCATATCAAGTAATACTTTCCAGTATAACATGGCCTTGCTTTGTATAGATTTCCCGTACAATGAGAGATCCGCATAAACTGGTTTGTATAGCTTGATTGGTCGACGTGCGTACCTATTAGATATGCTAGCATAAGCAAGATAAATTGAGTCTACGCTAAAGAAGGTAGCAAATATTATTAAGAATGTCTCTGAAATAACAGAATTGAGTTAGGTTAGTTAGTTAGTTGTTTATTTACAAAACTCTTACGTCTTATCACGCCACGGTTTAGACATCATAATCATCATTCTCCTGCCCTTACCCCAATTTATTGGAGGCAAAGCAGTCGGCGCAGCATGTCTTCTTCTTCCATACTTCTGTATTACTCGTCATCTCAGCAGTCCTCTCCTGTCCAGCTATGTCATCATTCACAGCCGACCATAGTTTGTTAATAGGAGTGTATTCATGTATCCCCAGTAATATTGAAGTTTCATACAATAGGAGACAAGCCTATTGCCATCAACTCGGCACAAAACCAGACTCCGAGCGAAAAAAGATTAGGAGTCCGTGCAAAAAAAGTTAAAACCCTTGAAATTGTTAACAAAATCCGATTCAAATAAGGAAGTAATATTTTTATAATTTATTTATAATTTTATTTCAGAACATAATTACATATAAAATTGTTAGTAAAGCTTAAAACTATGTTAGTACCTTATACCTACTTATTCAATTTATTCAAAAATCCTTATAAAACCTACATGAATAAAACACTACTACGAGGTAGATACTCACTAAACTATACATAATTACCTTACTTATTAATCAAATTACGCGGGCGAAGGTCACGGGTACCAGCCAGTAACTCATAAAATGAGGATAACTGGCCCATATAATACGTACATTAGTAGCGAAGGGTCAATTTTTGTAAGAGGTTTTTTTATATTATATGGGCCTACTCTTGACCCCTTGACCCTGAGGACAGAGATGAGGTCGACGATGGAACGAGCTAACCCAAAAAAAAACCTATTAACTTGGGAACACCGACGAAGGCAGGGAATTCCACTCCTTGGCTGTGCGCATAATAAACGATGTAGCAAATCGTTTCGGAAAGGAGTGGGTGGTAAGGTAAGCCGGAATACATATTATCTTTAAAGTGATTATATTATTTGTCTATAGAATACTGACTGTGCCATTTTTCAAAGGGAAGCCGGTAGGAATCGAGTTTTATGAAACCTTCGCCACTGCAGTACATAAATCCTTAGGTTACCTAATTAAAAGTTGGAGAAGTTGCTGAATCTTTTTTTGTAATCTTATCATGCGAGAACTACTTGACGGTTTTTAATGAGAGTCCTGAGTTATGGTGCAAAACATCGTGAGGAAACCGGGATAAAATCATATTAAAACGTAAGTATGCAGCTATGCAGTAAGAAAAGCGGAGATAAAAATATGCTTGTATTTTCAGTAGGATATGATATTATATTTTGACGACACGGTTGGCGCAGAGGTCAAGCGATTGACTGCTGCGCTGCATGTCGCGGGTTCGATTCCCGTACGGGACAAATATTTGTATGACCTACAAGTAGTTGTTCCGGGTCTGGGTGTTTTTCTATCTATAATATGTATGTATTTACAACAAAAAAAAGTATATATGTAGTTTATCAGCCATCTAGCTACCATAACACAAGCATTAAGTTGCTTAGCTTGGGACTAGATGGTGCTGTGTGAAAATGTCCAGGGATATTTATATTTATATGAGGAGCTCGTGGCTCAACAACAGCCGCTCGGATCGATCTTCAGGTTAAGCCACGCTTGCCTAGGTTGGTCCGTGATTGGCCGACCACCCATTACATACCGAGTTTCCTCCGTGCCTCGGTAACCACGTTAGGCCCTTGGTCCCAGCTGCCATTTGACATTTGTTTTTGATTTGTTTTTTTTTCTTTGACAGTCGTTACAAGTAGTCAGTGGCCTGGCTGACAGCTAGTCTTACCAAGGGGTGTCGCATTAGCCAGTACTAACTGGGTTCTGGGGGTCAGATAGGCAGTCGTTCCATTGTAAAATATTGGTATTCGACTGCATCCGGTAAAACTGGAAGCCGACCCCAATACAGTTGGGAAAAAGGCTAGGCAGATGATAATATTCTGTAAGATTTCATTAAACAGCTTTTCGTGTCTGTCTGTACGACTGCATAGATATTCTTAACTATACTATGGATTCTGATGCGGTTTTTATCATCATTTAGAACTTTTGTTCTGGAAGGTATATCGGTAGGTAAGGTAGGTAGGTAGGTCAATATTTTGAACTTAGACATAATAGCTATGTTTTGACATGTGCACCCGTACAAAGCATGATACTCATAAGTAGCGAAGGGTCAATTTTTGTAAGAGGTAAGCCGAAGTAAATATCTTTAATGTGATTAATTATTATTTATCTATAGAATACTGACTCTGCCATTTTTCTAAGGGAAGCCGGTAGGAATCGAGTTGTATGGAACCTTCGCCACAGATAAAAAAATTAGAACAACAGACAGCCAAACTGCAGCCAAAAGCTAGATAAAGGCCAAATTTATTCAATCTCTACAACGTATCCTCTTAAACTACCCCCAAAAACGTTGATATTCTAAATCTAGTCCTACACACCGAACCCTTCATATAAATGATATTTTAAATAAGTAAACAGCGACCTCCGTAAGCCAAAATCAGGGATCAGCAAGAAAAACAAATATAAAATCAGGAGAAAATGCCAGGTTATCACAGAAACGAGTCCGGTAGGGGCCATCCGGGGTTCTGTACAAATAAGCATCCGATGTTAGGGTCCCCACAATGTTGATGCTATCGGAGTCTGGTCCGTTTCCTTTTGTTGAGAATGTAGATGGGAATCTGATATGTTGATTTGTTTAGGAAATCTTTGAATAAATTCAGCTGTTTCTTGTCCCCAGTCCTGTGTTTGTAAAAAAAAAGATTTGAGCACAAAGGTACCTACTGCATAAATATCTTGAGGAATTTCTTCCAGCAGACCTGCGAAAGGATATCATATGAAAAACAGATGTAGACTATTTTTTTATAAGATTTATCAAAAAACCGAAACAGTTTACGACAGTAATCGATGTTTGTTTTCTATGATAATTATATATTACAGTCTATTTATTTCAAGTTTAAGGATGCCTGTAATTCTGATTCAGACCAATGGAAATAATGATCTATTAATATCACTCATTTAGACGAGATGTCGTCAGTTTTTTTCTTTACCTATGCCAAATGCAATCAACCCGCATCAGCATCATGTAGTCACGACGTGCAAGCTGTCAACTTTTATGTTCCGTCCTGATGTATTTATAAATATTTTTTATGCGTTGTATCTTTGTTATCCTTTTTGTCATTTGGTATGCACGCCATGTCCCTGCTACAAATATTATTTTTTTTCCTTTGAATTTATAACTGGTTTGACAGCTCTGGCCCTTTGGTCAATTATATAAACATCTAACAATATATTTTTTTGTTCCATACTGTACCGAAGGCGCCCGCATCTCCACCTTACAAGTCTTGTCACCCCAATTTTAGGTAGCACCGAGATTAAAGCCGAGCATATCACACCATTCACAACAGTTGTCCGCTAATAACGCCAAGCTCAGCCGGGATTTGCCGCCAAACGACTAAAATGGCGGCCAAGAATTTGAGATTACAAACTGGACAGACAAAATAACCAGTTCCAGCGATCATCGCCCCGGGAGACCCGTTTGATTAAAATAAAAATGGTGAAAAATAAACAAAAAGGGAGTGCACTGCCCGGGAATCGAACCCGGGTCGCAAGAATGGGAATCTTGCATGATACCACTACACCAGCAGTGCGCTATGATGGGAGGCTAAAAATAGAAACAGTGTTATGGATTGCATTTCAATTAATCAATAAAATTGCAATTTAATTCCATTATTTCACTGAAGCGTGTAGCAAATGAATAATTCAGAATTCAAGTATCGCTTGACAGAGGCATTAATGATGGTAAATAGGTAATAAAAGAAAAACGTCTACCGTTCACCTCAACCTCAGGTAGTATAAAACCTTCAAACGGAGGGAGGTTCCTTACAAGGTGTACTTCACGAATAATGGGTCCCTTAATGGGTAAAACGAGGAACTCTTCTTCATATCCAACTGCATGAACTTATTCATGCAGTTGGATAATGAACAAGGTGTGTGCTGTACGATACATCAACTTAGTAAACACTAACGTAAAGTTGATTTTCGTTTAAGTGGAAACGACATGAATGGGAAACAAGGACTTGAATAGATGGGCTGCGGGACAGTTCGAAAGAAATACCGCGGCCCTGGAACACAAAGGGCAAAAGAAGGAACATGGATGGGTTTTAGTCCGTAAAAAAAAAGGGTACTCAGGGTACCTACTTATCGCGAAAAAGACTGCACAGGCCAGTGCGCGAAGTAAGTTCATCATCATCTTCCTTGTGTTTCCCCAAACTATGATTAGGTCGGCTTCCAGTCTAATCGATGGCAGCTGAAGACCAGAATTTTACATGCTGGAGCGACTGCCTATCTGACCTCCACCGCGAAGTAAGTTCAGTCCTTACAAAATTGTTCAACTGTTCCTCGTTCCAATTTTTAATAATCTAAAGCATAAAACTTTAAGCCGAGCATTATAACTTGGTCCTACTAAAATAGGAACGAGTAATGAGTTGACCCATGTAATTATGTATTTATACATTAACATCGGTCCCCTAAACCGCGGCATAATTTTGTAACTAACTCGTTATCCCAATGCTATTCATTTTGTCAGTTCAACAATATTCATTGCGTTATGTACGATGTTGAGAAGTTATGTTCAAACATATGAAGAAATGGTTTAGAAGTGTCTTTCCAAATTCTTCGGATAGTAGGTAGTAGAAAGTGGACTGATGCTGCGCTGTCTCAAAATACATTGGGATAAGGGAATGATGATAGATAGAGAACTGGATGAACTGGAGCAGTGATGGCCCAACGATAATAGCCCCGAGTTCAACCCAGGCAGGCCCCTTCTCCTTTCGTGTCGATGATACGACTTGTTTAAAATTCTTGGACCCAGCATGTGGTCATGCGGCGCGGCGCCTGTGGCCTCTTTTAGGTCCTCTAAAGTGCACGTGTTGGGACACTTCGGACACTCCAGCAAGTGGGACATCGTCTGGTCGGGATGCATTCACTTTGTGGTATTTCTTTCACCACCACTGCTCTTAAAATGATGGAGAAAAATATCGTCAGGAAACCGGTATGTCCTAGAACCAAAAATTCGAAGACATTTGACATCTACCAACCCGCACTGGGTCAAAGGAAGCGTCCCACTGCTGGGACCTGTATCCCAGCAGTGGGAACGTTAAATGGTGATTGTGTGGTTTTTGTATTAGAAATGTTACACAATCGGGGTGCTGGTTCAATTTAGTAATTGAAATTCAAATAATTTGCCAATCGTGTGCGATGGGACGCAGTCATTTCCAATTCCTATTGATGGTTTTCATTTCCACTTTAATAGATATGCTGTTACACTAGTATGAATATTGATAAAATTTAATAGATATGCTGTTACACTAGTATGAATATTGATAAAATGGATGTTGAATTTTATTAGAATTATAAGGTGGGGTAGGTACTTAACAGTTTTATTTTTCAGTAACAAACTTTTCAGCGATTATTTAGGTCTTCATCTGTTCTGCTTTTTCCCAACTATGTTGGGGTCAGCTTCCAGTCCAACCGGATGCAGTTCCATCAGTATTTTCATGGAACGGCTACTTTTCTGACCTCCACAACCACTGGCACACTGGCTGGTACTGGGTAACACGATACTGCTTACCAATACTGGTGGGCTTCCGGGTCTCTTGACTACCCGTAATGACTGTCACAGATCTACGAATGACGGCCGGGATCATGTGCTACTTTCCGAAGCGGAGTCTTTTGAAACTATGAATAGCTCAGCAGATGACGTCTACTGAGCGAAACTAACAAAGCTCAGCTCAGCTTAGCTCATCTCCTCGTAAAAGTGAACTCCCAAACCTCTTTGTCTCATTGTTGAAAGTTAGCAAGCTGCAGTTTGTCAAGCTATTTGTGTTTCTTTAAAAGCGATAGATACTAGGAACGCAGGACTTTCAACAGCTAAGTACTATACACACCTACGTATTTTGTTCGCTTTTGCATAACAGAAATGTGTGCGACAGTGTTACCAACTTTGGAGTTTATAAAGTTAGCTAGTGTAACATATTGTGCTACAAAAGAGAACGTATAGAAAGTTAAGTGTTTTTCAAATGTTTTTGAAGTCGTGATAATCGTAATGCAGGTCAAAATATAGTTGGCTAAGAGACTGTTGGCTGCGGGACTGTTCGAAAGAGATACCGCGGCCCTGGAACACAAAGGGCAAAAGAAGGAACATGGATGAATGTTTTTTTAGTCGGTACAAGTCTGACACACCCTTCCGCTCCGCGCAGAGCGGGAGGAGTCTTTTGATGAATTCAGAAAAAAATGTCATACAAACTTACTTTGCAACCAAAACCAACTGAACGCTAAACATCAAGAATTACAACACCGCCAAGATTTGGTTTTCATTATAGGAATCAAAAATATCATGACATTATTATGCCTACTTTCCTGCCCCATGACCCAATTTCACGAGAAGTTACTGTCATCTGAACCACAAAACAACCCTTAGGGGAACAGGACGTCGCGTCACCGTGAATAACTGCCAAACTTTCACAAAGTTGTGAACAACTGGCCGAAGACAACAAACAATACATCTTGTCCATGTTATGTTGTAGTCATCTGTACAGAAGTATCTACAACATTTGCCCGAAATTTAAAAGATTTTACGTTCATATACGACATAAAAGAGCGGCGCCTGCTGGCACAGGCATCTATATGCTTAAAAGGAGACGCCACCAACTGTGTAATAATGAAATAAAATATTTTTGATTTTGTTTTTTTTTTATATAAGATTTTTCTTTGCTGCTAAGTTAATTTCCAGATAAATTTGAGTCAACTTTGTGTGCTTTTCTCATGAGACCTCCTCAGACACACCTATCATGGTTCTCAACAACTTGAAAAGAGACTGACCTCCGAGTTTGTTTTGATATTTATTGTGAGAGTCACTAAAATAGGAATACCAACCTCATCCTATGATTGGCGAGTCAAAGTGTAACTATTAACTAATAAAAAAAAAAGTCACTTATCGTTGCAAGACGTCGCACTTGCGCTACGAACCAAATCACGTCCAAATTTGTCCAGCCATTTCAGATGCATTGTGTAAAGAAGAACAAACTAAACACAACGAACTTTCGCTATTCTACTACATCGTTACGAAACCCCGTTTGCGTAGATCTTCTTCCCAAAGGAGAAGGGAACTACTCCATACATTCCTGGGCCCAGGTGTTAACCGAATCAAACTGGCCTTATTGGTAAGAGAATATAATAATAAGGCCTCACTGAAAATTTGGTGAAATTTGGCTATCCAGGAATCAAGTTACATGAAATTATAGTAAAAGTGAGGTTATATTATAACATTGCAGTTTTTTATGTTTTTTACGAAATACTTTTGAATGGCTTTGGTTGTGTTATGGTTTTATGCATGGAGCGTGTGTAAAGAGTCAAAGATCTGACACGTTTGGCTGTCTCGCGCCCCGGACACTCGCTACAGTCGAAGACAAGTTTCTTCATTCAATATCTTGCACTTAGAAGCAATAGGCCTTTAACCTACCTTTTAAAAACTAAAAAAGGGACAGGAGGGTATAAAATAAAACACCAATATATGACTAAAATATGTATTATTCATCTTCAATAATTAGGAGAATATCGTCTGCAGGGGGTACGATATTTTCTTGGTATCTTGCCTAACTGAGCTTCAATAGCACGTCTCCCACGAATTACATCTTGAGCCAAGTCCCAACATGCTTAGCATACATAGTTCTCACTGGTTACCTGAAATAAGTTAACTATTTAAATCTTGTTCAACCGTAAACACGTTTCGTAACATGTCACTAATCCAAGTGCATGTTCAAACAAATCTCTATGTTCCAGTTTTTTTTTTAGCTTGGTAAAATCATCAAATGAGTCCTCCTACCCACGGCAGGGTGAGAGGATCTTTCAGACTTGTACTGACTAAAATCCACGGTGTCCATCAATAGCCCTTTGCGTTCCGGGGTCACGGTAGCTCGTTAGTCCCGCGACCCCGGCAGGCTTTGGCCCTCTAAGGGGGCCCTCTAAGGGTGCTGATAGCTCTTTGAGGTGCGCGTGGAACACAACGGGCATGGTCCGTGATCGGACAGCGAGTTGCCCATTATCATTTGAGTATGTAAAAAAATATAAAATAGGTAAAAACTTACAGGCTGAGATGCACTCTAATGCCCGGTTCCAATAAACCACAAACGAGTCGTTTTGCTTAAGGATAGTAGTATTTTCTACGAGGCGTTCCTATAATAAACGTTTCGTAAGTGGAGTTACCGATAGATCACTACCTACGGATGGGAGGGTTACGAATAACGAACAGTAAGGCAAATGTATGCAGATGTCGGGCGATGGTGTTCCTCAATATCAATGGTGTTCCTATAAAAAAAACAAACGTCAACGAGCTGTCAAAGTTACGAGTCGTTTAAAATTTATTTACCGCCCGATTTCGGTCGGTTAGAGCATTTCTAAAGTATTTCACTGTTTTCGCTTTTGTATTTTGAAATGTCGAGTTCAGATAGTGGTTCGATATTATATCAAACTCCAGTGAGCCTGATTCAGAAGAAGATAATAGGCGTGATAGAATGTTTAAAGAAAGAGTGAATTAGTTAGCGTTGCTGGATTCTTACGAATTTCAAGTGAGATTTCGACTCGATAAAGAATCTACTGAACAGTTACTTCTTGAAATTCATCCACGTATAAGAGTAACAGGATCCAGGTTAGTATCTTGGAGGCATTGTACACCCTCAAAATCGAACCTATGTAAACCATTACCTAAATTATTGGTGTTATTTCATCATTCATCATCTCCACTACATCGGCTTTTGTTGACGTTAAGATTTTATGCTTTAGGAACTATGTTATTGTCAGTGGCAGACTTTGTGGGTGTTTCAAAAACGTCAGCTTGTCGCATTGTGCGTGATATTAGTTTTGCTATTGCTAAACTGTATAGCAAATATATTTACATGCACACTGACACAGAACAAGAGTTCTATAATGTAGCTCGATTCCCACGTGTTCTTGGTGCACTTGATGGTGCACACATCAGAATACAATCACCATGTAAGTCTCCATGAAATTAAGTACGTATTTAGGTAAATATAAAAACAGTTTCACTAGTTCTTTACTGGCCTTTTTTCAACACAGGTGCTCAGAAGAAGAATAATAATAATAGGAGAAGAATTTAGAAACCGAAAAGGCTACTTTTCCCTGAATGTGCAAGCGGTATGTAAATAATGCCAACCTGCTTTTCATGAATGTGGTGGCTCGTTGGCCTGGCTCCGCTCATGATGCCACTATATTCAACTCTTCAGAACTGCGTGTTAACGACATAATAATATACCTAACTATCTATCTGGAAGTACTTACTTGTTTACATAATTTAAATAAAAATAATGCATTTTTTATTTTCAGCTCAATGTGAAAGTGGATTATTTGGTAACAAATGGTTGCTCGGAGATAGTGCATATTCTCTGACGCCTTACCTTTTACCACCACTACTAAACCCGCAAACACAGGGTCAAATATTGTACAATGAAGCACATAATTATCCGAACAAGAAATTGCATTGAAAGGTAGGTATGGTATGAGGGTTGGCAATTTCATATATGTATACTGTCGGCGACGAGACCCGGTGCCTATCTGGGCACCAGCGTGCAAGTAGTGGCGGTACGTAGGAGCGCGCATTTCCAGTCCTAAGTTGTAAATTCCAATTTGATTTATTTAGTTAATTTGCATTGTGATATGTGTTCTAATTAGTTTTTTAAAAGGTATTTAATAGTCGCAAGACTGATTTACGATAGTTTGAAAGGGAAATTTTGTGTAAGAAAGATTGATCTCATATAATTACGTACCTAACTTGAAAATGTGATTTTTAATAATAGTGCAGATAGTGTATTTTTACGAAATTAGTCTCAAAAGAAAGGCCTTGGCTTAAAAACGATAATACAAAAGGTTTCATATTAATAGCTTTATTAGTTTTAGGAGATATAGCAAAAAGTTTATAGTAAAAATTGTTCAAGTTCAAATTTTGTCACATAATGTTCTAGGAATTTTTTACCTATGTAAATTTCGTACAATATGTTTATGTATTAAGGTGGCCCATGTAAATACGCATACAACCATGTATAATATGTAAGGATTCTTTTTTGAAAAATAAATAAAAAGGGGGTTCCAAAGGTTTCGGCTGTAGAAAAAATACCGCAAAAAACGGTCCAAAAAACGCGGTTCTCAACCAAGTAAGCACGGCCCGTATTTAAGACGGGCCCTGTGTCGGTTAGTCCGGCCCTCCTCCGGGCAACCGGAGGTCTCACCTGGCGGGGACAGAAATCAGCGCTGTGGCGCGCCTACAGGAATAAATAAACATAGCAATCACTCATAGGCGTGTGTTGCGAACACACGCCAACAGGCCGCTCCTAAATAGGCAGCCCAATGACGGGCTCGTCGTCACGGGCCAAGGTAAGGCCTCCGCGACCGGGGAGCCACGCTCCGTGACCGCCAGCCGCACCCCCTAGCGGGGGCGCAGCGAATTTATTAGTAATCTAGTCGCCAGTCGCAGCACAGCCACCGAAGAGGCAACATCAAGAAAGGAAGCCGAAATCTGGGGAACCAAGAACACTCAAGAAAAGAAGCGTTTTATTCCTCCCCCGCCTCTACGTTGCATCGTTACTTCTCCGAGGCCCTAGCAAGTGGGTTGTGTCTACCCATCCCTACGCATTCAGGGGTGCGTGGTGACGTGCGTCACCAGCGAACAGCAAGGCGCACACTTCAAACACATTGGGAGATTGTCCCAGGACGACTCAGGAAGTAAAAAGCCTGGTCATCCGAAACATGTACATTACAACGTTTTTCTTTATTTGTGTTATTATATTGGTGTTGTATTTGGATGTCCCTTTTTATAATTTAATTATTAAACTGCAGCAAGAACTTAATTAGTAATTATTTGGTTTTAGATGTTTCGGAGTATGGAAACGGCGATTTCCTGTTGTGGGTTTGCCTTTGCGCCTGAGCCTCTTACGAGCTCATGCTGTAATAATAGCTACAGCAGTGCTCCATAACATTTGTCGTGCAAAGAGTTTAGTAGATGTACCTCCAGAGGTAGAAATACCTAATGCAGAGGCAGTGCCTGTAGGCAATAATGCTGATGAAATGAGTAATTCTACAGAAAGAGACATATTGATTGCAGAATATTTTAATAAGTGAGTATTACTTAAATTGAATGATGATGTACTTACGTAACTACATTCACACTACATCATCCAATGATGTAGGTATAAGTAGCACATACGGCGGCGCATGAAGCTGTACATTTTTAGTAGGTATAACTTGGCCTCGCTTTGTATGGGTTTCCTATACAATGAAAGATCCGCATAAACTGGTTTTGTATAGCTTGGTTGGCCATTGTGTGTACAAGTACTACCAGAGGCCTTTTCCTTTTTTATTTAATATCACTACTTACATCAAAGTTCTTTATATTTTTCAGTTTACACTAATGGAGGATGATATCAAGAGTAGGAGCAATAATGATATGATGTTAAATATAATTAGTTCTCTGAAAATGTAATGAAAAGTAATAAAATGAACAAATTTATAAACTATGTTTTATTTTACAACAACTGTAAGAAACTTACCCTAATATGGCACAAAAAAAGCAATTAAACTCCATCAATACTTCATACCATTTAAATATTATTATTAAAATTGTTTTCCTAACTCTAATTTTAGTATCTTTATCTGTATGTCTAATTTTTCTGTCTTTTTATCATAGTATTTTGCAATTGCCAAATTACGTTGGAGCCGTCCGTCATCCTGGTTCACTTTTAACTTTTTGGCTGTAATAAAATATGCTCAGATTAAGTTTCGCTATAAAAAAATATTTACATTCTATAATGCACAGGTTTTAATATAAAAAAACGTGTTTACATGTGGGAGCATTCCATACAAACTTCCAAGATTTTATTATTCATTATGATTATGAGTGAACTTATCTTAATGCAACAAAGCCAGACAATATTATGTAAATATATTATGACCTAATAAATAATTAGAACTGGTATGGGAGACACTCCCACATAAACGCTGCTAATATAAAATAATATTATGATTTTACCCTTTCTTTGCAGGGGCTTAGACATATGTCTTGCACCTTGTTCGCCTGTGTTGCCTACTGAAGTCCCAGCCTGGGGACTAAAGTCAATTTTCCTCTTTTTTGCTTAAATATGAAAGAAAAATTAACCATGTGTAGGTATACTATAATACCTATCTACAGCGTGATAAAAAAAAATTGTTCAATGAAGAAAATATTGCATAGAAGGCAATAAGAAAGGATACATACTTGTACTCAAAGGCAAAAGTGATTCATCCAGGATGTTAACTGATGCATCATTTGTGTCAACTTGTTCTTGAAATTGTGTCCAATCATCAGCATTGACCAATTCTAAGATGACATTTTCAGTACCACCTACTCCATCACCACCAAATGGAACATCAAACCCACTACATGTGGATCCCAAAACACTTGTAACTTTCTCTAAAATGTCATCTGGTGGAATGTAATCTGGTTTCCCGCCACCCGTCTACAACAAAATAAAACACATTAATTGTTAGTTTATTTGGATAATTGGATGATCCACTTTCAAAATCCATTCAAATCAAATAAGAGCAAATTTGATAGACTAGGATACTTTTTATAAAAAGTATCCTAGTCTATCAAATTTACAGACATTCCGGTAGGAACGGGATTCATGCATGTAAGGCGCAGGCTACAGCTAGTAATTGATAATTGGTAATATTAATTTACCTTTAAATTGTTCATCCTTATGTTGGCAGCTCTCTTACGAGCTGCTTTCTTTAAATTGTCCCATTTTAATTTCAGTTGCCCGAGCTGACGTGGTATTTGACCACTTTTGGAATTAAATGTGTTGGTTAAAGAAGACCAAGATTCCTCTTTAAGCTTGTTGGTGGCAGCATTGGTCTCTTTAGTTATTATTATGGGGTTGCTTTGTATTAGATCCACAAGTAGGGAAACCTCATCCTTGCTCATCGCTTTCTTTGTTTTCTGCAACAGAAATATCCCTGAATGAAGCTTTACTGAAGCAAAAACATACAACATTCTAGAAATAGATCAATAGGATGTTAACTGATGCATCATTTGTGTCAACTTGTTCTTGAAATTGTGTCCAATCATCAGCATTGACCAATTCTAAGATGACATTTTCAGTACCACCTACTCCATCACCACCAAATGGAACATCAAACCCACTACATGTGGATCCCAAAACACTTGTAACTTTCTCTAAAATGTCATCAGGTGGAATGTAATCTGGTTTCCCACCACCCGTCTACAACAAAATAAAACACATTAATTGTTAGTTTATTTGGATAATTGGATGATCCACTTTCAAAATCCATTCAAATCAAATAAGAGCAAATTTGATAGACTAGGATACTTTTTATAAAAAGTATCCTAGTCTATCAAATTTACAGACATTTCGGTAGGAACGGGATTCATGCGTGTAAGGCGCAGGCTACAGCTAGTAATTGATAATAGGTAATATAAATTTACCTTTAAATTGTTCATCCTTATGTTGGCAGCTCTCTTACGAGCTGCTTTCTTTAAATTGTCCCATTTTAATTTCAGTTGCCCGAGCTGACGTGGTATTTGACCACTTTTGGAATTAAATGTGGTGGTTAAAGAAGACCAAGATTCCTCTTTAAGCTTGTTGGTGGCAGCATTGGTCTCTTTAGTTATTATTATGGGGTTGCTTTGTATTAGATCCACAAGTAGGGAAACCTCATCCTTGCTCATCGCTTTCTTTGTTTTCTGCAACAGAAATATCCCTGAATGAAGCTTTACCGAAGCAAAAACGTACAACATTCTAGAAATAGATCAATAGGATGTTAACTGATGCATCATTTGTGTCAACTTGTTCTTGAAATTGTGTCCAATCATCAGCATTGACCAATTCTAAGATGACATTTTCAGTACCACCTACTCCATCACCACCAAATGGAACATCAAACCCACTACATGTGGATCCCAAAACACTTGTAACTTTCTCTAAAATGTCATCAGGTGGAATGTAATCTGGTTTCCCACCACCCGTCTACAACAAAATAAAACACATTAATTGTTAGTTTATTTGGATAATTGGATGATCCACTTTCAAAATCCATTCAAATCAAATAAGAGCAAATTTGATAGACTAGGATACTTTTTATAAAAAGTATCCTAGTCTATCAAATTTACAGACATTCCGGTAGGAACGGGATTCATGCATGTAAGGCGCAGGCTACAGCTAGTAATTGATAATTGGTAATATTAATTTACCTTTAAATTGTTCATCCTTATGTTGGCAGCTCTCTTACGAGCTGCTTTCTTTAAATTGTCCCATTTTAATTTCAGTTGCCCGAGCTGACGTGGTATTTGACCACTTTTGGAATTAAATGTGTTGGTTAAAGAAGACCAAGATTCCTCTTTAAGCTTGTTGGTGGCAGCATTGGTCTCTTTAGTTATTATTATGGGGTTGCTTTGTATTAGATCCACAAGTAGGGAAACCTCATCCTTGCTCATCGCTTTCTTTGTTTTCTGCAACAGAAATATCCCTGAATGAAGCTTTACCGAAGCAAAAACGTACAACATTCTAGAAATAGATCAATAGATGTTATCTGTAGGTAGGTACTCACCGGCGTAATCTCCATTGCAAACAATGACTACTATGTTTATTTCAAACGAAGACGTATAGGTACAATAACACTACTGGGGCTGTACTGTAACTGTTGTAATATACTTTCTAGTTAGGTACAAATAATATAACTATTACAATTTAATATTTGGCGCGCGCGCTTACTATTATAACATTCCGTTCTTATTATGTGTCAAACATTATGTGTCAAACACTATGTGTCAAACACTATGTGGTGTGGTGTGTGTGGTAAGGAAAAAAAAAATATCACGCAGATGCCTGCGATGGTATAGTTAGTTAGAGATTAATTGGTATGTAAATCTAACTTATTTTACCTTGAATTTTGTGTTATTTTAAATTTAAATTTAGCCTATAACGAAACGCACATCTGTGAGTGAAGAGGGCTCGGTATTTCAATGACCAACGGACGTTCGTCGAAAGCAGTTAAAGAAAGTACATTGTGGAACGGTATTTACGACTCGTAGTCGGTACTAGAAAAACACATTGTGAAACGGTATTTACGACTCGTAGTCGGTACTAGAAAAACGGATAGTAGTTCGTATACCACGACGATTCGTTAAATATAGGAACCGGGCATAACTCTTCTGCCAATAGAGTTACTGCGACCAGTCGCAATCATACAGTTTACACAGCGATCCATGTCGTCAATATTCGATCGATAGGCGTAAACAGTTGTCCAAAATAGAGAGCCAGGTAATTTAGAAATGCAAGATCCGTCAAAAGTCCTATTTAAAGCCGAGGTCCTGGGGTTAAACAATAAAACAAGGAAAATACGTGCGCACTCAGAAGGAAAAACAACGAACGAGTGCCATCTGTCAATCGGTGACAGACTGATGTCAGACAGGAATGTTGCCAGCAGAGAAATTAAAGGAAATTGATTCGCTATGAGTCAATTCCACAAAAAAATACTCGTTACTCGATTTTCATACATTATCTGAGATTTTACTGATTTATTTGGTATCGATTACTAACATTTAAGGCATTATTAAATCGATTATTTAGTTCCATAACTTAATTTAAGTTTTCTCGCTTCCTAGATAGAAACCAGGTACCATATTTTGTAATTTTCCTTAGAAAAATATGACGGTCTTTTTAATACACTTTTCAACTAGTTAACTGCTGGGCCCAGAAGTCCCCTTCTCCTTTGGTCAACAATCACTCAATTCCTAAAATCCGAATAATTACGGTGGTCGCCATTCACCCTTGGCAACAAGTCATCAATTCAAATGAAGTAAAACACTCAAAAGTCAAGGGTAGGTATCGTCCGGCTCTTCGGAAATAATTCGTTGAATATTAAACATTTGTAAAGGGTTGGAGTTTGCCCCTGCTTTATGCGTGATGAATTGATGATATTACTTGGTGTTTTGTTCTTATCATTCTAATTTTAAGGGTATTTTTCGATATGGAAGGTATAGTTTAAGATAATGTAGTATTTGATAAGGTTTAGAACACGTTTAAAGCCTTGCCCGTTTTATCGAACTCTAGCATTTCGCCCGCAAAAACTGTGATAGCTCTGCTAATATGCATGATATAAATATAAAATAAAGCCTTTAATACCCACGAATAATGTAGCTTTCTGCCAGTCAAAGAACATTTAGAGTTGGATCATTAGTTCCGGAGATTACCTCCTACATACAAACTTACAAACTAATTTTACCTCTGTTTAATAATATCAGTATAGATTATAAAAGTTCAGTTAACAGTCTTCGATCATTTACCTCGGATACACAACATCTACTTCCATTCTGCTGTGCTGTTATGATTGCCAACGCCAAAAAAGTATATTTTTAAATCCAATTTTTTTAAATTACTTTTCATTTAATTTATGAAAAAAATCCAATACATCAATTCACCAAGTTACACGGGTAGGTACGAATATATGTATAATGTATATATACATAAAACCATGATTACCTAGATTATGAGACAGTTAAATATAAAGTATGTAAGTGCGTAGCGATAGTAGTTATCGCTACCCAATAACGCGAAAATGGAGGTAAATGGAAACCTGAATAGTGGGTACAGTCGCGTACAACTATTTTCTTATCTTACAGACACCTTTCCGGTATATAAGAGTACAGGAAATTATAGTGCCGGTGTTGTAAATGTGTTTTCGAGCCGCCAAAAGAGTTTCATAGCGGAAGCAAGATAGTCCCAAAGTAAATAAAAAATACCATACCATTTCTTAATAATTATTAAAACCTGACAAACTGAATACCAGTGGCCCAATGGTAACGACCCTAACTTATAATATTACATTGTGTCATTCATTTCATAACCATTGCTCTCAATAGGTAAAGGAAAATATCGTGAAAAAACCGGCATGCCCTAGAAACAAGAATTCGAAGACATGTGACATCCACCAACCGGTACGGGGCCCGCGTGGTGGATTATGTCCCACTCCCTCTCACAGACAGGCTGTATCCCAACAGAACGTTATAGGCTGAGTACCTATGCTTGTGAAGCCATAATGCCATCATCAACCAAAACAAACCGTTACTAAAGCATAATTATAACCTTGGTCTAATAACCTGCACACAGTTCACTAAACAATCCAGAAAACTCGGCAGTTAGCTTGTTACAGTTATCATTCCCCTCGGCAAACATGGCCTACAATTTTCATTCCAAACCTACCTCTTACTCGCTTCTCAACCTTATTCGTTATACGGCCAGTGTTATGCTAATAAGACCCAAAAATTATTCCAAAGTTAAATTAACGAGCGAACCACTCTTAAAAATTCAGTTTCCGGAAGAAAACATAAATCCTACTATCCGTTACAACTACAAGGCTATTCTGCATTTAAATTGTCGTCGGTACGACAGACGAGAATATCTTCCAAGTTCCAAAGACAAAAATGCAACAATATTTTATTTTATTTGAGTGACAAGAGGTGTTTAGCATAAACGTTCACTATGTATGCAATGGCAGCCCGCTTTCCCGCCATTCCGACGAGTTTTTCTTTTTACATTATTTTCTCTTTTTGTAAATGAATTTAATATGTAATCGTGTCGGGCTGGGTAAATGATACTACACCACAGTACCTACACAGAGTACCTGGGTAGATTTTATTACGCTTATTCCAGCTAGTCCGCTTCGTTATCGTGCTCGTAATACTTTGGTATTATTTGAACCCGGCGTCGTTCATTGGAGTATATTGTGCAACCTAGCAAACATAATATAACACAACACAACATCACGCCTGTAATCACTGAAGGGGTAGGTACGCAAAGGTAGCCAACCCAGTACACCCACATTTCGCCAGCTATGTTTAAGTCCCATGTTATTGCGGCGAGCCTATTGGCTTATCCAGGCACGAATCCGGGCTACTACTTAAAAATTCATTGTGGAAAACCCCAATAAAACTGCCCGGAATACAACCCAAGACCTCACGTTTAGCAGTAGCGCTTGCGTCCACTAGACCGACGAGGACGTCGAATAACATGATATTTTGAAACAACAAAGAAACAATAGTTACAGATACTCGATGTTCCTAACATAACCGTCCCAAACTGGCAACTTAAGAAGAATTAATTATATCACGTAATATATAATTAGCTATATCATTTATAAAGAAATTTTCAGGGCCCTTCCGCCTCTATTACAAACCGTGTGCAAACACATAGGTGACCACCTACCAGGTAGGTACTGACAGCAACGAAAACTGACTAATTTTGCTGCTGACCGTAATATCCTTCCGACCAAAGTTCGGTAAGTACGGCTAATCATAGACTAATCATCACTACATATTATAAAACAAAGTCGCTTTTCTGTCCCTATTTCCCTTTGACCGCTTAAATCTTTAAAACTACGCAACGGATTTTGATGCGGTTTTTTTTAATAGATAGAGTGATTCAAGAGGAAGGTTTATATGTATAATAACATGCTTAATATGTTAGAGAACCACTGATAATTTCAAGATTTCTATTGTGAAGTCGTAAATAATTTCATTTTTTTCCGCTTACATTGCAAACGCAGGCTGAACCCTACGAGATTTATCAAAATAATGTACTAAGTGTTGTACACATTAAAAAGGTCTACAGAAAACTCCGCGATGGTATATGTCTATCTCTTATGGATATCCCACAATAACATGTTTTTGTCATTTACTTTTTACGCCAAATAATGGCTAATTTCCGAAGCGATTTTAACCAATACGGCATTAGGCTATATATTTTACACCCGAAGCCGAAGTGGGCCGCTATGTTTTTATATACAACGTTCACAGTTTTTCTGTAGTGTATTTAGTATCAGCATTGCACCCGTGCGAAGCCGGGGCGGGTCGCTAGTCTTAATATAAAAATAAGTCGGGTTTTCCTTCCTAACGCTATAACTCCAGAACGCACGAACCGATTTCCACGGTTTTGCATTCTTTGGAAAGGTCTCGGGCTCCGTGAGGTTTATAGCAAAGAAAATTCAGCAAAATTAGGGTAGGTAGGGTAGTAGGTAGGAAAACATGCATTGCAACGCATGCCGGGCACAGCTAGTATAATATAAAACGGCCAATCTCAACGGAGATCAGACGAACAACTATTTTCTTTACGTGGTTTCCGAGGCACGGGGGTGTCATACCACCAACTTACGGAACTCATACATGGTGAGAGCTAGTCGTTTGTATAACGCAACCTGCCGGGAAGCTGAGATCGACATTTTCAATACTAGCATAGCTAAATTAAAAAAAAACTTTATCCAATGGCTTCTTCAAGCGTAAATAGTAATTTTTATTTGTGTTATTTATCTATAGTCTATTAAAAATTTTCTGTTTCATATTTTAAATACTACATGTGGAAACTTGTAATTGGCCATAATTATCTTGTGTAAGCGACTACTCACTGTCTGTTTAGCTGTAAGTTTTCCTAAAAATTCAATAAAATCCAATAACACTGCTCGACCGGGGACCGGGGAGACATATCGATTAGTGCAATCATACAGGCTGCTGTTTTTTTTTTAAATAAAAGATTCGATGCCTGGCTCCGGCTTAAGCTTTTTCAAAATACGAATACTGCAAAATTAAGATCATGGTTTCTTTGACCATTTTGCTCTACCACCCATAGTTTCGTATTTGTCGTATTTGGCTTATGAGCTAACGTAAAAATCACCCTGTATAAACTGATTTAACTCGGTCCGGACTGAGTTCCGAGGACCCCGTACACAATTCTGTTTGTGATGCTATTGTCTCCTACACCATGGCCTTTCTTGCAGTAAGAGTGCCGGTCGAATTGCGCGGCACGCTAGCATTAATGATCTCATCCGTCGTGCCCTTGCCACCGCCGGGGTGCCAGCTGTCTTAGAACCCAATGGCTTGGCACGCGTCGATGGGAAGAGACCAGATGGTATGACCATAATGCCATGGAAGTTGGGTAGGCCTTTGGTGTGGGACGCAACTTGCGTCGACACCCTTGCGCCATCCCATCTTCCTAGCACAGTGGGCTGCGCTGGGGCCGCTGCTGCAGGTGCTGAAAACCTCAAACGGCTCTAATACAGTAATTTAATCGGTAGTTATGTGTTTGAGCCGTTTGGGGTTGAAACACTAGGGCCATGGGGGTCCGAGTGCTCACCTAATATTTCGCGAAATCGTTAAGCGGCTGGTCGACTCTTCGCGTGACCAGAGGGCGGGCCTATTTTTTGACCAAAGAACCAGCATTGCCATCCAACGTGGCAATGGTGCCAACCTTCTGGGCACTTTTCCTGTTGACAGCGATGCGGACGAATTTTTGGACGCCCGGTAACCCTTTTCTACTTGTACATAATATATATTTATTACTATTATAGTTTTGTAGCTTGTAAATAATTTAATAATCTTTGAAGTAAATTGATATTATTGTCTCCTATAGGTATGTATGTACAAAGGGTGGATCGACGTACATACGATTAACACATATTCAGAAGGTAGTACAGATTATGCCAGCACATCAAGCTACCCGAAACTGTCAAATTTTCTTAATCAACCTTGAACCTAATGCTTTAGCGCAAAAGTTTAAAATCTATTAAAGAAAATTGACAGGTTGTGGTAGCTTGATGTGCGCCACGTCTGTACATGATTCTGAAGGACATCGAAATTTTTCAAAAAACTGTTTCCTACAAAAGTGCAATACACATACCTACACGGTCAAAATGTAGTTTAATTACCGATGAAACATTTCTGTGTCACAATGATGTACTATCTACGTGGTAGCCGCTTGTGCGTCGATGTTGCTACCATGCTGGATAGTTGCGTTAGTGGCCGCAAAATATAAAAAGGCACTATTTTTGGTCATTGGCTTTTAAATGTTTGAAACTGCTCCATCTACCGCGCTTACAAGTCTTCTATGTAGTCTTGTCTACACAAGTGAGGCTCCATTTCAGGAAACTGTTCCAGCAATGTTGTATAGAGGGCGCCACACAACACAACAGCAATCTAAATATTACTACAGAGTCGACTAAACATTAATACTAACACACACAGCATACAAACGAGTCTTTTACAAATTATTGTTCGTAGTTTCAAGGAATTACAAATTAAATAGTTCCAAAATTACACACTAGGGGCACTGGCGTGTCAAACGCACACACGCATGCGTATTCGAAGTCCTTATTTTTCAATGTCCAAAAAATTCATGAATGACGGCAATCACAACCTATCGCCAGTAGTATTAATATAATTTGTAATTTTAATGTTAGAAAATGCTAGTTATAATCACTTATATTAACGAAATTGTACCAATTAGATAGTGTTCTGGCAAAAAACAGTGGAATTGGATTATTCTATGACAATAAAATACTAAAGTAATCGGTGAGTACATCTCTCTATTTTGATGTTTTTATTACGAAATAAAGCATGTTACGCAATGGCATCACAGTTATTCTGCCATCTGAAGCAAAGGTTAATACAATAAGGTTTAATTTCTGGTGTTAATTTATTTGCTTGTCATTGGAGTTTCCGCGATTTCCTTGAAAACAAAACTGCGGTAATTTTATCGATTTGACACTTTCGCCCCAATAAAGTTATTGTGCTTGGTTTCTACGCGAACTCATCATTTAAATAAATCAATTTTTCGATCATTAGGGCCGTAGACACTTAAGGTCAGAATCAAGGTCTAGTACAAGTACGTCGTACTTAACTAAATCAATATTTTATTCTATTTTTGTTCGCTAAAGTTATGTAGATTATTTATTTAGGTCAATAAGATTGAATCAAGTCAGCCAAGAATGTTATTCATGCGGTACCGAGCCGATAATAACGTAATTTTTTGTGGGAACCAGCATGTGCGCCTTTGACGAAAACATGTCGACATTGGAACTTAATTCAAAACAATGCGACTTCTTGGTATAATTTAGAATTTCTACTTCCGCAACTTTGATCCGCTTGGGCATATCAAATGCTGTATAGTCTATTAAAAATGAAGTTAATTATTGTAAAAATTATATTTAAAAAAAAAACCTGTAGAAGCTGTGCAGTGAATATGCAACGTTTTTATTCGAACAAAATAAAACCGATACGAAACGGGATCGCAAGGAAGTCTCCTAGGCCCGCTTTCATTTCCTTCATTATCTTTAATAACTTTGCGCAGTTTTAAGCTACTGTTACATGTCTGGTATAAGTAGGTCGCATCCCTAACCCGGATCGTCGCTTTTCGCATCCTGTCTACATTGTGTAGGTCGTTAGTCTGTCTGTAGCGGGAATCTGTTCAGGTCGCACAATTATTTAACATTTTGCGACAATATGTCTGCTTGTGTCTCGAGTTCTTTTTGGGATAATTCAGTGCAGTTTGTTTGGATCTCTTTGTTTTAAAGCCCCCGAATCAAAGTACGGAGGTTACTTATTTTTGATCGCTTTTTACTGTCGCTTAGTTTATTAATAAATTGTTAATGCAGGATGGAAGGGACACCAACGCTAAAAAGTTTACCACGTATTCGGTAATTAAAAAAAAAACAACTGTTTGCTTCAGTACTGCAATACCTTCATGGTCAAAATGTATGGAAAAGTAGTTTTTTTTTTAAATTATCGTATTCTATGAATAATTTCTATGTGGGGAGAGTTCGTATACGTGGTAGTCGTTTTAGCATCCGCGTCGGTGTCCCTTCTCCCTTGTGTATCTGACATTTGTTTGTCAGATAGAAGGAAGACTATTAACATTATTTCAACACATACAATGCACAAATTTGCATGGCCCTCTGACCAAGATTATGTCTGACTTAAAACAGACCGTGAACTCCGAGTTTGATTCTGGGTCGGATAAGAAACACCGACCTTATCTACTTATTTTTATATAAAAGATATTGACGTGTAATTAATAAAATATGTCATTAATTATCAGATTTCCCACCTTTTCAGAGATGACTTCGAAAACAAATAAAGTGTCTCCTTCATCAAGCAAAATGTCTACCAGCCCCTTCCCTTACACCTGTGAGCTCTGTGGGGCCGAAGGTCTTACAGACGAAGGCATGAGGTCTCATACCTTAGAGGCCCATGTGAATGGGAGACCAGAATGTCCTTTCTGTGACTGTGCGGTGCCCCAGCCGCAGTTGGTGGGACATGTTCAGAAGGCCCACCTGCACTACCTGACTCCTGAGAGGGAACTGATGGCGTTTATTGATGACCAGAGCCCAAGGTACTGTTCCTTCTTATCACTTTAACTTCAGTTTGCGCGAATATCCTCGCTTACTTAAAACTCGAAATGTTTAGTTACCGGTATGTTTGATAAATTTACGTAGCAGACACCTACCTAACTTTGAAATGAAAACACTAAAGTGAAACTTAAGATTTCCTTCAGACAGAACTAGCGCTTACAAACTTTTCTCTTCTCGAAGTTCTGAACTAAAAGTTTAGAGAACTTTAAACTTAGCAACATAGTTGCTTAAAGACTTAACTAAATTCGTCTTTTCCAGTTTCGACGAAGACTCTAAAATGACAACAACAGACAGCTGCAGTTACAATACTCCAGGGTCCATAAATGGTTGGCACAGTCCTGACAACCCTACACAATACCAAAACGGGGCAATATCTAAAAATATCAACTACTACAATGGGTACCATGAGAAGGAAAGCTACAGCAGAAGTGAGAAAGAAGAAGAAAAGTGTTCAAGGTCGCCGAAAAATATTAATCTTGTCAATGGACTGAAAAATATCAATATTAGTAATGGTGTGGTTCCTAAAAAGGCTCAAAGCAGACAAAATTCTCATGACGGTGAAGTCAATGGGATTGATAGAAAAGGTATACCAAGGCACTTTCTTCTAAACTTAGATGAAATTATTTTTATGAAGCGCTTTTACGAGTAACAAACATTATTTCTCAGGTGCGATATCTAGTCCAAGTCATAATAATTCTGGTAGTTATGAGGGATCACCTAATAAAAATAAGGTAATTTTTCTTCTAGAGATAAAGCAAACATGTAGAACTGTAAAGTTGCACCAAATGAAACTAACTTACATTCACCTCGTTTCAGTTGTCTATGGCTAGTGCTGGACAAGGATCACCTCTTAGGTCACAATTAGCTTTAAAATTAAAACCTAACACACCAAAAAAAAGTGCTCCTACGCCAAGTCCTTCCGTGCAGGTAACTATGAAAGTATTTGTAAAGGAATTGTGAATGTTGGCCTTTGTCATTTTGTATGCTCAAACAAAATAAAATGTTCTGTCATTGTGGTGATTGCGTCAAATGTCAATGTCAAATTGAATTCTTTGTTTACCGCCAAGATTGTTTTGAAAACATATTTTCTAAATTATTGTCTGAAAATAAATTAAAATAGTGCTAAAAACAACTTATTTCGCTAAAGTGATCATACTAAATTTATTTCCAGTGTCTATTGTGTGATTATACGTCAACATGCCCGAGAAAATTGGAGGAACACATAAATCGTGCTCACTTCGATCTTACTTCGCCGTCTATTAATGCTAATGCTAACTCGGACAATCCAACTTTGGGGCTGTCGAACCCTACGATAACCCTGGACAATCCGACGCTGGCGCTGAGTGCGATGGCCATGTCTCCAGGACCCCACAGTTCGACGTATCAGTGTCCGATTTGTGAAAGAGAATTTGCTCATGCGAACGAAATTGAAGTGCACGTCAATGTGGAGCATCGCGATATATTAAGTCCTCAGAAAGCAGTGAGTATAATTACTATTATTAAATGTGTAATACGACTAAGTTGGTTTTCCATGAACAACTTGTACATCTGCTAAGAAGTCAGATTCTCCGCATAGGACAGATGTGGCAATTAGCCTCCTCTTTTTTTGTTGGTTTAGCTCAGAATCTAAAACATCATAATTTTATTAACATTATGATGTGTAGTGTAAATCAAAAGAAGTGTAAGGTATTTTAACAAAATGTAAACCTATTTTTACAAGATTTTTTGTTCCTCTACCAGGACCAAGTAGACAATGCATCCTGTAACGAGGATGTGGTGATGATGGAGGAGAGTCCGGTGAGCAACTGTCCCGTCTGCTGCCAGCCACTACCACTGTCTCAACATGAACTTGTAAGACTCTTTGAATTCATTTAATTGGTTCAAACCTTTAAAGATATTGGTGTTAACTGTCCCATAATTAATTCAACACCTCACCAAGCTACTGCTGAGCATAAGGTCCATTCCCAGGATGGGCAGTGTTATTGGGTTTTTCCAGAAAATCCTCAGTAGCAGCCTAGACTCTGGATTCACACACATGGTCGATGGCAATAGGCTTGCCTTCTTTAGATGGAACTAAACTATCTAAAATATGTGGAATTAATATAGGCACACCCATATTACACTAGTTGTTTGTTTTGCAAGTAAAACAGCTGTAAAAACTTTTTTTAATTGTTGTGATTTTTTTTAACAAAGTATCTTCAACAAAAACAGCTATCAGACCATTAAGCTGTGAATCCATAACAAATCTCACTCCCAACTTCTTTTTTATTCAGATCCAACATATTGAAGAACATTTTGAGAGAGGAGAGGAATGTGGGACCACATCAGCTCTGTCAGCAGCTGAGAGGGAAGCACAGAGGAACAGGGAGGAACATGAGTTTCAGTTATTGCGGGTAAGATTGAAACTTGAAAACTAGTACTAGCGTCTAATTTTCAACCACTGACAATAAACCAAAGGATAGTAATATACAGAATGTAAGGGACAATGATGCTAACACGGTTACCACATATTCAGTACATAATTCAGTGAGCAGGGTTCGCATAGCTGAATTTTGGGCTAAACATATTTAAACTTTTTGCCATCGATACGCTAAGAAGAAGTACATAATTCTGAACCAAAACTGACGAAAAATCTAGTCTATGTGGGGCACACAGAAATTTTTCGTCCAAAATGCAACAGAACAGCTATTTAAAAAAAAAAGATACTAGTGAAAATTTTCTATGTGGGGTCAGAATGATGTACTGAATATGTGGTAACCGTTTGTGTGTCAGTGTCCCTACCACCCTGCATAGTTAGATTTCACTACATAGTATAAAACAAAGTCGCTTTCTCTGTCCCTATATCCCTATGTATGCTTAAATCTTTAAAACTACGCAACGGATTTTGATGCGGTTTTTTTTAATAGATAAAGTGATTCAAGAGGATGGTTTATATGTATAATACATGCACCCGTGAGTAGCCGGGGCGGGTCGCTAGTTGAAGATAACTTTAGTTTCTGGTTTTCTTTGTTTGAATATGAGCATAATCGGTTTACAATGCTCCCAATGCTGGGAGACAGGCCTCCGCATTGTGACAGGGAGTGCGGTGTTGTTTAAAATGGCAAATCTTTTCTGTGCCATTGGATATACAATCATGTACTGAATTAAAGATTCATGGAAACTGCTTGCACATTGATGTCACTAACACTGTATTTTGGCAATATTATGTTCCTCCTAATTAACAGATTTTCTAGAGAGTAGAGCGTTGACTTACGTAGATACAAAGTTTCTCCTTAACAATAGGCATAAAATTCACAGGCACAATATGGTATGGAAGAAGACGATGAAGAAGGTTACACGCATCGAGCAACGAACAGCCTCAAGCGCGCCGTGTATAGCGGAGCCTTATCCGTAGCCGGCTATTACGAACGCAGCTTAGGCCTCCGTAGGGCTGCGGCTTCAGGGACTGACACAGGCTCATCAAGGACCACTGGTGAGAGATTTTTTTTTCAGTCTTATGATGAATGTAGGCTTGTGAAGGACTGCTAGCCAGATGTCTATTTTCTTTTTTATTTATTCTCTTCTTCATAATTTAATTATGCAACAAAGTAGTTGTGATTAAACTTTTTTATACTTCCAACAATGTCAATAATTATTATTATGTGTCGACTTTAAGCGACCATGATGTCTGAACTTTATTCATGAAATGGTCAAAAATTTAAGCATAGAGGTGTCTTAGATCTTGTCAAAAAAATATCATTTCATTTATCATTTACACTTAAAAAGGGATATTTACCATGGTTCCCGATATTTAATTAATTTTTCATTTGCCTCTGGTTAAAAAGTGGCTGATGATTTTATTAACAAATAATACCATAATTATTATATTAAAATGTAAAGGCATTTTTAAAATGTTCTATTTATTAAAATGTTTACAAAGCGGGTTACCTATCTAATGTAGAAATCAGTAAATTACAAGAAAAGAGTAGATGAAGAATTGTACTTGCTGGGGATGGGGACCAATATAATATTTTCAGAGTACTTCTTGTTTGTTTCTTGGTTTCAGGCCTCTTAGAGAGGATAGCTCAACTGAATGCTCAGAACACCAGTATATCGAGGACGTACTTGTGCAGTGCGGTGGACCACTACGCGAGTACCTATGGAGACAGGGGCTGGGGCTGCGGTTACAGGTAAACCCACCACAAAATGTATTCGAAAATATATTGATTTCGGCGCGTTCGTGTTCCACGCGCGCCTCAAAGAGATGTCAGCAAACAAGAGGGGCCCGCAAGGGCCGATGCCTGCCAGGGCTGCGGGACTGTTCGAAAGAGATACCACGGCTCTGGAACATAAAGGGCAAAAGAAGGAACATGGATGATTTTTAGTCTGTAAAAGTCTACACTCCCTTCCGCTCCGCCCGGAGTGGGAGGAGTCATTTGATGATTTCCCACCCGAAAAAAAAAATATATATATATAAACTCTTTTGCAAAAAAAACGGGCACTTTAGATTTTTTTCTCTACTTCAATGAAGAAGAACAAGTAATAGGTTTTATTAATTTGAGGATGTATTGGCATGTTATTTGAAGCATCCTGGCATGATTCTTTACGTTCCAAATTTAAAATTTGAAATTAATAAAAGAAAAATAATGATTATTGTGGATTATTCTAAAATTGCTTTACTAATGGCGCGAATTGCTGAAACGATTTTTAACTGATTACGATATTTTAAAACTTTTTGGATATTTTCTGCAAATTAAACAATTTCATCTTTCTTTTTACATTAAATACCACTTTTTGATATGAGTGATAAAGCGATAAGGGCCGGTAAAATTATAGCCCTACTTGAAGAAGGTTGTTCGCAAACTTACGTGTCTCAGCGGCTAAATGTGAGTCGTTCAACTGTCCAGAGGACTTGGCAACGGTATCGAGAGACCGGTTCGGTCAAAAGAAGACCCGGTTCGGGAAGAAAACGATGCACAGAACCAAGAGATGACCACTTTTTGGTGAGTCAGGCGTTGCGGAATCGTAAGGCATCAAGTGTGGACCTGAAGAAGAGCCTTGAAGAAGTAAGAGGAGTAGAAGTTAGCTTGTGGACGGTCAGGAGGAGGCTTTTGGCTGCCAATATCAGGAGTTACCGCCCAGCTCGGGGCCCTAAATTACTCCGTGAGCACCGTGTTGCTCGAATTCAGTTTGCTCGGAACTGTGCATCATGGACTCTGGAGGACTGGAATTAAGTATTGTTTTCTGATGAAGCTAGAATCTCTCTGTGGGGAGAGGACCGATGCCGGCGAGTGCTGCGAAGCCCACGGGAACGCTATGCGGAAGTGTGTTTCGAAGAAATCACTTCTTAGGGCGGAGGCTCCGTTATGTTTTGGGCAGCAATTAATTCGACGAAGCGTACGGAGTTAGTTTTCATAGAAAATTGAACATTAAATGCACACCGGTACATAATGGAAGTCCTAATTCCATATGCACAATCCACATTGACTGCACTTGGGGAAGATTCCATTTTTATGGACGACAATGCTCGCCCGCACCGTTCTGGCAACGTGGAAGCGTACATGCAAGAAGTTGGGATCCGTCGTTTAGATTGGCCAGCTCAAAGTCCTGACCTCAATCCGATTGAGCATGTCTGGGATGTTCTAAGGAGACGGGTAAGATCAGTGCAACCTGCTCTACAAAACATCAGGGAGCTAAAAAGAGTCATTGCAGAAGAGTGGGAACGTATTCCTCAAAACGTTATTAAAAACATCGTGGAAAGCATGCCCAGAAGGACTCAAGCTGTGATTTTGGCAAGAGGAGCTCACACTCGTTATTAGGTTTTTACATTTGTAACTTTATTTAATTAAAAAAAGTAAAAAAAAATCTTGTCTTTATTGCCGACCACTTCTTATTGTTTGGGCGTGTACATCGGTTTTAAAGAATCCATCGTTTTTTTTCTTTTAATTGCCCGAATTCACTTCACGCGCATTAATTTACACGATTATAAGTATACAGACTACGTCAAAGAAATAAATTTCATTTAATTAACTCAAATCGACCTTAGAACGTAAATTTCCTTAGGTGCCCGTTTTTTTTGCAAAAGAGTGTATATATATATTGATTTTAATGACAAAACACTCTACAGACATCAACATGTAGGTTTCTCATAGTTATCATAATTTTTATGATATAGGTAATTTCTTTTCCATTTTTCAGTTCTCGCTACTCAGTCATCTTTTGATTTGGAACTCACTGAACTGATACTGTTTAACCTTTTCACCGCCAGACCATAAACGCACGCGCGTGCCCTCCACGCCAAGCCACAATTTCACCTACCATTTTGTCACATATTTGTGTCGTTTGGCGCACCGGGCACGCACCTGCTTGTCACGTATATGTGACTATGTCTGTCAAAAAGTTAAGTTCGAAACTAGTACCACAATATCACAACAGATACATAATATTATACAGGGTAGAAGGGATATCGACGCACGGTTACCGCGTATTCAGTACATCATAGTGAACCCATATAGATTTTTTTCATCGATCGGTAATTTAAAAAAAACCAGTTGATCCATACATTTTGACTGTGTATTGAATTTTTGTGATTGATTGATTTTAAAAAATTACCTATGAAAAAGATCTATGTGTAACCAGTGTGGTAACCGTAGGTGCGTGTATGACCCGTCCACCCAGTATAATTGTAAACCACAACCCAGAAGCCACGGTCTCAACTCGCGTGTTGCCAAAATCATGATCAAGTCAAGATTAGGCTGTGTCATTATGCCTGCCAGGGCTGCGGGACTGTTCGAAAGAGATACCGCGGCCCTGGAACATAAAGGGCAAAAGAAGGAACATGGATGGGTTTTAGTCAGTAAAAGTCTGACACTCCTTTCCGCTCCGCCCAGAGCGGGAGGAGTCATTTGATGATTTCCCATCCGAAAAAAAAAGGCTGTGTGATCCTATTTTTCATGCATTTCTTTGTAATTTTGATTTTGTTTATCATGCAATCCACCAACACAGTCTTTCGCAGTGTACTTCAGGACATAGGCCTCTCCCTTCGCCCTCCGGATCCAGTCTGACCTTTTTTTGTTTCCAGGAACATGCAGATGGTGCTATCATCCCTGATGCGCCACCCACCGTACGCCTCCCTGCTCAGCTGCACGCTGGAGCGAGAGCGCGAGTGTGACTGCGTGCCGTCCATACCGCGCCTGCAGCTGCTCGTAGAGAGGGCCTGGCAGCTGGGGTTTGATACACAGGTACTATACAGTACAGTGCAGGAACATGCACGCCCGCAGTACTCCGCCAGTACGAAAAAAGCCGGATATGTAATCCTTGTCGTAATGGACACAGAAACTAAGCCTTGAAAATCTCTAAAAGGTTCACAATCAGTCATTATCCTAGGTTCTGTTCTCCCTTATAGGGATCTAGCTGTGACCCAGGGCTACACTCTCGTGGTAGTCGGAAATTATGTACGACCGGGATAAGAAGTATCCTGTCTATGTCCTAATCCAGGTCATGATCTAAGTCAATAAGACGCCAAAAGTTGACAGACAGACTTACTTTCGCATTTGTAGTTAAGTATAGATTTGTTGCAGGGTTCCGAGCAGCTTGGCTCCAAACTATATAACACGCGGAAATGGATCGGCGCCTGCGAAGTGGTCACTGTACTGTCATCGCTCAGGATAAGGTAAGGAACTAAGAACACACCCCATAAGATATTAAAAAAATCACCAAAAAAAAAACCCACCGTAGTGCTCATTTTTTACTCTACACAAAATTTTATACCGCAAATCTCGTACAAAATATCATGCTTTTGGACCAAGCGGTTCATGCTGAGCGTTTTCTATCAGTGAATGAATGAATTTATGATTTTTGTTAGGTAAATAAAAACAACATATTTATAGGTACATCAATAATGTATCGCTATATTTAAAGTTAGATTTATATGGTCCTTATCACCTTTAAAAGCTATATTATTATTGATGCGAAAATGTATTATTTAATAAACCATGAGTCAGTATGACATTGATTGACGAGTATCGCAACGATGATGCCTTTTGTGACAGGGTCAGCATGAAATGCTTGCCCGAATAGACCAAGCAGAGATCTCTGGTCTCCTCTAAAATTCGCTGAAAATGTTCAATATTTAACAGGTCGATAAAAACTATATTTCTCCCCAGATGTCAACTAATAGACTTCCACAAGCCAACCAGCGCAGACGGAAGTCACCCCGCCCTGTTCGACTGGGTGCTGCGCTACTTCACTGAGGACCCCACAGGCTTCAAGGCTCCTCTGTACCTGCAGCATCAAGGTATGATGATAACTTCATCAGATAGGCCCTCGAAGACACCTTGATACCTGATTACATTCAAATACACAGTGAAAAAAAAACAAACACGAATCATTGATTTGCATAACACAGGATGTTACAATAAGTCCTTAAGAGCCCGGCGTAAGCCGCTCGCAACTGCAATTCGAAGCGAAGGCAAAAATACGTCGAAATATTGCTGTCTCTGTTTCACCCTTCCTAGCGCGTTTCGGAGCAGCGCGTGAGCGTGTGTGAATGTGAATATTGTTTACCTAGCTACTATTCTATAGGTAGCGCATTACGTAAATATCATGTTCATTATTTGCTTCCTAGCGCGTTTGAATGTGAATGTGAATATTGTTTACCTAGCTACTATTCTATAGGTAGCGCATTACGTAAATATCATGTTCATTATTTGCTTCCTAGCGCGTTTGAATGTGAATGTGAATATTGTTTACCTAGCTACTATTCTATAGGTAGCGCATTACGTAAATATCATGTTCATTATTTGCTTCCTAGCGCGTTTGAATGTGAATGTGAATATTGTTTACCTAGCTACTATTCTATAGGTAGCGCATTACGTAAATATCATGTTCATTATTTGCTTCCTAGCGCGTTTGAATGTGAATGTGAATATTGTTTACCTAGCTACTATTCTATAGGTAGCGCATTACGTAAATATCATGTTCATTATTTGCTTCCTAGCGCGTTTGAATGTGAATGTGAATATTGTTTACCTAGCTACTATTCTATAGGTAGCGCATTACGTAAATATCATGTTCATTATTTGCTTCCTAGCGCGTTTGAATGTGAATGTGAATATTGTTTACCTAGCTACTATTCTATAGGTAGCGCATTACGTAAATATCATGTTCATTATTTGCTTTATTTTTGTTAGTTACTTTGGGCAATCGTTAGTGTATGTGCAGAACAGTAATGCGTTTTTAGGAAATTTGTCTACTTACAATGTTTTTATCTCAAATGTTAGAATATCTCAAAATCGAGGCTTTGTAGAAAACAAACTGGGTTATTTACCTACTTTTTCTATAGGCACTAATATAACGAATAAGTATACGGTTCGCCTGCAAATCTGAAATCTAAGTACCTACCTACCTACTTACGCCCGCCACAAGTTTTATGTCTCTAGGAATAACAGCATTCTCGGCTAAAAAATATCAAAATAAAAAAACAAGGATTTCCAAAGGTAGGTAGGTACACATTTATTTTGTTATTCATAAATAGGTAAGTAATAGAGATTGCTACATTGATTTAAAAAATATATAAATCGAAACGTGATTCTAATCAAACCGTGTAGGGTGACCATATTTGCTAAATGATTGTGAAAAATAAAATACAGTTGATTTATGAGATTTGGACTTCTTCTCTACTTCATTTTACACAGTTGTAAAAGTTTACGTTATTATGAGAGCTTTGTCAGCTAAAACATTATAACAAAATTGTAGTAATTTAGTGAACGACAAACGACATTTTAGAGAAATATCAGTTTCTCTTGTGAAAAGATTGATTTATTTTTGAAAAATACACATTTACTGCTTCATTTTCCGCAATTTTGTTTGCATTCATGATAATAATTAAGTACTTTAATAATCCTTTTTTGACGATTGTCGCACTTGTCAGCTTGGTGAAATAGGGCCATGGGCCGTGAAACAATAAAACATTATAATAATTTTAAATATGAACAATTATTTATATTCTATCTCTGATAGGCAGATTTCTGGGCAAACTGGGATCTATTAATTCAGGCAATATGCATTTAAAATAAAATTCTTCTAATTTGGATGCGATAGAATTCCAGAATTCATCTTCTTTTTCTATTTTTTCATATGCTAGTCCTTTTGGCGTCCACACGATAAAAATACAGTATTTGCGGTTTGTTAAGTCCGTAAACAAAACAAGTCGTAATAATAGGTAGGTAGGTAGGTTACTCGATTCCAAATCACAAGGCAAATCTAAATCCAAATCCGTAGCATAGGTCAATAAGTGTCAGAAATATTACGATACAATTGGCAAACAAATACGCACGCACAACGCAATGAAGAAATCGTCTAACACTGACGAACGAATTACCCGGCGCGGCGTCTACATGCATTTTGCGCTAGTGTGAATGTCTGACGAAGCGACACACATAGGCACTACACATAGATACCATTGGTCTATACGCGCCACGCGTGCGAGAGCTGTGTGTGTGAGTGGTCACCTAGCCCTAGTCGTGCGTGCCCACGCACCCATTTACACTATTGTCACTATACCACGTCAACACATCCAATGCTTGATGCGATAGCACGACTAGCCGCTGCACATTTGTGATTAATTTGAATGTTTGCCGTAATACCAAAAATGATGAATGAAAAATCAATGCTTTTCAATTTTTTTTTTTTATATTGTGTAACTTAACAATATAAGTCATGTTTCAAAATAAACAATATTAAGAATATAACCGTTTTTAATATAGAACAGATGAGATGAAAACATATCATTTATACTGCAAAAATGTGAGAAATTCAATTGGTTTACAATTCGTTCTAAGTAAGTATCTTGCAAAAAAAATAAAATGGGAACCTAGATAATTACTGTCTTGTTCCGAATAACAACATTATCAGGTGGAAATATGCTCAAACTGAAAATGATTTTGGTATTACGTTTGTATGGACAATTCATTGAGCGCCGGCCCCTTCTTAAGGCACACTGTATTATCCTGGTCACAACGGAGAATGGAACCGGCGAGAGATGTCGTGCGGTGTTCCACAGGGATCGGTTCTGGGGCCGCCCTTGTGGTCACCGGACACGGATGTTTCGGGAGGTACCTGCACCGAATCGGGCGGAAGGAAACGCCCGGGTGCTACTATTGCGAGGATCGCCCGGAGGACACGGTGGAGCACACCGTCGAGGTCTGCTCCGCTTGGGAGGAGCACCGCCGTGTCCTCGTAGCGGCGATTGGCGGCGGCGACCTCTCGCGCCCGGCCCTGGTTCAAGCCATGGTCCGGGGCGAGAGGGAATGGGAAGCCGTCGCCTCCTTCTGCGAAGCAGTCATGCTAGCGAAGGAGGCGGCGGAACGTGAGAGGGAGATAGCCTCACGTCCCAGCCGCCGCGGGAGGAGAAGCACCGGGCGTCGGGGGCCACGCCGTGATGGCTCTCGGCCACCGTAGGCGCGGGCCTGTGGACGGTGAGTAATGGGCTAGCTCGCCGTCCGTCCGTCGTATGACGACGGGCAGGCCGTGTCGACGGCGCGTTCGTGTTCCACGCGCGCCTCAAAGAGTTGACAGCAAACGGGAGGGGCCCGCAAGGGCCAGTGCCTGCCAGGGCTGCGGAACTGTTCGAAAGAGATACCGCGGCCCTGGAACATAAAGGGCCAATGAAGGAACATGGGTGGTTTTTGGTCAGTAAGAGTCTGACACTCCCTTCCGCTCCGCCCAGAGCGGGGGGGGGGGGTCATTTGATGATTTCCCACCCACCAAAAAAAAAAAAAAGGCACACTGTATTATAACCATGTAAGGTGAGCAAATATAATATATAAGGTCCCATTAAAATAGATTATTCAGCATTCAGTATGTCTAACCAAAGATATCCAAGCAAAAAAAACACTGATTAAAGTGGTTTTGTTTAGTGTAGCTGCATCAGGTTAGACTCGAAGCCTACCTCGACATTGTTGGGAAAAGGCTAGGTAGATTATGAATGAATAAATAAATTGTGTTTTGCAGGACATTCGCGAACGATAATTGGCTACGAGAAGCACAAAGATGGCAAGGCTACGCTGTTGGTGCTGGACCCTTCACATTCACCCGCTCAAGTGAGTATCGATACATTTATTTGTCATTGTATTCATTTGTCTTTATTTTCAAGTGATATTTCTTGCTATCCCTATGTTTAAATGTTGAGTGTAAAATCATCGAATTGCTTGTTATTGATACAACGATACTTTTGCTTAGATTTATTTTCATTTGTTTACTCTTCTTTAATAGGCACGTTTTCACAATTTTAATAGCCATTTTTGTTTTAAAAAAGACCTCCCATAATCTTTCCAGTTACTCTTCTCGTGTGCCATCTACATAAAGTTATAAATTATGTAGAAAAACTCACCAGTTATAATCCGTCAAGAGGATCCTTAGTCAGAGGTTCCTCCTCTTTCTATGGATGTATGGTCTCATCGCCGTACATTTTTCTGCTTACTGGGTAACCTGCTTTAGGCCAACGATGCGCGTCATAATTAAGCATAATAAAACGACATAACTAACTAATTTAAATATAGTGAACTTATAACTGGGTAGCTATCAACAACTAAGAGAAATAATCGCCTTCTACTTGATTACTGTAACTTACTCTTAACTTAAATAAACTTAACTACTTAGTGCATCTCAGTGGAACGTGTTTCTCTAGTAAACTCTCTATCTAACTAAACTTCACCTTCACGACAAATCGGTGTACGGAGTTAACTACTACAGCCCGTACAATGGAGGATGAGACATTTGTCACCCTCATACCTCTAAACATGTTTGATTTACAAATAAGAATTAGGACTTAAGTACCCGCCATCGCAGGTGCGGCAAGTGTCGTGCGGCAGCGCGGCGGCGTGCGGCGCGGCGCTGCGCCTGCTGCGGCGCGGCGCGCCCGCCCTGCGCGCCAAGCAGTACCAGCTGCTGTGCGTCAGCGGCGTCATCAGCGACGACAACGAGTATGAGGTACGCTCTACTCTCATCATTACCTGCCATCCGCGGCGCGCCCGCCCTGCGCGCCAAGCAGTACCAGCTGCTGTGCGTCAGCGGCGTCATCAGCGACGACAACGAGTATGAGGTACGCTCTACTCTCATCATTACCTGCCATCCGCGGCGCGCCCGCCCTGCGCGCCAAGCAGTACCAGCTGCTGTGCGTCAGCGGCGTCATCAGCGACGACAACGAGTATGAGGTACGCTCTACTCTCATCATTACCTGCCATCCGCGGCGCGCCCGCCCTGCGCGCCAAGCAGTACCAGCTGCTGTGCGTCAGCGGCGTCATCAGCGACGACAACGAGTATGAGGTACGCTCTACTCTCATCATTACCTGCCATCCGCGGCGCGCCCGCCCTGCGCGCCAAGCAGTACCAGCTGCTGTGCGTCAGCGGCGTCATCAGCGACGACAACGAGTATGAGGTACGCTCTACTCTCATCATTACCTGCCATCCGCGGCGCGCCCGCCCTGCGCGCCAAGCAGTACCAGCTGCTGTGCGTCAGCGGCGTCATCAGCGACGACAACGAGTATGAGGTACGCTCTACTCTCATCATTACCTGCCATCCGCGGCGCGCCCGCCCTGCGCGCCAAGCAGTACCAGCTGCTGTGCGTCAGCGGCGTCATCAGCGACGACAACGAGTATGAGGTACGCTCTACTCTCATCATTACCTGCCATCCGCGGCGCGCCCGCCCTGCGCGCCAAGCAGTACCAGCTGCTGTGCGTCAGCGGCGTCATCAGCGACGACAACGAGTATGAGGTACGCTCTACTCTCATCATTACCTGCCATCCGCGGCGCGCCCGCCCTGCGCGCCAAGCAGTACCAGCTGCTGTGCGTCAGCGGCGTCATCAGCGACGACAACGAGTATGAGGTACGCTCTACTCTCATCATTACCTGCCATCCGCGGCGCGCCCGCCCTGCGCGCCAAGCAGTACCAGCTGCTGTGCGTCAGCGGCGTCATCAGCGACGACAACGAGTATGAGGTACGCTCTACTCTCATCATTACCTGCCATCCGCGGCGCGCCCGCCCTGCGCGCCAAGCAGTACCAGCTGCTGTGCGTCAGCGGCGTCATCAGCGACGACAACGAGTATGAGGTACGTTCTACTCTCATCATTACCTGCCATCCGCGGCGCGCCCGCCCTGCGCGCCAAGCAGTACCAGCTGCTGTGCGTCAGCGGCGTCATCAGCGACGACAACGAGTATGAGGTACGCTCTACTCTCATCATTACCTGCCATCCGCGGCGCGCCCGCCCTGCGCGCCAAGCAGTACCAGCTGCTGTGCGTCAGCGGCGTCATCAGCGACGACAACGAGTATGAGGTACGCTCTACTCTCATCATTACCTGCCATCCGCGGCGCGCCCGCCCTGCGCGCCAAGCAGTACCAGCTGCTGTGCGTCAGCGGCGTCATCAGCGACGACAACGAGTATGAGGTACGCTCTACTCTCATCATTACCTGCCATCCTCGGCGCGCCCGCCCTGCGCGCCAAGCAGTACCAGCTGCTGTGCGTCAGCGGCGTCATCAGCGACGACAACGAGTATGAGGTACGCTCTACTCTCATCATTACCTGCCATCCGCGGCGCGCCCGCCCTGCGCGCCAAGCAGTACCAGCTGCTGTGCGTCAGCGGCGTCATCAGCGACGACAACGAGTATGAGGTACGCTCTACTCTCATCATTACCTGCCATCCGCGGCGCGCCCGCCCTGCGCGCCAAGCAGTACCAGCTGCTGTGCGTCAGCGGCGTCATCAGCGACGACAACGAGTATGAGGTACGCTCTACTCTCATCATTACCTGCCATCCGCGGCGCGCCCGCCCTGCGCGCCAAGCAGTACCAGCTGCTGTGCGTCAGCGGCGTCATCAGCGACGACAACGAGTATGAGGTACGCTCTACTCTCATCATTACCTGCCATCCTTTTCCTAACTTCCAGTTTCACCAGATGCAGCTGAATATCGCTTTAAAATGAAGTTGAAGTTGCCCGAATGCGAAAATTTTAAAACTCCTCCAATATTTCATTTAGAACAATTTTTCCTTTTTAGGGTTCCGTACCCAAAGGGTAAAACGGGACCCTATTACTAAGACTTCGTTGTCTGTCTGTCTGTCTCCAGGCTGTATCTCATAAACCGTGATAGCTAGAAAGCTGAAATTTTCACAAATGATGTATTACTATTGCTGCTATAACAACAAATACTAAAAATTAAAAAATATATATATTAAGGGGGGCTCCCATACAACAGATATGATGTTTTTGCCGTTTTTATAGATAATGGTACAGAACCCTTCGTGCGTGAGTCCGACTCGCACTTGACCGGTTTTTAATTCAACATAAGATCATCGTCATTCTCCTGCACTTATCCCAATTTATTCAGGATCAGCATAGCATGTCTTCTTCCATACTTCTGTAGTACTAGCTGTCACCTTAGTAGTCACTCGTATGAAGGACGTTCTACCAGGCCTCCGTCACTCCATGTACTTGCGCGCTAATAGTGCCTACCGCCCAGCCGTATCAAATTCAGTGCGGTTTTCGCAAGCGAAGCGCGCGCACGCCGTTCAATTTTAATAGTGCTGTTCGTTCGTACGCGTATTACGATGCCGTGTGGTGCCTTATGTGCTGTAGGTGGGTGTAAATCAAGCAAAAGAAGGGATAAACACCTAACATTTTTCCATTTACCTGTCAATGATTTCCATTTACCTGTCAATTTTTTTAAGTTGGTTAAATATTTTATAAATGATAAAATTTTTAACCGCCACATAAAAGTCAGATCATATTCACAGTTCTCAATAACATAGATAAAAGGTTATGTTAATTTAATTTTATCGAAGAGGCAGCCCTGCGATTACTGTGGAATCGCGCGGTGCGAAGCAATCACTGCTGTACGCTTGAGCATTTAGGCGCATTTTAGCATACAGTGGTTGTTGACGCGAGGGAGTAGGCAATTATCGTAATAGGTATTGAAAATTTTCTACTGAGTGAAGTATCTGGACTAATCTGTGGTTCTACTACAAGGAAAAAAACCGGCCAAGTGCGAGTTTGACTCGCGCTTGATTCTAGGTTAAGAGAAACTATACATCATATAGGTTTTCGACACCAAACCTATAGGATACTTCCGGTTGACCTAGAATTGTCCATTTTGGTTAAAAGCAAAGTCTTATAAGCTGTAAGACTTTTAACCAAAATTGACAACTCTTCATATTTTCCCTTTACTTGTGCTGTAAGTTACTCAAGAAGTAAAAAAATTGAAAATTAAGGTAAATTTTGGTACTTACAAGTATTCGCGAAAATCTAAATTTGCCCATATCTCTTTATCGTGTTGACTCAGTACCATGAATGTTTTATACACGTAATAGGGACTATAGACCTCAGTATCTGGTATAAATTTCAACTTGCTAGGTCCACCCGTTCCTGAGAAAATCGGTAGTGACACACGAACAGACACAGACAATAGAATGATCTTATAAGGGTTCCTTTTTTATCTTTTGAGGTACGGAACCCTAAAAAGAACAAGAGAAAGAAAGAAAAATTAGCTTGCTGCGACAACAGCCACTTTAAGAGCGTTTATACAGAAAGTTGGCAACGTCGCAAATAGCTGTCTTATATTTACCTGTTTTAATTAGTTTTGCAATATTACTGTATGGAAATAAGAAATATGGCTAACTAGTGAACTAGAATATTAATATGAATTGCATTTAAAACACTGAATTTGATGTTGTAACCGTTTTAGGTTTAAAAAAGGCATTTGCAAAGTTTCCAAAAACGTTTTTTACATCTAATTTAAATATTCGGTGTTACGACATTAATTATTGCATTTCATAATCAATATTTTAATTCACTAGTTTGCCATATTTCTTATTTCCATACAGTATTAATGCCAAATTAAACAAAACAGCGAAATATTGAACAGCTATTTGCGACGTTGCCCACTTTGCTGCGTGGCTACTGTCGCAGCAAGCTAATTGGTTTAAAACAACAACGTTACAACTCAAGAACTTAATTCTAGACATATAAAGAACAAAAACGTAGTCTATTTTGTATATCAAATAATAAATCACCATGAAGTCATAGTAGGTACGCTTGGTTTTTATACGGATCGTGATACTTGCGTTATCTAGGTATATCTATTCAAGAAAAAGAAAAGACAGTAAAAAAAAAAAGTAGCAGAAGCGGAAGCGTGGCGTAGCGTAGTAGTAGTTAAAGTACCTATTGAATTTATTATGTATCTGTGATTATGGCCGACTGTTGTATGTTAAATGTCATTTGTTGCCAAAAAGGCCCCTATTATATTCTACTGAAATACAATTAACAATTTCGATATATTTTTACAAACAAACTGTATTAATTGAAAACCCTTTCAAACTTTTGTCTTCATTCAAAAATGTTCATACACGGTGTAACAAGACCTTTAACGAAGCCGAATGGCACTTGTTCTCCTCGTCATTGCGATCATTTTTTTGTTCTAGACCATACCTGGGAACTTTGTAGTTACGGAGATTTTGGGGGTCGAAGTTCCAACTTTTTCATGAGTTTTTTTTTTAATACATGTTTTTAGTGTAAGAGGAGCTCGTGGCTAAATAATAATAGCCGCTCGGGTCGATCTTTAGGTTAAGCCGCGCTTGCCTAAGTTTGTCTCTGGATGGGTGACCACCCATTACATACCGAGTTTCCTCCGTGCCTCGAAAAGCACGTTAAGCCGTTGGACCCGGCTGTCATTTGTAGATCTTTGACAGTCGTTAAGATAGTCAGTGGCTCGAAAGTCTGACAACCAGTCTTACCAAAGGGTATCGTGTTACCCAGTGCTAGCTGGGTTGTGGAGGTCAGATAGGCAGTCGCTCCATGTTAAATACTGGTATTCAGCTGCATCCGGTTAGACTGGAAGCCGACCCCAACCTAGTTGGGAAAAAGGCTAGGCAGATGATGTTTTTAATATAAGATTTTTTATAATTTTTACGTAAAGTTACTTAGTTTGATGTACATGATGCTTGGTTGACCGCTTCGTGAAGGGTTTGTTTATACCCTGCAAATATGGTGGCGGCTGCTTTCAACCACAGAACCCCCTGCTATATTAACATTTAAAATTATACAAAAATGACTTCCACAAGTAAACAAATGTATTTCTCTCCTTCCAGGCTAGCAAAGTCCTGCAATCAGTCCGCATCCCATAGGACAGGTGAGCGGGGCGAGTCCCCACGCAGCTGGCAGCTCGCCTGCTGCCTGACGCCGCGAGAGCGCGACACAGGCCGATAGCTAATCTATGCATGCTCACATTTTGATTTGCTTCATTTTGTGCCATTTATGATGAGATTTTGTGCTTAAAATTCACCTTACTTCATGCCTAAAATTCTAATGACTCGAGAAAGTAAATCACAACTACTGTTTTCATGGAACATGTTGAAAGATGAATTTTAGGTATTTAATCTTATCAAACTTAAATCTTCCCTTACAGTCAATATTCCAAAAATTGCTTGTATTTTTTTTTAATTGCATGTAAGAAAGTTAGTATCAATTTCTTTGTACTACAAACTTATTTAAGCCAACTCAACAACACAATTACAACAATTATTTATCATTAATTACCGCCCCATATTATTATGGTCCTGTCAATTATTATTTATTCTTTTGCTAATTTCGGTAATAATTCTTTACTATTAATAATAACATTCTTGAAATGCTTCTGAGCGCGTCAATATATGGAATAAAAGATATCCGTAATTTAGAAGTTAAAAAAAAACGCAATCCTCTTCCAATGTTACCAAAATCATTCAGGAATTTATTTAAAAAGAATATATGTCAAAATATGTACATCAATATAAAATACCGCGTCCCACAATTATGCTTCTTACATGTCAAAAAAAAATAAACGTTAAAAAAATAATGTAACATACGTAACTAGAAATATTGACGCATAAAATATTTTATTTTCAAACTTACAATAATATTCCGACATAACCTATTTGTACTTTAGACTCGATAACATAATTTTAAGTAATAGTACATACCATACAGGCGTGCGTACACATACTTAACACATTAAGAAGCTTGATACTTATGAACCAGTAAAATAATTAAATATTTTACTTTTTAATGAGCAGCTTCAACTGAAGTCATAATATTATCATCTTTTCTTCTTAATAATAATTCCAGTGCCTCCATTGTTCGATTATGTAAAATAAAATTGGAAATATTTGTTTGAACTGTACATAATTAACTTCAATTTTCACTCTTTTTATTTGATTTTGTTATTCTGTCAGTAAACATCTTCATATTTTTCTGACCAAAGCAAGAAATAAAAAAAAAACATTAAAATTCAATGGCTTTCTCTCTTATTAAAATGATGCATTCAACAAAACTAATCTTACGAAGCTAAATTATTACAACGATTATAATTTTATCTACTTTGCCTACCCCAATTCGGACTTGGCGTAATGATATATATATAAAATAAACATTAGTTACCATAGTTACCATAAAAAGATAGTTTTATACCAAATTAGCGGGTGATTTCATGAAACATCTAGTCGTAGCGTTAAGCAGTTGGTAATTAAATATAGTTAAAATAATAATTATGCTTTCAAGACATTGCCTTCGATTAGTTTAAGTCAAGTTTAGAATTATCTATGGAGTAGATTGAACCTTTCACAGACCAAGAGATATCCCGGTTCGATTGGATGAAACCATAATATTAAACTTGGAATAATGGAATTCATAAACATTTTACATGCTTTGAACGTACTTGCTAAATAAACAAAGTCTTGCTTCGGGTATAGACCAAAGTATAAAACATGTGTTCTACATGTTGTGTTTACTGACTTCGTTCATCGTTTACACCTATAGCAAGTTTTACAAACTATTTCTAAAGAACTGAATAAAACACTTAAACATTTCTGAAACAGCGTCAAATGTGTCACTGTTTTTTTTTTTGTTATTGTGTCAGTATATGTCTTCTTATTTTTCTGACCAAAGCGATGAGTAAAAAAAAACAAACAAATTCACAATGGTTAAAGATTTACCATTTATTTTAATAGGACAGAATCCTATTAAAACAAATGGTAAATCTTTAACAAAACTTGTCGAAAACATTATTTATAATTTGTACTTAGTGGTAACACGGGTTTGTGAAGACTCCATCTATTCCAAAGTCTAAAATAAATAACATTAGGTGCGACCATCGTGTAAATGTCAGCATTACCCGGTCAGTTAACGTACATTCAGTTGTATTGATTCACGTACACTAACCGGGCAATGTTAACATTTCCCTTACCCATTTATAGTTGATGTAACAATTAAAAATAGATAATATGTAAGTACATAATATAGTCGTGGAAATTAATTGTCATGTAAGTTGATGCTTTCGTCAATTAGCCGTGCTTGACTCACACAACTGTTGATTCGAATGTACGGATTTTTAATTCGGTAATCAATTCGCTTAACAATTACTTTCCCCGAGTTTCCGTATTCAGTGGCTTGAAAAACATGAGATATTAGTTATTTTGCACATTGGGAGTTCCTAAAGGGATTGAGTAGGTACCATAAATTATAGCATTTTTAACGAAGAAGGTGCTTTTATTTTATTTAACTTTTTAATATATATAAGCACAGCTTTTAACACGTTGATTCCATTTAACAAAATGCCTAAAAATTTTATAAAATTTTTAACTGGTTGTATTTAATCATTTGTAACATTTTAATTACCTGTAACTGGAATAATATTTATTGTAATAATACCTAGCCTGTACTGTCCCACTATTGGGCAAAGCTTTGTCGACTACGGACCACTCCTTACAAAGAGCAGGCCTGTGTCCGAATAGTGGGAACATTAGCCTGAGTATGCTTAGTTGTAAAAATGATTTAAATGTTACAAAAGCTTAAATACTTAAAAAATCTTTTAATCATGATTGGCTTAAAGCATTACCTTTTACATTAACATTCTAACTTTTATCTTTATATCTTGTTAATTGTGTCAATTATATGAAAAAAAAAACTAACAAATTTTCTTCTATTAATATTGTCTTTTTTGTTAATTCGTCTACTAAGTGTTGTTTGACCAAATTGTTGTTTAAGTGGTTAATAAATTGTTGTAACAATATTATTTCTAGTTCTATTTTATGTACTCGAGGAGTCTATTTCATTCTGTGATTATATTTTCTTTGTAGACCCGACCCTGTTTATGTCAGGGTTTATGTTATATATTATAGATATATTATAGATTTTTTATCTAGCGACCCGCCCCGGCTTCGCACGGGTGCAATGTGTATACATATAAACCTTCCTCATGAATCAGTCATCTATTGCCGAAAACTGCAATAAAATCCGTTGCGTAGTATAAAAGATCTAAGCGTACAGACTGCGGGAGCGACTTTGTCTTATACTATGTAAAGACTAAATGATGGTCAAAACCACATCAAAATCGATTTTTAGTTTACAAGATCTGTGCGGTATTGAACTATTGTTTGTCTCTGCATTACCCAAAGGTTGACTAGTAGAAAATACATATGGCATTAATTCTGCCTCCGTACATTTGTGCATAAAGTTTTAAATAAATACAGACAGACACGAAATTGCGACTGTTTTATACGAAGTATAGAATATAGTTATTTCCGTATTTTGAACTGAATTACTACTTTATTAAAAACATTTTTGCTCATTGAACGAAGTCGACTGTAAAATATAACTTTCTCTGAATACAACGAATTGTTTTGTCAAGATTTTTCTATTAATAAACTATTTACTATCTGAATTCATTAATAGTGTAAATACGTTTTGTAATCACAGAATCAAATGAACTCCTAAAAAGTGCAATGATAGTAAAATGTATAAAAATTTGAAATGTGAACTAATTGGAGATTTTCTTAATTAATATTAATTGGTGTTATTGAATGTTGGGAACAAAATAGATGGGTCGATGTGAGAAAAATGTGTGGCGGCAACAACTTAAAATTATAAAAATAATATGTTGTAAAACAAAGCCAAAGAGGCTTGAAAAATCAATGTGACTTAAGTTTGTATGTTTCGCAGGGACCATTCATGTTAATGTCCAGCTCTTAGGCCTGTTTGCACCAAAAAATACTAAACACAGATATAACACACGACACAGTCGTTTAAACCTGGAGATAGAATTATGTTTATGATGTTGATCATGAATATAATTCTGTCATGACACTAAAAGAATTCAGTGATAATATGTGGTGCAAAGGGGCATTGGTTCTGATAAGGACTGTTGTTGTTCCAACCTAAACGGGCTGTCCTGACACAAATGTGTGTGTGAAATCATAGACGCAAAGTTTTTTTTTTATCAAGCACCAAAATCACTGCTTCAAATCTACATTATAATAAAACATTGTAAAATCGTGTGCAACTATCTCAATCCTTATCAGGTTAGTCTTATCAATTATTTAGTAAAAATCAAGTGAAGATTATTTTTAATAAGTAGACAATGATTTCAGTCAATAGTTTAACTAGAATCAGTCTGTAATCTACATAATTTTAATTTTACTATATACGCCGACTTTTTTGTGGTTTTAGACAAGATCTGTTTTTCATAATCGTGAATCTGCTAACTATCAAACACATACTACTACTACACTACTACTACTACTACTTAGTACTTATTCACTAACACATATGGACCTTGTTGTACGGAATAAATAGTTATTTGAGTTGATTTGAAATGCCCAGACTTTTTCATGACCCTTTATTTAGTGTTTTGTCGTCATTTGCTAAATTAAAATTATTTATCCTGTACTATTAAACGAGCAATATTTGTGTATTTCTAAACCCGTTCTCGAAAACGGCTATAACGATTTCGATGAAAGTTGCAATGTTGGGGTTTACGGGGGCGAAAAATCGATCTAGGTACTAGTTTACTTACATCAAATTTGATATGATTCGACCATTTTACCCCGAAGTTTAACTAAACCATTTTTGGTGGGTTTAATATTTATTTAATATTTATAATCATTTACTTAAAAAAATATCACTAACTTGCCATTTAAAACCACAAAGAAGTCAGGGTGTTTAAAGTAAACAGTTAAGCCAAGTATAGAGGTTGTTCGTGCGTGTGACAGAGACAGTGATACATGCTTTAGTACAAATGCTAAGGGTAAGCCAGTTTGTGCTGTTACATTTAGTTAGTTATATTATACCTTACGTCGCGAACTAATCGAAGCGAGCGGTCGCGCGAGTCTCGAACGTCACATTTATATGTGACGAAAGCGCCCTCTACCGGCGAATATACGCGATGGTCGCGTGTTCGCGTGACGATCGCTTGGGTTAGTTCGCGGTCTTAGTTTTATTAGGCGGGCACTGAGAGAAAACGGTGGCTTCATTTACACAAAAAGTGAGTTAGTATGTCTAGGCATAAATTGGGCAATAATGTGTCTAGGTTACAGTCGGGCAGGAATATGTCTTGGTAAAAATGAACAAGAAATATCTCAAGGCAAAGCTTCTTGGTCTAATTCTTTTTAAAAGTGAAGCGAAGCCATTGTTATATTTTTGTGCCCAAATAACCCTAGTCATAGCTAGTATTAGGAATGCTACCTGGTTAACTGTGATGTTTAATAGTTTTGTGTACAAGCAGAGTTGAAAAACTGAGTAAATGTGATGATCAATGCTATATTCTCCTCTCTATAAGCAGCATATGAACTGAAAATTCAGGACCTTAAATAAATAATAACCTATTTAGTTTCTGCACAGAAAATAGTTACAATATCATAGTTATCCAAATAACATTTCGGTTTTAATTCAATTAATATAAAATGCACTCATTCATGTGATATTTACTGAATACTATATCTCACTAATTCATGTTTTATTCATAAAGAAATATCATACATTTTAACAGTGCTATGAAACTTATGAAAAAAAATGAAAATGTGTAACATTTTTCGTGTAATGTCAAAATGTATGGTAGAAATATAATTAATTGTAAAAATGCTTACGTTTCACTGATGTAAATGATGTATTGATAGACAAAAACCTGTGATAAGACGTACGTCTAGTCACTACACTCACTGTTAGATTTGATCGCTTCGAAAACAACATAAAATGTTACTTACAGAACCTAGATTCTATTTAGTTACTATAAAAATCTAAGACCGACATTTAGAAGCGTTACTTAGCCCGTACAGACTGGCTAAACGGCATTCCTGTCACTTAATTGAGATAGAAACATGTCTAAATCAAAGTTAACACAATATGCTTCGACTAAGACATGTCTCATGTTGTATGTGACAGAAATAACGCTTAGCCGAAGTTCGTTCACAGTAACGTTCATAGATGACGGCCTCAGTATTTTTTTTTAGATCTCTGATGTATTAAAATCTCTTTAAAATTAACTAGCTAGTCTTGAATTTTCTGTCACTAGTTTTGTTATGAAGAAATTCAGATATAATTGTTGTAACTTGAACATTTGATTCTATGCTGTGTATTACTATATTATGTTGTTGTTTATGATGTTTTGTGAGCGATGAAACGTATGTAACATAATAAGTCGGAGCTGTAATCAGTCACCATGCCTTGTATCGGTAGTGAGGAGCGGGAGCTTCATAGGAACAGCTAGGCTGTGCTAACATGTAATGTTTCTTCAATAAACATATTGTAAGTTACCCACTAAAGAGTTTTATTATTTACCTACATTTTTGTGACCCGCCAGAAAATGGTACTCATGCTACTTACTGTACCCCAGTTTAGAAGCCTTTGCTAAATTTTTTTGAAAAATTTCAGGTTTTGTTAAAGTTCAATCCCGGTTTTTTCGTCATTGCATTAGGGCCGATGTCCCGGGATCGTGGTATCGAATCTTCCTATTCTAATTCCCCTGAAGGAAAATGATTCTGTTGTAAACTAAAATAAAGGACGCATAATATGTCTTTCTCTCCTAAAAGCCTTGGAACAATATCTAGTAGGGTAAGTCCGGGGGAGATGGCCCTACTAACTTTAAGGATTCATAGCTAGGAAACCAAGTACAATAAAACAACCATTTTAATCACAAACGTAACAGTATTTATACTTCTAATAAAATTTTAATTGAAATCAGTCTTTGAATCAGTTTAACTTAGATTTATTATAGATTTAAAAAAACTTCGACTGGCCATCTCACCCGGAGTGTCCGGGAGTGATGGCCACAGGGCTCGGGGGGAGATGGCCAGTAGTTTTTTTGCCTTTCCCTTTACCCTTCTTGTCTTTGAGTCTTTGTTTTTCCTTGTTGCCGCAGTTTGAACACATGTCCTCGAGCTCTGTGCAGTTTTCATGTACCCACAGCTTGCATATACTACATTGTAGCCAATCTTCAACCAGTTGAGTTTTATAATAATTCTCACCGCAGCATCTGCAGTTGTCCTCTTCGTTTTCATCCACTTCACTTCCAGAGGAATCAGGGAAATCGATTGGTATTTCCTCACAACTACTGTCTGAGATTCTACGAATAGCTTTAGTTTTCTAATAGTCTTTTTCTCTTTAGTTCCATCAGTCTTTTATTCTTGTTTTATAATCCTCGGTTTCTTACCTTTATCTTCCTTTGCTGTTTTTTCTTTTTCTTTTATTTTACGTTTTTCTATATGGTCTTCGGATGTCAAAAGAATGCTTACTTGCTTAGCACGCTTGCGGACTTCATAAAGTTTTTTAGGCAATGGCGATACTTCATGCAATACTCTTGTCGGTGTAGGTTTGTTAGGTGATGGCTGAGTTCCGGATGTACTTGGAACTGGGTCTGATACCACGGAAACTGTTGCTGGTTTATAGGAACTGGTTTCATTATTATTAAACTGGCCTCCTTCAACAGGCAGCTCATCGTTTCCACTAAACGCATACTCAGGGATAGCTTCTGGGTTAAAAGGATAAACGCCGGTGGATCTAAATGCAGAAGTCGCATTTGCACAGGTAGCTGCTTTTCCCCAACCTTCATTTAGCAAAGCCCCAAATTGATTCCTGGTTAGACGTCGTCCCGGATTTCGCTTTATCCACAGCCTGGAGGCTTCGTAGAAATAAGTCTTAAAAGCTTTAAAAACAGCAACATCCAGCGGCTGCAGGTAATGTGAAGTATGGCTTGGCATTGAAAGTAAAATGATATTATTTGCATTTGCAAACTCTAACATTTTTACCGAGTTACAGTGGGTAGAATGACCATCAAGTAAAAGAAGAACTTTTCCTGGCGGTTTTCGAGGCAAAAACTGATCCTTCAGCCATTCCAAAAAAATGTCAGATGTTATGTAGGCAGACTTTTGGGACATAAAAACGCGAGAGCCAGGTGGTAACCCGTCTTCAAACTCTGGTTTTTTTCTTTGACCTTTCATTATGCATGCTGGTGGCAAAAAAATTCCCTCTGCATTACAACAGGCAATAACTGTAATAAAGTTGTTTCTCCTTTCTCTGTTGATGTTGACATAACTACAGCTTTGGAGCCTCTCTCAGCCAAAACATGTCCAGGACGATTGTTTAGCTGCAATCCTGTCTCATCCATATTAAACAAATGACCAGGTTGGTTCAGCAAATCATTTTCGATGAGGACTTTTTCTAGCATTTCAAAATAAGCTTTTACTTCGCTTCTGTTCATGCATTGGCTTCTAGCATAAGACACTCCTTCAGACTTTCTCAAGGAAATGCTAGTATTCCTTTTCAAAAATAGTTGCACCCAATCATATCCAGCCTTTTCAGTAGCCATGTTGAATTTGTGTTTAATGTGCAATTGTTCCGCGAAATTGATAGCGATTCTTCGGAAGTCATCAATAGTCAGAGGAAAGCCTTTAGACTGCATACTCTTTATATGTGTGCACAATCTCATTTCATTCTCAGTACCAAATGTACAAGATGGACCCATTGGTCCCTTAGTATTTTTGTTTAATTTTACTCTTCTGGCCAAAGTTTTTCTGGGTATACCATAGACAATGGAGGCTTTGTACACAGACATTGTTTGTTTACTTACTTCCTCCATTGCCATTTTTAGGTCTGCCTCATTCCACGTTCCTCTGGTAGACGTCGCTTTTCGCACGTAGTTATTTGGCATCTATAAAAAATATTTAAGCCGAATAAAAATATTTAATATGTAAGCTGTGAAGCTAAAATACCGCTTAAAATTTTATGGTCATCACTCCCTGAAAAAATAGGGTCATCTATCCCAAATGCCCGGGAGAGATGGCCATATAATTTTTAAAAAGTATGATGCAATCTTTAACGGTAATTTTTAGGTTAGAATACGAAAAAAGTTATGAACTTCCCAATAAAACATTAAAAACAAGCGAATTTGAAAAAATCTTTTAGTGACCACATAATATGTTAACCTCTTATCTTAGATCATGCATCTGTTATAAAAACAATGTGGAATTTACTTACTTTTGAATTTTTTTTTGCAAAAGAAACACACAGCCACTTGTCGCCAACCTCACAACGAAGCGAACTAAAGTTTTACTAACGCCATCTGTGTATTATAACTTGCAATATGATCGACTGGTCATCTCTCCCGTACGGCCATCTCTCCCGGAATTACCTTAGTCCAATTTCATGTTTTCACCTCCATTATGCGAGATTTGAACGCTCTGGTCTATTGCTAACGCTTGGTTTAGCACCGAGAATTGAAATTCCAACATTGCAATAATATTTACACTGTCGCTTAGTGTTAGTGAGATCATAGGTATTCAGGTATAATGGATGAACAGCTAGTTGGTGACCAAGAAAATAGGCTGATAACTGATTTAGGATGATTGTAGTGGACATTTTCAATGCTTATTAATTTATTTTTTATTAAGTAGTATATGTAGTAAATATAAAAAAAAAAAAAAAACTTTTGCATGAGCATGTATATTAGTATAAAAAAAAAAAAGATGGACTCACGTAGATTCTAAGTTATTCTAATAAGTTTAGTATAATGTAAGTGTCCAATGTAGGAGCACGAATGTAATATTAAGTAGTAAACCATGCAAACAAAAGAAAACAATTTCAAACAAGGGCGCGGACCACCATGTCTGCGGTAGATAAATCTTAAATAAAAAAAAAAAATGCTTATTAATTGATTTGCATTTTTACATCTTGGACACTCGTTACAGGTAGTCAGTAGCCTGAGTCTAACAATCGACTGGTTGTCACGCCAAGGCTAACTGGGTTGTGGCCTTGTGGGGGTCAGATAGACAGTCGCTTCATGTAAAATACTGGTATTCAGCTGCATCCGATTAGATTGGAAGCCGCTCCCAACATAGTTGGGAAAAGGCAAATGACAATATGATTGGTTTTTATTTGGGTAATTATTACAAAGAAAAAAAAACAAGATATTTTGGTAAAATCTTTATTTTCAAAAAAGAAAATGGTTCACAAAATTACAGAGCTGTCATAAGACAACAAATGTTACCTTGCACATGCATTACATTAATATACGAAAATACATAAATATTGCCTAAAATTACTTTATTCACTGAACACATGCAGTTACATTCATTCGGCTTGCTGAATTCGTCACTCGTATAAACATAATATAAATTCTGTCTTAGTTACATAAGGATTTTATTGCCATACATACGAAGTTAATTTAATTATCATGAAGTTGATTTTATATAATACGATACATGACTTTTAAACAAGTTTATTTCAAATTTGATATGACATATGGAAGCTTGGTAACTTGCAAAGAAAAATAATTGCTGCAGAACCAAATATCATGATGATATAATGATTAATTTTTGACGTGTGAAAGTGTTTTTCTAAAAAAAAAACTGTTTTTAGTAATAAATAACATTTCATTATTCAGCTTTAAATTTTTTAGCGATAAATAATTTACATGCAACTTTCAGATATCAAACTAAAAATTAAGCTTTTCAAACATTAATACTCTGAATTAGAATACCTATATCTTGTTCCAATACGATCTTAACTTAATGTGATGTTGGTACCACCATTTAACTTAAACTTAAAAACTACTTCAACAGAGATTTCTTTTATTCGAAAAACTCAACTTTGATAGCAGTTGTAAAATACTTATACGATATTAGAGTTAAAAATACATATTTCATAGATGTTAATGTCACTTTTCTAATTTTATCTTGAAAAGGACTAGTGTAGTGTAGTATTACAACCAATTTGTGGAAGCTGAAGCCAAATAACAGGTGGTACAATTCTGTATGTCCACAACTAGTTTCATGAAAACCCTGTTGCCGTTTTTACCCGACTGGAGAGGGTAATGAGTTTGTCAGCCTATATTTATGTATGTCTGTTCCTTTGTGGCACTCTACAAATTAAACGCGTGAGCCGATTTTGATGATTCTTACAACAATACATTTGCTTTAATAATGCGAGTGTCATTATAGACATGACAGTTATCAACATTTTATATGGCGACGACCGAAACCAATCGTGTCACAGTGGTCTGTTATTGCAATGGGCTTTGCCTTTACGGAATTGTACACATTATCGTGCCAAAAACTTCAAAGTTTTCTGGATGTTAAAATTAAATAGATACAAATTCGGTATATATTACAAAATGGTTGATGTGATGTTTACTTTTCAACAGAGATAAATAAAACTAAAAGGCTCTTCTACACGAACATTAAGGACAACATTGACATGGCTTGTCCAGCAACTCAATAAAATGAGATTATTGGTTAGCACGGTGAAATCTTTATTTCATTTCTGACAATTGTGTGAAAAATATGGGGGTGAGTGATACAAAAGTTTTCTGATACTGATAAACCAATCGTGTAGAATAACCTAAAAATTAAACATAGTTATAATTATGAGACATATACAGAGATAATCCTAACATAACATACCGCAAGTTTCCACAGACAAGCTTACTTAATTACGTTATTATTATTTTGTTTATAAAATGTACTCTATGGACTTAGTTACCCTGCAATCGTTGGAAGGACACTGTCGATTGTCTGTGGAAATTGTTTATGGGAATAGACGGATTCATTATAGTACATAATGTGAGCTTTGATACAATACATGCATAACTTAGAACATCCAAGTCTTTTACGTGCGTTTTTAAAAGGCCAGTTAAGTCTCTGTTGTATTTAGTTGTCTTAATAATGGAAGGGCCAGGGCAACATACATCATTGTAGCATACAACATACAGCCTGACACTGACCTACAAATTGCAACAAAAACGTAAAAAAACCGGCCAAGTGCGAGTCGGACTCGCGCACGAAGGGTTCCGTACCATTATCTATAAAAACGGCAAAAAAAATCATATCTGTTGTATGGGAGCCCCCTTAATATACCCTTTGGGTACGGAACCCTAAAAACTAATTTCGCGGGTTGCCCTGGCGCTCCCCGCAGATTGAATGGATCAGGTTTTTGTAAACCGAGCGTACAGTCCTGTCCCAGCTATTTTGGTCTGATTTTGTTTAGCATCACAGACAAAATTAAAATGATCTTTATACTTGTTACATTAAGGTTGCTAATGTGTTGCTGGTGTGACAGGTAAAATATCTACGACAGGACTGCAATTGTAAAATAATATATCATTTATTTTCTCTACCCAAGTTACTTAATGCTAGGGTTACAGTGGAGCATGAACACGGAATTAACTTTGTGAGAGACTGGTGCTTGAAGTAGGTCTCTATACAAACCTGTATTACAAGTCACCAGAATTAAGTGTGCATAACCTTGCTGTAAGAGACTATAGAAATAAATAATGATAATTAAGTAAATATTAACAAAACTATGTCATGATAATGTCTTAACTGAATACAAGTAATTAGTTACAAAAATCCGTCTATTCCGTATAAAAAATTGGACAAAAAAAAAACCTTTACGAAATACTGATCGTAATTTAGGAACTACAATATAGCCGTAAAAAGATTCGAATATGATTTAATGTTCAGTACTTCGTATGGGTGCTAACTGGGAGACTGGTTACACGACAGACATACTTTAAGGGCGTTTAGTACTTACTCATTAAAATGAACCACTTTTATTTTGGGCTCAAATATAAAACTACATAATTATTAATATGATAAATCTTAAAAGTTTTTTTTAACGCTGGAACTACCAGTCACATTTGAAAATCTCTCGAGGACGGTTATAGACTATTAAACATCACGCTACGACCAGTAGGGGCCGAGCAAGAAGTGAGAAACGGGTGAAACCCATAGGACACAGTAAAACTATATAATTAGTCCACTTATTGTCGCATAACTCGAAACAATTTAGCAACAGCTGTTTTAACATAATTATTTCAAAGTTAGTGTTGTAGTAGAAATTGATCATATTTACCTATGAGTACATAACCCCCTTAAAATAAGTGCCTCGATAAACCAATCACCCAACAGTTCATACAATTTGGAGAGCGTACGTATATAAAGGACACTAGCGAAGTAACCATTCTTGCCATAGACAAACCTCTTTATCACAGCTGTTAAAATGCACACAAAAACAATGCATCGTCCCTTGTAATAAAGCTAAGTGCGAACATGGCTTAGCGGGTGGTCCTACTGATGTGGTACGGTTATTATTCTATTTTAAGTTGATGGCAATAGGCTCGCCCCTTATTACATGGGACTTAACCATAACCGGCGAAATGTGGGTGTACTATTAGTTATACCTCTGTCTAACCCTACGAAGATTACGGGCGTGATTTTGTTTATGTAATTACTTGAAAATAATAAAGAAAAAACTGGAAACGTCCGAAAATACCAAAAAAAATATTAAAATTGAATATTGAAATTAAGATTCGCTTGCCGCATACAAACATATTTAAAATCATTCTGTAATTTCATTTTCAAGTTTGACAGAAGCATATTTATGTTTTAAATGCGTTTAGAATTAACGTATTATTTACGAAGTGAGGAAAGAATCAATCTGCAGATAAAATAATAACTCTATCACCACAACTCAGTGTGACCCCACCCTCATAATCTTAATATCTATGTCTTACGGTAAAAAAAGTAACGAGACTTGCCTATGGTCGGTTGCGAGCAAAGCTACGCGCTACTGGTTAGCTAAATGGCTCTGAATTTTCCTAAACCTTTGACGTAGAAAAATAAATAAATAATTAATAAAAAATACTTACAAAATTATAATTATTTCAAGAAATCATCGATTTCGTGGATGTAGTTGAGAAAAGATTTAGAAGGCACTTTTAAAATCGCATTCATAAACATCAATTTAACTATAGGAAACATCTATGGCAGAGTTTCCAAAGGGGCTGTCTCCACGATATTATCGTCGTTGCCACGTATTTCTATACACTCTCTTAGAGGCCGTCTCCACGAGCGAGAGAATCGCGGCGATATTATCCCATACAAATACGTAATATCGCCGCGATTCTCTCGCTCGTGGAGACGGCCCCTAAGTAACAGAGTAAGAAGACAAGATAATTTCAAGGAGATGTCTTTTTTTACAAATATTATAAGGCACAATATTAGAACATGCCCGAGATATGAATGTTGTAACATTCAAAGTTTGTATGTTTAAGCTTGAATTATTTTATTAAATCAGCACATTAGATCTTAGTTAATTACCAACGCGAATATCAATCTTTATTTGGTATTCAAAATATCACACAACTCTGGCATGTATAATGTTGCCCAAAATTATGAAAACGACAAGAAAAAGTATGAGTTGTAACCTGAAATGGTTACAACTCATACTTTTAATGACTGAATATTATTATTTTCAGAAATATCAATCTCGAATGAGACGAACATAGAATGGGACATAATTTTGACTATTTTAGAATATTCTCAACTACAGACACAAAAAACAATCGTTATTATTTTGTTGTCCACGACTTTGGTCCCCGGATCGGATCCGTGCCTTACCTCTATCAGTACAATTTGGTAAGCTAATCTATTCGATAACTAACACTGGTACGCGCGACGACCAATCAAGCTATGAAAACCAAATTAAGCTGATCTCTCATCGTAACGGAAGCTCGATGTGTCGCCGAGTGTACAACTTTGAGAAATGTAAACGAAAATAAATTATGTTCTTAGCCAATGTGATACACCTCTGCCGAACACTTCGGAGATTACAGGCGTGAATGTTGTAAAATATGAGATGGTCTTCTCGTTTTTAATGAGAATAAATTCGACCGACCACTCCTACGTAGAATGTGTACGCAACTACGGAACAGTTTGCCATTGTAGCTGTGCGGTTCATTTGTTCGGCAGCTGGGCATCCGTGCGAACCATATTCGTGAGTTGCCTGCATTTCCATACAAAGCGAAGCTATGGCTGCATTGGAGTGGTGCCTTTTTGTACAGTCGCTATCGCATCAAGTCACCACAAACTGTCAAATTAACTCATTCGATTTTGAACTTAACCATGAACATTTTATGGTTTAAAATCATTTGGTAGGAAATTTGACAGTTTGTGGTAACTGCGGCTGTACCACATTATATCACATTGACTCATCGTTTACATTTCATCGCGCGTCCTCCTCGCAAATTGTATAACATGCCATTACCAAAAGCGTTGAAGCAACAAAATTAAGATTAAGTTTGTGTTGTGACGGACAAATGTAGGCAAGCATTACCTTTTTGAAAAAATGTAACATTGATATTCATTAAAGAAGTTTTAGCTGTTGAATTGCCACTTGGTAGGTTTGATCAGGGCTAGGCACATCAAAACACTTAATTACATGCGAATTTTGTCTTTTATACACCCCTCCTACATTTCTCCGCCACAACATACAGCATGCGCGCGCGCACGGTTTCCTTACACTTACACACTACATATGAGTCGGGTTTCCTACGAACCAACCGTCATCGAAATCCAAGGGCGCGCCGGTTCCATATAAATACATCACAATATATATTTACACACTAAACAGCCTTTTTTTGAGTTTTTTTTTTTCTTTATTTACTTTTTAACAATACAAAAGGAATTATTTTCTCACTTGTAATCTTATTAGAAGTGGGAAAATAATTTCTTTTGCCTTTTTTTAATGTTCTAGGAGATTAGCAGTTTGTTATCATACCTACATAAAAATAAATAAAGTTGAAGTGTCTGTTTGTAATTTAAAAATAACAGCTTTTTACTGAATTCATAAGAAAAGTATATTAACGTTTAGCTCACGGCTGGACCTATTTTGACGGGACTTTTACTGGCAGATAGCTGATGTTATAAAGAGTAACTTAGGTTACTATATTTTTTATTTTTTATTATTATGAGCCTGATATGTCCCACTGCAGGGCAAAGGATACTTTTGTTTTAGAAAAATAATTACGATTCCGTGCAGAAAAATTTAAACCCGTGAAATGTTAACAAAATCCGATTCAAATAGAGAAGTTATATTTTTTTTAATAATTTTGACTTATGTTACTTACTCAAAAATATAAAAAAATAAATATAAAAACTGCTAATATCCTAGATAAATAACAATTTGTTTAGAATGTAACTAGTCTGAATTCGTAGTCGCACGAATCAGAATCTCCTCGCATACATTTGTGATAGTACGTGAAAATTGTAACAATGTGTGCTATAACAATAATATCTAACGTCAGACATGCTTGAGGGAATATTTAATAAGTGTATATTTTGAGAAAGATTTATAAAATTTTAAAAAGGTGTCATAAAAAATGCCCTGTTTTTACCATTTGGTCAGGGCATTTTCAAAAGTTTTAAGTATAGAAAAATGTGTAAGAAATTATCTGTTTTTGTTTGTTTACAAATGATCTTCATAACTTGACATTTTTTTATAGAACAAAGATCTCCGTCCAATCGGCCATCACGTTTCCAAAGATCGTCCCAAGCTACCATCCTGTAACTACGTTAACGAATCTGGTTTTTTAGATTATGAACGCAGTCTGGATTTATTAAATCTAACTGGACACTTGTTAGTGTACTTAAGAGCTCTGCCTTCCCCTTTAGACACGCAGGCGATATGTTTAAAGCCAATCAATCGATCAGCAATGACCAACTGCACGAAATCTATCACAACAATCAATAAGTCACCTTAACAGCATGTCTGACTCTCCCTCTAAATCTTCACGCTTTCTCCTCATTGAGGGGTTGTTCCTCGTGCTGCTTCTCCACTTCAGTGGTGGGTTTAGCGTTGTTCCAGGGTTGTAGATCCCCGGAGCCAAAGCTGACGAAGCAGAGGGCGCCTGTGATGTATGTTCCTGCGAGGATGTAGAAGACGATCTTCCATTGTTCAGGGGTGTTCTGTGAAGAGAAATAGAGGATTATTTGATTGAGCAAAAGATTTATAGGGTAAGATTTTGGTAAAGCCACGTTGACACGATCAGAGTATGCTCGGACCGAGTGGACTCGGATACCTACTCGTATTGTGGCAACCAATACCAACCCATCAGAGTGCGCTCGGATTATGGGTTGCCACACTTGTCACAATGCGAGTTGCGACCGAGTAGGTAATGTAGTCCGAGCATACTCTGATCGTGTCAACGCGGCTTATGGTAAAATTGCGGGTGAATATCAGAATTTTATACCGGAATACTACTATCACAGCTTTTTATTCAATAACTGAACTACTGAGGAGCTCGTGGTTAAATAATAACAGCGTGTTTCCTCCGTCCCTAGGAAACACGTTACGCCGTTGGTCCCGGCTCTCAATTGTAAATCTTTGACAGTTGTTACAGGTAGTCAGTGGCCCAAATGTCTGAGAACCAGTCCTACCAAGGGGTATCTAATTATCCAGTACTACTCTGATTATGAAGGTCAGATAGACAGTCGCTCCATGTAAAATACTGATATTCAGCAGCATCCGGGTAGGCTGGAAGCCGCTCCCAACATAGTTGGGAAAGGTTTAGGTAGATGATGAGGTTTGACTTACAGTTTCCTTAGTCAGTTCTCCGACCATGAAAGTGGACAGCCAGCCGCCGAAGGAAGACAGAGTGTTCGCCAAACCGAAGATTGTGCCTGTAATTTTACATTATTATACAGTATAGGTATGAGCTAACATCACATATTTACGCGTGTATTTATAAAATGTTATCCTCTAGGTGGAAAAACCTTTTTTTCTAACTTTTCCTGTTTACTTTCAATATTATGCACCAGAAAGTCGGGAAACGTACAGCACTAGGTAATAGGTATGATTTGGTACTATTATATACATGTGGAAGCTTGTAATTAGCAAATGTCCCTACTTATGGATGATATTTAAGATTGTTATTAGTCTGTAAGCTTTCTTGTGTCTGTGAGCAGCGGTGGCCTAGTGGTGGTGGCCCCGACTTCAGTAAGTCGTGGGTTCGAACCCAAGCAGGCGCATTACTTTGTGTAATTTATTTCATCACCGCTGCTCTCAAAAACGGTGAAGGAAAACATCGTGAGGAAACCGGCATGTCTTAGAACCAAAAATTCGAAGTCATATGACATCTACCAACCCGCACTGGGCCCGCGTGGTGGATTATAGCCTATTCCCTCTCATAGAGAGGAAGCCGTGTGTCCCAGCAGTGGGAACATTATAGGCTGAATATGCTTATGCTAAGCTTTCTTTAAAATTAAATAAATAACAAATAATGGGTAGATACATTTTATGCTGAATGGTGTCAATGATGTTATTTTAGTGACGCAAAATAAATTTAAAGTTGTTTATTTAAGTTATTTATACATTCAAACATATATGAATGTACTTACCACTGAAGTTAGGCGCGATATCCAGTCCATTGCCGAGGTAGCCGGCAGTCACAGCGCCGTTGATGGTGAGCGCTGACGTGAAGATCGCGATGGACCACACGCGGTCGCCGCCGAGATACGCCTGAGCTATCATCAGCAGACCTGCGGAAGAATTGATTGAATTAGAGGTGAAGGTAATCGTGGAATATGAAGAGATCAAGGGATCACCTTATAACAGAATATTTTTAATCTTACTACAGTGTGGTGAAGAGACTGAGCTTTATGAGCCCCATCCTCGGTTAACACCTTATACCACATTAAACTTACACAAGTGTGTATACATTCTTTTCTGCTCTCCTCTCATGCTAATTCTAGCCACAAAAGGATAGCTCATGACGCCGTAACTATCCATATAGATAGTCAACGAATCAATGAGAGGCTAACTATCTTCCATGATACGTACCATGCAATTAACTTGACGGTTATAAAACAAGTACGCACCACCTCTTATGGGACTTACCTCAGTATGGGAAAGACTTGGAGCTATACGTCATGTATAGCCCCATCCCATACTGAAGTCTAAGGAAGCATGAAGACATAGTATCCTATAATTCAATCAGCTAGCTCTTACCGGGCAGTCCTACAGCAAATCCAGTGAAGAGTTTCCTAGCGGCCGTGGTGGACAGCTTCCCACTCCGTCTCAGCGAGTCGGCCAGCACTGATGATGCGAGGGCGCACAGGTACTTGCCGAGGTACGGCAGAGAGGAGAGGAGGCCGTTCTGTGGACAAGAAAGGGAGATTATAATTTATTCGGTTTAAAACTTTGTCTATGAAAGCTTGAAAAGGGAGATATTTGAGCCGAGGCCTGGTTTCCGCTTGTTTCACCTGGTAGATGGTGCTAATTCAGACCTGGACTGGCCTTGGAATTACAAATTCTGAAATTAATATCTTAATTGTAATCTAATCCTTATAATTTTTTATTGCATAATGTAAGTAAATGAAATTGTTATTGGTCTGATTTGGTATTGTAGATATAGCTAGCTTTATGTTAACTTAGCTATTTAAAAATTTCAAAACATCTGTTAATTTTGGTAATGCCCATCTAGTGGCAACCACTGATCTTTAAATATGTTTTATCTGTGGATAATGCAGTGGACTACAACATTACCACTTAGTTGTGTTAATCTTATGTTTTATATATGTTGTAGTTGTTTATTATCCCTCAATAAATAAAATAAAAATTCCTAAGTAAGTAAAATATCTTAACAACCCTAAACTAAAAGTTACTGAAGATGTTTGCATGTTGATGACGTTTTCCTAAATCAAAACAAACGTTGTGCTCAAATTCCTGAACGTTTTATAAATAAATTGATTGATTGATTGTTTGCTAATATCGAGGCATTGAACTTCGATGTATCCTGTTCAATCGTCAACTCTGATGTAGGTGTATTTTGTTGTTGGCGTAGGTTTAATTAGCAGTATTCGCAGATTCGATTCCCGCATCGTGGTGATATTTGGTCCATATTATCTGTTTCAGTTATTTAGGTCTATATTTGTAGCCGCTCAGACTAAAGGTACTTAACTGATTCGTTTCTGTACTTTCGCAGATGAGCGATTTATTTTTCTAATAAAACACTCATGGGTGATGTAGTATACAGGATCTTCTTTTTTACAGTATTCCGTACCTTTTTTTTCGGATGGGAAGTCATCAAATGACGCCTCCCGCTCTGGGCGGAGCAGAAGGGAGTGTCAGACTTTTACTGACTAAAAACCATCCATGTTCCTTCTTTTGCCCTTTATGTTCCGGGGCGGCGGTATCTCTTTCGAACAGTCCCGCAGCCCAGTATTCCATACATACAGTTTTCGTTATACTCTTGCTAGTAGGTTTTGTTTCTATTCATTTACCTATCGGCCTAATTTTACAACATTGTATAAAGAGGTCAATCATACGCCAGTCAATAGTCGGTAATGATGTCCAATAACGGTTGTATTGTACTGAAGCCATAATGAACGAAGTTTGATCGTCGAGTCAAATGGCGATTGTCAAATTACATTGTCAAGGCTACCGACTAACCGATAAAAGATCTGCGCTTGTATTGATGGCCGCTGATTAAACTGGACATGGGTTTTGCATGTGTATAACGTAGGCATAGCATTATCATCTTCATCATTTCCTGGCCCTACCCCATTTGGGGTCGGCGCAGCATGTCTTCTTCCATACTTTTCTATTACTCGTTATCTCAGCGGTCACCTCTTTTCCAGTCATATCATCCTTCACAAAGTCTATCCATCGTTTTTTTGATCTTCCTCTACTCTTATAACCATCTACATTCATACCTACACAAAATTTTCGTCACTATATTTTCCTCATAACTTTTGAGCCACTGGTGCCACTTTCAAACTTGCTCTTAAGTACTCATTCCTTATTTTATCCATTTGCGTTATGGGCTTACGGAGTAAATGTAAATGGAGTATGAAACAATCGTAGCAAGTGCTGTTCTAGAGTTTCTGTCTACCCCAATGTGTAAAAGGCGTGAGTTTATGTATGTTTATAGAGCAATAAACTGAAAAACAAAAAACAGATGACCCCACTTGAATGAAACCGATATTCGAAGTATTTTTCAAAATTCTGCTACCACAACATTTTTTATGAGTGTTAACCGATTAACAAAACGAAAACACTCGAAAACCCCGTTTTCACCGGCTAAAAGCTCATTTATAGGCTAGGTTATTCACATTTGATGAGTTCAAATTCCATGTATCAGAAAAGAGGTCAGTATTGATTGCTTAACGCCCCGTTCACGACCTCAGGTGTCGCGACTGGCTTCATGCGAGACGCGCGCGCATGCGCCTCAATTAGCTTCACAACATGCTCTAAACTGCTACTGACTCGTGGTATTTTATAGGTGTAATCACATTTACACGCCCTGATCAGCGTTTTCACTTACTTTAGCGACTTGCGACAAAAAGGGAAAAGATTTAAGAAAACGGTGATACTCGTATGTATAATAAAGTATAAAATTACTTTGTGCCACGTTTTCGTTAATTATTTCCACCGCAGCCACTGTGGCAACATGAGTGTGTCGCTTGAGCGTGAACGTCGTGGCCAAGCGGTTCAAGTTAATAGCCTACCAGCAAGAAAGTGATTCCTCGAAAGATTACCACAGGAAAAAATATGGTTGAGGAAAAAGGCTTCAAAATCATGGTAGGTATTTATTTACTTTTTATTTTATAACGCTGCGGCCAGCTTAGGCGCCATTGCATCGTCAGCAGCCATTTCATTTAAAGTATCCTATGTATACTTTAAATAGCACTGTTTAAAGTAAGGCATATGAAAGTGCACTTTGCTTTGCTATTACATCACCACTACTCACAAAATGGTGAAGACGAACTTTGTTAAGAAATCGGCATGCCGACGACGAAGACTTGAGGCATGAACCAACCCTCACTGGGCCCGCACGTCGAATTGTAGTAACAGCGAAAAGGCCTGTGTCCTCCCAGCAATGGGAACCTTATAGGCTGTACTGAGATGATGTAGCAAACTGTCAGCTCTTATTATTTATTCCTATCAGTTAGAAAACTACCTCGCGCAGTACGCGGCCACGACCACGACTTGTCGCATGACCGGCTGCTATCTTATCAAAACTGGTGGGATGGTCATGCGATCAAAACTGCTGCGGCAAAAAGTCGCGGCCGTGTAGTGCGCGATTTCCCTAATGGGATCGTCGACTTGACGAAGAAGAATATTGTTATCCATCACTTGACAGAAACCCATATAGGTAGGTACCTTTTACCAACAGGAAAGCTAATGTGTTATTTCCTTACACTACGCGGAATAAAGCAGATTCTTGCACAATGTTAGGGTTCCGTAACGCCTACACTAGAAGAGAAAGTTAGTTAGTTTATTGTTATAGCACACAATTTGACGACCATTTTCCCCAGACAAGTGCAGTGGGCTGTATGGAATGTTGATGTAGTTTAAGTTAAATTGTATCCAGTATCTACATATATCTAAATATATAAAACGTTGCCCCACACTAGGAATTACTCCTGTATCGTGGGTGTGTTTACAAACATTTAAACTCACATACACAAACAGCCAGACCCGGAACAACTATCTGTAGGCCACACAAATTTTTGTTCCGTTCGGGAATCGAACCTGCAACACGAAGCACAGCAGTCAATCACTCAGCCACTGCGCCAACCGTGCCGTCAAGTATTAAAAAATGTAATGAATTTGTGTAAAGATGAATAAAGGATAATAATAAATGTTTATTCCACCGAATCCTTAATGACACTGCGTTAACATACTTACAGTAAAAATATAGCTATGTGAGCAATTTCAAGTAAAAAAGATCATTTCCAAGACTAACACATTTTTTTTAAGAGAAAATTTTAGTATACCTACAGATTGGGAGGGACATCGACGCGAAAACGGCTACCACGTATTCAGTACAATATTCTAAGCCACCGATGAAAAATTGTTATGTGGGGGGGGGGGGCACATAAAATTTTTTCATCGGTTACAGTATTCAGAGAAGTTTTTCATCGGTTATAAAAAAACAGCTGTTTCCTACAAAACTGCAATCCCACACGGTCTAAATGTATGAAAAAGCAGATTAAAAAAAAAATAACCGATGAAAAATTGTTATGTGGGGGTAACCGTTTTCGTGTCGACGTCCCTTCCACCCCGTATGTTAATAGATAGAAACTTCGCTTTAAAATGTAACGTGTAATGCAAAAGGGTTAGCATTAAAAATTATTAAACAAAAAAAAAATTACAAAACAAGGTTTTTTTACAGGGTTATTTGTAAAACACCAGCAACCTCTTAAGAGATCATTGTACTCATCATTATGAACAACTTTTACTAAGTATAGGGACCAAACCAGAAATCGCGAAAAAAATCAGCTGTTCCCTACATTTTGACGAGTTAATCGATCATAAATCAATCAATCGGTTGAAGATATCTGCTTCTAAATTGAGTTGCAAGATTCCACCCGGACAAACATCGCAAGTTAAATAAAAGCTTGTAAAATAAAACAGCTCCTAGCATCTCCTCAGAATCCCGCCATGGCTGCATCCGCGCGAATTACCAAGGAGCTGACTCAGTAACCGGCCACCGAATAAGGGAATATGGGCAGACAAGTGCATTCGGAATCATTTTCGTTAATTTTGACAACCAGCAGAAATATTCTGATAATTCGACGGATGTATTCATAAATCTAATTTCGCGATGATTTGAATCAAATTATGCTCAGCGGATTAAATAAGGTGACGATTCTGAATTATTGTTTAATAAAAAAAAAAACTTAAATTAGGAACAAATCATGCTGACGGATAAGACCATAACTTGTAATTCGTGTAATGACATTGACAAAAAATCCTGGAAATGGATGGATACCCACATACTCATATCGTATACCATGTACCTCAAATACCAGACAATACCTACTGACATTAGGTGTTGCGCCGACCCCGAATAAATTGTGATAAAGGCAGGAGAATGATGATGATTACTGACATTAGGTTTTATACTATTCATTCAAACGGATTTATTACAATTACGGTAGGTACTATACTTCACAATATTCGAATAAACGTACACGCCTACAAATCGACATCTCCATTCATACCGTAACAACAGAACACCATGACACACATTGCCCGATAATTCTAAATAAAACTATACTCAACCACAATATTGCGAGACAAATCACTTTTCCTTTCGCATATCCGTTGTGAGCGTTAACCTTAGATGAGTCAACCGTCTAGCCGGTAAGGATGTTCTCTGAATTTCATTATGTCTTTACGATCCTTATTCGGTGCCGGCGCACGATGAAGTCGACCGTCCACTGCTATTAAGGATGTGCAGGGGTCGCCAGTTCGCCACGTTGGCTGCGTGGTTTATTCGCTTTCCACCGATGCATTCGTGTATTGCGTGGGTACCGTTGCAGGTACGATCCCACTTTTTTTTGTTCGCCGGGGAACCTTGAAAAGTCGACCGGTCTTTGGGGGTAAGACGGATTGTGGGACTTACACCTCAGTAAAACCACGCTGGTTAGCATCCGCAGATGGGAGGAGGCAGCGTTTAATTGTAGCACTACTCGCACTGGGGTCTCAGAGTAAACTCACGAGAACGACAAAATGGGAGACTAAAGATGTACTTGTAATCCGTCATTTTGCCAGCTTCGGTGATTTCAGCTGCTTACTTGGATATGCAATCAATTGACTGGTATCCCGACCAGACTTGGCTCACTTGTTAGGGTGTCAAAAAGCGCTACTGAGACCGCGATGAAAATGGTTATCTACTGAACCAAAATCATCTACATATCTAGACCAATGTATCGATTCTAAACATAGCCAAGGCGAAGCATACGTGAATAGCTTAGCCGTAGGCTGCTGTGGAGCAACGCTTTAACGCCTTTATGATCCTTATTCGGTGCGCCGGCGCATAATTAGTACCTATCAGCTCGTTAAATTATTGAGTTTTATAGCTGCTAGGTAAGTAACAGGAATGCGGGTGATTATTTGAATTAAGTGATAGGTAGTCTGAAAAAAAGTGTGATTGGTGATTAGGTATAGTAATTATGGCTTCGAGAAAAATTGTTGCTGGTTTATCTATACCGTCAAGCCTGCTTACACCTCAAATCACTAAGAGCGAATTTCACCAATACAACTGAACACAATCAGCACATCTAAACGGCGGCGTTCCGGAATCAGGAGCTATCAGTCTCAAAATAGGTACCATGGCAATTATGACTGACAACTCTTGATCGTGGTTTAGAATTTAGATAACATCACATCACGCCTGTCATCTCAGAAGGGTTAGGCAGAGAGGTATACCTAATAAAACACCCACATTTTGCCAGTTATCTTTAAGTCCCATCCATATAACAGGGGGCGAGCCTATTACCATGAACCGGACACAATTCCAGATTCCGTAGCTGCTACTGAGAAATTCCTGGTAGAAAAACTCAATAACACTTTACCCGACCCAGGAATCGAGACCAGTAGGTACCTCATGCTCAGCAGTAGTCACTAGACCAACGAGGCGGTCAAAATAATATAGAAACTGATCGTAGGTAGGTATGTGAAATTCGCTAAACGTAACATCATGCCGTTTCTTGCAGTTGGGCGGTGGGCCTGAATCATCAAATATTAGGTACTTAATACACAACACATACTACGGGTCACGAAGACAATCTTATGACCTTTGTGTTAGGACATAAAACTATTATTTTCCCTACACTAAACAGCTTATGTGGTCATTTTGGTTAACCACAATCGTGCAAGAGTGAGCATTTGAAATACCTACTTAATTAATTTTATAACAATGTAGTATGTTGCTGATTCACTGACCAGTTATCTCTCAGGTACACACGACGACACATCAAGCAATACATTTATGTAGCAGCAGTGTAACATAACCTCGTTTTGAATTGATTTCCCTTTCAATGAGAGATCCGGATCCCGGATTATACATATATTTTTGCACTCTTGGAAATCCAACTCTGGAAGCTGAACGACGCGTAGAAAAGCCTACACACAGCTATCACAGTCGACAGCTGGAAATATCACTCTTCCAAGCTCCACCACAGCACCCTGTCCTCAGCCTTCCACTTCTAGTCTGACTCAGCCACCTTTATGAAGTCATCATCTGCCTTGCCTTATTTTAGGACTGCCGATATGACCTTAGACCACAACCCAGTTAGTACTGGATACCCACGCTACCCCTTGGTAAGACGGGTTGTCAGACTTTCGGGTTGACTACCTTTAACGACTGTCCGGTTTAACAGGCTATCTGAGGCATGAAGGAAACTCGGTAACCTGAAGATTTACCTGAGCGACTTAATATTTAGCCACGAGCTCCTCTCCACCAGCCACATTTATAAAGTCCGCCTCGAAAATCCAGCAAGGCGACTGTTATTTAAGCATATAAGTGGCTGAGTACAGGCATTATGTATGATGCCGATTCACTTACTCATCCATCAATCAAGATTCCTTAACGAAATGAAACTGAATATTATATACCTACATATGTATTTTCCCGTAGCAACTGCTTGACCGGTGCAGGGTCCGAATAAATCGGGATTCCGCCTTTGCCCCGTTAAAGGAAAAACATGGTCGGTATTGTAAGGTTTTTTATTAATCGTTTGTACTGTAATACTGACACTGACAGTGACTCGTTGGCAACAAAAGATGATTGTAGGTAGGTACCCATGAAGAGAATTATTATGCAACTTTGCGCTCTGCAGGTCAATATGACAAAGATTGCATTTTCCTGTACGTAGAGTTTATGGGTACATCATGATTAGGTACTATTCTAGAATATAATGGTTTTATGTGAATAAGTACAAGGTGGCCTATTTAACAATTTTCGCTATCAAACTCAAATATCTAATTCGTGAAAAAAAGAATCATAACAGTGGACCTACTATATCTATGAATGTATTATTATTTCGCAACTTCATGGGGTGAATTATGATATCTAGGTGCGAATTAACAGTAAAATTAAACCTATTTAGAAATTCAAGTTAAAGTATCGTACTTGTATTGTGTATTCGTAATGTATTGTTTTTTTTTTGGGATGGGAAATCATCAAATGACCCCTTCCTCTCCGCCCAGAGCGGAAGGGGTCATTTGATGATTTCCCATCCGTGTGAGAGTGTCAGATTTTTACTGACTAAACCCATCCATGTTCCTTATTTTAGTTATTTTGCCCGTTGTGTTCCAGGGCCGCGGTATCTCTTTCGAACAGTCCCGCAGCCCATTCGTAATGTACTTGCGAGTTCACTGACGGTATGTCACTTTTCACAAGTAATAAGGTTGAAGAGTGGTCGACCGCCAGTGAACTCCATAGTAGGTACCTACATTACGAATACAGCAAACATTTGTTAACCAATAAAAGCATGACTTTTGTCTATCCAGTTTAGAATATTAACGGTAAAATACGTATCCACACTAGCCTAGATTTCCCCAGACGGAAAACCAGCGTTATATTCCTTTAACAGACAACATTATCAATTTTCCATTCTATCTGTCCCTGAATGTTATTACTTGAAACACAAACACTGCATATTCTCTCTTTACAATATCACCCACGCTCTTTATCGCACAATTTATAGCTCGAGATTATGGGAAAAGCTAAATTCTACACTTTCATTTCATTCAAGGTCATTGTGAAATTACAGACGACATTCACGACCATAATCTTCATGCACTATTAATGTCTCACTTCATAGCCCAAGTATATGGGAAAAGCGAAATTCTCCACTTTCATTTACTCACTTACTTCACTCAAGGTCACGTATAGACTACAGGCTAACACTACAAAGCGCCCTTGCTCTTCCGACGCTTATGTCACCATTTTATTTACACATACATCCCAAAATATGGGAAAAGCGAAATTCTACAATTTCTTTTAACTCAGGATCGTACCTAGACTAGTATAACAGACAAAAACTACGAATCGACCTTGACCTTCACGCGTTATTCAATTCTCTACAATCTACACCCAACCGTGGGATCTCCAACAACAGACACACAGTCCAAATAATATGGGAAAAGCGAAATTCTGCATTTCTTTCAATCAAGGTAATGTCTAGTCTAGTACTACAGACAAACACTACAAACTGACCTTGACCTTCACCGGTTATGGGGACAGCAAGGTTATTTTAATATGCGTCACATGTGTTCTTGTGAAATTATGCGAATGATCCAAATAAACCTTGACTAGTAATTAAAAGTCTATTTGATGTGAACTGTTGACTGTTAAGATGCAAAATTAATAAACTCGTGGCTGGTGAGTCTTCATAATTTACAAAATATTCTAACGTTTTTATCATAATCGTAATACAATCTGAAAATCATTCATTTACTGATAGCAGGGTTGGGCAGTATTTGAATTACTTGTAATTGAAATACGTAAATGAAATTCAAATACGTATTTGGTATTTGTATTTCTTATTATTTGTATTACTTCCTTAAAATGTAATTTGTAATTCGTATTTCAAATACCTGACGGCGAAGTATTTTGTAATTAGTATTTCAAATACTTTAGGCTTTTTTTTTGGGATGGGAAATCATCAAATGACTCCTCCCGCTCTGGGCGGAGCGGAAGGGAGTGTCAGACTTTTACTGACCAAAAACCATCCATGTTCCTTCTTTTGCCCTTTATGTTCCAGGGCCGCGGTATCTCTTTCGAACAGTCCCGCAGCCCTGGCAGGAAATACCTACTTGAGGCTTCAAAATACATTTAACCTTCATTTAGCGATCGTGAGTGTGAGTGCGAGGCGAGAGTGCAATGAAGGTAAAGCAGCTATTAGAGTTGGCAACACTGCACCTGTTATGTACACTGTATTCTATGGCTGTAGGTACGTCAAAATTGGCCAACAAAACGCAAAAAAATGTACGTCGAATTGTCAATGTCAAGCTAAGATGTCAAGTCATAACGAACCTGTAGAAAGATTGTTTTCTTTAGCAGGTTTTATTCACTCTCCAACAAGAGGCTGTTTGTCTGACAGTACATTTAAAATAGATTTAAATTTTTTAGTAGATTTGTAGTGTTCATGAAAGAAAACTCTGGTTTTACTGATTAATTAATCTTGTTTTCCTCTACTTTTCAGCCCATGCTGGTCTAGATTACTTATTTTGTAATATGTAATTTGTATTTTGTATTTCAATTAAAAATAGCTAAAATACTGTATTTTGTATTTCAATTACCTTACTTAAAGATGTTTTGTATTTTAATTACTTGCAGTACTGTATTTTGTAATTTGTATTTCAATTAAAGCAAAGCATGTATTTTGCCCAGCCCTGACTAATAGATAAAAATAACGTAATTTGAGTCTAGGTCTACATCTACAGGCGTGAAATTTTGCGCCCCGGTTCCGGTTTAATCAAACAAAGCTGAGTACTAAGAATAAGAAAGAAAGAATAAGAGAGAAAGAATAAGAGAGAAAGAATAAGAGAGAAAGAATAAGAGAGAAAGAATAAGAAAAGGGCCATGTACTAAATAGGGCATGGCAGTTTGTATGGAATGTCGCTCTTGGGAAACCTAAATGGGCAAAGATATTCTTGCACAAATCAATACGTTCTTTTATTTAGAACTCATACGGAAATATTCCGAACTGCAAAACGTTTCTAGTCGCGCGATATCAATTGAGTACCACCCTCCCTTCAACAGCCTTAAGCGACATTCAACCCCATCCTGCAGCACCCCACATCAAAGTCCGGGCGACCACGGGGCGACCCTAGCCTCCGTTTCTCAGTATCAATTAAGGGCGACCAGCCATCTGCGTATTTTCCAGTGAAGCAGTAAAACCCATCCGGCACAACTGTTACTTTTCCCTTACCACCCTTCGATATTTTATCGGATTTTGAAGTTAGGTAATAAGGAATACTTTACAGTGCCAACAAAAAAAAAAACATCCCAATTTTATTTTGCAGTGCGAATATACGGAGTTTCGTTACCTAAGTAAGTAGTCTTTGGAATATAAAAGATATCTCAATTGTAGAGTATCTATGGGTAAATTTAATGTGGTTTGTTCATACAACAGGACATGCCACCGCCAGGCCTGTTTTATCAAGGAACCAAGTAAAACACTTTTATAATAACTCACTTATTTTTGTGGTGTGCATTTTGTCTCCGATTATTTACTAACATTATTTTTTAAGTATAGGTACTTACTAACTAAACTGAGGATCGTGAGTCTGATACAAATAAATAATAAAAAAATAATAAAATAAATACTAACAAACCAATTAATAATTAAGCCAAAACCAGTGAACAATAAAAACAGAATATCTCAGCCCCTCGCTCTGCACTTATAGCAAACTAGTTAATCCGAGATATGCAAATGTTGTCACGTTGGACTATAAATCAGATTAAAGCACACTTCCTCGAGATTGAGATGACTTACGAGTACCTAGATTTCTAGGACAGCTACGAGTACCAAGAAGCACTTAGCTCTGTCTACTCTTGCGTATCACTATATCTATATGTATTTTTTACCCTATCTATTATAATATAGCGGTAGAGCAGACGTGTCCTCGAGTGGAGATCGCATAATTATAGTCAAGCGTAACGCGAGATGCCTTTAAAGTATAAGGACCGACGACCTTAGCGGGCTTGGACAGACTGGATTCTAAGGCAGAGGACCGGATGTTGCGGCACAGCTTGGGAGTGACTTCTATATAGCGACAGGAGGACAGAGAAAAATAGGTCTCGATTGAAAAACACAGCAGGCCAAAGCGAAAATATCTATTGAAATCTTCACATTCACATTTCATACTTTTCAGACCACCATCACGGACGTCCAGACCAGTTTTGCCCCATTCTGCCCCATTATAGTCCAAGATCCCAGAGCAATCAGACATAACTTATTTTCACACGGATGAAACCTGAAGTTTTCAGTAGCGTCTCGTGTGCCTTGAATACCTACGCGCTTTGTGAAACTTGCCGAGTGACACCTGGGCAGGTACCAGGTGAGAAAGGTAACTAAAAATAAGAATTATCTAACTTAAATTCACATGGCTGATTTTTATATATGTCATGTAGAATATTATTTTAAAGTAATATCATAAGTATCAGACACTTTTGATGGACCAGAGCTTCTGTCAGACGCTTTTAAGCTACCCAAAAAATAGATGAACTTTACTTATTTTTACATGTCTGATTTTTTAATATGTTATTGAAGTATTTATTTAAAACTTAAATTCAATCAGTCAGACAAATTAGAGTGACCAAACATCCCCTAAGACAAAAATTATTCAGCCTGAAGTATGAGGGCGAGAGCACTATGCATGCGCTTCAGAGTGAGTGAGACGTCCATAATAACTCGGTTCCCCTTCTTAAACTCACCATCTGTTTCAATCTACTGTGTATGTGCTGTTTTCGTGTAATATAACTTATAGTATACAGTATAGTTCGAGCCTGCGAGAGCACATGTTTTTGTTGTTTACATCAGGTTATTTGTGAGTGTTTTATTAAGTTGTTTGTAATAGTGATAATCATGGAAGAAGAGAAATTGAAATGTACATTTTGTAAAAAATCTCATGATAAACTTATATTATTCTCCGAAGAAATATTGAAAAAGTGCAAAAACATTTTAAAACAGCGAATAATCCATAACCTCAAATTCAAAGATGTAGTTTTACCGGCTAGATATACCGGTAGTCTTTTCAGTTTATGTCGTTTAGTCTGTTGATTACAGTATATACATTTCTGGTTTCTGTCTATATCCACGTTACTTTTAAGAGAAATATTTTCAGAAGAGAAATTATCATCACGTTCAGAAGGTTCTTCACCATCACATGACACCGGTTCAACTGATTCCAAGTCAATACTTGACTTCACATTTGGCTCAACACTTGGTTCAGGCATTGAATTAGCTGGACTTGAGTTTGACACTACATCTAAATCTGGAACTGTTGAATTATTTTGTTGACTTGAGGTAGACGCTGTACATAGATCATCGTTAGTACTAAGATTACAAGGTTGGCTTGATGTCGATGTAACTAATGAATTTTCAACAATACTCAATGATTTTTTTTCAGCATTTTTTGGTTTTTCTGGTATGGCGGAAAAATATTTTTTTCGCAGAGCAGTAAAATTTTTATAACATTCTCGATGGTAACCACTGTCATACAAGTCATCCGGTAAAACTACATCTTTGAATTTGAGGTTATGGATTATTCGCTGTTTTAAAATGTTTTTGCACTTTTTCAATATTTCTTCGGAGAATAATATAAGTTTATCATGAGATTTTTTACAAAATTTACATTTCAATTTCTCTTCTTCCATGATTATCACTATTACAAACAACTTAATAAAACACTCACAAATAACCTGATGTAAACAACAAAAACATGTGCTCTCGCAGGCTCGAACTATACTGTATACTATAAGTTATATTACACGAAAACAGCACATACACAGTAGATTGAAACAGATGGTGAGTTTAAGAAGGGGAACCGAGTTATTATGGACGTCTCACTCACTCTGAAGCGCATGCATAGTGCTCTCGCCCTCATACTTCAGGCTGAATAATTTTTGTCTTAGGGGATGTTTGGTCACTCTAATTTGTCTGACTGATTGAATTTAAGTTTTAAATAAATACTTCAATAACATATTAAAAAATCAGACATGTAAAAATAAGTAAAGTTCATCTATTTTTTGGGTAGCTTAAAAGCGTCTGACAGAAGCTCTGGTCCATCAAAAGTGTCTGATACTTATGATATTACTTTAAAATAATATTCTACATGACATATATAAAAATCAGCCATGTGAATTTAAGTTAGATAATTCTTATTTTTAGTTACCTTTCTCACCTGGTACCTGCCCAGGTGTCACTCGGCAAGTTTCACAAAGCGCGTAGGTATTCAAGGCACACGAGACGCTACTGAAAACTTCAGGTTTCATCCGTGTGAAAATAAGTTATGTCTGATTGGTCTGGGATCTTACTCTATTAGGGTCAGTCACTTATCCAGTAAGTGAATAATCGACAGTAATACCCAGTCTGACCAGTACAGGATCCACAAACAAGATCTATCTTTTTCCTATCTCTATCTTTACTACAAACACGTACAATATACCGCATATCAGCGGTAACACTGCGAACTTCAGTTGGCCTAGCGTAGTACGAAGCTTGAGTAAAATAAGATACTAGTTTATACTGGTTTCGTTAACACTGACGTGCGGTCTAAGATACGTAGCAACTAAGTAGTAACTGTTCATCAAGTCGCGTCTCAGGACTGCATTCTTAGGCTAAAGATAGACCAAACAGCTAAGCATTTGCGTTGGGAAAAATTACCGGTTTTGTCTTACGCTTTAGGAATTTTGAGCATGTAGTAAAGTTTTATGGAGAGTAAATATATCCGAAGATGGTCTAGACGTAATTGTTGAGTAATTTTGTTGGGCACGAGTTGGTGTCAACGAAGTAAGAATTACGAGCCGTCTTGTAGGACTATAATAAATCAACCGCAAAGTGGCAATTTTAACTGCAAATACATGGCGTTATTTTTTTTCAGGATTGCAATTCTCGTTTCTGTTTTTTTATTATTTTGTTTTATATATCATATTGTTGAGATTTTCAATTTTAACAACCTGTATGCTGAAGTAACATATTAATTCTTTACGTTAGCATAAAGAAATAGGTACTTCCACTACTACAAAAAAATCAAAATCGTTCATTTACTGACTGATAGACAACGCGCAACCTAAACTAGGTAAGTAATGCAGGGTGGAAGGCACACCGACGAACAAACGGTTACGTATTCAGTACATCATTCTGAACACCCCCACATCGCGGTCGGTTATGTGTGCGTCGGTGTCCCTTCCACGTTGTATAAGTCTAGAAGCATGAAATTGTGCACAATAGTTGCCTGGTAATGAAAATGAAGGTTTTTTGCATTAGAATGAATCCCATAAAGGGGTTAAACAGGGGATAGAAGTTTGTATGGGACTTCGTCATTTTCACCGACGAGAAATGGCATCAGGGGGTCTGTCTAAAATGGCCGCTTTAGCAGAATCATAATAGGATAATAATATGAATAACGTTTAAATTCTAAAATGGTCATAGATGTACTTACCTACTATTATGAATTGTCACCTTGTGACAATTTTACGAATTTAAACGTAATTCATATTATAATCCTATTATGATTCTGCTAAAGCGGCCATTTTAGACCCCCAGGTCTATTCCTTGCATCTTGTCTATTCATGAAATTCAAACCACTTTCACATTCGACGCCTCTCGGAATTCCTTCTCAGGCGCCATGTTAAACGGTACTTGAGATCCAAAGATTAGAATGATCTTATCAAGTCAAAATGTCAAAGTTGCGTGCTGTGTGTGTCCTACTGTTTCTAAGGCTGTGTTCATACCAAACATACAAAGTGGAAAGGACACCGACGCACAAACGCTTACCACGTATTCAGTACAACATTCTAAAGATTTTATTTTTTTATTACTTTCAGTTATCTATCAGCCTTCAGCCTGTTTGCCCCGTTGGTATGATGACGCCGTTCGACATCTAGATGACGCTAGACCCCCGACATAAACACGAACACGTGGTAAGCGTTTGTGCGGCGTCCCTTCCACCCTGTAGAGTCAACCGCCGACAGACTGCCTGCTGTTTTATTTCATACATTCAACAAGAAGCTCGTGGTTAAATAATAACACTTAAGCTATACTTGCCCAGGTAGGACCATTCCACGGACCATTTCCTTCACATAGTGGGATCCCTCCGAGCCTCGAAAACCTACTCCAAAGTTTTACAAAACAATGACAGTCGTTACGGTTAATCAAAAGACCGGAAGTCTGACAACCAGTCTTACCAAGGGGATCATATTACCAGTAACTGGGTTATGGAGGTCAGATAGGCAGTCGCTAGCATTTGGTGGGAACGCGGCTTAAGAAGTCATTACTCCTGCCGGCGCAGTAGTTTAGAGCTATAATCTTCAGCACTAACGATGATTGCCCGAGCTACAACATCATTAGGCAACGCTAAATACGCAATCCTAGCAAAGGATTGTAATAATATGAAACATGTAGACGACAAAACGTTGGGAAAATCATTGGGTGATGAAATAGATGATAGGCGTTTGTAGAATTTGAGCCGTTAAACGTGCTGTATCTGTGTTCTTTTGGTGGCAAAATCTTCATTTACAATCGTTGTTGAAATTATGAGTATTGAATTTGTGAATATAAAACCCATCTAAACAAAAAATAAAATGTAAGTGTCTGTTTTAAATGATTAAGCTCTGGTAAAACTGTGGAGAATCCCGCGTGAATCGCAGGACGAAATTCGCTAGAGCCGATTGTGACAACTAACTTGTTCGGAGATATTAGACCACTAATCTTTTCCCACACATATCTTATCCCATCTCAGCTAAGGAAAGTAGGATGTACTTACGATGACGTAAATATAGTATTGTTGCATTAGCTCTTGTGACCGACCTTGTGGAGACAAATAGGTCGATTACTGCTCTCTGCCCTTGCAAGGGACCGCTTATAATGCCGGAACACTTTAACGAATTGAACCTATGAAATGTAATAATTAACTGTAGCGAGGTGATGTTACTTTACTATGGCAATAATTATTGCCTGTTCGATATTAGTAGTAGCCAGTCGAGTTACTATCGAGTGCTTGCTAAGTTTCTACTACCATTTCATCGTTCTTCTGTCCTTATCCCATGTCATTTAGCTAGGGGTCGGGTCAGCATACCTTTTCCTTAATTATATTTTAGTCATTATTTCATACCACAATCTAACATCTTTCACACAATGTAAAGCTACTAAATGAGCACGCCTTGCTTTTTTTCTTCATGAATATAAAAATGGACATTTTAGCCAGCCCAGTCAGTATTCCAGAAATTTATAAAAACGTCTGAAAGTTATCCAGTATCACTATTCAGTAGTTAGTTAGGCAGTTACATCGGCATTGCATCATTATGTAATGTAATAATTTCTCACAGCTGTCCGTCCGACAAAAGGGCTCCCGTCTAAATTGTTGAGAGCTGTAAATTCCTACCAATCATGTGGATCTGGTGCATCCTGCGCTCATGAGTTACTTCCTATTGATACTGGCACGAAGTGGCACGGAGTGGACTTTCGTGAGTCATGGAAGATTACAAAGAGAGAACTATATTTTGTAAATATGTGTTTAATCTCTTATTAGGAATGTATGTATAAGTACCGCTTTTATGCACATGCAATTTAGTTGTCCCTTCGAGTAAAATAGACGTGTAACGTTAACTTTATGCAAATAATTATTCCATCCCAGACGATAACAATTGCTTTCTTCTAACTATAATAGTTCCCTTTCTGCAACTTCTTAAGTCAATTCCACGTCTACTCGCAATCTTGCAAGTCAGGGGTGAGATATCCAAAGAAAATAAATTGTTAGGTTAGAAGGTACATTCCATTTATGACCACATCCGACATATTTTATGTCAATAGTAATTAATAATGTGACCACGCTTCAGAGATTCGCGGGACAAACCACAGTTTTTGCGTATTATTTTAAGCTAAAAATAGAAATGTTTTATGTTTTTTACATTGTAATGGATTATCTGAATAAAGATCTGTATTATAATACTGGAAATACCCCGTCAGATTACTAATGCAATAATATTATACCTTTTTGTGTCAGAGGTATTTTTTTGCACTTACGTAAGTTAGTCTCAAAAGTAAAAAAAAAGCAAATACCTTGGCCTAACATATATTTATTATTGTTCTAGAAGTTAGTTAATTACCTTGCAGAACTTTAGATAATTGTTTTGGCGCAAGGGTAGCGGCAAAAAAAATTACGATTTTTTGTTTTCCAGTTTTCTTTACTTCTACTGTCTTTGATAAGACATGAAATAGAAAAAATACACCGGAAACGACCTAATATTTATACGATAATAAAAACTGAAGCAATATTGATAAAAACTTTTAGCAATATGACGCTATTTATATCAACCCGAATGATATCAAGATAACTGTGAAGCTTCGAGGGATCTCTTATCTGATAGCGAACTAATTTCGCTACTAGCCTAATCCGTGATATAGTGACTGTAAAAAAAGTTCGTCAAAGAGGATAAGCGTCCAGTAAAAAAATGACAGTTAAAGCATAGAGTCATAATTATTCGGGATGGTCAAGGCTAAGTACATTTTCTATACATTACACAGGGTGGAAGGGTCACCGATGCGAAAACGGTTACCACGTACTCAGTACATCGTACCGAACCCCTCCACATAGAAATTTTTTAATCGGAAAATTTAAAAAAATCTGCTGTTTCCTACAAAAGTGTAATACCTACACAGTCAAAATGTATGGAACAGCTGTTTTTTTTTTAATAGCGGATGAAAAATTTCTAAATATGTATGTGTAGTAGTAGTAAATAGAAGTTACTAGTTTTTTCGAGTTATTTGAAAAGTCTAGGAAATAACAGAAAATGTAAACTCTCCACTAAATAGAAGTTAGCTATTCATAAATCCTTTCATTTGCTTTTGGTCGCTCATCTATAATGGAACGGGCTATGCTTGGAGTCTATCTGAGGGATCGCATCCGGAAAGAGGTGATCCATCAGAGAACCAGAGTTGTCGACATAGCTTACAGAATCAGTAACCTGAAGTGGCAATGGGCCGGCCATATTAGCCGTAGAACCGATGACCGTTGGGGTAGACGTGTTCAAGTGGAGACCGCAAATCGGCAAAAGTAAGGTGGGACGCCCTCAGGCTCGTTGGCGTGACAATCTTCGCGGGGTGGCTGGTAGAATCTGGATGAGAGTTGCTGAGAATCGAGTTGAATGGGATGCGATTGAAAAGACCTATGTCCAGCAGTGGGCTGATGATGGTGATGAAGTCCTTTTATTCAGAAAAAAATGTTAATTGACTTAAGCAGACAATTTTAAGAACAAAAGACCTAAGGCTCCAAGAGCGAGAGAAGCGATCTCGAAATTTTGAACACCGTACCCTGGACAGGTTAGAATTGTTTTGACCCTGCAATCCCTACATACAGGGGTTACTCGGTCGACATACAGATCAAGTCAAGATTCAAGAGGAAGTAGGCTGCAAGAACGAGCGAAGAGAACTCGATTTTTTTTTACATACTGCCTTGTACAGGTTCGAATTGTTTCAGTCCTTCATACAGAAGTATCATGGGCGACTTACAGACAAAGATAAGATTCAAGAGAAAGTAGGCTGCAAGAGTGAACGAAGTGAGCACGAACATTTTTACATCATGCCTTGAATTAATATAGATAATATATGTAATTTGAGACCAAAATATCTACATGCTCCATTTTTTGCAACCTTATATATGATATAATTGCCTATTATGACCTTGGGGCAAGGGGCTCCGAATTTATTTCAGCCTTTGTCTATAGCGGTAGATCACGCGAAAATCGAACAGGAGTGCCAATCCAGAGGTAGAAAAATGGAGCCATGGATGTTGCTATGATCTTGATTGATAGTTCACTTATAATGAAAGAAGGATGAAAAGCAGCATTTATACCGAAAATACATTCTACAAAGCAAAATGACGTTACAGACTAAATTAAAATCCTCGTAAAACTAGCAAGTACGTCATGTGAAGAATTTAATTGCGCTGTCTCGAAAAACTCCATTGAGGTCATCTAGGACGAATTTTAAATGCTAGACTAAGTTTTATTGGAGTAATAATAGTTAAATCTAGTCTGAACTGGATAAACCCACCTTTGAGAGGTCGCGGGTAACTTTTCAACTGGTTTAACAGGTCTTGGTTATTTAATTTTAGCAAATACCTACCTACATTGATAAGTGCGCAATATGCATTTTTTATAATGTACTGCGTTAAAATGATTGAATCAATGAGTTATAAAACCATAATTCTTTTTTGATATTTCGTTTTGTGCATGTCAAATGATGAGCTTGTTTGCCTATAAATTCAGTAGCGAGAACATTTTAGCATCATTATCATGATTATCATCATGGAATATTGCAAGACACTAATGTTTGTATTTTTAAACAATAAAACAAACATGAAAGCTTTAAATTAATCAACATAATAGCTTCTTTATGAAAAAAAAAAACAATAAATATTCTAGCATGTATCACTGACACTTAACACATTCGTAGAAAAAAATACAGCCTTTTATAAGGTAACCATATTGCTAGCCATTTCTCGGACAGTTCGAATTCAGTGGTGAGCGTGGTGACTCATTCAACCGTAGAATGACAGAAATATTCAAAATGTATTTAAATTAAGTTATTAAATAGAAGGTAACGTTTAAATTAATTCAGATGGTAAACTAATTAAACTGAGTAGATGTCAGCAAATAACTGTCAATAAAATGACGTGATAACCTCATCAAAATTTAAGACGAGATTAATCTTATTTTGCAAGAAAATTAATTTAGAATTGAAAAGCTTTAGTATTTTTGAGGAGCTGGGAGATGTTACCCTGTTCTTTTAACAAAAAAAAAAATAGAATATTATGTCTATCGTTTACGTCAGCACAAAATGTTCGCTGCTTTTTTATCGGCGATGAAAACTCTTACTGTTTAAGTTTCCAGTTCGGTCCTTTTTATGTTTTTGATCAATTTTATGTACTTATAAAACTCAAATGGATAGCAGGACGGTACCCGCATATCAAGTGTGAAGCATTTAGTTAAGCTCATCTTAAAAGCTTTTGCTACATTCATAAATTATGGCGAAAACTGAACCTGACTACATTCTGCGTTCGATTCCCAGCAAATTAATATCCTGTTACTTTTACTGCCTTTACCTGGATATTATTTTTATAAAACAAGTTTTACTGGGCAAACATTCATTGCACGTAAGTGTGAGTAATACTGCAATGTTAATGTAAGTACATAATAATCACAAAGTATATAAATGAGTCAATTCTAAGGTGCAGTTGGCAGTATTCTTCAGAGATTTTAAATCACAACACTTAATTTAACATTATGGAGGTTAAACTAAAGTTATACTTTGACACTATGATAAAAACTTAGAGTGCACTAAACTCAGAATTATTATCATACCGAGAAAAAAACACGTTCCAGTCGAAATATTACATAACACAATTAATATTTTACGATTTTATAATGTTGGCAATGACATTTCATTAGATTTACCTCTAAAACAACCTTATTTCAGTGTTTGTGAGTATCTATATGCAAGAAGAGCCACAGGCGATGGTTTTCAAACGTTTGCCACATCGATTGAGGTGTGGCAACTTGCTTTTGCTGTTATAAAACCTACCTGAGGTTGTCAACTTTTTGGCTGATGCAATAGGGTGGATGGCTTGCGTGATGCTTGTTTATCCTTTGCAAGTTCATAAGTGATCAAGCGAGATGAAATCAACAGCTCTTTGATAAAAAGGTGAAAATTGTATATCGGGGTTTGCTTTAGGTAACTGTTGGACTTCCAGTTCGTGTTATTTGAGCACACACACATTGGTAGCAACACATTGATCGCAATCTCACACAGGTTTGTGGTATAACTGGGTTTTTAATTTATTGTAGCTACCAATAAGTGTCTTTTGCAACCTCGGCTTGCATTAAATAAGTTCTAATAAGTTGCAACAACTTGGTATTTGCTACATTTTATGAACTATGGACGTTTATGCTGATAAAATTGCTAGTACAGCCGAGATTTTGTTGAAACAACAGTTTTTGTCATGATGATGATGATGATGCCATCTAGCCGATTTCGGCCACAGCGACTGCATTCGATGGCTTTCTAGGGTAGTTGTCGAGAGCTTCGGTGTGCTGCTCTATCATGTGCTTGCTTTTTGTCATAGGGAATTGTCAAACATACACATATCGGTTGGCTCACAAAACACAAGTTTACTGATTTCTCTGTAAAAATAAGTTTATTCTGAAAGACTGTTTGTAAAAAAGTTTTTGACAGTCTGATCATTGATCATCAAACTGTAGCAGGTCGGTACTGGACATAAGCCCCTTCAATCGTGGCCATCTTACTATATTTTTGGCAATTATCATGCGCATCTCGTTGTCTGTACATTTGTTTCGTATAAAGTAAAAAAAAACAACATGTACTGCTGTTTTAAAAACGATGCGTTGAATAACAATTTTAATAATAGGTAATAGAGTCTCATAATTTCGAAACTATCTTTCGATCATATTTCAGTCTTATGTGAGCAAAATAATAGAATATCCGAATCTGTTATTGGTCACACTATTAATATTCAAATAGATTATAATATATTCACAAGGATGCTGATCAATCCAGATGGAACCAGTTGATCTTTTGGCAAAACCGATTCTATTTCTATTAATTTTGCGCGGTTGGTCGGTGTGATTTCTGCGACTAGGTTATTTTTTACATTAGATATGAATATAATAAATCAATGAACATGTTACAAGTTCTTTACCGATATAATAATTTCCCTATTCTTAACAATGAAAAGTAAATTCTGCTAAAATCTAAAAACAAAGACCACTTGTCATAATTGGAAAAATCATAATCATTCAATGATTTAACTGTTCATTGTAACGAATTTAAATGATTTGACGTCAATCACTTACAATAATGACATTTATGTGGCAACTCAATTTCTTTAACTAACATAAAATATGGGGGAGTTAACTTCCTTTAAATTCAGAATTAATGTTATGAGTGGTAGCTCACTAAGGTATAATCATAATAATAATAATGATAATCATCCATGTAAATCTAAACATGAAAACGTCTTCAGGACCTCATTAACATAAACTCCTAGTTATTGAAGTAAACAATAAACTCCTTTGAATAGCCAGCACGTGACGCAGTGATAAACAATGAAAGTTCTAGCAACAGATGGGTTTAATAGCAGGAAACACGAGGAGGCACGTGGAGTAATAAATACTAATCAACTCAGACTTAGTTGGTACAGAATGAATATGCAACCTTGTATTGCGTTAAAAACAAAGACATGTTTTAATTACCATGACTACAAAGAACTACGGACCGCTTGCACCATAAACGCTTATTATGTTTAAAACATGTCAATCAGAACGATGTTTTAATAACAATAAACGAATTGAATTCTTTGTGGTGCAAATTGGCACTAACTTTGCTTATTATTTAAGTCCTACAAAAAAAAAAGTAGCACGAACTCAACCCTGACAAAAACCAGAATCACTGAGGGCAAAAGAATTCTTCCAATAATTTGCTAGGTTTTTTAAAATGTACAAGGGGACCAATACTGTGGCGACAAAATGGCGTAAAAAAGCGCCACTCCCCTTTATCATTTTGAGAAATTCGTTTTATTTTATATGTTGACTTTTTACTTAGATCGCAATGCGATCAGCATACGCAAAACGATTTGAGCACAGAGGTTTTGAAATGTAGTAACTTTTTTATTTAAAAAAGCTCGTTTCAGCAAAAAAAAACTATAAAAATTTTGTAAACAACATTCAAGATCTCCAAAAGGCACGTTAATATTTAAATGTTGCACAATAACCGTGCAATCATTTGCAAAACAAATAAATATTATTTAGCAAGAACTGTCCTTTCGCTGCGCTAAGTATGGTCACCGTACGAAATCGTAAGTGCCGCGACGTTCATCGTAGTGGGGTGGCTATATCAATGTTTATTATAAACCTTATGCTTTTGATATAAAGTTGAAAATAAAAGGTATTTTCTGTATCTGATTGCCTGTAGGTTTTATAACACGACGTAACACGAAGGTCTGAAGTAATTATGGACGTTGAACTCTAATTTTTTTCTTCTCATTTTGCTAATGTTTCCCGGTTTAATAATGCTTCATTATTAAATCTGCCATTAATTGCCTATGCAGTGTAATCTATGAAGCTGATAGTTGTCGATTTCAAATACTGGTTTTTAGGGTTCCGGATCCGGACCCGACGAATAACCGGGGCCCTATTACTAAGCCTTTTTAAAACAATTTGTTTTTTGTTATTTATTTTTGTCATTCTATTTTTCTTATTGATTATTATCACAGAAAATTAGATGAAATATTATTAATCTTTTTAACACATTTTTATTATTTGTTATTCTGTTTGTATTATGTTTTTTCAATCGTAATTTTGTAATGTGGTGCTGTTTTGTTTTATTTTACATTTTATTTTATGGGATTTCTACACAATGTATATTGTTTTGAAACAAATGACTAAATGACTAAAGCCTCCGCTGTCCGTCCGTCCATCTATCTGTCAGCGGGCTGTATGTATCTCATGATCCGTAATGGATAGACAATTTCATGAGCGAGCCCGACTCGCACTTTGCTAGTTTTTAAGTTAAGCGCGAGGCAGCAAGGACTCAGCCATAATCAGCCTATAATGTGCCCACTGCTGGGACCCAGGCCTCTCTGGGTGAGAGCTGACCCAGTGCGAGTTGGAGGATGATCTATGCCTACGATTATTTAATCTAAGACACCTCACGGTTTCCTCACAATGTTTTTCTTCACCGAATAAGACCTCATCACTATAATTAGGCATGGTCGTTGCCGAAAATACTTCTCATTTTCAAAACGACAGGCTCGTTAAACTTTTGTGAACGACGGCCATTGTCAATATTGATTACTGATAAGCATACGACATTGAGTTATTTGTCACACACAATAGTTAAGTGATGTAACGTTTTGCCAAATAATTAGACATCCCATGAGATGAGACAGATCTTTTTTTAAATACACAAAAGACTTTTAACAAGATCCCATAAGAATAGCAAGTTAGTTTCAATATGTAACTTGGGCAAATGTTTTTCACATGATGATAATTTAACTATGACGTTTTTGGTCAGTCTTCTTAAATATTGATTTAGACACGAGAAAATGAATTGTTATCATAATCACCTTATCCAATCTTGGTGCTAATTTGAAAACCACATAGTATACCTAGCTTATTGAAACCATGTATTATACATATATTAGCTGTCTTATCGCCTCAAATTCAAATCATTTCGTACAAATACAGTTCCAGGCACTTTTGAATTGGCAAAAACAAAAAGATGAAACAATAGTCTGGACTATAGTTTCAATCCACAAGGCATAATAAATCGTGAAAGTACTATAGGTGTCTATTGACTCCTTAGGATTTCGCACTCTTAAATATTAAACAGAAAATTTAACACTGAATCCCTAATCAATCTACCACTAAAAGGTCCGAGATGAAACCAGTATAAAAATCAAAAGAAAAAAAAACTTACATGTTTGATGTTAAAATGCAGGATGCTCTCGATGTAACTCGGTAGTTGGTTGACGACAGTGAAGTAACCGAAAACCGAGGCTCCATGAGTGATGATGATGGCCCACACTGGTGGAGACATCAGCATCTTCTTCCATGGGACTGGCATGTGCTGCGGGAGAGAAAGAGATTTCTTTGTTAAAATGAGTTTTGAAACATTTTAAAGTAGGCACCCGCTGACCCTAAAAGACTCATCAGTGTTGCACAGCTACAGGTCCATCTATTTATGAACGTAAAAACACATTATAAGGAACATGAAACAGGTGGCGTTCTGTAGATACTGCCGGCTCAGGCAGACCCCTAAATGGCAACAGCCTACAATAATATTGAAATTTTATATTTTTTTCCGTGAACAATCAATTTTCCATGTTTCTTATTCTGAGAATTGAATCAGATATGTATACACTTGCTTATCATTCAAAGTTGAGTCAGTAACTAACTATGATGTCATTATTACTGCACTGCTTTGCTTTTCTAACAATGAAACATCATTATAACTGATACTTCTGTTAATCAAATAAAATGATTTCACTGTCCAGTCTAAATATTGATTTCCTGTTAAAAATTATAATAAAAGAACACCAACCAGACTTCAACATGCATACATTTGTCTTAGAAACACAGTGTTTAGCAGCAGAAACCCCAAAACAGATTTAATTCATTTCAGTGTAAAAGCTTCACGCAGACTGGGGTTTAGTTTTGCCCAAAACTAGTCAAGTTTCTATCTAATAACATCAACATAAGACCAGAAACACCATGTTTGGGGAGGAACTAGCAATGTGCTTGCCAATTGGCACTGCACCTACTCTTTTACTGGCAATTCGCCAAGGAAGTACTTGTAATAATTTGTTATAGTTGTTACATACCTACATTTGTTTACATGAAATAATATGTATTGCTACAAGATCTATAGTACTTTAATCAAATCTCTATCTGACTCGTATTTTCCTATTTATACATAACATAAATCGCGCCTTCGCTTCGCTTCGGGCGCCTGTAATCCGCAAAAGGCCCGAAAAGCAGAGTTATCTATGTATGTATAACACCCTATTCTAGTCAGTTATGTATAAGTATAATGTAATAGGGGGCGAGTCTATTGCCATCAACCGGGCACAAATTCTGTCTGCTACTGAGAAAATCCAAAAACACTACCCGACCATGAAGGCAATATTTTCCTATTTCTCTGTAATAAAAGGGTGAATACCGCATCCATAGAAAAAATACGACGCCTACAATCAACATACGTAGATAAACGTACTCGCAGTTCTCAAAATAGCACGGAATTTACTCCGTAAGGAAAAAAACGTAAGCCAGCCATTATTACGACGACGCGACGGTGTAATGTGCAGTGGAATTTTAATTAAAAATAACATAAATCTCAGCATTACGTACAATTCCGAATGCTGTAATGATGACTATTAAAATGTTAGTTGAACTGTCTGAAATTATGTGCGGAGTTTTTTAATCAGCATCGTTATTCGTGGTCATTTCAAACGAATAAATTCGATGTGACATGAGCACGACATGAATAATTAATCTTAAAATACTAAGTTTTTTTAGTAGTACATCTGTTAACATGTTAAGAACGCAAAACACATCCTAGCTAAAGCAAAAAAATATACCTACAACGCGGAAGAATAATAGGACTTGTCTCAATTAAATTGAGACACATGGTCAACCTATTTTAATTGTCAGTCAGTCACGAAAAATTCAAAAACGATTCCGTGAAGTAAGGATTGAGAGTTTAAGAAAAAAAACTATTTTTTAATGTTACCTATGGTTTCGAAAAGACAGATGTTCCTAAAACTAATTTTTCTGCCAATACTTTAGGAGAATATCGCTATTGAAACTTGCGTTTTTTATTAGTATTTTATTTAAATGCCCGCGACTGTACGTGTTTTTTACCAAAGTATGACCTCAAAGTTGATGTCATATTGTGGTTTTGTACTATTGTTACTAATAAATGGCAGGACTGTCAGTTTTACAAATATTATTTATAGGTACTGCAAAATAATTGTTTTCTGATGTTAGTGTTTATGTTTACAGTCAGCCAGTATTGAATGCCTAATTGTCGTCATTTGTTTGTTTCTGTTTCAGTTGAATAGCTAGATCATCGATATTGAGTACGCTAGTACACAACAGTCAACTACACTCAGGCAATCACCGGTATGTATTTCTCATTTTAGTATTTACGAATGCTTGGTTTTCTTTCAATGGCACTTAGCGACACCTATAAGGTGTAAACGTCCCCTTCACTCAAACTTAGTAAGTTAGTAACTCTACGCAAAAATTATTGCTGGAAAACGACTTTTTTTGGGATGAAAAATCACGTTTTACGGTAGTATAGGACTTAATATAACGCACTCAAAACATTGTGCTAATAGATGCATTGAAAAACACAGTACCATAGAGGTACCTATTTAAAGTAAAAATATAACATTTAAAACTACCATATTTTTTCAATATCTTCGTGACTAGGTTCCCAATCCCAGATATGGTCCGGAACAAAAAAATAATTGCAATGACAAGGAGCCTTTCGGCTTCGTTATGGGTCTTTTCAGACCCATAACGAACCTACCTAATACCTATAACTATAGCACTGTTGGAGTTTCAACGGGCTGAGAAACCAGTTCTGAATTGAATGTGCCAAAATACCTATTTTTGCCAAATATAAAATTAAATAGAGAGACGTTTAAGATCTGGAATTAAATAATTGGACATTATTATTGAAATCACGTTTAAAAGAAGTAGATAGTTTTGAATTTAACTTCAGTCAGTTCACCGCCTGCCTATCTATGGAGGCGGCCAAATTTTCAGCGACGGAAAAGAGACTAAATAAAATATATAAACAGTTTTGGTGTCGCGAAATAATAATTTTCACGTGATCTCACAAGTGTTTGATGACGACAAGCAGACACAATACTTTCGTAAAGTTACACACCTGTGCAATCATTGCAAATCCGGCCAAAATTTTAAGGGAGTCAGTCACACTTACCAACTCCAACGAGAAAAGAGCTGTGCATACAATAAAAGCGAATAGTTCGACGCAGTGTCGACTCGTCCGAACCTAAACGAGACGAGTAGCGTCTTTGTGCTTTCATTCGTCATCAATTCATCATCATCTTCCTGCCCTTTGTCCCATGTTACTTGGGGTGGGGGCAACATGCTTTTTTCTGCCATTCTTCCCCTACCAACCGTCACTTTATGAATATCGCTATGGCTCTTTTTGCTTTTCTTATATGGACACGAAGCATTTTTGACCGGTTCGACTGAAGCCGATACTTAAACCGCGTCGATAAGTTTGGTCAATATGGTCACTTCCTAAGGCTGAGGCCAAACGAGTGTAATTTTTTTTTAGCTGTGATTCGTAAAATGAGTCGCGGAATGTTCGCTGCATTCGGTTTCATGGGTGAGGATTTGTAATTGGCTTTCTGGTGACTATGGTTCCCTTTTTGTTTGTTTTTATTAGCTGTAAGTCCTCCATGTACTAAAGTAAATAAATAAAGTACTGTTGTCGTGTGGTACAAACAGAACTTTAGTATGAAACATAAAACTAAAACATCTCTGACGTGTGTGAGCGGCGCGTTGAATTATGGAGCTGTTCACACATTGTTGACTAGGTATTACGTACAACAATACGTACATCTATTGTTTCGTGCGAAAAGGAAGTGGGCGATTTTGTGGAATTGCTGTGATTCATAGATTAGGTATTTTGATAGGATTGTCAGATTAATAGGCGCATCATTCGCTTCGGTAGTGGAGGGACAATTACTTTGTTGCTATGCTGCAGGGCAGACAAATCGAATACGAATCGGCAACCGTAAGTTACGCCCTTGGGCTAGGTGGAGCGACGATCGTCGCAGGGTGGCTGGTAGCAACTGGATGAGGGTTACCTATAATCCAGGGCTCGGAAACCGGTTGAAATTCTTAACCGGTTACGGTCATTGACCTCAAACCGAAATCAATTTAGGTTAAAGGTTGCACTTTACCGGTATTTACCGGTTTATGCAGATAACCGGTTTTTTATGAATTTTGGTTTTGGTATTGATAATTAACCGGTTAAAATCAAGTTGATAGGGTCTAGGCGCAACTAAGCAAGTCGAACTCCGGTTGTATTTGACTGCCTCAGATCAAACATTTTTTTTTCATAATGTTTTCAGGGGTAATGTCAATGGAAGTGTTAAAATAGACGAAAATAATTTACCAATTACGGAATTTACCGGTTAATTTGGGTGTCAAAACCGTTCTGTTTATGTAACCGGTAACCTTTATCATTTGGGTTACATAAATAAAGTTCACTTGTTTAACTGGTAAATGAAGGAACGATATATTTATCGGTATTTAATCGAAATTAACCGCTCTTTTTAAACCGGTTCCGAGCCCTGCTATAATCGAGTTAAGTGGCGTCATGGCATGCGATTGCAGAGGCCTAAGTCCAGCAGTGGACTGCTGTAGGCTGATGATGATGCTGGGGAAAATAGTCTGACTATTTTAGAATAAGGTATAAAATGTTTAAGAGTAAGGCCGTTGTGTGGTTTGCCTTTTCTCTCATTATCTTCTGATGACACGTGTCATTACGTCTCTGGTTTTTCTGCAGGGTGCGAGCCTATAGACATCAACTGGGCACTAATCCAGACACCAGATTATTAAGAAAATTTTCTTTTGGAATAACCAAATAACCCTAAACTATCACAATTCATCACAATCACTTCTAAAAAAAATCATCCGTTGGAACAAATTAAAATAGTGAAAACAAAGTCCAAATTAAACAATGAGTTTACCAGATAATTTAATACACTCGTCTCCCAATACCGATTATATTCAAATGATGAGCCTTGAAGTGACTTGAGCACAATTGCCAATGATTTATTTGGATGCGTAATTTTTATTATGTTCACCGAATTTTAATTCGATACCTTGACTCTTACCATTTCCTCGGTGCGGTCGATAAGGGTTATAAATCATTTGAGGGTTTTCCTCTGTAGGTGCATTTGAGGTTTCCATGCAGGTTTGGCCGTGACAGAAAAAAATTGATTGTGTTAAATGTTACATGCAGGAAATTAAGTGTTACGCACGATTTGATAAGAGAGTACCTATATTCTGATGATACGGATAATTTCTAAAACTGTGTTATCGATCGGAACAAAACTACGGATAGAGACTACTATGGGCACTTCAGTTCAGACCTGTATATTTCAAATTCGGACCAGATACCGTTTAAGACTATTTACAGAACCTTCTTGCTTCTAAGGTAGCTGTTCATATTTTTGCAAGCAAAGAGGTAGTAATTAGAATACTGCTATAAACACTTACTCCTTTGCTGTTGTTGTCTTGAGGCAGCGCCTTCATGAGGAAGTTCCTCTCAGTCTCCGATATGCGAGGGTGTTGGCCTGGCGTGTCGTACACCACCGCGAACCATGCCACTGACCACATCACGCCGATTATGCCTGTGGAGGTAAACAGGATTAGAACGTCTGAAAGAATTGTCTGTTGTATGATGTCCCATTGACATTATGTTTTCGCGATCATGTTGGTCCCATGGAGAAATCATCATCAACATCTGCCTAGCGTTTTCCCAACTATGTTGGGGTCGGCTTCCAGTCTTACCGGCTACAGCTAAATACCAGTATTTTACATGGAGCGACTGCCTATCTAATCTCCACAACTCAGTTAGTACTGGGTAAAACGATACCCCTTGGTAAGACTGGTTGTCGGACTTTCGGGCCACCGACTACCTATAACGACTGAATCTACAAATGACAGCCAACAGCTTAACGTGTTTTCCGAGGCACAGACCATACCCTTAAATATAACCACACATTTCTGGTACTTGTTGTATACATTTTTATGGGCATTTCGAAGAGGCTTATATCCCTAAGTATTGAATGTGTGAATGGTCTTGCTTATTGCCACTTTTTTTCTTTTCAAACAGTCTTGCATCTCTCAAATCAAGGAAGAAGTAACAGCTCAAAGGCTATTTAAGAGTGTCCATGGAGTTTCTTGCCCGTTCTTCTCCATAAAGGTCTACGCTTTGGAATGGGTAACTGCAATACTTTCACAGTAATTATGCCTTGTGACTGGGACTGCAGCTTCATTTTTCTGTTGTCTTTGTTTCGACAATGAGAAGTGCCCTACTTGAAATAAATGCTTTGATCTTGATTTGTATTAACCCAGTCGTAGGATGGTAAACATCAGTAACTTTTTTTTTGTGTTTGCTCATATTGTTCCACTCCTAGGCAAAAGCCTCTCTCCATTCCTTCCACTACTCACGATGGTGTGCTCCTTCTCGCCAATTCGCGAGAAAGCGATCCAAGACGTCCCTTCTGAAGCAAAATCCTAACTATGCTATTTCTATAACCACTTTCTACCCATAACACAACTGTAATAACATTATGTCCATTTTGATATCACCAGAAGCTTTCCCTAACACCTTTCAATATGATTACGACCTCGTAAATACACAACGAGTCCACTTTAATAGCAAAGCTTGGAAAGCTTGGATATTATTATCAATGATATTTACTGTACTTATACTGATATTGGATCTTATATTAGGTACTTGTGTTATAATATGCCTATAAAACACGTGCTTTGCAATTTGATTTCAATTTTAATGCAGCTTGCACAGCTACTAGCATACCAAAATGTTTGTTCCAAGCAGGTACGCCCGACAACCAATCAAGCTATACAAAACTAGTTTATGCGGATCTTGTTGGGTTTTGAGAACCAATGAAAGACACAGTTATAATTTCCACTTATTAATTTATTATCATTTTTTTTATTATTATTATTTCTTTAAAAATAAGCATCACCTTTGTACCTATTTTTTCTGATCCTTTCTTGTTTTCTGTATTTAGTGTGTACATAAACTGTTAAATAAATAAATATTTATTTGGCAAGAGAGGTGTGTGTGCACTCTCGGTTGGTGTATGAAAGAGAAAGACTCAAACTATTGAAGTGGGACGGATATATTTTGTTGTATTCCAACAGATCTCTCATTGTACGGAAAACCTATCCAAAGCGAGGCCATGTTACACTGGAAATGTATAGCTAGATATGTCGCCATGTGCACGATATAGAAAAATGTAACAATGTTTTCATTCTCTGACCACTCTTAGAAAATATCTCCCCTAGGATATCAAATTGCATGAATGGTTCGGTCAAACCTGAACGAGCAAATTGCAGACCAGGCCCCTGAAATCGGACTCGGACAAATGTCATTCTGAAGTAAATTCCAGTATCTAGTGTCCAGCTGGATTGACCGGACCTTAAAGTTAGTTCACAATTTGTTTCGTAGTTTGAATGATAAAAAGAACATGGATTGCAATTGGTTTCCTTTCACTATTCTTGCGTCTACTGACACTTGGGTTTTAAAGACTGAAGAACTACTTCTTCTATCTTTGTCTGAGCATGTCGATGGAAATCTAAATTGAGTCGGCCCAGAACTTGGCTAATAGGTCATCAGTTCCTTTTATTCTTTCCATAAAACTATAAACCTAGTAGATGAAATGTTTGTAATACATTACCAGTGAAGTAGAAAGCCGACTCCCATCCGAAGTGGGCGATCAGGAAGCCGCAGATCGGCATAGTCATCGCTGCACCCAAGGATGACGCTGCAAGAGAAATACTCAGGTTAGGTACTGGTAGGAAGGGAATGTGCATCCCGCACGGGAGGAATTCGCAGATTAGTATCTTAAAGCTGAATGCCCAAGGAGAACTTGTATTTTTATATCAGTGCATAGTCAGCCTGTAATGGTGGGACATAGGCCTACGCAATGCGAGAGAGAGTTGGCTTTAATCCACCACGCCTGCCCAGTACAATTGGTGAATACCACATTTGGTCGAATTTTGGTACTATGTTTTTTTTTTCACCAATTTAAGAGCTGTTGTATATTATCATTTACAAAATAGCAAAGTGCCTGACGTCAGGAACTTTGCTATTTTGTAAACTGTGACTCACGTACAACCCGAAGACGCGGTCGTTACCACTGGACATAATAATATGGGTATCGGTGCCTGTTGTTAGACTAGTACATAAAGACTAAATGACTTTACAATCTATAATCTCAAAAACAATAATGCTTAATCCTAGTCTAACACTCCACGGATTTGTTCATTCATGTCATATGGGCCCTATGTACTCGATAGCAGATACAACAATACCTTTATATACATCGACCTAAATCGATAAACATAAGCCTGTTTACACAGGAGTGTGAATTTCCTATGCTTTAATCTAAGTACGCTATGAGGACAATAAGATAAAGTGTAACTAGCTTAGTTAACACTCAAACTGTTGGAATAGAACTTATTACGGATTATTTGCTCCTTTGTTACAATAATGGGTTTAGCTTGTTAGGTGTATAATGTCGTAACTACACTATGGCTTATAGCGATGCGATTAGTGTTTTGTTTCCGCTTGTGAGAACGCGCGTCGCTCGTGACTTGACGACTTCAGCCAAGCCGAGCGGGCTTGAGAGCAGACCTGGGGGTCTATAAGGGTGACAACTCACAATAGTAAGTACTACTATGACCATTTTAAGAATTTAAACGCAATTCATATTATTATCCTTCTTTTTTTTTTTTTTGGGTGGTGGGAAATCATCAAATGACTCCTCCCGCTCTGGGCGGAGCGGAAGGGAGTGTCGGACTCTTACTGACTAAAAACCACCCATGTTCCTTCATTGGCCCTTTGTGTTCCAGGGCCGCGGTATCTCTTTCGAACAGTCCCGCAGCCCTGGCAGGCACCGGCCCTTGCGGGCCCCTCCCGTTTGCTGACAACTCTTTGAGGCGCGCGTGGAACACGAACGCGCCGTCGACACGGCCTGCCCGTCGTCATACGACGGACGGACGGCGAGCTAGCCCATTACTCGCCGTCCACAGGCCCGCGCCTACGGTGGCCGAGAGCCATCACGGCGTGCATATTATTATCCTACTATGATTCCGCTAAAGCGGCCATTTTAGACCCCCTGATGGCCGCTTTAGCAGAATCATATCAGGATAATTAATATGAATCCCGTTAAAATTCACACTGTATGGTCTATGTGGTATGTAATGGTCACAGACGCAGTTAATATTATGAATTGTCACTTTGTGACCATTTTACGAATTTTAACGTAATTAATATTATTATCCGATTATGTTTTTGCTAAAGCAGCCATTTAAGGACTCCAGTTCACAGCCAAGCCGCTGTTCAGTCCGGTTGTCCACAAGCGCATCCGCGTCACTATGATTCATGCACCCGTTTCATACTCGTCCCGGATTAGAACGTCACTGACGTCACTCACGACTCAAGCATTACTTAAAACTAGTATCAACCTATCAAATTGCTTGAATTTCGTTTTTATTGAAGACGTTCTTTAATACGGGTCCTAAGTCTAAACAATTTATTTGTGTCGGTTTATCAGGTATGTCGCTTGGGCGCATAGCTCGTGGCCAAAAGTTGAAAAGGTGGATTATGTGTGTTAAGTCAATGTTAATTGGTGCTAATAAAGTTAATGGTTTATTGCTCGATGAACCTTATCCGCGCGTAATAAAGCATTTTCACATGTCTCTTCGTGTTTACAGCCCTCATCCTCAGTAAAGCGTCGTATCGGATATTATGAAATCAGTTCCCAGGATAATATCGATGCTTTAATTTCAGAGATTGTAAAAGAACACGTCGTATACAATAGCACAATCAGATCTCGTTCCTTTTCGCGCGCTGTGTGCGTGTGTGTGTGTGTTGTGTGTTTCGCTGTTCGTTCGTTCGTTGTGTTGTTCTAGTGATTTACATGATTAAATTAGGTTCGACTAGAGCTCTGGCATATCGATCGGTTGGTGGTGGCTTCGGACAGGTCCCCAGGTAAAAAATATCCAGGTTAACGGAAGCAATGATAGCTATTGAGTAATGGAATATCTCCAACGACACCTTTCTGTGGCTCTATCACTGACAAACCTACTCGAACTTTGATTCCCATTTTCACCAGACGTAGCTAATTCAGTTTCAGCACAAATTTAAGTTTACTTTTACGTATACGTTTAATCAACCCAACCAGGTCTTCTATTCTTTTAAAATCCAGTCTGTCAGTCTCCAAAGAGACCATTCACCCAAATCTCAACTATTTAAAGTCGATTGAGTAATAGACAAATAGCAACAAAAATGTCTGCGTTTATTTAATCGTGAACTTGGCAATCGTCCCGAGTAGGTCACGACGCGTTGCCAACCACGCCCCCCGGTGTATATGACGTATATCATTGTAACTGCAGTAAGATTTTTCATGTTGGAATGGATTATTATTTCAAACTGGGTTTCGTCCTTTATCTTCAAATTACATGTGACATGTACTAAGTACCTATCCACTCAAACTTGTTTGAAACGGCTTCGAACACCGATCACTGGTAAAATCCGGTCTTTTCCGATCTTTGTCAAAAATCCGGTGTCCGGAGCAATGTCCGCAATTCCTAGCTATTTTAACGAACCATTGATTCTGTCGCAATTATCTACGTTTGAGAACACGGCCGTAACAAAGGTACATAAAATAGCAGATTTGACAGATACTTGCTAACAGTTCTTCTCACAGGGATGAGAACAAAGGAGTCTGTGTTGTAACTATGCGAGAGGCGACTAGTATGTTGAAGGTACAGTCACGACCAGTCACGAGCAATAAAATGTAAACACTTAGGGGCTGTCTCCACGAGCGAGAGAATCGCGGCGATATTACGTATTTGTATGGGATAATATCGCCGCGATTCTCTCGCTCGTGGAGACGGCCCCTTAGCAAAATTCAAAAGCGATTTTCTCCTACTGTATTAATTATCGTTTTACGAACATAGTATTATGGAAGCCATGCTACTCGTATTATGAAGTGTGTATTTAGGTCTTATCTCTAAGTAGAAACCGTTATTTCACAAGAATATCGTAAGTATACATTTGATTGCTCGTGACTGTACATTAGTGTACTGTATTCGTACCCAGTTCAATTAACAACTAAAATCTAAATTAGTTTTAAAGTACTAATATTATACCTATTTACTGCCACCTGGTGTAAGTAAATGGTCGACTTCCAGTCTAACCGGATGCAGCTGAATACCAATATGGCAGTATTTTACAAGGAGCGACTGCTTACCTGACTTTCACAACCCAATTAGTACTGGGTAGTACGATAACCCTTGGTAAGACTGGTTGTCAGACTTTCGGACCCGTAACGAATGTCAATGTCAAATATCTACAAATGACACAACCGATTAACGTCCTTTCAGAAGCACGAAGGTAACTCAGAAACACTTATTAACAAGACCTAAGTGGTAACTAATAGTTATAACTCATACGCTTATGAATAAAAATTCCTTTTAATTAATGTAGGAATGTATGACAATAAACTTTTCCTTGCTGGTCGCTTGGTAGGAAAATTTCTTGCTTTTATGAGGTCAACGCATCAGAATGACGTATCGAGATTGACTGGTCTAGTTTAAGCTGTTAGGCTACTAAGTGTTCAGGTTGCTCACTGAAATTTATTTTTATATACTTTCTTAATTATCCTAGTCCTAACTAATATTATACTCGTAGGTAAACGCGAAAGTAAGTTTGTTACCTTTTCACGCCTAAACCGATCATAATGAAATTTTACATATACGTTGTCAGGTGCACAGAAACCGACCTTTCATTCTGAAAAAAAAAAACTACTGTTCCCGAGGAAAACAACAATAACGTTCTTATGATAATAGATGGCGCCACGTGTCTTTCGAATCATGATTGAATTATAATTACAAGCATAGCAAAACCCGAATTGATTGTCAAATTCTAAATTAACGCGAGCGTAGCCGCGGGCAAAAGCTAGTAAGCCATAAAAGGGAACTTAATTGTCAATATCTACGGGGAGCTACACATATGTTTGGATCGGAATGATTTGACAGTCGGCGATAAAATCTAATAAATGTGTCTGATGTGTGTGTGTGACTGTGTGTGTGTGTATGCTGTGTCTGTGTGTAATCTGAAGATTATGAAGTAATTACTTTGTTGTTAAACAAATGCTGCCGGATGCAATGTGCCAATCCCGAACAAGTGTGTAATACCCTTAAATAATAAGGAAGTATTATGCCATTTTCAGCTGCAGCAGTAAATGTGTATTTGTGTTCCTTATTCGCAGAATATGATTTTGAATTATGTGCATCAGACACCTAGCATATCAAAATTTTATAGCGTTCTGTAACAGGAAATAATACCATTTTCTACGCCATATTTCATAGCCTTTACTAAATTTACTACCCATAAATTTGGAAACACTTACTGTGATTTCTAGTGTCAATAAAATTATTCAAAAGGCAGAAATGAAAGGTACTTTGGGCTTTGGGGAAATAGTACCTACCGACTTGGTATAGTTAAAAGTATGGTAGGTTTTCCATCATCATCTGCCTAGCCTTTTCCCAACCTGGAAGCAGCTGAATACCAGTATTCTACATGGAGCGACTGCCTATCTGACCTCCACAACCCAGTTAGTACTGGGTAATACGATACCCCTTTGTCTAGTTATCAGACTTTTAGGCCACTGACTAGGTACTTGTAACGACTGCCAAAGATCTACATCTACAAATGACAGCTGGGACCAACGGCTTAACGTGCTTTCCGAAGCACGGAGGAAACTCGGCATGTAATGGGTGATGGTCACCCATCCGCGGACCAACCTAGCCAAGCACGGGTTAACCTAAAGATCGACCTGAGTGGCTGTTATTATTTAGCCACGAGTTCTATATGGTAGATATTCAAGATTAGTAGCTAAAAAACTGAATATTTTCATGAAAAATCTTTTTCACAGACACTAAAGCATGGCATTAAGTCCGCCTCTGTACTCTGTGCTTGAAGTGTTAAATAAATAAATAAATAAAGAGATGCCATATCTTTAAAATAACTGTTTTACTTAACGGTCTTTATCAATTAATTAAAATGTTCAATTTAGATCCATTACGATGCGTACTGTACTACATTATGTCATTATTCTAATAAATCCCTATCTGAACCGACAATTACATATTTTCCACTGGCAACATTGCAAACTGGTTTAAATATCGAAAGTTCAAGGCGTAAGGTGCTATAAAACATATAATTATGCTCAAAGCCTGCAGTTTTCCTCCAAAATGCCTAGACCCAGTTGATAAAGGACGTGGCGAAGGGCGGTGTGTCGTGACTAGATTAAAAAATAATTACCAAGTTTGATTACGACCGGATGTACAGTTACGAGGACTAATATGTGAACACATGGTAACTTTTCCAGAGGGAAAATCCCTCTAGGAAAGTTTTCATGTGTTCACATATTAGTCTCTTTCTGCATTAATTGAATTTTATTGTTTTTATTATGAAAAGGCATATTATTATCCCGAAGATGCATTCGTAATTCTACGAGAAGATTTCTTTTCAATTTTGCTAAGTGTTTATGCCAGGTGCAGGCCAACGTGAAGAAAATGGCGGGATGAGCTGGACTCTGAAACAAAGGATTGGCCTATAATCGCACTAAAATCGCGAAAAGTGGAAGAAGGAAAGGGGTGCTTTGCCCTGCAGTGGGAAAATATAGGCTTATAATAATGATAAGCTACCGCGGCAGTTAATCCCAAATGAATAAATAAGTCATGTTTTATTTATTTAAATAGAACGGCCGAAGCCAGTTGCACTATTTAAAAATATAATTATTTACAAACTATAATAGAAATAAATATGTACAGTACAAGTATAAAAGGGTTACAGGGCATCCAAAAATTCGTCCGCATCGCTGTCAACAGGAAAAGTGCCCAGAAGGCTGGCAGCCTTACCACGTTGGATGGCAATGCTGATTCTTTGGCCAAAAAATAGGCCCGCCCTCTGGTCACGTGAAGAGTCGACCAACCGAAACAAATAATTTGTTTAACACAGTCATGCATTCTTCTCACAAAAATTCAAACATTCTGACAGGATCGCCTTCCATTCATCCGCAAACATATCAAGATCTGTGATTATAATTATTATGTTCGAGTTCAGAATCCGTAACTTGGAAATCAGACGTAGGTCTGCGCAAGACTATGAGAAGCGGCTCTGAAATGGAGGTGGGCAGGCAACTTGGAAAGACGCGGCGATGGCAAGAGGAGTAGAGCCCTCACTGACACCAGCTGCCGCAATTTGGTAGATGGCATTCAGAATATATCGCGGGTAAAATCGGTTGAGACTCGCTCAGACCAGGAAAGAATGGCACAAAAATGTGGAGGCTTTTTCTCAGCAGAGGGTGGAACAAAGCTGCCGATGATGATGATGGTGATACATACAGGATGGAAGGCACACCGACGCACAAACGGTTACCACGTATTCAGTACATCATACCGAACCCCCCGCATAGAAATTTTTCATCGGCAATTATTTTTATTTATTATTTACAAAATACACTCGATCTTTGAAATTTTATCTAAAAAAACTAAAAAAAACAGCTGTTTCCTACAAAAGTAAGACACGGTCAAAATGTATGGAACAGCAGATTTTTTTTAATTTCCGTTAAAAAAAATCTATGTGGGGGGGAACTTCAGAATGATGTACAGACCTGCACATCAAGCTACTACAATCTGTCAAATTTATTTAATAGATTTTCAACTTTATAACCAAAGCTTTAGGTTCAAGGTTGATTAGGAAAATTTGACAGTTTCGAGTAGCTTGATGTGCTGGCGTCTGTACTGAATACGTGGTAAGTAACCGTTTGTGCGTCAATGTACCTTCCACCCCCTATTAGTGCTCTTTACTGCACCTACCAAGTGTGCAAAACTATCTTTTTAACTATCTTTTGATAATTAGCTTTTGCCCGCGGCTTCGCTCGCGTTAATTTAAAATTTGACGATCAATTCGGGTTGTAGGTACGCTGCTGGTAATAATATAATTCAATCATGATTCGAAAGACACGTGGCGCCATCTATTAGCATAAGAACGTTATTGTTGTTTTCCTCGGCAACAGTACTTTTTTCGGAATGAAAGGTACTGTCACGTATATTTATGTCCCTTTCTGTACACCTGATAACGTATATTCAAAATTTCAGGATCATCGATTCAGTGGTTTACGTGAGAAAAAATAAAACAAACTTTTCGCATTTATATTATTAGTTAGGATTAGGATAATCCACAAATGAATCGGATTCTTGGAAGTACTTGGTTGTTTTTCGAAAAAGGTTCGTGGAAATAAGTACCTGGATGGTCAGTGGGTTTGACGTCAACACAGTGACAAATAAAACATGCTTTTCAAGTCGGAGAATACATTATGGTTATTAAGAAAATAATATTTGTTTGTCTGAAATAATGTCGGCAACAATAATACTTACTTTGAAATGCGTTATTGTGTTTAAAGTTATTGTTATTAGTTTCTGTTCACTCATTGTCGTTTTTCAATAAGTATTATTAACTTTTAAACAAATTCTAACGGAATACGTAAGCTGGCAATGGGCCGGCCATATTGGCCGTAAAACCGATAACCGTTGACGTGTTCTTGGTTACCGCGAATTGGCAAACTGAAGATAAAAATTCTTAGTTCTCTATCAGTTTTATAACAGTTACACTGTAATCAAGACTATGTGAACTTAAACATTCATTGAAAAGTAAATCCCATTTTTTTTTGTTATTTTTGAAAAAACGAAATAACTAAAATGATAGATATTGTAAAATTACCTCTAAGTGGCAGGTGTAAAGGTTCTTAGCAACTGCAATAGTGGCTAGTTGAACTCTTGACCTGGTATTTACGAACAATGCGAGTAGTGGATCGATTCCATTTCATTCATTAATCAGTTAGTAACAGCAGCGAAAGGGTGACCATGGTTTTCGAATTTTTAAAGAGGTTTTTTTTTTCAAAAAAAAATCTGTATACTATACAAAGTATGCGCCTACTTTTTCTAGAAGCTTCATAAATAGTTTCTTTGCTAGTTTTTTTTTTACGCATGAATGAACGCCGAATTTGTGTCATTTGAAAATAAATTGGCATTTATAAAGCGTGTCACGTTTAATTTCACTTTTGGTTTTACAGTTACGCACTGAGCTTTTGTTCGTACAGTTCAAAAAAGTAATGTGACCATCTTACGGTCACGGACAAGCGTATTTTTTTTGCTTCTTGGAATATTTTGTCTCTCTTTAATAACGTTATCCAAAGAATAAATAAAAAACAATTATAGCAATACTGTTCCTATTAGCCAATAATTAGAAACAGCACGCATAAACAACTTCTCGACCTCTAACCTAATAACATTACCAATACAAAACTCAACACAAATGCAAAATTTATTTTTGATTGCACTATCGTCCATTCAATACGTAATACATTAACAGTAATCGCTGATAATCAGTAAAGGAAGCTCTTGTCGAATCAAGTCAACAAGAGATAACATTTTATTGCAAACTGACAAGTATTTGATTTACGATATTATGAGTACGACCCATATTTTAGATAGACGATCGTTTGGAGTCGAGTCTATTCACTTGAGGACTGAATATTCTAGTACGCTTTGACGTCACGCTTATGCAAAGCGATTATACATATTCATAATACTTACTGATTAGATCATTTTAATTACAAAATAGTTGACGTATGTACAAATTTTTGTGTCAACCAAAAAAATGGGCACATTTTATTTGTTTGTGAGGTAGATCTAGTTTCAAGAAAGAACTCCTAAAAATAGGTGAATTCGCCCTCAGAATTAGTAATGCGATCGTTTACAGACACCTTAGGAAAAATATAAAACAAAACATTTCCTCTAAAGTAATAATGTTCACAATAAACACTTAATTATTTTTATTATTATATCGTACCTAGGTACTTATGTTCCGTGTGAATATTTTATTTACACAGTTAACACAAGGAAATGCATTACCTACATGTTTTGTAACCAAGGTTGCCGCAACCATGAATTAGTAAGCAGATAAATGTAATTGCGCTTTTGATCAGAATCTAAGTCACGCTGGTGTAATTTCAGTACCTATTTCTGCAAAACATTAAACCGGAACAAAGCAATTTAATCATAATTCCTACATTACAATTTTATCTTTAAAGAAAAATCTGTCATCTGAACAAATATCTGCACGGAACTGATGTGGGTATATCAAAGGACAATGTCATCTTAATTGCATTCGACAATAGACTCGAACGTACATTCCTAACCTTGCCTACTACCATAGTCGCCATAACCACCACGTAACCACACGTCCCGTACTAAAATAATACTAAGCCGCGCTCCTCGGAACTGGTTAACTGCAGCATGGCAACGGTTGCGCAAGGTTAAATCGCGCGGTTAGCTTATAACGGCCAATCAGAAGGCGCCAATGCCGTGACGTCAGCGACCACGCCTGCGCGCGCCTCCGCCGCCATATTGTCGCTTTCAAATGCACGCATCACTGCGAAATGTTTGCGCGGCGATACGGAGCGATATCAATTCGAGCCCTCTTTACGTATACGTTATATTTGTGATATCGATATCTGGCAAACGTCAGATGACGGAGGCAAACGGGGGCCTGTCAAGGCGGCCTGGTGGCAAGCTGTAATACAGATTTATGGCGCTTCTTTGAACTTTGCAAAACACTAATGTCATCCACCAGTATTGTTTGCATTGTTAATTGCAATAAACGACAATGTGTCATCTACACGAGACTATTTATTAATGCAAGACATTTAGTACAAATCAATTAGGTATAACTTCTTGGAATTTTCACATCAATTCAATTGTTTATAGAATTATTTTAAGAAAACTTACCCATCATGTTTGACATGAACTTCGATCTATCCATTGGAGGGATCCATTTGGATGCCATTGGGAGGATTGCTGGCCATGTCGCTCCAAGGAGGAATCCTAGTAGAACTCTAACTGCTACGATCCACCCGAAGCCGAGAGCCGCGGAGCCAGGAGTGAGGAGGGTAAGGATACTGGCTAGCAGAGTACTGTAGCCGAACACCCGCCTAGTGACGAAACAAAAATAACCATTATGTAGTTGCTGAAGGTTTAAAATTAAAAATAAATCAACTCGATAAATCGTTTAAAGCTGAAACATGAAGACTCATCAATAAATCCAATTCAGTATAAATCATAATCACCATCCGTCAAAAACTGCGTGTCGTTATGACAGGCAATTCAATACGAGGCATCTCAAAAATCCCCCGCCCGTATCGACGCGACGACGTCTCAAAAACTGACACGCGAACATTTCACGAGTGATCACACTGATCAAGTGATCACTCACGCAACGCTCGGTTATACGATATCGTTCATATTAAATCGTGGCAAACCCGCATATGTATACTGCGGGAACGATTCGCGAGAATTATTTCCCGACATCTCTTTATTTTTAAAGGAATCCATATGCCATCATTGATTTGCCGACTTTTTTTTTCACTTATCAGCTTACAATATTACCACTTCGGAGAGGAGTGAGGATTTAGGGTTGCACCATATCTATCACCACAGAATCGCATTTTTCCATGCTCCTAGCGGGAGGGCTATCGTTTGTGGCAGCACCGACGATGCGTTCAGCACTTCGGCAGCACGCTGTTACTCGCTCTAGCAAATGACTGGTTCTGTGTGACGGAAAAGAATAAGAACATAGAAAAATGCAATTCCGTGTCGATAGATGGGTTCAACCCTAAGGCTTTTATACACCACGTAGCCGAAATTACTGAAGATCATTTTCAGAGAAAGTTTCTTGTCTCGTAAACAAAACCGTGATGGGTTGACTTCAATCAAAATAAAACAGTCAAAAAACTTGATAAACTTGATTTCAGCGTCCTCAATAAAGTGTTATTCAAACAATTACTCACTAACCGGTTCCATAAACCCGATCAAGTCAACGAGTGCAGGCGCACCGTCAAATTAATTCAATAAGTAATATTATTTGTTGCATTAATTGTCGATAATCGAGCCGCTATTTTTATTTGTCTCGATTGAAATCGCAAAACACGTTACGGTTGCTATCGCGACATTAACCCGCTTTTTTATGTGAGCACAGCACATATCGATTGCACACACTGCTACCCATATAAACGTAATTAATTTGCGAGCCATACTTTGTTTTGAAATCATAGCCGTCATAGTAATTGTTGGTAATATAGCACCGTGGCCAACTGTTCTATTATGATGAGTGATTATCATAGTTCAAATCGATGGCAAGGACCAAAAGTTTCAAGCCAATCTGCTTCGTTGACTTTTCCTGACCCTTTAATTATAAGCGTCTAGAAAGTTCGAAGCTAAATTATTCAGACACACAAATTACCAGACGCGTATAATTTAAAATGAAATAACGACTGTACGCTTGATTGTATCGCGAAAAAAATACTAACGTCGAACTTGAATTATTGAGCAAAATAAAATGTCGGAACCGGTCCCGATAAATGAGAAATGCATGGTCACTAATATTTCAAATTCGAAATGCAAAAGCGAATGACGATAATTTTTGTGCGGGACCGTACGGTCGCCGCCCTCTGCAATGCGAGACTTTTTTTTTATTTAACGTCCCTCGCCGGTACATTAGTGTTGGCAACAATGAATGGCATAGTATTGAAAAAAAAATGTTGTTTACCATTCAGGGGCCAAGTTTTTTGTAGCGAACTGAGTAACTGACACAATAGCAGCTATTATTTGCAAATTGTTCGGCATTCCACCGGAGATGAGCCTGGGCTTGGCTGGGACGATGCAGTTATAGTTGCCAAAATGCTCTTGATAATTCAGACTGGAATACGAACGGTCGCCTCGCATGAAAAACGTGACTTTCTCACGAGACCGTTATTTTTAGGACTAGACGTAATAAAACGATCGTGACAACCGAGCATAAGAGAGTTTCAACATTTTATTCATGCAAACACATGTCTGGAACTCTGAACTGGACTAGAATTCGATGATTTGAGTATTTGACTGTCTCAATCCACTGCTGAATTTAGGCTTTTCTCAAGCGCGACAACACCCCGTTCTGCGCCACAACACCCCGTTCTCCGTACTCCTAATGTCCCAGCCACTCTGACATTACAATGAAATAATTATATATTTTTTGCCCATCACCAGCTGACAACCAACGATTACATCCTGATATGTCAACATCAAACATGGTAAAAGTACTTTTAAAGAACTTGGCCCACTTATTCAATTCTAGGTAGTGCGAAAAACCTGTTTACCATTGCATTTGTAAGGAAACTAAGATAACGTGTTATTTGAGGACTTCGTGGTAATCGATCCGCGAGGTTAAGCCACATTACTGCAGTCTCGTGACTAGTTCTCGATAAGTCCACATCCGGACAGGCTGACGACGAACAGATGAAGATAGTTATCGTTCCACTTCTAACGAGTATCAATCATTGAAAGATGACACAAGCGATGATGGAAGTCGTTTGACTGGACCAGCCGTTATAATCGATTCCTCAAAAGGAGTCAAGTGATTTCTTAGTACTCTGTTACAAGTGTTAGAGCTGTGTAAAATAACCTGAAGGTTTTGTCAGGACATAGTGTCATTCTATCTTTCTTTACATTCTCTCTTCTCATTCTTTACATCTTTATAAATAAATAAAATTGAAGTGTCTGTTTCTAATACCAAAATAATAGCTTTTTACTGAATCCATATGAAAGTATATACGGTACTTAATAAGTACCGTATAACCGCTACCCGCTACCGTATAAGTCCGCTAGACAGAAAGACAAATTGAAAAAACACACACATTTTTTCAATTTGTCTTTCTGTCTAGCGGACTGTCAACTGCTTGTTCCGGCTAAACTCCGATTCAGCTGAACCAATTTTGACAGGACTTTTGCTGGCAGATAGCTGATGTTATAAAGTCTAACATAGGCTTATTACTTTAGAAAAAATACTATGATTCCGTGCAAAAAAAAACCCTTGAAATTGGTAACAATATCGATTAAAAAAGTATTTAAAGTAATATTTTTTTTATAATAATTTCACGCGAACGAAGGTCGCGCGCAACAGCTAGTCAGTTATAACGATGAAGGATGATACATCTAAACACTTAATTTGCTGCTGTTGAAAACTCGTTCTAGAAATACGAAACGATTTGAAAACGCCTCTTCTCCAGGCCCTCGGGTTTCATAAACTAGACACACAAAAGACTATAGTAATAGTTGTTGGTTCTCACCTAGCGCCAATGACTTCTGCTAGCCTGCCACCTGGGAGTTCTGTGAGCACATAACCCCAGAAGAAACAACCCAGCAGGTGGTTCTTCTGCTTAGTATCCCAGTGGTAACGAGTTTGCTCAATGTGTCCTGGGTGCTGCAAGAGAAAAATCTACATTTGAGATTACATACCGAACTTAATTTTCTTAGAAACCACTGGTCAACTGTTTTTTTAAGCCATGGATAACTAATTACTATAAAAAGACCCCCAAAAGACCTTTCAGGCTCTCTTTCACAAAGTGCAGTGGTCTGGTTTACTGATGTGTGAAGAAAATATATTATATCCTTAAATAAAACGTGACTAATTGCTATGAAGCGTCATTCATTACGATCCTGTTTCTAAAAATAAGTACAATTCTATTGTTTCAATGCGTAGTAAAAAACAAAGGAAGTGACTATCAGTTCTGCGGTAATACGGGAATAACCCGGGCCTCGAACCATAGCGCATTAGCTTCTACGCTTTTATGAAGTTTTTACATTACAACCATGAGTTTTACTTTAATAATAACAATGAAATGGACAAAAAACAAAGATCAAAGAAAAAAATAAATCGAGAAACCCAAGATTATTAAAACTCAAATTAATTTCTTGGAAATTCACTGAAGCAAGATAATTGATCCCAAGAAGAGAAGTTGAAAACACCAATTATTTACTTATAAGTAACATAATTGTTTTAATAATATTCTTGGTTCTTACTGCCACTATAGACTCACGAATGCCTTATTTATGGAAAAGTGCAAGATAAGTTCATTCATGCTAGAAAGGACAATGACCAAAGTTGGTACCAAAAAGTCTCGCGCCTCAAAACCAAAATATTATAGTAATTAGTTTCATATTTTTTTACGGCATTACGCGTCGGGGATTTGATTTTTGAACTGGAAATATACTTTTCGAGTTTAAAAGTACGAATATTGTTTTACTCCCTTTATATGACGTTCCGTTTCAACTGAATATAAATGACGTTCCGTTTCAATTGAACAAACCCTTGTCTGTCGAGCGGACTCTAAAATTAATTACAATTAAGTAAGATCAGTACACCAAATCGATTTAGTTTGGTTTATTGCTATTTGCAACAAAATAGATTTTCTCAGCCTAAAGATTTTGATTTATCGATTACATCCCTAAATCCCGACTAGTTTATAGCACTTACTATACTCTATGGTTTATAGTTATCTTATCTGTGGCATCTGACATTTGTACTGTACTGACTGACTATTGGCAATGTAAAGGTCTAAAATAAAATCGAGTTTCAGTCAAGCATACTGTGGATGTTACTTTAACTCGTAATTCTTACTAATATTAGTGTATTACGCTGTTTTTAGAGCAATAATGTAATGTATGTGTGTTAAAATACGTCGTTGGTAGCGTCGAAAAAATAGACCTACTTTTTAGGTTAGTTTCGATTTTATAAAATAACTCTGAAACGCGGGTTTTTTTTTCAAAAATATTTTTTGTAGGAGTTAATACGATCAGTGTAGTCTATAAAAAACAAGGTTTGATTTTGATGCAGCATGGTACGGGATTCCATACTTCGATGAGCATTCTCTTTTCCACTGACACAGTTTCCTTGTTCTCTCAGGTTTTAGGGCACAACCTGGTGATGTCTGTTTCAATCAGAGTTTAGAGATAATGGAGAGGCTTCAAGATGAAAAGATTCTTTATCTCAATGTAAGGTCATATAGCAAAATGAAATAATTACCAAGATTGACACGTTATACTTGTGCCGACCGCAACCAATTGGATATTACAACAATAATTTAAAAGAATATTGCAAGTAGATTAGGATTTTGTTCGCGTTGTCCCGTTTATTTAAGTGTTTATACTCAATTTAATTGAATAGCAAAACTCCACAAATATCATGGTAGGTATGCTTTTCCCCCCGGATTCCGCACACTGGGCCAAAATTCCGAACTTGTCCGAAAAATTCCGAACGGATGGTAACCCTATGTTCACATATCAATAAACCATCACTGCCTGTCGAGTTTCGCTAGCTAAGTTGATTTGACCCTGAATTTATATCTTTAGTTCCAATTCCAATGAATCCAAAGCAATAAATACTGAAGAAAGCAGTAAATCTTACCTCAGTAACGTTGTGGGGACCATGGGTGATGTTCACAGCAGTGTGGTTGTCATTGTCATCGTAAATCATCTCCACAACTGCGATCGTGAGGTTCACTCGGAGGGCATAGTTCAACATGAAGCCGAGGAGGACCATTATGTTCAGCACTTGGACGCATGTTAGACAACCTGGAACAAAGAAGATGAATTAAATATTGAGTTTTGAGTTTTCATCCGTCTAGCCTGGCTTTCCTGACATCTGATTATTCGTAACATCTGTTAAATATCTATAACAGATGACGACTGCTGCTGAGCTCCCTGTGAACTGATCTATTTGCTGTTTATTGCGATTTATTAGTGTTATTTGTTTGTTTTTTTTTTATTTATTAGATTCGCGCTTGACCACTATCTTGCCTGATGATAAGCGATCGACGAAGAACACGGCTAAAAAAAGGAACCCATTCATCATAGACTTGTACTACTAGTTTTCCGCCCGCGGCTTCGCCCGCGTCGAGTTCAGTTATATCGCGTTTCCAAGAGAACTCTTCAAAAGTCCGGGATACAAACTATCCTGTGTTCTTTCTCAAGGTCAACTCTATCTCTGTACCAAATTTCATCAAAATCAGTTCAGTGGTTTAGACGTGAAAGCGTAACAGACAGACAGACAGACAGAGTTACTTTCGCATTTATAATATTAGTAGGGATAAGCTAAATATAATACCACATTTCGCCAGGATTTCATTTCGCATCTATTTTTTTTTTGTGACAAAGTATTTATATTTTTTGTATTTCACACATGTTTGAGTCCAGCAATATTCGCATACCTACTCGTACGGTAAAATGTAAAAATCCAATCCATCAAAACTAATATCATAAGTGCGAAAGTAAGTTTGTTTGTTTCACGCCTAAACCACAGGACCGATCATTCTGAAATTTTGCATATACATTGTCAGGTGTACAGAAACGGACATAGAGTACCTTTAATCCCGAAAAAAGGTACTGTTCCCGAGGAAAACAACAATAACGTTCTTATGATAAAATAGATGGCGCCACGTGTCTTTCGAATCATGATTGATTGAATTATATTATGACAAGCAGAGTACCCGAATTGATTGTCATGGCAAAGCTAGTAATTTATAAATGTAAATCGTTTAAGGTTATTACTTTCTACGTAAATATTTTTGAATTAAAAGGTGTTAACATCCGACTTGATCAGCGAATTGGGATAGACTAGAAAAACTTTACTGCCTATTTCATGGAAAAGCAAAGATTTATGGCAATAAAAATGTGATAATTATTGATAGGTATTTAAGTAACATTATTTACATGTTTGTTCTTGTAAATGCGGGTGTTTTAAATTATGATCGGCATTTGACTCAGTTTTAGTTGAAAAAGATGATATATAAGTAGATAGACCGATTCAGAAGACACCAAATAAGTTTGTTACCTAAATGAATCATATCTATGAGATAAATATGTAGGCAGTTAATGCCAGATTAACTTCATAAACATTGTGTACAACACTTAGTCTTTATCACAGTTACATGAGTCATAGTGACTAAGGTTGGCCCACTTAGGAATACCTATACTCAGTTTCAAGTACCTACACTGGTTTTGCGGGAAAAACATTTCATGATAAGTTTACATTTTATAATAGCTTTTAATATAAACGCATTAGGCATGTTTACAATACCTACAATATTTCAGTCACCAGAAGCGATAAAAATATTGGGAAATATCCTGAAAAAAAAAAGAAATTTATGGTCACTACACAACAATGCCGACTAGTACGGTATTTACACGCGTTTAAATTTAATCATTTATTATGTAAGTAACCTTTACTAAAACTGTAAAAAACAATTATTTACGAGCATTTTTCGTAATACCTAGAGAGATGATAATCAAAAATGTTTTTTTTTACACGGTGCTGAAATCATAGCCAATTCAAACCGCAATACGAATATATTCGTAACGGGAGAACTATATCCGGTTTTTATTCGAACAACATAATTGACATCATATTATTAGAACATGAACTATGAATACGATAGCTGTGGGAAATTCTATTTTTAGACATTGTTAGAGTGAATCACGGTAGTATAAATGTAACAATAGATCATCAAGTTACTAAAATACGATCATGGTTACAAATGATTAGAAGGTGGCAAAGCTTTAAGAAGCGTTTTAGGATTATTTTAGTGAACTATACCAATGGAACTACCAAAAAAAAAGGCTGGATCCTTTTGCGATAGCACCTAACCAGAATGCCAGAGGCAATTGCTTAAAAGCTTTGCGTACACTTCAGCCAACTTTTCTGTTTGACATATTTTTTCTTGTCAAGCAGCGCCACCTTCAACTGTAAAATTAAAGTGGTATGACCACTTAAGTGTTTCTACAATAACTTTCAACGAGACTGAAATGAATCACACAGTCAGTTATGTCACTTTGTAAAGAAATTCCCTCAGCTGTCTCGTACTGAACAAAACGGGTATAAATGGGACAAATTTTATTATACATATAGTATCCCACATCACACCCTTTCGTTAGATTACGCCACGTCCTTCCGAAAGACCTGGAACACAGCTTTATAACTGAAAATATAAAAAACAAAACTTTTTGCCAAAATAATGTTAAAGCCTGCTTTAAATAATACTATAAAACACGTTTTTCCAACCTAACAGCTGTACTAACTTATATCCTATTCGTAAAGCAGCCAACCATATGATATCCCCATTAATCTGCCATTGGCACCGTATAAATAAACCGTTAATCGGTAATCTAAATACCCAAATAGGTGTGGAGTCAAGGTTAATGCATCTGACCAACCCACTTGTGGACCGGTCTAGGCATTACCATATTTGTGTATGAATATTGTTCACATTACGCAAGGCCCGGCGAATAGATGACGAATTTTAATATCTGATACAAGGACGACGTATCGGTATTTTTTTATCAATGTTTGGCTTAAGAATTTAAAGGTACCAGTTATTGAATAACCTGTCATCCTTCCTGACAGGATATTTATTACTCAGTGTGCATGCGCCAAAATTAATTGCATTTTTTGCAGTACAAGCAATGATGATTGGAAAAACCCAAGGGTTGCCCGAGACTTTTGGAAGTTAAATTACTTACAACGTCATTTCCGACAAGCAATTTGTTTCGTGGATCTTACACAGAATTATGAAGTAACTAACACATCTTTTTTCATACAAATTTAAAAAATACACACCTACATATTGCGACTTGCGACTCGAGCTCACGTTTCCATAGTTCACGTGTTTGACCATTCAACTAGACATAGCAATTATCACGAGACTGAAGTGTGAGCAAAAAAATTGGCAACTGAACGCACGCTGAAAACCATGTGCGCATCAAACTAAAATAACTGCCGATTAAATGAAAACGTAGAAAATGTTTACTACTAACGACGAAGAATAGATATAACAGTTGTAAGAGAAAAAAAATCCTTGAACTTTTTTTAACGAAAACATGGTCACTACATTTTGAGATGACGGTATCGCATAATTCCGCTATTTCTTACAACTAAGAAATGAAGTTTGTAATAAAAAAATGTCTTATTCAAAATGTTTGAAGTCTTACGTTCCGGAATTTTGTTTATAAACTTCTCGCATACTTAAGAGAAGATAGTTATGTTAATAAACCGATACGTTTGAAAACATTGATGGTTTATTGAATAGTTTATTTTTTCTTTTTTTCCTTAGCCTATATTGTCCCACTGCTGTGCAAAGGCTTCCGCCATAGCCTTCCACTCTTATCTCCGTGTAGTTTTCTCCAACTAATCTCTCACAAACGCCTCTAAGTCGAATATAATGATCGAATAGTTACGTTTTTTTTAGCATACAGGTACTGTCACCAACTCATATAGCTGTATTCCTAGAATCTTATTTGGGTGAGCGAAAGTGATGGAGATTTACAGGACTCTAGCTGCATCTCTTTCCGACACTGACGTAAGATTAAAACAATACATTAAATGACCCAAGGTCGAGAGATCTTGCTTTCACTAATTCGCAACAAGCCCTGCCAAATACGTGCCTATTGATCGTAGGCACAGGTATGGAGTAGGCACCGGCGCCAATTCCCAATAGGGTTAAATAAAAATAATACTAGCATGGCTATTTAAGCTTTGTAGTAGTGCTAGCTAATTTCCCGCTACTTTTGTCAAGATCAGCCTACAGCATTATATGAACCTCTCCAATCGCACGGCATTCAATTCGATTTTGACATTAACAACAACTCTAATGTAGCTTATCCAGCTACTAGCTACCCTGCGAAGATCTTTGCCCGCTACTTTATTATTCTCTAACATCCATTCCTTGTTTGATTCACTAAAGGGTAAATTTCAGTGGTCAGATCTAGCCTCATCATCTGCCTACCCTTTTCCGAACTATGTTGGCGTCGGCTTCCAGTCTTAGCGGATGCAGCTGAATACCAGTATTATACATGGAGCGACTGACCTCCACAACCCAATTAGTACTGCGTAATACGATACCCCTTGATAAGACTAAGGCCCGTATTACAGAACGTCACTCAATACTCAAGCATCATTTAAAACTAGATTCAAGCCATTTGATTGGTTGAAACTAGTTTTAAATGATGCTTGAGTATTGAGTGACGTTCTGTAATACGGGCCTAAGACTAGTTGTCAGACTTTCGGGCCAGTGACTACCTGTAACGACTGTCAAAGATCTACAAATGACAGCCGAGACCAACTTAGTAAGGTGCTTTCCGAGGCACAACGCACATAATAATAATATAATAAAACAAAAAATAATATTTAAAAAAAAATATATATATACCTATTATTTATAAAATAATATTTATATTTTTTTTTATATTTTATTTATTTATTATATTCAAATAATAATATTAATAATATGTCACGTTCTTATTTTTAGCCGGATGTACTGCTCTATAGGTAATACTATTAATACTACATCTGCCTAACCCTTTGGGGCCTGTATGCGTGGTGTTATTTTGTTTTCAGTGGTTTAGACAGTGCGTGGTTAGCCAGTCACAAATTCACGATACATTGTGCACACAAAGGACATAGTTTAACCTTCATGAGCCCATATTTTGATAACAAAGTTTGCGGTTAGTAGTGGATTCAACATTGTCGCCTACTCGACATTTAGTTTAAACACATTATAGAAAATGCTTCAGCATTATACATTCAATTGTAGAAAACTACTTAACAACCTGTAATCTCCGAAAGACTAGGCAGAGATGTACCTATAGTACATGTCCATTTTAGAGTTCCATCAAATACGGGACAAGCCTATCGACATCATCTGGCCTCAAATCTGGACTTGTGCCCGGTTGTGCCTGAATTCTTATGAAAAAATCCAATAACTTTGCTTTTTTGCCCGACTGAAGAATGGAACCTACATCTTCATTTTCATGCACAACTGTAGCATTTAGAAAGAAATACAATTAACCTAAAATCGTTTACTAGCCACTAGTAAATCGACGGATTTAATAAGCACGTGTTATTCTATTATGCAAGTATGCAAATCGCTGGCATTCAGTCCACCTGCTGGATCATGACCCTGGGTGGTTGTAGCCAGCGTAAACACGGACATTTAATCGCGACGATCGATTATTGACGCACTTTATTGCAATAGATTTAAGAATATTGTTATAGAGCTTTGTAATAATATTTTGGTGTAGGTGCTATCAAGTATTCTCTATCTATCCAACTATGTTTAAGGAATCGATCAAATATTAAGTTTTTTGTAAATCGTACGAAAATAATGAATAATGTTTCTCCTCGATATTTGGAATCATTCGTGAATTTTTATGTCCTGAAAAAAAACCAGAATAATGGTTACCCTATTTTTAACGATGTTTTCGTAGAATCTTTCCTTGTGAATAAAAATACCTGTTAAATCTATTATTTCTAAACCACTAAAATATATGGGCATACTTTATTTAAGTGGAATATGAGTACCTACGTACTACCACAGAATACATACTATAACCATTGTCACAAACTCGAAATGTCATGACACTGATTTACAAATTGGAACAGACTAGATAATTACTACGTTACTATGCAGCTACAATAAGTGTAATTAGGCTTTTTAGCGTATTTAATAGACGTTAAATAGCGCGAGTGATGTAGCTGTCAATTTGATGATATCATGACACGTGACGTCACAATCACAGTGATGTAACATATCGTGGGTTCGGAGCAGTGACATTACCGGTTATCAAGCTATTATTTACCGCTACAATCAAGCTATTACAAACCTATTATAGTTATTACGTAGTTCCGTTTTTTATTTGAAGTTCCTCAATTGAAATTGCATGTTATTGTTTATTTAATAAGGAGTCAATGCACTTTATAATGACATACCGAAAACTATGCCAGTGTCACTATGCCAGTTAGTTTCACAAACGAAAAAATATTACTATGTACTACCTACTTGTTAGATTTTGTACATGAAACACAGAACCGGTTTTTGTTTGTGGCTATCATATTGTCAAAATCTAGGGTACCGAAATATCGGGGCAATACAATACCGGTAATAAACCGGTACGCAGTATGTAAATAGTATGCAAATCCGTTACAACTGTTATTAAAATAAACTGGAGCTTTTTCTTTGCATAACGTGTTTTTGATTTGATCATGCCATTTTTACACCCTATACAATTAAAATTATTCATAAGCAGTGGTTAAAGTTAAGAGCCGTTGTAACTTGGAACGTCAGAAAATTAATAGTGAAGCAGTTGCTGATTATAACTTTACTTATAAAAGTGTTCAGTGATCAGTTTAAAAAGATCTTTGGCCTCCTTTAGACCTTTGTGTAAAATAGTGTGCCTGTAATTCACTACCCAGGCCCAGTGCGGATTGGTAGATGTTTCAATCTTCGAATTCTTCGCCCACACCTGCTCTGGATATATCCACATCCTCAATTAACACTTCTAGTACTTCTACTTATCATTAACGAAAAACCAGTCCGAGATACTAATTTTAACTGTCTTAATCATACAGTTTGGCAGCACAGTTAATTATTTTATAGGTCAACAGAGCCTTTTCTCTACCAACTTGGCAAGTTTCCGTTATCAACTGACATAAAAGGAAATGACACTTCATTTAAAACGTGTTTCTTCTTGTATTATTTGCGTCGATCAAAATAAAAAAATTAGTTACATAAAATATTGGTGGTAAATCATAAATAAAATTAGTTTGCTTACGGAAGCATTTTTGTGACGGCTCAATGATCAAAATATAAAATTGACTAGCCTTGTAGCATAAAAATAACAACGTGGCAGAATTTCTTCTACGCCACATAATTTGTACGAAAAAATAATATGAAATATATGAATTAACATAAGGTGGGTGCCCACACAAACAAATATTCGAGGACATTTTTCTCACAACACTGTATGTATTCTTGTTAAACACTATCAAAAAAGTATTAAATGAAAACAAAAGAAGTGTGCCACGGTCGATACGCGAAATAAAAGCTATATGACATTTTCGAAAATAGCACTGCACCCACGCAAGTGTCGTAAAACGTATTTTGTTGCAGACACGTGTAAATATTGTCAATGGAACTTCTAGTACAATTGTGGACGGGTTTCAATTTATTCAATACACTTCGAAAACTGGCTCTCATCGCACTGCGATTAGGTTCAACATGCAATGTATTTCACACACGTGGATTTTTAATATTTTTCCGCACACGTGCGGAAATAAAATTTTCCACAGATTACTATACTAATACTAAGTCCAAATGGGTTCAATGACTATAGTCAGCGGTAATTGTTTTTTTTTAATCTCGGCAAAGAGATATGCGTATTTACGGTGTAAATATTTTTTGAGTATCTAAATTGTGTTTATTATACTCCGTGCGCTGTAGCATGGTGCGGGTGACAGTTTCAGTAACATTTCATTTCACTCTTGAAAGTTGCCGCGATTTACAAATTATGTTTTAGTATTTCAGCTGTACCACATTCGTAATACATTAAATCATTAATAACTGTAGTAAATTAATTTAAACCTAACCAGAATGTTCTAGTCCACAAATAAAATCAAATTGAATGAAAAATTAAGCAAAGTGTTATTCGTATAACGTAACGCCATAGACGTATTTAGTGATGAGATGTACTGCTACGATGGATAGTCGATATTTTATATAATAAAAAACGTATATTGTGTGTAGGTCAATTTTTTATTGTTAAAAGCTATAGTCCTTCCAGATATGAGTTTAGATGAATGCGCCATAGAGCAAAAATGTTGTCACAAAAAAAACATAAACCCGATTTTGATTATTTTATAAAGGTACAAAGATACTTATGTAGCCATAGATAAATGTTTATCTCGACAAGTATATACACGTAATTACACTGCGCAACTGAATAACACACTAATTTTCGTAACAATATTAAAGAGAACTAGATCCAAGCTGCGAGAATCGTTATCAAAAAAATGAATTGCATAATGTCACATCCCTAGTCATGTGGTACTGACAGATGTCAACGTCATACAGGTACCTGTCACCCACACCATGCTACAGCGCACGGAGTATAATAGAATATCATAGATAAACGGATTATTTAAAACAAATATTTACTTTTATGAACAGATTAACATTTATTTGTGTTCTAAATTTAAAATTTTTTGAATTTTTTATTTTTCATATTAGGCTGTTTAGTGGCATCATACTTTTGCTTCTTCTTCAACCTGGCGAAAGCAAAGCGCGAAAAAAAGCAAATTAAATCATAGTTTCCTGACAAAAATACTATCAATTCTAATAATTTATTCTTCGAAAATGTATTAAAAAACGTCGTTTGATACGCGTGGGGATTTTTTACTGCAGTTCTCGGCTCCATAACAGCCTCGCCTGCAGCTTGAGTGTTAATTCTGTCTCGAATGCAATAACAAAGTTAAATGTACTATTCCGCGCTTTAAAAAAATAAAAAAAAAGACGATGTTCTTTTTTCTAAGGGGTAATCTTGCTAGTCATGATCAGTAACTGGTTCTTGATAGACAGATAGATACTCGCTCCATGAAAATACTGCTATTCAGCTACATCCGGATAGACTGGAAGCCGACCCCAACATAGTTGGGAAAAGGCTACGAAGATGATGATGGGACTAGACTATAATTAACAAACTGAATGTACAGACAGACGCCTGCATTAATTAATCAATGTTCCTTTCTATAGTACTTGTATGCTTAAGGGGTATCCAATTAACATATTCGTGCCTTTACATCAATCTACAAGTGTCATTTGATACTTACGTGATGCGTCCAAACAACACTTTCATTTTATCTTTTCACTTTCAGACAATTATTTGCAATTGTTCCCACTGCTGGGACACAGGTCTCCTCTCTATAAAAAGAGTGGGTTTATTATCAGTCATAATTCATAAACCAATAATTCTAATATAACAGCTTAGTACAAGTACGATTTAACACAAAACAGATTGATCGATCAATACCCTATTGCTTCTCATAATTTTATAAAGAAGTTAATTACTAAAGAAAGTAAACAACGGTACTTCAATGAGACAGACAAACTGACTAAAGCAATGTTTCCTTTATGTTAAGATAAGTAAATAACTAAGTTATTCTGCCCAGGCCCACACAGTTTTGAACAGCTTAATAATTGTGCATGCAATTTGGTTATCATTATCGAATGACTCAATCACTGCCGTAAAGATAATAAAAAAATCAAGTTTTACGAGATTTTTGATCACTTATTCTTATCGGATTTCGTCGAAGGTTATGTATAGGATTTCCCCTATTCCAGTCTAGATTTTTAAAACAATTATATACGATTATTATGGAGGGGCTGGTTTTTTCATCATGTACAGTATTGTATCCGGGTTCACCGGCTAGAATTTACAGCTTTCTGACCTACTTGATACGGTCCTCATCTAAAAAATAGTTAACCGTTCTTTATTTCGACATTTATTTGTTGAGTTAATGACTTAAATCGGTCTAAGATAATTACGTGGCAAAGAAAAATAATTATAGATGAAAGCATGATCAATATTGTGCCAATGATGATAGTAGGTATAAAAAGAAATAATGGTGAGGATTTGTAATTGGTAATTGTTAACTCAGACCGAAAAGGACATGATTCTGTGGTAGTATTCTTGGAAAATTAAAAGCCACCACGTACTAAAAACAACAATATCATACAATTTGCAACACCAAGTTTATATTGTTTATTTTTTAACTAAAAGAGCAGACACGATTTTTTATGCAGTGAGTCGTGACGGGCGCTGTAATGGCAGTTTCTAATCTATCCGCGTCATAGTAAGATCAGATCGCATCTTCTGACTTCACAGGATAACATAACACATTAAAGTAAGTAAAATAAGAACATGCTCTGAGACACGAAAGAAACTTCATTAGAAAGAAAAAAGTTATTAAGTGCTGATTTAAGTAGATAAATGATTAAAGTCTGCTTAACCATAAGTATATCCTGAATCATGGATGAGGCTGTCACAGGAACATGGAGGTAAAAGCGAAGAGAGGCCTATACCCAGCAGGTGAAGTCGGGTTGTGGATGATGGATGATGTTAACCTTACATTTATTAACGTTTAAATGTCTATTTAACTTTAAAAAGCGTTTTTAATAGACCCTGAAAATCTTATCCTCTTCGGCTAATGATGTTACTTTCATGATTCTGAGCTCGAATGTTTTTTGGAATCTTTTTGGTTTAACGAGAGTTAACATTTAACAGGTCACATTTACTTAACAAATGAAGCATGTTCTGTCAAATCACATAGAAACTAACTTGATTAATGGAGATAAGTTTGTAAGAGCCTCTTTCGAAAGTTTAAACGAAAGTAAGCGACGTCGGGTTTCACGCAGTCTAATTATCTCATTGCGTTCGGAGAAGGTTAACGATCAATATTTTTTTGCACGACTACCTAAGGAATGGTAAACATAGAGTTGCTGATGAGCATAGACGTATTTTAACAGAAAACCGTTTTTTTAATAGATGAACCTCATTACACGTTTCTTTAACGATTTAACAATACTAAAAAGATTATTTATTTACACAAATCACAAAGCAACTTCGGTAGGTCACAAACACACAACATTACTTATATCATTCTTTAGGTTCACATTATAAGTTCCTTTTAGATTACTGCTTGCTTTTTTAATTAGAAATTTATTTGTGAAAATTACAATTTGAGTATTTTATCTACAACTCCCGTCTGAGTAAATCTAACTCCTCAATGAGTGACTGCGCTTAAGTTAGTCAATGTCTTACTCAAGCACCGCATGTAATAACCGATCAGCCGGCAGTGGTATACCGTTAGACACTTCACATGACCACTGCAATTAGCCAGCAGTCATTAGCATGCACTTTGCTTACCGTTGAATACATAATCGTAGCTCACAGTTTAACTGGTAAAACACACAATGTTCTTCGAGAATTTACGCACAGGGCTAGTAGGTAGTTACAACAGGCTTTACTGAAAACTTATTGTGAAAAGTTGAATGCTACGCAAGGTTCATTAGAAGACAAGAAAAAATGCATGAATATAATAATGTGCGACTATAAAATAATATACAGTAATTTAAATTAAATAGCTTCACAGTGTAGCATAATACAACAAAATGAGGTCTAAAATATTATGTAATATTTTAGCCGGTTTCGTAAAAAAATGTCTGTTGTAATCCCGAATCATGGTCACCCTAGTAAGTTTGACGGGAGCTATTATTTAAACAGCTTTAGTGGGCCTAAGCCCAAGCTTAAAGCCTGGTGCTGAATTTACGGCTAAATAAAACGCGTTTCCTAGTTTGAGTTATGCATGCACACATCTTCTACGAGCAGGTTTTTTTTTGTCTGTCTATATGTTTGTTCCGACTAATCTCTGAAACGGCTGGCTCGATTTGACGGGACTTTTACTGGCAGATAGCTGATCTTATAAGGAGTAACTTACGCTACTTTTATTTACTTAGTTTAAAAAAAAATAGGGTTCCGTTCCGTGCAAAAAATTAACAAAGTCCGATTCAAATAGGGAAGTAGTATTTTTATAATAATTTCATGCGGACGAAGACCGCGGTGCATTATGCATTTAATTAAGGTTTGTTTCTTAACACTGCTTACTTCCTTATACAACAACGGTAGCTCCAATTCAACTGAACTACTTCAGCATATTTTTATGTCAAGGTGAAAGATTCACATGAACAGTTCCGGTTCTTTGACAAGCTTATTAACTTTTGACAGTTCCAAATTAAAACTAATATTAAATTAAATTGACGGCGCGTCGCCATCAGTTATTTTTTTATTACAATTAATAGTACACTTGCCAAATCATGCATTACTGGCACAAGATCTGTCTGGAACTGAAGCACTCAGTTTTTAATTTGGTAAGGTCAGTTACGTACTTTCTATTGCTTTCATCAATTCTTAACTAACCCTGTTCATTAAGTCTGTTTGATTATATCGCTTTTTATGAGTGTTTTTTTTTTTATTTGTACAACCAGTTCGCCAGTTACGTTAAAGACCCACGTAACAGAGGACGAGCCTATTGCCATTAATCGGGCACAGATCCACATGACAGTCCGTGGCTACTACTGAGAAATTCTTAATGGAAAAACCCAATAACACTTTGCCCGACTCTGGAATCGAACTCAGGACCTCATGCTCAGCAGTCGCTTATGCGACTACTAAACCACCGAGGATTTATTCAATTTTCATCAAAATCATGATTATTTTGAAACTTGCTACTCACGTCACCCTCCTGGCCTTATCCCAACTTGTTTGGGTTGGTGCAACATGTCTTCTCTCATATCATCAACCATGTCATCTTTCACAACCTCTATTAATATCTTTTACTGGAGCTAAGGTCTGCTGCTATGGTGTTGCCAAACTATTGGTGCCTCTCCGCATTTCGCCCGTGCTTACGCATCAAAATCTTAATGAATTGTGAATGAATTGTCCCCATTCTAATGTAAGTGTTAGTATTTCGCAAGTGCGCATGCGTTTATTGTTCCGTACTTTCAAGTTATCGTAAAGATCTTGTGAAATCTAGTCTTCTCTTAGATCGAATGGATTTATAATATATACATATTATAGATAAGTATCATGAATTCGTGTGCAGAAATCCAGCAAAGTCGGCATGATGGTTTTCGGTTGGCCTACGGTAGTGCATCGCCTCTATTTGGTGAGGATCAGTTTACGGTCGGGCCACGGAGTTATTTGTGCCCGATTGATGGCAATAGGCTCGCCCTTTACTACATGGAGAAATGTGGGTGTGTTATTAAGTACACCTCTGACTATCATTCGGGGATTACAGGCGTGATTATATGATCAGTTTACGCCCGTTTTCATTAACACTTAAGCGGACATTATAGCGTTGTCAAATTTTGAACTTTCGACTCAAAGCAGATTGCTGAAAGTGCTGAAACTACAACAGTGCACTTTTATCTAGGCAAACACTGATGTCGCCTAGTTTTAGTGACACCGGGAATTCAAATTAATTTAGATAACTCATTTCTGCGGGTAATTTATACGAGTTGATCTAGAATGCCAAGAAACTCAAATAAGCGATTCGCTAAGGTCTGCAGCTAAGACGCAATGATTCATCAAGAATCAACCGCGATGGAATTAAACTTGCTATGACAACAAATTTTAATAGCTTTGGAATTGTCCATATAACAATATTTTTGTCGTTAAACTTTACTACATCACACTTTGCCTTTTATAAAATTAATATCACGGCTGTTATCCCCGAAGGGTTCAGCAGAGGTTATAGTAGCACCCAAAAGCAAAACTGGCGAAATGTGGCTGTTTACTATGACACCTATTCCCAAACCATGCTTTTAATATCCATTCAAAATAAAGCTGTGTGCTCTATGCTAACTATAAACTCGTCAGAAATCGTCCTCCCCAATTACTTTCTACTTAATGACAGGGTGACTTTCGCTCTCAATAAATTATAGAACGATAAATAAATGATGTCTACTGAAAAACCTTTTACACATCTTTTTTTATCGCTTACCTTCTGAAAGCTTTAAATTAGCTTCGCATGTCGCTATTGATACAACTGTCCTACGATAAACAACCAGAATGCTATTTAACTGGCGGTCAATACATAAAGTTTCTATTGACACACAATACTAGCCCTCTGGCGATCTTAAAAAAATTGTACTGGCTGCCCTGTAATTTTCTACCTTAAAATTTGTGTTCATTCAATTAAAAAAAAAACTGCATACAAATTATACAAGCACGCAATGCTTGATTTTTCAATATTAGGTAACTGAAGCCTAAGGACTTATTCTATGTTATCTTTTTGACACGCAATTGAATTTACTTATCGTTTTTACGTCTAGACATTGTCACAGACGGACGGAGAATAAATAGATATTATTATACTTGACAAAACTCGAGGTCTTGCGGTAAACCGGAAATACGATTATGCATCGACATGGAGCAGTTTCGCGCGTTTATTTTTAAATATGGCGCCTTGCCAAAACCCGGGGAGATGCGGTACTACGTCACTGTCTTCGCCATAAAGTGTTGCCAACTGAACTGTCCCTTACGCACTTATAAATGGAATTGTGGCTGAAACATTTGCGAGATAGGTATATCGATTCGCTTCACTACATAGTATAAAACAAAGTCGCTTTCTCTGTCCCTATATCCCTATGTATGCTTAAATCTTTAAACTACGCAACGGATTTTGATGCGGTTTTTTTTAATAGATAGAGTGATTGAAAAGGAAGGTTTATATGTATGATAGGTACATGCACCCGTGCGAAGCCGGGGCCGGTCGCTAGTAGATTATAAGTAGTAGGTACTCAAACCAAATAAATGGTCAATTTAATTTCAAAGATTCCATTTTTGGTTTGTGATATTGCAAATATTCACAATGAAAACCCAATTCATCAAAAACAACACCACACCACGACTGTCAACACGGTGTTTGTTTGGATAGCACGTGTGTCTAAAGTTTTTAGTGGTTTTTAAGGGTTTTTCGAAACTATTGTATCTTGTCATTGTATAATTGTCTTGTCCTTGTGTTTGTAACTAGGTTTGTATTGTGATTGTTTTATTTTAAGCTTATCCAAGCTCAAGATGGATAAAAATAAACCCCCTGATCCGGACCCACCCGATACTCCATGTCCCTTTACTCCTTCTGTTCAGAACCCACTATCTCAATTCGCGGATGTTGTTTGTAGTGTAACAGAGATGGATGTATCACAATCCCAACCAAATCCACGCAAACGTCCTGTTGACGAAGAAACATTGACTGACTCCCTCCCTCCCAAGTAAACAACAAAAAAGTCAAATTGGACGAATTAAGTACTCCGTAATGGATAAGGCTCCCTATATTGTCCACGTCTCCCGTATTGAGGCTCAACCAAACGCTGGCACCACCCTTCACCCTGTTAATTTCGGCAAGTTCCTTATGAACAACAACATTGCGAACATTGTTCGTGGTGGTGTTAAGAGAGTTGGCAGAAACCGTGTGTCTGTGGAGTTTGCTTCCCCTCAGGATGCTAACTCTTTCTTGGTGAATAGTCTGTTGTCCAAATACAGTTATACCGCATCAATCCCTTCATTCAACATCACAAGGATGGGTGTTGTTACTGGTGTTCCCTCTGAAATTACAGAAGAAGAAGCCATAACCTATTTGTCTGTGCCCTTGGGTTGTGGACAAATATTGAAAGTCCGACGCATCAACCGGAAAACTCAAAGAGACGGTGTTAATGAGTGGAAACCCACTGAAACATGTGTGCTGACTTTTGATGGACAAGTACTACCAACTAGGATATATTGTTGTTACACATCCCTCCCTGTTAAACAGTACATATACCCGACAATCCAATGTCGCAAGTGTTGCAGATTTGGACATGTGGCAAACCTATGCAGGTCTAAACCACGCTGCAATCGGTGTGGCCTTGACCACCCAGGTGATGGTTGCATCACTTCTGAGGCTGAGGCCTTCTGTATACTGTGTTCAGGTAACCATTTTGCTGATAGCCAGTCATGTCCTGAGTATGGCAGGCAGAAAGCTATTAGGACTGTCATGGCTGAGAAAACCATTCCCTATGCTGAGGCATGTAAGATTGTCCCAACAGTTTCACGCAATTATGCCAACATCGCCAAAACCCCAATTTCCCAGTCCTATCGCAAAACTGTGACACTCAAACCCAGGACCCATGCCCCCCTTTCCCCATCATATGATAAAAATGCCCATCAGCAGATAGTTAGTTCTCCCCAACCCTCACAGCCCAATGGCAGTGCTCTTTATAATAATCATGCTTCAAATAATACCGGTTCTATTATTGAACTTCTTTTAAAACTTCTACCAACTGTTATTTCTTCTTCTTCCAGTTCCCAATCACCGTCCAACGTTGCCGATCAACTTATTTCTCTTCTTTTATCCATTAAAAATGGCGTCCCGCCTAGTATTCCTTCAGTGGAATGTGAGGAGCGTGTGGCATAAAAAGCACGACCTCATATTCATCTTAAATAAATTCAAGCCTTTGGCTTGTTCCATAGCTGAGACTTGGCTCACCCCAAGTCTTAGCTTCCGCATGCCACATTTCAATATTCTCAGATGTGACAGATCTGATGGCTATGGAGGTTCAGCTCTCCTTGTCAACAATCGGGTCCCTCTTCTGTCCCTCCCTTTGCCTTCACTCTCAGGAGATATGAGTATTGTGGCAGGTAGGGTGGAAGGCATTACAGTGTTTTCAATATACATTGCTCACCCTCGACCTGAATTTTTGGATATTTTAAAAAACACTCTTTTGAGTATTCAAGGACCAATCTTGGTCATGGGTGATTTTAACTGCCACCATTATAGATGGGGTTCCGAACACTGTGATGCTATTGGAGTGGCTTTGGTTGAGATCTTGGATGATCTGGACCTCTGTATCCTTAATAATGGTTGCCCGACCCGCAGATCCCTTCCTGGACAACAAAAGAGTTGTGTTGACCTAACATTTTGTTCAGTTGAGTTGGCAGCTTCGACCCTTTGGGAATGTACGACTTTGTCGCATGGTAGTGACCACTATCCTATTGTAATATCTTTGCTCAATAAGACTTATTTAGAGAAAAGCTCTCCCCCACTTTTGAAATATAACTTGTCCAAACCAGATTGGACAAAATTTGTATCATTATTGGAGGATAAAATTGATGTTCTGCCAAATTTAAATTCAAGTTTATTTGATCCTCCTGGTCACCACCATGCCAAGGGCTGCTATGAGGGTTTTGTTACTGCCATCACCTCCAGTGCTGATTCCTGCTTCCCATTGAAAAACAGTGCTCGTAATAAAATCCCTTCACCCCCGTGGTGGGATTCAGAGTGCACTTCGGCAATCAGGGACAGGAACGACGCCGAGGAGCTTTACAATGCAGATATGAGCACTGAAAACCTGTTGGCATTTTGTCAGATAAATGCCAGAACCAAACGTCACCTTCGCAAGAAGAAACGTGCGGGTTGGGTTACGTTCTGCACCTCTTTGTCTCCCTCTACCCCTGTGTCAGTAGTTTGGAAGAGCATCAATAGGTTTAGACGTGGGTGCTCCCCATCAGTTACCTCTCCAATCACTAGGGAAACAGCTGAACTTTTTTTTGATAAAATTGCTCCACCATATGTCCCACTTCTTTCTGAATATGTCAACATGCCTCTTCAAACTGTAGCAGAGGATCCTTTTAATGCACCATTTACTATGGAGGAACTGAATGCGGTGCTTAATTATGTCCGGGACTCGGCCCCTGGTATTGATGGCGTGCCATATTCTTTTATAACCCACTCTGGTGACAAGGCAAAAAATTATTTCTTAAATTTATTAAACTTTAGTTATATTCATGGTTGGGTCCCAGATCAATGGAAATTACAAATAATCATCCCACTATTGAAACCAGGCAAACAAGCAGATGATCCAAATGGCCTTAGGCCAATTGCTTTGTCTTCAGTCCTAGCCAAATTACTGGAGCACCTTATTAAAAACCGTCTCGAGTGGTTTGTTGAGTCGAGAGACTTACTGCCGAATTACCAATTTGGTTTTAGGAAAGGACTAGGTACTATGGACAGTGTTGGTATTTTAGTTGCGGATATCCGCTTAGCTTTTTCAAAAAATGAATCCGTTGTAGCTACATTCCTGGACATCTCCTCTGCATATGACAATGTACTTCTTCCTGTACTCTGGCAAAAACTGCAACAGCTGAGTTTACCGGCTAAGATGATACAATGTATATGTGAGCTATTGTTGTCCCGTTCAGTGGTTCTGAGAGTCCAGGGAGAGGAGTTCGATGAAAGGCAGATTTGGAAGGGGCTGCCTCAAGGCTCTCCCCTCAGTCCCATACTGTACAACTTGTATACGGCTGATATTGGGTCCTGCCTAAACAACAATTGTCAGATTCTACAATATGCCGACGACATTGTCTTATATGTGACAGATTCGTCTATAGTCGATGCTGCGTCATCTTTGTGCCTCTCTCTGGATTCTTTGAACCAGTGGCTTTTAAGCCATGGCCTGTCTTTATCTGCGCCAAAAAGTTCGGCAGTAATCTTCTCTCGTAAAAGACGCACTCCTCATGTTACAGTTAACATTTTAAGCCAAAATATTCCAATAGTTAATAAAGTAAAATTTTTAGGCGTTATTTTGGACGCAAAATTAACAGGTAAAAATCATATAAATTTTCTTACACAAAAATGTGAAAGAGTTATTTCAATTTTAAAAGTTCTTGCGGGCGTTTGGTGGGGTGCCCACCCCTACACCATGAAATTAGTCTACAATGCCTTAATTCGTAGTGTTTCAGATTATGGAACATATCTTCTGACTCCGTGTAACAAAGGTGCCTTGGTTGGGCTGGATAGGGTTCAGTCTAAATGCCTTCGAATCATCTCGGGTTGTATGAAATCCTCCCCCATTAACGCATTGCAGGTTGAGTGTGCTGAACCTCCTCTGGCGCTAAGACGCCAATATCTGGCGTCCCGTTTTCTGTCCAGGCTTATATGTAGGACTTCACATCCCCTTATAGAAAAATTGTACGAGCTAGATGCCATATGCGGAACCTCAAACTATTGGAAAAATAAAGAAATCCCCCTAATATTAAAATCTTTTCGACAAACTCTAAATTTAGCATGCCCGATTGTTCAGTTCCCCAGATTACCCCTTTTTAATTTTGCGTATGAAGTTTTAACTTTTATTCCAAAAATTGTCTTTAACATTGGTATATCCAAAAAATCCCCTTCAGCGAACCTGGCTTTCAATGCGGTGGTGGGCGAGCGTTGGAATGGTTTCCAATTATTTTTTACAGACGCTTCTAAATTATCAGATCTTAACCACACTGGAGCTGCGGTCTATTATCAAAGCTCTAAAATAATTTTACAGTTTAAGTGCCCTAAGGAGTCTTCTGTATTCACTGGTGAGTGTGTGGCTATACTAGAAGCCTGCCTTTTTATAGAGTCTCACCACAATATCCACAAAGCCGTGATCTTCACAGACTCTCTTAGTTGTCTGCAAGCCTTAGTTCAAAATCCCTTTAAAAGTAAATTGCACAGCTCCTGTTTTAAAAATTAAAAAGTCACTATTATCTTGTGCTACCAATCAAAAAGAGGTTCAGTTAGTTTGGATACCTAGTCATTGTGGCATTAAGGGCAATGAGTGCGTTGATGCTTTGGCCAAAGATGCTTGCTCATCGACAGTAGCTGATCTTTCCCACAATTCTCACCAGGGGTATGACCTATTGAACCTTCCACGACTTAAACTCCAATCTTCGTGGCAGGAACAATGGAATACCACAGGAAGGAAAAAAGGCAGGTTTTATTACGCAGTACAGCCAACTATACCGTCAAAATCCTGGTTCTATGGCTACAAAAAGGTCTCCAAACATGTGATATCCGTCCTTTGTCGTATTCGTCTAGGTTTCTGTAGCACTCCCGTTTTCTTGCAAAAAATCCGGGTTCGGGACTCGTCTCTTTGTGAGTGCGGGTTAGAAGAGGGCACTCTGGATCACATCTTCTTCGAATGCTCAAACAACATCCCTCCCCTAGATCTATATAGTCGTCTCCCTAAATTTAAAATCCCTCTCCCGACTAACTTATCTTCCCTGCTAACATATTCCTCCCCTGAACTGCTTGTGGCGCTGATGACTTTCATCCGCCACAATAACTTAAAATTATAAATCTGCCTGTGTGGGTGTGGTATGCGTATATTCTGTTTTAACAATTGTAATATTTATGTATTTATTTTTTGTTTGTTTCAGTCCGGTACTAACCTGACAAGATCCACGTTGTGTCGAATGCCAAGAATATTTTAATTTCTGATCTTATTTGTTTTCTCTTTTAACCTTTTCTTATTTTTTTAAAATTAACATGCACACTTGTTTTTCCAATTCACTGGACATTGGCAGAATAGTCGACATCGGCTTTGCTTGCCATTAAATAAAAAATAGAATAGAACACCACACCACATTCAGGCACCTATAAGTGTTAGGTCACGCCAATGCCTCTTACCTGTAAAGTTTCTTGGAAAGGACTTCTCTGTTTTGGCCATAGTGCACGCTTTTGGAATGACTTGAGGATCTGAAATAAAAAGAAATAAACTTTAAAAAATCCGTATTGTTCAACTATTTTAATATTTTTTTCCTAACAAATAGTATCAATGTAATCACATTTCAACGGTCTTTCTAATAAGCAAGTTATTAATAAAACTGCCATAATAACCTCAAAACAAACATTGCGAATATTCCATTTGATTTATTTGGCCGATTCATTAAAAACTGACGGACATTGACATGTTAGATTATATTAGCAAACAGGACTTTCCGCTACGTTAAGACACTTAACCGACGACGTCATTGTAATGGTTCAACTCGTCTTCTTTTACACGTCAATGAGATCGACATGTAGGCAAGTGAGGCGAGAAAGTTAAATAAACGATATCTAATTCGCAATAACACACTATCAGGTTTTACTGTGCGAGACCAACCGATCAGAATTTGCATACAAGTTTTTTAAACATTCAATAGGTACTTTGAAGCATGCGTTAACACTGCTAATGAACGGATGACGTTGCATTTCGAAGGAAAGTAAGCATGTCAAGATACATGGACCAAGAAGTGTTAATGTTCTTACCATGACACCCTTACAGAAGTATTAGCAAATAATTTTCGTACGTATTCTTTCTTGTATATTGGCTTGAACGACACAAGTACAGCTTAAAATTCAAAACGAAAACTCATTTTCGAATAAATCTTATGTCGAAATGCATGTTTTGAAAACAAATCGGACTAGCAGTACGAAGTAATAAACTTCAGATTCTGTAACTAGGAAATAAACTTGAAGTTTTATTTACAAAGAACACACCAGGATGTCCAACTTTGACAATATATATACGTTGTAATTGTATACGTCTAACAAATGGTATAATTTTCAGGTTTCTACGCTAGATAGTTATGTAAATTAGGTACAAGGCAGGCGTCATTGAGTCACCCATAGGCGACAGTGGTTACCACTAAGCAGACATAAATCGAGCAACTTGTTTTCTATATACATAATTGGAATTTAAATAGTCCTTAACAGCTAATATTGCTTACCTCACAGGTATCAATTAATTAAACATGTTAAAAGTAATAAAATTCACCGTTAAACGTTAAGTTAGTGCCTCATCACTTGGCGCCAGCCTATAACGGAGAGTCAACGCCTTTAGCGGTCGGCCCCGTGTAATAATCTTACCTTAATTACCATTGGGCCGTGCAAATTGACATCTGCAAGATGAATAACATTTTGTACCTTTCTTTTCAGGTGGAATGAATGAGACGAAGGATCTTTTGTGCTGGGTTGCCCTTCAAAAAGTTTACGTGTTTTATTGCAATGATCTTCGTTTAGCTTTAGTGCTAACTATGTCGTAAAGCATACCTGCATGTTTTTTATAGCATTTCTGCGTATCGTTACTTTAATGTGAAGGATTTCACCGATATCCATGATTGAACATTGCAAAGTCGACGGCTGCATGTAATATGATGGTGGTGAACTGATGGATTACTTCATCCATACTAATACCTGTTATAAATACAAAAGCAACATTATCTGCCTCGTTGTTATCTTTTCACGCAAGAACTGTTCTTCACAAATCTGGTAGACCGTTTTCGTGGAATCCCTTGGGATAACTTCCGACCTCGATGCGCGCGAAACCGCTAATCAAATATAAAGCGTATCTGTCACTGCAAAAACCTGGAGGTTTCACAGTCTAGATACACCTTTAAATATGCATAACCGTATAATTCAGCTTGAACAGTCGAAGCTGAACTAAAAGGTCATAGAACCCTACCGAGAAAAAGCAGCTAGGTAAATTACTCACAGTTTTTGCTACCCTGGAGCATGACACGCTAACGACTGAATCTAACGCGAATCTAATTCGCACAAATCTATTTTAATACAAACCAGTCAAGGTCGGATCGATCGTGTCTTGCGTGATCATCGCCCTACGACTTCTAGTACCTAGGCTAATAGTTAACATTATCTGTTCCCAATTATGTCATTGAAGTAATGACAATGCCGGCGACATTAAAATTTGCATTTAGTTAGTTTAGTCAACGCCCAGATTAGATAATATGTTAACTGTCTATGCCAACTGAACACCCAGAATTTTTTAAACCAACCTAGGCGGACCGGCGACCTTAAATATGTGGTTGGATCAGATGCTTATGTCCAGCAGTGGGCTGCGTTATTTCTGCCGAGTTGATTAAGTGTAATAAAGGGTTTAATAAGTCATCCATAATGATATTTTTGTATCATATTACGTCGGATTTAATTTTATCTTGGTCCACCAGTCTACTATGAAGCTAGCACTTTTTGCAAAACGATTGTCGATTGTCAGCAAAGCGGTAGCAAGAAAAAATAAACAAATCGCTTCTTATCTCTGGCAAACCACTTCCTTCCGTAATTTATTTTCTTTCCGCTCTTATGTCGTTTGATTTAGACACGACATTGAAGGCGCAGGCGCACTAGCGATTCATTTCACTTTGATGTCGACTCCATACGTGAAGGTTGAAAAGCCGTGTGTTTAATTTAATATAGTTTTCTTAGGTAGCTTATTTGCATGACTGAATCACGATCACGACTGATTGCGTGTATGAGAAATTTATAGCGCATGACTAAAACTTTATCTGGACTTAATTTAGTTCTTAGAGTACCTACTTCAGAAAAATATTTACTTACTAATGCTAAATATCTAGGGGATTTAGGTACTAACTGTTTTAATCTGTAACATTCAATTACAGTTCAACCGTATTAGACGAGGAAAAGCGGGTTGTTTTAAAAATAAATAAATAAATATCCCTGGACATTTCACACAGCACCATCTAGCCCCAAGCTAAGCAACCTAATGCTTGTGTTATGGTAGCTAGATGGCTGATAAACTACATATATACATTTTTTTTTTTTTGGAAATACATACATATTATAGATAGAAAAACACCCAGACCCGGAACAACTACTTGTAGGTCATACAAATATTTGTTCCGTACGGGAATCGAACCCGCGACATGCAGCGCTGCAGTCAATCGCTTGACCACGCGCCAACCGTGCCGTCAAAATAATAAATAAAATTAGGTAACTAAATATAAATGATAATATAGGTAATATAGATTTATATTTTTACTTAATTAAATCAACCACTCCTGATTTAATTATTGAATATGATTTTATCCAAATCCACTCGTGAGTTATTATTTTAAATCTTTTTTTTTCCATTTAACCCCTATCCTTTCTTTGGAAACGAATAACAGCAGTTTAAGGGATTATTGTTTGGTAAGTTTTTTATATGCTTGAATTTCTATGGCTCTATTTTGTGATTTTTTTTCTTGCCTTCTTTTTTAGAAGACCGACACGGTAAAAGCAATTGTGTGATACTTTTTATTATTTATAATCAAATGCTCGTCCACCTAAGGCACCGAACAATGTCTCAATAACAAACGATAATGCTAATCGGATGCAAATAATAAATTGTTCATGTCACCCACCTGTATTGCTTCCTAGAATATATTAATGGAAACATTGCGTTGTGTTTATGACTATGGTTTTAATGTCTAAAGGAATTTTATTGTTTAGAACCTAAGTAACAAAATTCTATTTTCACATTTCAGGGTTTCCCGTAGCTAGATTCGGGTCAGTGGGTAGCCTTAGGGGCGGATTTTATTTTGATTTCTTGAACCTCGAAATACTTAACTATTTTGATAACTTTACAAAGCTGTCAAGTGACAAGTGTCTCGCAAAAAATAATCTTTCAAAATATTACCAGCCGAAAAAAATGTATTGGAATATTAGGGAGTTTTATAAAAAAATGATAAACTAAAACTAGGCATGGCATGAAGTTGCGTAAAAATCCCTACATAAAAACTTCTTACAACATACCTACGTACCTACCTAATTTTTAAAGTGCCTTTTGCCTTTTTATCATGGTAAGCAAAATTCAGAAATGTGGCAGTTAGAAAAGAACGAGTAACGAGTATGTATTAACACAAAAATAATCGTTACATTAATAAACATGAAACAACTTACATTTTTTTTATAAAACTCCCTAATATTCCAATACATTTTTTTCGGCTGGTAATATTTTGAAAGATTATTTTTTGCGAGACACTTGTCACTTGACAGCTTTGTAAAGTTATCAAAATAGTTAAGTATTTCGAGGTTCAAGAAATCAAAATAAAATTATTTACCCAGTAGGTATTGTATATGATGCTCTGTGTTATATACTTTGATTAATGATTCGACTGCGTGTGTAACTTGAATGTAGTCAAGTTGAAAAGTGTGCAAGTATTAGAAATGCTAATACTGACAAATCAAGAATTATCAAAGACGCATAGCAAATCGAAAATTATGTGTTGGTTTTAATCAAAACAAATGATAAAATTCCTTTAATGAATTGGCATACACACATTCAGTTTGTATGGGGCCAATGGGCCATGTAACTACAAAGCGGGTAAACTAACATGCATTGTTGAAGCTAAGTTTTAATATTATCAAATACCTACAATTTTGTAACCATCTTCTACCAAAACAAAATATTATGTATATTGCAATAGTACCCCCAAACATAGGATTAATAGGTTTACTGTACGCCCGTAAAATAATATGACAACGACATCGTTATTTAAAAAAAGAATAGGTAGGTACAAAACGGCATTCGCATGAACGAAACCGGGAATAAAATGATTCTTTTCTATATGATTATCGGCCGATTTACTACTCTAAATAAATATTTACTGTATAGAAATCACTGCTTATTAAGACCACAAAATTTCTTAATTTTGTATGATGTTGTGCAAAATAATTTGAGCTTAAGAAAACGTGTTCAATATAATAATTTGGTAACAATAAGCAGTTGCCTTGTTGGGCCGCTTGGCCTAGCGAACAGCTGTTCGTCTCCGAGCCACTCAACGGCTATTTTATATTCTTCGCTTCTTCGAAATACAGTAAGAGTTTTATTTAGAGAGTAGAGTGGACAGTTACATAAAAGAAATTAACTAGGTATTTGATACTCACCGTCTTATTTTAAACACTAAAGTAAATAGAGGTTAATACACACTTTACGTAAAATGAACACACTTATAAAAGATTACACTATGTCCTTAAATAAATTTAAATACAGTTAAGGCTATTTTAATTTATAAATATTAGTTTTACATTAACTATGACACGAATTCAAGAGTCGAGGAGGACGCACACCCAACACCGGCAAGCGCAGAAACCCGACTGGCGCGACCTCACGCGGCGTGCGCTCAAAATAATGTTTATGGAACGTTCCGTTTCATAATGGTTTCATTCATTCACAAGCAAGATAATTTGTGATTTATTTCCCTATTTTGCAGCAAACAACTGAATAAATTGCAAACACGTGAATTAATTCCATAGGTCAAACTCTTTCTGTAATATTTTTTTTATAATTCATAATCAAATACATCTCTCTTGTCGCTTGATGGAAACCTGATTTAAAACTTTAACAGATTACAGAAAAAAATCGTACACGTACGAAGAACAGGCAGAAAGTAAAACATAACAAACAAAAATAAAAATGAAAATTGCAATATATCTGGCGAGTATTTTTTTATCTAGGCACAAAATAAAGTCCGCGGAGAAATTAACGCGTTGGCGCCGTCTCGACGCGGCGCCGCCGCCGCCGCCGCCGTCAGCGCGCGGCGCGAGGAATTCTTATTGGTTGTTTCAAGACGGGCCTCCGTGTTGCAAAGGTTGCAAACGATGCATGTTTACTGCGCGTAAAAGTTTTTTCTTTTTAATGAACAGGTAATGTGTCTAAAAAATGTTTATAATTAAATTATTGTAAGTTTTTTTTTACTAAATTACTGTTTATGGTAAGTATAGAGTAATAGACTAAAGACAAATTTAGGGTAGATTACTGGACACATTTTTAAATTGAACGTTAAATCTACCCTCATTTTACTGAATATATTCTGCATTCCTAGGTATATTTTAAGTACATTTCACTCGGTTTCGGTCAAGCAATACGTGAAGTAGTTCTGGTATACAAACCACGGTATAATTTTAAGTATTGCAATAATTATTATGTTCATTGGACAATTTATTTTATTAATTCATTATTGATATATTTATATTCTAATTGACTGCAATTATATTGTTAATAATATAAATCTGTTGCGCAATTAGCCATGGCATCGACCAACTTTTTAACCGTGAAAACGCATTTATCGGAGTTTAAACACAATTCAGACAAAGATACGTTAAGTGAAGTAAGTTTTTCTATTTTATATTGCTAATAACGATTAAAAACCGTTAATCCTCCTTTAATACAACCTCCGCCATTTTGAGGATCACATCCCTTTTGCAGCCCTTTGTTACTCCATTGACCAACATACGATTAGAAAAACACCCCACACTGTGTAAATAATCATCACGAGTCCTATTTTTGTCTATCAACCCCTTTGCAATAACCGTTATAGGCTTCCGAAAGTGGAACGAGTAATTCTGTGACGTCAGCAGAAGACCTACAGAAATTAGCAGTGATCCTTGGGCTAAACAGTGCTGAAGATGTATACCAGGAAAGATTCCGTGTTGACCGACGTCGTCTGGAAGCTATGCTTGCTGGTAAGTTAATATTTCTCAAAGATTGGAAAAAAAATTAAAAGAAAAATACGTGGAAATTCTAATTAACTTTTGCAGATAACTTGGATGAATCACAAACAGCCCAAGCTTTCTTCCACCGGGTAAGATAAATATAATAATATATTATTTTTTCTTTCTCAATTAAATACCTACGCATAAAATACAAAATTAAAAATAATAAACTTTTCAGGTAATGACTGAAACCAATACTTTAATAAATTGGCCAGCTCGTCTAAAAATTGGAGCTCGTTCTAAAAAAGGTAAATACTAGCAACTCTAAAATCAAATCGCAATAACAATCCGTAAAAAAAATGTTCGCTCAATTTTTTTTTAAATTTAAAAAATAAACGGTACACCTGCATTATTCGTCGTAATTTTGGCGGGCCGGCGCCAAATAGACTAGCGGAGAGGCGCCAGGCTGGCGCGCTCCTTAAAATTTTATTTTATAATGTATTCGCGAGTGTGTCCGTTACATGATATAACATATTTAGCAATCAATTAATTATTTTAATTATATTTAATGAAGTAACAATGATTTTTGACGATTATAGTGACGATTTAGTTTATAATGTTATTAGAAAACTACGTGATAATAAATTTATCGATCTTTTTGAAATTGGTAAGCGATGGCTTCTAATTTAGTGAATAGTTTGGTGGTTTTATATGATTGTAATGTAATGTGTGTATTATTGGATTTAGACCCACATGTGAGAGTCGCTGGTCGACCTGATGATGTGAAGCTGGCTCGAGAGAAAATAATTCAGTTATTGGACACAAGGGTATGTGATTTATTTTAATTTAATTCTGAACTGTTATCTATTCATTGTTGTATGGCTATGACTAACCGATCATTTCACGGCTGGTAATATAGTTAGAGGATATCTTGAACTTCACGCTGATATTCAAGAAGGGATCAAGGGAGATGTGTTGAGTATTGGCGATTACGACAAGTCAGTAATTAAGGCTGCTTATTGCATGCATACTGAATTCTCCTCCCTACTGGAAATCTCTTTGGAGGATCCCTCTCTCCAGTGCTGCATGGGGCACCTCTGGTTAGTCCGATGGGTTATCGTGTGTGTGGGTGATGTTGGTTATTTATTGATTTACTTCTTTTAGTAGTAGCGTAAGCTGACTATAGGATATCCAAGTCCTATCAGAACCTCCATGACTGACGGTATAACGGGAGGAGTTAACAGTCGGAGTATCTATCAACAATTCAACATGCATGCTAATTATTCAGTTTTCACGGCATGAGCTTGGTTTATTAATTTGCCTACATAGAGCAGTTGCTGATATTTGAGAGAAAGTAAAGCTCTGGCTGTCTCTCTGTTACCTTTGCCCGCCTCAACTGCTGACCGGATCACCGGACTTTGATAAAATACCTGGGTTGGGTTAGGACATGGAGCACTTTTTATCCCAGCAGTAGGTACCTACGTTCTCGCGGGAAAATTTCCAAACTCCATCCATGCAGCAGGCGAAGCCGCGCACAAAAGCCAGTGTTGTATAATTGAACTGTCGCAAATATTAAGAGAGAGCCGCGGTCCCTCTGATGCGTACAAAATTAATAATCACACTTACAAGTGATTATAAATTATAATTGAACTAATTGGCAATGTATTTTTCAGAATAACCGGGTTACAATGAAGATCGATGTCAGCTACACAGACCATTCGCATATCATCGGAAAGGTGAGCTGAATTTTTGAATAATTTTTTTAGGGTTCCGTGCGTAAACTTGAAAGTTTCCGTTGTCGAGCAGACCACTTTTTCAAACAATATGATCACTTTCAAGATGATGGGGATCTGTATTTTCAAGCGACTACGCATTTCGTATTTGATTAATTGTTGTTACTTACACGATAAGCGTCTCTTGGTAAGGTGTAGATCTAATTCGACACCAATGCACTAACCGACACTTAAATTAATACCTGAATATTATTGCACTATTTTAAAAACCAACTGCGCTATTATGAATTCATGTGTCCGGCGCGGCGTGCTTTTCTTTCAAAAATTGCGACTACGGAACCCTGACCTACACGTAGCTCGCACTTGGCAGATTTACTCTAAATCTGTCAAAGTCATAGATGTGACCATTCCTTTTTGTTATGTTAATGTTTTTAATCTCTAATTAGATTTATCCATTGGTGTATGCGTGTTCGCTGTCCTCGATTTTTTTTCACGTTTCTCAACTTCTATTTTAGCAGGTATATACTATGTATATGTACTTACTATGGTACCCACTAACGAAGCTGTTCTTAGTTGGTCGAGGCTATTGGCTATTAAGCCATTGGCCGACACGACTATCGGCACAATGACTGCTGTATACGTTTATTTATTAATAATTATTTAAAAATTTATTCAGGTTTAATAAAAAAGTAAATATCCAAATCATGATCTCATCTATTATTGGCATACATGGTTCTAGGTTTTTTCTTCGATTATTTTATCAGAAGACAGGCATTTTATTTATGAGATCAAATCAATTGATCCTCATAATTACGATATGTAATCAAGAAGTATGACAAGCCGACCTCTGTCACGTTTTTGCGTTCACGTGAACCGTCTGTTTGTCAATTAAAGTATCTCATCAACCAAATCATCATCATATATCATAATAATTGGGGTGTTCCCAAAATATAAATTGAGTGCTATATGCTAGCGAGCGACTTGATAACTCTGAGAAACAATTTCCATCGCGTTTTTCATCAAACAAAAGATGTTGTTATTACCTATAATAATTATAACTGGGAAATTCCGTTGAAGTGAGAAAAAACTGCGAAATCTCAAGATTACCGACATGTAACTCAAACTTACAGCATAAGCTTATCTATTTTATAAGTTAAAAATGTAATAAGTACATAAAAATATAAACTGCCTCTTCTCGGATTAGTGGTCGTCGTAACTCGTAGTCGTTCTTCTGAGCACGTGATCCTGGGTTCCATTGCAGGTAGGGTTGGGCAAAGTTTCATTGAGTTTTTCCACTAGCAATTTCTTAGCCGAATTTCGTAGCCCGTGGATTTGAGGCCGACGTGCTTGTACTACTACATGGGAGTTAAACATAACTGGAGAAATGTGGGTGTCTATCGGGTACACCTCTGACTAACCTTTCGGAAATAACAGGTGTGTTGCATTATTACCGATGTCGTCACTACCACCATTATAACTTCAATACAATTATTTTTATCTTGCTGTAACTTAGCAAGTAAACGATAAAACCTTGATTCAATAGTTCCATTACGCTAATCAAATTCAAGTTGACTAAACTACTTAGCTAATCGTGGTAAGTACTAACATAAACAAGTATTTAGTGTTATTAGGGACGCAAGCTAAAGTTCTTTCAGTTATATTAACTCGAGATTTTTTCTTTCTTTATTAGTTTATAGAGGGTTTGATCAGTATGACTATGCCACCCTCATGGGGGCGGGCATTCATGTCTATCTACGCTAAATAGCTAAGTTTACAATTTTGTATTGTTTTTTGGCTGTCCTGGACAAGGGGCAGCCAAAATCACTACATATTATAAAACAAAGTCCTTCGCCGCGTCTGTCTGTCTCTCATATTTGGTATCATAGTCTTTTTTTGGGATCGAGAAGCGGGTGGCTAACTAATAACAGCCGCTCGAGTCGATGTTTAGGTAAAGCCGCGCTTGCCTAGGTTGGCCTGCAGATGGGTGACCACCCATTACATACAGAGTTTTCTCCGTGCCTCGGAAAGCACGTTAAGGCGATGATCCCGGCTGTTATTTGAGGTCTTTGACAGTCGTTATAGGTAGTCAGTGGTCCGAAAGTCTGACAACCAGACTTACAAAAGTGGTATCGTATTAACCAGTACTAAGTAGGTTGTGAAGGTCAGATAAGCAGTCACTCCATTTAAAATAAGTACTGATATTCAGCTGCATCCGGTTAGACCGGAAGCCGACCCCAATAAAGTTGGGAAAAGGCAGGCAGATGATGAAAGTTATTTTGGGTTGTTCTCACGGACAAATCTGTCAAAATTATAGTGATCTTTATTTTCAAGAACATAAGGTTGCTAATGCCCTGCAGCTGTCAAAGGTAAATTAAATGTGAAAGGACTAAATGTTCGCTGAGTGCTTAAATAAATATCAGTGATACGAAACTGGTCGTGTTAGTGAGAACCTAGGTATATACCTACAGAGACCTATTTGTTCAAGACACTAATGATTTCGCATCAATTTCTTGTGAGCACGAGAAATATACAGGGTGGAATCACCGACACGAAAACGGTTACCACGTATTCAGTACATCATTCTTAGCGGTCACATAGATTTTTTTTCAACGACAATTTAAAAAAAAAAATGCTTTTTCATACATTTTGACCGTGGAGTGGAGGTAATGCACTTTTGTTGGAAACAGCTTTTTTTTTAATAGGTAACGATGAAAATTTTCTATGTGGGGGGCTCAGAATGATGTACTGAATACGTGGTAACCGTTTTCGCGTCGGTGTCCCTTCCACCCCGCTGCTGTAGGTATTAAAATACTAGTTTCTTTCAGTGCATTGTATTGATGATACTGAAACTTTTTCCATAAAGAATTCTGTAAGTTCACGTGTGATTTTACAGTCTATTTTCTAATAACGCCCAAATATATACAAAATTTCTAATGTACCTACATCGTAGGCAGTAGCCGTGTGAATTTCCTCGTGATGTTTCCTTCGTTTTGGACCATTCACACGCCATGTTTTCAAACTCATTACCGGTTTATACTAAGTTTACTGTTACAATGCTACGAAACTACGAATCATTGCGTATATTTTGAGCATACGGTATTGTTACCGTACATTTCCAATCCAACAAAGTTAGTAGTAATTAACTCACAAACAGAAGGCGATCACAAAACTAACATTTCCATTGAGTTTTTGATATTTCGTTTGTCATTTGGAGTTTCCTAAGAGGTAATTCGTGCTAACTAACCAGCTACTTAGCACGAATTGTCATAATTCATAATATAATATTCAGGGTCGCGCCCGTTTGGTAACGCTCCCGTTTGGCAACGCTACATTGGTTATGTCTGTAGATATTACGTACCTGTGCACACCTTAAAGTACAGTCAGAATAAAAAGTTCTGGTGTGCTGAATTTATTTATACTTACAAACTTTAACAAAAGACAAAAACCTAAAACATAAGATTCAAGCTTCTAGCTTTAAAAATGACGTAATTTCCATACAAACTTTCAGGGCCGCGGTATCGCTTTCGAACAGTCCCGCAGCCCTGGTAGGCATCGGCCCTTGCGAACCCCTCCGGTTGCCTGACATCTCACTGAGGCGCGGCGCGCGTGGAACACGAACACGCCGTTGACACTATATCAACCCCTTACTGTAACAGCCCTTTTTTCGCATTAAAAAGTAGCCTATGTCCTATGGCTCTAGACTATCTCTGTACCAAATTTCATTTAAATCGGTTCAGTAGTTTAGTTACTATTTATTTTATGATCATCTCACATTATGAGTTGTATCCTCTCGTGATATTGCTATAACACGAGAGAAACGTACATACAATATGTGGATGATTCAGGAACGAGACAATAATTAAATTGAACACAACAAATTATAGTTCTGTGCGTCAGATCATACCTTGATTCTTTATGGTTATGTTAAATACGGGTATCCATAGTGTAATTACCATTACTTTTCAAACACGACCGCTAATTATCGCTATAAGGATCTTCAGCTAATAAAAATATGCACATGCTTAAAAATAGCCTTGATCATTGCACGTTTTTATTGATATGGGTGCGCTAAAATAGCATCCACGAGGTGATACTTAAATATTGCGACCCCAGTTAATCCAGGGCGGGCACCTTGCTTACTGGCTTATCTTTTCACCCTTGGTATGACCAGCATGATTGTTTGTCATTATGTTGCAATGCGAGGCATAAATCTTAGTAAGAGACATTACAGTTTTAAGTTAGTTTTTTGTTAAGGTAAATCTTCACAAGGTATCCCACAAGATAAATCTTCAAAGGGGTTCTTTCTTTATCGTGTGGGGACTGCCTAAACTGGTGTCAGAGCTTTTATGCCGCCCATGGGCCTCTATCTTGGCTTATATGCCGTCAAGAAATATCTCTCAGGCATGCTGGTTTCCTCACGATGTTTTCCTTCACCGAAGCAAGTGATAATTTACAATACGCACACGAATCCGAAAAATCAGAGGTGCGTGTCTTGGGTTCGAAATCGAGACCTATGACTTGGCAGTCCGACGGTCACACCACTTCGCTATCACTGCTGTAAAGGCAAACACTTCAAAGGGCTGATAAGCACATTTAAATGGCGTTCAAGAGCTGTCATTTTTAATATTCTAGCTATAGCAATTATGACCCAGCCTAGTGGCGGTACTTTGTTACAAATTCAAAGCTTGGCTTGCCCATACAACAGTTATTACCTTATAACTCTTCATGGTATTGGGGTTTCTCAACAGTCCGCTTGCCGTATTGTTGGCTCCTAGGCACGCTACTGATTCCCTGACAGTCTTGAACGCTGTTTAAATGTCCTGATGGAAAAGTTTCACTGGTAGAATTCTCACTAAATATTTCATAATCCCTCAGGGTGGGCTTACAATAAAGCGAGTGATGGAAGAGACAGGCTGCCACATTCACTTTCCGGACTCCAACCGCACCAGTACTGTGGAGAAGAGCAACCAGGTGTCTATTGCAGGAGACATGGAGCGAGTGGAGCGGGCCAGGGCGAGAGTTAGAGTGAGTTACTGGTTTCTTTGTGATAAATTATGCTTATTAGTTTGTTACAAACTCTTTTAAATGACAGAAAAGAACATATTTTAGAAACTAGAAAAGGTCGGCGTTTCCCGTCCAACTACTCTGAGAAATAACACCGACACAAACCTAGAGGTTAGTCTTTTTAGGATTCCGTAGCCGAATGGCAAAAAGGGAACCCTTAATAGATTCCTCATGTCTGTCCGTCCGTATGTGACAGCCACTTTATTTCGAAACTATTAGGACTACACAGTTGAAACTTGGTAGGTAGATGTATTCTGTGAATCGCTTTACGATTTTTGTACAAAAACAAAAAAAAATTAAAAGATTAAGGATATATACATTCGTTCCATACATGGAACTTAAACAAAAAAATATATAAAAAGACAAAATCATCAAAAACGTGCCCCTACATTAAGATAGGTCTTTAAAAATGACATGCCATTTTTTCTTTAAGTTAATCGTTTGAAAGATAGACAATTCCAAAGTGGTAAAATGTGTGTACCCCCCCCCCCCTCTAATTTCTAAAGTAGGATTAAATGTAGGATTGTAGAACGTAAAAACAACTTTCAACGAAAATTGGTTTGAATAAGATTACAGCAGTAACTGTTTTTCATTAACATAGGTTTTTCAATAACATACCTACTATGAAAAACAAATGTAGCTTTGCTGTTGAATGTAATTATTATTATATTGTTTGGTGATACGGAACCCTGTGTGCGTGTGAGTACGACTCGCACTTGACTGGTTTTTAAAGTCCAAATATCTTGGACAAGTTATGTGATGACCGCAGATTAGTGAAACGGCCTGTTGAGAAACGAATTACTTGCAAGCTTTTGTCAGTTATCGTGTAGTTCGTCTCGTCGTAACTCTGTATATATCTTGGTTCAATGCAATAACCATTTAATGTTATCATTAGTTCATTACTTAAGGAAATAATTACAATTTCAGGGTGAAAATTCAGACAGAAATCGCTAACTCACAAACTGTAAATAAATGTCTGTAGGTCATAAGATATTTTTTATGGTGACCTCTTGCCTGGACAAAGCTCTAATATCCAAAGAAATGAACTCATATTTGCATAGCGCCTGCAAGAATTGGGATAACTGCTAATAGTCTAGACACATTCTGACGAAATTGCAGTAGCAATTTGAGAATACCTCCATGAATATTCATTTTCGTAATAAAATGAGTTTTATCACGTATTATTTCTCGTCAAGGACATAATACTCGTATCAAATTCCAATTTCCGAAATTAAAACGTTTCGGTCACCATCCATTTTTATTTATGTTCATTCATAGAGATTGGCTGACAGAAAATCCTTTGTTAATTGCTCCAATAAGTATTTGTAATTACTTGCCTATTTATCCATTGACTCTTAAAACGCAACAATTTTTAATTTTTTACTGTGTGACAGGCCCTCACTCCGCTTGTGTTCTGCTTCGAGCTTCCGATAGTGCCGAGCTCGCAGCCGCTACCAGACATCACCTCGCCGTACGTGCAAAATATTCAGGACCAGTACAATGTTCAGGTAAGCACATCTTCGTCATTTCAGCAGAAAGGCTCCCTAAGCGTTGCCAAATCGGTTCTGTTTGGAAGCATTTGGTCACAGGCCTCTTTGTGAGAGAGAGTGGGCCAGAATCCACTACCTGTGCGTGCGGGATGGTAGATGTTACATGACTCCATTAGTTGTCGGGCATTTTAGGTTTCTCAGGATGTTTTCTTCCACCGTTGCACCGGTTTGAGAGCAGTGGTCATCATCTGCCTAACCTTTTCCCAACCATGTTGGGGTCGGCTTCCGGTCTAACCGGATGTAACTGAATACCAGTATTTTACATGGAGCGACTGCCTATCTTGCCTCCACAACCCAGTTAGTTCTGGGTGATACCCCTTGGTAAGGCTGGTTGTCAGATTTTCGGGCCAATGACTACCTGTAACGACTGTCAAAGATTACAAATGGCAGCCGGGACCAACGGGTTTCAGAGCAGTGCTGATAAAATAAATTACACAAAGTAATGACGTGCCTGACTGAGTTTGATCCTACTAAGCGTAAGCCGGACCACAACTGCTCTCACACATGGGCAAGCCATGTACCTAAAAATTTACCTACCTATCGCAGAGTTATTAATTGTAATTATTGCCAAAATTCCAGGTCCTTGTTCCTAATAAGTTCTGTCTCCCAGGTGATGCTGCGCAACCGTCCGAAGCTACACGCCAACTTGTTGGTGGTGAAGGGGGTGCAGTGGGAGGTGAAAGCCACCATGGAGGCGACCAATCTGCTCATGAACTACATGTGCGGACCATTGGCAGTGAGTACTACCTACTAGACTAACCACTACTAGCTTTATCGAAGTTCCTAGTCCTCCGATGATTGTTCCAAGACAAATGACTTCACTGGAACTGGTCCAACTTCGTCGCCTTACCACTGTCGGTTATAGCATGTAACTTTTAAACTACGTTAACTACTCCTAAAACGTTTGCTTAATAAGTTTTTCCCATAAAATTACTTTCGGGCATAAGATTTCTAACAACCAACATATTATTTTGATTACGCCTGAGGGTTTTTGAAGAGCACCAAAACACGTTGCGTCGAAGGAAATGAGGATGATGGTCTACTTCACTAATCTAATCTGTTATTAAAATTTATATTTTATGAGGATTTCACATCCCGATATTTAAGTTCAATGCTGCATGGTTTCTCGTTATCTTGCTCATTATCTTGCTTTTTTATTACTATTTCCACAACTCATTCCCTCCGGACAATTGAATGTATACAAGCGAATTTTTAGGATTTCAACCTGAACTGGTAAAACGGAAACTTTTGTTTAAATAGGTAAAACCATTAACCACAAATCCCTTTCAGAGTCAAACTCAAGTGCAGATGTCTCTGGAGATCTCCCCGATGCACCACAGCGTCGTAGTCGGCAGGGGCGCAGAACAGCTGAAGGTTATCATGAAGGGAACCAACACGCAGATAATGTTCCCTGATGCCGACGACCCCAACATACCGGTGATCAAGAAGTCTTGTGTCACTATTACTGGCAATATTAAAGATGTTTATGCGGCTAGGCAGCAGTTGGTGGTATGTGAACTGTTTATTATTATTTCTAGCATTTAGTAGTAGGTATCTTTATCGAGAATTACTACCAGTACCTCCCGCACTCGACACCTGTACTGCTGATAAGAATTATTGATGTGTTCTGGACTTATGGTGGCTTATGGAATTTTTTTCATAGCGTATCGATGGCAAAAAGTTCGAATGTGTTTAGCCCAAAACGCAGCCACGTGAACCCCGTTCACTTATGCAGTACATAGATCATCACAGGTGCAGGTGATCATACGGTGCAAGATAGAAGATGATGGTTTATATAAATGTTGTGTTGCAAAACGAGAAGTTTGCTGTTGTTTAAATAAGCAATAAGCATGCAATTTAGACCTTTCATACCTACTCGTATCAAACTTGGGCAACGCAGGGACCAGCCTCTTGATATTATTTGCAGATAACGACCCGACTGTGACTTTTTAAATTATTATTATTATTCGCCAATTTTATGACGAAATGTGTCATTGCACTACTTATTATTTTTACCATCTATTGTACCACATTTCCTACAAATAATGATTTTGACTTTGACTTTCTTTTCATCAGGCGAACTTTGAAGTCACTTGTGAAGTTTTAAATTGTAAGGCAGAAGCTGCCGAAAACGTCATCCGTACACTCGATACTCCATGCTATAGATTATATGTATATGATTATTTTCTCTTTCACTCGTACAAGTTTATCTCAATGTTGTTATTGTATGTTCCAACAGGGCAGTCTTCCCCTTGTTGTGATCTTCGACGTCTCCGACGAAGGCTGTCGCATAGAAAACGAGCTGGCGACCAAACTGATGCACAAGTATAACGTGTACATCAACATACGTCGCAAGCCCAAGCAGGGCATCACCTCGGTCGTCGTCAAGGGCATAGAGCGCTGTGCAGGTACCTAATTAATTTCTAGAACTTTCATTTTAGGCATCCGTACCCGAAGGGTAACCAACGGGACCGTATTGCTTCTGCTGTCAGCCCGTCCGTCTCTCTGTCTGTCAGCGGGCTGTATCTCATGATTCTCATGGACCGTAATAGGTAGAGAGTTGAAATTTTCACAGAATGTGTATTTCTGATAGTGGGCCCTACTACGGTGGTACGGAAACCATCATGCGCGAGTCCGACTCGCACTTGGCCGGTTTTGTTGTAAAATATACTTACCTACCCTCAAGCCTTACCTACCAATTACAGATACTATTATTACAGGTTTCTTTAATGTTATTGTTATCTCTCAGGTTTTGATTCCGCGTTTAGCCAAAGAAACAATACGAAAGAGAAACGACGTTGTCCAGAAATGAGAATGGGCGACAGTTTCTTTCTACAGCTTAATTTCTTGTTTAAACTCTCACCCAATATAGAAGATCACCAGACAATTTTTTGTGTCCATTTATTATTCGTATTCTTCTCTCCCCAGGCGACATCTACGAAGCCCGTCGCGAGCTCCTAGCCGACAAAGAGCCCGTGATCACCGCAGAAGTCCCCGAATCCTACAACATTCCCGCCATATCCGCCAACAATATGCCCAACTATGGCGTCTTCAACCCATTCTCGCCAACACATGCCACCAACTTGGCCAACTCTCCTTGCTCTCCATATAACTTGCAGCTTTCTGAGTTGGCGTCTTTCGCCAACCTTGGTTCGCCAATGTATGGGCATAACCCTCCTACTCCCGGTGGGTATCCCAGCCCATTGTCTCCGTTAGCATTAACCCCGCCTTATGCTAACTCTTGGATGGTGCCTTCTCCTCAGCCCAGGAGTGGACAGTTCCATTATCCGAATTTGCTGCCCAATCCGAACTCTGTTATGTACAAGAATCAAGGTGGATCTTGGAACCGTGAGTACAGACATACCTACTAATTATTCGTATTGTTTATTCAATTTGTCTTGATTAGTCCACTTTTAAGTTTATTTAAGGCAGTTGCCTCATCGCCGCCGGCGAGGAAGCGACTAACTATCGGCTGTTTTCTCGCTCAAGAAACGTACAATAGATATACATTCCGTGTAAGCAAAAGAGATGCATATATTAATAATTGAATAATTGATCGCTGACTGTTCACACTTCCGGCGAGAACTCCCTCCACCAGTTGTCGCTGAGAGACAAAAGCTATTAAAGATAATACTCGCTCAGCGACACTTGGCGCTCATAGCGCACATATTATGATGAATTTAGAACAATTATTACTAGAACTATAATTTTTGTCTAATTATAACGACGACGGCGACGCTGATATATTTTATAATGTGCGAGTAATCGCCCGTCGCACTCGCACACTCGCTTATAGCCCAGCGACAAAACTAACAGAACAACACACTCGCTTTTCGCTGCTCGCCAACTCGTTTCTAGCTCTACTCGCTTCTCGCTCATCGTTGGCGGTGGGACAAGTGCCTACATGTACTACAAAATGGTAAACCAGTGAAACAGTCAGCCAGTCAGTCAACCAAGTGGCATCATTATCATCTAGTGACCGGCTGGTAGAGGTCTGATATGGAGTCTACTAGTGGTCTGCTGAGCATGAGTTGAGGAGTTGAGGATATGTGCTCGGTTGATGGCAATAGGCTCGCCCTCTACTACATCGGATTTAAAACAGAACTAGCGAAATGTGGGTGTGTACCATTATGTACACCGTACATCTCTGCCTAATCCTTCGGGTATTACAGGCGTGATGTTATGATAAGCTTGTGAAAAGGATAGCCAGGCTAACAACACATCTAATATAGCCAGTTACCGGTGGTATGTGATACGTAGTAATAATCACATTGATTTAGATTCGTGCTTTCTTTGCAGCAATGACGAACGGCGCAGAGATGGTCGGGCTCCCTCAGCCTATGATGATGCAGCCACAGTACCAGCAACAGATTCCGGCTGAAGGCAGACACGTGAGTATTCTGTTCATCTCCGCAATCATTAGATTTTCCAAGACATTAATTTTAGGCTTCAGAATGATGTACTGAACACGTAGTACCCGTGTTAGCGACGGTCTTCCACCTTGTTTAGCCGTTGATGATTTTTACGAAATCTATTAGAAAAATATTACTATTATACGCGATGTTTAAAACATTTGTTCTTTGAAGTACAAACTCCTTTTTCTTGTAATACTTTAACAGACAACGCTGAGCCAGATCCTAAACTCGAGCTCTCAAGCGAGCAGCGGGTACCAGAGCAACTTCACCGGCAGCTCCGTATCGCTGGACACACAGAACATTTCGGGTAAACTATGTTTCTATTCAATACCAAACTAAAATACTTACTTATTAATCTTCTAATGTAAGTAGTAGCTAATACGCAGATATATCTTTAGTTTTCTGGTTTTTATTTGTTTAGCTAGATCATCGTTTATCAGAGCATAGAAGCATACGCTCGTAACATTTTAGTGGCGAAAATGGAACGAAGCGGAAATGATCACCGTATTTTCTTTCTAATTGTTTACATCAATAGTAGGAGTAGGATTATCACTTCTTTGTGATTCTTCCTTTCAGTATACAATAAAGAATATTGTTAAGTAGGTACCTATATTTAATCTGCCTTACTAATGTTGAGTTTTTAGAATAATCTATTATACCTAATAGCCATAAGACATCATAGACGACCATGATAGTCGGTAGTAGGTATTTACAAAAGATCTATTCACTATTCTGTGGTTAATAGCAAGATAACTATCTTGTAAATAATTACTGTAATTCTAGAAGCATTAAATCTAGCTAGATGTATATACCTATTTGTTTTCATGATTGTAAATTAAATGAATGGACCGCACGAATCTGTCGTCTGTCCTAATAAAAACTGCTCGGTTTTTTCTGTGGTTGGGTCACCATCCATTTCATGACAAGATTTGACCGTGCCATGGAGAACACGTAGCCGTTATTCGTAGTCTTTCGTAGATCTTTAACAGTCATCACGGGTAGGTACTCGGAACTTCAGAAGCTCGAAAACCTGACCAGTCTCATCAAGGGGACAGACGGGACAGGCATCGAGTTGATCTGTAAGTAGGTTATGGAAGTCAGATAGGCAGTCGCGTTATGCAAAATACTGGTAGTTAGTTGTATCCGGGTAAATTAGAAATGGCTAGGCAGATTGGAGTTGCCTATTTTCCGTTTCAAACTACCTAGGTATGCAGTATGTACCTTACTGTTTAGTGTCTGTCTCTGACTGGCCTGGAAGCTGACCCTATCATGGACAAAAGCTGAGTATTCTGTAAATTCAATCAATGATGATGTTTATCCTGTAGGAGGCGGTGACGGCATCAACGTGGATTCTCCGTCGGTGTCTCCGATCAGTAAGAACCACAGCAACCATAGCAACCACAGCAGTCACAGCCCCGCGCCCTCCACTGACGCCGAGCGCTCACAACAGGGTAAGTAGCTATAGTCCTTTAATCATCATGCTGATCTATTAACTTCCAAGTGGTTACTTGTCAGCATCTCATGTTGGAGATGCTGAACTTAGCTACTTTAGTTAACTGACCGCGTGATGGATATCCCACACCCTCTCTCAAAGAGTAGACCTGTTTACCAGCCGTGGGTACATTAGAGGCTTATAACGCTACTCTTACAATGTCCCGGTAACACCGAAACAATTCGACGACAAAGTCAAGTTTTTTTTTTAATTGCTCTCCACACCTTGAATTTCTCATGTATCGTGGGTGAGGGTACCAATATTTAAACTAAAATACACAAACAGCCAGACCAATCATTCTACCATTTTAATTTGTCCATGTAAGCGGACTCTTCTTTGACAATGCCAAATTGTCGTTGTAATGTGTGTCTCGACAGAAAACAGCTGTAATGTGTCTCCAGGGCTGCGGGACTGTTCGAAAGAGATACCGCGGCCCTGGAACATAAAGGGCAAAAGAAGGAACATGGGTGGTTTTTAGTCAGTAAGAGTCTGACACTCCCTTCCGCTCCGCCCAGAGCGGGGGGAGTCATTTGATGATTCCCAACGAAAAAAAAAAATGTGTGTCTGGGAGTGCGCCCTACCCAAATTTCCGTCCTTTCTTTGATATTGTTCGCCGTGTCTTTGAGCTCCTTGGGTTATGAGTCGAGCTACACGATCACTGACAAATGCTTGCACTGACTGGACAGGTCCACTCAAATCTGTGTGGTTATTTCTTCAAAAGACCATCGCAGACATTAATCTGCATTACATTGACATTAAAAGAGACGGTGACCCCTCAGTTTGTTTCGGCTGTTTCTTCTCAGAGTAGTGAGGCACGAAACACGGGCCCCATCTAGTTTTAAAACATAACATGAAGTGACGTGTGAAAGTGTTTTGTAAAACTAATTTACAGAAATATTTATGATTTAAAAACCGTCTGCTGGAATTTGCTTTTCAATTGCTGAATAAAAACTACTCTTCGGGAATACTTTTCAGATTTAATAACAGAAAACTTTTCACAGAATTAGCGAGCATAATATCAGACCTGCCAATATCTGATCGTCGCGCCGTGGGCTGTGAGAAGAAGACTTTAGAGACTCTGAACAAACTGTCGCCGCTTTCTGAGTACAGGAAGATGAAGGTTGAAGCTGGCAAGGTAAAAAACACTACTATAATTAGTCATTAGAATTTAACAGTAGGTAAGTAACATAGTGGTGGCCAAAGAAACCAGGGCCGTCCTAAAGCTCGTTGGGTCGACGATATTATCAAAGTCGCGGGAAACACCTGGATGACGGACGCACAGAACCGGGAAGTGTGGCAGCAAAAAGGGGAGGCCTATACCCAACAGTGGGGGATTCCAGGCTGATATGATGATGATGATGAAGTAACATGTTCAACATTCATGGTGACTTGTTCGTCCAGGACAGCAGACACAGGACCAAACAAAAATGGTTAAATTAACAATAAAACAAAATTATATAAAAAGTAAACAGCAGGAAGAGCTCGTGGCTAAATAAGAAACGCCGCTCGGGTCGATCTTTAGGTTAAGCTGTGCTTACCTAGGTTGGTCCGTGGATGGGTATACCCATTACTTACCGAGTTTCCTCCGCGCCTCGGAAAGCAAGTTAAGCCGTTGGTCCCGGCTGTCATTTGTAGATCTTTGACAGTCGTTACAGGTGGCCCGAAAGTCTGACAACCAGGCTTCCCAAGGGGTATCGTATTACCTAGCACTAACTGAGTTGTGGAGGTCAGATAGGCAGTCGCTCCATGTAAAATACTGGTATTCAGCTGCATCCGGTTAGCCTGGAAGCCAACCCTAACATAGTTGGGAAAAGGCTAGGCAGATGATGATATGTAAAAAGTAAACACAAGAAAAAAAAATGGTCCTGTATGAGGCCAAAAGGTCCCTATCTAAGCATTTGTAGCATGCATAGGTCCCTTTTTAGCCTTTGTGTGTTGGAGGGTCGGTTTGTGGGGCGTTGAACTGTTAGTTTGCAACTAGGTATGGTGTACAGTCACGAGCACTAATGTGTAGTTAAATACACATATAGGTGTTACTTAACAACTTAAAGTAACTTTAAGTGTTTTTCTCCTACTGTTCTGATTAACATGTTGTTACGAACATAGTATTCTAGAACTTATATTTTTATGAAAAAAATCTTATCTCCAAGTTACAATCGCTATTGCAAGTTGCAATCGTTATTTCTCGCGAAAATTGCTTTTAAGTTTAGAATCGTGTCTACATGTTCGTGCTCGTGATCGTACGTACATAATTAAGAGTATTCTATCTGGTATATGCAAAATCCTTAAACCTCTGAAGTTTCGATTACAAGATAAGTAAAGTTATTTTTTGGCCAGTTGGTTGAAATTTCTTCATCAACGTTTTTGGCAAGACTAGGAAAATCAAACTTCATTTTCGGCCCTCCAAATTATCTCACTACAGTGTCCTTTACTTCGAAGGTTCGCTAATAAATCAAACGAAAGAAACATGCCATGTCAACCAATGGTGTTAAGGTTACTTTGTACACATTTACCTTAACTTACTCTGTATGTATGCACAATGCATTTTAGGGCCTAAAGGTAGCTGTCAATATCAAGGTCTTGAAGTGTTCGGAATAAAGAATTTGAGAGTTTATTTACGTACAATATGAGAGATGACGTAATACGCTTGCATCAAGGACTTGCGATACGTTTTATTAGTTGTAAGTCGTTTGTAAATTAAGCCCTTGGTCCTGGCTGTCATTTGTAGATCTTTGACAGTCGTTACAGGTAGTCAGTGGTCCGAAACTCTGACAACCAGTCTTACCAAGAATACCGTATTACCCAGTAGTACTAACTGGGTTGTCGAAGTCCGATTGGCAGTCGCTAACTAAAATATTGGTATTCAGCTGCATCCGGTTAGACTGGAAACCAATCCCAACATACTTAGTTGGGAAAACGCTAAGCAGAGGATGATAATTATTAGTTGTTGGTACATACCGATCCTTTTTCTGTAGCAAAGCCTTTTGAGCTAAGTTACGATTTCTAGAAGTTATTTTTCGCTTTAAACTTATTATTTTACTGAATTGTGATGAAAGTAGTTTACGGTCGTCCTGGGGGTTTTTCCAAAAAGACGCGAGACGTCATTGATGAGGTTGACCACTAGCAACTGCTAGTTGAACCGGCAGCTAGGTCGACTGTCCACTTGATGTCAACTCTTATGGCCGTAGGATGTGTAGGGGGATTTGCTCCGTGCCTCGTTAGCTGTGCAAATCCTTTATTTGCTACCCAGTCAGGCAGTCACGTATTCACTGGTAGTGGATTGCAGTGGAGAATCGCACCTACATTTTCATACGAAGCATACTTCTGGGCTGCTGTGAAGCGGTGCTTTTATTTCATGGAGCAGCTATTCTATATCGGCAGCATTGCAAACTGAACATGAAAACTTCTCCTTGTCCATCACCTTCGTGTGGTTAATCCCTAAACTGGTGTCCCGAGTTTTTATGCAACCCATGGCATGATGGCACCCACGCCTCTGACTTGGCTTTACATGCCGTCGAGAAATATCTCTAAGGCATGCTGGTTTGTTGTCAGCATACGGGAGGGGCCCGCAAGGGCCGGTGCCTGCCAGGGCTGCGGGACTGTTCGAAAGAGATACCGCGGCCCTGGAACATAAAGGGCCAATGAAGGAACATGGGTGTTTTTTAGTCAGTAAGAGTCTGACACTCCCTTCCGCTCTGCCCAGGGCGGGAGGAGTCATTTGATGATTTCTCACCCTCCAAAAAAAAAAAAAAAAAAAAAAAAGGCATGCTGGTTTGATACCTCACGATGTATTCCTTCACCGAAGCAAGTGGTAACTATACAATACGTCTTGGGTTCGAACTCGAGACCTATGACTTAGCAGTCCGACGGTCACACCATTAGCCATAACATTAACAAGACAATTTTTTTGCATGTTTCTCATCTAAAGCTTTCTTACAGGCCATGCGTGAGACTGTGGGCAGCGGATACCGCGTGCCGACACCGCGCTGGGCCGGCTACTACTTCAGCCATACCTCGCCCGGACCCATCAACCTGAACGAACACAATGAAGCTGTTACTGTAAGTTTTATTAAGCTACATTTGCCTAGGTTGGTTCGTGAATGGTAGACCACCCATTACATACGGAGTTTCCTCCGTGCCTCGGAAAGCACGTTAATCCGTTGGTCCCGGCTGTCATAATTATGTAAATCTTTGAAAGTCGTTTTGTAGTCAGTAGCCCGAAAGTCTGACAACCAGTCTTACCAAGGGACTACTACTTAGTAAAGTCGTCATCAGCTAAGTTTGATCTCCAAGTCTCTCACGTCTTACAATCTCTAAGTCCTAGTTACTACTTAGTTCACCTAATTAGCAACACAACAAAAAGAGATTTTGCATTCTTTATAATTATGATTTATCCTTTCCTCAGCCGGAAAAAGGCTGGAACCGTTCCGACTTAGTGCGACCTAACATCGCGGAGCCAGTGGTGACTCCACCGCAGGCGCAGGCGCCGACTCCGCCCAACAACAACTGTCGCTACCAGCAGCTGATTGCTCTGCTCAGGGACGTGGGACTGCACAAGTATATCGGTGAGTTCATATAGTATGCGTTGGCAATAAAGATTGCGTACCCTCAGGTGAAAACAGCTGCTCCGCAGGACCTCGGCTCCCTTAGGCGAATAACATGTACCTACTTAAGAATTCTGCAACTTTGATTTGATTCACCTGTTTGATGCCGGTCAATTTCCATCCTAAAAATATAAAAAGCTGTGGTATATTTTACTTTATGCTGTAGTCCTAGCTTTTGCTTTACTAGCAGATACAAGCTCACGGGTCAGGGTAGCCCGCGAAATTCAAATTTTCCCATTGAATGACTATTTCGAGTATTGTATTGATGATTTTAATTATTCTAACTCAGTAAAGCCATATTTGTTACGGCCGCGAATCATATTTTGTTCAACATACAGCCTGACACTGACCGGCAAATTGCAAAAAATGTAAGAAAGTTTGGATTTTGCAGGCCGGCTTCCACGTACATACCTACTAACCTAGTCCAAACTCCAAACCAAATCATAATGAACCAACCAACTAAGCCAATTATAATCAACAACTTAACGACAGGGCTGGTCTAGAACAAACAGCAGTAAAATAAACCATGCGTTACTGTTCATTCCAGATATGTTCAAGAAACACGAGTTAGACATGTCAACGTTTACATCGCTGAACGAGGCAGATCTCATCGAGATCGGCGTCACCGCCTTCGGAGCTCGCAGGAAGATGCTGCTATTGATAGCAGGTAACTATATCTGCTTTGTTCAGCCTATAACAGTCCACCGCTGGGCTTAGGCCTTCCACAAGTTGTGATGATGTTGTAAGTGACGCAGGGACAGGCAGTTTTTGTTGGATTTAAGTAACAATAGGTACGTTACTATCTTATACTGATATACAGGGTTATTTGTAAAACACCAGCAACCTCTTAAGAGGTCATTGTACTCATCATTATGAACAACTTTTACTATGGGACCAAACCTGAAATCGCGAAAAAAAATCGGCTGTTCCCTACATTTTGACGAGTTAATCGATCATAAATGTAGGGAACAGCTGATTTTTTTTCGCGATTTCAGGTTTGGTCCCATAGTAAAAGTTGTTCATAATGATGAGTACAATGACCTCTTAAGAGGTTGCTGGTGTTTTACAAATAACCCTGTAGAAGTATCGTGTACCATACAAGATTGATGATCTATGCAAACGCAAAGGTATGATCTCAATGAAGCGTGACGAGGAGAACAAGACAGACTTTTCCCAACTATATTGGGGTTGGCTTCTAGTCCAACCGGATGCAGCTGAATACCAGTATTTTACATGGAGCGACTGCCATCTGACGTCCACAACCCAGTTAGTATTAGTACTGGGTAACACAATACCCCTTGGTAAGACTGGTTGAAGATCGGTCAAAAAAGAAGAAGAGTGGTCAAAGATCTCCAAATGACAGCCAGAACCAACGGCTTAACGTGCTTTCCGAAGCACGGAGGAAACTCGGTATATAATAGGTGGTCACCCATCCACGATCGACCCGAGCGGCTGTTATTATTTAGCCAGGAGCCATAATGTTGAATTCCTACGACGAAACTATGAAATAACTGGCAGGCGTTTTTAATTTCTCAGTACTGTAAAATGTTTCCGAAAAGGAGATTCGCAAACGTATTTAGTACTTAAAACGCACCTTTTTACATTACCCAGAATTCAAATTGAACTTAAAATTTTCAGATCTCAAAGCCCACAAGGGTAACTTCCAAGGCTCTTCGGCCGGCGCCGAACGCAAGATGAACGTAGGATCGCCTTCTCAGTTCGCGACCCTAACACAAGACAAATGGTAGACAAACTACAACTTAATATAAAGCTACGTATATAATGTATTAATTTTGGAACTACACATAATAAGGCATATTTAGAATCGCATGGTGTTATTCAAATATCAATTTTAAACGTAATGGATTAATTAAGTGCGTGCAAAATAAGCAGTATTTTGATTTGTATGTTACGAAATTTATAAGCTTTTGCTGTCTGCTTAAAAAATGTATTAATTTAACTATGAGATAAGCAAATCGGTGAGTTATTTTATGTGGTATGCCTAACCACAAATATACGTAGCTTTGAAAGACTGAAGATAGAAAACTCGCGAGACTGAATCTGAAAGCGTACAAAAAATAATTAAAGTACAAATTAGGTAAGTATTTCTTCAGTCTATATACCTCATTAGAAGGCTGGAAATAATTTGAGAATCTCGATGCAATTTACTAAAGGTAGACTATACATATTTAAGACTGATGCACTTATAGAAAACTATAACAATTTTCATGAGTTCCTGAAATTACCTAAGTATATGATATTAGAACTACCTTTGTTCTAGAATTGATTGCAATGAGCTTGTTTATTTCTACGTATATCTCGTTGATTTTTTGAGATTTTTATCAAATGTAGATTTGTAAGTTGTTTTTTTTTATAAAGTTTTTTTACGATAGCTAAAAGCACACGACGATTAGATCTCTATAGACAATTGTTGAAGTAAACGGGCCAAGCGCCGTAGAATAATTTTAGCTTTATGTTACATTTTCATAGAATTTTTAATCGTAGTCTAGGAGAGCATGTTTTATTTTTTAACCATCATTTACATAGTTTTAAGTACAGTATATTCAGACTATTTTGATTATCATATTCGGCTTTTAACATTTGATTAATTAGTGCTTAGGAAATATGATCGGAATCATGCGTGCGTTTCTTCTAATTCCATATTTTGTGAAATATGATTTTCAAGGACGTTAATAGGGTCCAAATTGAAAAATCTCACTTCTGCTTTCTTATGTTTCACAATTCAACTACAGACTAATCTTAATCCAGTTTTTGCTATTCGAAGTGATATTTTTCAGTTTAGATACAAAAAAACTAGTTTAAAATCGTTCATTTCCCGCACAATCGGCAAAAACAATTTGGACAGCTAAAATTGACTTGATTTTAAATAGGTACGACTAATTTGAACCATTTAGCGATCAGTTATCAAGGTGACTATTTTAGTAAGTATTTTTATCAACGCGCGTCACCCAGCCGCATTTTAATCAGTTAACATTCTAACATTTGTATCACCCAATCATTATGTGTTTGTGATTATGAATTTAAGTTTTTTTTACTGCATTTTTGATTTTAACCTTATTAACATGCTAATTTAATGTGAATGCTTTTTGTTTTAGATTATATTTTACATAGTATGGTAACGTTTTGATACATAATTATTGCGAACTACTTAATAAAATGTTCAATTTTTATTTTTTTGTTTGATCTTATCACCAAGGGGTTATGTATCATTTTGTTTACTCTATGGTTCCTACTTTTTAAGATCATAAAATGTACTTTATTGTTTTAATCATGAACTTGTGATTATGATCAATCTGTTTTAAAGTATGATTATGAGATTTAATTAATTGTATACGTATGTGTTTAACTTCGTAAGGTATAGTTACCTATCTTGGTGTCAGGTTGTTTAGTTTTGTTTTTTTATTTTTACATTCCAAGAAGAAAGGATTTTTTTTGCACAATTATTTAAAGTTTTGCTTGTCCGATTAAAGTTTGTCGCTAAAAACTAGTTGTATTTTATTTACAGTTCCTCATATTACCACACTGTCATCTAGTAAGTTAATTAGCTTGGGTACCAAACCGTGGCCAATTATGTACTGTTTGGCTCACTACTCAAAATAACAAAACTGCTGGGAGTGGATGGAACACTATATTCTGTCCGAGCTCTCTGCATGCAACCCTTGAAATCTGCTTACCCTGAATGAAAGGTTGCTTTTATGAATGAGGTTACAATGTTTGTATGTCGGTTGCAAAAATATTTTTAATAAAATTAGAAAAACCAGCATAGGTTTAAATACAGTTCATATTTTTTACACATTTGGTATATTTCCGACTGTAGTCTGTAATATTGAAATTTTATTAAAATCTTTATACAGAACACGACACGTAACGTTTTAAATGGAACACTGAATCTATATTCGTAAACGCACAGAATGCCGGAAACATTTTGTCTATTTTGACAAGAGCAACCTTGGAATATTTTGACGTCTACTCTACTGTCATCGAAGGTCGAGCGTGCGACCGTGCAACAATAATTGCATCATAACATTTTCGCTAATTTACAATAAAATGGGTAATGCAAGTGCTAAAGCTGTGGATGTGAAAGTAGCGGAGCCGCCTGCACCGGCGAATGCTGAGAAACCGAAGCTAAAGCCATGCTGTGCTTGCCCGGAAACTAAGCGGGCGCGAGACGCATGGTAAGGTTATGAACAAAATCATTTTTATTACGCAACAGCGGTTTTTCTAGAAAATTATAACATGGATGCATGCAAAAAAAGTGTGCTTGATCATTTAATAAATCACTTGTCCGAAATCAATTAATTTGGGTTATTGTAATTGTCCAGAGATATTTTGGGATTTATGTCCTAGCTCCGCATGAAGTCACTTTACTGTGAAACTATTTGATAAAGTTTCTAATGAATTAAATCTGCCAATAAATTAATACAAAACCAAAATACCATGGAATTTGTATGCTTCACAAAATGACATAAGTAATTCAAATTTCTCATGGTCTAAGTTTTGTATCCATCACAAGGAAAATGATAGTGAATTTCCTTATGGTCAACTTTCAAAACAATACTATTATAGATGTTTCCATAAAAAATCTGTTTGGTTACCTCTAAAGAATACTGCTGTCCTCAACTATTTGGCTTTGGCTTCAAAATCAATAATCAGCATCTATAGTGTTCCCATTTCTATAATCCAACACCTAAGGCATGCCGGTTTCCTCCTGATGATTACCATCACTGTTTCAAGAGTGATAATAATGAAATAAAGGATTACTTGGGCATTCCAAAAGATTACCAATAATTTTCATAGAATTAACCAATACCTTTTTTTAAATTCCAGCATAATTGAAAATGGTGAAGAGAACTGCGGTCCCCTGATTGAAGAACACAAAGCTTGCATGAGGAAGATGGGATTCAACATCTAACTGCTGCAACATGAGACTGCAAGGGACTGTGTACCTAACTAAGATTTCTTAACATAATTCTGTTTAAATTATTCATTTATTGAGTACTCTGACCCAAGTCTACTTATGAGATTGTGCCAGAATGGTCAATCATTGACACCATCATAGTAAATCTTGATAGATTTGTGTCATGTCACAAAATTCATTATTGAGAGACCGCTGAAACATTTGGATATGTATATGTGGAGTTAGGGTCTTGATGTAACTGTTAACAGTACGTTCAGTACGTACAGTTCTTTCGCCAATCAGAAATAAAAAAGGATAGTTCCTATACTCCATCGGTTTAGGTAGTTAACTAAATGTAAACAATCTTAGCATGTCTTTTATCTAAAAAAATGACTAAAAATTGTATCTAAAAATGTTTACAATTAGGTATTTACTTAAATAGATGTTAGGTAATTAACTTCATTTAAATAATCTTTGTATGTCTTTTATACGATTTATTTTACATAAAAAGACATATCAAGATTGTTTACCTTTAGTTAACTACCTAAACCGATGGAGTATAACAGCGTACTTTAGTGTGTGAAAAACTGCCATTTTCTTGTACCTTTAACGAAGTGAATGATTTACATAGAATTTAGCAAGAAATATAGATGAGTAAAATCATTTTAATTAAGTCATTTGACATTAAAACCTGCATAGTGAGAAATTAAAAAGTAGAAAAAAAAATTGCTTTAACTTCGACTTTTGTTAGCAAGTAACAAAATAGTATTTGGTTAGTTCGTAATGTTGTATGAATGATCATGAAGAATGCATTTTTATTATAATTAATTTGTCAGTCACTGTACTTAAAAGTCAAAGCTTGTAATTTATTTGCCAAAGACGCCATCAATCCTTTTCTTATATTTATTACTCGGTGCGCTATTTGGAATGTAAGCCAAAAATTATGCATTCCTTTCAAAAATACAAGTTACCTATTTTCATGTATTTTCTGAAAGCAATATAATCATGTAACAGTAGATAAATCTCATAAAATATCATGTATATTATCACGTCTATATTCCCCAAAGCTGGGCTAGGAAGAGGTGCATTGGATTGTGTAACAGGCGAAATTTCGAAATTTCAGCAACACCATGGTGTTGCCGTAGTACTTTCTTTTGTATGAGGCAACCTCTGGGCAGTTGAGAAGCACGTAGGCTGCTGTTTCGTCTTCTTCCATGCCAAAAATTAAGCAGGCAGAGGTGGGGGATATGTGTGTGATAATTTTTTATCCTATTAGCTATAAAACTGACAGTATATCCGGAAAGATCTGTGACTGTATTTCATTCGACTTCTATTTATTTTTAGTAGTAATTTTGTAAATAAAATGTTTGTTATTTTATCATTTTGTTTTTTTTTCCACTTACAATAGGGACTGTTATAATCAGAGGCGAACCCGACCTGCCTAAAAACAGAAAAGTGCAGAGCCAGGACAACATTTACCAGAGAAATAAATAAGCTAGTGGTTACTGTGGTTGAGGCGCAACACCGAACCTAAGCTGCAGCTAAGCAGTAGCTCTCTACATACAAAATCAAATTAAAGAAGACTAGGGTCTGTCTAGCAGGCCCCTTTTTCTACATGTTCACGTACGTTGGCAAGGTCGCAACCTAACCAAAACGATATGTTCGATAAGTATACGTGTATAATAATGAACAATAATATTGTATTGTATTTTCGGCGAACATTCGGGGGTCATTCAAGTTTCCGCTCCAATTTTTCTAACAAATGAGTGACTTAATAAACGCGACAGTCGCTTCGTATTGCGAACTCACGTTCGTTTTTGCGGCTTTGGTGACAATGAAAAGTCACGTTTCACTCACACTGTGCGGGTGGTCGCCAAATGAGACATGAATTTAACGGCTACGTATTAAATTCAGAAGAATTTCTTCACACTACATTATCGTTGTAAGTTCATAGTTTATCGGTTGCGAATTTGCGATTGTTAATTTCGTAGAATAGCCATTTTAGTTTACGTTGTCGTCATAGTTAATTAAGAATTAATTAGCATCTTTTTAGATTAACTGTTTCTGTGAGATGATGAGGTTATTACCACCAGTTATATGTATAGGCAAAGATAAAGGCTATGTGATATGATAACCTTGTAAAAATAAGTTTTTATCTGAAAATGAAATGCGTGTCAGAGTCACCAATTTAGAGAGCGACCACACTTTTTTTTAGGTGATTTCTTTAGCTTGTCAGCACAAGCTGGTCTACACAGTAAAGCGTGAAAAGGTCGAGCGCTATGCTGTGTGATGTCGTCCATATAAATAAATGAAATTACACCCGCCGTACTCCCGACCCGGCCCGAACACAATCCACCGTGTTTCACGATAAAAAGCGCGAAAGCCGTCATTATGTTCGCCTCGTTTTGGTTTGGACAACGGGACACAACATCCCGTCGGACTATTCAGCTTGCAGCACGGACAAATCTTTCTAATCCATCCCCGTCGACAGGTTAATGTGGTCAGGGTCTATGTTCTATGTTAGGGATTTGGTTTCCGCACTTAGTCCCTAAAGTGGACCATTGTGCGTGGTGGTCAGGGTCACTAAAATGACTTTCAGACCACTCTAATTGACTGTCGGACTTAAGAGATCACCACCGCGTTGGTCTGGATGGCAGGTGAGTCAGTTGTGATAGGATTTGCACCCAAAGCACAAAATTAATAAGAAGAGGGTAGTTTTAGTTTGTTTTGCCTGCTTATCGACACACCCGCAACAGCTTCAGTTTATCCGCAAACATGGTGCTTATAAAGTTGTAACAGTGACGAAATAGTTTTAGAAATAATTAACATGGTAAGTAGCTAGGTAGGTACCAGTGCTAAATTACTATTAAGTAAATAAACTTCTCTGAATCAGTATAAGAATTGCCGAATGTTATACGTTTATGTGCACCTATGTGATGTGAGTGTTAGTCTCTACGGCCCCTACAGATGGTGGTGATAAATACAACTTTTATGCACAAAACACGTAACGACATTTATTTGCTTAATTCGCTACAATGACCTACTTGGTCTGAGGCGAGAGGCTTACCACAGTACATTGTATATATACTGAGGCTTACTAACTCGAGTCTCCGAGACCCGCGTTGTACCATTACAATAACATGTGGCGTCAGCCCTTACACTGCAAATTCTGTAAATTATTATTATCCTAATTGCCCCCTTAAGTTGATATTTGACAAATCCGTTGACAAACATCACGCCGATGTTGTCCAAAGTAATAGACCTAGCCTGTCACCCTGTAAGAAAGTTAAATTGACGGTCAATTGGGAGCAGTGCATCATGCGTCATGTGTGTGCCTAATCAGTAATCACAGGCAGGTTGGATGAACAAAAAATCTGTATCGTTCTACAGCTGTTCTTCTGCATTTATATAAAGGCAGAGTTTTAACATACAATAGTCAAAGCAGCGCTATCAGTGTCTAGGCAGAAAATAATACTTACAATCAGCTGTAACGACGAATAAAATAAACAATGAAATTACTTGATTAATAAACTGTTATCTCGCAATCGCAGTGCGAGCTCAGGGCAGGACGCCTGCCTCCAAATTTTAAGCCAGTTATTAAAAAAGTTTACTGTACCATAGATATTTTGAATTAAAAATAAAGAAATAATAGTGATGAGGTTCGTGGAGAAAATTTTGAAGAAGGCAAGGGAGCCTGATTCGGCAGCCAGTTCAGTGCGATCTGTTGATAGTTACGAGTGAGTTTTTTTTCTATTGTTTATCTTATTACGTATGATTGCCGCTAAAAGAAGGACTATATTATGTCCACCCGAAGCTTTTAATTCCTCTTTCGTAAATATATTCTTTCTTGTCTAATAACTTTGGCCTAGTGCCCACGAAAATCGCGGCATCAGTGAATTTTATTAAAAGACAAGCAAGAAACGAACTCTTTAAATGTAGGTATAATATTAATGATAGTTTGATGTCAATCAATGATCTAACCATGCCAAGCATAGACGTGTGTGGCTGTGTGCAATGACTACTGAGTCGTGTGACTAACATGCGTGGCTATAAACATGAAATCCTGGCTTCGATTCTCCGGTTGAGAGTAGTAGTTGTAGACTTGTAGCGTAATTTATGGAGAGTACCTAAAATAAACTTAGGTACATTTTCGTGTGGATTGCGCATACTGTGAAGCAAGACCTAGCTATTTGTTACTTAACAACATAGTTACATATTGCTTGATTTCTTTATATAAGTACAGACAACCTAAAAGGGAAGAAGGTACTGTAGGTTTTTAATGGACATGCCGCCGTCCGGTCGCGGGTTCAATTCCTGAAAGAATCAAATAATTTGCACGAAAAGTGTTCATGAAATGCCTATCAAAGTGTGTAGTTATAGTGTGTGTGTATATCTAAGTGTGTTGTACCTACCTAGCTATTTATAAACACCTTCGAACATAACTCTTTGGTCAATATGGCTCTACAATTATTATAAAGTGAGATATCTATAATATTAATAAATAATGACGCAACAGGCTACAATATTGCATTAGGTGTTATTTCTACTCAAATAGATGAGATACAATTTCTATTTGTATTAGTTCGATGCAAATATTTATTGAAAACTGAAGATAAAGTAGGTACTTCAATGCTCGTGTAAAAACAAGAAGACAGTTTCTCAATTTTGACCGTAAAATGCAGCACGCAGCGCCTACTTTACAAAGTACCTACTTCGAAAGTGTCCCGCGTAGGAATCGAATCAAAAACCCTCCGCGTAGCAGTAGTCACAGAAGTCACTGACTACTGGTACGCAGTCGCTGCATTATTCGGCCATGAAATAAACAGGGACATTAATTACTTACTTAAGATTTCATGATCATTGAGTACTCGTAGGATAGGAGCTCGTGGCTAAATAAGAACAGCCACTCGGGTCGATCTTTAGGTTAAGCCATGCTTACCTAGGTTGGTCCGTGGATGGGTGACCACCCATTACATACCGAGTTTCCTCCGTGCCTCGGAAAGCACGTTAAGCCGTTGGTCCCGGCTGTCGTTTGTACATCTTTGGCAGTTGTTACAGGTAGTCAGTGTCCCGAAAGTCTGACAACCAGTTTTACCAAGGGGTATCGTATTACCTAGCACTAACTGGGTTGTGGAGGTCAGATAGGCAGTCGCTCCATGTAAAATACTGGTATTCAGCTGCATCCGGTTAGACTGGAAGCCGACCCCAACGTAGTTGGGAAAAGGCCAGGCAGATGATGTAGGTACTCGTAGATAACTACCAGAGGTTCTATAACGAGCTAGCCGTGTGAAAGTAACGTAAATATTTACGTCGACATTTTTTAAACCAAAAATACAATTATCCTATACAAATTTAGTTAAATTGTTACACCTACAACCTACTGTATGGAGATAAACTAGGGTTTATATGTAAATAATTTCCCGCGATTAAACCTACTTTATCGTGGGAAATCAGTAAGATACCGTGTGACAAGGCAAGGTGCCATGATGTAGATGTAATGAAGTAGTCTCTGGTTAGCTATTTACTCTTGTACTACAATACATACACACTGACACAGTACCTACACTACCAATCATTAACAAACTCCCTACACGATATCAGTATATCAATATTCGTATTAATACCTACTATAAATATGTGCTATTAGAACATAATTCTACTAATATTATAACTGAGATGACGAAATTTAGATAATTGTTTCGTCAGCCACGACCCCGGTCAATATGCTATATTTACAACTAATAAATCAAGATGAAAGAATACCTCTATCGGTAGTAGGTACGTCATCAATTTGACAACTGTTCTAGCCAGTCGACTGCAGTCTTAGATAGTCTTAGGCTACTTTTTCACTAGAGATTGTGTTATAAACTTATAACCAGTCTTTCCAAGAGGCTTCTATTAGCTAGTCTTTAAATATGAGTTACCAGACGATTTATCTCTTATAACCATTTTTACTCTGGGTACCGTAATTTAATTCCTACTACGTAATTACGAATGCACAAAGCATGATTACGTTAAAATGATTAATTCACACTTTTAATCAGTAAGTGTATTTATCACCAACCAATGACCCACCACAATACACTTCATTGTGGTCAGTTCAAGAGAGTTCAAAAGGCTAAAAGCATGCATCAACCCGATGCGACTGAAGGGATCAAGGCAGATCGTCCGTAACGACTAGAAAGCAAGCTTTGGAGGTCTTTCTGATAATAACTTGCATCTTTGTTGCAGATGTACCTAAACAAAAAAAAATGCTTTGATGTTTGTGTTGATTGATTAGATATAGTAAGGACGCACTCTGGTATTATAACGAGATTTAACGGGGTACCTAACCTTTATAGGCGTTATATTTTTTTGCCACCTACTCCCTCAGGCTGGAAGCCTTACACTCAAGGCACCCACAGGATAGTCCGGTTAGGTTAGGTTAAGCCATCCTCATAGGTTGAACCGAGAGATGCCATTCCAAAACAAAATGTCACCTCAAAATATTTATTTGAATAACCTAGCTACCACCTAGGTTCCGGCAAAGAAACGATGGATAGAATGTGTGAAGGATGATATGGCTCGAAAGGAGGTGACTGCTGAGATGATAGAGAACTATGGATTATGAAGACATACTGCAGCGACTCCAAATAAATTGGGATAAGGGCAGGAGAATGTTGATGCTGATGGTAGGTTCTGGCATGCACACCACAATGGCGTTTAAACCCGCAACGCAATCATAAAAAATAAGTTCCTATAAAAATGAAAACAAATAAATGGCTATCGGTACCTAGTACGCTTGATGCGATTAGGTGGTACAGTTACGTTTTTTTTTATCTTAATTACAAGTACCTAATTAAGTTATGAATTTAAAACGGTGCCAATTATATAGGTCACGTAACACGTTACATGCTTAAATAAGTTTATACAGGGAGATACCTACATCACATATTTTAACAGCTGTAAATGATTATGCGTTTGAAACACAAAACTTTTAGTTAAAATAACTAAGTTTTGTGTTTCAAATTCAAATGAAGCAGGTAGGTAGACTAATTGACATTAAGCTAATCTAAGCAGGATCTTTAGAAAACGCATACTTTTAATAAAATTGTTGCATTTAATAAATTAAATAATCTGAGAACTGTTCACAGAATAAGCTATAACCAAGATTTATTTGGGTGAATATTTGAAGATAGACATATTCAGGATTCGTAAATTAACACGTTTACTGCGGCAAGTAAAATCACAATTCTTCATCTGGTGCGGCGGCGGGCCAAAATGCGCCCCCAATGATATTTCCGCCAGTGCGTGGCAGGTCTTTCTAGACCCACCAGCACTAGGATAGATTAAATTGCTATAACTTTGTGGAGACATAATGTTTACATTTTTTTTTCTATTGTTAGAATGACCTTGAACCCAACTTCCTTAGGTTTGATTCGCCCCGGGATCTGCCAAACAGGAAATGAGAAATAAAGCAGGAAAAGCGGCAGGCCGATATCGACCTGAACCGCACTAAAAAGTATTTTTAGTAGTGATGGGACAGAGAAAAATAAGGGGATATCGAAAATAAAACAGAATTATCGTAAAAGAACTGAAAAATGTTTTTATTTGCTTATGGTCTTGGAAACATGTTACGCAAGGGTTTTGGTTGCATTTCCAGCAATATTTTTTTATTTTCTTAATTATTTTTTTTTGCTTGCGTACTATTATAGGTTTTCCGCAGTCTGTCGTAGCACCCTGCACAATTTCTTCGTTTAACGCTCATCTCAAGGACATGTTCATTGTCCTTAGGTTTTACTTGATTTTCTGAAATGAATTGTTTTTCATAATTCTGTGTGATTTATTAACCATTTATGAGTTTTACCACAGAACTCGCGAAACTGAACAAATAAGACGTTATCACGTCAAAATTTATATTGCAAAAACTATTTACCGTAAGGGCTAGTTTTTAAGAATAATCATTTTCATAAAGGATGGTATTACATAAAAAATCCCCACGTCATTATGAGTCTAAGGCTGATATGTGTAAGTAAAACAAAACTTACCGCTTGTGCTTCGTTTTCCGTGCACATTTGTTTCCAAATTCTTTTTATATTTCTTAGTGGAAAATATTTCTTCACTGCTGTCACTATCACTGGCAATAACTGCAGGGCGAATTACTCTATTTTCCAAAATTTGTATTTTTCTTTTATTGCTAGCCATCGTTGATTATATCGAACGCTACGTCAGTTAGATAGCACAACACTAACTGGCGGGGCGCGCGCTCTGTGCGGTATCGGGTCGATAGCTGCCTGTTGGGAGGGCGGGCCGAAATAGGCCCACTGCCGCACTCAACGGATGTTTTTCACCGTCAGTGCGTGGTAGGTCGATAAAAGCCTGCCGTTATGTTTTGATGGGGAACACCTACAATTTTGACCGCAAAATGAAATATATACTTGTCTCTGTCGAATTTTTACAAACACCTGAGATAATCGTTTCGCACAAGCGAGCGGGACATAGTTTTCTACGTCCGCACCAGCTGAAGTACCGCGGCAGGCCGATATCGGCCTGTTACGCAGTGAACGTGTTAAGGTCAAATATTGCTTCCAATTACAACTTTTATGGATTTAACCTAAAGTTTATAGTGCAGATTAACGAAATAAATCAAACGCACAGTATTTGAACTGCTATAAAGGTCTGAATCTAAAGCTGAAAATTTTCGTCGAACGGTGATGAGATATGAAACTAACGGTATTAGCATTTTAAAAATGGTAATTATGCTTCGTGATTGGTAATTAGAAATAAAATGAATAATGTACTTTAATCACATTTTTATTAATTATTTAGGTGACAGTAAATGACATCAAACTTAGCTATTAAGCGAAGTGATTTAATAAAAAAAAAAAACTCAAAAATCAACCGGTTTTCCTAAAAATCAATAACATTATCTGTCTAGTAATTTAAATAAAATCAATTAGAACACTAGTTCAAAACTCAGTGTAAATAGAACTTAGACCTATACAGGGTTATTTGTAAAACACCATGCAACCTCTTAAGAGGTCAGTGTACTCATCATTATGGACAACTTTTACTATGGGACCAAACCTGAAATCGCGAAAAAAAGTCAGCTGTTCCCTACATTTATGATCGATTAACTCGTCAAAATGTAGGGAACAGCTGTTTTGTTCTTTGGTTAGTGTTCTTAATCTCTCTCACTCGGACAGTAACGTATTCCTCATTGCTTCTCCAAATAAAATTTTCTTCTTAGCTTCTTCTACTTTGGTTTTGTCTCTAAGTAATGCTGTTACTTTAGAATTAGAACTCTGCAGTCGTTTTTTCAGTCTTATAATTATTTTCCTATACGCATGATTTTTCGAATATAATAGAATCACTGCAAAGAAAAAATCATGCGTATAGGAAAATAATTATAAGACTGAAAAAACGACTGCATTTCACATTTACCTATTTTTTTTGTCATGAATTGTCTATTTTCATTAATATTATCTTCGCTGTCACTGGGACTTGGTGTATTTTTATTCATGTTTAATTTCTTCCTTTATTAATTTCTTTTTTTGAAAATGTTTTCTTAAGTTTTCTCTCCATTTCTTCCGCTGTAGCCTTCTAGCTCTTGGCGTCATTTCTACTACTGACAAAAGTTTTTTCTGTTCTCTTCGTTTTTTGTATCGTTGTCGTTCTTTTTCTTTTTGAAACGCGTGTAAAATAGGGTCAGCTTTGATTTTAGCGTATCGATTCGGGCGCGCGATTTTGGCTTTAGCCAATGTTTCCTCCTTCGATTGCTGCTTTTGCCGAGGCATGGTAGTCTGAAAGAAAATAGTGGTAGGTGGGTAGCCAGTATGTAGGTTTAATTTGTTGCGGAAGTCCCAGTTCACACCGAACGATCAACAATCGATGACGCGTTGGTAGTAACAATTCTACCTTGGGCTGGCCTAGCGAAGTAAGGCGTTTCAATATAATAAGAGGCCAGCTTATACTGGTACTAATTACCATTTTCAATTGCTCATTACCGTTCGCTAAAATACGAACGGGAAAAATGGTAATTATATAAATGGTAATTAGGTTTTTGTACACTTTTTCACATTATACGTTCTTTGTAGAACTTAAAAAATTTAGAACTTGATCAAACCAAAGAGTATCCTATGGCGTCTATTACAATGCATGAAAATGATAAATAAACATATTAGACTTACCAGGGGAAACTCGAACGGTAAGGAGATTTTTGTTTGCCAAACACAATTTCTGGGCGATTAAGGTAGGCTAGAATTGGCGCCAAAATACTTTTTGAAATGTGACCCGCACGAGTCGAGACGCGAAACGGAGTGCAACCGCCGAGTTACTCTTACAGATAGCAATACACTACGCAGAAAAAATTTACCCTGCGACTGTGTGAACAAATGGTAGTGAGTATAAACTGTTGGGACAATTTTCAAAGTCGTTACAAATTACCTAAAAGTGTTCTTTAATGTGTATAGTTTTGCTAATTGGTAAAACATGTTGTGCACTATACAAATTACTTCTTAAAAATACGATCTTTAGGGTATTTTTATAACTTTTTGAGCATGAACTGCAAAAATTTGGAAATTGGGACACGAATGGTGATGAGATTTGAGGAACGTTTATGAACATAACTTAGTTGTTTATAACATTAGGAATATATTATGTACATCTGTATATAGTGCTGGAACTATGTTTTACGTGAAATAAAAAAAAACATAACTTTATATCTAACTAAGTAGTTATTTGGGGAGGGCCGCGTGATATGCACATGTTCAAATAATCACCCATTTACCGTTTTGCAAAACAGTACTTACATAAGAAAACTATACAAGCTATCCGCAAGCATTCGTAACTGATGTAACTCAACGCAAAAAATTATTGCTGGGAAACGCGTTTTTTTTTGCGTGAAAAATCACGGTTTACGGTAGGACTCGATGGCACACAAAACCTTGCCATTTAAGTTTCAACTTTTTTAACTAGAACGTTTATTAAGTTTTATTTTTTCTATGATTTTTTGTTCTGGACCATACCTTTCCTAGGTATAAGAATCATAATGAGGGGGGATCAAGTGTCTCTCCTTCGTTAAGGATCTTTTTACACCCATTAGAAATCCAAACTGGGGATGGTTTTGTACAGTTTTATTTTAAAAAGAAAGTGAGATAATCATTCTCTATAATAAAGATCTGAAAACAAAGTCCAATAATGCCAGTATTTATATTTTATTACAATTGAAACAAAGCTAGTATCACCCTGTGACGTAAAAAAGATGTCGCGATAAAAACTGCGGAGCGGCACAGCTGTCATAATATTAAACTGTCAGTGAATATTGATAATCACTTGACGACAACATACCGACTAGCGCAGTTATATCCCAAGTTTATGGAATTTACGACAACTCCTTGAAAATAAGGCTAATTCTTATTTAATTGTGATTATTTTGACAATTAGCATCGGTGATTAAAATTATTTTCGCGGTAATTTTCATTTTTATTTCTTAAAAAGTTTTAGTTTAGTGTTTATGGTCATCCTAATTTTGAATGAAGAAGAGTGCGGTTATAAATCAATCCAGTTATAGGTACTATAGTAGTCTTTGAAATCAATTAAGATCAGTGATTGGCTAATCGACAATAGAAATAATTTTATCGTTTTGTATTTTAGCATATTTGGGAGTGCGTGTTCCGACCTAACCGACTGTGAATATTGTGAGGACCGAAGAGTAAGACGATACAGGAAACAGAGCACTAAGTAAGTGGGTTTGCTAATTATTATTTTTACAATGATTAAATAGTATTGGGCAGGTCACGCCATTATTCTCAGATGAGAATGTGTATAATTTGAATTTTATTCAAGTAGGTATGCCAATCAAATCACGGACACCTACTTGAATCTTCACAGATTGGAACTATGGATTAGTCCTTATTGTTTTTCCATTGTTTATGTCATAATAATCAAAACTTAAGAATCAAAGTTCAAAATTCTAAAAATAAATCCTTTGTCTTAAAGCCACTCAGATTTTTATCACGCCAATATTTTGATAAGGGGTCGTCCTTTAATCACGTGAGGTTTGATTAGGGAGGAGGGGTCAGAAAAAAATCACGGTTAATCTGGAGCCCCCCCCCCCCTCGAGAATAACGTGACTATCACGTGTATTATTTTCGTAGGACAAATAATTGAAATTAATGTGAGACATGTAAAATATTTTTACCGATAATGAAACCCGAGCAAGCGACTTTTTATCCAAATCTCAGATATTTTTTGTGTTTAATTAAAACAGATTCTAAAACTACCTGATCTTTTCAATAACAAAAAATATACGTGATGCTGGGAGGGGGAGGAGGGATATAAAGAAAAGAAAAAAATGAAAGAAAAAGTATTTATTTGTCGAAGGGACATGACGTGCATACAAAAAAATATAACAATAATCAAATTTAATACCAACCAACCAATAGCTTAAAGTCTTGCGACGTAATATCAAGGGGAGCTATAAAATAGCCCTAAAAAACCTCACGTGACTAAAGGATGGCCCCTAACTCCAGTGACGTATTATCTGATGCGCATTAAATATTTGTGTAACATCTTGTCCATTTCATTATTCATCTCTCATATCTTACCACTGATTAAAAATAAAAGTACCTACGTTGTTACAAGACTTAATTCATTAGCTTAAAATCTTAACACATTAGAACTAATGTGTTGCTTAATTATGGTCACTAGGTCGCAAAAGTGACTGCTGAGGTCTATTCTCAATTCGTTGCCCGATGAGAATCCTAAAATGATTACCCATTGCCATTAGAAAAATCTCGTAGCACAGCCCAGAGCCAACAGGTGATATGTTGGTTTAGAAGTGGTTGGCGATAAGTTGGTGATCACATAAGCAATCGTTTTATGTAAAATCCTGGTAATTCCGCTGCATTCAGTTAGGATCGGTTCTACAAAACTTTTGGCAAAAATCACGAAATATCACAAGGGGGGAGGAGCGTGTAGTAAGATATTACGTGTATTTATTTTTTCGACAAACGCGCGATGCGATTTCTAAACAAAGTTGTTAGTGTTGAAGAAAGGCTTGCTAATTCGTGGTCCGAGGACAATGTAGGTACATTAAATATGTTCATGTACTAGTACAATATATGTTTTTCGCACGATGACACCATTCCTTTAACATTATTTTTATGCCAGTCAAAAATAACCTGCAACCTTACTGTCTAGATATTTGTATAATGCTCCTTAATTTCAGAATAAAATTAGATTATACGTTATTTAAAGGTAATATTCTAAAAAAATTCTGATTCTTTGTAGGTAATAAAAACTACACGTGAATATCGGTGGGGCTTAGTCTTAAACCTCACCACGTATCACAAAGGGGGAGGGGGGGTTAAAAAATGCTAAAAAAACATCACCCACGTGATTAATGGTCCATTAATCACGTGAGGCTTGAAAGTCAGTAAGATTTGTCCAATCACTAGAGAGTCGAGTGACGCGAAGAGAATAAAAAAAAATGTGACAGGCCGATTCCTATCAAAGCGGAGCCAAATGTAGCGGACAAGTGCGTCCGCTCCGTTCGGCGCTTTGGTAGAAACCGGGCCTTAGACTGGAAGCCGACCCTTGTGTAGTTGGGAAAAAGCTTGACAGATGATGATATCATGTTATGTTTTGCTACAGATATAACTCGCCAAGCAACACAAGCCCCAGTTACTACAGCGCCATGAGTCGGACGGAGGCCGAGCCGCTTCTGCAAGGAGCCGCCTCACCTGCCTACAGGGCAGTCAGCTCTGACAGTATTGATTCTTTGGTGAGTTTACTTTTTGCTTATACATAGGTATACCTATCATCATTATCTTTATCAGAGAGCAATTGTGGCCCAATGGTAACTTTCTCGCGACAATGCTAGCAACTACAATCAACTTCAATCAGTCAACAAAATTGCGTCTGCACGGGTATCCGTATCCGTCAATTTTCTCGCGGATCTTTTATTAATTTTCAAATTCAATTGACAGGATAAAATGCTGCATAATAAATAATTTAGATTATACGGTTAAGTAGTACCTATAATTTAAAAAAAAACATTCAGACTATTTTTATTTCTTAAAATCAAATATTTGGCACCTTTAAGTTACTCTAGTTAGTAAGTTACCATACCAATAAAATATAACTCAAAGATACTAAATCAACTATCTTATGAGATCACTATTACACATAGAAAGTTATGACATTACTTTTATAAATATAAGAAAATGACAAACAAACACCTTTTTTATTTCTTAAAATGCGCCGACACTGATTGAGTGAAAAAATAAAGATCCGTATCCGTGTCCGTAACCGTGGATCTTGACACTAAATAACCGTATCCGGATCCGTGCCCGCAGATATACATTTTTGACGAACCGGCACATCACTAGTCCCAAGTCACAACTCTTGCCGGGCCGCGCCGGCCCAGTGCCAGTAGAAAGCAGGCAGCAAAAATAAGCCTGTTGATAATAAACTTATAATTATGAGTCAATTGTTTACCCAGAACGTAGCCTCGTCGATTTAGTGACGAACAGACGATACTTTGATAAAATAAGCGTGACCAAACAAAAGGTCAAATCTCGATTGTCCTTATCATCAATGCGAAGTTGTAAACTACCGAATTTGTTGCAATTTAAAACGTACGAAGTACAAAAGCGTGTTGAGCCGCGTGCCCAATAAATAAACATCCAATAAAAAATACTGATGTAAATTGTAAACATAGGTACTTGAGGAACGTAGTAAGATCGAATATTTTTTTTATCGATGAATATTATCGAATATCGGCGAAGTTGTGGAGCTATCACGTATTGACAATATACATATATACCTACATAGCCATTTTTGATCTTATTTTTTCATTCATGCACGATGCACACATTACAGGCTAAGCTTAAAACTTATGAACAGAGCACATGACACTGTTAGAGTGCAGCAAGTTAACCGCCACCACCAACTTACCGACAAATCCTTGAAAATTCAAAAGTTACCTTTGCTTTGTGTCTGTGTTTGGCTAAACAACTCTTTTTCAAATGTTAGTTATCGATCACGAGTCGACCTAACAATACCCGTGAAGAGGCCAGAATCAGAGTAAGTAAATTATATAAAGACGAATATAAGAATTTTAGAAAAACTAGCTATTGCCCGCAACTTCGTTCGCGTGGAAATTTTAATGAGGAAGAGTGAGAAAAAACAAAAATCCTATGTGCTATTTTACCAGATCCAATTCAGCCGTTCTGGCATAATTGAGTAAGAAACATCCATACATCCATCCAAACTATCGTAATTTTTAACAAACATTTAAAACATTTTTCCTTAAGTGTGAGAAGAATCCCCGAACCGCATGCCCAGTCCACCTAGTGCAGTTTCAAAATACAGAGAGAGTCACAGACAAATCTTTCGACGAGATAGATTCACAGACATCTATTCGATTCCGATAAAAGTTTGCTTCTATCTATGACAGGGCGCACGTTCCGGATCAAATCATTAAATTAAACTTATCTTCGCCAATATTCTGGACACTAACGGCTTGGTTAATTATCATGATGCCGTCAGTGGGTATAATAATAATAACTAAATAGTCCATCTATATATATATATTTAGTCAAGGATAAGTCTGATAAGCCAAATTGTTTGCGACGCCAGTGTTTTGACTATTTGAGACACTATTTAAGAATTAATTGCGTAAAAGCACACATTGACGCGAAATCCTCTTGAGCGGCCAGAAAGAGTCTAGTCTATGCATTAAAAAAAGCGAATTGTCCGACGCGTTCTCGTGTGGCATCGTCTGTACCAAAACGAGGCGCTTGGCGTTTTTATTTTCACCCTTGGTCTGGTTCTTATTCTTAGTCACCCCCTACACCTCTAATTCAAATTTTCTGTACTTATAAACTTTGAAGGACATCTTGTATAGCACTCCACAGGACTCCAGGAGTCCCGGCCAGTAGGAAAAACGCATGCTAATCGAGCGTGCTGTCACACGTTTGTACTTTCGACATAAGCCGAACGTGGTAAATCCAAGAGAGCGCTCACTGTACCTTTGTTTCAACCCTATGGCCTTTTACATTACCGCCGTCGTAATATGATAGCCATGCAATTTAACTGCATACCTACTTACCTATAACTTCTTATCATAATGTTAAAACTGCCTCGCTGGTCTAGTGGTTGCAAGCGTGATTGCTGAGAATGAGGACCTGGGTTCGATTCTGGGTCGGGAAAAGTGTAATTGGGTTTTTCCATCAGGAATTTCTCAGCAGTCACGGAATATGGATTTTTGCCCCACCACACTATTTCCAAACCACTGTAACTCCTGAAAGCCAGAATCAACAGTGGCGACCACCAGAAAAACACCGAGACCATGAAGCTCGACAAAGTCCCAGAGAAACAAATTAACTGTCTTAGATCCCGCAACGAAATGAATCAGAAAAGTATAGCGGAGGAGTAGAAAAACCATAATTTGTGACGGTTGATGGCAATAGGCTCACCCTTTCTACATGGGACTTAAATATAACTGGTGAAATGTGGGTGTACTATTAGGTACACCTCTGCCTAACCCTTCGGGGGGGTGACGCTATGATGATGATGATGTTAAAAAAAATAAGTTTGAAAGATACTTCCTGAAAATGCATCGGTAGGTATAGCACATAACCATACCTACACATTACTTGTAGGTATACAAGTAATGTGTAGGTATAGAACGATGCATTATTACGTATCACACTTCATTTATCAATAAGTAACCTTCTCATTGAGTATATAAATAAAAGTGTTTTCAACTTTTGCCTTGAACCGAACTTGCATCCTGTCTCCTGAGCCTGGAAGTCGCTGACTTATTATTCTTGGTCTACTTTTACAAGCTACTGTCGAATGTAGGTAGGAAGCTTAAAAATAATAAATTTTGTGATTAATAAATAAATAATCATCATCATCAGATGAGATGAGAGCAGTGGTGGCTCAGTGGTGGCGGCCCCGACTTACGAACAGTAAGTCGTGGGTTCGAACCCAGGCAGGCGCATTACTTTGTGTAATTTATTTCATCACCACTGCTCTCAAAAACGGTGAAGGAAAACATCGTGAGGAAACCGGCATGTCCTAGAACCAAAAATTCGAAGACGTGACATCTACCAACCCGCACTGGGCCCGCGTGGTGGATTATATAGCCATTCCCTCTCTAGAGGAGGCCGTGTGTTCCAGCAGTGGCAACATTATATGGCTGATCATGCATCATCATCAATTGATTGGCCTGTTGGTCTAGTGGTTAGTGACCCGGACTGCTAGGACGGAGGTCGTGGGTTCGATTCCCACACAGGACAAATGAGTACGATTATTTGTTCTGTATCTGGGTGTGTAATTTATCTATATATTTAGAAACTAGCTGTGCCCGCGACTTCGTTCGCGTGGATGTCGGAACTTAACAATGTATTTTTTGTGCGAAGCGCTGTTGGAGGATTCCGATACAAATCATTTTTTATTTATTTATGCTAGTGCTTCTTTATAAACAACATTAGCTGTGGAATCATCTGGAGCGTACACAAAAAGGTTATTGGGGTTGTTTACGCGAGAAAGAGCTACGTATAGTTGACCATGGGAAAAGCATCCAATACTTAGGTCCACCCCCGCAACGGATAATGTCTGGCCCTGAGCTTTATTAATCGTCATGGCATAACAGAGACTGACTGGGAATTGCACTCGTTTGAAAGAGAAAGGAAAGTTGTTAGGAATTATAGGTATTCTTGGAATAAAAACAATATCACCAGCGCCGCAACCGGTTAATATTTCAGCTTCGATTATGTTTTGCTGCAGATTTGTGACTTTGAGCCGTGCCGTTACAAAGTTTGGAGGACATCAATTTCTGAGGAGAATTATTGGTACACCGATTTTTAAAACTATTTTGTGGGCTGGAAGTCCGGGTGTGTTGAGGGAATCCAAAAATTCTACCGGGTAGTGCGTGGCGTCATCTTCTTCCATAACTGTATTTATAGAGGTGTATTCTCTACTATTCCCGGACACATGAATCAATATTTTTAAATTAATTACCGTAGCTTGGACATTGCGAGGAGTTAAAATAGCTCGCTGACATAGCCAAGAATCGGCTTGATTTCCCATGTTTGTGGAATCTCCGTACACAGAAGAAATTAGCTCCTGTTGTGATGTAACGCAAGAACAGAGATAATCAACCAAAATAACTTTGCCATCTTCTTGTACGGGGTATGTGCCATCGCCTATTTGTAACAATAAATTGGGAAACTCCTGTGCATTTTCGCAGAATCGCAACAGTGCACGCATATGTACACTCAGGTGTGTAGATGATATATTGCGCCATAAAACAGAACTCTTCAGACAGGCAGCAATTTCTCCGGCTCTCGTTCCTCGGGGTACCTACTATCGGGAGTGTCTGCCGAAAATCACCGCAGAACAGCACCGTGATGGCTCCCATCGGCCGGTCATTTTGCCTTATGTCCTGTAAAGTTCTATTCACTGCTTCTACAGCTTTGCGGTTTGCCATAGTGCACTCGTCCCAAAAAATTAAAACACAATCGCATAAAACCCTTGCTTTATCGCTATTTCGCGATATGTTGCAAACCGGGCTTTCCGTGCGGTCTAAGTCGATAGGAATTATAAATGTTGTGTCTGCCGTTTTTCCTCCAGGCAATAATGTGGCTGCTATCCCTGAAGAGGCGACAGCAAGGGAAATTTTATTTTGGTTCTGTAGTGGCACTACAAAAAGTACTTCAGCAACATAGAACAAAAAGTACTACAGCGCCATCTATGACGCAGAGGATGAACTAAAACTCGAAATATATATAAATTCTGCATCGCGCAAGTAAAGTTATTTGTGACTTAAGACTATACAGAAGAACCCGACAACAACTGTTGGGCAGTAGCCCACCAGACATAACACCCGTCTGATCGGAGGATCCCCCCTTTTCAATGGTGGTTGAAGAGCTTTACACCCTGTTCTCCATACCCCTAATTGGTGACCCCGAAATGGACGTCAGCACAGCCTTCGAGCAACGTGACGTCATCAACATCACTTCCTCAAGCTTCCTCAAACTTCCTCAAGTTTTCGAGCAGCGAGTCATATAGCCAGCCAGCTTCAAAATGGGTATTCCTGACCACCAGCATGCAGCGGAAGCACATTCCTGGTCAGCACCCTCAGCCTCATAAAGCTACCTTGGCACTGCACTTTCGGCCGGTTGAGAGCTGTACCTCCCGGTCGATGCGAGCAGTCAGCCACATCGCGGCGCTGTACCACGTCCGACGCAACGGAGCACATGCAGTGCCGACCCCGACTAAAGGGGTTCGCACTACCGCCGCAGACAGTTCCGACTCACCGTGAACAATGCGGCAACGACTTTCCACTGGCCTGGCAATCAACGACTCATTCTACTACCGACCCTAGTCTCCGCGGGGGAGTGATGTAGCGGCACTACAAAAAGTACTACAGCGCCATCTATGACGCAGAGGATAAACTAAAAATCTAAATATATCTAAATTCTGCATCGCGCAAGTAAAGTTATTCGCGACTTAAGACTATATAGAAGAACCCGACAACAACTGTAGGGCAGTAGCCCACCAGATATAACACCCGTCTGGTCGGAGGATCCTCCCTTTTCAATGGGGGTTGAAGAGCTTTACACTCTGTTCTTCATACTCCCAAAGTTCCTTATTTGAGCCAAAATAACTTTGGTTAGGAAAGTTTTACCTGTTCCGCCCGGTGCGACTAAAAACAGGATTTCACCCGAGGCGTTTTCTACACTGCAGCATACCCTATCAAACGTCTGGCGCTGATTCTCTGTCTTTGCGCAGCCATTTTGTAAAATTTCTGCGAGTTCCACGGGATGATAACTAATTTCTGATACGTACTCTCTGTTAATACGTTCCCCATCGACTGTCGGTGTGTGCAAACCGTATTGACTGATCGGGTTCCCTGGTATACTTATAACTATCTCTTTAATAGCCAATAAGGACCTGTTGTTGACAAATTTCACGTACCCTATAGGTCAGGAATTTCTCCATCAGTATTTAGTTAAACATGCCTCAATCAGAAAATAACGTCACACGCACAATGCCATCTATCGAATATCTATATTCAATGCTGCACGCAGTTGATGTCTAGATATAGTCCAGTCTGAGTTCGATAGATGGCGCTGTTTTAATATTTTACTTCGGAAACACTATTATAATTTTATTAATTTACATTTTTCTTTCTTTCTATTTATAAGGTGTGAACTGATTACGATGAAACAAAAAACTTAATGTTCAATTACTTCAATTTACGCACATATTGTTGTGTATAAAAGTTACGGGAAGTTGTGAGACCAACTGTACATAACCCTAATTTTACTTCTGTAACACTTTAAATTCAAATATCTTTTGATAGACTGAACCGATTGCAATGCAACAAAAACTAAATGTTACTCCAAGTTACGCTCAATCGTTGTGTATAAAAGTTATCTACATTGCTTTTGTAGATTTTACGTGATGCCCGAACAAATACACAGACAAACAGACAAACAGACAAAAATTCGAAAAATGCTGGAAATGGGTTCTATTGGTTGTCCTTTAACACCCTGGCTATTTTTTTTGGAATTTTTTTCGATGTACAAAAACGACTTTTCTACAGTTTTATTATATGTATAGATATATAAGTATGTTTATCAGTTGTCTGGTTGTCCCAAGATATTATATTATATATTGAACTCGTAAAACCTTCCCTTTCTTCTGCCATCACTCCAAGTTCCGCGCTTCTCTTTCCCAACTGTTTCCCGATATCGTCAATTCAACGTGTTTTGGATGGCCCTGACTCAGACGATTTCTTTGGCCTAACCTTTTACCTAGCTTTGCCACCATGCGATTCGGTCTAAGTTTTATTCCATCAGCCATCTCGATTTGTAGTCAGACGTCCTGCCCAACTCCACATGAGGCGCGCAGTTCGTAAATGATTATATCTCTGATTATAACTCTGTTGGGCTTCCAGTCTAACTGGATACAGCTGAATATCAGTATTTTACATGGAGCGACTGCCTATTTGACCTCCACAGCCCAGTTAGTACCTACTGGGTAATACGATACCCCTTGGTAAGACTGGTTGTCAGACTTTTTGGGGCGCTACCTGTAACGACTGTCAAAGATCTTCAAATGACAGCCGGGACCAACGGCTTAACGTGCTTTCCGAAGCACGCAGGAAGCTCGGTATGTAATGGGCGGTCGCCTATCCACACACCAACCTAGGCAAGCACGGCTTAACCTAAAGATAGATCTGAGCGGCTGTTATTAACTTGCCACGAGCCCCTCTTCGTAAAATTATTCGGAAATAATTATATAACCTATCTATTACATATAACTTTTATGAATCATATTCAAAACAACATTTATTCACGTGGATCTCACGGTTATCTCAACGCTATCACATAATATTTTTAACGTCACCCAATTAATTTCTTTTCCATCGTAGCCAATTGTCAACACAATAACATTTTAACTACTGATTAAGATCTTAGACATTATACCCAGCAGCTATAGTACAAATAATGATTTAGCATAACTTTCCATTTCGTCATTTATCTTGTAAGTGGTCAAAGGCCTTTGTAATACAATTTATCAGCGGTAAACAACAAATTCAGGAATAGACGGATGTCGCTAGCGTGTGTTTCAACGTGATGATTAAAATAACGTTTTCATAACAAGGAAGAATCGAAAATATATTTATAAAGCTAAGCGCACATTACAGCCGCATCGGGCGGCGGTGGTGGCCTGCAAGCAAAAAGGTGTGCTGCGGTCCACCCGTAGTGTGATGGATGATTCATACGTATGAAAGTGATGTAGCAGGATTTTTGTTCAATTCTGCGTCAGCCTTTGGGTATGCTTGACAATTTCAAGTGTAAAGGTTGGGTATTAGAGGAGAATGAAACGCTCTGACTGCTGGTTGATGACTACCTCATTTATTAGTAATTATTAGTATTTAAGTACACGTGTAGCATACATAGGTATAGACAAACTTAGAACATAGCTTACACTACACCTTCCCCGAAAGGAAAAAAATAAAATAATATGAAAGTATTATTTTGTTTTATGATTAAACATGAGTCATATTTTGTAAACATGATAATGCAGTATACTTACAGTTTTCCTTATTTTAATCAAATTGTATAAAGTTAAATGTATTAGTTAAAAAGGTACAAGATTAACATGAAATTAACAAGAAAATATTATGAATAATATAGCTTAGTCCTATTCTTATGAACTAAATCAATTTTCCCATTGTCTTTCAAAATTTCAACATTTGGCGAAACATCTTTGATAACCAAATATGGTCCATTATAAATACTTTGGAGTTTGTTTCCAGTCTCGTTTTTCAGTAGTACCAAGTCATTTTGTTTATATGTAATTGGATTACACTTTAGATCATGCCTTTGTTTTCTTAATGATTTACTTTCAAGTAAATTATCATACGCTTCTTTTTGCGATGTTTGCAATCTGTATTTCAATTCTAAGGGATAATTATCATAGTTGTAAAGAGGATCTACTGATTTTTGGCTTAAATTGGATGGTATATTACATCTTTTCCCGAACACCAGTTCGAATGGCGTAAATTTAGTAGCGGTGTGAACTGAGGTATTATAGGCAAAACACCAAAAGGGTAACCATGTACTCCATGAACTCGGATGGTTATTCGTTTGAATTCTTAGGTAATTACCCAAACTTTTATGAGTATTTTCTAGAGAACCTATTGTTTCGTGATGGTATGCAGTAGAGTTTAAAGTCGTTATATTGAGAAGTTTACATGTCTCTTTAAAAACAGATGACATAAATTCAGTTCCTCTATCAGTTGCTACTCTAGCGGGGATACCAAATCTGAGTATGAAATTATTAACAAAGTTTTTCGCTATTTCCTCAGAACTTTTAGTTTTCATAGGATAAGCTTCTACATATTTACTTAACTCACACTGGATAGTTAAAATATACGAATTATTATAATCATCGCGATCTAAGGGTCCTACTACATCTAAGAAAACTTTTTCCATCGCCGAATTGGCTGTCGTTGTAACAACCAACGGCTCTCTAACGTTATGAGAATTATGTTTTTGTTTTTGACATTTGTCACATTTCCTAATAAATTCTTTTACATCTCTTTCAAGACCTGGCCAAAAATAATATTTCTTGATGTTATTATACATTCGTCTTATACCAGCGTGGCCACTTGTTGGTAGAAGATGAAAATCATTCAATATTACTTTTCGGTCGTCTGTATTTTGAATAATTCTAATGTCATTTAGAATACACAATCGCGGTCCAGTCCAGTTTCTATACGACTTCATTTCCGTAATTACTTTTTTTATAAATTCATCGTAATTTTGTCTTCTTATGAAATTTAATTCGTGCACGTTTATTTTCTCACAAAAATATTTCAGTTCCCTCACAAATGTGGCTGGCGACAATTGTGATTGGGATACTGGATTTATAAATAACGTCATTCTCGATGACGAATAACAAAATACGTTATTTTCTATTTCTATCTCATTTGCCCTACGTAGGTTATTCAACTCATTATATTCTATAAATTTAAGTTCTACAGACATCCGCGATCTACTATGGATCTCCACGACTCTTGGTTGCGCAGGCCAATCGTCAGTAGAACCCATAGCACTTGGCGAATGTTGAGACTCGAGCTCTTTTCTATATTGCGAACGTGTCATTACCGTGATTATGCTTTCATGCATATTTTTTAAGTCCGTTGATGTGATAGGTAATCGTGACATTGAATCAGCTGGAATATTTGTGGATCCTTTAATATATTCCACGATAAAATCATATTCCTCAAGTAGAAGTCTAAACTTCATGAGGCGACTAGATGGGTCTCGCATGCCAAATAAATAAATTAGTGGTTTATGGTCAGTTTCAATTACAAATGTACGGCCATACAAATAGGGACGAAAATGTTTAACTGCCCATACTATCGCTAACAGTTCTTTTTCCACAGTAGGATAGTTAATTTCGGCCTTATTTAAATTTCTACTCGCGAATGCTATTGGTTTTCTATTGTCATTACACAAAACTGCGCCCAATGTATATTTGGAAGCGTCGGTTTGTAGTATGAATTTACAATTGCTAGTAAAGTTAGGGTACTGAAGTATAGGTGGGCTCGAAATTATAGACTTTAAAGTGGAAAAAGCGGTTTGACATTTTTGATTCCATATGAATAATGCATTTTTCTTTGTTAACTGTGTTAAGGGATACGCTATGTTGGCAAAGTTTTTAATGAACTTTCTGTAATAGTTGGTAAACGCGACAAATCTAATTACTTCTTCAACATTTTTCGGAACTGGCCAATTACTCAAAGCACGTATTTTCCGATATAACATGTCCTAAATACAATATATCCTTTTTAAGGAAGTTACATTTATGAGGATTTAACTTTAAATTGACCTGACGTAATCTATTAAAAACATCAATGAGATTTTTGTTATGGTTTTGTAATGAATTTCCAAAAATAATAAGGTCATCTAAATATACCAAGCACTTTTCGTAGGTCAAACCCGACATCGCAACAGTCATCATTTTTGAAAACGCATTAGGGCTTGTTTTTAATCCCATTGGCATTCTTGTCATCTGGTATTGTCCAGATACGGAAGCAGTACTTTTATCTACGCTACCCGGAACTTTAAATTGTCCAGAACAGAATGCTGTATATTTCCGACTTTTGGGATCAAGGTCACATTGGTAATACCCATTTGAAAGGTCAAGAGTTGAAAAGTATACAGAACCTGAAAGGGAATCCAATATTTCAGTTATATTCGGTAGAGGAAATTTGTTATCTTGTATAATGTTATTTAATTTCCTGTAATCAATTACCAAGCGCCATTTCTTATTGCCTGTGTTATCTACCTTTTTAGGGACTAATAACAATGGACTTGACCATTCTGATTGACATGGTTCAATTATACCTTCCCGTAACATGTTACTAATCTGCTTGTTTACTTCATGTTTTTGCGAATGTGGTATTCTGTACGGTTTACTAAAAACTGGTTGAGCATGTGGTTGTAAATTAATTTGATGTTTGTAAATGTTTGTTGTCGTTAGCTTATCACCCGGCAATAAAAATATATCAGAATATTTCGCACAAATATTTTCAATCGTGATTTGCTCTTTGTCGTTCAAATGATTTAAATTTATTGAGCTAAACAATTTTTTAACACGGTCTGCGTTCAAATTCGTACACTGTTCAAACGTACACAAATGATAGTCACTCATTTTATGTAAAGTTGGTTCAATAGTATCAAGGTGAACCTCAGTCTCGTTTGTATTTAGGATTAGAATTGGTATCATACCATTTACGGGTTTAACTAATACGCTAGCAATGAATATTCCTTTTTGTAATTCAGTTGAGGAAACAAGACACTCTTCGGTAATGTGAGTAGGTATGTAATGAATTGATTCGGTCCTTGGCGGCAAAGTGAAATTATAAGAAAACCTTGAACTTTTTGATTTTAGAGGCAAAATTACTTTTTCATTACTAATGTTATTATTGAATGTTAACGTTTTACAACTAATGTCTAGTATAGCATTGTATTTCGTAAGAAAATCCTGTCCTAAAATAGCATGCGCCATACACGGCAACGATTTAAAAACATAAAACTTATGATTAAATAAATGTCTTCCATCATAACAATCGCTTATAGTTAAATAAACATATCCAATTGCTTCTATTGTACCGCCGATTCCGCTTATCTTAATGCTCTCTTTATGGATTGGTATGTTTAATTCAATCACATGTTTATATTTAATGGCACAAATTGATGCGCCGGTGTCAACTAAAAATAAGTAGTTATATTTATCTACGTATAGGTCTATGCAACAATGACTATTATTTGCAAATACAAACCCATTATTCACGAAAAAACTTGCTCTGCTCCCCGTTTGAATTAGTTTTTGTGGGCTCGTCGTCGTTTACAACGTGGATGTTTGCATCACTACGTTGCACGTTCCGTTGATGACCCTTAGAGTTGTAGTTCCTGTTATTAGAATGGTAGTACGTACCTCGATTCTGTTTAGGCTGTCCCCGACTATAGTTCTGGTACGGACGACCACGGCCTCGGTAGAAAGTTGTACCACGATGGACGGCAGGCCTACTACAATTATTAGACGTGGAGGCACCTCGAAAATGGCGGGTGGCTCCAGAAAAACCTCGATTACGCTGACCTTGAAAGTAATTATTACGTTTCCTATTAAAAGATAAAATATTTTCAGACTGAGACGGCATTGCAATGGTCTCTTCATCTATAGCTGCTTGCACAGCGTCCTTTAAGGTTTCAAACTTTTGTGCAGCTATTATCGTACTGAGTCGTCTATTGCGTATTCCGTCGGCAAAACGTTTAATGGCTTGTTTTTCGTTTAGAGGCTGTAAAATCTTGAGATTTTCGGTTTTGCCTTCGGCTTGCGCTATAGATAAATCCATAAATAGCTCAGTCAACTCCTTACCGTAATCATTAATCGACCTTTGATCTTGTCGCAAAGTTTGTAGTTTACTTTGCAAGGCGACGGCACTCTTTGTAGGCAAAAGAATCATACGCATATCAGTTAGTAATGCATCAATGGAAGGATAATCGCATTTGAGTCTTAATTTCGCTTGTTGAGAGAGACGACTTTTTAATACAAAGTTCATTAAACTTATTTGACACTGTTCGGTTTTTAAGGTAGAGCTATAGTAATCGATACCATCAATTAATTGACGAGTCGTCGATTCTTCATCATTCATAACTGGTAACAAATTCAGGGCTACTTTTAAATTGAACTCCATTTTGGATTCGAGATTAGATGTTGAGCCAAATTGTTCACAACTACTCTTAACAGTTTCACGTATATGCAACTTATTACAAAATTCTTGTATTTGAGAATACAACTCTGCAATTTTATCACAATGCGATTTTATCAATGACAAACTTTCACCACTAAATTGCTTATTATCTATTTGTTTCGTAATGCTTTGAAGTAAAACAGTATAACTATTATACACAATTGTTGCTTCAGTCAGCTTTTCTTTCAAACGCTCAGGCGTTCTCCTTTCTAAACTCAATTTAAATAAATTTTCTTTAACTTTTCTCAATTTTTCATATATATCATTGAGCTCATGAGCCATAATTTGTCATATAAAAAAAATAGAAATAACTAGCATACTTAGTAACTAATAAAAGGTTTACATAAATCGGGTTACCATAGTTCATGCATTTTCACCGGTTTCCGTTCACTTTCACGCACGAAACGCACTTTAAACACTTCACTTTTATGTTATTCTTACGATGTCACACATTCGGTTTAAGCACGAAATCTTGTTTCGGAAGTGAAGACCCAAGCCCAGGACTGTTTGGACACGACGTACACCTGGTATTGAATCGCGTTCCACACGCCGAACATCTATTTCCTTCCGTAGTTCCTCTACGACCACGCCGAGTAAAGGAATTTCTCAAAGTCTGACGTAGTATTTGGTCATTAATCCACGTATGATGGCAGTTCTTGTAACATTTGTACAGGAAATAGGCTGCCAGTATCAGCAACAAACCCAAAATTATCATCATCACAATGCTTATTGCGGAAAATTGAAATTGTAGCTGGTCAGTAGTAGCCACATTAGAAGATCCAATGCCATTCTGGTTTATTATAACTTCTTCTCTTTTTGGAGTGTTAGAATTGCACATTGTAAAGTATTTTATGAAAGTTCCTTCTCGAACAAAGTTCAATAACGCAACGTACATTTAAAACGAGAATCTGTACCACACACGAAGTGCGCCTGCATTGCGACCCGACACCCCATCACCAAACATGGCAGGGTCGCCATGTAAAGGTTGGGTATTAGAGGAGAATGAAACGCTCTGACTGCTGGTTGATGACTACCTCATTTATTAGTAATTATTAGTATTTAAGTACACGTGTAGCATACATAGGTATAGACAAACTTAGAACATAGCTTACACTACACAAGTCTAGAGAAAGAACTTTCATTTCATTTATTGATCACGCGTACCAACGTTCGGTTGACATGAATTAGGCTTTCATAGGTGGCATGAATTAGGCTTTTATCCTCCCGAAAGAACTGTTACCAATGCTACGATACTTATCATCAATCAGCCTTTACAGTTCACACAGGTTGGACACAGGCGTCCTGTCTGTGACAAAGAGTGGGATTTTAATCTTCTCCGGGCCACGTTGGCATATTACAATATAAAAGTACGGTTTTTCTTCTAGGGCCCTGCAGAACTATCTTCGGAAGCTGTCCTATCCACATTCAACAAGACATTCGAGAAGATTTTCATACCAGAGCCAAAGAAACAGAGTTCACTTGTCACTATGTAAGTTTAACTATACAAAATCGCCGTAAATTACCGACCACTAGTTCCAAGACCTTTTTGCATTCACAGTGTTTCATTCACAAACTTGGCACCATGAAGGAGAAATTACCAAACGGTATGCGTCGGTTGGTAATTTTCCCTTCACCATAAGTCCGTGATGAATCTCATATAAAATTTCGCATTTACTTAATTGATGGTCAACTTAAACCGTTGGGTCACAGTCCGCGAAGGACAACATCCTTGCTTGGTGGAGGACTTCCTTTATTCCTCTTCATTTAAGCCGGATTCATGACCTCCGGTGATGCCACTTATGTCTAGCGACTTGTTTCTTCCGTAGTTGCGTGTAGCTCGTGACCAAGCGGTTAGGTTACCGACGTGATCGTCATCTGTTTTATCACCTTATTGAACACAACATTTTCTTGTCCAGTTTCTCAGTATGGAACACAATAATGGGCTCGTCGTTGCTTACGATGGCGTGGGGTGTGGAACGAGCTGGTTTGCCGGCCGCCCTGGTGCTGATCGCGTTCATGGCAGCGTTATGTCTGTACACCGCCTATGTGCTGCTCAGGGTTAATAAGTATCATGGTAAGTTGTCACGCTATTCTAGTGGAAAGTTAACGTCTTCTGTCTGCCGGATTGGTCTAGACTTCTAGAGTTGTTACATGAGCAACCGCTGAGTGCAGAGATTTGTGTTCGATCCCCGATTTGAATTAAGTGTTTGTGGAGTTTTGCATTAGGAAAGTGTCACATACCTGTCCTTCTAAGTTTTGTCTACTTTTTCTGCGAATTTATAATGATAGCCGAATGGTCTAGATCTTCAATAAATTAGAAATTAGTAGGTGCTGCATGGATTCTTATCAATTACCTTCTCCACCATGTAGAAAAATTACTTATCTTGTATTCACTTCTTATCCTTCATCTCCTAGGTAGTCAAACCTGCGAAGTCCCCGCCCTATGTCGAACTCTGCTGGGCCCGTGGGCGGAGGTGGTGGCGCATATCTTCAGCCTGCTAGTCCTGCTGGGCGCCAACATCGTGTACTGGATACTCATCTCCAACTTCTTGTACTTCACTGTTAATTATTTTGTTGGTAAGTCAGGGCACAGTTATGGAACTTTGGGGAATGATTTTTTAACTTCGATTATATAATTTTAAAACCAAACAGATAGTGTTACCATCCTAGGCTCTGATAATAACTGCTCCTGAAGCCACCCATTACTTATGGAATACAGTAAAGTGGTAACCATTATAGCACCACAAAATAATAATTTGGTAGACTACCCTCAAATTTTCTTTTTCAATCTCTTCTACGCAGTCCAAGTTTGGACCATAAGAAACTTCGAAGGAAAGTCCAATAACTAAGTTTGGTAAGTTACTGCAAAAATGTTATCGGTGGAGTTTCTGAAGCCAAAATCGACGCATCAGCCGTGGTCGTGGTTGTGTAGTACACGATGTATAAGAAATACGTTCTAACTTTAATAATCTATAGCAATCCCATCATTTTTGTCACCCGCAGACCTCAACAGCTCAAACACAACAGTATACAACACGTCCCTCCTGTGCCCGCGGCACGCGAACGCGTCGCTGATGCTGGCCGAGCCGCGCGCGGACTCCGCGTACTGGGGCCTGCACTCCACCGTGCCCGTCTATGTGGCGCTCATTGTGTTCCCGCTGCTCAACTTCAGAGACGTCTCGTTCTTCACCAAGTTTAATTCGTTGGGTGAGTTCTGACATCATCGTCATCAAAACAGAAAATCTGGTTGAATCTAGCAGGATCTACAGGCTTAGAACCATCAGTTTCTGACGAAAGAACTTGGTGCCCCCAAGCTTATGTTCATAGTTACGGAGATATTTTTTTGTCCACATAGTGTTATTTGACTACCTTTTCTGGAATACAGAATCATGGAGTTCTTCTCGAATCTGACCGACTTTATGTAAACTCTCCCTCTTTCTTTAAAATCATGCTGTTTTAGTTTATCTTTTCATCTCATGAGAAGGGAAGATTAGAATTTTAACTCACTTTTACCAAAACCCGACTTTAAAAGACTCATAACAATTGCTTCATACTGAAGTATGCTTTGCTGCAAAGACAACTGGTTTCAACAAAATATGATTAGCGTTGATCAGGAATTCTTTTGTCTTCTTCATGTGTGTCAAAAATAATAACAGCCGCTCAGATCGATCTTTAGGTTAAGCCGTGCTTGCCTAGGTTGGTCTGTTAATGGGTGACCACCCATTACATACCGAGTTTCCTCCGTGCCTCGGAAAGCACGTTAAGCCGTTGGTCCCGGCTGTCATTTGTAGATCTTTGACAGTCGTTACAGGTAGTCAGTGCCCCTAAAAGTCAGACAACCAGTCTTACCAAGGACTATAGTATTACCCAGTACTAACTGGGTTGTGGAGGTCAGATAGGCAGTCGCTCTATGTAAAATACTGGTATTCAGCTGCATCCGGTTAGACTGGAAGCCGACCCCAACAGAGTTGGGAAAAGGCTAGGCAGATGATGATGTGTGTCAAAGTCTTACAACCGAAACAACTAGATCACCTGATCCCTAAAACAAACCACGAATGCCTATCTTTGTTTCCAGGAACATTATCAGTAGCCTACCTCCTAATCTTCGTCCTAGCGAAGGGCTACACGTGGGGCATCCACATCGGCACCATCTTCTCGGAGACGCACGCCATACAGAACGCGGCCGTGCTGAGCGGGATGCTGGCTCTGTCCTTCTATATACACAATATTATCATCACGATTATGGGCAATAATGCTAGGCAGGATAAGAATGTAAGATTTTTTTGGATAACATTTTTCGTTCTCTAATCTTGGGCTTGGGCGGGCCACGAAGGAAGATACATCGGGACAGATGGACCGTACCAATCACTCAGTGGGTGCCAAAAGTGCCGGGAGAACTAGAAACCCCTCGCGCCTGGTGTGATGACCTAGAGGCATTTATAGAAGAATTGCCACACGCAAGGGGAACTGGAAAGCTATAGGGGGGCCCTATGCCTAGAAGTGGGGCAATACAGGTTGATAAAAAACAAAACTTGTTATAAGGAAATGTCTGGGTTTGATCGTTGATCCATGAATCACTTAAAACTTCGAAGCTCTCGGTTTGTCACACAAGCCTGTGGCTGCCAGGGGTTTCTGGCCATACCCGGACACTAACAGTGTTACTTTTACATAAAAATAGGATTGGTATTGCCCAAAGCTGACCTAGAAGGCAGGGTGCAATCAGATCATTTAGGAATCGTTTACTACTTGTGGACTCGTGGGAGTTCTCGTTGGGGAGAATTCTACAACTGCTCCACCCTAGACTAGTTGTGGTATATTTCGGCTAAAAAAAATCTGTTTCGAGGCAAATGCATGTTAAATGGGTGGCAATTTGTTGGGATTAGGTTTGGCCATTGGGAGCTTCTGGATCCTAAAACTTAATTGTGTGTGTGTAATTATGTTTCAGGGCCGAGACTTGACGATAGCCTTCCTGCTGGTGACCGTGACTTACACGCTGGTGGGAGCAGTGTTCTACATCTGCTTCCCTCTCGCCAAGTCGTGTATTGAAGATGTGAGTACTTATCAAACATACGGGGTGGAAGGGGCACCGACGCGAAAACGGTTACCACGTATTCAGTAAATTATTCTGAGCCTGATTTTTAACAACCGATGAAAATTTTCCGTATATTTCTATGTGGGGACATAGAAATTTTTCATCAGTTATTAAAAAAAAAAACAGTTGCTCCATACATTTTGACTGAGAGAGAGAGATTTTTTTTAATAACCGATGAAAATTTTATACATATGTGGGGGCTTAGAATGATGTACTGAATACGTGGTAACCGTTTTCGCGTCAGTGTCCCTTCCACCCCGTATATTTAGGACCTCTCCCGAAACAGCTACGGCCTAGAGCGATACGGAAAGTACAAGTACTTGGAAACCAAATGAACGATCACTGACTGAATATAAAGGTAGTAACAGAATAAGTGCAATACCTCTTACTTGGTGATTCAGAAGACTTGAACAAACTGGACCACTCTGTTTAAGGAACAAAGAACGAAAAAAAAAATTATGTCTTCATACTAATTGCGTCAGCCGATGTGATATTTTTTACGGGAAGTCCAATTTTCTTCGATAGGAGCTATTGCGCTTATTCTGTTACACCCTGTATTCGGCGCTCGTAGTCACAATAATACTTACCCTGATTGTTTTAAAATGTGATTACTGGATTGTTGCATTCTTAACCGATTTTTAGGAAAAAAAATATATTATGCCCCACATCAGTTTAGTAACAAAATTAGTTGAGGCTATAGGGCAGCTTGACGTCTAAGTGCGCAATTATCAGTAAATATTTTATTACACATAATAGAAAACTATGCTTTCCACTCCACAATTAATGATCCTTATCGCCATAAAAAGGTCTTAATATAACAAAACAATATGTAAGTATTAACAATTTGCCATAAACTGAAGTAGTCTAAAATTCTTGTAATATTCACTAATACAATGTGTGTTGTATGTTGTTGGGTGGCCCAGTTGTGGCGGCCCCGACTTACGAACAGTAAGTCGTGGGTTCCAACCCAGGCAGGTGCATTACTTTGGGTAATTTATTTCATCACCACTGCTCTCAAAAAAGGTGAAGGAAAACATTGTGAGGAAACTGGCATGTCCTAGAACCAAAAATTCGAAGACACATGACATCTACCAACCCGCACTGGGCCCGCGTGGTAGATTAAAGCCCATTCCCTCTCATAGAGAGGAGGCCGTGTGTCCCAGCAGTGGGAACATTAGGCTGATTATGCAATGTGTTGCAAACAATTTTAAATCTAGAAGTGCAATAGAAACGTACATTGAAGATGTATTTTAATATTTTATATGAAGTAAGTACCTGACCATGGTTATTTCTGTTGTTTCCCAGAATTTGTTGAATAACTTCGAAATGCATGACGTCATGACTGCACTGGCTAGAATATTGCTGTTGTTTCAAGTAAGTACAAGTATGAATTTAATAATTTTTAACCCTTTTTAAAATAGAGGATCTAGAGACAGGTAATAGCTTAGAGGTAGACTATACGTGCTACCAACAAAATTATTTTTTTATACACAAATATCTCCACTTTAGTACGGGCAGTGGCACATATACTGCTACCAAATTTTCCACATAATTTCCAGCGATTTAAAAAAAATGTTTGTTTAAAAAAAATCTTAAAAATCATATAAAGATATCCTTATTAACATAGGTACAAACATTTCGTTTTTTTACCACTTCCGGTTTTCTCTGTCTTTTAAAGGGTTAAGTGCTATTCAAAATGGGGAGGAAAAGGATTTTTTTCATTTGCCGCTTTTATATTTTGAACTTTATTCCAAATAAATAAGATAAAGTTCCTAATTAAATAGAATACTCTTTAGTGTGTGCAAATAAGCAAAACTGACTTTAGCACCCAGTCTAGGTTATTACATAACATAACATCACGGCTGTAATCCCCGAAGGGTTAGGCAGAGGTTTACCCATTACTACACCCACATTTCGCCAGTTATGTATAGGTAAGTCCCATGTAATAGGGGGCGGCATGACAATAGTCTAACTTCACCACTAACCATCAATTTGCTCTCGCAGGTGGTAACAGTCTACCCGTTGGTAGCGTTCATGCTCCGTACCGAAGCGATCCTGCTGCTGCCCTTCAAGGAGACGCGCCTGAACACCGTCCTCATCAACCTGACTATCATGTCCTTGTGTATAATCGTCGCTTGCTTCTGTCCCAGCATTGGGACCATTATTAGGTAAGGATTTTTTAATCATCTCTAATTTCTGTTGAAAAAAAAGTTCTTCAAGTCCGTCCCCAACATGAGACATAAATATATTAGGTAAGTAATGCGAAATGTGGATCTTTACACGTCGTCGGTAGATTGTTGACGCCTTATCGGCTGAACGGATCTGGAAGAACAGACCATGATCCGGGCTTTTCCATCGGTAATAAAAAAAAAACAGCAGTTTCCTACAACACTGCAATAGCTGGTACCTACATCTACACGGTCAAAATGTATGTACAGACGCCAGCACAATCATCAAGCTACTACAATCTGTCAAATTTATTTAATAGATTTACAACTTTATCGCTAAAGAAAACCAGCATTGACAGACCAAATAGCCGAACACGGCATAAAGATAAACTTCGGCTGCCACCAATAAAACTAAAATTATTTAAGAAAAATGTATACTGCATGTCGATTATTATTTTCAATCATTTACCAAATAGCTTTCAAGACTTACCGCTGACAATGTTTAGAAAAATACTTTTCAAACTCTTATTCATTAATAGATATTATACCGTTAACTACTACGGACTACTTAGAAGACAAGTCAATAGAATCTGTAATTTGTAAGTTAGACTAATAAAATTGACATTGCTTATTGTGAATATATACATTTGCACGCCATGTTATGGCAGGATATGATGAAACTAATTTATTGTAACACTTTATGTACCATATTCTAGCAAATAAATATTTTTGATTTCATTTGATTTAGAATTAGGTTCAAGGTCGATTGGGAAAATTTGACGGTTCGAGTAGCTTGATGTACTGGCGTCTGTACATATGTATGTTATACTAAATAACTGTTTGTGCATCGATGAAACACCCTGTATATTCTTATTTATCTCCGTCATAAATCTCTTTCCCACAGATACACCGGCGCCATAAGCGGGCTGGTGCACATCTTCCTGCTGCCGTCGCTGCTGCAGCTCCGCTCGCTGCAGCTGCGGCGCCAGTCGCGCTGGTGGAAGACGCTGTTCTTCTGCGCCATCATACTGCTCGGCGCTGTCAACCTGTTCTTGCAGTTCTTTATTAACGAGTAGAGGACTTTGAAGGTTTTGTTGAACCTTTAAGTGATCATAACTTCTGGTAGAAAAATAGGAATGAGTTCTCATGAGCGAAAAATACCCTACAACCGTTTTTTTTTGCCAAAATTTCGTTATGTATAGGGTTTATGTTAATTTATACTTCGACAAGTTTATTCCTTATTAAATTCTGTTCAAAACAGCTCAATGTTAAATTTATATAGGACCAATAGTTCTGGAGATATAAGGCTAAGATTGAAAGATGGCGTTCAACGGCGCCAGCGCACTGCTCGGCGCTGACAATCTGACCATGCAGTTCTTTCTTCATGCGTAGTGGATAGAGGTTGTAGACTTAAAAATGTAAGGCACAACGTGATATCAACTTTCACTATGAATTTGGTACATGATTCTAAGTCCTCACCAAAAATTAAGCTGCTCCATACATTTGAATGCGTAAGTATCGCACGTCTGTATAAAACAGCTGAAAAAATCCTATACTGGTGGTTTCAGAACCATTCTTCTATTTCGTGTGGTCAGTGCCTAACCTGGTGTCAGAATTTTTATGCCGCCCATGGGCCTCTGAACCATGTATTGAATTCATGTCAAAAAATTGTATCACAATATCCAGTTACACATTGGTGTTACTCAGTTGGTGGTGGACGAATAAAAAGGGCGAAAATAATTAGTTTTACGTTTATGTGCTACAAGTGACAAAGTTCTACCCACAGATATAGATATACCTAGATGACGCAGCGCAGGTATCACGATCCGTGTGGAAACCAAGCGTGCCATTTCTTGACTACTTACTATGACTTCATAAGCACTATTTAGTTACCATACAAAATAGACTACGTTTTTGTTCTTTAAATGTCTAGAATTAAGTTCTTGAGTTGTTGTTTTAAACAAATTAGCTTGCTGCGACAGTAGCCAGGTCTAGATCACATCTAGATGCTCTTGTGTTATCTAGGTATATCTCTATTTGTGGTTCTACCAATATATAATAATATGCAGTTTATATCTCAGTGTATTTGTTTCTCTGTATAAATATGACCAGTGTGTATGTTGTTATTATTAGAAATATTATCTTTGACGTGGTTTTGATGATAACCAAAGCTTTCTGTTAGCTTTTACACGACAGTGACGTGAAACAGTTGAAATAGAACTGTTTAAAAATGTAAATAATTATATTAACGTTGATTTAGGTTGAAATACATACCCAGTAATTAATTTAAAGATGTCGACTTCAGCCTTACTCAAACTGACGTTTGAGTAAGGCTGAAGTCGACATCTTTAAATTAACGTTATTTATCACGTATTTTGACAGATGTGCAACAGTGACAGGAATAACGCTTTGCGAAAATGCGTGCTAAGTAACGTTTATAGATCTCGACTTGACTACTTTTCCACTCACAAGCGTTTTCGCGTCCTTGACAAGCTCTAGTCCAGAAGCAGGCGCACTCCCAGCCTAACACTGGGGGGGGGGGGGGACACAGTTTATTTCCGGGGGGAGGGTCCTGTCAACTCTTGCAGAATTGAAAAAGCATAGAATGTATTGGCGATGATTTTGGAGGGGTCAAAGCCCCTTTGACCCCCCGCCCCCCCCCCCCGGGACCGCGCCTGCCCAGAAGAGCTTATAGTGTTCAACTAACAGATGACAATTAAACAAAAAATGCGGAAATAGAATGGCAGTTATGGCTTTTCAAAGCTTGGCCCACCACTGAGAGTTGAATTCTAAGAGTGCAATATAATATTTAGCATTAAATCAGATGTCGTGTACACCCGTATCTATAAACACGTCGAAGTGATTACATGAGTAAAATTAATAACTTAAGATACGATTTTTATTCTGTAGTTTAGTAATTGTTTGAATTTAGAACTGTCCGAAGTTTGAATTCTTAGCTTTGCTTTCCTTGACGGTTCTTACTTCGTTCAAATTCTTGTCTAGATGCCAGGGGTAGTGTTACTCAAAATAGACATTTGTTTGTTTAGTAGTACGAATCAAATCAGTTTACATAATATTAAATAGTGTTAACCTAATATTAAAATAAATATACCGCGTTGTATCAAACGAAATCTGTAAATACCAAAGTTATAAAAATATCTAGTCATAGTTATTAGTATAAGTGAAACTAGGTTATATTTATTTAAACAAAATTTATTTTTAAATAGTTTTCATAATTTATAAACATTAAAAAAATAACCAATTGTTTCATACTCGTACAGTGTCTTTGGCCAATTTGTACTTATATTGAACAAAAATAAAAATCTCAATTTGTACACATTTGTAAATATTAACAGAATGAATATACTGTGACTTTTCTCATAAAAATTTTTTTTAGTTTTATTTACATCTCGCAATGTCTTCCCGCTTTTACACGGAATCCACATTTAATATTTTTATATATTTTATAAATATACAAAACATCGTGGGTTCGATTCCCACACAGGACAAATCTTTGTGCGATGAGTACGATTATTTGTTTGTATCTGGGTGTGTAATTTATCTATAATGTGTATGTATTTAGAAATATATAAGTATGTTTATCAGTCACTACAATTTGGGATCAGATGGGGTGTGTTGGTTGTCCCAAGATATTATTATTATTATACGTTTTTCAGTAAACAGTGTCATACATCGCCATCGGCCATAATATGTTTGAATTAAAAGCGAGCTGCGCCACAATGTGCAGCGCCGCCGTATATGAACCCATAACCACTTAGGCCTATTTGCATTACAAACATAAGAAAAAGGACGATTCATATTTAAAAATGTTTAATGTATTTAAAATATCTTCTTTTACCGCTTGCAAATGATAGTGTAAGTGATGTTGTAAATAAAATAAGCGCTAAACACATTTTGTGATTTGTGGTTGTAACAGGCCTTCAGACCAATCAATGCACAACCGTCGAAGCTCAGTACAGCGTGGGTTAAACTGACAAGCAAATATCAACCTTAGTAGCAATCAGATAAAGTTGAAAATAAATAAACTTTGATTGTCTAAGAGAATATAGAATATCAATGCAGACAAAAGTTAAGATTATTAATTTTCGACTTTATGTAACAAGATGCAATGTTGATATTTATTTAGCACTTTTGGAAGGGTTTGCATCAGCCGTTCTAGTTATTAATAAATTGTGACATCGGACACACTACAAAAGAGAGATATAATAAACGTTATTATTTCTTAACAATTAAATATTATGTTATTTATTATGTATTGCAACACTCCACAAGGAACTAAGATTATTTAACTTTGAAAGTTAAATGGCATAGTATGTCTTTAACTATATCAAAGGTTTTGGCCATAACCTCATAAGGATACGAATAACAATTACATTTGCCCCACACCTTATACGTTTCTAAAACTTGACTTTATAATTATAGAACTTGATCTCATCCAATATAACAAAAACGAAAATATATCGCTAGTTATGTAGCTAGCTGTGCCTCGGTTTCTCAAAGCCTTAGATGTCTTTAAATACGCTAAACACGCTATTAACAAAAAATTACGACGATTTAAATTCGTTTAGCGCCTAACGCGTTTAGGGCGAATTTCGCCAAAGCGGCAGATACGTGATTAGTACGTTTAAACCGCGTTCAGATGCTATTAGTGTCATAATTGGTATCGTAATTTGACTGACAGCTCCTGAACGCCGTTTAGATGTCCTGTTTCATTGACGAACTCCACTCTTAGTGAATTGTGGTGCAGACAGGCTTTAAACTGGATATCTCTTAACAAAATAATGCGATGTGTTTATCTTCATATTTATGTGATAACAGTTGGTGCGTCACGGCCGGTGTACTTCTGTAGCTCGGAGACCTGCAGCGCGACGTCGATGAGCGGCTTCAGCATCACTTGAGCGTCGCCCAACACGTTCTTAGCCTCGTACGAGTCTATGTATAGCCTGGAATGGGAATAGTTATTGTGTTATTCATACAACCAAGTTTACTTGTATTGAGATTTATACTACTTTGGCGTTATGTAGTCTTAAGTTGATTTTACATTGACCAAAACGGTATTATAACGTAATTATCGGTTGCAATCGAATTTGTTATCGATTTTTTAAGGGACACATTTTCTTAGTTTTGTCAAATTGTTGATCGGGTTGTTGGTGACATACCTGACAGTAGCGCCCGAGCTGCCTGTACCGCTGAGTCGCAGCACGATACGGGAACCATCCTCGAAGATTATGCGAAGACCCTGCAAATTAAATTATCGTATCGTATCATAATGCCGATACGTGTTGGGTCACCTGAGGCCCAGCGCGAGCGCGCGATTTACCGTAACGTAAAAACGCCGATTTTAAAATTGAAAATACTCATTTCACATATTATAATATTTTCATAATTTTAAGAATATGGATGATACTGATTGTGCTTGTTGCAAACAATTTAACTAAAATGCTATAAGACTGTTGAGAGCAGCGGCGGTCCAGTGGTGGCGGCCCCGACTTACGAACGAACGGTTACGGTTCGAACCCAGGCAGGCGCACTTTGTGTAATTTATTTCATCACCACTGCTCTCAAAAACGGTGAAGGAAAACATCGTGAGGTTTCCTCGGCATGTCTTAGAACCAAAAATTCGAAGTCATGTGATATCTACCGACCCGCACTCTGCCCGCGTGGTGGATTATAGCCCATTCCCTATCATACAGAGGAGGCCGTGTGTCCCAGAAGTGGGAATATTAGGTATAGGCTGTATTTTCAATTAAAAATCGACGTATTTAAGTGACGTTTATACCGCGCACTCGTGCTAAGGCCTTTGCTCATTATAATAATAATATCTTGGGACAACCAACACACCGCCATCTGATCCCAAACTATGCAGAGCCTGTACTATGGCAACTAGACAACTGATAAACATACTTATATATTTCTAAATACATACATATTATAGATAAATTACACACCCAGATACAGAACAAATAAATCGTACTCATCGCACAAAGATTTGTCCTGTGTGGGAATCGAACCCACGACCTCCGTCCTAGCAGTCAGGATCACTAACCACTAGACCAAAGAATAATAATAAGAACGACGCTGAGAATGAGCCAGTGTGAAAAAAGGGAACTCTCCCAAAATAAGTCGAGTAGAGATGGAAGGATGTTTTACCTGTTTCATAGCCACGCTCTGGTCAATAGGGTCCATATAAGAGAAATTATCGGCCAGCTTCACCACGTACGTCTTGCCGCCGCTGGAGTGCGACGAGCCCACGAACCCGGGGGAGGTGATCTTCTTCTCCAGCACCTGCATCATCTCGTTGCACGGGTCGCTTGCGCATTCCTCGTAGTCGTATCTGGGGAGAAATTGACACTAAGCATGGATGGATAGGTAATGGGTGTAAAAGTACTCTTAACGAAACCGAAATGCACTTGTTCCTCCCGTCATTGCGATCATTTTTTTGTTTATTTATTTATTTAAACTTCATGTACAATAGTGACGGACTTAATGCCACAAGGCATTTTCTACCAGTCAACCTTTGGGTTAAATAAGAAAACATTGTGATAGGGTACAAAAACACCAGAGGGGTGATTGGGTAGGGTTTTGTTCTAGTTATGGGGTTCAAAGTTCCAACGTGAAGAGTCCGTTTGCACTTTGTATGTTGCTGTTTACTTTTGGCCAATGAGCAAGGTGGTAGCGGAGCTGACTGTCCAAAGATGAGTAAATCGAAGTTATTTTAATACACGCCTTTTCTTACTTTCCTTTTAAATTGCGCAAATTCAAAAGACAGTCGAAGCGATAGCGACTTTCAGCGATTCGTTCGTTTATTTTGATGTGTTAATCTACCTACTTTACGACTTCATTTTCGGATCCCCTGCCGAAGTAGATGATATAAAGTAGTACGATGATTTACTGAACCGTGTGGCTGTAGCTTACCTGGTGAAGTAGTTCCTGCCGAACTGCCCCCAGTGTTGCTTCAGGATATCTTCAACGGCCAGCCCAGTAGCGGCCAGCACGGAGAGCCAGGCCAGCGCGGCCCACAGCCCGTCCTTCTCCCGCACGTGGTCGGAGCCTGTTCCAAAGCTTTCCTCGCCGCAGAGGGACAGGCGACCCGCGTCCATTAGGTTGCCGAAGTATTTCCAGCCTGGGGAGAAACGAGAACGTTTGTGTTATTTTTGTTAAAAAAATAATCCATGAAAATTACTCCGGCTACGACTGGCCGTCTCTACTAGAATGACAAGACATATTTTTAAGAAGTGCACCGTCGAACGCCGCGTCCGGAATTAAAACCGCAGCAACGTTGTCACTTGCGGTTATTGTTATACCGCAACGTCGGACCTACCAACTTTCACGAATCGGGTTTTAGATTTTGACGAGTTAATCGATCATAAATGTATGGAACAGCTGATTTTTTTTTCGCGATTTCATGTTTGGTCCCATAGTAAAAGTTGTTCATAATGATGAGTACAATGACCTCTTAAGAGGTTACTGGTGTTTTACAAATAACCCTGTATATACACTGTGACTTTTTAGTCGTCTTACAAAGATGGTACACTCAATGTATCCGACATAAAATACCTTTAGGCGCGATTTTTTTTAACCTTTAATAATTATGACATTAGGTACAAAGAAAAATAAATAATACTTACATTAGAATTATGAAACATCCTGTTAATAATGTTTGTGTCAAACGGTAGAACATACCTACCCAGCACTGAGGACACGAGTCGAGTAGATCATCGCTCGCAACAGGGTGTTTCAACAACGTCATGCGTCATAATACTGAATAATATTTTTATTTTTAAATTATTAAAATCACATAAATCCGAATTTTTTTTTTCGTGAATGTTTAGTAGTCATTGGTTACATGAAGTGGGCTGCCGTTGTAAGACGACAAAAAAGTCACGGTGTATAGATAGCCTCCCACTCTCGTACGTTGGAAGTAAGTGGGGATGTGCTGCAGGTTGTTGGCTAGTAGTCACTTACCAGTGGGCACTTCGAACATCTCATGTCCAGTAGCAGCAGCCACCCTGTCCACGGCGGCAGCGGTGGGCATGGAGCGCGCGAAGCCTCTGACTCCCGTACGCTGGAAGTAGGGGATGTGCTGCAGGTTGTTGGCTAGAACTGCCAGCGAGTCTGAGGGTGTAACGAAGAACGCGTCGCGGCCGATTATCATGTTGCGGTCACCTGGAAATTGAGGAATATTGTATGTTTTTAGCGATGTTCTCTATTTTTCAGTCAAATCTTATGCGTCTTTCCTCTCACATGGAACAGGTCCCGCCTGCTTCCAAATGCTCTTGTTTTTGGCTTTTCAGTCGGCCTTTTTAGTTTATATAATTACTTTCAATTTAGTAATGTAAAAAAAATCACTTTTATATGATTTGTAATTTCGAATAACCAACTTTAAATCGTTATAAATCCTAAATGGCATTCGATATAAAACCACTCTTAACACAGTTCGTAGACTTTCCTTTTTTAGTTTTCACAATATGGCGTCTGACTTTCGCTTTTTTGAATTTTGATTACTGTCATGTCTCAGTGACACTCGCAAAATTAACAAAAAATCGAATCAAATCGATTGACGTAAGGATCGTCTAAATCGGTGGTCATGCGTTTGGTCTCTAGAGTGCCACAAAGGAACATACAGATATAGATATATATAGGCTGATAAACACATTACCCTCCTCAGTCGGGTAAAAACGCTACTGATGCCACGATTAACGATTTTTCATGACTACCTCAACTAAGCCAAGTGTGGTGATATGGCATTTTGATTTTTAGCCGTTTTTATATTGTTTCTGATTACATCACGGGAGTATACTAAATGATATATTTTCATAATTAAATCGGTCATTTTTTTGTACTACTTCTTGGCAATGCTTCGTTCCATAATCTCTTTTACTCTAAAAGAGATCCATCCATCAGAGAGATCCATCACCATGTCGAAGTTTCAGAGTTACCGATCCTGTATTCTACCTATGCATGGTAACATAGTAATGGTGCGCAACTCGTTTAGCATATGGTAGACATGGGCAACCCCGCAACCATTTCAGCCACTTCAACGATAAACATTTTAGTGCACAAGTGCAACATCTTAAACTCACCATCTCCATCAAAAGCAGCTCCCAGATCGTAGTCCCCAGCCTTCACGGCGTTGACGAGGTCAGCAGCGTAGGTCAGGTTGGGGTCCGGGTGGGCCCCCCCGAAGTCTTCCAGCGGCACGATGCGACGCACGTTGTCTTCCTTCGCGCCTAGCTCGTCCAGGAATATGCGCTTTACGTAGGGGCCCGTTACTGTGGATAAAATGTGTTTTGAATATGTGTAAAATGTTGTCCGTGCATGAGGCACATAACATAACACCTGTAATTAGATTAGATAGATCAGGAAGGTAGGTGTACCTATAGGACTGTTTGTGAAACAATTTGTGAAAATTTGATAAGTTGAGATATAAAATTTTAATTTTAAAATGATTATTGTTAGCATTTAAGCGTTTTGGTTAATAAAATAAAACGTGTCAAAACACCCTTTTAACAAAGCCGAAAGGCACTTGTTCTTCTCGTTATTGCGATATTTTTTTGTTAGTTACGGAGATATTAAAGGCTAAAGTCCCAACTTTTTCACACGATTTTTTCTAATACAAGTTTTAAATGTTGTAACTTTTATTACTGTAAATACCTCCATGACCCATGATCCCATACTATTCAAAACACAATGTTTGAGTGCGTTACATTGAGTCCTACCCTAAAATGTGTTTTTATGCCCCATCGTTAAGGGTCCGTTTACACCTTGTAGTACAATGGAGGCCGGGTTTTGTTAAAGGCACAAATAAGTCCCAGAGTTTGACGTTCCCCCTTGGAATTGGAACCCCAAAGTCTGGGACTTTTGTGGACTTAAGAAAGGTCAAACCGCGACCATTGTCGCAACGGATACCTATTCCAAAAAACCGAAGGCTACCTAAAGTTTGCCAAAAATAAATTGGGTCAATATACCACTGATATTAGAAGTGTAAACATTGGCAAACATAATGATGTTATCAAAACCACGCGTGATAACTCATGTTATAGGTTTGTGGCAAACAAATATTATTCGTCGCAACTTGGCTGATACGGTGATACCTACTCCTCTGACCCAGGGACACCGGTCAATGCCTATATTGCGCGTGGAGGATATAAGCTGAACAAAAATCCGATGAATTTGGATACTTTATTTAAAACTAGCGCCTCGTCCTGGCTTTGCACGGGTGCCTATGTTACACGGGGTGAATGTAGCTTTCCAATGGTGAAAGAATTTTTGAAATCGGCACAGTAGTTTTTGAGTTTATTCATTACAAACATACACACATACAAAAAATACAAATTTTTCCTCTTTATAATATTAGTGTAGATAAAAAAAACGCCTTCCGAGGTCGGTTCGTGGGTGGGTTATCCATTACATACCAAATTCCCTCCGAGCCTCGGAAAACGCGCTAAGCCGTTGGTCTTGGCAGTCATTTGTAGATCTTTGGCTTTCGGTAAAGCTGACAGTCTTACCAAACGGTATCGTGTCTACCACTAACTGGGTTATGGAGGTCAGATAATATGCATTCACTCCATGTAAAAATCCTGGTATTCAGCTTCATCCGACCGATCCGAAGCCCCGACATGGTGGGGACAGACAAGGCAGATGACTCACCTCCATTCATAGCATCAATGAGCACGTTGAAAGGCTTCCTCTGCTCGGAGCCCTGGATGAGGGTCTTGATCTTGTCGAAGTCAAAGATCTCCTTCATGAAAGCTATGTAATCGTTCACTGAGTCTATTACTTCGACTGTGAACTTTTGGCCATCGATCTGGAAGCAGAAAACATAGTGGGCTTCAACAAGGGGTATTGCATTATTGGCAATGTTTTCCAATATTAATAGATTGTCCCTTTTGAAGGAATCATATGATATTTTAGTGAATTCATTTTCTTCAAAAGTCGCGATACGACGCGACAGTAACTTTCGTACAAGTTCAGTTAACATGTCGGCGGCTTTAGTGTGTTGGCTTCATAAAGGAGGTCATCTTTTGCTTCGATCTCGTTAAATGCATGTTCACCCCAGGCTCTGGTTCAGGGTCTAGGAAGGTAGGGACTTGGGCTCATGTCCTTGAATACTTACATCATAATTGCTGACACCAATCTTGTTGACATCACAGACAATATCAGGAACGATCTTGTACTGCTTTATGGCCGTGGTCAGAGCATAGATCTGATTGGTCGTGCCGTCCGGGGCGGGGCCTCCGTTAGCACAGTTGAATTTGATGCCGAAGTCGTTGTCTATGCCACCTGGGTTGTGGGAGGCCGTGAGGACGATTCCACCTGGAAGAGAAATGGGTAGATTAGTTAGCAGTTCCCATCTGTAATCCTTGACATGAATTACTTAGCTTGACGATTAATTTAGAAGTACGAAAGAAGAATACATGCTGCGCCGACCCTCAATAAATTGGAGTAAGGGCAAGAGAATGATGATGAATAGTCTCAGCTGACCATAGTGGGGTAAGTGTTTCATTTTGCCAGTTCAACAATACTTTCGAACATATGAATTCAAATTGGATGAATGGAATTTTCTTCAAAATACTATGGACTACGGAAAGTAAGGAACTTACGGAATTTACAGACCGTAACTACGGAGTTTAGGGACCGTAAAAAAAAATTGTGAGTCCCGAATTGCTTTTTACTAGGGTTCAGTAGTCATTTAAGTAATTAAAGAGATTCGGGCCTCACGGTTGGCCGGATCAAGGTAAAGTTGGACGCGAAAGTCCAAGTGCTCATGTCTACTTATACCAAAAGAAAAATGTGGATCTTGAAACTTGATAATACGCTCCGTTTCGGTTTCCGTACATTTTCACGATGTGTAAGTCTTGGTATTCGTTCTTGAAAATAAATAATAAGTTGCGGTTATTGTATAGTTCAGCATTGAATTATCTAATTATAATCAATCTAGTGAACTAACACAAATCATGTTTACTTAATAAATTATCTCCCGCTAAGATATAAATAGGTATATTGTTTATTAACTCTAGTCAAGGCTAACCAATTATCGTTCGGTAATTAAAATCAAGCTGTATAGTAAATAGAAGTATAGTAGTATTAGCATAATAAATCGGCCTATAACGTTCCCACAGCTGGGAGTCAGGCCTACTTTTTATGGGAAGGAGTGAGACGTAATCACAAAATCTTCTATTTTTTTTTTTCATCACTACGCAAGCCCAGTACGAGCTCCAGGGCATACCGCGAAAGAGATACCGCGGCCCTGGAACAAAGGGCAAAAGAAGGAACATGGATGGTTTTTAGTCAGTAAAAGTCTGACACTCCCTTCCGCTCCGCCCAGAGCGGGAGGAGTCATTTGATGATTTCTCATCCGAAAAAAAAAAGCCCAGTACGAGTTAGTGGCTGTCGCATAAGTATCTTCGATTTGTTTGTAGGACTTGTAGGATATTATGTCGGTTCCCTCACGATGGATTTTTTCTTTCACCGTCTTCAGAGCAGTAGGTAATGATGAAAATGTTTTATTATTTCCATTTTTTTATTAAGTTTAGTAAAGTGAATGATTTCGCGGACGATTTAAGTTTTTTCATCATCAATTTTTCACTTTTTACACGATTTGGATAAATAAAAAGATTCGAACCTCACAATATGGAGACCAAAACCCGCCTTGTTTTTTCTTTAAAATTTGAATGTAACTAGTGACACTCGCGCCACAAAGACAAAGGACATTGCCACCAGGCAGGTCCCTTTTGTGGTATCGTGTGCCTGATTGGAATAATAACCTAAAAATATTATTTATTTTTTTGTTTGCAAGTTATTTTTTATACAGTTTCTTTCACCCTGGGAATAAAGTTAAAGTTAATTAATAGTTAAACATTACGTCGACATCCGTTTGATAGGTATAGGTACAAAAAAAAGTTGCCAGATATCAAATAACTATTGAAAATAAGGTATTTTAATCAATGGATTAATCGATATCAGATCAAAACGATAGTTAACAATTAAAAAAAAAACAATAATTTTTTAATTATTATTTTAACTAGTTCACGTCAACATTTAAATGGAGGTCTCAACATCTGACAACTTCAAAGCTACTGTTTTAGCATTATGTTTTCACGACGATGAGTTAGAATGGTGTTAACCCTGTCTTTTTCATAGGTACGTATTATTGTAGCATATTATATCTGAAATGCAGAGCGGGAGGAGTCATTTGATGATTTCCCACCCGAAAAAAAAAAAAGGCCAAGTATAAGTTTAATTATGTAAAATATTCATGATAACGTAAACTACTAGACGTACACTGCTTATAGTCGATGCTAGTAATAGCGATGGAACGATGACAACAATAGGTTGCTTATATTCATAATAAGTTTATATTGTTGAATAGATGTCCATAAAAGCGATTTACACAAACATAAAAGCCTTATGTATTTTGGAAACGCCCGTATTAACAAAACAGTTTTAATCGATAAAAAAACTGAAATCGATTTATTTACGATTAAAAATATTTGTTCTGGCAACATTTACTTGCGCATGTCACAGCACTTTGCTCTGAGGTTCGTTACGTTCGTGATTGCCTTGTTTAAATACGTTGAGTTTTGAATTCCGTATTTACATAGTTATTATTTATGATACGTGCTTTTTCTGCTACCACCGAGTTACTTTATGCATAAAGTAATAGAGACATCATTCCATGCTCATAGTGATGTTTACAGTCTATGTCAATTTCTAATTATAACCTAGATTTTTAAAACAGAAAAATTACAATATCTCCTGAACCAGGGTGAATAAATGGAAAAGGTTTCTGATTGTGAAAATGCTATGTCTTTACTATTAAGTAAAATAAAAATCTTCACGGCACAAGCATTTTCCACTGGGACCGAACTTCCTTTGCAAAACGGGCAATCTCTTTTAACAACGTATAATTTATACAAATCGGTTCTTCCGTTTTGTAGTTATGGGGGCACCAAGAAATAGACATACAAATATACAGGTCAAACATAATAACCCTCTTTGGGCTTCGGCAGTCGGGTAAAAAAGTAAAGCGGCTGTCTACCTTCAGCTCATAAGACGCGTACGTTTCCCCTGGGCCAACCCTGCTCCCAGACATTGTTTTGTTTTCTGTTAACTTCTGCCTAGGGGTCGCAAACCGGGATCCCGGATACCGAAAATACCGGGATACCGGACCGAATAGAACCCTTCACAATACCGGTATTGAATTTTTGAATACCGGAATTTACGGTATTTTCGGTATTCATCACCGAACGATGCAAATCGCAAATTCTCCATGCGAGTGGTGGCGACACCGCCAATCGCTAACAAACACGTTTCAAACACAGGATTAATTTTCAATGTAATGGTTTTTAACACGTTTTTATTTATTAAATGAGACTCTTATTTATAAAATGAAAGGATACTAACCTAAACAGCATAGGGTAAGGTTATTTCTACCCCTACAGTAAAGTTCCACTAAATGTAGTTGCTGCTTTCTATTCATGTGATATAAGTCTTATTTCCTTTATTAATTTTTTTAAACATATTATTTACATTTTTAAATATTTTTAAAAACAAAAATATATAAAAAACATTTAAAAATATAGAAAATAGTAGCCCACCGGCATGGGGAACAGGGTCCTAGCTACCGGTGGTCAGGGCTCTTGAGAAAGGAACCTCCTAACATTATGCGCCGTGTCCAGAAGAACTGCCTTCTAAATCAAGCTCTTGATTCTGCTGCCCAGCGAAAGCCTCCTCAGATGTTGATCGAGGCTATGGATTATTAAGTCATTGGCGACACGGCTATCGGCAGAAGGATTGCTGTACTCACGTCGCACAACGTCGCAAGCCAGATCTAGATATTTGAATTGTTTATCTTTCTCTGCTTTCACGAGGTTCTCGTCATGCGGAAATGTAATATTAACAATCAATGCGCAACGCTCCAATCGATCTATCACCACAATGTCAGTTGGCAACAATAGTCCTGTCAATGAGTATAGATCGATCCCAATACAACGTGATATTACCATCATCGAGAACTGGGTCGGGCACATACTTATAGTATGGCACTTCTGATTCCACAAGGTTGTACTTCAAATCAAGTTGCTGATGGATAATCCATCAGCAAAGATACGGACGCTAAGAAGTCTACATCGGGCCCATGTAGTACTCGGTAAGAGCGTCCGTGAAACTCCTTGCCATGCCATACCTCCTTGCGGTTATTAGTGTCTAATACTCTAGGCTTGCGCCAGTTCTCGTTAGCCAGGGAGAGCGGGGTGAGGCCCTTGTCCACTGAAACCACATCTCGGTGCATCCCCACGTCGGCTTCTAGGAAGTATTCCCTGAAACTGCATACCTCACGGTTATGCAGGGCCTTCTTAGAATTTAAGAAGCCACGACCCCCGCACTTCCGCGGGATATACATTCTCATCACCTACGACCGTGGGGTGATGCATTCGATTTGCGGTCAGCAGTGCGCGGACCCTCCTCTCCCGGGCATCAAGTTCCGTCTGAGTCCATTTGAGCCGAAGGAATACATCAAAACCGGCATGACCCAACCGTTAAAGGCGCGCACCTTGTTTCCACCTGACAAAAGACTGTTTAGCACATTATTCAGGCGGCTAAAGAAGCGCTCCCATAACGATTGTTTCATGTCGACAGTATTGATGCCTAATTTAATGCTTCCGACATACCCAAATACTTGTGGCTTTCTGTTGAGGAGAGGGATCTAAGGTGTATGGAATCCGAGAGTTGAGCCCACGGATTCCATAATCTCCCCTCGCTTCACATGCATGACTGCACATTTGTCCACACTAAATTCCATCCTGAATAATCCTGATGGCGCTACTGAAACCTTCTTTTGTTACCTTCAGTAGCTTCATCAGTTGCAAATTGTTGGGGGCAAATAGTTTAATAAAAAATTAGAGATTTCACTATATTATAATGACTTAAACGGAAAGAAAAACTATTAAAATAAATATAATTTCTCTTAATGTCGAAAATCCCGGAAATACCGGAATCCCGGTATTCTCCTAGACTCAATACCGAGAATACCGGTTTCGGAGAGAGGGACCGGTATTGCGACCCCTATCTGCCAGCAGTGAGAAAGTTATCTAAGGCCGATTATGATTTTACTGTTAGCTTGAGCCTTGCTTCCCTCAAATTTCCCAGCGATCTATTTGGGAAACCCTATTTTCGATCCTAACAGCGGTTATCTATAAGTGATAAGTGGAACTATCTAATTGCCAAATCAACCTGTCTTTATCATCATTATGCTGTGTCATGGTACCTACTCATCCATTCATGGTCATGTGTTATAATTTTAACATCATGTCTGAATTACTAATCAATAGATAATCATGATGTTATTGTATTTTCTGGATTTATGTGCCGCCATGTCTAATGAATGATATTTTTTATGTAAATGAGATCATACGCCAAGATATCATTTACCCAGAATAAAATTAACCATGTAATTATAAGTATTAAGGAATCGATTACTTCTGCCGACCATGGGTACAAAGTTCAAGGTAAAATTAAAAAAAAATGTTTATCATCATATTAAACTTGTTAGTTCATATGAATCAAACATAATAATAATAATAAAGCCTTTTATTCGGACAACAGATTTACAATTATACAATTTTGTTCTTACACTACTGCACTGTTATATATATATTTAACTTAAAATTATTCACGCATTTGGTGCTTCTTTACTTTCTGTAAGTCCGTTTGCCAGTTGGCAAAGGCCTCCTCCAACCTACTCCATTCTGATCTCTCTCTGGCTACTCTACTCCATGTTATGCCCGCAACCTGCCTGATATCATCGTCCCATCTTTTTTGTTGTCTACCTCTTTTCCTTTTACCTTCCCTTGGGTACCATTGTGTAATTATTTTGCTCCATTTGTCCTTGCCTCTGACCATGTGTCCCGACCACTTCCATTTCAGTCTTTTTATTTTTAGGGTTACGTCCTGTATCTTAGTCTTTTTCCTAATGATGATGTTTCTTATTCTATCCCCTCTCTTTACTCCTAGCATGCTTCTCTCCATTGCTCGTTGGCAAATGGCAATTCTATTGGTTGCGTTTTTTGTTATGGCCCATGTTTGGCTCCCGTAAATTAAGATTGGTAGAATGCAGACATTGAATAATTTGCTCTTTGTTGCTATATGAAGGTTTTTGTCTTTCATTACTTCCCTTAGGCCCCAATACCTTTTCCAACTGTTTGCTATCCTTCTTTCGATTTCTTTGTTTATGTTATCTTTAGGCGATATCAGCTGTCCGAGGTATATATATTCATCAACATAGCTAATGTGTGAATCGCCTACATTTATGCTGCTTTTATTTCCATTTGTCATTACTTTTGTTTTTTCGGGATTTAATTTTAGACCTACTTTCTCACTCTCAGATGCTAATTCGTTTAACATTCTATTTAGGTCTCCTGGCGTTTTTGCGAATAACACAATATCATCGGCAAATCTTAAGTGTGATAGTGTGCGGCCGTCGATATTTAAACCCAGTTTTTCCCATTCAAAGTTTCTGAAGATCATTTCCAAAACAGCGGAAAAAAGTTTTGGAGAGAGAGGATCTCCTTGTCTTACTCCTTTTTTTATCTTAAACGAATCTCCTTTTTTTTCTAGCTGAATGCACGCCGAGCTATTTTTGTACACATTTCTAATCAGTCTTATATATTTTTGTTCTATCCCTTGTTCTCTTAACGCCTCCCAGATGTTTGTATGGATTAACGAGTCGAATGCCTTGCTATATCCCTTCCCCCCGGACCTCGAACACGAGCAGACGTGCCTTAGATCTACGCAGTTTTATTTTAATTATCATTTAAATTCAAAATTCAAAATTAAATATCAATCAAGAAAATAGGAGTGCATATCTCCAAGGAGTTAGCGAATTCAACTACATCGAACCGGCGCGGCCGCGTGAACACAGAAGCCACAAACCATCTGAAGCGCAACTCAGAGGTATAGTACTCTGCCGTCCTTACGAAAAGTGCAATAACTCGAGTTTCGCGCCAAATTGAGTTAAGTACATATTCGGAATCTGCAGAATGAGATCTATATATTCTTTTTAGACACTTTTTACGTATCTATGACGTAGCCGGTTTTAATACTAAGCATAACTGCAATATCTAGGTCGGTGCTATGAAAAATAAAATCTTTAAACGCGTTTTTCTCGGAATCAGGTTTAACCTAGTTATTGCACTTTTCGTAAGGACGGCAGTACTATCTCTGTCGTACGCGTGTGACGCTCCGAGTCGCCAGCAACGTTCGTCCACTCCGCTTATTGTCTGCGCGCCTAGTACTTGCTAGCTTGGGACGTCGTATCAGCGCGAGCGCACTGTTCATTAATACTCTGTGTATTCGGCGGGGTGCGTTCTACGTGCTGCGCCGGCAAGAAACATTACCATCTGCATTGTTTTGGGCGCCTAGTACTTAAAGACAAATTGCAGTGCATACCCTAATCATCACCGCCGTCTAACTTTTTTTCTTTTAAACAATAATATAGAAGAGTGTCGTGAGAGTATTTGGATACGCAGCTAAGGGTAGACTGCACACTACACACAGTAACTTTTATACTCCTGCCTCAACTTGTTGTCCTAGTACTATACAAGAGGAAGCATGCCGCTAAATCGCAGTCCACCAGTTACTCCGGTTCCGTTAACGCCCACGGAAAGCACTCGTAGCGCAATAATGTTTGCGTCAACAAAGGAAAATTGTGCGTCATCCCTACTACACTGCGAGTCAGAACCCGATCTTCATACCCTAGCGGCAAACATAACGGAAAGAAAAAAGCGGAAACTTGACGGGGAAAAATCTGATCTTTTAGAAATAATTAAAAAAATGTTCTCTTCATTCTCTAATGAACAAGAAAAACGTTTTCAAGACTTGCAAGCAAGTATAGACCTAATGTCAAACAAATATGACGAGTTTTTATCAAAAATAGCTTGTCTAGAGAAAGAAAGACAGTCAGACAAAATAATTATTAGAGAACTAGAGGACAAACTGGAAACTTTGGAGAGGAAAACTCGTGGGGTTGGGATAGAGATTCGAAATATACCTAAACAAAATGGAGAAACTAAGGATACTCTTGTAAGTGATATTTCTAAATTAGGAGAAATATTAAATGTAGATATTAACACAAGCAATATAAAAGATATATACAGGTTAAAATCAAAAGATTCTTCAGACCCCATTGTAGTCGATTTCACCACTGTGCTTTTGAAAGAAAAGGTCCTCAACTCTGTAAAAACTTTCAACAAAATTAAACAAAAAGGCAACAAATTAAACACGACCCATCTAAACCCAAGTTATTGTCAAAAACCGATATACATATCAGAGGCCCTCACTCATAAAACCCAGCGACTGTATTATTTAGCCCGTCAATTCCGGAAAAGTCATGGGTACAGCTTCTGCTGGACAGCAAATGGTATTGTTTACCTAAAAAACAATGAAGACTCTTCTCATATTCGGATTAACAACGACGCTGACTCGGAGAAATTGCGCAATAATGTTAAACCGCTGTGACTAATTGTTGCTCTAGGATACATATCTTGTCTCATTATTACATTAACTTTAAGACTGCATGCTAATTTTAAGTTTAAATCTATAGATTATTTTTACACTTACATAGTACAACTCAACAGTCACACAAACCTTTCACATGTATTCAGGGAAAGCCAAAATCAATTAAAATACTACATAATCATAACATTAGCCCAACTGAACACTATCTCAGAATTACACACAACTCATTACCCAAACAAACTTCGATCACACTACTCACTTACTCATCAAATTACAATCTCAAACACTTTACACCTAAAACATAAAAAACACTGTTTTACTATTCACATACAAACTCTTTCCATAATCGGTGTACCTACCTTGACCACAACTCTTGTCTATACCTACTCTCTTGTTAATCATTCGATGACGTAACTAATTTATCTGAAAACATTGACCAGTTATCCGTATCTCACTCACAAACCGCGGACCTAGAGGATTGTCAAAATATTATTACTTCTACTAGGGACAACCTAATTATATTGACACAAAATATACGAAGCATAAACCGAAATCTGCCCGGCTTGGAGGTTTTACTACAGAGACTTAAACTTAAATGCGATATACTAATTTTAACAGAGTGTTGGCTAAAAAGTGCAACAGTAATCCCTCACCTATCTGGCTACTCCTATGTAGCAACAAATATAAATCCAATACAAAATGATGGAGTAGTTATATACTACAAAGAAGACATTAACCTAACAATAATAGAACCTGAATTCCATGAAAGTAATTGCCTACTAGCCACCGTTGGAAAACAAGTTGCCATTATGGCCCTATACAGATCGCCTTCCTACACTAAATTGGAGCCGTTCCTCTTGTCGTTGGATAATATGTTACAATCAATGTCTTCTTTCGAGCACATCGTTGTTATAGGAGACATGAATCTAGCAATTAACTCTAATAAAATTAAATCTGAAGGGGAACGCTATCTAACCTTAGCTGCTTCGCATGGCCTACTGCCAGCGCACACTTTAGTTACACGCAGCGCTCGCCAAACATGCATAGACCATGTCCTTATAAAAACTAAAGTCTCTTCCATCACCATAGTCCCTAATGCAACATTAACAGATCACCATCCCGTTTTATTTTGTTTAAATCTAAAAAAACCACGGCATCATGCAACTACAACAAAGACCATAATTAACGATAAAACACTAGTACAAGACATTTTAAATATTAATTTTGATCCCATTTATGGAACAGAAAACCCAAACACTAGTCTTAATTACCTAACACAATGCTTACAACAAGTAATAGAAAAGAATACAAAAATCGTTACACTATCTAGACGCCAAAAGATTATTAAGCCCTGGATAACTCCAGGACTACTACGTTGCATGCGAAACCGAGACCAACTACACAAAAAGGCAAGCATTGATCCGGATAACGAAGTCTTGAAAATTACCTATAAACGATACAGAAATTTCTGTAATAATTTATTACGAAGGTTAAAAAGAGCATACGAAAAAAATCAAATCCAAGAAGCACAGAACGACAATAAAAAATTATGGAAAGTCATCAAAAACATCACACACACAACAAAAACAACACAACACAATAAAGACCTGCTAACTCTCTCATCTTCTCCTGAACAATCACTTCACGAAGCAAACAGCTATTTTATAAATGTGGGTGGCTCACTAGCAGATAAAATTTGTCAACAAAATATTAATTTTAGGAATCTACCAATACTTAGTAATACCCAAGATAAAGTACCAAACGTACCCAATTCATTCGTCTTAATTGAGACAGACATATACGAGATTGGACATCTTATCATGGGTCTAAAAATAGATAGTGCACCAGGATGCGATAATATCAGCAGTAGATTCCTAAAACAACATAAGAATATTCTCGTACATCCCCTGGAAAAAATTTTCAACGATTGTTTAAAAACTGGAGTGTTTCCCGATTCCCTAAAACGATCAGAAGTGTGCCCGATATATAAGAACGGAGACAGAAATCGTATAAACAACTACAGACCGATATCCATACTACCCGCTATATCCAAAATTCTAGAAAAAATTATAAACATCCGTCTAGTAAAATATCTCGAAAAAAATAAACTGCTTTCAGTAAACCAATTCGGGTTTAGGCACGGTAAATCTACAGAACAGGCAGTGAATAAATTAATAGAATTTATAAGTACAAATCTGGATAAAGGGAAAAAATGTCTTTCGATTTTTCTTGACCTAGCAAAGGCATTTGATACGATTTCTGTCCCCCTCTTACTTAACAAATTGGAGGCACTGGGTATCAGGGGCACCCAGCTTGAAATTTTCAAGAGCTACCTATCTGGGAGAACTCAGTGTGTCCGAGTGGATAGACACAAAAGTTCACACCTCCCAGTTACACACGGCGTGCCGCAGGGAAGCATACTGGGGCCCACCCTGTTCCTCGTGTACATCAATGAGCTTACTTGTCTTAAACTCACCAAAGGCGAAATTATCTCTTTCGCGGATGACACGGCGTTGGTGTTTGCGGGTGATAGTTGGGAGGAAGTCTTCACTATCGCACAAAATGGCTTTAATGCGACTAAGGGATGGCTGCAGAAAAACATACTCACTTTAAACGTAGATAAAACCAAGTATATTTGCTTCAGCATAAGGCAGGCGGTGAGCATTCGTGGCGACCTACGAATTGTTTCACATGAGTGCATGCCTGCGGATACTTGCGCATGTTCACCTCTGGAACGCGTTAACACTCTAAAGTACCTTGGTATTACTTTGGACAATAACCTCAACTTTAAAGAACATGTCAAAATTCTTTGTAGTAGAGTACGAAAATTAATTTATGTATTTAAAAACATTCGTCATGTCGCGGACCCTGCACTGCTGAAGCAAATATATCAGGCCCTGTGTCAGTCGCTTCTTACCTACTGTATTTCTTCCTGGGGAGGTATCTGTAAAACCACGCTAAAGGCAGTTGAGGTCGCTCAGAGAGCTATACTGAAGGTTAGCAATTTTAAACCGACGCGTTTTCCTACTTTTACTCTGTTCCAGTTGTGCGAGGTTTTGACAGTTAGACAATTATTTATATTTAAAATTATCCTGCAAGAACATAAAAAACAGCCCTACAACCCAATGCTAATGCAGAGACGTCGTAAGCATCATGTATGTGACAATTTAAACACATTTAAAACAATATTCGCTAAAAGGTTTAAAGGTTTTCTGGGCCCTTACCTTTATAATAAGCTTAACAAAACAATACATATATACCCCTTAACTATAAAACAATGCAAATTAAAAATATGCCAATATTTGCAGAAATTAAGCTACGAGGAGACGGAACAACTACTATTCTTACCACTCTAAGAATAAGGTTAAGAGCACAGAAAACAAAGACACACTCTCTACATAGCTCATCTACACACATAAATTCACGCATACTCACACCCATACACTCACCTCACAATTATTCTCACACACGCACCTACATATACTCATACCTATACATACACCACACACACACGCACACACACCACACATTTAATTATAAGATTAAAATAATGTACTTACCTGTTTGCTAATTGCTTATCTAAAGAGTACTTATTAACTTTTATTCTGTAGTACTGATTTAATGTATAAACCTCTATTGCTTGGCACTTTCTTGTATTATTAATTCTCGAGGGGAATGGTGCTGATAGCCGAAATACAGGCTATGCCTAGTTCGGCTACAGACGCTAATTTCTTTGCCTAAACTGAAACTGTTGCCACATTGCCATTGTAAAGTAGTACTAAGTTTTTTTTTTTTGGAAATAAACTATTATAATCGACAAATGCTAGATAGTATATGAGTTGATATTCCGCAAATTTCTCGATGGTTTGCCTAACAGCATGGATATGGTCAAGTACTGAGTAGTCTCTTCTAAAACCTGCCTGTTCTATTGGCTGTTGTTCATCGAGTTTTCCTTCCATTCGCTTGAGTAAGATCTTTGCAAATATTTTGTACAGGTTGGACATCAAACTTATGGGCCGGTAGTTTCCGATATCGTACTGATCACCTTTTTTGTACAGAAGGATTATATTAGATTTAGTCCATTGCTGTGGAATCGTTTCTGTGTGGATGATGTCATTGAAAATTTCTTTGAGAATAGGTGTTACTGTCTGTTTCGCTTGTTTTAGTACTTCGTTGCTTATTCCGTCGGGTCCTGGAGCTTTATCGTCTCTTTGGGTTTCTATAGCGAATTCTATTTCTTCCTGCATGATGTTGGGTACGGACGAGATTTCTAACAATTCTATTTCTTTTTCCGCTATGGTACTTTCATATAGTTTCTTGTAGTAAGATGTGGCAATTCCTAATATCCCTTGCCTTCGGTGCTCCTTCAATCTATTATTATCTTTCATCTCTACGATCCAATCCTTTTTGTTATTTAACTCCTTATATGCCTTTTTTATTCCTCCTGTCTGTATAATGTGTCTTTCAATTGTTTCCATTCTTCTCTGAATTCTATCTTTTCTAATACTTTCTTTTATTTCTTTGCTGAGTTTTGCTATTTCCTTTCGATTGTCGTTAGTATTTTTTCCATTGATTAGACTAGCTCTTTGATTAAGAAGGTTAATGGTTTTGGCAGTCATCCACTTGTTAGATAGGTCTTTGCTGTTAGTTCCTTGTTGAATAGATGTTTTGATTGTTCCTTCTAACCAGTTGTATTTTCCTTGCACCTCCATGTTTGTTGTCTCTTTTTTGTAATCCATAAGTTTTGTCGTAATGGAATTGGCTATTTGGGCTGTTTGGAATTTGGTAGGTTTTGTGTTCATCATATTATTCCTTGGTCTTGGGTTTTTTGGCGGGATAGTCATCAGTTCTGCACGAATCATTCGATGGTTGGTATTGAAGTTGAAATTGCTGATGACTTTCATGTTTGAGAAGTATCTGCTTTTATTAGTCATTATGAAGTCTATTTCGTTTTTTGTTTTCCCGTCTGGTGATATCCAGGTCCACATCTTAGTTTCTTTCTTCTTGAACATTGTGTTTAAGACTCTCAGGCCATTCTCCTGTGCAAAGTTTACAAGCTTCTCTCCGTTTCTGCTTCTGGTCTTTTTTCCATACACAAATGGTCCCAGGACTGAGTCTTCTTCTGCTTGTCGTTCTCCAATTTGGCCATTGAAGTCTCCTATCACAACAAGGTTTTTGTGAGCATGGTCTTGGATTGTTTTATTTAGCTCTAGGTAGAATGAGTCTATTGATCCTATATCGGATTGTTCCGTAAGCGAGTATACTTGTATGATAGACCATGGATCTTTGTACCCCGGCAGCTTAATATTCATCACTGCTATGCGCTCTGATACTCCTATAAAGCTCTCCACATAATTTGTGAGGTGTTTTTTGATAATAAAACCAACCCCATGATGGCCTGGGGTCGTTCCTATATGGTATAGTAGGAAGTCTGGTTGAGAAATAATTCTTTCTCCCATTCGTCTTACTTCACTGAGGCCGACGATATCCCATTTAATTTGTTTTAATGCATTTGTTAGTTCTATAAGATGTTCTTCATTTTTCAGCGTGAGTACGTTAAGGGCTGCGACGTATATTTTTGTTTCTTTGTAGTTGTTGATGAATCAAACACTCAACTTTAAAAAAAAACTTAAACACAGAAGGCTTTAAAAACAAGAGTTCGTCGGGTTTTCAATACACAGCTCAGCGCCGAGAGTTGACATTCCAACTGGAAACTGGACGGATAAACCGGATCAGTTTATCCGTGATCAAGGTGCTTGCAACAGCACCGAAATATCGGGAACTCAAAACAAACAGTAAACATGGTCAATATCACGTTTCTAGTGTTAATGAAAACCATTTTGGTGTAGCAGAAATGTGTGTAGTGTGTAGGCACTTACCAAGAGCCTTGTATTTCCTTATGATGCAGGATACAGCAGGGGTAGACAGGATACCATTTTGACCGACCAACAGTCTCGCCACCTAGTAAATAAACCAGTAACCATAAAGTTGAAATATAGCAATATTTTGCGCCCGAAAGCGTTACCAACTCCATGTAGAGAAAGGTTCTTTGCGTGGCATAAAAATATGCTATACACATCTTATCTTGATAATAGCTATTAAAGCAAACAATATTGAACAATTGAATTCCTCCTTTTTTTGAAGTCGGTTAAAAATAAATCCCTAGGGTGTTCACCCCCCGAACGAGATTTAACACACAATGGAGGTAAATCTGAATCTGTTTAAGTCTTCGAGGTGACGTTATGCTTGATAAATCTAAAATAAATATTTTATCAGGTAGTCAATGATACCTGAGACGGCTGAGAATCATTATTTTTCATAAGTCATCACAAAAACCGCCTTGTCACGAAGTTGTGAAAAACCTAGTAAACTAGTAATTGGTAGAAGATTGCTACCAACATCAAGATTCTGTGTTTAACATTTTATAAAACAAAATCAAAATCAAAATCAAAATATTTTTATTTCACATAGGCCTACATGGGCACTTATGAAACGTCGACAAAAAGGTGCACGGTTCGGGTTGGTCGTTTCCTATGGAGAAGAACCGGCAAGAAACTCCATGGTTACTCTTTTAAAATGATTAGTTTTACAATATTATCATGTTACAGCATTAGTACTCAAGTATGGGGGGACAGCATAGGCCCGACAATAAGTCGTTGCTTACTACACAAGAAAAACGGAAAGCAAGATAAGAGGTTAACAAAAGTTAACACACATCTAGGAATCTACAAGGCCTACACTGTTCACTCATTCACAAACAATCGTTAAAAAGAATCTATACAAAGGCAAGAAAATATTATAAAAGACTAAATTAAACAAGTGACAAAAATATTGTCATCAGTGCTGCAACTATTCTGAACAAAGGGTGTTTAAGTGATGTGATAACCATTGTAAAAAAAGAAAAAAAAAAACCATTGTAAATTAAAATGAAAAGAAAAAAAAAATTGATTGAGAATAGTTAGAGACATCCACATATTTGTGCTGTTTATGAGCTACCAGGGAAGCCGCATGCGCAGAAGGAACTAAAGCCAAACCTCTTTATCTTCAACGTAGTCCTTGATTTTGTAATATGCTTTTTTAATAAGGACACGTTTAATGTAATTTTTGAACTTTCCATCGGTCAGTTCTATAACTGACTTAGGTAATTTGTTATAAAAACGTATACTGTTAATAATAAAAGACTTACTAGTTTTTGTTAACCTGAATTTGGGTATTACAATTTCGTGTTTACTGCGTGTATTAATATTGTGGAAGTCGCTTCTAATTTTGAAAAGCCCTCGGTTTTTGCGGACATATAAAATACATTCTAGGATATAAAGGGAAGGCAGAGTCAGTACATCGATCTCTTTAAATTTTTCTCTGAGGGACTCGCGAGGACCCATTTTATAGATCGCGCGGACTGCCCGTTTTTGTAAAATGAAAATTGAGTCAACGTCTGCCGCCGATCCCCACAGCAGAATGCCATAAGACATAATACTGTGGAAATAAGCATAGTATATTAACCTAGCTGTAGCTGCATCAGTTAACTGCCTTATTTTCCTTACTGCATAGAATAGAATAGAATTTCTCTTTAATCGAGTATCCATGACTCAAAAACTGTTAGTAAAAACTTACGACTAAGTTAGTAAGCACATAAAAACAAACAATACAACAAATAAAGGTGGATCACTGCTGCGACAACCCATGCGTAACTGCACAACAGCGACCCACATAAATGCAGTCCAGGCGACTAGCAATCATGCTCAGGATACTGTTGGTGCTGCCCCACACCCTGCGCACCAGGGAAGCGCACCTTTTACGCATTGTTGCGTAAAAACAATCCACCCGCGCATCTGCGAACATCCCCGACGCACTACAGAAGCGGGGCAGCCCCACCAGCATTCTAAACGCGTTGTTATATTGAACGCGGAGAGCACTGTACGATCTTTGCGTACATCTAGCCCACAGGCTGCACGTGTATAACGAAGTACAGTACGCTCGAAAGAGCGTGACTTTGACTGGGAGTGAGCAACGTAAACGCATATGCAGCTGAGCTTAACCTACCCGAAAGAGTTCTAATGTGCGGTCCCCACTGCAATTTCGAATCGATAGTAATCCCTAGGAATACAGTTTCCGCTATAACATCAAGTTTTTTGCCGTCAAGATTTAAATTTATATCCCGTTGAGGTACATTTGGTAAAGAGAATTTTAGACATTTTGTTTTGTTCGCATTCAGTAAAAGATTGTTAGCTGCGAACCATTTCGAGAGAACAGTTAGACTTTCGTTGGCATGTAAGACATCCGTATCCTTTCTATCTATTTTAAAAATTAGCGAAGTGTCATCAGCAAATAGAATTATATCCGATAATTTGGCCATCATGTAAGGGAGATCATTAATGTAAACAAGAAATAGGAAAGGCCCGAGAATTGAACCTTGGGGCACGCCCATCTTTACTAGAGACCCGGAGGACGTCGCCCCATTTACATTTACTTTTTGCTGCCTGTTTGATAAATATGAGAGAACAAGATCAGCAGCTTGTCCACGAATTCCGTAGTGGTGTAATTTACAGATCAGTGTGTTGTGGTCGACGCAGTCAAACGCTTTTGAGAGGTCACAGAAAATACCAATGGCATCCTGGGACTTCTCCCAGGATTCCAGAATGTGACTGATGAGTTTTACTCCCGCGTCTGTTGTCGACCTACCCTTCGTAAAACCAAACTGTTGACTATGCAGAATCCCATTTGAGTTGAAGTGAGACAGCATCTGGTCCAGCATTATTTTTTCATAGATTTTACTCAATGCTGGAAGCACAGATATAGGTCTATAATTAGAGGGGTCACCCTTACAACCCGATTTGAATATTGGTATTACTTTACTATGTTTCATTAAGTCAGGAAACTTGCCGCTATCCAAACATTGATTGAATATGCCAGTTAGGAGAGGAGCAATAGAGTCAATAATATCCCCAAGAACTTTGACGGATATCCCCCATAAGTCTTCAGTATTTTTTATGTTTAGACTTTTGAATGCATTTATAATTGTATCAATACATATTGGTTTAAAGTTTGGAATGTCCTTAGTAAAGTTTTCTTTAAGAAGTGCTTCAGCTAATTTAGATGAAGAGGGGAGAGATTTCGTAACCTCTAACGGAATATTGGTAAAGAAACAACATCGGTATTTGCGTCTTTCTGTGTCTTGCTTACATCTTCTATAAAACACAATGGATTTTACTTTAGATGCAGTTTTAGCTATAATTAAAGCATTTATTCGGATACTTTTATATTATACTAGCTGATGCCCGCGGCTTCGCCCGAGTGGATGTCGGTTATCGCGAACAAAAGTACCTAATCATGAAATTTTGTTCCCAGTCCCGGCAGTCCCGCACCCATGGGAACCTATTCCAGGGATAAAAAGTAACCTGTGTCTTATTCCAGTCTATAATCTATCCCTGTACCAAATTTCAGCCAATTATCCGCTTTTTCTTAAATGGATATAGTCATAAGAGATAGACATAGGTAATGCCATCGCGGACTTTTCTATAGACCTATTATATAAGATACACAATTCCACCATACATTATTTTGTTATACATATCTCAAAGGGTTTAGGCAGCGTTGTCGTTGAGACTTCCCAGACGACATTTTTTCGACACTTCCAACAAATATAATATTTTAGCCAATGTGTACATAAACTTGACAAATTATATACTAAAACCTTCCTCGAGAACCACTCTATCCATTGGTGAAATCAGCATGAAAATCGGTGTAGGAGTTTTGACTTTATCGCGAACAGAAAGACTGTCAGACGCGGCGGAGTACTTTGTTTTATAATATTAGTGATGTCGGGGCGCTAGCCAGTCCCACCTAATGCTAACTAATATGATAAACGTGAATGTGAGTTTATGTTTGTCACGTCCCAAAGGCTGAATAAATTTCGATGAAAGACATACGCATAGACCATAATAACCTGGGTCCAGACTTATTATTCCGGTAGGACGTCCCCGATGGATAATTTACAACTTCCACTCGAGCGTCGCCGCGGGAAAACGCCAGTAATAGATAAAGAAAGATGTAGGCATCTTTCTATCAGAGATATACAATTACATAAGTCGATATAGAATAATAACGTGATTACGTATTATAAAACACAATACATTATTTACTGATAAAATTGGTCTCATTCCACTGAGAAATACAATAAATTACATGCTTAAGATATTATGTGTATGCAATGCTTGGGTGCAGTTTAATCGTATCAAATAAGTAGCTATTCTACATAAGTTAGTTTTCCATAATCAAACTTCCTATTGATTCTATTCTAACAGAGGAAGAGTTACTAACAACTGGAGTACCCCAGATAGCAGTATTACTTGATGTATGATTAAAATAATACTAGTGCTGAGGAGCTCGTAGCTAAATAATAACAGTCGCTCGGGTCGATCTTCAGGTCCGTGGATGGCTGACCACTCATTACATACCGAGTTTTCCTCTGGGGCAGCACGTTAAACCGTTAGTTCCGGCTGTCATTTGTACAGGTAGAGAGTGGCCCGAAAGTCTAACACCAGTCTTACCAAGGTGTATTATATCACCCAGTACAAACAGGGTTGTGAAAATACTAGTATTCAGCTGCATCCGCTTAGACTGAAAGCCAACCTGAATATAGTTGGGAAAAAGGCTAGGCAGATGATGATTAAAATAATACTGCTATCAGAGGTTGAAGTAGCCTAGGTGGAACTGGAATTTTTAGGCTGTAACAGAAAAATTCCAGTTTGTGCTCAGATGATCGCATTCGGCTCGCCTACCTCACTTCCTCATCTCATTGTCCTGGAGGGAGTCCTACTGGGTTTTTCCTTAAAAATGTATCAGTAGTAGTGTCTCAATAGGCTTGATGGCGATATGTATATATATATATAATATTTTGGGACAACCAACACACCGCCATCTGGTCCCAAACTAGGCAGAGCCTGTACTATGGCAACCAGACAACTGATAAACATACTTATATATTTCTAAATACATACATATTATAGATAAATCACACCCAGATACAGAACAAATAATCGTACTCATTGCACAACGATTTGTCCTGTGTGGGAATCGAACCCACGACCTCCGTCCTAGCAGTCAGGGTCACTAACCACTAGACAAACAGGCCTATCTAAATATAATATATATATAGGTACATGTCTGCCAGTCTGCCTAACCGTTACATGAATTCAAGTGTGTAATGTTATCTTTGATTTATTCACACCGAGCTGGGGGCAGGGCACATCAAAAAATTTTAGTAATCACAATGATTTTCATATTTTCCAAACAGTAGCTGATTCAAATGATTAGTGTCAATGTATGATGCAATGTTATTTTATCAGTGTACAAGGTACAATTTTATCTGATCATACAAATATACCTTGAATTAAGTACCTTGTCATCATCTGAGATTATTTATTTGTTTGACCAATGTTGATAACGTTTTTTTTATGATGAATGATGTCACTCATTTAGCACTATTTAGGCCTGCCCACATCAGATATCACTCAAGGTGCATACAAACTGCCATCTCCTCGTAAGAGCTCCACAGATTTAGTTTAGTGTCATCATCTGCCTAGCCTTTACCCAACTATGTTGGGGTTGGCTTCCAGTCTAACCGGATGCAGCTGAATACCAATATTTTACATGGAGCGACTGCCTATCTGACCTCCACAACCCAGTTAGTGCAAAGTAATACGATACCCCTTGGTAAGACTGCTTGTCAGACTTTCGGGCCATTGACTACCTGTAAAGACTGTCAAAGATCTACAAATGACAGCCGGGACCAACGGCCTAACATGCTTTCAGAGGCACGGAGGAAACTCGGTATGTAATGGGTGGTCACCCATTCATGGACCAACCTAGGTAAGCACGGCTTAACCTAAAGATCGACCCGAGCGGCTGTTCTTATTTAGCCACGAGCTGCTCTGGATTTAGTTTATTGTATTATATTTATTTTGTTTTGAGTATATTTTTGCTGCAGAGCAAGATTCCAGGGATGCCAGATGTTACTTATTTTCTGATTAACAAAATGTGTGGCATATAGTAGTGTTGGTATGCACTGTGAATGTATGCATACCTGCTAACTTGTGCCGACAGCCAATTTTTAGATATCAGGTGCTAAATTTACATGAAAATAATACTAATTTATCTTAAAACCTGCGGGCTGATTTTTTTAAATTTTATATAGAAGATTGTTAAGAAAATAATTAACTATTAACACTCCCAGAAGCTTCCCCTTGACGGATATTCCTGCCAGGCACTTTAGAGCATGGAAAAAATAATGTGATTTTACCTATAGCCTCGGACTTAATTTTTATATTTAATACTCAGGAAATCATATCAGTACTTTTTAGAGCCAGACCAATCATAAGTAGGCCAAACATCCCCCAGACACAATTAAAATGACCCTCTATGAGCGCATTGGTTTATTGAACCCATACAAAAATGATTAATTGCGACCCTACAATTATTCTGCTTGGTTAAAATGAGTACTAAAAAAACTCTCAGTATCAAATTTATAGGAAAAATAGACTGACATTATGTTTCACATATTTTTTTTTTTGCGCTTTAATCCATCTGGCAGAATTTTCCGTCAACGGGAGGTGTCAGGCAGTGTTGATTATGCTGCTTTCAAGCGGCTCCTGCCCAACCTGAGGGGGCCAAACGCCTCCTGCCGGAGGCTCTATGCGGGGATCTTGCGGTCCATGGCCCTTTACGGGGCCCCGGTGTGGGCGCGTTCGCTGAGGCTGCGTGCAAAGCACTACCTGAACGCGCCCCAAAAGGTGGTAGCCGTAAGGCTGATCCGTGGGTACCGCACGATCTCCCGCGAGGCGGCGAGCCTCCTTGCCGGATTGCCGCCATGGGATCTGGAGGCCATAGTCCTCGCGCGCCTGCACGAGTGGCGCGCGGAGGTACAGAGCCGGGGGGTAACTCCGCTGCCGCGGCATATTGTCGCGCGGCGGACAGACCTCCGCCGTGATCTCATGGCGACATGGAGAGAGCGACTATCGCAACCCCGTTCAGGGCACGCCACGATAGTGGCGGTAAGTCCCCTCTTCGAGGAGTGGCTAGGGAGGCGCCACGGCGCCCTCACCTTCCGCCTGACGCAGGTCCTCACCGGACACGGGTGCTTCGGGAGGTACCTGCACCGAATCGGGCGGGAGGAAACGCCCTGGTGCTACAATTGCGAGGATCGACCGGAGGACACGGTGGAGCACACCGTCGAGGTCTGCTCCGCTTGGGAGGAGCACCGCCGTGTCCTCGTAGCGGCGATTGGCGGCGGCGACCTCTCGCGCCCGGCCCTGGTTCAAGCCATGGTCCGGGGCGAGAGGGAATGGGAAGCCGTCGCCTCCTTCTGCGAAGCAGTCATGCTAGCGAAGGAGGCGGCGGAACGTGAGAGGGAGAGAACCTCCTCACGTCCCAGCCGCCGCGGGAGAAGCACCGGGCGTCGGGGGCCACGCCGTGATGGCTCTCGGCCACCGTAGGCGCGGGCCTGTGGACGGCGAGTAATGGGCTAGCTCGCCGTCCGTCCGTCGTATGACGACGGGCAGGCCGTGTCGACGGCGCGTTCGTGTTCCACGCGCGCCTCAAAGAGATGTCAGCAAACGGGAGGGGCCCGCAAGGGCTGGTGCCTGCCAGGGCTGCGGGACTGTTCGAAAGAGATACCGCGGCCCTGGAACATAAAGGCCCAATGAAGGAACATGGGTGTTTTTTAGTCAGTAAGAGTCTGACACTCCCTTCCGCTCCGCCCAGAGCGGGAGGAGTCATTTGATGATTTCTCACCCTCCAAAAAAAAATAAAAAAAGGGCAGTGTTGATTATTAATTTTTAACAATATTCTCTGTAACTTTCATGGAAATCAGGGAAATCGACTCGGGCTTTAAGAAAAATGTATTATTTTTATGCAACTTTAGCATCTAATACCTAACAATTGGCCGTCAGCACAAGTTATCAAATCAAATCAAATCAAATAATTTATTCGCATAATATGGGTAGATAGATGGTACATAGATGTTACATTACATAATATAACAATAGCATTCCTCATATTAACCATTTCTGGTATACGAAACATTAACCACTCTGCTCGACAAGATTTTGACACATGACACACCAGCTGAATCGGTGGGGGTGATGCGATTTGTCATGAAACTGAAGAATTTTCGTGAACATTCAGCATTCGATTTTATGATGATAAATATGTCACGGCAGCTGTTTCACACGATGAGTTTGTGTTAAATATCTTCAATACCGTGTTGAGGTTGGTAAAACGGCGTCAGTCTATTGCCAAATATGTGTAAAATACATACATATTACGGCACGTTTCCAAAAAATAGGTAACTTAGATGCGCTGGAAATAATGTACATAGACAAGTTTCTCGTTTGCTAAAAAACTCGAAAAGGAAAAATAAATACAGTAACATTCTATCTGCGTTCTTATTTTTGCTATTATTCATACATAATTTCATAAAAAATACGATCAAAGTCTTGACTCTTGACAAATATTATAAAAAACTATGTTGTAAGTGTTGCAAAATGACACTTCTTAGTGCTGACCGAAACCCAAGTTCTATCATTACGATTAAAAAGTGGTATTCAGCCTAATCGATACTCGCAATGAAATCGAGTTTAGAAAAAAAAAAGAGTTGAGACTGAATTCTTGGTATAATTTCGAATAATAATTAATCATTTAATTTTATCTTTTTTAACAATTTCATTTAGTAATTATTCAATGCTTTTGGTTGACTTCAAGAGAAGGAGATTTTTATGTAATAAAATAAAATAAAAACTTGATTCTATGTACGTAATCATTTTGATGATTTGATCTTTCTTTCCGTTGAACTAGCAGCGTGAAATTTGGCAAGAAATAAGTCTCACAGTTCAAACAAAGAAAAACCTGAAAATGGATCGATTTTCAATTTAATTGTAAGCACGGACAGAACCTATGGCTAAATACGCGTCGATTTTTGTTTCAAAATTTAAATTAAGAATACGCTCGCAATTCACCATTTTAAAGTATTTTAATTTACTACATCATTTATTGTGAATTTGGTTTTCTAATATCTGGCGGTTGGACTGGACGCCGACCCCAACATAGTTGGGTAAAGGCTAGGCAGATGATGATGAATATCTGGCGGTTGGATATAGAATGCCCAGGATCTCGGTAGGCATAATAAAAAATTAGTTTTATCCGTCAAAGATACATCATATTACTTATTCTACAATATTGTGTATAGTACGGTTGGGTTATTGTGTTAGGTTGGGACAAACTTTTCTTTTGCTTAGATTATTCTTTCCCACTGCTGGGCAAAGGCCTCCCCATACCTCTTCAACTCTCTCGGTGTTTTGCCTTCTCTGGCCAATCAGTGAAGAACGAGTGAGTCCAAATCGTCACGCCAGTGTTTCTTGGGCCTGCCTCGGTGACGACGACCGACAAACTTATTGTCCTATATTTCGCAAACAGCAGTGCATAGGCCGTATCCTAAATAAACATTACTTTCTTTTTTCAAAGCGGTTCACTGTCCACTCTAAAACCTCTTTTTACAACTGCGAAGTTCAGGTTATCCATCATAGGCCGTGGGCCGTGTCACTTGAGTGAGGCCGTGAACAGATATACCCTCAGGGCAAGAGTCTTACTCGCATTTCTAGAAGTTTTCTTAAAAACACAATTTTATAGTTTTTGGGGTTGCTACTAAACCAAGCTTATCTACGCATCAAAAAATAATGACGATTAAAAGTATTGGTCGGAGAAGGCAAAAGATAAAGAAAATTGGAAAGCCATGGGGAGGTTTGCCCAGCAGTGGGAGAGAACTGTCTGATAAAAAAAAAGTATTTGTAAATAGTGAATACCTAATAACCAATCCATCTAACCATCACCCAATTTTGTAGACTAAATATAATTTATCTTGGTGGGAACCAAACAAACACTATCTATGGCCTACCAAGATCCTTGGCGTTCTATATTCAACCAACCAATAGAAAAAAAAATTACAATTAATTATCTAGTAACTATAAATACAATATAAATTGGAACAGCGAGTGCATTCCTAAATTAAATTTTGACATGCAAACAAAATCGGCGCGAATTTAACCATAGATTAATCTGTTCTGTTTATTGTTGGGTCGGTTTTAATACCTACAATGTACGAAAATCTATTAAGATTAGCATTATAAAAGCTTTAAAAAATATTATAACATTTTTTATTGTATTTAATGCTTAAAACAAAATTATTTTAATTTCTCTCTATCGATTTCTTAAATTCCTTACATTTAATTACTCGATTTAATCGAAATTTACAAAACAAGAATCGATTGAAATAATCGTTTTCACACATCACAATAATTTTAAAAAAATATGGCCGTCAATTTCGAATACAAATTGAGTAGTGGTAATGAATATTACGTGTTATTGGTCCTGAATTAGTAAATTACGCTAAGATCTGGGCATTTTCATGTTGTTTATAATATTTGAAATTATATTTGTCACATTTGTTATCGAATCTTTATGCGTTTGTGTGATATAATGTGAAAAATAAAAATGTAAACACGCACTATTGGCGCGAAACTTCGACTTTAGATACCAAAATTCATCATTACCACTGCTTATTTAAATTGAACTATGGATGAATTCGTCACATAATTAAATGACGAGTTAATTATTATCAATAAAGTGGAGTTTGGATGTCCGAAAACCACATTTTTTATGATTTTTAGCCTCGGCCAGCACTGCTGTCAAAATGGCGATGACCGTATTTACGCACTTGGATTTTGTAAGGTGAAATTAAGAAACTTGCGCGCTAAATACAGAAGTTTTAATGGCGTTGACATATGAGCTTTTTATCCAACTCTCTTAATTAACGCACACTCATAGTATTTGATTATCAGAATATTAAATATTATCATAAATAATGAGGATGACGTATGACTAAAATGCTAGCCCCTTTCGGGGCCGATACCGAGCCAGCGGAGGTTTGTATGTCAAGCCCCCGAAGGGGCCCGTACCGAACTATATGGTTAAATAAAAGCTTATAATTATAATGAACCAAAATGGGTGATATGACTATTCTTAGGAACTCTTTTTCATTTTATACTAACTTACTATACTGTTAGCAGGTTCACAGTAGTATACTAACACTAGGTACCTAATTGATGCCTCACATTTTGTTAATCTTCTATACAAATAAATAAAATTAAAGTGTCTGTTTGTACTATCAAAATAACAGCTTTTTAATGAATGCATATGAAAATATATACGGCCCTTAAAACAAAAACATATTGTTTTCAATTTTTGTGTCTGTCTGTCTGTTTGTTCTGGCTTATCTCCGCACACTGGGAGGTAGCTAATGTTATAAAGTCTAACATAGGCTACTTTTATTTTAGAAAAATAATTAGGGTTTCGTGCAACAAAATTACAACCCTTGAAACTGGTACTTAACAAAATTCAATTAAAAAAGGGAAGTAATTTTTTTTTTTAATAATAATTTCCCGCGAACGAAGTTAAATAATAGAAGTTTATAGGAAATATGAACTTACTCCATTAGCAGCTGAGATTTTGATAATTTTGTCGACAACCTCCTTCAAGAGGTATCTGCCATCTCCGCCAACAACCAGCGTAGATCCAGGCAAAGAGTCTTTAACCGCATCCAAAATACTCTGCACAAAGTTCTCCGTGTAGTGTTCTTGAACGAAAACCCTAACTTTTTTACGCAAACCACTTGTCCCCGGCTTCTGTCCCTCAAAAGGGTTAGTATTCACAGTTACTACGCTAGGCATTTTTTATGAATTAAGTAATATTCTAGCTGACAACACGAGCTAACTCGATGGTCCGTCCTAATTAAATAACACAAATTATCGGAGTTTTTAAGGTCAGAAAGATCGCGCAAAGTTATTACAAAACTACTGTCAGAAGTGTCAAATGAATGTCAAAACAAGGTCATATTATTGATGCGTTCGGTGAATTCACAGAAGTTTGTTTACCTCGTTTGAGTGAGACATATAAATCATTAAGCAAATATTGTTAATAGCTTATAGAATATTGTTATGTATTATTTTTAGATGATATTTCTAATCGGATATTATGATATCGGAGTTTAAAATTGAGTCGTGAACAATAATATTATAGCAGACCTGAATTTATTAAATGGAACGCGACTGTAAAGTCGCGATGCTTTGCCTGCGCATGTAATGGTAAAATGTATAGTAGTAATTGTGTAAGATAAGACAAGGGATAAACAGTGACGCGAGTAATAATAATAAAATAGGTATGTCTTTTAGTTACGTAGTCAATTATTTTATCTTTTATCATAATAATTTATAGGCACAGCACAGCACAGATGTAGTCAATTTCGGGCAAAGGTGGGTAGTTAAAGATAACAAACTGTGTGCGTGTCTGTGTTGGATTACCTACAAAATATAGAATTTCATTGATTTTTATAGTTCATCAAAGTTAGTTCCGAAATTCCTACTTACCTATCTACCCGTACCCATACCTTTTATATGAAAACCAATGACTAACAGGTTTCATTGTTACAATAGGAACATTTAATTATTTGAAAAGAAGACAAAACCAAGCAGTAACAGCAAGTGTGTAAGTAGTTACGGTGATAATTAATATGAAACAAACAACTTAAAAAACTAAAATATTTAATCAAATAATTAAGCAAAAATAATAACCACCATACATCCAAACATACCATAATAATTAACATGATTAGTCTACTACATTATACAGGGTCAAATGATTTTAGCTAGCGAAACTACATAGTCAAAAGTAATCGATATCCAAACATGATAAAACAAAAAACGGATTCTCCAAACTTATAACTTACTAGCGGCCGGTCCCGGTTTCGCACGGGTGGACATTTTCTAAATATAGCTTCTCAGGGATTTTTGAAAGAATTTTTGAAATCGGTCCAGTAGTTTTTGAGTTTATTCGTTAGTGTAGATTAATTGTCATTGATACCAAAAAGATCAAATTTTTTTTTGCTTTTCCTGACCTGCAACTGCAAATTGCAAAAAAACGTAAGAAAATTTGAATTTCGCGGGCTACCCTGGCGCTGCCTCTTTAACAAGTTCAGAAATCGACAGTTGTTTCTCTAGCTAACTTCATTTGGCATTGTATTCTATCTCTCTACAGATTTTTATATTTGCAAGCTTTGATGGACCCTCCGAACTCTTTGCTTAGGTATTTCGCGACGGTCAGACTGAGCGCGTCGTTGTAGGGCGCTGCTACCACCTGGATGCCCAGAGGAAGACCTTGCGCGTTCACTCCGAGAGGTACCTGGGAGGGAAACATAGTTGTAGGTAAGTGTGTTAGTCAGTAGTTAGATAGCATTGTTCTTGATGTTTCGTGACCGTCTTGTAAGAGCAGGTAGGCAATATGTGTAATTTGGGATGTTTTTAATTGCAGAGGCCCGAATTCCAACTATGGAAAGATATAATGATTTTGTCTGAAAAAGAAAACTAAAGAAAAGTCATTCATTCAAATTAGGCCCAGAGTCAGTACTTTTTGGACATCAAAACTGACCTCCACAACCAAGCTAGTACGGTGTAATTCGGTACTCCTTAGTAAGACTGGTTGTCAAACTTTCGGCCAAAAAGGCCCAACATCTATAAAAAAAATGTTTGTTTTTTTTTTTGTTTCTGAGTATTCATCTTACTTGAGTAGCAGGACACTTGAGAGCGTTGACGATGGCCCAGTAAGAGAAGTTGTAAGGCCTCAGTAAGCAGGAGTAGTGGTACGGGGCCGGTTGAGGCGCGCTCGGCATCAACAATACACCCCTGTCGCCTAGCTTAGTCTGCAACAAGGATAACCACACGTTATGGGCATACGTAATGTTCCAAATTCAAAATTCAAATTCATCTAATTCAATCATAGATCAAGTTCAAGTTGCCAGAAACCTTTTTGGCAATGATCTCTCATAGAATAGTTATCTACATGAATAGCAAACCTAGCACTTATGATGATTTGTAGTGTTGCCGGCATTCCCGAGGTAACACTTTGACCTTGAGCAGGCTCGGTAGCACAAAATTTTATTAGAATAAGATAAGAAGCCAGCTGGTTTTGTTACCACTGATATGTTGTCTGCTGTACTAAGTAACTGTATATTTATAGTTCATTAATTACTTTTGAGCTTGTACTTGTCGCCTTCTCAATACAAGTAGTCAAAATAACTTACAAATAAGTCTTCCTTCATCTCTTTGGTGATCTTTTCGGCCCACTCAGCGTCGACCTTCGGAAGGTATTGCTCCTCGATCAGACGCACGATGGTGAAGAAGCACAGCTTGCTCAAACACACCATCTGTGGGAGGAAAACGAATCAGTCAGGTCTCACATCGTTAGTTGGATAACAGCGTAGATAGAGAATTCTTGGAAGATGGCGATAGTTTTGGATGGCCAGCCAATCCAGCAACTGTGGTAAAACTGGTTCTCAGGTTTCATTGTTGTTGACAAGCTTCTGGAAGACCTGTAAAGCCCCTGTCAAATACCGATGAATGACAGCTGGGACCAACAGCGTAACGTGCTTTCGGAGGCACGAAGGAGTGTCTACGGATCAGCCTGAACACCCGAAGCTTACCGAGACCGATGGACCCGTGAAGCTGTGAATTAATGATCGACGAACTACTGTTTACTTAAAAAAAAATATTTTGAAAATCCTTACTTTCTTCAGCAGTTCAATAAGTCCATTAGCATCACCCTTGTTATTGGTACAGAGGCTGGGCAGATGTTCAGGCTCCTTCGTCATCCAGTACTTCCAGATGCTGTACATATGACTGAACCCTTGGTGGTAGTACGGTTCTGGGGCGTTCTCTGTTGAAGAGATCTCTTGGCTGATCCTGGTTATGACACTGGTGGAAGGAGTTGTGGGTTAATAACTTGATTGAAGCAGTGGTGATGGGTTTGGACAGCTTCATAAGCATTATGGTTGCGATTTCTAAACCTGAAATGTACCTTTATACTGGACTGTTGTCTGTAATGTGGAGCTACAATTATTATGTCGCATACTATGTCGCTCGATTCGATCCTGCCTTTCGTCCCTTAGAATATGTCAAGGAAAACGCAAATTGATACGGTGTGTAAAAACCTGAATAAATTTTCCTACACCCTATACAGACTATCTAAGATTGTAAATCAAGCAGCAGTACTAACCCTCTATCATGCCTACGACGTCTACGCTTAGATATGGGCGAATTTATTGGGAGAATGCTACAGACAGGGAGCTCGCTTTTAGGGCGCAAAAGAAATGTCTTAGAGCTGTTTGTGGCATACGTGCCCCAGAAAGTTGTATGCCATATTTTAAAAAGCTTAAGATTTTAACCCTTCCTGCCCTCTACATTTTTGAGATCGCTGTATTCGTAAGAACCAATAGGGAAAGGTTTTTAACCTGCACTCCCGTCGACATGCCGACAAAATTGAAAATATGCCCAATATATAATAATATATAATATCCCCTCAAAAACTGCCTTAATTTCTAAACGTTTCCTGGGAATGTCTTCACGAATTTATAATAAGCTTCCTAAGCAAATAAGAGACATTGAAAACATTAATTTTTTTAAGAAAAAAATAAATGACTTCTTGGTAAATAGACCACATTATACAATACATGAATTTTTGTCTGACAGATTCGTGATGAGTTAGTGCCAAAATGTTTTTATGTTTTAATGCAAAATATACTTAGCTCTATTTCGATTAAAATGTCTAACATAAGTCTAAGATAGCAAATGAATTATTGTGCTAACTATTGTATGCCTAACATGGTGGAGCAGTGCAAACGCACATCCAATTCACTCAATAACAACTCTGTCTCACAATAAAGATCTTTGACTTTGACTTTGAGAATATGTAGTCCAAGTGACCTCAGCGCTGCCACTGACTAAGTCGTGGGAGTGGCGAATTTGTAAGCCAAGACTACTGTCGTACAACGACACGTAGAAGAATACCTCAATACTACTACTACTTATTACGAAGGTTAGGGAAGGAGACCTATTCTTGTAACGACATTAAGAAATAATTAATTATGTTACCTCTTCATAATTCCTCTGAGAGAAGCCCTGACGGAGCTCACACTAAGGTCTTGCGCAGTCTCCATGTAGTAAAATTTGATGTCCTGGAACATATAAATTACTAAATACAGAGCATAAGCATAGCATAATCAGCCCATAATGTTCCCACTGCTGGGACACACGGCCTCCTCTCTATGAGACGGAATGGGCTATAATCCACCACGCGGGCCCAGTGCGGGATGGTAGAAGTCAAATGTCTTCGAATTTTTGGTTCTCGGACATCCCGGTTTCCTCACGATGTTTTCCTTCACCGTTTTGAGAGCAGTGATGATGAAAAAAATTACACAAAGTAATGCGCCTGCCTGGGTTCCAACCCACGACTTACTGTGGGCCGCCACCACTGCGCCACCGCTGCTCTCTCTACATACAGAGAATTTAGTATTATTGTTTGGGATCCAGCAAAAATCCCGTAGACTTCAGAGTCAACCCATCATCTACCTTTCTCTCAGGCCGGCTTCTAGTTAAACCAGTTGCAGTTGAATACCAGTCTTTTACAAGGACGCACGTACATACGCAGTGATTCCAAAATAAATTCTGGTTAACACAATCTAGTAATGAGGAAACACGATTGCCCTTGACAAGACTTGTTGTCACACTTTCAAGCTTCGACTAAATAAGGTTTTAGTTCAGTAATAACGTAAAACATCAGGCCTGTAATCCTCGAAGGGTTGGGCAGAGGTGTAATATTGGTAGCTGTACCTTAAAGTCGACATCTCTGTCCAGCTTGAGCAGGGGAGCCTGGTCTCCAGCTATGATCTTGGTGAGCGGCGCCAGGTCTTCCACGTGTTTAGTAATGAAACCCAGCGATAACATAGAATCCTTTTCCTCACCGGTTCGGAACACCACACCTGGAAACGAAGCGTTTTTTTAGCTTTAGTAGGCTTAAATCACCTGATCGCCTTTTACAAAAACGGAGAGGAGAAGAAGGGATCAGGTATTGCAGTTCAGTGATCGTACAGACGCCAGCTCATCAAGCTACTACAATCTGTCAAATTCCTTTAATAGATTTTCAACTTTTATCGCTGAAGCATTAAGTTCATGGTTGATTGGGAAACTGGCGTCTATACATTAAATATTCAGTGTGACCTCCACGCGCAAAACAGTTACCATGAATATAGTGCATTTTTTTTTAATATAATAATCTTACAGCTATTGTCAAGAATCATGTGCTGAATTCATGGCACGGTAAGGGTCAAACACTATAATATAACACATGTATGCTAAGTAGCTAGAATATGGAGAATTTGGAGAAAAATAAAGACTTTCAAGATTATAACAGCTTCGAAAAAAATCAAAGAGTTCTGAGTGAAGTAAAACGAAGATACCTCTTGTGTTGGTGGTTCCAGGTGTGGGATGGTGTCCAAACATGCCGCAGTAGAACGCAGGCATACGAGTAGACCCACCAAGATCCGAACCTGCAATACTTATTCGTTAGTAAGAACTGGTAACATCATCAGACATCAGGGACCATATTTTGAAAGTAACATCATCAAAAGATCCGAGAATAATAGCCAATTGTAGCTACTTCGTAAACTACAAACTGAGAAAACCCATTGTCATTGCCCAATCCGGGAATTAAACCCAAGACTCCACATTCGGTAACCGCGCTAGGCATTTCCAAGACGGACTAGTTAAAAATTCTTTAACAGTTTTTGATCAGTCTTTGAAAAATGGGATGACCAGTATGAAGAAAACTTACATAAGCTGACGACAGAGGCACAGGACGCCGTGAGCGCGGCCTCCGCGCCGCTGGACCCGCCCGCCGTGCGCCCGCTGTGGTGCGGGTTATTCGTCGTGCCGTACACCATGTTGCGGGTCTCTTGCCTGTGGACAGAGAAATAGATTATATTCTACCTGCAATCTTGCCGAAAAAACTCACGACGGACTGTCTCCACAAATTATCTCCACGTAAAATTCATGTCTAAATTAAAACATCACAACAGCTCTCATTTTCGTTGAGTGTTTTGAGTTAGAACTCTCATTTTCTAAGAAAATCCGAGTTATCAAAGACTTTGACAACTTCGGTGAGGATCAGAACACAAAAACGTCGTATCAACTAAAATGCTGGACATGAGCCTCTAAGCCATCTCGCTGCGCCACAAAGCCCTCTGTCCTCCATCCTGCATCCAGTCTCAGCCATCTTTTTAAGATAGTCGGTCCATCAAGCTGGGGGCGTCTCCGCAGTTGAGGTGGCAGAGTTCTAGTCAAAGCTTTTTTGCCTCAAATATACGGTATCATCAACACAACGATAAAAGAAGAAGTCCGTTCAGTCGTATTTAATTGAATGGCGCGGTGGACCAAGATGAGCTCTGAATCAGGCCGCGTACTCAGTTTGAAAGAAGCGTATGATATGTCTTATACTACAGGCTCTTCCCATACTGATTCACTGCCTTCTAAATAGTTGAAAGGCTTACTTTTCTGGGGACTTACCAAACAAGCAGCTCAGGCAGATTAGTACAGGCTACGACGATGGCCCCAGCATCCTTCAACCTCTTAATAGCCTCGCTGTCCTCGGTCGCCACCTCATGGCGCCGAACCATGAGCCCCAACGTCATTGGCATGCCTTTTACTGCTTGGCTTTCCTTGGTTGTGAATGGAACACCTGGGAAAAAGAGGGGAGGGGGTTATATTTTGAGTCCAGCTTGAAACTAGCTATTGCAATTTAAAATAGAAGGTCATATTATGACGAAATGTATGTGTGTGCTCTTAGGCAGAATTCACACGTACCACTGCAGCTTATTGCAGTTGCGTTGTGGTAAAAACTACAAAATTTCGTTGTGGTTGAGTTGTCGCTAGAAGTTGCAGACAGACAGATCGACTGGCTTTCGTTGACGCTTTCGCATCGTTGCGTCGACGCAACATTATATTTGCAATGTGGCCGAACGCCAGTGCGCGGTGTCGCTGCGGGCTGCGACAGTTGATTTTTACGGGTGAATTATGTTATTAATACACTCGAGAGCAATGAATCCGGGTCACTTAAAGAATCCTAAAAATCTCGGAAACTAAAAATGCTAGGTTAATGCAATAAATTGTATTTAATAGACAATGTAATACTCCTTAAATGAAGGTATTAAAACTTCTTAGTTATTGTAAAGTTATATCATAAAAAAATCTAATTTGAAAAAGGGCCACTTTCGAAGATGGAACTACGAAATTACAGCATTTGGTTTTGCTTTTGTTTGTAATCTGTCATTTATGTGGGTACATAAACCATGTTGATAGTGCTCTATATTCATTATTCAAGCTGAAATTATGTCGCTTACGCCTGAAGAATGCACCAGAATACTTACAATGTTGGAAACCGGCCGGAGTCAGCGCGATACAGCCAGGACTGTCGGTGTGTCGCTGTCAACAGTACAATGAGTTCTCCGACGTTACGAAGAAACTGGTTCTAACCTACGCAGACCAGGAACGGGCAGAACCAGGTGTACCACAGCACGAGAAGACCGATACTTGGTGAACACCATGCTTCGAAATCGCTTTCTCACAGGAACTGAACTCACAAATCAGTTTCGACGCCTCGGAGGAAGTAACCCAAGTGCATGGACAGTAAGACGTCGGCTTGCTGAATCTAACTTGAAACCCCTTAGACCTGCAAACGGCCCTAAACTGGAGCGTGGGCATCGTATTTCAAGACTAAGATATGCCCAGAGCCACGTAAATTGGAGTATTGAAGATTGGTCAAAAGTTATGTTCTCCGACGAATCAAAATTTATGCTCTACAAGCACGATGGAAGACACAGAGTGTATCGAAGACCAGGGGAAAGATTCAAGCAAGCATGCATCGAAGAAAAAGTAGCCTACGGTGGTGGGTCTGTACTTGTGTGGGCCGGAATTTCTTCTGAAAGTCACACAGAGCTGGTGATCATAGAAAACGGCTCTTTAACTAGCGTAAGATACCTATGTGGAAGAAATCCTCAATGATCACGTTGGTCCATTTATGGTCAATTTAGGTGAGGATGCTATATTTATGCATGACAATGCCCGACCTCATACAGGTAGGATTGTGAATGACTACCTTCAAGAGATGAACATTACTCGTATGGAGTGGCCAGCGCGCAGCCCGGATATCAACCCGATCGAGCATGCTTGGGACGAGCTAGGCAGATGCGTAAAACAACGAAACCCTCCCCCAATCACGCTTCGTGAGCTCAAAATTGCTCTCACAGAGGAATGGGAGAATATTCCCCAAAATCGTATAAGGAACTTGGTGTACAGCATGCCAAACCGCGTAAACGCAGTAATGGAAGCACGAGGAGGCAATACGAAGTATTAAAATTCAAGAAAATCGTAATAAAGTTCAAAAATTTCATGTTTCCTATTTTTGTTTTAAGGAGAGATCAGCAGTTTTTTTCTTTATGTAATTTTGTGTTAATAAAATGTATGGCGACTCATATTTTTTTTACTTTCATTTAAGGAGTATTACATTGTCTATTAAATACAATTTATTGCATTAACCTATCATTTTTAGTTTCCGAGATTTTTAACATTCTTTAAGTGACCCGGATTCATTGCTCTCGAGTGTATTATTACAAATTAGTAACCAACCACGTGTTGTTGTTGTTATGTGGTTATGGTTGTGGTACATGTGAAACAAGCCTTACAACCGTTATGTGACATAATATTTTATTACATCGTTTTGAATGGACTTTGTTGTGAATCTTAAACTTTGACATGTTATGTTGTCCACAAAAAGTTGTTATTCGTGCCCGGCCCATAACTTATGTAAGAAACAATTGATGATCTAAGAGTCTTCATTGCGTCTTGCGCCTTTTGCTGTACGGCACCAACATGTGAAACTCTCGATCTCATAAGGGTTAAATATTCTAACAACGAATATAGGCATTCTCGATCAGTAAATTTAAGTACTAAGTACGCAAAGTGGTGACTCTTCACCATCACGGGAATTGTAGTGAGTGTTATGTGAATTGTGAAGTTCCTTGTATACTAAATCATGAGGTACTCCACTCAGTGATCTGCTGACTACCTATTTTGAAAGGCTACATACCCAACAATGGTTTCTTGTTAAACTCTTCTTCCGATAGCCCGTTGGCGATGAGGGCATCCACTTCTTTTGCCTCAGCCAGTGCTGCATCATATCGGTCCTTGGCAATCGCATTTATCACTGGGTTGACCTGGAAACATGCATAATCTTATGTTTTTCTAACAATAAATTGTACCCGACTGAAGTGGCAGCGAGCTGGTCATAGAGGAATGAATAGTTTGTCCATCCATGTACTTACACCTTAAAAAGGTATTGGGACAGACTAGAAGCGGGAGGCGTAGAGCAGGGTGCTGTGGTACACCAGCCACCGCTCGGGAAAGAAAGGCCAATGAGCAGTGATATACTGTGTTTATTGACTAGCTTATGTAGCTGTTGCACATACGCAACAGCTACATCAATATCAACTGTTGTTCAGTGCCGGATCAGCCACGAAGCAAGAGTAGCAAATGCGGCGGGCCCCGCGCATTTGGGGGCCCCGCGCACCAACGTTTTCTGACCATAAAAAAAGTATTATTTATATATTAGATTTAGTCACAATTACCAAGAAGAAAATATTTGCATCAAAATGATCAACTATAATTTTATTTTTCTATCTGCTGGTAAATCATCTATCATCATCATCATCATCATCAATAAAAAAAAAAACATGTTTCGCACCGCAGTACACGCAAGTTGGCAATACTGCTAAACAAAACGGGGAATTCCCTAATATTTTCTCCTTGCTAGTCGTAATAACCCGACCGATTTGAAAAGGGTTATATTGACTACCAATCGAGGAGGATTGATCGATATTTACGTTTGAATGATAATAATAGTACTTTCGATATGAACCATTCTTGAGAAAAGTGGTTTCGTAATTGTGTTGAGTATTGTTTTCTTACATAATATAGCGGTGCAACCGATTTTATTAAGTATTCAGTTATCTCTTAAAATATACTAAATAGATCAGTGTTCTTACGAAGAGAAAAATATTCAACGATATGACGATATGCAGGTCGGATTGCGCGGCACGCTAGCATTAATGATCTCATCCGTCGTGCTCTTGCCACCGCCGGGGTGCCAGCTGTCTTAGAACCCAATGGCTTGGCACGCGTCGATGGGAAGAGACCAGATGGTATGACCATAATGCCATGGAAGTTGGGTAGGCCTTTGGTGTGGGACGCAACTTGCGTCGACACCCTTGCGCCATCCCATCTTCCTAGCACAGTGGGCTGCGCTGGGGCGGCTGCTGCAGGTGCTGAAAACCTCAAACGGCGCAAATACAATAATTTAATTGGTAGTTATGTGTTTGAGCCGTTTGGGGTTGAAACACTAGGGCCATGGGGTCCGAGTGCCCACCTAGTTTTTCGGGAAATCGCCAAGCGGTTGGTCGACTCTTCACGTGACCAGAGGGCGGGCCTATTTTTTGGCCAAAGAATCAGCATTGCCATCCAACGTGGTAATGCTGCCAGCCTTCTGGGCACTTTTCCTGTTGACAGCGATGCGGACGAATTTTTGGATGCCCTGTAACCCTTTTATACTTGTACATATTTATTTCTATTATAGTTTTGTAGTTTGTAAATAATTAATATTTTGATTAAAGAATAAAAGCTGTTCAACGATAATAACTGTGCTTAAGGTAAGATATTTTTAAGTTAAAATAAAAAAATATTATTACTTTTCACTCTGAGCAGTTGCTGGGTTCATCTGAAAGATCTGACCGTAGCCAACCTTATAAAATAACAATTAATTGTGTTTTTTTTAATTATCTGATTGGATGTCCGTGTCTCCATTCGCATGGAAAGTGCTGAGTGTTTATTATGTTATTTCTTAAGAAGGGATATACATACTTATGATACTTATACTGTATACGGGTGGGCCAGGTCGTAGATTTGATTTTTATCAGACCCACAAAGACAGTAAGCACCATTTCGGTTTTTACCCGACTGCGCGACGCAAAGGAGGAACAATGCAGAACAGAACGACTCACAGTCGGGGCCCCTGCCTTGGGAAGATTTGATTGGTAAAATTTGAATGGGCCCCGACTGTGAGTCGTTCTGTTCTGCATTAGAATTTATGATTTGTTTTATGTGTGTATCGATTATAAAACTATTTCAATTGTGTAGTTATTTATTATAACTTAACAGAATTCTAAACTAATGGGCTTGTTTCTTTCTTTTTAGTTTTTATTTAAGTTACTTTTTCACGTATTTTTTAAAATTAGTGATTACGCAGTCGGGTTTTTTGTTTTTCTTTAAATTGTTTTTTTGCTAATACATTTACTTCGTAATAGGTAAAATTACTTACATAATGTTATTAAAATATTGGCGTATTCACATGCATACTATTGAAAATACATGAAAATTGGTTAAAAACAAAAAACAAGACGTTTTTTTTTGTAATTGTTTTTTATCGAAGAAATTTTATGATTTTATTCAGAACAGTTTTTTTAAATATGCTCTTGTATCTAGAATATTTTGTAATATGTACTAACCTAAATATTTTTTAGAGTCTATGTGGTTTGTTAAATACGGTCGGATTTTTCTCGTAAAATAAATGGAGCGTTAGCTGCGATCCTGCCTGCTGCGTCAAGTTCGATTTTGATTATTCTGAACATTAATTTATAAAATTGATTAATCGTAGGTAATATGAGCAGCAGATCAAGAGATACTGGCCGACACTACGCTTCAGGAAGTGCAAAGCTTAAGGCAAAAGATGAAAAATAACAAAAAAAAACGAAGCTGTTATATCAAAATTCTTTACAATCTTGTTTCCCGAACGTTGAAATTGCTTTGCGCATTTATTTGTCTCTCATGATCACCAACTGCAGTGGTGAACGATCTTTCTCAACATTAAAACGTGTTAAAAATGAATTGAAGAACACGATGAGCCAACAACGTCTTAATCTTGAAAATGATTTACTCCGAGAAGTCGATATCAACAGCATTATTTATAAATTTGCCCAAATTAAATCAAGAAACGTTTGTTTGTAACAGTTTTGTTTTATTATAATACCATAAACTCGATAAGTACCTAACCTAAAACAGTCTAAGGGCCCCTTGGTAGAATTTGCTACAGGCCCCGCGCTGGCTTAATCCGGCACTGCTGTTGTTGCATCAATATCAACTTGGTAGATAGATGTACTATGTACATACTTATAGCCACTTCTCGATAACAAACGAAAATCACGGAAAATGATCAATGAAGCGCAATGGAGCAATGAATCGATTACAAGTAACAGACTCAGTCAATTGTTTATGTTACAATACCAATCGAACTGCCAAACAAGTAGTTAGGTAACAGAAGTTCTTCGAAAAAATAATGATTGAACCACAGACATATAAATAGTAGGATTGAACTTAACCGTTGGACCGTACAGTTAGCAACGAAGTTGCTGACCAAGTAAAAAATATATGTTTTTTTTTAAGTGGACAGGTTCTGGACGATGTACCTACTATGAGTCGGTGTCCCTTCAACCCTGTTTAATTACTTTGTTCTAGTGGGTATTGTAGGTATTTTGAAAAGGATACTGACTCAAGCTGTTCATCAGATGTTCCCACGAAATAATCATGCAAAATCACTAAAATAAACGCGATTTCTCACCTCCTTAATCCTCTCAACGACAGCTCGAACCAGATCTTCTGACCTCAACTTCTTCTGTCTGATCTTCGCGGCGAGTGCTGTAGCACTCTCGGTAAGTATAGCATGCTTCTGGAGATCAAGAGCCGGTATTTCTTTGTTGTGGCAGTTCCAGAAGAGAGCGAAGATGCCGTCGATTGTAAGGTCGAACATCAGGCGGATGTACAGGAGTATTGTTTTGCATAGTTTCCCCATGGCCGTGTGCTGGTTTTTTTTACCTGTTGGAATTAAATTGAGAGTTAGCGTGTTTTTTAAGGTCGAATCACTTGTGTTTATGTCTGTCCGTCTGTCACAGCCAATCTGCTCCGAATCTACTGGACCGATTCAACTGATTGTGAATATATATTCAAAATTCATTGATTTAAGAAAGACGTCCAAGACCACGTTTAGGCCAGCACACCATCAAAGCGGAGATGACTGGGGAGGTGACGTGCGGAAACCGGCCAATCACAATGGTAGAAATGGACATAGGGTCTCTCGTCTCTCCTGTGATTGGTCGAATCTGGCATATCTCTTCTCCGTGTTGAACGGACGGACTCTCCGTGCCCGTGCACGGACTCTCCGTGCCTAAACAATTGCGAGACATCTCCTCTCCTCGTTGGTTCCACTAAAGCTAAGCGGAGACGAGAAGTGTAAATAACGTATTCTATTGTCGCCGCTTTGGTGGAGTCCGGCCCATAACCTGAAGATCGACTCGAACGGCTGTTATTATTTAACCACGACCCACGAGCTCCTCGAGGCACCTACTTAATTGTACTTATTAGGTGACAAAGCTTTTGTTGCAAGCATGGGAATTTTGTATTTCAGTCTGCACAACAAAAATCGAGCAAAAACATACACATTACGGTAAGTAATGTGTAGGTACGAGGTGGTGGGTGCTCAACCGCTAAACAATGCTTCATACCGACTAATTTGCATCTGACTTTGACCCGCGTCCTTGTTGGAATGGTTATTATTGTTTTAAGTAATTATAAACATTCTGTATGTTGTTGTAATCTTGTTTCTTGTTCTATAAGTTGTGTTTTCTAGTCCAGGTTTGGTATCAAAGAAACAGACAACAACAAGAATAATCTATTCTACATCTGAACTCTGGACTACCAGATCAAAAGACATCTGCGATCTTTGATGAACTGTTGAAACTCTAATATCATAATTATAATGTCACTATTCTAAGTGATGACTACACACTGAGATGATGAAATCGGTAGTAACCAAAAGTTCAGTCGTCAGAGGGCCTATAGTAACTGCAGGCAACTATGACGAAACATGGCTACTGAAGCTGCTTGGACTTCAACCACTCGATATGGAATTTTACGAAGGGTACAGTGATAAGAGACGGCTTTATTAGTCACATCAGTTTAGACGGTGGGAGTTTAAGTGATGAGTAGCTTCCAACCTTCATCGAAATTAGGTATTTTTTTAATACAAAATCGATTGGATTGCAGACTTAAACCAAAACCTGTGTAAAAGACAAGATCAAACTAAATTAGGAACAAAACTCAAAAAAGTAGGTAGGTACTACAGCAACATAGCACAAAAAGCTATAGTACAGCGTCATCTATGCCACGAATAAAGAACTTCCATCAAATTCCTGGCGATAATTATGTTCTGATTATGACGACGATTAGAAAAACCTGACAACAACTGTCCGGTATTAGCTCATCAGACGCAACACTCGTCTGGTCGGAAAATCCTTGGTTTTCTATGGGGATGAAGTACTTTATACCCTGTTCTTCATAACCCTATACTTTATTCACGACGTGCAAGCTGATACCTTTTTTTTTCGTTTCTGTCCTGTTGTATTTATAATATTTGATGCGCTATATGATTATTGTTATTTCTTTTGTTTTGTATGCACGTCATGTCCCTGCTTCTATGAACATGCTGGGCATCGATATCCTAAATGTCTATGGAGTTACAGTTGTATACAGTTTGTCACTCGTAATTATCCATAGCTTCGATTACTGGGTAAAAAACTGATCTGCCAAAAAGAAAAACGTTCTTTGATGTCTCAAAAATCGACAGGTTTGCTCCTTTTACTTCTTTTCTCTAATCTCCACTTTTTTATTGTTTTTAAGCCCCGACTCAAAGAGGGGTGTTATAAGTTTGAGGTGTACTGTACCTCTTGGACATGTGTAACTGTGTGTGTGTCTGTGGCATAATAGCTACTGAACGGGTGAACCGATTCTGATTATGTTTTTTTCGTTAGAAAGGTGTGTTTTGCCGGCTGCGTTTGTATATTTTGCCGCCCGGATTTGTTGAATCAGACTGACCAGAAAAAGTGAGCAGCACACCTTATAAAACACTCCGTTTTTGTAAAGATTTATTCGAAAGTCATAATTATTTTGGTAAAGAAAGTTGTGTCAGCATCAGCACTCTACAACAAGTGGTTATGCTCAAATGTGCCTCGATGCATGACAGTATGTTTTACGCAAGACGCAAGGTAGGCGGTTCGACGACCGACTTAGGTAATTGTGCTCATTTGGAAAGTTCTCAGCTTGCATAAGCGCTATTATAGAGCGATTTAGAAAAAAACTGAGGGGTTTTTTGGCCTGAATTGTGAAAAAAGTACCTATATCATGAATTAAAAATTAAATCAAATCAAAAATGTATTTCTATAATATGGGTAGATAGGTGGTACGGTGCACACATGTTACACTACTTAAAACGATAAAAATCCCCAATAATCCTCATATTTACCATTTCTGATTTGCGAAACTTAAAATAACTTAATAATAATTGAAGACCTTGTTCCTGATGTTACTATTTTCTATAGGAATATGTGCAGGTAAAGATGAATAAAGGAAAATACTCTTGTATCATCTAATTGTCTACTTAAGTAGGTACGTAAGTATTTAATTTACTGCCTCTGCTAAAGAGGGTATGTCAGAATCTTTTAATGAGCGGCGTTCTATAGTCTGTCTACCCCCATTGTAAAAAGGACTGCGTAAGCGTACTTAGTTTATGTATGTATGTACCTATGTCTCGGCTAATTAGGTACGTAATCAAAGCTTGGTTATCGAGAGACGGTAGCAGTAGTGTTGGCAGACCAACAGCCAGATGGTTTGAAGAGATACTGAAAACGCGAAGACCTGGTTGAGACTCGCGCAGACCAGCCCGCGTAAAATGACAGATCAACAAAAGAAATCGATCATTTTGTCGATTCTTCCGTCGACAAAATGTTTCACCGTTTCTACGGTGGTCACACTACGCGTGCAGAAAAGACTTAAACAAAAGAGAGGAGGCCTATACCCAATGATGATGATGGTGAATCAAAACTTTAAGCCTGCAGTTGTAAAATAACTTGATATTACATTCATGATATTTTACATATGGTTTCCATTCAAGGTAAACAAGGTAAACAAGTTGTAAGTTGTTCGATACGTACAACCTGTTACATGACTGCCTAGGTAGTTAAGTCATTATTATGTGTGTAGCACATAGCGCGAAAATCATCATTTTTTTCTTAAATTTAACACAGGTTCTCAGACGAATTTTAAATGAATTACCTGGTAATTGGAGTAATTACGTAAATTACCAGATTACCTACCTACTAAAAATGCATAGCATTTTTTTTAAATCAAAATAACATTTTACACAACTTTTTAATACCACGGGTAAAGGAGAACTACCGACAATGTAGGTGTGTATGTGCTTTGTCTAAATAACCACTAATGGCAGAGTTATGTCATGTTTTTTTTTTTATCTTGTTTAATTTTGCTAATCAAATTCGCAAAAAAAGAGATTCCCAGTGCGGCTCTACGACCTCAAGTGAACTTGAACCTCAATACAGGGTGCGTAAAAAAATAAACATTCCTGAGAGATTAAAAATTGAACATCCATAAAAAAACAACCACCCATCCCAGCGATTTAGATCACATAGGATGTCAAAACCTATGCTTTTTTATATCAAAGTACCTAATCCTTCTTTAGAGGGATCATCATCTGCTTGGCCTCTTCCCAACTATGTTTGTGTTGACTTCCAGTCTACCCGAATGAAAGTGAATAATGAAAGATGCCAAAATGCTCTATAAAATACTGATAGTACCTATAACTTCGCTCTTCGCCACTGATACCTATGTAAATAAACAAACTATTGGTAACATGTGATTTAACTAAGTCGACTTTTTTGTATGGATTTATAAGAAAGTAAAAACGATTTGTAAGTCGTATTTCGTATTTTTTTTCACATCGTGCATAGATTTGTTATGCACCTAAGCTCGATTCTGTTTTTATAGTTTCTTCCATAGTTAGCTATTTACATGTTTAAGCCTTCCTTTTACTAGCGTTGCCATCCGTCCGGATAAATCCGGACAGTGTTGGGCTTTTTGACCTCTTGTCCGGGCCTTTGACTGCGTCCGGCCCGTCCGGCTTTTGTTAGGCTTTTTATTTTCATACTTTCATCGCGTTGTTCTTTCAAAAGTCAATTCAAGTTTACGAAAAGTTGATGATCCAGATCGAGTGACAGCTTTAAAAAAAAAACGTTAAAAGCTATGCGATCTTGGACGGTGGACCGAAAACTTGTAGGTACAAAGATAGAGCAAACATTTCCAATGGATGACCTTAAAAATAATCTTCGTGAATGGAGTGAAGTGAAGAACTATAAATATTTTAGGACAAAGAATCCTTTTTTTAGAGTCTGGCCTTGGGACCCATAAATTCAGTTTTTTTAGCGGGTAAGTCCGCCTTTTGGCTGTTAGAGATGCTAACGCTATAAATACCTATAGTAGGTACCTATGACTAAGGCTTGATACCTAAACCATTAGAATGCTAATGTTGTGGAAAACATTTTACATTACGCCTGCTAATAAAATCAGTTAAGTTTACTTACTTGTTTATTTACATCACAAACTCGTGTCATTGTCATTGATTAGAATACCTCAATGATAGATAAGTTAATAATTTTATTAATCTCTCAAAGATTATTGTTGACCATTCTGGCATCGTGATGCTACAATTAATTACCTAATTAAAATAACTGTACATTCGGTAACATTAAGTTGATTGCAATACAATTAAAAATACTTTAGAACCTTCAAATAAAATTAAAAAAATACAAACGTACGTATCCAAAAGTACCGGTACCCGCGCAATTGTAGATCAACTATGAATATGACAGATAAACTCCCTCCAAAATTAAACACAACTTTTTTTAAAATCACAAATGTTTGCGCGCGTGCATACAGCCGCGGGTTTCGGACACAACTAAATATTATGTGAGTGAGTTGCTGTCTTGATCATTTCATTACATTATAATTTTTAGGTAGATCGTGCATTCGTTGACCTTTGTCCAGCTCGTGCTCGTCTTAAGTAATCATATTTCGATTCCGGCCGGTGCGCGGTGATTCGGTTTTAAAGCGAATTCAAAACATTGTGCTGCCGGTAATAGATAGAACTTAGTTATCAGTGTTTTATCACGATCATAGGTTAAACAGACTCAATAATCATAAACTCTAATCTTAAGAGAGCGATATAAAACCAGATTTTTGTTGAGTACCTACCTACTTTTACTTACCTGGAAATACAATTAGGTAAGTGTATTTTTTTCTTCGGTAAAATGACATGTTCCAGTTTTGACTGCAATCTCATTTCCAAATCGTACCCTGTAAGTACCTATATAAATAAGTATTAAGTCCAAGATTGTCTGGCAAAATCGTTAACTTTAGTCTACAGACTAAAGGAAACCAGTTTTGTAGGAATTTCTCGTACGCTGTGAGGTCTAGGGCTTGAACCAAGGCTAAAAATGTACCTCAATCCTCTTGTAATAATACGGTTCACCTGGGTTGGGCTGTTCGGCATATGATTAGCTGCTTATTTGCTGCAATGAATGGCATAATAACATATACATATAACATAACATCACGCCTGTAATCCTCGAAGGGGGCAGAGTTGTACCTAATAGTATACCCACATTTCGCCAGTTATGTTTGAAGTCCCATGAAATAGGGGGCGACCCTATTACCACCAACCGGTCACAAATCCAGAGTCGTTGGCTACTCCTGAGAAATTTCTGATGGAAAAACCCAATAACACTTTAATTAATTGTACCTATGTATTTAGCGTAAGTCGAGGTCCTTGAAGATTAAACTATTGTGATGCAAAGAATAGGTTTAATAAGAACTGGTACCAGCATACTGAAATTGAAAAAAAAACACGTCGTGGAGATAGGTGAATTTCCTCTTTGCTCCAGATCCTCGGAAAACGAAGTTCACCGATGTCAAGATAGAAAGGCCCACACTAAGTTTTTTACCAAGTATGGTGATCTATCCCACAAGATATTAGGCAATTTTGATGTGTGAAGATGATAGGTGGCATTCCTGAGGACTCTGGGATAAACTGGGGTTGCTGCCCAAGTTTAATTGAATTTTGGGGGTATTTCTTAGTAGCAACCCATATATAGCATATGGATTTGTGATTGTGCCTGGTTAATCACTCGTCCCCATACCTACATTAATTTATTAAAGTTAAAACATAAAATAACGAAATATGGACCAATTACTGACGCTGGTCAAGAAGCCGCTAACCTAAAGTGGGCCTGGGACCTGGGCTGGCCACGTGTGCCACATACCAAATAAGCTGTGGGCCAAAATAGCCATTTCTGGAGCCCTAACTCAGCCAGAAGGTGTCGTGGCAGACTTCATAAAAGATAACAGGGCGAGCTGGACAAAACCAACGACCAGGGGCCCAATTCTGCTATTACAATAGTGTCAGAATGGTCTGTCATTGATTTCATAATTGTTGATTTTGACTTGTCAAAACTTGTCAAAATCAACAATTATGAAATCAATGACAGACCATTCTGACACTATTGTCGTCTATTGTAATAGCAGAATTGGGCCCCTGTACTTCACATTTGTCCTAGATGGAAAAAAATGGAAGTCATGGGGAGAGGGTTTTGGCCTTTGATATCTTAACTGCTTACTACTGCGGGGAATACAGGCGTGATGTTATGCTTTGTTTTCCTTATTTTTCATATCGACTGCAGACAACAAACGATCCACCCGCGCTTAGATAGTAGAAAGTCAAACTTAACATAGGTAAATGACCGCATAGAAGCATTTGCCTTAGTGCGGAACAATATTCTACTCAGATGACGGATAAGCACAACAATTTGCAATATAAACCAGATTATAATTAATTTATTATACTTTCCTAGCAAGTAATTAAGATTCTCTTAGTAAGTGTTTTAATAAAAAGATTATCGTGATGTGTGCTATGCACAAAATGTTGGAAAGCTAATTTCTTTTTCTATAGGCACTCACTTATGAAAGAGTTTGGTACAGGAACTTTAACCTTTATTTTTTTTTGTCTTTCATTCTTCGTAAACGATAAAAATCAGCTGTCATGTTCAAAAATGACATTTATTTGACAAATGACAGCAAAACAATAATAGCAACCGTAGCAACAATCGCTTAGTTGCTAAATGAAATCTTTGTCCCAATTTCTGAATTATTAAATGTATCAATTAAAATTAGAAAGAACGTAGATGTGACTATAAAAACTAATCATCTGAAGTATATTAATATTGGAATTATTGTTTACAAAGTTGTGACTGCTCAACTTCAAACATAAAACGAGATCGCAATATCAAAGTCCACAAGAAATATCTATGATAAAGTTTAGTGTATAATAGAAAGTTACTGCATATTACACCTTTCACATCTCCGCCGATTCCGTGCCGTGTACACTACGCTAGCGTAAGCGGAATTTGAAACGAACTGAATTTTATCAGCATAGAGCTCAGTGTGCTGTAAATAAACGCAGTGTAGTTGAATAAAATTAACATAATCAAATGTATCGAGAGTGTTAAACAAGCGATGAGCATTACAAAAAGCGACAAAACAGCAAATATTGAGGTGAGAATCATACTTTAGTTTATTAAAATGTAAGAATAAATAAAATTTGAATATAGAATTTATCTATGCTCATAAAAAAAAAACAAACGCAGAATGCAGACCTAGCCTAACTTTTGTCCTTGCACTTGCATAGGGCAATGATCTTTACTCCTTACAACCTGTTTCAGCGGGAAGGTTCCTTACCTAGCTTATACCTCTTTACTTTTGTAAGTTTGAGACAATGGATAGAAGCATTTTAACACAACTCAGGTCATTACTAAGCAAATTATAGTCATTGAATGTGTATGTTATTCATTATTATCTGTGGTATATTGATCAGTATTAGTTCTGTAGTTATCGGATAGTGGTGTGTCATTATTTAATTGTTTGAATTTGTTGAAGGTAGGTAATTAAATATATTTCGCAGTCACTTATTTTATTGTTTTCAGGTCAGTGGTTACTTATTTGAATGTTGAATCTCATTCTCTTTATAGAGTAAAATTATAAAATTATTTGTACTTTTAATAGTTGTTATAGAATTAAATATCTTGCAGTCATGTATTGTATAGTGCTAATCAATATTAAATAGTGGCATAAATTATATCTGTACACATAAGTACTGGGGGTCTAAAATGGCCGCTTTAGCAGAATCATAATAGGATAATAATATAAATTATGTTTCATTTCGTAAAATGGTCACTAGGTGACACTTCATAATAGTAGGTACGTCTATGACCATTTTAAGAATTTAAATGTAAGTAATTCCTATTATTATTCTGCTAAAGCGGCCATTTTAGACCCCCTGCTCTTCAGTATAAAGAATAATACCATTTTTCGGTCGGACCTAGTACTGCACTATACAAAAACAGCATTTTTGTAATGGCTCCAAAGGTCTATAATAAATTACCAAAATGTATAAGGACTGAAGATAGTGTCCGCAAATTCAAAAGAAAATTGTATTTATTTCTAATTGATAAGACGTACTACTCTATCGAGGAATTTTTAAATGACAAAAAATGACATTGCTAGCCTTTTATTATATTTGAACATTGACATACATGTAAAAATAAATTGTTATTGATGAATTATTAATAATACATTTAATTGACATTATTTACAAAATTATAAAATATGACATTACGAGCATTTTATATAATTTACCATTGACTTACATGTAAAAATAAATTCTAATTGATTCCTCATTTAATAATAGTACGCTGAATTCACATTATTTATTCGAACTCCACTTTGTGTTACAGATACAGACATTTTATTAAAAAGGTAATATTTGTACACCAATTACATTGGTAGGACGCAGAGCTCGACTAAAATGTATACATAAGACCTTTATTATAATACCTGTGTTCACAAATAAAGATTGATTTGATTTGATTTGATTTTTCTGTGATCACCTTCTTGTACTGCTATTCTTTTTGTTTTAGAAATCTTTTATAATTTAACCTACAGTTATAATAATACGGTTTCATTACATGTACTTCCTTAAGATTTAATAATAACATGATGACTAATTAAAATTCCTCATAAGTCTTTTGTGTAAAAATATGTACGTTGGATTATTTATAATTGCCAGATTGGAACTATCTTTACAACTCAATAATAATCTCTCTTAACTTACAGTCAATTGACTGTATTTATTGCATAATATGATAAAGACCGCACCTGGTGTACTTTTATTATGATTTCTTGAAATTTCATTTTAATCTTTGTGTAGTATTTAACATTTGTTGGTTGTTTAATTTTAAAATATCACTTGATAGGCAATGATATAAAACCGAAGTTAGAGAATCTTAAAAAAAATAATACTAAAAGTCAAGAAAACTGAATGCCGCTTAACGCTATCTTAGTTTAAATCCAAAATAATAAAAACGTCTTATATTTGTAATTTCAATTCCAACAGCATCAGAAAAATAAACCCAGAAAGATATTCTTCGGCATGGTTTCCAATATGATCAAGCACGTGTTCCTGATCTTCCGTACCTACCTGGACCTGTTCATCGACTTGGTCTATGGTTACTTTTGGGAAGGCAAGCGGAAGGCCATACCAGACTTGGAGAAGAAACATACTATCCTCGCAGAGAGTGCGGTGACTTTGGCTGCGAAGATCAGGAATAAGGAGTTGAAGTCTGAGGATTTGGTTAAAGCTTGCATTGAGAGGATTAAGCAAGTAAGTGTTGCGAGTTCGTTTCTTCCCTTATCACTAACATTAGGCATTACTTAATTGGATGCCTAAATAAAAGTGTGGTGTTGAATTTTCAACTTTAAGCTCAGCACCAATAGTTGTAGTTTGAACACTAACAGTGTCAAATTCAAATTGAAATAGTTTATTTGTAGAACATAGGTAAACAAAAGTACAGATGTCAATATTAATAAAATTAACGCTATGTCTTGCCATAACGGCGTACAAATATTCTATTTATAATTCATTGAATAATTTAAGAATAATTGGTAAAAATTACAAAACCAGTCAAAAGTAATAGTAAAACTCAATTATAACAATAAAAAATATATGTTCCATTAATTAATTAAAATGACAATAAATTTATCTAGATAACAAAACATTAAATTAAATTAGATTAAATAAAACAATTCAATTATTTACAAATAAACAGAAAATAAAACATTTAATGGAAAGTAAATAAAACGTCATTATATTACAATTTATCTTAAAGGTACTCATTGACTGTGTAATAAGGTTTTTCGCCTAGTAAATTAAGAAGAGCCTTTTTAAAATAGTGTATGCTGTCAAGATTTCTTATACTTATTATATAACTTGGGTGCCATTCCCAAAAAGCTTTTTGAGAACCTAGAGTGCAGTCTTGTGTGGAATAATTGGTGACGTTAAGCTGGTGGGTACCAAGCTGCATAGTTTGGCCCACCGGCGCAAGGTTGCATGTCTGTCGGTCTTTTACAGGCTGTACTTCGGTGAGAGTGCACAAGAGCTCCACGAGATCATTCCACCATCTCCCTTCTTCCATCGGGAGTCCAGACGTACTGCGGGTCATCCATTCCTTGTCGATGTTCCACACATTCGCACGAAGCGCTTCGCGACATCGTTTATTATGCGCACAGCCAAGGAGTGGAATTCCCTGCCTTCGTCAGTGTTCCCAAGTTCATATGACCCCAATCTATTTAAGTCGCGAGTTAATAGGCTTCTTCTCGGTAAGCTCGTTCCATCGTCGACCTCATCTCTGTCCTCAGGACTAGATTGAGGTCAAGAGTAGACCCATATAATATTTTAAAAAAATACCACATATCTCTCTATTGCGTCGTTTCGATCTAAGGCCCGTATTACAGAACGTCACTCAATACTCAAGCATCATTTAAAACTAGTTTCAACCAATCAAATGGCTTGAATCTAGTTTTAAATGATGCTTGAGTATTGAGTGACGTTCTGTAATACGGGTATTAGTGTTTGAAATAAATGCAAGTTTGATTTTGCAAATACTGCTGTCTCATAGATGTACATACTGGGCAAAGTGAGAAGTTTATATTGACAAAAAAATTGCCTACAACTATCAGTGTTTTTCAGCTTAAATACAGCACGCACACATTTCTTTTGAGCTTTGAACGCAGTGTTTTCGTCAGTGGAATTTCCCCAACACATTAATTCCAAAACGTAGCTTTGATGACACATACGCTTTGTACACGGGGCAAACTTAATCGGTTTGCAGGGCACACCACAAAGATGTTGGTGTGCGTAAAATCAACTGGTGTATTACTTCGCCTATTTATTAGTGTTTGCTACCCGTTGTCCACGCACACACAATAAAATTTCTTGTCACTAATGTTGCAGGGAATATGACGCATAAATTTAGCTTATCATACAATCGTCTCCGTGGCGCATTAGTCGAGCGTGCGATAAATAATTACTTACTGCGCCGGCGCCGTAGGATCGAATCCGACTGCCAACAGCATAATGTTTTTGTATGTTTTAATAAAATATTTTACATTTGTTTGTTCAATTTATTGCTTAACTATTAGCAAGTCTCTTTATATTTGGGTTAGAATGTATTAGTTGTCTACCCTCTAAAAATGACAAATCATGTTTAAGTTAGTAGTTTAAGTTCATCGTCATAATGCTATTGACTATTGGGGTTTCGTTACGTTTTTAGACATTATACCCTGCGTTTTTTGAGAAGTGCTTTTATTTGTGAATCAATATGAATCATTGAACCACACTTTTATGAGCTGAAATAATTCTTTTGCATGAGCAAAATGTTTCAATTAGTGAAATTGCGAGACGTTTAAAGATATCGGTGAGTAACAAAATGTTATTATGATGTTTAGAAGTTTAATATGTTTAAATAATCCACATGTTATTGATTGTTGTTTTTTGTAACAATATTTTATTATTGTTCACAGAGAAGGACTGTGCAATTGTGGGTCCATCGTTATGCAGATTCGGGAAGCATTGATCCTTGCCGACCGGGACCAAAGGCTGGATTTGCATTCACAGATTGGCATCTGATATAGTTGCTACGCATACCGCTGAGCCCTTCCTCACTACTCGTTCCACGGCAACTAAACATGACGTGACATTACAAACTGTACGAAACCACTTGCGAGCAGCTGGTGTGAAATGTTGTAGGCCAGCCAAGAAAATTTGAATGTCAGATATTCACAGGCAAAACCGGGTACGCTTCGCAAGAGAATATTTAGATTTTGATTGGTGCAATAATATAGTTATATTTAGAGATGAAAAATGTTTTAAATCAGACAAGGACGGTCGCAAAATATTGTGGCGAAAAGATGGTGAGCGCTATCATAAAAAAAAATATTCTTCCATGCAGGTCTAGTGGAGACATTTACTTCGTGCATGAATAAGTCATAGATAGCGAAGGCGCACCAATAGGATATTAATAAAAATATCAGGGGGTAATTCGATTTGTTTTATGTTTGCTTATTGTTAGTGAGATAACAATTTAGGATACCTGTATCTTAATATCTATCTTATTAACATGTTTATTCATTTCACTAATAAATAAATTACCCACTTGAATAAGAAAAGTAACGTTATTTCTTGTCCGACTTAGAATATTTGTCATGCACAAAACTTTTTAATTTGTGATTATAATATAAAAAAAAACCTAGTCAATAAATGTTGTTGATTTCTTAATACAAATTGTTTAATTTTTACTTCCATATTTTTTTTCGAATAATGTTCTTATTATCAGGTAAATTACAATAAAAATTCAACAAAATGAAAATAAAAGTTTTTTAATAATGCAAAAAGTTGACGCCAGCGGCGCAGATTCGATCCTACGACACTTGATTTACCAGCCGAATGATTACACATCTATGCCACGACACCGGTTAGTCATAGGGTTAAATTGATGCTTCATATTCTTTACCTCATATTATACATATACTATAGTGAAGCAAACACTAACAAATAGGCGAAGTAATACACCAGTTGATTTTACGCACACCAACATCTTTGTGGTGTGCCCTGCAAACCGATTAAGTTTGCTTTGTGTACCTAAGCTATCAAAACTATAGACTCATTTGATATTCTCGCAAGATTGTAAAGTGTAATGATGTTTGGGTTTAATTTGGGTGGCGCCTATTTGTAAGTGACAAACGTTAATAATGCCTCATTGATTATGTTACTTTGGACTTGCGAAGGCGAATAATGAGTGTGGGTTCCTGGGATTGGAAAAATTTTACTGGAGAATTCTCAGTAGCAGCTGGTAATCTCGATTTGTGCTGAGTTAATAGCTCCACTGCCTCGTTGGTCTAGTGGCCGCAATCGCGACTGCTGAGCATGAGATCCTGCGTTCGATTCTCGGGTCGGGCAAATTGTTATTGGGTTTTTCCATCAGGGGATTTTCTCAGTAGCAGCCTCGGAGTCTGAGCCCGCTATTACATGGGACTTAAACGTAACTAACGAAATGTGGATGTACTATGAGGTACTCGATTTTATCCCATGTTTAAGTTAACATTCACCTTTATCTGACAGTGAAAATGTTATCATTTTCTTCATATAATTAAGATAAGTATCATTTAATCAATAAAAACATTATATATCAGTAATAAAACATGCTTGGGGTAGAAACTAGCGACACGGTATCGCGTCTAGAAGTCGCCATATTGGCTTGTCGCCATTGCCAGCCATGTATTTCGTCGGTTACCCATGATCATAACATAATCACGCCTGTAATCCCCGGAGGGTTAGGCAGAGGTGTACCTAATAGTACTCCCACATTTTGCCAGTTATGTTTAAGTTTCATATAATAGGGGGCGAGCCTATTGCCATCAAACGAGCACAAATACAGGCTCTGTGGCTGCTACTGAGAAATTCCTAATGAAAAAACCCAATAATACTTTGCCCGATCTGGGAATCGAACCCAGGACCTCATGCTCAGCAGTCGCACTTGCGACCACTCTACCGATGAGGCAGTAATATGTGATGTTTGCCAACAAAATACTACTGCTGCTCCGGATCTTTGGATGCCAACTCCAAAATAAGTCCACAGCCCCGGCCAGGTTACCCAGTTAGTCGTCTTATTGGCTACAGCAGCCAGTCTTCAGTAAGAAGGGTTAGTTAGGCAATATCAGTATACTGCCTTACACCTGCAGAATAAATCTCTAGACTAAGAATGAGAACATCACTATTTGTTACAGGTTAATCCTATAATAAACGCAGTAACTGACGAAAGATACGAGGAGGCCCTGAAAGACGCGCAGGAGGTCGACAAACAGATTGAAAGCGGACTGACCGATGACTATTTCCAGAAGAAACCGTTCTTGGGTAAGGAGTACCTACATAAGTACTTAGGGCCGTCCATTAGGGCTGCGGGACTGTTCGAAAGAGATACCGCGGCCCTGGAACATAAAGGGCAAAAGAAGGAACATGGATGGTTTTTAGTCAGTAAAAGTCTGACACTCCCTTCCGCTCCGCCCAGAGCGGGAGGAGTCATTTGATGATTTCCCATCCGAAAAAAAAGGGCCGTCCATTAATCACGTGTTTTTTTTTTTGCATTTTTAACCCCCCCCCCCCTCCCCCTTGGTGATACGTGGTGAGGTTTAAGACTAACCCACCCCCCACCCAAAATTACGTGTATTTTTTAGTACCTACAAAGAATCTTAATTTTTTTTAAATATTATCTTTAAATACAGGTATAAAGTATAATTTAATTTTGTTCTGAAATTAAGGACCATAATACAAATGTCTAGACAGAAAGGTTGCAGGTTGTTTTTGACTACCATAAAAATAATATTAAAGGAATGGTGTAATAATTAGATAAGATAAGATAATTTTATTTGTCAAAACATGCGTATACATGCAAATTAAGCATGCAGGTTGTCACAATCTGTACTTTTTCGTACGAACATGTTTCACTCGTAATCATGCGAAAAAGCAAGACTTTCTTCAACACTAACAACTTTGTTTAGAAATCGCGCGTTTGACGAAAAATAAATACACAATCATGATATCTTACTACACCCCCCTCCCCCTTGTGATATTTCGTGATTTTTGCCAAACACCCTCCCCCCCTTTCGAACCCACGTGATTAATGGACGGCCCCTTATATTATGACTGGCAATAGTCTTATTTTTTTTTTAATACTAAATAAGTTTGCGTTTGGATGCAACTCGCCTGATGTGAAGCGAAGACTCGGCCTAGAGTGGAGCACGCTTACCAAAAACAAAACCGATTTACTCGAAGTCTCGAACTTGGAAGAGATCTAGATTATACTGATCGAGAAACAGAAGCTCGCAGTGAATTCCACAAATTCAAATTCATTTATTTGTCCCAATATAGTACAATACTTTTTCTATAATTAATAAATTTTTCTTAAAAGAGAATGCTCATGGAAGTATGGAATCCCGTACCATGCTGCATCAAAATCAAACCTTGTTTTTTATAGACTACACTGATCGTATTAACTCCTACAAAAAATATTTTTGAAAAAAAACCCGCGTTTCAGAGTTATTTTATAAAATCGAAACTAACCTAAAAAGTAGGTCTATTTTTTCGACGCTACCAACGACGTATTTTAACACACATACATTACATTATTGCTCTAAAAACAGCGTAATACACTAATATTAGTAAGAATTACGAGTTAAAGTAACATCCACAGTATGCTTGACTGAAACTCGATTTTATTTTAGACCTTTATATTGCCAATAGTCAGTCAGTACAGTACAAATGTCAGACAGTGATGCCACAGATAAGATAACTATAAACCATAGAGTATAGTAAGTGCTATAAACTAGTCGGGATTTAGGGATGTAATCGATAAATCAAAATCTTTAGGCTGAGAAAATCTATTTTGTTGCAAATAGCAATAAACCAAACTAAATCGATTTGGTTTACTGATCTTACTTAATTGTAATTAATTTTAGAGTCCGCTCGACAGACAAGGGTTTGTTCAATTGAAACGGAACGTCATTTATATTCAGTTGAAACGGAACGTCATATAAAGGGAGTAAAACAATATTCGTACTTTTAAACTCGAAAAGTATATTTCCAGTTCAAAAATCAAATCCCCGACGCGTAATGCCGTAAAAAAATATGAAACTAATTACTATAATATTTTGGTTTTGAGGCGCGAGACTTTTTGGTACCAACTTTGGTCATTGTCCTTTTTCTTAAATTTTTCTTAAATTGATAAATTTCATCACATTCTGCCACATGGGGTGCGCAAATATAGGTACACAAATATAATTATTACAATACAAACATAAAAATATTGAATAAATAAGTACGAATTAATCTTCCAATATTTATGAGGCATGCCAGTTAAAATAATGTTATCTAGGTTACTGTCAGACTATCAAAGAGATAATTAAAAGTCTAAAAGATTGAAATTAAATTATGATGTGAAAGTATCATTCAGAAAGTCTTTTAGATTATAATAATTTTTTTTACAAAGCAACTCTTTCGAGTTCTCCTTTTTTCACAGACTGGCAGTTATTTATAACATTACCAAAATATACCCAATTTTTGGCACTCCCCTGCCCATCCTTCTTTCGGAGAATACTTGATACTATGTTACTTTTATTACAACCCATGGACTCCCACTGCGAATGTGGTACTGCTGGCCGAATCATGACCCATAAATGTCACAGTGTACAATATGTCCCAACAGCTGTACTTCTGACGACCTAGAATACTACAGATGCCGCGAAAGGCGTGGCCGATTACTGGGCCCTATTATTTAATTTTAAATAACTTGTACATTTAAATTCTAAAAGAAGTCAATAGGCTAGACCCCTATTACATGAGACTTAAAGATAACTGGCGAAATGTGGGTGTCCTATTAGGTACACCTCTGCCTAACCCTTCGAGGTTTGCAGGCGTGATAAAGATGAATAAAGGTAATACAAGGAAATAGAGAAAACGGTTGTGGATCTACTGGGAAGTTAATGGAGTATAGGATCTTTAAAGCATATGTCTCAAGTTCGAACCCAAGACATGCACCTCTGATTTTTCGGATTCATGTATATTGCGTATTGTATAATTATCACTTGCTTCTGTGAAGGTAAACATCGTGAGGAAACCAGTATGCCTGAGAGATGTTTCTCGACGGCATGTAAAGCCAAGTCATAGTCCCATGGACGGTATAAAAACACCAGGTTAGGCACTAACCACACATAAAGAAGAAAGGAAAATATTGTATTGGAATTGTTATTGAGGGATTGATACATCAACATGGTGTAACTTTCCTATTATTATGCTAGGCAAGCAGATTAGAAATCGCAGCATGTCTTCTTCACATACTAAAACATGACAGAATTTTTATCTTAACGCCTCAGGCGCGACATCTAATAAAAGAGGGAAAGTGACATAAGCACCTTGCGGTATCGACGATGGGATGGGCCTTGCGATATTACGAATTTAAGTAGTTATTAAGTACTACCGAGTTCACACTGACGATCGATCACTTTTCAACCTCATTATTTAGGGTACATTACTTAGGGTAGGTACAAGACACGTCAACATTTCTTCGGGTGCACAAGCCATCGGCCGGCAATGATTGCTAGCCACCGGGTGTCCTAGCTGTGTCACACATAAGCTAGTATGACCCTGGGATCCTTTTTTTTTAACTAAACATAACATCCCCGAAAACAGAGGTGGACATAATAGTACATTTACATTTCGCCAGTTAAGTTTAAGTTCCGTGTAATAGGGAGCGAGCCTATTGCCGTCAATCTGGCACAAATCCATACTCCGACTTTTTTAAATTTTTCTCCACGGTGGGAATTTCTCCTGTACCGTTGGTGCGTTTACAAACATATAAACTCATCCACAAACAGCCAGACAGAATATTTGTTCCGTGCGGGATCGAACCCGCGAGCGCGACACGCAGCGCAGCAGTCAATCGCTCAGCCACTGCGCCAGCCGTTTCGTCTTTATCTTTTATTTAACTATTCTTTTGTTCTTTTAAAAGGGCTACAAGCGAAACGTTTTAATAAAGTTACATAGATAGGTGCCCGTCGTGGTGCTGAGGGCTATCACTGCGGTTGCTTTACCGTTGCGGTCGTCTTCGAAATCGTACTTTCATGGTTATGTCTGTCAAAACTCGAGCGGCTACAGGCCTTTCCATCTGCATTAGTGTGTGCGATGGAGCCTTAAATTTAAGGTATGCGACGTTGTTAAACAGAATACGACTTAGCGCTTTTTTACGTAAAAACTATTTTTAAATTATTGCTCTCAAGGTAGGCTTCATCATCTGCCTAGGTTTTTCCCAACTATGTTGGGGTCGGCTTCCAGTCTTAAGCAGATGGAGCTGAATACCAGTATTTTACATGGAGCGACTGCCTATGTGACCTCCACAACCCACTTAGTACTGGGTAATACGATACAGCTGGGTAGGACTGGTTGTCAGACTTTCGGGCCACTGACTACTTAACGACTGTCAAATATCAACGATTGACAACCGGGACCAACGGCTTAACGTGCTTTCCGAGGCAAGGAGGAAACTCGGTATGTTATGGGTGACCTATCCACGGATCAACCTAGGCAACCGCGGCTTAACTTGAAGATCGACCCGAGCTGCTTAGTGTATAGTATGAAATAAAAATACTTACACGTCTATTGAGTCTATTTTTAGGGCCGGTTACGTCGTAGGCGTCACAGTTAACGCATAAGACGCAACCGGCAACCTATAAATAAACTCATTCACTAACAACTTCCTTGTTTTAAAAGTAAATAATATTCTTATTTACTTTCAATCTCTTAACAAACGTTAAGTCCACATCATTATGGAATATTTCCCTCACGAAAGCGACTGTGTTCTCAATGACAAACGGCCTGTGATGTAGAAAGTGTACAATTATATAATTTCATCTCTAATTAGTAGGTACTGTATTTCAGTAATTGCTTAAGTAATTAGTTAACGTTACTGTGCTATAATTATATTATTTGTTTAGTTCTTTAATTGTAATTAAGATTTCCGGTTCAGTTTGTGAAATCTCTCGGCTACTGAAAGCCTAGCTAATTAAATCTAGGCTCATATTTGGTTTAGTTGGTTACAATTATTTTGGTCAAATCTCAAAAGAAATAATGAGATACGGTAAACGATGAACAGATAAAACCTGCAGAAACGAAGGGATTATGTTTGCCACAATAATGTATCAACCTATAAATTCAAGCAATGTGGTAAAGATAATATAGTATTCCTAAAGAAGTAAAGACATAACATCATGAAATACAGACTTTTCTGTTGATATTGTAGGTTTCAGAATCTTGATTCAGTGCCGGCGTAAGGGCCACTGACACCCCGGGCGAAAATATTGTGGCGCCCACTTGAGGGAAGCAATATCAAGTGTTAGTTTTTTGCTGATCCTAAGTAAAATTATATTAATAATTTCATCTTTCGTTTAGCGTTACCCAGAGCTAACGACGCGGACGTAGAAAGTTTTGTAGAGCAGCTCCTCTTTTTTATTACTTATATATTTTTTCTTAATTATATATATATTTTTTTTTTTTAATATTTTTATTCCTTTTGATTTTTTTGTCATTCACAATTTTTTTCAAATTTCGAATTTGAATTTCTCGCACATTTTTTTTTTTTTAGTTTTCATTTAGATTGAACATTTTGTTAATTTTTGATCAACTTATATATCGTTAGAGTCGCTCCTCGACCACAAACCCTCAAAAAATCCATCTAAAAAAATCTCAATAAAAATATGCATATGCACAGAGCGTAGAGCACAGTTTTGAGGGTTTGCAACTCCAGACCTTGGCGCCCCCCAGAATTTGTCGCCCTGGGCCGTCGCCCCATCGCGCCCCCCCCTAACGCCGGCACTGTGTTTACCTTACCCTTGCACCTACATTCAGTCCAGTCCACATCTTTTGATAGTTACCATTAGTGGCCGTTAAACAAAACCTGGCCCTATACTATTCGGGGTTTAATTTGGTTAGCCCCCACAGAATTATCTAGATAATTCCTCGAGCAATTTTTACTAGAAACCAAATTATTATCAATGCAATGTAAGGGAAGTACTTACCCTGACATTGCACTGATAATAATTTTGGGTTAAAGATTTAGCTTTTTGTATGTAGTCGCACATATAGAAATAGGTCCATACCTGTACCTGTTTTTTTACGTGTTTGTGGATCCTTTTTGCAAAACCTTATGTATCATATATTATGTAAGATTATAGTCATATTATTATATATATTCTCTTTGTATATATATATTTATAAAATACTTATATGTGCAATAAATGTATACATACTTATACTATATACACACACACACACATATACACATTGTCACCAATTTCGCACGATGTAATGGGGGGCCTGGAGTTCTAAAATACAGGCCTAGGCTTATTTTAGACTCCAGATCTCCCACAAATTACAACTTTCTGCCTAACTACCTGTCAACCTATTATATTTCTAACATAACTATGTAATTTGTGGAGATAAATAAACGTTTTTATTATTATTTTATTATCATCTAATATCTATATAGGTGTCCCCTTCACGGCCAAGGAGAGCCATGCGGTATCAGGCATGCTGCACACGCTGGGCATCCTCTCCCGCCAGCACGTGCGCGCGCACGAGGACGCCGAGTGCGTGCGGCTGATGAAGGAGGCCGGCGCTATACCTCTAGCTGTCACTAATGTGCCGGAGATTAACAAGTGGTGAGTGGTTCTGCTACAGTGTGTCATATTGAAGTTCATATTTTCTTTTATAAGCCCACTAATCATTTAGCATGGATGCTGACAAATACCAGTATTTTAGATGGAGCAACTGCCTCTTTGAACTCAGACTCTGATAGCCGAACGGTACGAACGGCAGCCCGCGAAATACAATTTTTCTTACGTTTTTTGCTATTAGCAGGTCAGTGCTAGGTTGTATGTTGATCAAAAAAATGATTCGCGACCGTAACAAATATGGGTTTACACGGTTAAAATCATTAAAATCATCAGTATAACCCCTTAAGTTCATTTAATCCCATTGAATTATAATATGCGCATTACTTTGTGTAATTTATTTCACCACCACTGCTCTCAAAAACGGTGAAGGAAAACATCGTGAGGAAACCGGCATGTCCAAGAACCAAAAATTCGAAGACATATGACATCTACCAACCCGCACTGGGCCCGCGTGGTGGATTATAGCCCATTCCATTTCTAGAGAGGAGGCCGTGTGTCCCAGCAGTGGCAACATTATAGGCTGATTATGCTAATCCCATTGAATAACTATTTCATGAAAAAGTCATTTAATGGGGTTAAATGAACTTGAGGGTTACACTGACGATTTTAATGATTATAATTCTGTAAGTATATACGTGTTACGGACGCGAATCGTAGCTACCAGCGATTCCACCGCACTTTTTGAAGCACGTAGAGATCTCGGTTATGTAATGGGCGGTCACTTATTCAGATCTTGAAGATGGATCCGTTCGACTTTATAATTTAGCCACGAGCCAGCGTGACGACATGTTATGTTTCAGGATGGAGAGTCGCAACTACGTGTTCGGTCAGACCAACAACCCGCACCACACGGGCCGCACTGCCGGCGGCTCCAGCGGCGGAGAGGCAGCCCTGCAGGCTTCCATCGCCGTTCCCATCTCCCTGTGTTAGTAGCACCAACATGTAATATACACTCTTTAAACGTCATGATAAACAAGCATGACTCCTCTTGCAAGCATTTTTGTTGGTGAGAAAAGGTGGGATAGACAAGATCTATTAACGTTACTTTAAAGGCGCTTACTTTGGCCTAATATTTTCCCATGTTTTTTTTTATATGAAACATCTATAGGCGCGCCTAGGCATTAAATCCGACTCGTATGCCACGTAAAATCATTCTTTTCGCATTATAATAAAGTTTGTTTTGGAACGATTGTTGATCTACATTCCGTTTTCGAAAGTTCCACGCTACTCAATTAGTGATGTAGTTAGGTTGTATGCAGATTTGATCGGTAGATGTATATAATAGAAAATACTTTAACATAATATTTATTCTTTATTTTACTCCATATCTCGTTATAGGTTCTTTTTTATTAATTATTAATTCTAATATTAACATAGATGTTTCACATCGGCCGGGCGTCCCGTGACGGCCAATGTTTTTAATGCTAAATAGGCTAGCGTTTGGTCGCAACACGTGAGGCGATGGTGCGGGCTAGGGTGGAGCACGCTTGCCGACATGAAGTCGATTCACTCGAACACTTGTAGTGTGATACTTATGTGACAGTGCCATGAACAACGCTAAGTCAAAGTTCAAGCTATTTAGCGTTTATAGAATCTCCGCCAAAGGTAGCTTACAAAAAAAATGTTTTATTATGTTTAGATATCGATACCCATCACGTCTGGAGTTCCACTAGCTAATTTCATTTGACTTTCTAATTAAAAGCATTTCTGATTTAACATACATATATAACATCACCCCTGTAATCCCTGAAGGGTTAGGCAGAGGTGTACCCAATAGTACATATATAAATATTCTGATTTAAAAGAGTGTCCATGGAGTTTCTTGCCCGTTCTTCTCCATAGAGATCTACGTTAGGGAATGGGCAACTACTGTACTTTCACAGTTTTTATGCCTTGTGACTGGGACTGTAGCTACATTTCATTGTTGTCTTTGTTTCGACAATTCAAAAGTGCCTGTAACTGGCCTACTTGAAATAAATGCTTTGATTTTGATTTTACACACATGTTTCGCCAGTTACTAACGGAGGGCGAGCCTATTGCCATCAACCGGGAGCAAACCCAGACTCCGCGGCTGCTACTGAGAAATTCCTGATGGAAACACCCAATAAAACTTTGCGGGAATTCATGATATCAATCTCAAATCAGTGTGACAAGTCACAAACCCCGTGAGAAATATGTAGGTAGTTGAGCTAATATCACAAACGGTAATGATACAGCTTGTTTCCAGGCTCTGACATCGGCGGCTCCACTCGTATGCCGGCGTTCTTCTGCGGTCTGTACGCGCTCAACCCTACCTCCGGATATACTAGCCTGAAAGGTATGGATTATTTGAAGAAATGAGTTGCATTGCAGTTGTTGCGCATCACAAGCATCATCATTCTCTTGCCCTTGTCCCAATTTATTTGGAGTCGGCGCAGCAGCTCTTCTCTTCCATACTTCTCTATTACTCGTCATCTCATCAGACACCTCTTTTCGTGCCATATCATTCTTCACACAGTCCATCCATATTTTCTTTGGTCTTCCTCTACTCTTATACCCATCCACAATCATACTCAAAACTTTCCTCACGACATTTTCCACATTCCTCCGCTTCTTTGCGCTTCATAAACGCACATCAATAACTGTAATTCAAACTTTTATTTGAAGTCCATAAAAATCATATAAACGCTCGTGATTCGCGGCGGTCTTAATATCGCATTTAATCAAGTTTCAAAGCGTATGACATACGTATGATATGCCCAATTTCGATTGTTTACATAGTAATCATTTTCATGTCTTCTTTTGTGAAGTCATCATCATCATCCACAGCTGGGTATCGGCCTATCCTTGCTTGTACCAAAATCCACGTTCTTGTGCCAACCTCATCCAGGATATTCCCGCGATGGCAACAATGTCGTCTGCTCATCTTGCTACACTTCTCTTGCCAGTCCTTGGGCTCCACTCGGTCACAGCTTTACTCCACCTGCCGCCATCACCGCGTCATGCTAGGTGTCCATTTGAGTTCCATAACGCAATTTCCAATATCGGAGACATTTGTACGTCTCCAACGTCTCCAGATTTCGACGTTTGGTTTGTGAGCAACTGTCAGTTAGTTTAAAAAAACCTTATAAAGATAACACACCTTCAAGACGTTGAACTTTGTATTTTTTCCCTTATAATCAACAAAATATGTTGAAGATGGTTCATAACGAGAAACCTGAGTATCTTCTTTTTGTTCTAGGATCTGCTCTCCGCACGGGTAAGGAGAAATCGATGGCGTCCATAGGCTTCGTGAGCCGACACTGCACGGACCTCATCCCGCTCACTAAGATCGTCGCCGGAGACAAGGCTCAGGACTTGAACCTGGATAGAGTTGTCGATGTTAAAGTGAGTGATATTTATAAATTAAAAATGAAAGTATTTATTTATCAAAACAAAGTTTGTTTAACCGTTTTCACGGTTTGTCTGTATAGCCATTACCACCTACATATGCCTAAAATATTCCCAAAACCTCTGAACTAACCATTTCAGAGTTTCATCATTCCTTTGCACTTATCTCAATTGTGGTCGTCGCAGCATGTCTTCTTCTTCTGCCATACTTTTTTCTCTATTACTCGTCATCTCATCAGACACCTCATTTCTAGCCATATAATTCTTCACACAGTCCATCCATCATTTCTTTGGTCTTCCTCTACTCTTGTATCCATCCACAGTCATACTCAAAACTTTCCTCACGACATCTTCCTTATTCCTCCGCATCACATGCCCATACCACGACAACCGATAACCACACAACTGTTCAGTCACCGGCGCCACTTTCAGACTTCCTCTTAAATACTCATTTCTTATTTTATCCATTTTCTTGTTTCAATACTTAAAAATGCAATTACAATACATTTAAACAACAATGCATTTAAAATAAAAAAAATCTGTTACTTGCTTATTGTGACGAAAAATTCGAATGACGACGTTAGTTCTGATTATGGCCATGCGACAAAAACATAATGCAGAACAACAGCCATCTTTGTAAATAATTGTTTTTCGGAATCAGATATTTAATAATTATCATCTTTGAATGTTTGAAAAAATGAAGCTTTTATCTGAGAAACTAATCGCTAAAAGGAGATTCTGCTCAACGTCATTGAAAAAAGATGAAGAATATTAATGTGTATTGATTTATATTTCAGCAACTGAAGTATTACTACGTGGAGACGGCACAGGATCTGCGCGTGAGTCCCATTGCTGCTGACCTACGCGCTGCTATGAACAGGTAGGATTTTCCATGTGTTCTTTGCCAAACGATATTGGATTGGTGTGTTTTTTGGAAAAAAGAAATGATTTAGATTTCGAACTAAAAACTCTACAATTATCTCCACTTTCTTTTCTTTTTACTAAAATTAATAAGGCCAAATTATATGCATTACTAATTTACTAGGTGATACCCGCGGCTTCGCCCGCGTGGATGTCGATTATCGCGACCCAAAGTAATCATGAAATTTTGATCCCATTCCCGCAACCCATGGGAAACTATTCCACGGATAAAAATATGCCTATGATAGCATTATGTCTTATTCCAGGCTATAATATATCCCTGTACCAAATTTCAGCCAGATCCGTTCATCCGTTAAAGCCTGATTGATCCGCGTGGAGTTCGGTAATTGTCCCACTCCCACGGGATCCAGGACGGATCTGAATCCTGTACCAGGATAAAAAGTATCCTATCCAGGTTATAAATTATCTGTGTGCTAAATTTTATACAAAACCATTCAGTAGTTTTTGCGTGAAAGAGTAACAAACATCCATCCATCCATTCTCACATTTATAATAGTAGTAAGATTGTTAACCAAAAACCCTCAACATTCCAGAGCCATAACCAAGCTAACAGAAGACACGGCCACCACCGACAACGCTCCCACGCCCTACTACCACGCCGGCTTCAACCACATGTTCGTCCTCTGGCGCTACTGGATGACGCACGAGGAAGACTGCTTCGCCAAGCTGCTCACCAACAACCAGGGCACTGCGCTGTTTTACAAGGAGTTCCCTAAGAAGGTAGGCCTCAGTATTCCAAGCTGCAGCCATTGTAGCGACATCTATCTCGCTACACACGAACTAAGAAATATAAATGAACATATAAATTATTAGCCCCTACATAATAGAATAGAATACACAATTAATAATTATGTTATGTTAGTTTCAAGCTGGTTAATCCACAGAAGAGTAAAATTCTGGGGGTTCAATAATCCGGCTCGAAGGACCATAAATAAATGATGAAGGCAGAGTAATAAATGATGAAATATTAATTAAATACAAACATAAATTCAAGCCTCTTTCCCATGAGGGGGGGGGGGGGGCAGACTCGTCCATGTTCATAAATCTGCTCATACAAACACGTAATAATGATGTAATTGTGTTTTCCAGTTGGTAGGCATGTCTGAGTTCACGCTGCCCGCTATCCTGAAGCTGGCAGACGACCAGGTGTTGCCGCCCGTCAACAAGGACTGGGCTGAGAAACTCACCACTGAACTCAAGGACGATCTCATTGTGAGTATTCTCTAGCAACAGTATGAATTATGTATTTTTAAGAAAAAGCTTTCTTATGTAAGCGCTGAGGATACCTAAGAGAGAGAACAAATTCACTATTCCTGTTTACGAATGTTCTTTTTGTTATGACGTATTTTAGTGAATATGTCGTTGGAGTAATAAAGTTTATTTATAAGTACCTTTCCAATAAAATTAAATAAGAAATCTGGATTGAGCGTGTTTACTTTTGGTATGCCGCGCAATCCCGTTATACTGCCGGAACGCGGATCCATGACTAAACGACATGACACGTATTCATTTTAGATAACTATAGTTTAGTTCGCGGATCCACGTACATATAGCAAATGTTAAGAGAATGCTCTCGCAAAATACAGGTCTGTAAGCCCAACTTCAAGCACATAAGACTACTCATCTTTACCTATGCGAGAGAGAAAAAATTGTTGTCCGGACTTCGGCTACATTTGCTAGGAAGCGAAAGATTGTCCACTCCTGTGCAATAATTTATTGTTACATTGCCACGATTTTTCTCGGAAATCCTAAAGAAAACAATCAAATTTGTGACGTCAACACTTTAATGCAGTCATTACTGAAATAAAATAATCACTGTATACTTAATATTATTCATTTTTATCTCCAGAAACTGCTTGGCGACGACGGCGTGCTCATATTCCCGTCGAGTCCGATGGTGGCGCCGTACCACTACGCGCCCATCGTGCGCCCCTTCAATTTCGCCTACTGGGCCATCATCAATGCGCTACAGTTCCCCAGTGCACAGGTAACAATAAACTGTTTAACATGTCGTCGGTAAATGCCTGCTGTAGACTTGAATGCTTTCCGCGAGGGCTAGATCGAGGTGGCGCGGGAAGAGCCGGGCGGGTTCAGATTATAAGACACCTAATAACAATCACGACACAAGTGGCATGGCGCACCGCGTTTTGGAAGATCTCTTCAGCTTCATAGAGAAATCGTTTTAGGGTTCCGAACTCAAAGGGTAAAACGGGACCCTATTACTAAGATGCTGCTGTGTGTCTGTCTGTCTGTCCGTCTGTCACCAGGCATCTCATGAACCGTGATAGTAGTAGTAGTAGAAGACAATTGTAGTCCAAAACTCGTTACTACTTAGTAACAAGTCCCAAAAGTACTCTATGCAAGTCGCTCTGTCTGCTTATCAGGTAGCAATCGTTTGTCAAAATCGAAAATTACCGGATCAAAATTTTTGTACGAAAATATTCCCAATGTCCGCTTTAGAAGTGTTTTAAATCTCTTTCGAGGAATATCATCTTTTGACTGATTGTAAAAATAAAATTGTCTGATTCGATTTTAATATTAGAATATGCAACGAAATGTTTTCAATCAGTGTGAAAATAAAATAACGTAAATGTTTACTGAAACTTAAGTAAGGTGTTATCATGTCGCATACCAACCTAGATTAAACTAACGTAGAAACGTTAATTCGTGATCTCACAAGGAGGTGGGACGAATCTATAAATACACCACCTGCTTCAATCCTTACTTATTCTTCGTGAAGCTCTTTTTATAAAACAAACCTCAATTTAAATAAACATTTTTCTTCCAGGTCCCTCTAGGCCTCAACAGCGACAAGGTCCCCCTCGGCATACAAGTAGTAGCGGCGCCTAAGAACGAGGCTCTCTGCGCGGCCGTCGCGCTGCACCTGGGCGAAGCCCTGGGCGGGGCGGTGCCGCCATGCAACATGCTGGACTAAAATATACTGTAATTGGGGATATTGTAAAGGCAGGGAAATAATAGTAAGAGTAACAATTTACTGTCTTCAAGTGTAATCGTTATGAAATAAGTGTGCTTGCGTGCATAATAATTATAAAAATGGATAAATTATGTATGCCCATAATACGCCTGAAGTCATAGATTCCGTTGGACCGCTAAGGCGTTACAACACACAAAAACGTATTTATAATATTAAGTAATATGTGATAGGTGCTTTCCAATATTATTACAATTCCTACATAATTATAATTTAAGTTTTAAAGGGTGTGGCAGAGAAGGTGCTGGCAAAAGAAACTAAAAAGTTATCTTTGAATTAAAACATCTAAGATGTCGGAGAAAATATATATTTATATCATACCGCTAATTTATTTATCTCTCTGTGATGTCTTTAGTAGGTTTAAGTACAGTAAATCCCGGTTTCACTAACATTAGGTGATACCAAAGTGAATGCTTCGCATCGCATTGCTGCACTTTCAACGCTTAACTCAGCAGTGAGAGTTGAAATTCCAATAGTGCAATATTCAGGCATTCATTTACGTTTTATTTAATGTTAGAAATCGAGCATAAGGAACGTATTATCTTTTGAGTACATACGTAACGTTAATAACTACTTATTTTAGGTGTAAGAATTGCTTATTTAATATAATTGTATAACATGAACATTTGTACATGTAACTCAATCTGAACATTATATTTTGTACGCCAAAATTGGTCAAAATTTCACAAACTAAATGTTCTGTAAAATTGTGAACAATCACTGTTTTAAGATTTCACGGTTTCAAACTAAACTTATACTGTCACTTACGGGAGCTCACAATCATGAACAATCACGGAAGATATCCCGTAAGTGATAGTATAAGTTTTGTGAACAATGCACTTCTATAATTGTATTTGTCAGACAGATTTGAGTTGATTGATAATAATTTATTGACCACACCAATTGATACACTAGACAATAATATATGATTGGTACACTGCAAATCTATAAAAAAAATATTTAAACACACTACACCTTAAATGATAGTGATAATTAATTTAATTATGAGACTGATATGTCAATTATTTAAACGGTGGAGGCTATGCAGTGAAACTGTGCTTAATCAATAAATACATTTTCTTTTATATACCGATGTTTTTTTAATTATTAAAATAGAAAAGGTACCTATAAACCCAGAATCTGTACAGGGTTATTTGTAAAACACCAGAAACCTCTTAAGAGGTCATTGTACTCATCACTATGAAATCTCGAAAAAAAAAATCACCTGTTCCCTACATTTATGATCGATTAACTCGTCAAAATGTAGGGAACAGCTGATTTTTTTTTCGCGGAAATTAATGGAAGAAGAAAAATGTCTTGTAGCTGCAGCAGGTAGCAAGCTGTCAAAACGTAAAGTCTAGCTTATGTAAGGGTCAACTCACACCGAAAGAGCGGCGAAGGGCAGCGAAGCGCGGAGTCACGGAGTCCCGCGACTTCTCGAGCATTCCAGCGACTTCTCGAGCAGTCGCGGGAATCCGCGCGCCTTCCCGAGCCCACCCGCGATGAATTCATGGGTCGCTCTCCTATGCGCAGTTCAATTTCAACAAAACTCGAGGAAACTTGTGTTTAAGCAGTGAAAATGGGTATTTTGGATTTAATTATTATTGCACATATAATTGAAGAAGAAGAGGAAGAGGCCGAAGAGATAAGGAGGGAAAGATTTAAAAGAAATATATGGTTCAATTGTATTGTTATTTATCGCTCGCGACTGCCCGAACATTCTCGGGACTTCCCGCAACTTCTCACGCAGTCGCACGGCTCCGTTTATGGAATTCCCCGGAATTCCTGCGGCGCCGCGGGCATCCGCGCGACTCGTTCGAGTTTCTCATGCGATAATAAGTATTATGGTAATGATAATAAAGTTAAAATTCATATGAAACTGAAACTGCGCTCCGCTTCGCTGCCCTTCGCCGCTCTTTCGGTGTGAGTTGACCCTAAGCTGAAGTTGAAGAAGCTCTGAATAACGAAAGATGAAATAAGTGGAATTTCAGTATTAATATTATTCTCTTCAATTACATCTACCATTGTTACTCAATCTGGAAAAAAAATGGCCATAGGCCACAAATAACATAACATCGTGCCTGTAATCCCCGAAAGGTAAGGCAGAAGTGTACCTAATTGTACACCCACATTTTGCCAGTTATGTTTACGTCCCATGTAATAGGGGGCGAACCTAATGCCATCAACCGGGTACAGATTCAGACTGCGTAGCTGCTACTAAGAAATTCCTGATGGAAAAATCCAATAAAACTGCCCCGGAATCGAAAACAGAACCTCTTGCTCAGCAGACGCGCTTGCAGACCACTAAACCAACAAAAATGAGAGTAGGACTAACTCTGTCAACTTATACAGAATTTAGAAAGCATAGGATGTACAGACGCCAGCACAACAAGCTTCTACAATCTGTCAATATTTTTTAACAGATTTCAACTTTATCGCTAAAGTATTAGGTTCAAGGTTGATTGGGAAAAATTATCAGTTTCGGGTAGCTTGACATTGATGTGCTGGCGTCTGTACATATTAGCGAGCTCTAAAATTTTAGCTTAAAGGTAGTTTTTTCTCTGTAGTTGTCTGTTATCTTAAGATATGACTAACGACGACGCGCCAAAGGGTTCCGTGCAAAAAAAATTAAAACCCTTTAAATTTTGGTAATAAAATCCGATTACAAAAGGGGAGTTATATTTTTTTGTATAGGTACAATAATTTCACGCGAACGAAAGTCGCGGGCAACAGGTAGTACATTATAAAATTGGTACAAACTGCGGTACAATATCAGGTGGTTAATTTTAATGAATAGCTTACTTAAACTTGCGTTAAACAAAAAACGCTTAATCTTTTGAGTAACGAATTAAACAAAAGGTTTGCGGCAGTTTTACAAAAGATAATTTATAACAATCGGCATAGATTAGTGGTCAGTAACATAAAATAATTATATGGTAACTTTATTTTGATTTGTCATTCATTCACTCGTTCAAGTTAAGATTTAAAATTGACACTTGAGTTTAGAAGACACCCATTTCACTTTTTTAGTGGCGCGCGGCGGTTTATGAATAATTATTATGAGTTTTTGGAGCCGGGCAGCCCAGGCAGGCTATTCGCCGTGTCGTGTGTTGTGGGCCTGGTGCTGATGCACCAGACACCTCCACCGATGAGTAAGTATCAATATCTGAATGAATATTTCATGTAATGTATTGATTAGGTAGGTACCTATTATTATTTTAAATGTTTTTTTTTATTATTTCAGACCCGTTTATCAAAACGTAGAGGTGGAGCAGCGGCACCAGGCCCACGACGCGGTGAGCGCGCTGCAAATATTGGTGGAGGCGGTGGACGAGGTATCTACCGTTATTGATTGCTTAGTGACACTTTTGTTAAATAATTCAATATTTTAGGTTAAAGTTACGGAATGATAATAATAAACGCCACATTTTTATGGTCACTCGAAACGCTACGCGTACGTACATACTTAAACTCACGCCTTATTGCCATGGGGGAAGCCCAAAAACCACAGAACGCCACCTGCTACGATCCTTGCCTACCTACTTTCATTATTTGTTTTACTTCAACAGATTCGGGAACTTTTAACTCCGATCGCCGGCATGCAGGATCGCATGCAGCCTGGTGTACGGGCCGGAAGATGGGGAGTACATGGACATGCGGTGAGTTCATACTTGCTCAACTGCAGAGCAGTTTGAGCCTTCTCTTTATATCTTAGAAAGTATTTTGTATGTTTGCAAAAACTTAGAAATTTAGATTAACTAAAATAAGCAAGTAATTTCTTATGAACAGTATCTGCTTTTATAACAAGTTTCCAGTTAGTTACAGAACTTAGCGATGGAAAGTTCAAAACACACATCAAACGTGTCCATATTTAAAAAGCATATTATAAGATTGAAGACAAGGAAGTTTGGCAATAATTCCTTCAGCACATGTGGCTTCCCTGGTAAAATAATTGGATTTGATTGACTGGCACATACATGATCTACCAAGAAAATTCAAGAATATCTGTTACATTTTGGTTTTCTATGTAGATTCATATTCAAAAGTTTTCTTTTTTTAAATCTACAAATCATAATTTCCTTTTTTGTAGGAACGGACCCCGGCCTGCACCAGCAGTACCACCAGCGCGCAGCATGTGGCTTGCCTGGCTCCAGGAGCGTGTTGATTATGGGGAGCCCTGGTGATCGTTCTTGTCCAAGCGACTCATCAGGGCTCCCCCAATAAACTATGAACTTTTCCTCAAGTTTTTTTATTTTATTGCCCTTTTAATCTAATTTCCATCACACATACTGTCATGCAGTGAAGACTTTCAACAGGTAAAGCTGATAATAGGTGAGTATGAACTGGATAGGTACTAGACTTCATTGTAGGTACTACTACAAAGAAGGATCCTAAATTGTGTTGGTTGAGGTGTGTACCTAGGAGGTCTTTCTATATTTTTGGTATGGTTGCAGAGGTCTGTGCCAATTTTTTTTTTTTTTTTTTTTCGTACAATATACAGACTCGGGATTTTTTTTTCATTGTTTAGAATAAGAAAAATATTTGAATTGAAGGATTTCTAAGTATTCGTAATTTTATAACTACAAAGGTTTAGCTGTAGGTAATAATTATGTATAGGTCATAAGAGTATTTAAGGTACCTAGTTTTTAACTGACTTCCAAAAAAAGGTTCTATGTTCGACTGTCTGTATTTTTTTTTCTTTGACGTTATTACTGCCATAGATATAATTATCGAAGCGTTGTGGTGAGTACACCATGAATGAATATAATTATATTATTCCACCCTGACACTCGTAACATGTTACAACCCGTCCGACTATCCGCGCGGGTACCTACCTCGCGTTCGCCTTGTGCGTTCAGTAGCGATAGCATACCGACAGAGTAACATCACAGGTGTAGACACCCTTTTTTTTTTTTTTTTTTGGGGGGTGAGAAATCATCAAATGACTCCTCCCGCTCTGGGCGGAGCGGAAGGGAGTGTCAGACTCTTACTGACTAAAAAACACCCATGTTCCTTCATTGGCCCTTTATGTTCCAGGGCCGCGGTATCTCTTTCGAACAGTCCCGCAGCAAGGTGTAGACACCCTTACAGACCCTTATTTTATTATGCTTTCAAAACAATAGAGATGTGCCTCAGGTTGGCTGGACAAATCTTCAAAATAGCTTGCATTTAACTAGGTCAATAGGTCACTTTATGTGACGGCTAAACACCCTTATTTCAGAATTTGTGACGCTACAGAATCTTAGATAATCGATCGAAAACGTGTCCAGCCATCTTGAAAAACCACTTTTCGCTGGTCTCTCAATCTCGGTAACGGAAGTGATTTTGACGACTTTTTGCATATCAACGGGCGTCACATAAATTTGTGACGGGCACCGAGCTAAAAGTTTTGTGATAAGTACAGTGGTTTAGTAGAAAAATGCAAAAATCTGTGTCCAGCCATCTTGAATTTACGTAAAAGACTTATGGCTGGCACTTCCGAATCTCAATAACGGGGGCGTTTTCGAATATGGTTCCTTTACTAATACTTGGTGACGCAATGTGTGACAGTAATAACGTTTGATTTATGGCGTCACATGTAAGGGTTTACGAGAAATTAAATTAAGAATGTAGAAGTGAGGAAGGGGGGGGGGTGTAATTTTTAAATGTTATTGATTATTTACGTGCAGATATCTATTCTTTTTAGTAGGTATATATTATGTCAGGAGAACTAAACTAATGCTCTGAAGGTATTTAAATGAAAAAATAATGTTTGCTGTAAATAAAATCACATTTATTTATTTGTACTTATACGGCGTTTCAAATGGCGAAAATGACGATGATCAACTCGCATTTGCACTTCCGTAACCCTCGCCTTGTACCACAACGTTGTTTGTCCTAAGGCCGCGTACCGGACGACGGCGGGTGCGGGCGCGGCGGCGGGCGATCACGCGTGTAAACTGCCCCCTAGCCAAGTTGCAAACGATAAACGTGAACGCTTAGTAGCTGGACACAGATTTTTGCATTTTTCTACTAAACCACTGTACTTATCACAAAACTTTTAGCTCGGTGCCCGTCACAAATTTATGTGACGCCCGTTGATATGCAAGAAGTCGTCAAAATCACTTCCGTTACCGAGATTGAGAGACCAGCGAAAAGTAGTTTTTCAAGATGGCTGGACACGTTTTCGATCGATTATCTAAGATTCTGTAGCGTCACAAATTCTGAAATAAGGGTGTTTAGCCGTCACATAAAGTGACCTATTGACCTAGTTAAATGCAAGCTATTTTGAAGATTTGTCCAGCCAACCTGAGGCACATCAATAGAGATGCACAATGGACGCACAGGTGCGGCGCGCCGCACTCGAAGAAAGTTATGTGAATTTAATGGACGCGCGTACGCGCCTCACAGCACATGGTAAAAATCCGAAAACCGCGCATGCGCGTTGGCCGCACTGAATGCGTAAGATGTTAACGAAACTTCTATTAACTTGGCCACCTTTGCACAGCAGTTTGAATCACAGTGAGGCACAGAGCCTTCCAGTAGGTATTTAAATATTTCTCCAATATCCAATAACATAATTAGGTACTAATTAAGTCCTTGAGATCGTCAAAGCTTCTAAAATCGTGTGATCCTCTCCAGCACGACCATGGATGATTACCTAAGTTTTAATGCGGTACATATTCATGAAAAAATGAGTACTTTATTGTACCAGCGACTTTAAAAAATGTACTCACATATGTTCGCTGTTATAACATATCGACCGTGGCCGTGCTAGGTAGAACCTTTCTGGCACGACCACCATAGATTTTAGGTATTTTTATCAACTTTAACATGAAAAGTTATATAAATATATTGTACTGAAATGTGGAGTACATTTCAGTACAATATATTTATATATCTATATAATTATATAAAAATGTATCCCTATTTTCCTTGGTCACGGCATCACGCGTGAACGGCTGGACCGATTTCGTATTTTTTTTTTTTTAATATTCCTTGAAGTATGTGGATTATTCTTACGGAGAGAATTTTTTTTAAAATTTTTTTTCTGTCCGTAAGAATTATCCACGCACTTCAAGGAATATCTGCCGTTCACGCGTGATGTCGTCACCAAGGAAAATAGGGATTCATTTTTATATATATAGATGGAATACATTTCAGTACAATATATTTATATAACTTTTCATGTTAAAGTTGATAAAAAATACCTAAAATCTATGGTGGTCGTGCCAGAAAGGTTCTACCTAGCACGACCACGGTCGATATGTTATAACAGCGGACATAGGTATGTGAGTACATTTTTTGAAGTCGCTGGTACAATAAAGTACTCATTTTTTCATGAATATGTACCGCATTAAAACTGAGGTAATCATCCATGGTCGTGCTGGAGAGGATCATGTACGTCAGGCTGGCCCGGCCCCATGGAATTTAATAATGAGATTGTTATCAATCCAATGTACCCGGGTACACTAATATATGTAACACCTTCATTTTCAATGTAACTCTTTTTAAAAGAAATTACGTGCACTTCTTAGTGGCCGGGCCAGCCTGACGTTTTCAGCCCGGCCACCTTGTTTCCCACTAATCTACAAAAAATACTGGCAATATTGTGCTACAGATGAAATATACCCTATAATTTATGCATATGTAACACAAAATCGAATCCTAAAATGCAATAGCATACGAAATATTAGCGGTTGCAGGTGGCCGGGCTGAAATTATTTCGTTAATATAAAACAGTAAAACTGCAACACCTACCAAAAACTAATACCAGTACATAATGAGATATAGAGATATAGAATACATGTAACGCTTTCATTTTAAATTATAATACATATTTAGAAAGAATAATCACTTGAAATTATATTTCAGCCCGGCCACCTAAAAGCGGTAATATTCCCTAAAATCTTATGCCAATTTGTACAGTAAAACCTGATACAGCTATGAAATGAAAGTTACATTCGTTTCGTTTTAGTCGTATACCTTTAAGCCTTCTGTTTGACTAGATTATCAAAATCTGAGAAACTTGCCGAAGAGTGACTATCATTTATTAACTAATTTCAGGACATTTGGTTTGTTGAGTGAAACAAAATGCGTTACTATGATATTTTTATTAATAAACTAGCTGTGCCCGGCATGCGCTGCAATGCATCTTTTCCTACCTACTATCACCCACCTACCACCTACCTACTACCACCCACCTACCACCTACCTACCACCCACCTACCACCTACCTACCACCCACCTACCACCTACCTACCACCCACCTACCACCCACCTACCACCCACCTACCACCTACCTACCACTTACCTACCACCTACCTACCACCCACCTACCACCCACCTACCACCTACCTACCACCTACCTACCACCCACCTACCACCTACCTACCACCTACCTACCACCTACCTACCACCTACCTACCTACCACCTACCTACCACCTACCTACCACCTACCTACCACCTACCTACCACCTACCTACCACCTACCTACCACCTACCTACCAACTACCTACCACCTACCTACCACCTACCTACCACCTACCTACCACCTACCTACCACCTACCTACCAACTACCTACCACCTACCTACCACCTACCTATCACCTACCTACCACCTACCACCCACCTACCGGGTACTAAAGTACCAGGCTGGCATGCATTCAAGGTGGTATTTTAACAGTAAGTTGTGGATCTTAATCATAATTTTCTGTAAAAAGTACCAGGCTGTCATGAATTCAATATGCAAAATTAAATGTATATTTTTCAATATTTCTGAGAGATTTTCTTAATATTTTTTCCGTAAGAACCTTCTCCTAATAATAACAAATACAACAAAAAAAGAATTAGTGAAATCGGTCCAGCCATTCACGCGTGATGCCGTGACCAAGGAAAACGGGTTTCATTTTTATATATATAGACTAAGTAGTATAAATCACACATAATAATTGTTGGATACATAATACCTAAACCTATATATATTTTCTCCGTTTTTGGCTTCACAACATAACCATACAAAGATAATAGTTCACAGACGCTACCACCGATTTTTAGACGGCGCCTGTGTCGCGTCCCAACCTAAGTAGTAAGATATTTTCCCCGAGTAGACAGAATAGATGCGCAAGAGCCGTGTAGTTACGATATACCTTTATCTATCAAAGTTAGAACTAATATTTATGTGATTGTAGGTGCTATTGAATATGTAGTATTGGGGGAAAATCTAGGACATTATAAATGCCATTTATTTAATCAAGATCTGTGGATGTGTTATGACGATTTACAGTCTAGTGTTAAAAAAAGTAATTTGGATTTAATATTTTTACATTCCTTGACGTACATTTTAGCTTGATTAAATAACATAATCAAGTGATTAGTACGTTTTTATCGATTCTAATAAGCAATATATTTAAATTTGAATTAGTCAAAATACTTATAGTACAAATGCCAGATATAGGCTAGCAATGATTATTATATTAGCATACGTTTAATTATACAAGTTAACATTGTGATTTTTAGCTGTGATTTTAATATTATGTTAAATTATATATACTACATAGCTATATTTCCATTAGCTGCCACTGAAAGAACTATGGTTCTCTCTTTATTTAAGAATTGTTGTAATAATTATATTAGCATAATTTTAATTGAAAGTTTTCAAAACTTTAAATTCAAAGTTGATGTAAAAATCATTATGAAAATCTGTGATTTTTTACCAAGGTATAATAAGTATTTAACCAAAAATTATCTTCTAATATTCTGAATGAATGAATGTTCGATGTTAAGGTAATATTGATATTACTATAATTTTTTGATAACTGTGTTATTATCAATGTGTAACCTTTTTTTACATTATTTATAATTAACAATTGTTATAGTACCTAATTAATATAAGTACAAATGTTGTCTAACTAATTTCAAAAATGATTATTAAAAAAATATGACAATTACCAATTTTGTTTCACTCAACAAACCAAATGTCCTGAAATTAGTTAATAAATGATAGTCACTCTTCGGAAAGTTTCTCAGATTTTGATAATCTAGTCAAACAGAAGGCTTAAAGGTATACGACTAAAACAAAACGAATGTAACTTTCATTTCATAGCTGTATCAGGTTTTACTGTACAAATTAGCATAAGATTTTAGGGAATATTACCGCTTTTAGGTGGCCGGGCTGAAATATAATTTCAAGTGATTATTCTTTCTAAATATGTATTATAATTTAAAATGAAAGCGTTACATGTATTCTATATCTCTATATCTCATTATGTACTGGTATTAGTTTTTGGTAGGTGTTGCAGTTTTACTGTTTTATATTAACGAAATAATTTCAGCCCGGCCACCTGCAACCGCTAATATTTCGTATGCTATTGCATTTTAGGATTCGATTTTGTGTTACATATGCATAAATTATAGGGTATATTTCATCTGTAGCACAATATTGCCAGTATTTTTTGTAGATTAGTGGGAAACAAGGTGGCCGGGCTGAAAACGTCAGGCTGGCCCGGCCACTAAGAAGTGCACGCAATTTCTTTTAAAAAGAGTTACATTGAAAATGAAGGTGTTACATATATTAGTATACCCGGGTACATTGGATTGATAACAATCTCATTATTAAATTCCATGGGGCCGGGCCAGCCTGACGTACATAGAGGATCACACCTAAAATCTACGCTGTACTTCACCTATACTGAACAGCTAGATTAAAAATAAGACAAGCATGTATTTTTTCAATACACTTTCTCGAAAACTGTTTCTTATCGCACTACGATTAGGTTCAACAGGCAATGTATTTAACACGCGTGGATTTTCTATATTTTTCCGCACACGTGCGGAAATAAAAATTTCCATACTAAATCTAAATGGGTTCTATGACTAAAGTCGGCGGTGATTGTTTTTTTTAAATCTCTGCAAGAGATATACGGCGTAAATTTTTTTTGAGTATTTAAATTGTGTTTATAAACAGAATATCATAGATAAACATGATTATTTAAAACAATTATTTACTTTTAGGCAAAAAATAATATTTATTTGTTTCAAATTAAAAATATTTGTATTTTCTATTTTTGATATTAGGCTGTTTAGCGGCATCATACCTTTGCTTCTTCTTCAACCTGGCGAAAGCAAATCGCGGAAAAAAGCAAATTAAATCAGAATTTCCTAATAATTCCTGACAAAAATACTTTGTTCTAATATTTTATTTCTTCGAAAGTGTATTGAGAAACGTCGCTTGATATGCATGGGGATTTGTTACTGCAGTTTTTGGTTACATAACACCCTCGCTCGGGTGTTACTTCCGCCTCGAATACAATATAAAAGTTAGTTCGTCGAGACTGTGACACTCTTTCTTTTCTCTTTTCCATTCTTCACAATTCTAAAGCTCCTTCGTATCTTCGGGAACGCTTTGAGTACCTTGTTCCTCGAGGTAAACCTTGTCGCTCATCATCCTCTTTTCCTTCGTTTCCCTCCACACTCCTCAAGTCGGTATGATGGATCTTTCACTGTTCGTGCTGTGCGCCTTTGGAATTCACCTCCACACTCCTTGCGGGATAGTAAGGAACATTTCCTGTCAACATGAATGTATGTATATAGGATTTTATAGATATACTAGCTCATGCTCGGCTTCACCCGCGTAACTTCGGTAATTGTCCCACGGGATCGCACTAACGGGGTAAAAAGCATCCCAAAATTAGGTTTGCTCTAAGGAAACCCAATTCTGGGTTAAGCTCGCCATTGTAGCTATATTATTGCAATTTGTTATTTTGTGTGCAATAAAGAATAAGAAAGTTTCCCCACTTACATCAAAAAGTACTATTGATTATTAGGGTCTAGGCTCGGGCAGTTTGTAAATAAAAGTCGAATAATTAAGTCGAAATCTTTTATTTGATTTGTTAAATCTCAGATGGGCGTTTGCCCCGCATGTCGCGGCTAGTCGCGCCGCCGCACGGGCCCGCGCGTGTCCGCACGTGTCCGCGCGTGTCGCACGTGCCGCACGCGTGGCACGTGGTCGCACGCCGCCGCATACACCGCTACGTAAGGGTTGACGCCACACAATAATCGGGAGCCGTAGACACGGTGACACTAAGGTAACGTTTTATAGTATGATAATATCACTTAATGGAATGGAACAGTCAGTCTGTCAGGCGGGCGGCGCGCTCTCGCAGCAGAGCAAGCGGGCCGCGCGCGCCAGCAGGCCGGGGCCCGGGGCCCGCGGGCTGGGGCCCGGGGCCCGGGGGCCGGGGCGCGGCGCGGGCCCCAGCAGCTCGGCCAGCGCGCGGCGCGGGGCCCGCGGGCGGCGGGGCGGGGCCGCGCGGGGCGGGGCGGCGCCTCAGCTCGGGAACTTGGCGTACAGCGCGTACTGCAGCTCGTAGCCCGAGAAGCGGCAGTGCTGAGTCTCCAGCGGGGAGTACGCGCCCAGCGCTGGGAACTTCTTCAGCTGGCGGGCCGCAGAAGCTCCTGGAGAGTCCTGCGAATACAACAAATACGATCAGTAATCTATCAATAAAAACATTCGAACTTTTAGGGCACCTTTTCAACCTGATCATTTACTAAGCAAGAAAAATCGCTGCTACCTGAGAGCATGTTAATCTTCCACTAACTTTACTTCACTAAACTAATTAAAGCTTCGGCCTGACACACGTTGACTATTACTATCTTGCTACGTAACACTCACCGGTGTAGCGAACACTGTCAGCACGAACTTGGCGGGTTTGAAGGCCTGCAGCACGCGGGCGATGACCTCGTCGTAGCTCGAGACGGGCACGTTGGACTCGAACGATACGTAGGAGCACGAGCGCTCTGGAGTTATGTGGATAGTCATGTAGCAGCCCTGGGGAAACAAATTATGGTGATTAGTTATTTTGATGGTTAGACTTATACATAGACGACGTTGTGACCGTCACAATGATGTCTTTTGAAGAATTATACTTCAATACGTCTTGTTTGCGTGGTTTTTAGAAGACATAATGAAAAAGAAGAATACGAGTGTTCTGTCCATTGTAGCGTAAATGAGTATGATTTTACGTCAATTGAATTATCAATTTCACCACCAACAAGTAATAAATAAAATAAAAACTTATTACAGTACGTAATTTTAGTGCATTAAGAGGCTTTTAGCACATCTAGGTATTTCTTAACACATGCTACTATAATAAAGTATAAATTTTGCATAAAATCGACTTTTAATAACGCTTATTTACGTCATATCAATTAATAAAAGGTGCATATAAATTGTAGGTAAATAATGTATTCTAGTTATGTAAAATGCAGACGACTTACGGATGGCAAATCCTTATCTCCCTTTAGCAGCGTAAAGAAACATTTACTCATTATAATCTGGTGTTTATCTTAATTAATACTAGTACACTTCATAGTTTTATTCCTTGCATAGTGATTTCTTTATATACTAGCCGACTAATAATATAACATAATGGGGTAGAATGCTCAAGTCTATTGTGACTCCTGAAAGTTTTTTCTTCCAGGTGCTACTTTACGTGGCACGTTTTATTCGATTAGATTTGGTATAAGTTTGGCCTTATTGTGTAAGTTACATTAGGTTTTAACATATTTGCGGATCGCTACTGAGTTTTGCATTAACTAGGTTGCCTAATAGTATAAACATAATAAAAGAGTCTTTGTGTAACAGTGCCTTGGAAAAATACTAAGGTTCGTATTACAGGACATCACTCAAAACTCAAGCAATACTTTATACTAGATTCCAACCATTTGCTTGGTTGAAACTAATATTAAGTCTTCGAGCACTCGGTTATAAGCAGTGATAGCCAAGTGGTGTGCCCGTCGGACTGCCATGTCATAGGTCTTGAGTTCGAACCTAAGACACGCACCTGTGATTTTTCGGATTCATATGCGTATTGTAAAAATAGCACTTGCTTCGGTGAAGGAAAACATCGTGAGAAAACCAAACCAGCATGTCTAAGACATATTTCTCGATAGCATGTAAAGCCAAGTCAGAGGCCCATGGGCGGCATAAAAACTCTAACACCAGGTTAGGCACTAACCACACGAAAAAGAAAGAAGTCGTGAGTGCGGTTCTCAGATTTAGTAACTCTTTACACAGAGTGTTTCATTGTTGATAACATTCTTAGTTCTCGTTCAGATAAAGTGTTGAAAATAAATGGATGGTTGTTATAAATTATGATGACATATATAAGACTTAACTACGTGTTTAGATCTAGCCGGTATTGTCAGATAGAACTGGACTGTTATCTAGACTTGAAATCATTTTATTATCTTGTTACGTTAACAGTTTAACTCAGAGTTAAATTCAGATTACATCTAGATCCAGCCAAGTGAATAATGATATAACAATCTTCCATTATTATGATACCTAGTATATTTAATTTTATTGAGCAATTTATTGCAATTCTAATTTTCTAGCAGACTTCCCAAATACCGAATACTTTGGTAACTGGTAATAATTCTCAGGGTTTCTAGGCATATCAGATGAAATAACTCTGCCCTTGGTCTAGTGGCGACTGCTGAGCATGAAGTCATGGGTTCGATCTCAGGTCGGGCAGTGTTATTGGGTTTTTTCCTCAGGAATTTCTCAGTAGCAGCCACGGACTTTGGATTTGTACCCAGTTGATGGCAGTAGATTCGCCCCATATTACATGGGACTTAACTACTTAAAAACATAACTGGCGAAATATGAATATATTATTAGGTACACCTCTGCCTAACCCTTCTGGGATTACAGCCGTGATGTTTTATTTTAACGAAACATCACGGTGTATCTCCCAAGATTTAGCAGAAGTGTGTACTTATAGTTAACTCACATCTCTCCAGTAAAATTTTGTCTTAGTAATAGGAGCCAGCCTATTGCCATCAAGCAAGAAATTACAGATGGAGAAGCCCAATAACGCTGTACAACTCGCGACTGTACGAGTCTAACATACGACTGTATTTTTTATTAATCTTTGAAATACAATGCACATAATTATCATACTTACATCTTTAGCAACTCCATTCATAGAGTATCCGCATGGATCAAACAGGAAATCGTCTATGACCATCCCTGGTATTATCTTATCTATGCCCGACTCCTGGAAAAAACAAAAACAAACTATTTATTATTAAATCACATATTTTTTGTAGGCGTAATTCGAAGGACAGGGTGTTGTAGCACACCTTGGGAGAGTACCCTAGGTCCAGCAGTGGACTGCAATAGGATGATTTGATGAACTTCTTTGTTAAAAATAATTAGAATCCTAACAGTTTAAAATTGAACACGAAACTGCATTGTGATGAGGGATATAAAGTATCGATATCTGAGCATAATCGATACTTGTGATACGATACTCGATACTGTTCGATCGGACTCGAATCATATTGCTGGTATTGAAAAAAGAGCGGTTAAAGATTGACTCTTTCATCACAGCTAAAATTGTTAGTGAGTACATATTTCATACTTTGAACTAGTTGAAGGCATTTGTGTTCAAGATTCTGGCTTTTTTTTGCTTGATTGATTCTTGTTTCATTCTTCAACAAAATATCGACATCATTCTTACCCTTGTAGCAGCGGCGGCGTCGGCAGAGTACTGCCTGGTGAAGATGTCCATGACAGCTGGGTCCAGGTCGGACATGAGGATCTCGATGGTCTGGTCGGGCTCTGTGAGCCCTACGCCTTCGTTGGCGTCGCTGTGCTCCTTCTCTAAGGCGTCTACTGTCCCTGTTGAGTAAGAACAAATGGTTAATTATTAACATGATGGTGACGCAGCCCGTGATTTAACCCTTTAAGTAGTAAAGGGTCTGTTTATAATAAAAAATATTATGTACAGGGGCGATGAACTGAAGACCATCTTTAAATTTCTGATGGTCTTGTATCAAATACTATCATTAACATTGGAAACGGGATATTTACCATGTTTACTATTTGTTTTGAGTTCCCCGACATTTCAGCGCTGTCGCAAGCACCATGATCACGGATAAACTGAAGTTATTGCGGGTGGGAGTTATATGAGCTGACAAATGGTAAACTTGGTAAATATCCCGTTTTCAATGTTAATTATAGTGTTAGTGACCACGTCAGTTTAAAATATAGTATCAAATAATACACAGTAATATACAAATAGACATAGAGGCACGGTATTGGCCGTTACATTTAAACTGTGTCGGTTTTTGGTATAATATTTATTTATGGCAGAGATCAAATGACAGGTTCTCCTGCTAGATTTAGCTGCATCTGATTAGTCTCTCAATGGTGTATAAAGTTAAAAGTTACATATCCCTTGGACAGCTTTCTTTAGCCCATAGTTAGTCACATTGCACCCTCATTGATATTTGATACTTTCTCGTGTATAAAGCAGCCTATATATGTATATAACATCATCAGAGCTGATAACACATAGAACAAACATAGAATATGTCAACAGGTACATACGGTACAGTTATGTCAAGGAGTACCAATACGAATGAGGCGGCGCTTTGACCTGAAGATGATAATTTTGATGAGTTAATGGTATAGCGCAGGTGACTTTCATTTATACTAAACTTTTACGATTTATTTTAACAACAAGCCATAAAACCATCGGCAAGCGAATACCAGTTTTAGGGCGGCTCAAGCTGATTGTACGTCGATCATTGTCATCACACTTCGCGCCTCAGGAATCCAACCCGACCAGAAGCGACGGGTTGGCTTAAAACAATAGATATGATGGTAAAAATTTACCTTCGAGCGGCAGTAGAGTGTACAGGTACCAGCAATCCTTCTCAGGTCCCATGATGTAAGCGCGACCGTCTCCGAAGAATGAGTCCAGAAGTTTCACCTGGAACAAAATAATCATTTTTGAGATCAAGAGAAACTTGTGGAAAAAAGTATTAGCCGCTATTCTTTTTTTTCTCCAAAAATGTCGATACAAACTTTCATAAATAAACATAACATCACGTTATAAATCTCCAAAGGGATAAGAAGAGGTGCACCTGTAGTACGCTCACAATTCGCCAGTTATTTTTAGTCCCTCCTATGGAATAGAGCGAACCTATTTCTCACACACAAACCCAGATATCAGGCTGCTACTGCTACTGAGGAATGCTTGGTGAAAAACCCCAATAACATTGGGAATTAAATTCAGGACGTCATGATACCTCGTAGGCTTTCGAAGGCTGTTATAGATGGATGGATTGTGTGTGGCATAATATGAAAGAGAAAGGAGTAAATGATGCCGTGATGTCTGACAGGGGAGAATGGAAGAAGGAAACGTGTTGTGCCGACCCCAAGTAAAATGGAACAAGACCAGAAAGATGTTGATTACGAAGGCTGTTAGAATTTGCCAAGCAATAATCGCCATAATATGCAATAGTACCATCTTCACGACAGTTACAATACATAAACAAGAAATAAATGCATCCGAGACGGATGCCAGCTACAGGCAGGTAACGTGAGCATCTGCAACTGTGCGCGCTTCCTGCCAACACCGCTCACATAACAACGGTAATGTTGGACAATATAGCGCGGAAATGGATCTCGTACGATTGTTTGGTGATACAGATTACCAACACTTTGTAGGGATTGAAAGTTTAAATAAATAAATAAATTATTTATTTAAGATTCATTACATCTACCTATAAAAAAAAAAAACAAAAAAAAAAACATTTATTTTTTTCTATTATTATTATTTATTTTATTGTATATTTATATATATTTTTTTTAATTACATTTTAATTGTATTAGCAGTAGACTGCTGTAGGCTGTTGGGAGTAGTAGATATGGGTTCATCGACATTTCAGGCTAAACCAGTTGATGGTAAGAGGCTCGCCCCCTATTACATGGGACTTAAACATAACTGGCGAAATGTGGGTGTACTAAGCTGTCTTGGCTTAAGCTTAATTTGGAGTCGGGAAGAAGGCTAGGCAGATGAAGAACATTTCAGGCGAAATACAGTCCTGGGTTTTATTTGCATGGAGTGAAATAGTTGGTGTCATGTGAATTATTCAGCGAAAAAAGTTTTATTTATCTCATCCTTCCTTAATTTTCCTTAGACGAGCTCTTTCACAGGGTGGTCTAAACTAAACCATGATATTGATGTTTCTGTGCGTCATCTCGACCTGAGGTTTCATCTGGCCTTTACGTAAAGTTCAATTGTAATCAGTAATATTAGATTGTACTATCTTTACATTTTAGGGGATAATGAATCAGAGGTCAGAAGATTGGATTGTTATTATTTTAAAGTCCAAACATTGGTCGTTCTAGAAATTGTTAAATACTAAAATAAGTGAATATGTTTAATTCTTTTACCGTGTTTTTGTTGATTTTCCTCCTGGTCAATGAAATAGCTAGTCTGAACACTCTGAACTATATTGCCTTGAGCTGAAAATTTTCTAGACTTACGAGTATACAGTGTGTTTTTAAAGTTTTACCAAGGGGTATCGTATTCCCCAGTACTAACTGGGTTAAGGAGGTCAGATAGACGCTCCATGTAAACAACTATTATTCAACTGCATCCAGTTAAGACTGAAAGCTGACCCCAAAATAGCTGGGAAAAGGCTAGGCAGATGATGGTACAGTGTTTTTAAAACTTTAGAGAATTAGACTAGTAAAACATAATCTCATCCTTGCACGAGTTAAATTGATTGACTTTTAACTCAAAAAATAATGCGATCAAATTAAATATGTAGTTTTTTTTGTGATGTTCTACGAAGGTATATAGTTTCTAAGCCTTTCTCATACTAAACATCGTGTATACTTACTTACATATTACTTCTACGTCGACGTGTTTCCCATTGAGTAATTATTCATTCTAGTTTCCTCATTTAGACTAGTAGGATGGTGAGGACTTTTAATTTTTGGAATTTATCCCTATATTTTTGGATGAAAAGCAATATATTTTTTCAGTTGTTTTAGTTTCCATTATAGATATTGGTCTTTTCAATACAAAATTAATAGAAATGAAGTTTATCTGTAAAAATATTATACAGAGGTAAAAAATTGTTTGTAAGTTTATATGTAGGGATCTTCGGAACTCCTGATCCGGTTCCGAAAATTCTTTCAATAATGGGAAGTTACATTATTTCCGATTGTCATAGGCTATATTTTTAAACGTTTCTGTGAGATAATAAACGAAAAAATAAAGCGGGCAAAAACTAGTTGTATTTATTTGTCACACTTCTGAGACGCTTTTACATGTTGTAGCCAGGATTACCTAGCTCACCGATTCCTGAGAAGAAGTGCTAAAACAAACACAGATGAAGTTGGATCTTGGACATCATTCAGTGATTTGCAACTTCCAATGCCAATTAACCCATGAGAACGTTGAGAACTCTTCAACAAACTGCAAAGTTCATGGACTAAAGATACATTAATGAATTCGTCAATAGTATTCTGACATGTCCGGTTGTTCGGAGTTTTTCGACCAAAGTTGGATATGCTAACCACTTGAGAGCATATGAAAGAGTAGCACACCAAAGCTCTCGACAACCACCCATGAAGCCATCGAATGCAGGTAGGTTAGGTTCCAGTCTAACCGTATGCAGCTGAAAAACAGTATTTTACATGGAGCGACTGCCTATCTGCCCCCACAAACCAGTTACTAATTTCTCGTCATTAACTAATTAAGGCCAATAATTTCAAACTGTGCGTGATATTGACCGTACTATAGTACTATGCTGATAAGCGATAAGAACAGATGATTCAATAAGTTCAATCGTAATCTGTGACCTTACGAGTGTGGTCACAGCCACGGGTAGACTTTATCTTGTTGCAAGAATGTGTTCTAGTCTAGAGACGTAGACTAAACTTCCAGGATTTCGTCTGGAGTCTTTTGAGGAAAAAAACATATTTTTTCTATTTCGCTGAAATGTTGTTGGTATGGTGATTAACGTTTCGTTGAAATTATGTGACATTTTATGAAGAAACCAAGGTTGGCTGGGATGATTTATCCACTGTGTTCAATTTAGTTTCCAGACTGTTTAGTCCAACATATCACCCAGTCAGTCAAAATCATCATTCTCCTACCCTTTGCCAATTTACTTGGGGTCGGCGCAGCATGTCTTCTTCTTCCATACTTCTCTATTACTTGTTATCTTATCAGACACCTCCTTTCGTGCCATATCATAAGTAAGTAAGTATATTTATTCGTATAAAATGAGGTATAAAAAGGATGTTATAAAATGTTTGAGATCAGGACGCATTCCCCATTACATTTAAATGAACAACATAGGTATACATACTATTATGTAAGTACATTTGAATCATCAGATCCACTAAGCAGATCATCATTAAACAAGACAATAATAAATAAATTTAAAAAAAAACTGATTATTGAGATAGATAGCAGTGGCTGAATGAGTAGCACGACAGTAAGCCTTCAAAGTATCCCTGTCACAAAGTAGGTAATAACCACCAGCATCACAATCAGTACCGAGAAAAGTACACATTGTATTTTTTATTAACATTACTACTAGGAAAGGCAACACTGGTACTATGTGTTCATATCGATCGTCTCGTATCAAGAAGTTCAATGATTTGGCTTTGTGTTTCATAACATTTGTCACACTAGTGACTCACTGGAAGCCTGGATCATACGAAATGATTGCAACATTATTAACGTTCTGGAGTAATAGTACAAAATTAATTTTGGATGGATAAAATGGCAGAAGGTCACGGGAACAATATGCGACTTCCAAATTCCCCCTAAACTCAAGGTGAAGATTTACAAAAGCAACAATTCTGATCCATACATGGCTAGACTTGCAATCTTGTGATCTTGATCAAATCTTGATCAGAATGTTGGGCCACAAAAGGGATGAATAATAGGCAATTGCATGTGGCTGAGCTGAGAATGCTAAAGGGGATGTGTGGTGTAACGTGAATGAATAAAATAAGAAATTTTACTCATTCCTTATTTTATTTTTATTAAGTGGAAGTCTGGAAGTGGCGCCGGTGACTGAAAATTTGTGTGGTAATCGGTTATCGTGGTAAGGCCATGTAATGCGGAGGTATGTGGAGAATGTCGTGAGGAAAGTTTTGAGAATGAATATGGATGGCTATAACAGTAGAGGAAGACCAAAGAAATGATGGATGGACTGTGTGAAGGATGATATGGCTAGAAAGGAGGTGACTGATGAGATGACGAGTAATAGAAGTAGGTATGGAAGAAGACATGCTGCGCCAACTCCAAATAAATTGGAATAAGGACAAGAGAATGATGAAGAGTAATAGTCCTACCTATCTCCTAGCTGGGAAAGGGCTAAGCAGGTAATCCCGTAACATTTTAATACTCGTAAATCCCTTCATTTCGGCTCGCTAATTTACAGCAATTTCAGTCAATTATGATGACAGATGTAGAAAGAAAGATAATACAAATATGTAGCACGGACACTGAAGGCCAGTGCATGTTGAAAGCACCAAAGAGGGCAGGTGCCTCTTCTCTGTAACGTCTTTATAAAAGGTTATTTTATCAGTTTAATAAAATTGTATAGTTTAAAAAAAATACGCTTTACAGTGCGGTCATTTTATTTCTTGTGTTCTTCTCTGGGAATGGTTAAAAAAATTATTTGTCCGCCATCTTTAGGAGTCCACCATATTGAAATTAGAATGACGTCATATAATTAACCATACATTGTTATCCAAACCAAACATTTTACGCAAAATTTCAGCTCTATCGGAAACCGGGGAGTGGGTCCAATTTAACTTGCTAAGATTTTTTACATATTTAGTTACATGTGAAACTAATAAAAGCGTGTTAAAAACGAATTTAATTGCAAGTTCTTTGCCCCGTGCAAATATTAAAAAGACTAGCAATTTTTTCAAACCCTGATCACTTGGTTGAGTAACTTTCAACCTTATTAAAAGGTGAGCTTATTATAATATTTTAAAGGCACCTCCATCGGTCCCATAGTGCTATGTTTATCTTGGGTTAATTGATCGGTGGATCGGCTCATTGGAGCGACTACGTTCATATAGGGTTGCCATCCGTACGTACGGGTTTCCCCGGATTTGTCATAGTTTGGAGGACGTCCGGTGCCGTTCGGGCGGGGTTTTAATAAGTGTCCCGTTAAAACTTTTTGTGATAGTTTTTTTATTGTAACACCGTCTGAACTCAAGTTTTATGTACCGGAATTCAAAATTTTTGAGCTAGTTTCGCTCACTCTTGCATCCTAGGACGTAGTCCACGAACAGCACCCGTCCGAATAGCACCGACGCGAATAGCACCGAGCCTAGTCCACGAACAGCACCTATCAATATTTTTGGCAGGTGCTATTCGTGGATACAAATCTATTTTATTATTTGTGTCCACGAACAGCACCTACGGCTCGGCAGCCTAGTGCTGGGATGCATTTGTTTAACAGGACATTATTAAATGAAACATATCGATAAAAATCACTAGAACGTTTATTAAGAAATATGTCTAGGCGACATTTAAATATAAGAAAAAACAATAAAAAGCCTTATGATAATAATTATTAATCTTACAAAATAATAAATCTGTAACACTTTCTTAATTTTTAATGTATCACAATCAGTCTTTTCAGATCACCTCACCTTTATTGCAAAATTAGACTTAGTTTAATCTTACTAAATAATATCACTTTCTTATTTTATAATATCACAATCAGTCTCCACATATCACATTTATTGAAAAATCAGCAAATACAAATATTTCGGTCTAGGCGACATTTAAATATAAGAAAAAACAATAAAAAGTCTTATGATAATAATTACTAATCTTACAAAATTATAAATCTGTAACACTTTCTTAATTTTTAATGTATCACAATCAGTCTATTCACATCAAAGGTGATGAGAGTAGCGATACTGTGTAACGTGCAAAGACACGTGACACAGTATCGCTACTCTACAATTCTTATAGGGTGCAGCTTGTCGTACCCTTGCGCATTGCGAGCAAGCAATTTTCGACCGATTCCACCCATCGGACGCCATACATTGGACCTTTGGCTGATAGTGCGTTAAGACTGTTTATCGTGTAGCCGTGATTTCTTGTCACTGTTCTAGCGACGCGACAATGCGCCGGAGCACACGAAAGTATGACGAATTTAACCGAACGCTTCCGGAGCTTGTTTACGTAAAATTGCAAATAATATTATTAGTTCGGATAGCTCGGCAGGGCACAAAGGGACGTCACAAGAATAGTTTATAATAGTTTGTATCTGTATGTTCCGTGCTAACAAAAGGTGTAGTAGATTTATTAGTGAGTATCTATAAAACACAATAATGGAGCCTGTTGCCGGTAGAAGTGATAAAAATAGTAACATTAGCTACATTTCCAGTAGAAAAGGAGCGCCATTACTAATACATAGTGATAGACAGTACAGAAAATTCAAAACATATAAAAATAATGCTAATGTGTTATGGCGGTGCATAAAAATATCGTGTAGAGGGTTCCTGACGCTTGATGGCAATGAAGATGTAATAAAAATTACAGAACACACCTGTGAACCCATGAGCAGTGCCCAGACAGAAATAAAGAAAAGTATGGATGAACTTCGACAAGAAGCTGCAGCCACCGATGGTCCTATTCCTACGTTATACAAGAGAAAAATAAATAAACTACTCGATGAAGGTCTCAACTTAGTAGCCGATTGCCCAAATTATAAAAACATTAAGTCTAGTCTTTATAACATAAGAAATAGGGCTTGTGGAGTTAGCCGACTAAATGCAAAAACCGCGGGCGAGGTACAAGTAAGTAATCTTCTAGCCGCCATCCTATTAATATTATTATATTATATTATTATTCTTTTATTTTTTTATTCACAATATAAAAAATTGCAATTTGAAATATATAAATTTAATCAGTAGGTAGTAGTTCACATAGACTATGAAGTAAAAAAATTAAAACAACTATTTTTTTATTTTGCTAAAACTGTACGTTGAAAGTTAGTGTTTTAATTTTGTTCGCGACAAGTGTCTAGAACAGTATTTTAATCAGTGCAAAGAAAGAACGTTCGGGAAAGCACGTTATTACAGTGTGTTTGTGTTTCAATTTCGAGTGCTTTCTGTTGTTATTAGTTTTGAAGGTATGTAGGTACCTATTTTATGCCGCTCGAGAACAGTCTCGTCACAGGTGCGCGTACGCATTGTTATTGTAATTCCGACCGTACGCCGAGGACGTAAAGTACCTACTTCCTTAAATCGTTAAGTTGTTTGTGATCCTTTTGCCTATAGTTTCTTTTGTATTTTTTTGTTGTTAATATTTTTAAGTAATATTTTTTCGAATAAAGGATTGTTTAGCGAACAATACCACACAGCTAGAATATACTCGAATATTTTTTGTGTGTCTGTTGATAGTATAAAAACACAGCACAGACACTGAACAGTGCAGTTTCGTTTCGAAATTCAGACAGTATAGATCCAGCATTCGAACAGTACAGTATTGAGCAAGCATTCTGAGAGTCAGTTTCGTTTCGATATTCGTGTAGTATTGTACGCTAGTTTTACCATAGTTTAAATAGTGTTTTATTTCTTCTCCACCCATAGTAATAGTGCAGTGCTTTTCAAACCTACCGCTCCGTTCCACAAAGCTAACGTCACAGCCGGAACCTATAGGTACAGGGCGGTTAGTGGCTCATTTTGGATCCGTTATATAGACAGTATAGATTCCCAAATACGAGTCCACCCGTCTGGTACAAATTTTTTTCTAGATCCGTGATTTTGTTACACACAATGATATATCTACCTAATTTGTCTATTTATGAACACCTTTTCTAGGTACTTTCCCCATATTATTAAATATTTTTTTTAAATATTATTTGTTTTTTATAATTATATTTATTAAAAATGTAATTTTATGATATTGCTTATGGATTATAGGAGTATAATAGTAATAATGTTTGGACATCTATATACAGCACCATTTAATCCTAAACTAAGCTAATCTATTTATTTTAAGGTACCCAAACAATATTTGGACTTCTTGCTAGCTGATTACTACGATGGGAAAAATCGAATTCTACTATTCGCCACGTCAAGAAGCAAAGAAGAACTTGCCAAAACACGTCATCTGTATTGTGATGGAACTTTTAAATCTGCGCCGAAACCTTTTCTGCAGATTTATAGTATCCATGGTGATATCGATGGTGTCGTTAAGCCGTTAGCATATGCTATGCTTCTAAATAAAAAAATGTCTACATATAAAACATTATTTCAATTATTAAAATCTTCGATACCAGCAATGACTGTAGATTTTTTCACGAGTGACTTTGAAGAAGCCGCAGTGAGAGGAATACTGTCTGTATTTCCCAACGTAGCAGTAAAGGGATGTTACTTTCACTTTAAGAAGGCGTTAAAAAAAAAACAGAAGGAGCTAGGTCTTAACGACAATAGTATATATAGAAAGCACGTTGCTCTATGTACAGTGCTCCCTTATTTGCCACCGAATGATTTAGATGACGCTTGGCTTTACATTATGAGTGAGAGTCCTCAAGATAGTAATATAACAAAATTTAACGACTACATGATCACACAATGGATTGACCACAAATTTTGGTCAAACAAATGGTGTTGTTATGGCCAGACTCACAAAACGAACAATTATACTGAGACTCATTATTCGGTCATTAACAAATCAATTAATAAAAATAATAAGAACTTACTTAATGTTTTAAGAGTCTTACAGGAAAATTGTAAGAATTTCACTGACATACGAAAAAAATTTGCTACTTCTAATTCACAAAAAAATGCCGCAAAAAGAAACCAACTAATAGACAATATTATAAAAGAATATAAAAGTGGATTTATTTCTCTTGGCCACTGCATGGAAAAGCTGCGATTTTAAGGCTTTCTATTTTTAAATTTAAATTAGAATAATGTAACACCTGCGCAATCGACGGATAGTGAAGGACAATATACAAAATGTTCACGGAGCGCTGTTATTAGTACATCAATAAGGATCTAAGGCTGATTTTGCTGATTTTTCAATAAATGTGATATGTGGAGACTGATTGTGATACATTAAAAATTAAGAAAGTGTTACAGATTTATAATTTTGTAAGATTAGTAATTATTATCATAAGACTTTTTATTGTTTTTTCTTATATTTAAATGTCGCCTAGACCGAAATATTTGTATTTGCTGATTTTTCAATAAATGTGATATGTGGAGACTGATTGTGATATTATAAAATAAGAAAGTGATATTATTTAGTAAGATTAAACTAAGTCTAATTTTGCAATAAAGGTGAGGTGATCTGAAAAGACTGATTGTGATACATTAAAAATTAAGAAAGTGTTACAGATTTATTATTTTGTAAGATTAATAATTATTATCATAAGGCTTTTTATTGTTTTTTCTTATATTTAAATGTCGCCTAGACATATTTCTTAATAAACGTTCTAGTGATTTTTATCGATATGTTTCATTTAATAATGTCCTGTTAAACAAATGCATCCCAGCACTAGGCTGCCGAGCCGTAGGTGCTGTTCGTGGACACAAATAATAAAATAGATTTGTATCCACGAATAGCACCTGCCAAAAATATTGATAGGTGCTGTTCGTGGACTAGGCTCGGTGCTATTCGCGTCGGTGCTATTCGGACGGGTGCTGTTCGTGGACTACGTCCATCCTAGGTTCTCCTAAATATTTTGAACCGCTCCTCATTTTGTTGGTAGATAAATTAATGCACATTTCTATATGTAAAGTTAAATATAAGAAAGTTAGCATGTCCTTCGCCGCGCCCTCACTTCTTGTTTCAATTCACGCACTCAGTATCACCATACTGTTCGTCTAGCGATGTTTTTCATATCTTCTTTTTTTGGGTGTCCGGGAAAACATTTCTATTTCACCTAAATGTCCGGGGTTTTTAAGTTTTCGTCCGGCATCGGCACCTTAGATGATGGCAACCAACCCTACGTTCATAGCTGTTGGCTTAGCGTGTCTCGTCATGGTGGATGTTTCGTATAAGTGATGCCTTGGAAGAGGTCACTTATAAAAACTGTTGCACCAGTGTCATGAGTCATGGACTTTTGTTGAGTTTAAACTAAAACAGATCACAAACGATACTGTAATGTTTACCTAAGGTCTCAAATAAGTGAAGAAGCAAACGCCTCGCTGCTTCATTATTGGAAGTTTCTAACAGAATGGGTGAGAATGAGCACACAAGCGACAGATGCCTAAAAACTAGCACAATCAAAGAGACGCCAATACTCAGCAGTGCGTGGAAGTCGGACTATGGGTGATGCTGATCTTAATTGTATGGAATTCTAGATTTCACTTCGGGTGCAATTTCTTTTTTAATCTGTACATCTCATTATCTGTGTCTCCCAGTCAGTATTGCATATTGCAAAAAAGGTCAAGTATGTTATACCTACATCCAACCGGCGCGCGTAAATGACCGAAGAAGAAACAAAAGGAGTATATTAGGATCTTTGCAGGTGGCGTTCTGTGGTTTCTCCCAATCGGGAAATAGCTTGGAAAGGTCTTTGATAAAACCACAAACGATGGGGCACTCACTAACGTGTCCAGGGGGTTTACTATGACGTCATAAAGCAGGAGTAATTCCAGTGTGGGAAAGAGACAGAGCTATACATTTCGTCTAGAGCTATCTCTTTCCCTCACTGGAATTACTCCTGCTTTAAGTCGTCATAGTAGGCCACGTGGACTTTGTACATTACAGGAACTGATAGACGCTACTAAAGGCGCCAAACTAATGGCTCAGTTCTGGGCCGACACAATTTAGAATGCCAACGATCCGCTAAGAAGAGAAGTTGTACTTACTTCTGAATCAAAATTATCGTGCGGCTGCAACTGCGCTGCCGGGCGCGCGAACTCCCTGCGCGAATAGAACACGTTGTGCACGCGCGCGTGTCCAGCCACGTCGCGTGCCAGCCCGAGCACGGCGCGCACGCAGCGCAGGGGTGTGGTCGTGCCACAGGTCTTGAGGATGAAACGGCGGCGGGATACGAACATGCTGCTCTCGCTGGGGAAGAACAAATGCGTTGGTTAGAAGGTATAAGCTTAAATATTTTCAGTCCAGCAAATACAAGCTCCACAGGCGAGGGTTTATGAACGGTTCAGATCTCAAGTGCATATGCGGCGTCAGACTGCATCAGTGAGAGTATATACGCATAGATGAATTTGAGCAAAACATATTTGAACTTTTTGTCATCCAAACGCTACGAAGAAGATACGCTTGGGGGAGGCTTATGTCCAGCTGTGGACGTATTTTTTTTATTTTATTAAATGGGCCTACTCTTGTCCTCAATCTAGTCCTGAGGACAGAGATGAGGTCGACGATGTAACGAGCTAACCCAAAAGAAGCCTATTAACTCGCGACTTCAATAGATTGGGGTCAAATGTTGATAAAAATATGATCTAGGTGTAATTTAGTTTATGATTTAGTCATAATTGATCCTATATTCAACGGTAGGTCACGAAACATAGCCTGAAAAAGTCAATAAATAAAGTTTTTAAACTGTCATGGTCACTAACATTATCGTTAACACTAGAAACGGGATCATTAACTATGTTTACTGTTTGTTTCGAGTTTCCGATATTTCGGCGCTGTTGCAAGCACCATGAATGATCACGGATAACCCAACGACAAACAGTAAACAATATCCCGTTTCTAGTGTTAATGATAATAATTAAACTGTACTTAAAAGCAGAAAACCTTAAAAATCTCTAAAATAATCACACCAACTTGCATGCGTCTTAGAATGATAAGGTTTAACAATTAACACAGTTGTGTCGACAAAATTATCATTATCGCAGTCTTAATTGTGTACACTATTGTCTATTTGGGTTTAGAACACTAAACAATTAACACACAAATTAATCAGGGGAGCCATAAGTCGGTTTAGTGTTGTCATTTTTATTTAACAAATAAAAATGATAAATTGTTATGGTGTTACTTGTGTATCCAATTTATTACGGGCATGTATTCTTTTTCCACATTTCTTTATTAGTTGTCAATTGTCATCTCTGTCGTCACCCCCTTTCTAGTCAGAGCATATTTACACAAAAAAAAATTATCATTATCGTAGTCTTAATTATGTACACTATTGTCTATTTGGGTTTAGAACACTAAATAATTAACACACAAATTAATCAGGGGAGCCATAAGTCGGTTTAGTGTTGTCAATTTTTATTTAACAAATAAAAATGATAAATTGTTATGATGTTATATAAATAATAAATTGGATACACAAGTGTATCCAATTTATTACGGGCATGTATTCTTTTTCCACATTTCTTTATTAGTTGTCAATTGTCATCTCTGTCGTCACCCACTTTCTAGTCAGAGCATATTTTCTCAGAGTTCATCTATCGTTTCCTTGATCATAGGACAAACCGTTATTTTTATTTGAATACGGTGGAAACGTCAGGGTAGCTCGCGAAATTCATTTTTTTTTTTCGTTTTTTGCAATTATCAGGTCAGTGTCAGGTTGTATGTTGATGAAAAATGAGTCGCGCAAGTAAAACGTATGGAGTTACAGAATTATAATCATTAACATCATTAATACAACCTTTTAAGTTCATTTAACCCCATTGAATAACTATTTCATGAAAACAAGAGTCGCGCCAGTAAAACGTATGTAGTTACAGAATTATAATTATTAACATCATTAATACAACCTTTTAAGTTCATTTAACCCCATTGAATAACTATTTCATGAAAACAAATTTCGCTACCCTGGCGGTGGTGCATCCACCTTAATTAATTTTAAGTTTCCGAACTGCACAGTTACAGCCCGCGCCAAACTTTGTGGCCGCCCCGAAACTAGGCTCATTGTATTGCGCAGAACACAAAATGTACTACTCGCGACTATATTCAAGGCGGTCACAAAGTTTGGCGCGGGCTGTACTTCATGCTTTGCTGTTCTTTTCAACCATTACAGTTTTTTTTTATCTGTTGAGTGGCAACCCTGATAGTCTTTAAGATAATTATGTTGGTTGACTCTATTATTACATCAGCCTAAATATTAGATAAAAATAAATGCGTATTAGTTTAGGTTAATTTTGTTAATCGTTGCTCTAAGGGCAATTGATTTTAGATAATTTAATCATTAGTAGTATGTGCCTTAAGTAAGTAATTTCAACAATATTAACTTTAGAAGGCATTATGAGTGTTGTTTTTTTTTAAAAAGAAAAGGATATATTTTAGATAGGTACCTATTGAAAACAGACAGAATGCTTACCTACCTACTTACAGAAATATATTATAATTTCATGTAGGTAACTTATTTTTTTTTTCATTTTAAAAGATTTTTTTTTAAGTTTAGCTTGCTTTAAAAAAAAAATTAAACATTACCTAAAGAACTCAAATATTCACTCTACATTAAAACAGATTTTATTACCAATAAAATTTATCTTAAAATTGTACGACGATCGGGTCATTTTGATAGTTTACGTTAAAATATTGACATATTGATAATTTGATACTAATAATACGTCAACATTGACACATTACTTAATTGTTGCTACCCGACACATGACATTTAAATGTAACTTAAATAAAATAATATTTCCTTATTAAAACACGATAAGGTAATGAGATAAAATAGTTTTTCTCAGAACTCTTGTACTGCAGACGATATATCTGGGGTCAATAATCATAGTTGACCTAACCTCATGTGATTCTCAACTATCGCTTTTGATAACGCATCTGCCAAATTATGAGTAGAATTATTTTAACTATTCGAGTATAATTTTATTAGACCACCCGTGGCCGTAATCTGCTTCTAATTTTAAAGTGCGCAATAGAATTTCTAAAGATATATCTTATTCATATATGCTTAAACATACGCCTTTCTCCATAGAGGCAGACGGAAGCAACATAACGCAACTACGACCCTGTCTAACATACCCCTTTTGGTTTTGCCATATCTAATTCATAACTGGCTATTTTATTTTGTGTTCAACTTAGTGAAAATAGTATTTTATGGTGTGCATTTTGTCTCTGATTATTTACTAACATTATTTTTTAAGTATACTTACTAACTAAACTATGGATCGTGGGTTTGATACAAATAAATAATAATAAATCATTAATAATATTTCCCTAAACAGTTAAGCAGTTAAGAAAAGCTGGTTACCATTTCACCTGAATTTTATTACTTAACGTTATACATGAGTAAAGAAAACAGGAAACAATCTTCAGTTGCTTGACGGTGAAATTATGATTGTGCACGTACTAAGTACGGCTGGCTATCTTAATTGATATGAGTACTACACGTTGCATTATTTCTACACGCTGGCACTGCGTGCATGTTTTACAGCCTAGGAAGGCTGACAATATAATTTAATTGTATTTACTGGGCAAAAAACGCCGACGACATTGTTGCCATCTCGGGAAAGACCTGGATTAGCCTGGTACAGGAACGCAGAAATTAGTTTGAGCACAGAGAGAGTCAGGCTGTGACTGATGATGATGATTATGCATCTATCTCAGTGGTCATACTGCAAAACGCCATTTAAATTCTTCACTTGTCTTAAACCCAGCAAAGAAAGCATAAACCTATTAAAACGTCGCTCTATAGTGAGATTCTCCTTTACCTCTAATATCAGCTATGTACAGCGTAACGCCAATTAATCAACTCAATGCACCAGTCATCTTACGGTCAAGTACTTAGCCACGAGCGCATACAATGTATTCCACACTTATCTGCATAGCATCGAGACGGGCACAGACCCATCACAAATAAGAGAACAGAAGATGCACTCATACACAATCAGCTTCCACTGGCCTTCCCCGGATGAGAGGGAGTGGGTCGTAATCCACCACGCGCGGTCTGTCGATGTTATACGTCTCTTTCGAGTTTTTGATTCTAGGACAGCTCCGGATTCTGCACGATGTTTTCTTTCATCGTTCGCGATGATGTACTCTTGCAATGAAGTAATGATGCGTGCGTGATTACGGACGGAAGCAAACCATTTGATACTGTATTTTCTCAATGCAACGGCCTACCTTACCGTTTCATTTTGATAAAAGCAGTTCTGAGGCACGGGCATTGCCTCTGAGCATGTATGTGACATAATTTTACAGCTACACGCACAGCAAGTGCCGTTTAACTTGTTGCGTTTATGGCTGCATACAGCCGTTGTTTGTTAGACCTACTGTTTCAGTCTATTTAGTGGCCGTACGTGCACAATCAATGCCAGCAGTAGCTCGATAACCATTATGTAATATAGTAAACACGATTAGTAGTAACACGTTCCCTATGTGTGCTCGAGTAAATAGTTTATGTTCGTTTTGTAATTGTTTATATTTATTTATAGTTCGGAGAAGTACTTTGACATTGTATTCGTGATAAATGATAATACACTTTCCAATCTTTCGCAAGTGAAATCATACAATGAATGTAGGAAAAACTGAGTGCGGACGCAAATTGCATACAATTATGACAGTGTGGACTTCGTAAGAGTGAGCAATTACCTAGACTTAGATATGTACCTAAGTATATAATATACGATTTACATTATTATTAGATATTACGGTATACACGACAAGCTAGTCTCCGAATATGGGGTTGTTATGATGCATGCCATATTCGCAGCGAAGAAGTCGTGGGTACACGAAAGAGTTTTCAAACAACTTCAAGTTAGTAAATATGAAACACCACTTTTATAAACATAACTATCTGAAACCGAAACACAAATTGAATGGGCAATGACTTGGTGATCGATCATTATCTGTCTCCTACTGTACGTATATACGCGCCTATATCTAACATGCATGTACAGGAGATAGGTACTCAAGTTATAAATATAGCGGGAGGTGGAACACAGGTAGCCGACAATCCGGTCAATATGTGATGGAGAGCGCGGGGATGACAACTACCCACTGTCGTCCGTCACTATGACGACGAGACGGAATCGAATCGATGCGTTGCAGGGTTGCATCTCGTGAAGATAATAACTTTATTTTGTGCACATGTAGATAAGTAAGAGTACACGAGAAACTAACTAATAGATTAAAACTTTTTATGGCAAAATTTGATGAAAAATTGAAGAAAAACGTAGTACACAATCCCAAATTGGTTACATTTTTCAGTGTAATAAAATAACTAACGAAATATTTAGCCAATAATTGACTGAACCCTAAATTTGTATGTCTGTTATTAATACAACAACCAACCAGTCAATGAAATGTAATTAAAGCTTTTAATTACTCTAGAAATAGCAATATAGCAGCTCTTGGAAGACTTACGAGAAAATCACAGAATCCCCAAAAAAATCATTCCAAAAATAGTTTAGTAAATTGATTAACCGCTCCTATTCGAAGATAACGGAGTCAAACTAGATTGATCAATCATGCTCAATAAGAAAAGTGAGCTGCATAAGCACGTGTTATGCTAACCGGCCGTTTATCCTGTTAAGTCGGCACAAATAGACTATACCGGTGGCGAGCTATTTTTATATCGTCAATTGTTACTGGCTCGATGTTAAACATCGTCGTTGATACAACATAACGACCTTTTTTTATAAAAATACAAGCATATTTGTCTATCGATGTTTTTTATTTCTAATAAATAAACACTAGCTTCTATTTTTAATCCTACCGAAAGAAATCGTTACATAGCCTTTCTAGGCATCAACTTAAAAAAAAAAAAACAAAAAAAAATGTCAAGCTTTCATTTTCCAATTATAAGAAACAGTCTTTTTGCAATTCAGATTCAAATAAAATTGAAAAACCAGCAAAATGCGAGTCGGACTCGCGCATGAAGGGTTCCGTACCATCGTAGTAGGGGAGCCCCTTTAATTTTTAATTTATTTTTATTATTTTTCGTTATAGCGGCAACAGAAATACATATTCTGTGAAAAAAAAAAATTCACCTGTCTACCTATTACGGATCGTGAGATACAGCCCGCTGACGGACAGTCGGACGGACGGACAGCGGAGGCTTAGTAATATGGTTCCGTTGGTTACCGTTCGTGTACGGAACCCTAAAAATGAATACAGAAAATAATTATTTCCAAGCCTCTTGTGAATAAATTGGACGTACCAGTAAGAAAATAACAGTTCTTCAGTAGCCAGTTTTGCTTGTAATTACTTACTTTCGTTTGCGGTTCAAACCCGATTCTCAAACCTGCCAAAATTGTTAAGTTTTTCTATTAAACGTATTCCAGTCATGTATAATGTTACTGAACCATATACGGCGTACTTAATGGTTCTGGGAATTTTATTACGACTTAAATGGATCGAAAATGATTTAAATGGTATTTTTTTAATGTTTTTTTTGTGCTTGTGTTACAGCTAATGGTACGCACGACGGCTAATCAAGCTATACAAAACCAGTTTATGCGGATCTCTCACTGTTCGAGAAACCTATACAAAGCGACGCCATGCTATACTGGTAATGTATAGCTTGATGTGTCGCCGTGTGTACAAAATGTTTTAGTGGTTTTCAGGTTTTATTATCTTTTTAAGAGAGTGAAGTAAATGTTTTATATAGTTATTGTCTGTGAGAAACGTGTAAAGAAAATAAATTAATAAAACTAAGTGCTTGCACCAGCTGAGGTTTGTATGTACCTATTTATGTATTTTATTACAATTTTATTTGCATAATGCATAATCAGCCTATAATGTTCCCACTGCTGGGACCCTCCTCTCTATGAGAGGGAATGGGCTATAATCCACAACCAGGCCCAGTGCGGGTTGGTAGATGTCACATGTCTTCGAATTTTTGGTTCTAGGACATGCCGATTTCCTCACGATGTTTTCCTTCACCGTTTTTGAGAGCAGTGGTGATGAAATAAAGTAATTCGCCTGCCTGGGTTCGAACTCACTACTTACTGTTCGTAAGTCGGGGCCGCCACCACTGTGCCACCACTGCTCTCAATCGATTTTATTTATGAAGTTACAAATAAAATACTTTTATGAGTAAGTAATTGATTACTAAGTATGGCACTCGCATTGTCATTAATTATATGCTTGTTTGGAAAACTGTGTATTCTTTAAATACGTATATTTCAGTTTCAGGTAGCCATTATTTTAGTACAATTTTATGAGCTGCAATAAAAGCTACAAGAATATAAAAATAATTAATATTTGTCTTATTTATTGTAGAAAAATCTAGAATTAGTGGGTTATTTTATTGAAATAAATACGTGTTTGATTACTGAATACTGCATGGCAACGGATAGCAGAAGTTTCCGTACAACTCGATTCCTACCGGCTTCCCTTTGAAAAGTGGCACAGTCCGTACTCTATAGACAAATAATATAATCACATTAAAGATATGTATGTACTCCGGCTTACCTATTACAAAAATTGTTCCTTCGCTACTGACGGATAGTCTATAGAAATCCTTGTTAATTCCATCCAAGTTTATGTCTTCATTAACGTAAAAAAAAATTGTAGTGCAAACTGAGTTTGTGAGTTTTGGAGTTGTTTTCCCAAAATCATTGTTTACATGTTTGGAAACTAAATTGCGAACGCAGTATACATACTTGAACTTGCTCTTATTTCCCAGCGTAATATTAATCATACCTTTAATAACTTGATAAGCTTGCTCTGACGTCAATTTGTGACGAACATAATGTATGTAACTCTATCTATGTAGGTAGGTATATCTCTATGTATTAATCACTTGCATGTGTTTCGCAAACATAGCTACTCACATACTTGATATGACCTATCTTATATAAAACACACTAGCTTTTGCCCACGGCTTCGCTCTAGAGTTCGAATCGTATTATCGGGATAAAGTCCCTTGTTTGCGACAATAATGAATGACATAACTCGAAAAATAAGAAATCCAGGACACCTTTTTTTTAGACTAAAAATATTTTTATCATATTGTCAATATTTTTTTGAAACCTTTTATCAAAAGATGAAAATTTTATTTTACGTATTTCGTTAATTTTTCAATCGATTACAAACAACAACGAAAAATCTTAATTTTTGAGTTATGTCATCCTTGTGGCAACGTATGTGTGAGGTTTCCTATGTGTTAATCTGTCAAATTTCATCAAAATCTGTTCAGTAATTTTTGCGTGAAGGAGCCACAAACATCAATCTATCCATTCATCCTCACAAACTTTCGCATTTATAACAGAAGTAAGATATACATAGGTATCACATTGGCTGGTAACAAAAAGATGAGGAATGTTTAAACCTCGCAAAAAAGGAAAAAGTCTAGACTAGACAAAACATAACTATGTAATACTTGTAATAATAAGGCGCACACAAAAATTGCATCATCGTCTTCAGTTTACAATTCATGGAAGACAAGACACGATTTAAAATGCAGAAATATGGCTGCCGCTGCGCTACAGTACGGGTTCAAAATAATATAAAGAAAGTAATGTTGAAGATGCAGATCAGAATTGTACTAAAAAGCATTAGAATCCTAAGTATCCACATTTTCACGCCTAAACCATTATAACACTACTAATCGCTTAAAAGGTAAGGCAGATAGGTAGCCGTAAATAAAATGATGAAACACAAAATACATGCACTCGAAAACATTAGTCACAGCTAATTTGTCCATACCTAAAAACTAGATCGACATAATTATCCAAAGACTAGATCAATAATACATGAACGTAGGCATGCTCATTTCATCATAGACCTCATCCATCGCTTTCCACCAGGCGTGATCGAGGTCAAGAGCAGGCCCATTTTGTAATAAAAAAAAAACGTCGAGATGACGGGACCCCTCCAGGTTTTGCGAATATCATGTGAATGGGATATTTCTACTATTTCATACTTTCATAGTAAAATTCTACACCCACAAAATATTAAAATATTCTACAAAGAGGTGGTCCCGCTATTTTAATATCAAAATGACAGTAACATGATGGTAATGTACACCACACCATATTCTCAGATTATCGGAATAAGGTTAACTAAGTATGTTTTTTTTTTCTTGGAACAATTTTTTAATAATATTAAGTAATTTTACAATATTAAAAGATATATCTTTTTCAACATTTTGGTTTTGTATTGAAATCACTTTTGATTTTTAGGAAAACAAACTAAAATAAATGCACTTTAGAATAACCCTCCCAAAGTAAAACTGTAACAACTAGACCCATTAATAAAATGTGTTTTTCATAAACTGCATAGTGGTCCCGTCATTTTGATATCAAAATAGCGGGACCACTTTCTTTGTAGAATATTTTAATATTTTGTGGATGTAGAATTTAACTATGAAAGTATGAAATAGACATAGTAGAAATATTGTATTATATCCTATTCACATGATATTCGCAAAACAAGGCGGGGTCCCGTCATCTTGACGTTCATAATAATACGTCCTATTTCGGGCTTACAACTTCCCATATCAATATTCGAATGAATAAAAGATAACTAGATAATTCAATAGGTTTTCAATCAAATCAAGTGTGATTTGTTTACAAACAAACTTTTATCAGTTGAGAAATCTCATAATCACTTGTATTACTCAAGTGATTTATTTTTACATATCAGCGCGGTAACTTCGTTTTATCTGTGGAAAGCTAGATTGTTCACTATCTGTTTATGAACTAATCCTTTGAGATTGTCTACAAGAGCGTAACAGATTACAGTATTCCAGTTTCCTGTGAGACATCCGTTATATAATATTTTTACTTGTTTTTTTTTTGTTTTTGTTTTTTTTTTTATTGATTTACGTTTATTAATACGAATATCTGACGAAGTGTCCATCAGTGAGATGTGGCCAGTAAGATGGGTATTTGTTAGGACAGCATAAACATAACACAACATCATAGGTAGAGGTGTCCCTAATAGTACACCCAGATTTCGCCAATTATGTTTAAGTCCCATTCACAGGGGGCGAGTCTATTGCCATCAACCAGGCAGAAAACCCAACTCCGTGGCTGCTACTGAGAAATTCTTAATGGAAAAACCCAAAAGCACTGCCCGACCTGGGAATCGAATCTAGGACCACATGCTCAGCAGTCGCGCTTGCGACCACTAGACCGAGGCAGTCAGACAGCAAAACTTAACTAATAACTTGTCCACAAGCAATACAGTAAACTATTCCACTTGAGAAGAAGACGAACATTTCTGTTTGCAGTTAAAAAGAAGACTCTACCTGTTAATGCTACTCTTAAAACCTGAAAAAATCAGAACAAAGGGTAAAAGTCAAAGGAACGATCGATATATTGTGCCGTAGATGGTGACGACATTTTCAGCATTCAACTACAGATCAACAATAATATGAAACTAAACAAGAAAGCAGATTTACCGTTGCAAACCATTGTAACTATAGCGGCTACCTTTAAATACCAAGCCGGGGAATCTAACACACGAAATAATCAATGAAAACGAACGTCTAACGCTAAAGACTTAAAAGTTAAAAGCAGAGTAAAGTACTAAGGGCCCGAGGGAGTAATGTCGCACAATATGGCCGCCCTGAAAGCTAAGCGTTCGTCAGTTATTGTCGCACAGTGCAAACATGCTAGCTTCGCTAATAGCGTTGGTCACGCAATTATTATTTACTGGCTAAATGGGGAGTTTAAGTGTTAACTGTTTGATATAACGTGTAGTATAAGGACTACTTTCTTGTTTAACAGTGATATTTTCAAACTTAAAGAGTATGCGCTAAAGTAGCCCGCGAAATTCAAGTTTTCTTACGTTTTTTGCAATTTGCAGGTCAGTGTCAGGTTGTATGTTGATTAAAATATGATTCCCTACCGTAACAAATATGGCTTCACAGAGTTATAATCAACTATACAACTCTCTAACTCCATTTTTAATCCCATTGAATGACTTTTTCATGAAATAGTCAACGTAGTCTGACACTTACCTGCAAATTACAAAAAAAAAGTAAGAAAATCGCGGGCTATTCTGGCCCTTCTCCCTTAAAGGGGAAAAAATGTCCAAGATTGAAAATAAAATTGATTATGTAAGTCCCGTAGAACATCATTGTTTGTAGAAATTGAATCCTTAAAACAACGCTGTATAAGGTAAGTCAAATGAGGGAATGGAGACAGAGGACTAAAATAATAATATTGCTATTTAATTCAACGCACATAAGAAAACCCTGATAAATTTCCAATTATAGAAGCAAAATAATCATTTCTTTCATACTCAAACAATCATAGTTTATTAAACGCTTTTTTATTATTCAATGCAAAAAATCAATGAACGCCCGAAAAGTTATTTATCACCTTTCCTCCATAGAATATCACTATAAAGTCGTTAACTAATAGTAAACAGCAACGACGTTTACCGGGCCGCATTAGTCACTACTTGCGACCTTGTAGAAACTTGGCCAGATTTGCTGAAATGTGACCAGTTTGTATGCAAATACATACTTATTTATAATCTTAAACTACACGCCTTTCTTGCTTTTCATGAATGTTTAATAAAGTTTCTCTTCAAATTGTTTAATATTAATTTCAAATATTTAAAATTCGGTTTCGGCAGTAATATTAAACATCCTGTTACAGCGTGATTTCGTAAGAATCTTTGGGCACACGTCTCTATCTATTGGCGCTTATATGAACGATAAGTCTGATATTACAAGTGGGTCAAGAGTTCAAGAGGAGACAATAAATTGCGTGTTATTGAACCCGACGAATTGACTCTGAAATCGTCCATTAAATGAATGTAATAGATACTTTGAACTAGATAATATGATGTTAGAAGACAAGACGAATCTAGCAATCAATATTTCTGAATCACTCGCAGCCCGCAGGTCGCAGATGTCAAATAAGGTCGTACAAAGTATATTGCTATGGCTTTAGACTTTAGACAAGCCTTTGACCAACTAAATCACAAATTAAAAAAAAACCGTCTGTAACTTAGTTAATAAACCTTTTATTTTTATCAAAATCAGTAACACAAGCAAGACACGCCTCTAGAAACACCAAATAAGCCCCAAAACACTCAATTGATCAAAACGACAAAACGATTAACTCCCCAGCTTGAAACTTTCGATGTTCCAAGTTAGTATACATAAATAAACACTAACACATGGCTCGGGAACTGCGTCACAGCCTGTTGCTTGCAACGGGAGCGCGCAGGCCCCGATCGATACCTGGACCGCGAGAACACCACTACATCAATTATATGCACCGCGATTTCTAGAAACTTGTCCGAGATTGAAATACTGCGCAGTACCTGGAGCAAGGGGCGCAAGGGGTGGAGATAGACATTATGAGCAAAAGGCGAAATAAGGTCATTTTTGTAATGGAGGCAGAAATAAAGGGAAAACTGCGTCACGTTCGATCCGCGAAAAATGTAGGATTTTCTGCTAATATGTCAAAAGTAGGTCACTGGTTTAGAGATAACATTGTTGACGGCGATGAAGCAGGGATACCCCCAAATTGGAATATAAACAAAACTTATAGGTTAATTCACATGGTTACTTTGGAACCACTGCGATTTCTAGAAAATACTACCCAGTTACTTTTAGTATTTCAGGGGTTTGTGCGCTCTTACACTGTTACGTAATATTTTAATTAAGTCTTAATAGGTAATGAAATAATACCGCTGCACGATGTAACGATGAAGTCCTACGAAGGCATTACCCAAGACTCCCACGAGTAAATTAGAAATTATTTATTAATTATATTGTCGAGAAATGAGAAAATTAGGAATGATTTAATTATAATTCTGTCGTTTTATTCCTGCAACGATGTCTCAATGCCTCTACATCTGTAATTAAAATAACATTTTAGGGCAACGCGGTGGAATTAAATATCAAATATTTTGTATGTGATGAAAATATTTCGCAGTGGAATCGGTAGGGTTCGATGTGGGGCGCGTAAATTGTGTTACATGAAAAAAATGTTAAGTACGGAATATTTTGGGACGATTCTAAGGATTCTGAATACATTGACGATGTAGTCATCAAAGTAATAAAAGCATGCTATTTTTTTAAAACATGAATAGAATTAAAATTACTTGTAGTATTCATCAAAAAGTCATCATGCAATTCGGCTTTATTTGCATTGGTGTCTACAAAGCTCATAAACATAGATGTATGATAGAATTCAAAAAGCTTGTACGAGTACCACAAGATGAAAATACTGCGCAGTTTCCCGCGAGGGTAGGGGGAGACCTACCTACATCAGGGAATACAGGTTGATAACATTATGATTTGGATGGCTATATTGATTTAGGTAGATTGAAGCTGACATGGTTATACAGAAATGTCGCTTTGGAGTGAGTAGGTAGCAAAAGAAATATGTTACTAAAGACGCGAAGTTTGTTGTGTTAAGTTCGTAATGGTTAGAAAACATAAAAATATTACCTTACTTTAGTTGGACTGGTTTCTATGGCTTTTTATGCGAAGAAAATTTGGGTCAGTTACCTGAAGTTAACCCCGCGCGTTATAATGCCTTGTTCAGATAATTCTGAATAATGTAGCTAAATTATAACAGTCGCTCGAAAAATAAACGAAATACAACACGTGTGCATGACAAATACGATAAGAAAGTCCTATTGCAAGGACGGAGCCAATGTAATACAAGAAACGGAATTATTGTATATTCGCGTTTTACGAATATGGTATTACCGTACATCTTCGTACAGGTCTTCGGGTATTAATCCAATTTTGACTTTGACACCTCCCAATAAAGTGACAATGTGATTTATGTAAAAAAGACAAAGTGAATCGGTGACAGCAGTATTTCCATTAAAAAGCACTTTTAATTCACGCCAAAAATCTACCTACGCAAGACGCAACGCAATATATGGTGTCAATTATAATATGGTAAAGATGCCCAAAATACTCGCAAGGATTATAGAACTTTGACACACCGGCAAAGTTACCAGAAATTGGCAATCGCCCATAAACCCTATTTATTTAGACGACGACGCCTGGTAATGCCGGATAAACTAATATTAGTTTAAAGAGCCATATAAACACGAAGAAGTGGAAATAGGTGATACTGGAGCATGCTGCTAGAATCTTATAAGATTGGTAGACGTTTAAAGTTTTAGACCCATGTCGGGCTGTCATTACACCACATAAATCTAAATAGCTTGCATTTGTCTATCTGAAAGGACTTCTGTAGTACACGATTTACTGCATGAACGTGCCATTGCACATTAATATCAGGAAGAGGAAGCACAAAACGGTGCTGCTCAACACAACAGGTGGGACTCAAGATTTCAGTGTTGCTAAATAAAATTTTGCTACCAGATCTACTATATGTTTTACGATGCACATTCTCGAGTTGTTCCAAATTGTATCATATTAAACAAAGGCACAGGGGGTCTAAAATGGCCGCTTTACCAGAATCATAATAGGATAATAATATGAATGTCTATGGGGTCTTGCTTGACTTTCAACAAAAATCGCTAGTTCGGCCCTGAATCGCGAGGTAAACCGATTGTATATCACGCAGTAGTTAAATGTTCGCACACAGTCTCACGACTGCAGGTGTCGCAATCGCTACAGTTGGCTGAAAACATTGTTGGAAATCATTTCAACACTGTAGAAGTCTTAGCGTTTAGTGATCATTGTGGTTAAAATGTTCAACTTGAAGATTTACACCTTAATAAATAAACATCTTAAGAACCAACGAATCCTCATCATAATTCTTACCAGTATTTCGAAATATAAAAAGAATCTGATGACCAAAGAATTGCCAAAATCTAAAAATATGCATGCGACAAAGACTGGCGAAAAACTGCTAGAGCCAAAACCAAAGTTACATAACTATACATAATTCAGTTGACAGCTAGACGATCGACCTTGAAGTTCGTTTGAAACTGGCCCCTACCGGAACCCAAGAATTACATTATTAGTTATTCCTCTCAGTGTTCAATCAAGACTGTTTTTTGTCGACATCTCAATGTTTTGCTATCCATGTTTGGCCAATGAACCGTGGCCGTGATATCATCCGTAAACGTTAAATTATTTGTCTTATGTAGGCCATAGTAATGGCGAATTGCGAGCTTGCGTCTTTTTAAAACAAGCACGAAAAAAGAAAAGAAAATAAAAAAAAATAAACAAAAGAAAATAGCAGACAAACGTAAGACTAGATGCAGATCAAAAAATTTCAAACCAGTACATATTCTCTCTTGAATCATAATACCATGACCAAATGCAAAGCTCAAGAGTATCAGAATTCAGATTGCCACCCCTACATGATACTCAGCGTACGTTTTCGATGATAGAGCATTATACAAGAGGGCACTGCATGCTTACACCGAGTGCTGCATCAGCATCTTATAGTGCAGTGCGCAGGCGTGCCAGCAACTACCTTGACCTTACCCTCGCCCAAACCCCCACCCTCAGGGGGAGGCGTGTTGGTAAGTGGAGGGTACTAAGCTATAGGGCAGTGACACATACCTAAGTCGATAACAAAGTCTTTGTTCTAGTTTTGAGGAATTGAATACATCAGGAGTCAGCAGTGCCTTCTGTTATTAGGATTGAGAATAGCGGTAGGCTAACTAAAGGGACAACTACGTCAGTAAAAGAAATGGTTGTTCGACAAGAACATGAAGAAATCGATTCACAAGAACTTTTCCCTAATGAATAAACTATAGAATTTATGACAGTACAAAGCGATAAAACGGTGCGAATAAAACGTTGTTTACTAAAACGGACTGTCCCTTATAGTAGGTGGCGCGTGGCGTTTCAAAATAACTGATATAACGCCTACCCGTTCCGATGTTACGTTTTTACCGACGAGGTAAACAAATCGATGGGTAAGGGGCATTCACAAGGACGTCTGAGTGTTACAAGATGTTGGCCAAAAGTTGGCGAGTTTGAACGAACTCATAAATCTCGCTTGTTTCCATCGAAAGTGTCCGGAAGCTCTGGGGATTCGGACGCAAGTTTTTATAAGATTATCCGAAGTAGAACAAACAATAGCGGTAGTGTTGAAGGTTACTACTAGTTCTTTAAGTCTAGAATCGTATGAATTTCAGGCAACGACGTGTTTATGTGCTAGACACGTGTCGAATCTATGACTGTAGAATCAAACAGTCTAGGCAGTGTGTTTTCGTACTGAAATGTGTCGTAAGCGTGACCCAAATTAAACCTGAGCTAGCTTATGGTTTTATATTTAGTTCTTTTTTAGTCACTTTGGCTTTTATGCATCGTTTTGCAAAATATTTTAGCTCAGAACGAACATGCAAATAGCTATATACATACAATAGTTAGCGCTCCATACGCGGTTAGTTACAAAGAATACGCCGACTGTCATTTGTAGGGACGTTGCCATCGAATTCTGTATTGGACCACCTTGATCTTTAGAATCCGCTAAATATAAAATTACAGATCCCTTCACTTTTAACAATAATACAGTGGTCACTAAAAATGTTTGGTACACATCTATATACGGCGAAAAGTTTCGACCATGTAGGTTTCGAGGAATTAATATACCACATATTTGTGTACATTATTTTACGGGATTCTGCTAGTTTTATGTAAGAGGTAACCCACAAAAACCTCATTAAATTAACGATTGCGGTAGCAATAAACTTTGTAACTAGCTCTATGTGTACAAACACTGAAATCGTGATTTAGTTTTCATCCGCGAATAGAACAAGGCCATTTTTTCCATTACAATAATAAATAGCTGATTTTTTTTCTGTTACATAGAAATTATTATTTTCAACCAGATTTATATTTTTAAATAGACACAGATCTTATTTGAGAAGAGTTATAGAACTTTCGGTAAGCAGACGACAATTTTATGACAACAATATTGGGCTACGATAATGTTTTGGTTAACGAACCCGATCTAAATATATTCTGATAGGATGCCAGCAGTAGAACTATTGGATACAAAAACAAGAGCACTTGCAGTTTATTTAGAAACACCTAGAGAGAGTTCCGGACCAATCAATTAATACATTGATCAAGAAAATGTAAACATTCCGTAATTAGAAATGATATTTTGAATGTCTGTGTTCTATTTCAAGGAGTTTCCAAAGTATTTCTGAACGAAGAGAGGATTATTAGGTACTTGCTTTACAATTATTATGATCATTATAATGAAATGTCTTACTTACCAGATCACAAAGATGGCAAAGACAATCATCTTCGTAGTTCCGAACTTACTAAAATCTTTTCGACTTACGAATCGTAAGTCGAAATGGCCAAACGTCAAAGTGCAATCGTAAGTTACGATTGCACTTTGACGTTTGGCCATTACATATATTTCTAAGTTTCGCTTAGAAACAGGGCAATCTGATTGATGACTGATAACATATGAATGCACTCAAGCCATCGATCATTAACATGAAGTGATAAGCTAGATTGTCAAAGACATTGAATATTGATTTACACAAGACATTTTTTAGAATTTCCTCATATTTCCGGAGAAAAAAAAGTTCTGTAGATAACGAGAAGATAGAGAAGATACAGAATGACTGTTTGGGATTTGGACAGCTACGTAAATCTAGTAGTAAACGATGACGCAAACGCAATAACTCCTTCAACAGATCAAACGTTGGACGCCCGACAAGTCAAACAGCCAACGTTTGGCCAAACATTACGGCTGTATTCAGTCCGAGGATTACTCCATCACATGCAGTGTGTACAGGCATGCATGGAACTTTCCGAGTGTTGGTATACAAACTACAGTGAGTTTCATCAGAAGGACGCCCCCGCTCGTGTAGTCAAAGTGAAATGTTTTTATGATGGAGAAATAAACAGCTTTTGAATCTGCTACTGGATGATTTTGGAGTTCGTGTTCGTTTTTATAACGTTTACTTTGTATTTTTATTAGATCTGCTATACTTTTCCTTTAACAGTTTTCGCTTCAGGCTTACGATATTGGCTCTCAAATTGACTTTACTCAAAAGCTTTTTACCTGGATGAAATGTTATTTCAGTGAAATTTATTGTCAAAGAAAATTGATAACAAGCAAACAAGTCTCTGACAATATAATTAATTAGGTAATATTTTGGGCGAAGACTCAAAAGGGACATCTGTTTACTCGTCACGATGACGTCCAACATAATGTGACTACCGATATTTTACGTCAAGTGACTTTCCCGTAGCGCTTCCACCAAAATAACGTTCAAACCAGGGGTATACAATACAACCTAGGATTGAAAAATTTCATGTAAATTTATTTGTGTGAGAAAAAAAGAATGATTACGTTCCCCTTCACACCGCCAGAGGGCGAGCGAGCCGGGCGAGGAATCTTTTCCCCCTTTTTTTTTTTTTGTTGGGTGGGAAATCATCAAATGACCCCCCCCCCCGCCCTGGGCGGAGCGGAAGGGAGTGTCAGACTCTTACTGACTAAAAACCACCCATGTTCCTTCATTGGCCCTTTATGTTCCAGGGCCGCGGTATCTTTTTCGAACAGTCCCGCAGCCCAGGAATCTTTTCCCCTCATTTCATACTTTGGTTCACACCGCGAACTACCGACAGAGCCTAAACGAAGTATGAAGAGGCTCGCCCGGCCCGCTCGCTAGCTGGCACCGCTGGCGGTGTGGCCTGCGCTTTATACCCAGCGGTTGCACTGATAAATTTTGAACTAAAGCCAATTTTAATGATAGTCGCGTGAGTAGAGAACACTTAATTTCTGGGTGACGTGATACTATTTCTTTGTTGTTTCATGTTATGTTATGTTTCATAATTCGATGAGTCGAGATCATTTGTTATTAGTTTCCGGGAAATTAAAATAAATTACTTAACCTTTGAATTCTTTATCGTATTCAAATTATTTTCATTACTTATATCATTTTTTTCAGTCTTCCCTTTCCTAAATGTAAATAATTGGGGCTATTTATTAGCCGAATATTAATGACCGTTGATAAAGTATTAGTGAAGTTTTCAAATATTTTTTTTCTCATAGGAAGCTTGATAGGCAGTTGATTCTAAGTAAGTTCTAAACGAAAGTATAGCAGCAGAATACATTCATTAATCTACAGCTATAACATATTCTGGGATTACTGAGCCGCCTACCAAACGTGATCGTATTGATATTGCCAATACATTTCAGAGACTCCCGACTCATTCGGTGTCGGTATCTAGACAAGACAAATGTAGTCAACAGTTGATGTTTCCGTACTTATATTATTAAACAGTGGACAAACAGTCAATTGTAACTAGTGAAGAGACACAACAACCACATGAGCCATGAATGACGAGAATGTCACCGTGAGTCAAGTCAAAAAATTTCAGCAGAAATGTCACAAAAATTGCTTTATCAAATACTAGCCGACCCGCACCAGCATCGCCCGGTGGGAGATGACCATACAAACTTTCAACCCCTATTTCACCCGCTTAAGGGTTGAATTTTCCAAAATCCTAATGAATGCCTACGTCATAATAGCTATCTGAATGCCAAATTTTAGCCTAATCGGTCCAGTGGTTTGAGCTATGCGTTGATAGTCAGTCAGGACAAACTTTTTTTTAAGTATAGAATATAAGATAGATTGCTAAAATACATCCAAAGCTAACAATTCCTTGCCCTATATTATAATCGCAAGTTTTATACAACACGCCCGCTAATCTAAATAATATCTGACATATACCCACCCAACACATGACACGTGCTGCCGCAAGTGGAAACGATTAACAATTAGCATTGTTTACTATCACACACATAGTGTACTGAATACGGTACTATTGTTGTCATAAAAATAATACGTGCTTTATTAATATTATTGCGGTTGTAGTTTCTTTGTTTGATATGGTTAATATACAGGCTAGTTAGTTTGGATCAGAAGTAAGTAGGTCTAGTAGTTTTGTTACGTTCTAATTCTAAGACTGATTGAAATCAGCACATCATCGGGATAATAAAATGGCACAAAAAACCACATGACCATGACATGACATGATGATGGATTGAGGAACTACACGTCCTGTAATGGATTGAAGAAAGCTGATAAAAATGTCGATGATTTCAAATAAACCAAGCCTCATTTCATTTTATTTATAATTGAAAAGGGGAGTTGACAAATTAGAACTTGATAGAACCCGCCTCGCGAATCAACTGGAGTTTATATTGCACGAAGGACTATGATGTCAAAACTATGGACTATGATGAAGATCTTTGTTTAATGGTCTCGCCTATTCAATAACTGCATAGATACAAGGATACTGTTGACGTAGGTCACGTACATCATCACAATAGCCTATTTGATTGGTTCTAAACAATAGTTAATTGAAAACCATTGGTGGAGTTTCAGTGCCAGACATCGGATATGCGTACGTTACATGTAATATATTAAACTTGCCTGCAGTCTAATTGTTTGCTTCAGAAACATGCTCTTTGTTTTAGACTTGGGTTTACACCATCATCATTCTTAAAATCTAAAAGACGCTCTTAATTCTTTCTGTATGCAGCTAAATGCCCGAATCAAAAAAATATTTTCAACTGGAAGAGTAAAACGCAGGGAACACCGTGACACCGCCAGCTGACGGGAAGGCGAGCGACGCGAACGACGCGCCGTTTCACCTCTTTTCATACTTTGGTTCACACCGCGAACTATCGAAAGATACGAACAAAGTATGAAACGAGCGTTCGTTCAGAGTGACGCCCGCCAGCTGGCGGTGTGGCTTGCGCTTAAGGTTTTAGGAGACCTGCCCCGAGATCTTAATCAATCTGCGAATCATTGCCTTAATCACATAAATATTCCATCACGACAATCATTTGCAATCTGAAAAGGTAACAGGCGGAATAACCAAAGATGCTCTAGGAAATGTTAAAACCACATAAAACCCGGAACGTAATTCACATCAGCACATTATGCCTGTCACAGCTGAAGACATAAGATATAATGCATGCACACACACGGTGGTGCTTTCACTCTCGGCGTCTCAGATTGTTGGCTTGACGCCTAGCTGCGTCAGAGCGACTCACACGCATCACTCGCCGACGTAGATAAACGTAATGGAGGCGAAATATTGAAGGTGTGATGTGTATAGTTGTGAGTGTTAATTTTTATGTTGTTGTAGCGTGATGGTTTGTTGGGAAAAAGTTCGTTTTGAATGGAAATGTTCATACGAGGATACACAGACATAAAATCAAGGACATATTGGATATGCCGCATTTGCAGCAATGACGAAAGATCCGTGGCCAGTGATTTAGGAGTAATAAAAAAATCAAGAACTCCATGAAAGTGTTTTCCTCTTAGACGAATAGGATAACATTTAAAACAGACTAGGGATGGTGGTACATGGTATGGTCAATTTGAAAATAGCAGTTCCGGTATAGAAAGTGATTTCAGATCCCATAAAGTTGATTTTGATAAAGCAATAATCCAGTGGGTACGCGTGCTCGTTTTAACATACATAATTGAACTTTAAACCTTGTCGCTTATATAACACGGGTATGTTGACCGCTAGCAGGTCGACAATCAATACAAAGTTGCAGTTATACGCGTCGCCAAGCAATTTTAACGCCTTGACACGTCAATTGACAGTCAAGTGTCCGTCAAGTGAGAACATTTAATGAACACTGAACGGTTCAATAGATTTCAATGAGCACAATCTTGTGTCAATAAGTGCAAAAATCAGTCATGTGCAATAAGCAGCCTTGGTGCATAACAAAACCGCGTAAATATGTAAGTACTTACTTGTTGCTATGTGTAGAACTTTACAATACCTATACTAACATTATAATGAGGTAAAGTTTGCATGTTTGGATGTAGGGATAATCTACTGATCATCTGGGAAGCTACATTGTCTCACTACTGGGAAGCTACATTATTCAGTGTCATAATTATGCTATATGTAAAATGATCCCGTGGGATAATTTTCGAACTCAACGCGAGCGAAGCCGCGGGCAAAAGTAGTAGTATTTTAATAAACTTGTAAATAATGCATTTATACTACTTCTTTCTTTACTTGTCAGCGTGAATTCAGAGGTTGCTAAATTATGAAGAATACTTCGAATGCGCAAACGCATCTCAGTGCGTTCACTTTTTGCAATTAACATATTTTGTAATACCTGCGTGCAATGCCAATTACAAACGCGACTAGTCCCTTGTTCTTAATGTTTATTATATAAGTATATTTTTATAAACCAAGTTACATCACATCTAAGAATATGACATCTCGTGATGTGGTTTTTATAAAAGTGAGGAAAACAACCGGTGACGCCTGTCCCGGTACTACTATTTAATATTTTCAATTGCACATAATCTTTGGCAATCGAAAACGTTGTGGGCAACTACAACGCTAGAGGTAAAATGTATAAAGTGTATTATTCATACGATTTAATTATAGAGAACACACATGCTTCGAATGACACTATGAGTGTCTATGAGTCTATGACATGTCACAGAACTAGAAGCTTCGAAATTTAAAGTCAAGACAAAGACAAGATTAATCACCACCGAACTTACAACGGTTATAGTATCAAAAACTTCAGAAGGCCTGAAGTCTAATTAAAAATCATTATCATTGACACTGCGAAGCACCCGAGCGATAACCCTGCCAAAAGTAGCCGTGATAACATGACCCGACCGATGATACCGGGTGACGTAGGGTTAAAAGTACGAGTAAGATCATTTGATTGGCGCGTGCCGCCTTCGTCACAATGGTAAGTGATAATAAAATTACATAATTAATCAGGATACTGAAGGAAATTTTGAAGACTAAACATAAGACTGTATCAAAAAATGCACCCGTACTACACATAGCTATGTAGTACGGGTGCATGTGTCTTATCCATCGGAGAAATACAGCCGTGATATTATGTGAAGCAAGTAAGAAGCTTAATGTATTTTGAAGCTAATGAACCCTAGTACCAGATAACGATGTTGAAAATCACAGTAGTTATGACTACGTGCGTATACACTGAGAAATGTGTGTCACAGTCAAATAGCTGAGATAAGTTACTAAATAAAGATACAACTGGCAAACAACCTTTATTAACCAGTCGATAAGGTAAATAAAAAGAAATCACGGAATACGCTTCTGTGTGCCAAACGAGTCTTTGCCAAACGCGGGTATCTACATACCGTCTTGGTGATACTTTATTTTTTATCTCAAAAAAGCATCTTTGTTATGCACTTGAAGAATAAACAGTAAAGGTTAAGAATGGTGTAAATAAAATTAACCAAAAAGTGCTTAAGCTTAACATTTTAATGCATCGACCTTACTTTAACAATTTAATAAAAACGTGTCAAAACGTACCTATACTGTCATTTACGGGATATTTTCCGTGATTACATCAGCTATCTGCCCTTGAAAGTCCGTCAAAATCGATCCCGCCGTTCAGAGATTAGCCGGAACAAACAGACAGACAGACAAACATTGTAAAAAATGTTATTTTGTTATATGTACCGTAATATACATTCCTATGCATGTAGTAGAACGTGGTTATTTTAATATTACAAACAGACACTTCAATTTTATTTATTTTTATAGATTACGTCGAAACATCGAACAGCGTCGAAATATCGGGACCTCAAAATCATTGATAATCACGGAAGATTAGTAAGTAAGTGTAAAACCGTGAAAGCATAAAGCAGTTTTCAAAAATGTGTCGTTTTTTTTCTGGAGAGAGATAGAAGTATCGTAGGGATGGACGCCTTGGCCCAACAGTGGGAAGATACAGGCTGGAAATAATAAATATTTTGTTTTACTTTAGTGAGCCAACCCTGCATGTTAAGTAGATGTTATCAACACAGCTGTTTTCACTACGAGCCATGGAAAACGTCATAAATGAATGAAGACAGTTTTATTGACAGTTATTACGGGCCATTTCTTAGCAAAAACGCGACTGTCATCAAAAGCTGCAGAGCTAAAAATAAAGTAGCAAAACATGCAGCGAATATTTTTAGCCTTATCATTTATTTATAACTCAATCTATTTTAAAAGAGTTGTATTCATTACGATGCAATTAATGCTTACATAGTGAATTTTATGTACTCACAATGCGTTTATTTATCAAAATATGAGTTTTATTGAGCATATTTTCCTCAATTCGGAAGTTGGCATAATTTTGTTTTTACCATTGCCACTCGAAAAAGGGAATTTTATTCATCGATAACAGTGAATAAAACTCTCTTTTACTCACCGAGTGAATAAAAACGTTTTGAATTTGGAACAAGCACGAATTATGAACAAAAAATAAATAAAACGTGCCGACAAGAATAGAACACTGAATATCGAAAATTGTTCTAATTTCACTAAACATTTTTAATGTTTATATTTAATCCTTATTTATTATTTAATCCGTAATATGAGAATTATTACGGATTAAATAATAAAATGTGAAAAATAGTCAGCCTAGACTGATACCAAAAATATTGGGGCCGGCTTCCAGTCTAGTCGAATGCAGCGGAATATCAGTATTTTACATAGAGCGACTGCCTATCTGACCTTCACAACCCTGTTAGTACTGGGTGGGTAAAACGGTACCCCTTGGTAAGACTGGTTGTCAGACTTTCGGGCCACCGACTTCCTGTAACGACTGTCAAAGAACAACAAATGACAGCCGGACCAACGGCTTTACGTACTTTCGGAGGCACGGAGGAAACTCGGTATGCAATGATTAGTGGTCACCCATCCCGAAACCGACCTTGGTAAGCGCGGCTTAACCTTGAAGACCGACCCGAGTGGCTGTTATTATTAACCCACGAGAAATATAAATACTATATATACTTCTATTTATTTTCTCGCAGTCAATGGTAAAAAGTAGCTTGTATCCCTCGCTCCGCTCAGGATTCTACTCTAGAATCCTTTGCTACGCTCGGGATTCTACTATTTTTCTTTGCTGAATTCGGTGACTTCGAAACAAGGTTTTTTATCTTTACCTGGTCAGGCTACAATAAGGAGGTTAATTGGTTTGGAAATAAGGCGACACATTTTTTAAAAGGGGACATTTCTTTTTTACCTATAATTTAAATGATAATTTTTTCATCAATACAAAACTTCATCCAGGATTGCAAGGAAATCTATGCGACGTGTATTAATTAGAGCAGTAATTATTCTTCGTGTAACAAGATCTATTTTAAATTAACCCACTTACGAGTCAATTGCTGAAAAACATATCACTAACAGCAAATTAAAATTGACACACACATAACATAGGTACAAACATAAAATCACGCCTTTTTAGCATGAGGGTGGGTAGCAGAAACTACAATCACCTGCTTCGTTTATACCAATTATTTTTTTGCTTCATCCATGCTCATTAATCGAGAGGAGGCTAGTTATAAAGCTTAACTTAGCTTGTGCTTAGCTTAGCTAAGTGATTTGAGAATAGTGCGGGCTTGTCCCAATTAAAAAAAAAATTGTAATAATAAAGCTAAAACAACCCTTCACATGCAACCCAGCAACCAAATGATGTTAACGCCTCAAATCGCCCAAGGTCACGGCCCGAGCTAGTGTCCTAGGTCGTCAATTCGACCGTAAATCATAATAAATGAACAGATACAACGACAATGCTCGGGCAATATTTGTTCACAGTTCGTAAGTCATGCAGTGGCTGTTCTGATGAATGGAAGCAATTCAGGTGGAACTTGCAAAAAGATGTTATGTTAATTGCGTTCAGTATGAACGCAAATGGAGTTTAGTGGACAAGTGGCAAAACCCGAAGGGTTGCATTGCACCCTTCGGTTTTTTAATGACGATGACAGTCTTTATTTTATTGGAGACTAGCTGTGCCCCTGCATGCGTTGCAATGCATGTTTTCCTACCTACTACTTTCACTACCCTACCTAATTTTTCTCTCCGTAAGAACCATCCTCGTACTTTAAGGAATATTCTAAAAAAAGAATTAGAATTAGCAAGGAAAATAGGGATTCATTTTAATATTTAAAAACGTTTTATAGTGACTTCACGGAAACGCTGTCGAACGGGATAAAAAGTCCTATGTCCGTTTCCTGGTTCTAAGCTACCTCTCCACCAATTTTTAGCCAAATCGGTCCAGCCGTTCTTGATATTGAAGATCTGTAAATATACAGTTCCAAAATATATGAGTTTAATTCAGGATGATCTATGAAAATTGAGTAAAATTCATGTAAAATTACATAACGTAGATAATAATGATAAAATGCAATCACAGAAATTGAAAATTGGGTCACAACACGGAACACGACACCTAACTAAACAATACGACTGTATCGATTTTCACGACTAATTTCTGATAATATCAATTTTCCGCAAAATTTTACGCTTGCTAATATTTTGATAAGAACATATCGCACCCCTAGATAAAAACCCCACTAACTCAAAAAGTACGAGTTTCGAGTTAGTGGCTTTATCGAATTCCTGACTCGAATACCTATACATCAATATAACTCGCGTAACTATACCTTCAACCGAAGTTAAAAGATGGCGCTAAATGCTGCCTTACTTAAATGACCTTGCCCCGAAAGGCACGAGCACTAGTCCGGCATTTTTAGTTGTGTTCTGGTTGGCGTAAGTGACTCACGGTTGAATAGTGGCAGATTTTGAGTTGCTGGAGTTACACGAAAATTTTTCAGTAAGTTTCCTTATTTATTTTGAGTTGATTGAGTTTTGCTGAAAATTCATTGTAAAAAGTAACAGTTAATTTTGACTTACGAGGGTTTTGATGATTTTATGTAGGAATATTTTTTTCTATATTTCGAGTTCCTCAGATTTACATGAAAGTAAAGGTAAATTTCGATTTACCGTAGTTTTGTTGAATCTAACTTCAACTTTGTTTATTTTTGCCTGTTCAGTGAAATATGTACTTTTTATAGAGAAAATAGGTTGTTTATGACAGGTTCAATTATTTTTTTATTTGTTATACAGTAACTAAACATAGTATGTGCCTTTGAGGGTTTTTTTTGAGTTGATTGACTTTACTTGATTCATTATTTAATTTGAACATTATTTATTTTTAGGATAGTGACAGGGCGAGGAAAACTCATGGTACGAATGATTAACGAAGAAAAAGAGGATCCTGAGCAACCAGCAGCAACGGATAATTCAAGACCTAATCTATTTCCTGGTATAGAAACGCTCAATAATATAAACGAGTTAGTTCCATCACCGAGCATTTTAGAATCTTCGTTGAATTTTAATGAGCAGCCTACAAACGCTGAGGGACGACGACGACTTCCTAAACGTCAGTATGCTGCCTCGCCAGTTCATAGCGGCGACGAAAGTGATTTCGACGATTCCGATGTAGATCCGCACTATGAAAACCCTATTCCCAAAAGATAAATAATTTTCTCTCCCTTGCGTTACTCGCGTATTTCACAAATGCCACGAACTCGCTCCTTTTCATCTTCGTCTAGCAGTTCGAGTTCATCAGGCTCGAGTAGTAGCTCCAGCAGTAGCTCTAGCAGCAGCAGTAGTAGCTCAACGAATGAACATGACGATACTGTCCCTAATTGCGAGATTCAACGCAACGAAAATAACAATGCCGACAATAACTACGAGGACCACAATCTTGGTCAAAATATTAATCCAAGTGATGAGACTCTAGCGCAAGAAGGACCAAAACAGTGTAAAAAGAAACTAAGGCAACCGGAGACATGGAAGGTCAATACAGCCAAAGCCCTCAAAAATTCAGGCAAGTCTTACAAGTCGAGGGGTAAACTAAAAAAAGAAATCCCTGCATATGCAATAGTGCTTACAGAGATAAGAATACTCAAATTTATTATTGTTTATGGGAGATAAACGTTTTTGTTAACGTATTATAATTGCTGTGATTATTTAAAAACGCATAATTATTAATTATCATACGTGTACAATCTCAATTTCGTTAAAATGTCTAGTATTTAAGAAATAACTGTTATAAAAAGAATATAATATTTTATAACACTAATTATTGTATTTAGTTTTTCTTTATTACCTATTCATTTAGTAAATAAATAACTTTCTATTTGTGTACATATTTTAGATCTATAAAAACTAAAGCTTGTGTTCCTAAAATTAGCACGTTGCAATGGGTGATTCATAGCATTATTTCAGATGAAGTAAAGTAACTTGACTTAGTACACCAAAAATTTGTTTACTCCCGCTGCAAAACTAGAGTAACTAAAAAATCTCGTTATTTTCAAGGTTTTTAACTGACAAAATACAAATACGCTAATTAAACAGCTTTAGGAAACGTTACCTTTATGAATGTCTCATTACATCTTTGATATCTTTCTTATATACACTAAAAACAGTTTTTTGCCATTTCTGAAAAATTAGGTTTTTTGAGTTGCCGGAGTTTTCATCTAGGGGTGCGATATAGTTATAAATGGTGTAACTAACCCGACTTTGTTTTATATATTTAATATAATATAATAATATACTAGCTGTGCCCCGCATGCGTTGCAATGTACCTTTTCCTACCTACTTAGCCACCCTACCACCTACCTTACCTACCTACCCTACCCAATCTACCGCGGATTCGATTTGATTCGGGTCGATTACGGAAGATATTTAAAAAATCCTTTTAAAAAAATTGAGAATTTTTCAGATATTTTAATAGTTATTTTGCTATTCGGGGCGGAGACGAATCCAATAAATCAAAGATCGTTAAAATCGGTTCAACCGTTCTTGAGTTATAAATGGTTTTACTAACCCTACTTTGTTTTGTATGTAGGTAGGTACCTATATAGATATCCTTCAGCATCAGGTGCTCATTTCCCGCGCAAACCGTGCGCTGACGAAGCGAATAAAATCAATAAAGTGCCTGTAAGCAAACGTCTAGATAGACTAAAAATAACTCGCAAGGGTAAGCAATGGTGGAGCCTCTAGGCTTGATAAATGGAAAAGTGAACCACCATTTCAGTTACTTTTCTTGCAACTTCTTTTAAATGAGGCTTGGATTTCAGTTTATTTACAGTATCTTAAGTCTAATATGCAATCTACAATTAATTAATTGGTATTGATTGATTGTAACACACGCGTCCATATTATCATTCCATAAGTTGCCTAAATTAATTACCTATATATTTCTAGTCTAACTCTCTCTCTCTTCCAACACTGACCGAGCCTTTTCGATTTATTTAGACTTTCAGTCTAACAAGGTGTGTCTCAAATTTTAAGTGTGTATCTCATACGGAGTGATTGCCATACATAGTCATTAAATGCCTGAAACTCTGGAATGCCAAAAAAGGAGGTGTCTGATGAGATGACGAGTAATACAGAAGTATGGAAGAAGAAAGCATTCTGCTCTGACACCAAATAGGTAAATTGGGATATGGGCAGGAGACTGATGATGACTCTGAGTTTAACCTCAGTATCTAACTTTCTAAAAGCGAAAATCGCCTTATTTCTTTCTCATAAAGATTAAGCCACGCAAATCGATAGCAGCAGTCGGTAATTCCATTCGAAGACACGTGTAACAGTGCAAACTATGTATTAAACATTCCTTAGGTTAGTGAATAAACATAATAGTACCTATGAACAACAGACAACATGTTTTAATAGGTAGACGTGTACCTATATGCAATCAATTAGATGTGGCTCTGAGTCATCCGGATTTTACAACAAAGAAGATTTAAAATTATCGTCTATTAAACGTTGAAGTGAGACGAATCTGATACTGAATACTTATGTACAGTAAGTAAGTATGTAGGTACTACATTGAATGGAATTATTTTCACAACGGCTGATGTATGCATGCCGTCTGCTGGGACAGGTTTACTCAAACATTCTCTGCGACTTTCCTCAAAAGGCCAGTCTGGTTGCTACCCTGTATTTTGTTGGAACGTTTTTTTGTCTGGACATTAAAGAGACTGACCTCTTAGTTTGTTTCGCCATTTTCTTTCAGAGTAATCAGAAAAGTTATGACGAATCCATCTAAAAAATGTGTGAAAGGCAATGTGATTCCGCAGAATAAACATTTTCATTTTAAAAGATCGTCATAAACAGTCATAATATTTCAGAAAATAGAACTGCAAGACGAATTTAAGCCGTTAAACTTATCGAAAGGAACTCCTATTCAACACAAAATCAGTCCATAACAAAGACATCGATGCGACCAACTGAATAAGCGAATTAGATTTATTACCACATAAAGAACGTTTCGCTGGTTGCAAAATAAACCGGTATTGCCAAGGTCAAGGTCAGATTTGTCACAGAAACAGCGGCAGCAGGGACAGTGTTATGTTGCTACGCTATTCTTGGCCAATTATGGCGAAGTCGAAAGCGTATGAATGTGATTTTTGGAGTTCCTGACTTCCTGTATGAGGTACTAGAGGTCACAATTATTATTCGAGTTATTGTGCATCTATCTTGACCGCGGCTTCACTCACGTGGAGGTCGAAATTTATCCTATACAAACGTACCTACATACGGAATTAAAAGTATTCGATTTTCTAAAACGGGTCATGGAAAACCTGTGTGCCTTTGGTACGGCCTGAGTTAGATTTCTACATAAGTAGAAAAAACCAGTAACAGTGTGTGGCAAGCCCGCCACACTATTCCCAAACCACTGCAACTCCTGAAAGCCAGAATCAACAGTGGCGACAATCAGAAAAGCACCGAGACAATGAAGCCCGACGAAATCCCAAAGAAACAATTTAACTGTCTTGGATCCCGCGACGAAATGGGTAGTAATCAGTCGCAGTAAAAAAAAAACGTTTGCCACTCCAAAAGACCCTCCCCGTCGCAGAAGAGGCCTGTTATAATAGGCAGATTATGCACCCCAAAAGGTTGACGCAAAATATTGCTACCCAACACAAAGTTATTTCCTACATGGAAAAATTACTTAGCTTTTAGGTTTATCTTTACTGCTAACCGTACGAAATACGATAGTTATTATGTAATTATGATTGATTACGATAAGGTATCAGTGACAGTGACCTGATGCCGTTCGACGAGTATGAGTAATACTTACATACCTACTTTATTATTTTTCCATAACAGAAACATCTATACTTCTGATGGTTTTATGTTCATTTTTAGCACGAGTTTACAACGTGTTGACTGCACCTAATAATATACAGACTTCATAGACAATGAGGTAGGTACGAAGTTTGTTTGTGGTAAGGCTCTTATTAACGTGAAAAGTGGTCAACCGCTGTTGTCCGCGATTGTACATTAATGGGTAAGTAGAGTACCTACCTACCTACTCAAACATTAGCATTATGACTTAAATTATACAAGTAGGTTAGCAAAGAGAACATTACTTTTGGTACCTGTTAACAATCTATACTTATATACATATAATTGTATTTTATAAAGCTGAAGAGTTTGTTTGCTTGCTTGAACGCGCTAATCTCAGGAACTGCTGGTTCGAATTGAAAAATTCTTTTTGTGTTGGATAGTCCATTTATCGAGGAAGGCTATGGCTATATAACATTACGCTACGACCCTTACGAGCCGCGCAGCGTGTGACACCGCGGGGAACAGCTAGTAGTAGATAATAGTACTTTTTTATGTAGGTACAAATAAATCACATGATGTAGGTAACAGTTTTAAAAATAAAGTGGCTATAAAGCATTTGACTGCTTTTCATTCATTTTTGTTGTTAGTGTTACACATTTGTTATTATTTTTTTACTCTTTTATGACTGAGGGAATTGGGAAAACCTAACTGATACCAGCAACAAGGTTGCCATCAATTTTTGAGCTATCTTGAAGACTGTCTAATATAATATTTTTGAGCAACTTTAATAAGAAGTATAGTTTTGACTTAATTATAGTTGTTTTAAGTTAAATTGTTTCTTATTTTGCGGAGTGCCTATTTGCCTCTTAGTTGGTGATTTACTTACTGTTAGCTTTTGTCATCCCACTGCTGGGCAAAGGCCTCTCCCCATGACTTCCAAATTCTTCATCCAGGGCCACTGATCGTTGGTTTTGTCCAGCTCATCCCGTCATCTCCTACGAGGTCTACCGTGTCGCCTTCTGGCTGTGTCAGGGCTCCATACCGTCGTTATTTTGGCCCACAGTTCACTGGTGATTTACTTATTCTCCAGATTTTATATAACTTAGTGACTTACCTCAGTACATAGGCGTCGACTTGCTCGCTCTGGATAAAAGAGATGATCTCGCAACGCACTATCTTCAGCACATTCTCCCATTGTTGGCTGCAACAGAACTACATGTTCTAAACATTGTTTTTCAAATGAGTTGATGACTACTGACAATGCCACAGTATTTTTTAAGCAATTTAAGAGAGTTTAGAATAGGTATTTTTCAGTGCAATAGGACCAACAAACTACATTTTTTTTTTTTTTCGGATCAATCTCTACTCAGGATCCCGGTTTGGAAGGAAACAGGGGGCTACTAAACAGGCTGAGAAAAAAAAATTACAAAAAAATCTCATCAAAGAAAATATGTAATTTTCGTGTTTTTTTAAGATAATGCTGGAATATTCATTAAGATTTTATGTAACCCTGGGATCTGTAACATTTATGTGGGTACTTTCACTGCCCATTGTGAAAATGTAATGTGCTTTCAGCATTGTGCATTGACAAAGTAAATAAATAGTCTAGCATAAAGAATAGACATTAAAGTATTGTAAGAACCTGAAAATAACCTGGATCTTGTATTATAATGATACTCAATTTAAAAGGACAATAATTTCAAATAAAGCGCGCGTGCCGTGTCCCGGCCCAAAGACCGGACTCAAGCCAACCACGGCAGCGGGACGGCCCGTCGGCATCCAATAGCCGAAACTATCGAAACAGCTGATTCCAGAATATTCCTCAACAACAAACTACAGAACTACACATTAAGCACAAATAAAAATTATATTCCAGTCATAAATTAACAAAAAACTTCGAATTTCTCAACAGATAAAAGGGTCGCAGTTACTTTTCAGGATTTTAAATGTTTAGGTTATAGAAATACAACTTCTGCCGGTAACCTAAATACAAAGCGACTAATTACATAATTATTTACCCCTAATGTACAGGTAGGACATGAACATCAGTCAAAGTAATACTCACCGAGTGATTTTTCTCAAATCCGCATTTTTCGCCGGTGTAAACCAAATTTCGATGAGCTTTTCAACACCCTCGAAAAATTGGTCATTATTTTCACTACTAGATATTATTTCTGTTTCGGCCATGGCTATATCTTGTTATTTGTAGTTTAAAAGAGCAAAAGTATTTTATTGAATTTATTCCCACTGAGAACTTGGCACACAACCGCTTGGATTTGACGTCGTAAGTTGACTGTTTGACTGAAACTGAATGAAACGAAATTATTGGCAAAATGCGGGTGAAAGAAGAGATGGATGTATCAACATCTCTTTCTTTCAGAGCGAGCGAGCCGGCGCGTGTTTGCGTTCGGAAGCACTGATCAAGAATAAAGTATTAAAGTCATAATCAGAACCTACTCTTTATATTATTTTTATTATCGTTACATGTATTGCCAATGCTTTAAATATTTTTAGACCAAGCAGTATTATCGTTCTATGATTTATTGTAGGGAAAATCCCTATCAAAGGATATAGAATATTTATCAGATTTTTCCGAAGAAACGTGGGTGTATTCCCTGTGTATAACACACCTTGATGTAGCCAACTTATTATAAAACTCATTCTTTTAAGATTCTTATATAAAGTGCAATAAGAAAGTAGTGTCCTCGTTATAAAGCACTGCAAATTTTTCCTTTGTTAAATGAACTAATACAATGGAGTCATAGATATTTTGCTGGTTGTCTAGGCAAACAATGGTTTATTGGCAACATCAGTCTGTTCTAAAGGTCAAACATTTTATTCCTGTTATCATTCAAAGTTCAGATAACTTTTTAAGAAGAGAACACCTAATTATCTATAGAAACAATTAAAATGGAAGTGTCTTTTTGTAATAAGTATCAAAATAACAGCTTTTTACTGAATGCATATAAAAACATATACGGCACTTTTAACAAAAACACATTTATTTAAATTTTTGTCAGTCTGTTTGTTCCGGCTAATCTCTGAAACAGAATACCATTGAAATTGGTAACAAAATCTGATTCACGCGAACGAAGTTTGCGGGCAACAGCTAGTTAGTAAATGAAATACATGTTCTAATAAGACAATAATATTTTAATAGTCAAAAATTAACACAATAACTAGACAACAAAATAATTCAATAAGTAATTTGATTTAAATTTATCATAAATCCTCAAAAGCTGCAACTAATTTGTGTAAATGGCCATCATCAACTTTTTTTATTGTTCTAAACCTTGGTTTTAAAATTGGAATACTTGGTGGAGAATCGCTTTCCTTTTCATCTTCATAGAAATCTTCAATGTTTGGTTCGAGATCTTTCTTTAGTGATGTAATACTGGGTGATTTTCTATCCTTTTTACTTTTTAAATTCTCCACGCTTGCATTCAACTCAATGAGGTTATTGTATATTCTATCATTGAACTGGAAGTTGAGCTTTTTTGTCATCTGTGAAATAGCAAAGAAAAGATTGAATTAACAGTTCTAGCTTTAGATACCTTATGCCATGGTTGCTAATTAATAAAAGGGTTTAATAGTTATTGTTAAGCTTTTCCAATTTATCACAAACTTGCCCATGTATCATAATGACATGTACGTATTATCTAATTAATCAGATAAATATCCACTATTTCAACATACTTTTGCACATAACTGTCCTTTGTCTACATTCAAATCCTCTGACGAAAGTGGAGGAGCATTTAGTTTTTTTAAGTCTGTTATGTAAGTAGCTATTACTCCGCTCGAACACAAAGTTGGTTCACTTAGTTCATTCTCTTTCTGCGAGGAGCGTGGTGATTTTTTTATGAGCGAATTTGAAGACGAAGCAAAGTCATGTACGACTTGTTTTCGTGTAGATGGTTTCACTTTAACTTCATAATTTCGAAGCAGCGTTTTCTTAATTTTTGAATCAGAAGCCGCTTTGTTCATGGCTAGAATATAATTTATTTAAATACAACTCAAACAATCGTATTTGTTTACAAGAAATTCAAAACTACGCGACGATGTTATCTTTTCGTGACAGGCTATGACTTTGACAATGGAACAGGGTTACCAATTATCGGACTCAATCAACCCGACAATTAATAAAAAATAAAAATGAATCGGTTTTTCTGTTGTTCATATGTATCAAAATTAATGCAGAATGAGGTCTATTAAAATTATGATGTAGAAAAAACCATGTATGTTGGCTGTTTGTACTGGTATCGTCACTAATGGTGAAACTTGGGAATCTGAGAATATTGAAATAAGTGGTTATAGTGCCAAAAGGCGTTGGTCCGTGGATGGGTGACCACCCATTACAGAATTACAGACCGATTTTCCTCCGTGCCTCGGAAAGACGTTGGTCCCGGCTGTCAATTGTAGGCATTATTACAGTGTCATAACTTGTCTTACCAAGGGGTATCGTATTATCCAGTATTAATTGGGTTGTGGAGGTCAGATAGGCAGTCATTCATGGGCGCCGGCAGGATTATTTCCTAGCATCTTCGGTTCCATGAAAACAGCTCAAAATTTTTGTTCTCCACTTCAGATATGTTTACATTTTCGTTTGTCAATTCGTACATGGAGTAACATTGTCGATTTATACAGAAAAACCTATTAATCGATAAAAAATTAGGATTCAAGAGCGAGCGTAGCGAGCTTGAAAGTTAAATCTCGAACTTGATAGGTTTTCTTTTGTCCTTTATTATAGAAATAGGGCTAATTCTGCCTATTTATAAAGAAAAGCATATGACCGCAAAGGACATTAGATACCTGAACGAGCGAAGCGAGGTCGAATAATATAAGATATTGTCGGATACGTTAAGTCATTTTTGTTCATACAAACAGGTAAGAGTGTAAGAGTACGAGCGAACGTAGCGAGCTCGAAAATTGTGGCTTTCCACCTCGGATAGATTGTTTGGTCTATAGTTGCCCAGGATTTCGCACCCTCCCCATGCCGACGACCCTGACGATGGAGGACACGAAGCGTAAGCGGCCCGTTCATGCTGTGTTCACAGGAAAAGAGTAGAGGAAGACACTAAATAGATTGACAAGGTGATGAACAAATTTGGACAGCAACCTGGCCCTAAGTTTTTATTATCACAGTTACTTCATAAAAAATCTTAATATTTTATGTAGGTATAGTTTCTTTCCAGACACGGGGGTGCAAGTGCACCCCTTTGCACCCTACTGCGGGCGCCCACGGCTCCATGTAAAATATTGGTATTCAGCCGGTTAGACTGGAAGCCGACCAACGCTATGATGAACGCTAAATGCTAGTTCTTTATTTGACTATTCTTTAGATTTATTTAGAGATTTGTTTTTCTAGAAAATTCAGTTTCTATTTATTACACACGTTTGTTGTGTGTACACAGTTGACGAAATGTTATTTTTAACATGGCCCTCACAGTGATAACGCTTTAGGGCATGTACTGTGTTATCGCAACGCACTTCTAGCATAGACTACTATTATATGCTCACTTTTACACAAATTCCGCAAGCCACGAATGTATCCAAAATTTCCCCTTTTCATGGGAAAGATATTGGCGTCATTTTTCGATTTTTTTCATTAGGAATTCCTTTGAAGAATGTATAATAGGTATCCTAATACCATTTTGAGATTATTAATTCACCTAAAAGTTTCCCTAAGATTTAGGAAAAGAATACAAGGAAACGGTTTTTTGATTTCAGTGTTTTTCTGAACGATCTATACTCTGTCAACGTCAGCTGCAAAAAACTTGACATCTATTGACAAAAGTCAGAAATTGGACTCGTCGACGATTTCAATTTTGCACCATACGATATCGACAATATTTTAATTCTTGCTACGTAAACTTACGTAGACCCATTGGCTGTAAACATTGGCGAAGCACTGATTTCGTTTTCCAGCAAGTTTACGGAAAAGAAATGTCAAACAAATATGTTGAATTTTCCGTAAGTATTTTGATTTTTGTTCTTGAAAAAAGTGAGACGTGCATTCTGTATTTATAAATTAAAATGCTTTTGCAGAACCCTGAGAACTTGCCGGTTGAGAAGTTGACGTTATCGGTGACGAATGCAGGCGTTGTGCAGGAAATCAAAGCGTTGGTAAGTGCATGTTACAATTTGCAACATAATATTGTGAAATAGCTGCAGCTTCTTGGTTAGTTGGGGAACACCCCTGTTTAGAAACTAACGCATAATTATGCCGATATCTTAGACATATACATACCCTGTATGTATGCACTTGCAATGAAGGGACATTCCCAAGTTGTGTGTAGATTACTTTGCCTTAATTGATGTCATAATATGATAGTCTATGATTGATGTGGCCTTGGTAAGAGCACATAAATATAGTACTGATATAAGAAATAGAAGTATGTACCCCCTAGTCTAGTAATCTAATCTAGACTTCTTGCTCATGTGGCTGTTAGTTGTGGCTATGATATATCCTAAAGTTAATTGTATTGTCAACTAGATAGGTACCTACTTAGACATAGGATCAAATTGAATTTACAGTATAGTGTATACTGTTGTATGAAGACAAAACAATATTATGAAGTTGGAATTCAATCAATTAGCTACCATAGACAAAGTTAACCACCTGTATATACTAGATAAGAAATTTCATTATGATCTCAATCATACAAAAACCAAATGTACATTCACATAATTATAAATTAATGTAAAAGTAGGTATTCTCAGTCTGTACTTTTTCTTTGAGTACTTTGGCACAGAGCAGTTGCATATTTGAAATTAGTATAATTTTGGTATGTGGTGTGGTCCATGCCGACAGACTTCGTCTTGCATGCCGACAGACAGATTTCTTTATGGGAACTAATTTTTTGAACTGTTATTTAAACATTCGAGAGATTATTATGATCAGTTGAAAAAATTATGGGCAGTTATTTTTTTTATTGGCGGTTGGTTTTGTGGGACAGTAAAACATAGACAGTAATAAAAAAACAATTGGCTGGTTATTTCGTCTTACAATGTCAGTACTAAAAATATGTAAGCAGACTAATAAATAAATGGCAAGTAAAAATGATGGAATGGGCAGTTAGTTAAATAGTTCGGCAGTTCATAGGGTGCGGAGACACCCGGACTTGGGGTACCCCGACTCGGACAGGTTAGGTTCGAAGGGGATTTCGGGGTCTAGTGAGCGAACTAAGACCCCGACAGAAATAGGAGCCGCCGCGTAGCGGGGCTACGCTCACTACGCTTTTTAGGCGAATAACTGCGCACTCGTAACTGCCCATTCAGTTATTTTACTGCTCAGTATTATTAAATGATCCATTTTAATATTTTTACGAGACATTTTTGTTTACTTTACTGCTAAGTTTTAACTGCCGACCTTGTTAATAAATGTGTATTTTAACTTACCAAAACTACTATATACATCTGCTGCTTTAAATCAGTGCCTTTCTTTATCTTCCTATTACAATCAATTATGCTTAAATTAAGACCCCAGACTGCCACTGAAAATTTCCTGGTATCATTAGGGTAGGATTAAGGTTTTTCACTTAATGATGGATGGATTTGAGAAAGTACTTATAAAACATTTAAAGTTTAATAATGTGTATAGTACACTGAAATACAATTATAAACATACATAATAATATAGTGTTCTAATGAGTGGTTTAAAGTATTATCTCTAAAACCACCTATTTCTAAAGTATCTACCTATAACAATACTTATAACAATGTCTATCAGTGGCATAGGTGCCATACAACTCGATTCCTACCCGGTTCCCTTTGAGAAATGGCATAGTCAGTATTCTATAGAATGTCAAATAATATAATCACATTAAAAAACATATTTTTACTCAATCACATTAAAAACTCCGGCTTACCTTCGCTACTAATGTCTATACTAGGGGAACTCCCTCATTCGATGACTAAATAAATTCACATGCATATTGCAGCTGTGGTAGTTCCCCTGAATATCTATGTTGCATACAAAACTGCATAGGTAATTTACCACAACTCAAATAGTAAGATAACATCTTTGAATGTAAATGTAATCATAATTTACATTTATCTTTATGATCTGTTGATAACTGGAGGAAATGACTGTGTATGTTCTGTATTGCAGTTACTGTAAAATTGTTTTGTTAATAACACGAGTGCAATAGAACTAGGTATTCTTCACCCTTCTTTGTTTGGATCTAGAAACCTATTCTTTAAGGCCACCTGCGAAATTAAATTTTTGTTTCGTTTTTTTGCATTTTGTAGGTCAGTGTCAAAAATCATCAATACAGCCCTCTAAGTTAATTTGATAAATGAATGTATAGGGTTGGATTGATTGTAACCCATTAAAGCCATGCTTGTTACAGTAGCAAATTATATTTTAATATCAGGCCTTTTCTCCTTGAGAGAAATTGTTTTCTAATACACCACACTGGTCTAATGCGGGTAGTAAAATTTCATGTATTAGATTTTTGGCTTTAGGTCATCCCGTTCCTACACAATCTTTTCCAGCACCATACCTATCTAATCATAACTAATTTTTCCAGGACCCATATTGGGTGGAGAAGCGTGAGCTGACGATATATGAAAGACCTCCATCTGGCAGCACCATCGTGCTGGGTGCCGTCGACACATGGAAGGTCAAGATGGAAGGCTACCTGGAGGATGTCAAGTGGCTGCAAAGTTTAGAACATTATAGGTAGGTAGGTAGGTTGGTGGTGGTGGGTCTTCCTCTCTGTAGAAGTTATAAACACAGAGAGAACTGGAAAAGGATGGCGGGGAGGATTTTGCCCAGAAGTGGAACAGAACAGGTTAATTAAAAAAAAGGTAAATGTTGGTGCCAAGCAATTGAGATCGTTAGAAACGCGATACGCCCAAAGAAATTTAAATGTAGATAGATGGGATAATGCGAACATATTCGAAAGCTACTTGCAGGAGCTAAATGGGTACTGTTGGTACAAGTTCATTAATTAATTTTTTTGTTTAATTTTCTAAAACAAGAAGTCATTTTTTTAGATATTTATTTTGTCACAATGATTTTTTTTTAACCTAAAGGTTGACGGTGGTAGAGAATGCCTTGAGGCGTTAAGTACGCCTGTGTACCACTATTGTACATGAAGTTTAAACAAATAAATTCTTTTTTGACCAGGGTAAAATAATCTACTTGCTCTACTTTATTTGGCAATTTTTATTAACTTAAAAATTCACTTCAATTTCAAAAGTCCGGACTACTGGCAAGTCCATACCTGAGGTCTAAAACCTGGACATGTCCGGCTGGATGATAACCCCATATAAACAAGCTTTCTAAATTTATTCAACATTTATTGGTGTAGGAAAACTGCAACTTCTTATTCTTTTATGTTCCAGGTTTTGGAGCACAATCCTGCACCACCCTCTATGCATGGACTCCCTCGTCTCGTTCCTACAAGAGGCTACGCCCCCCTACATACCCCCTCACGAGAGCAGGGATGTTCAAAAGCTGTACGAGGACATACGGAAAGCTGTGCTCATCGTGTTCAGTAGACTGGTTACTAATAAGGAGAGTAAGGTAAGAAATAAATTTGATCTATTAAGCTATCTTCTCGCCAATTAATGAGAAAGCCATCCAAGGCGCCCGCCATCTTCTCCTGCGGACCCCGTCAACCTGTTTCAGGGGTCCAGACCGTCCAGTTTTGTGATATGATATAAAGTGGAAGGAATGGAGTGAGGCTTTTGCATAGAGTGGGATAGTTCAAGCTAACAAAAAAAAAGCTATTTCTTGTTTTTGGTTACTGTATCCATACAATGCAATTTCAAATACTTGTTTTGCCACATTCACGGCGTTCATCGGTATGATATTATACTGAATAATTTTGAGAGCACATGCAAGTTTGATACTGTATTTGTTTTTAACCCTATAAACAGTGGGATGTTCATGTATGATCCTAACTTTTTACCATTAGTTTTACTGGCCTGAATTGCAAACTGTGATTCTCCACTGTTACCACTTACCACTGATTTTTAACAAACTTAGCAATTAATACTGAATATACAGGGTGTAAACGGACCTTACACCGCATTCTGTACATGAAACTAAGTAACTCTACGCAACAAGTATTGCTGGGAAACCAATGATATTATAAATAAAAAGAGGTAGATATCGCACTACCGCGCGCAAATTGTTGCAGACAAATTCAGACAATTGTCGTAATTTAAGTAAGTACTTCAAGCGCAATAGGTATCGCTCTTTTTGTATCATGGGTTCCGTATTATCTATCGCAGTTGTAACAACGCAACGATATTGTACGCCGCTCAGTATGAACGTAATGTATCTTTCTTTATAATACCTATCATTGTGCGAAACGACTATTTTCTTGAAGTAAAAATTCACATTTCACGGTCAGACTCAATGTAACGCACTTAACATTGTGCTATTGGATGCATCCAAAGTTGGGGGGTCGTGGTCTCGTGGAGTTATTTAAAGTTATAACATTAAAAACTGATATTAAAAAAAAAAAGTTGTGAAAAAGTTGTAATTTTAGACCTCCATTATCTCCGTAACTAGAAGGTTCCCAGGCATGGTTTACAAAAAAAAAAAACGCAATGACGGGGAGAACAAGTGCCTTTCGGCTTTGTTAATGGCAGTTTTACACCCATTAAATTATAAGAAATAAAATAAACTTCTACCTCGACCTGATATTCATATTATATCATTATTGAATCAGTAAAATCTGGAACATTGTAATTATCAGGCCTCAATATAACTATACACTACTTCAAACAATACATTTCCACGTACAACAATAAACCTTTGTTTCAGTCACAATGGATGAGCAAGGAATACATGGCAGACTTGCTATACAATAAGTTTATATTCACGATACCAATCATATGGGACCTCTGTCTGACGTATGGGGTTGACAACGGCAGACACGTGGGGCGGGTGTTGGATTGTGTGTTTGGGCTGCAGCCGAGGTACGAGGGCGACGCTGTGGCGGCTGTAGCGTTTGTTAAGGAGGTATGTACATTCTTATTCTTTATTGCACACAAAATAACAAATTTGGATACAAATTGCAATAATATAGCTTATGTACAATGGCGAGCTTAACCCAGAATTGGGTTTTCTTACAGCAAACCAAATTTTGACTGCGAGATTTGCAGAAGAGGGTATACTTATGGTGCAATAACATTAACAAATTAATGAATTTTATAAACTAAACTACATACATAAAATATAATATACGTAATACATCATCATCTGGTACCAATTATATGGGATATGACGTAGCACAAGTGTGACTGCTGAGCATGAGGCCCTAGGTTTCGATTCCCTGGTCGGGCTGGTTATTCGGGTTTCTGACTACCGGTTTCTACGAAGTCTGGATTTGTTCCAGGTTGATGGCAATAAACTCTCCCATATTAAATGATACTTAAACGTAATTGGCGAAATATAGGTGTACTGTAAGATACACGTCTACCTTACCTTTCGGGGATTACAGGCGTGATGTTGTGTTAATTTTAATGCTTTTGAACTAAATATGCGATATTCCACTATCCACAGGCCTTCAAATACATAATCCTGCAAGTAAACAAAAACTACGACAGCGACTCCCCCCCGAACCTTCCAGAGACCTTCAAGGGCTTCAGTGAAATCCGACGTCCGTCCACCTCGAAGGCTCCAGACAAGCTGACCTTCTATATGCTAAGGGACCTGGTGATACACCTGCTAGACACCAGCATGACCATGAGGCTGTTCATTGAGGTGTACCCGAAGTGTGTGCCCATATTTAGGAAAACGAATTTTGTTATTAGGTGAGTGGGAAAATATAGCTTTTGATTTTATACAGCGTGTATTTTCAAGCGTAGTGGGGACGACACCAGCTAGGTGGAGCGATGGCCTTTAAAAAGGTGGATGGGTCACGATCCGTGTCAAAATCATGCGTGCCATTTTGTGACTACCTACTATGACGTCATATGCACTAAATTTAGTTACCTACTAAATAGGGTGACTGGTAATTAGTGACCGATACTTGTACACGTGATTGGACTCATAATAACAAACAACTTTCCCAAAGAAACAATTAGTTCGAGTTTGATCCAATATAAAATCATTTAACTTTAAAACTGTTTGATGCCTCTGTGAATCTCGTTTGTTATTATAACATTGATAAAATCTTAAAAGAGTAACCATGGAGTTTCTTGCCGGTTCTTCTCCATAGAAAAAGACCAACCCGAACCGTGCACCTTTTTGTCGACGTTTTATAAGTGCACATCTAGGCCTATGTGAAATAAAATATTTTGATTTTGATAACTAGATTTCTGAAAAACAATGACTTCATGTAACGTGTAACGCCAGACCAAAGTAGTATGCAGATCAGAGGATTTTCATGACATTGAATATATAACAAAATAATATAAGTATCAGTTTAAAAAAAGCACAAAACACGCCGCAACTTTCTATAAAGACGAGTTCCACTTTGATATCTCCATGAATGCTTGTATATAACTATGCACCCTACTGCAATGAAGTTAAAGTTTATTATTCAATGACAACAGAAAATCTCACTTAAACCCTTTTGTTTCAGTATAGTTCAACTCTACGAATACGGCATCCCTCTCTTATATGAGAAGCTGGAAGAGACGGGAAATCAGACCAGTGTGACGTATACAGAAGTAGAGGCGTACATCGACACCGCTAGGGCTGAGCTTATCGATATATTTAGAGAAATACTGGCGGCTTATAAGAGCGCTATCTTTAGTGGGGAGTGAGTATGTTACACTGATTGTTTGTTTATTGTATGAGAGAGAGAAGTTTTTCAGTTTGTCTGTAAACTTACCTCATTTCCGACTCTATATCAATTTAGACATAATCTTGAAAAATAATGAAACATTTTAACATTTAAAAGCAAGTTATTTGCAATTTATGTTATTGACTTATCATATTCTTACACTTTAACCAGACAAGGTATGCGCTTCGGTAATATTCTTGTTTACAATGTAACACCAACCTCGAACCGCAGCGTATCTTATCTTCGCGTGTTCCTATTTCCGAAGATAGGCGATGATTACGGTCCGGCCCTGGTCCGGGGCGAGAGGGAATGGGAAGCCGTCACCTCCTTCTGCGAAGCAGTCATGCTAGCGAAGGAGGCGGCGGAACGTGAGAGGGAGAGAGCCTCACGTCCCAGCCGCCGCGGCAGAAGCACCGGGCGTCGGGGGCCACGTGGTGGCTCTCGGCCACCGTAGGCGCGGGCCTGTGGACGGTGAGTAATGGGCTAGCTCGCCGTCCGTCCGTCTTATGACGACAGGCCGTCTCGACGGCGCGTTCGTGTTCCACGCGCGCCTCTAAGAGATGTCAGCAAACAGGAGGGGCGCAAGGGCCGATGCCTGCCAGGGCTGCGGGACTGTTCGAAAGAGCTACCGCGGCCCTGGAACACAAAGGGCGAAAGAAGGAACATGGATGGGTTTTAGTCAGTAAAAGTCTGACACTCCCTTCCGCTCCGCCCAGAGCGGTAGGAGTCATTTGATGATTTCCCATCCCAAAAAAAAGGCGATGATTACGGAAGCTTACACTTTTTCTGGAAGATCTGTAACAAAAATCCGGTTACAAAAAAATCAATATTCATGAGTAAATTCAAACAAATTGGAAGCAACTTTCAATAAGAGTGTTAAAAAAAATATTATTATAATTTTTGATGTTTTGAATGATTCTCATTTCCCCAAATTGCATATAAACTAAACAAGCACATTTTTTAAGTATATCATATCTTACTTCAGAGGCAGTATAGCGAGCCACGTGGAAGACTACTTAGCTGTGATGATGGATGGCCTCTCGGAGAAGCTGCTCATCAAAGACTACCACTCCTGCTACCCCGTCCACGACGACCTGGAGATGCTGCGGCAGGCCTACCCTGACATGTATCCTTTTGTTCTAAGAATCTTCTTTGAATGGAAGACTTATTTATTTATTCAGAAGATGGCCGTATGGTCTTTAAGCCTAGCAAGGAAGTTATATTCTCATTGTGAAATTGAAACGCGTTTTTTCTGTAACACGTAACTATGTTCGTGGAAATGGGCATAACAGAGCAAGTCAGCTTGCAATAACTCTAGCATAACCAATCTGAATCTTCAATAATGTAATTTGAAATTACAAAACTGTGTTTAACTTTACAGCAAAGTTTAATACATCCAACCATTGAAAAACCTCTTTTTCTTTCTCGACTACGATAAAGTTCTTATCGAAAATCTGTCGTAAAACGCAAGTATGTATAAATTATGAAGATTGTATGAAGAACTTTATGTTGCTCTGAATAAAGTTCAAAATACCATAACTGGCTCGAAGGTTTGAGCTTGTATTAAAGTTAGATACTCGTATATTTTTACAGTAAAACGGATAACATTCGATACAAATAAAACCTGAACATAAACTCCAGAGACACAGTAAAGACTGACTTCATATTACAAGCAATATATTCTAATTTGGACGAGCCAATCCCAGAACTTAGCTCCCACATACCACACCCACCGGAAATTCTGACCAATGGGCATGCAGAACCCACCCCCACTCCAGACGCGGAAATCCCCGACAACGTTCGGGAAGAATCGTTGATCTCCGAAGTGAAGGATATATTACCACATTTAGGGGATGGATTTATATTGAAATGCTTGCAACACTATGGGTTTAATGCGGAGAGAGTTATTAATAGTATTTTGGAAGATAATTTGGCGCAGCCTTTGAGAGGTAAGTTGCATTTTTTGTAGAATTTAAAGGTGTATAATATTGTTCTTGTAGCTTCATTACAAAAAGTAATACAGCAATATCTATGACACAAGTGAAGTGCAAACTTGAAAATTCTGAATCGCGCTATTAAAGTTATCCGCGATTTAAGAAATTTGAAATTCTCTGTAACAGTCAGGATTGTTTCCCTTGTATAAACGGTCACGCTCTGAACTACAAATTCGACGATTGCAAGTGTGATTTTGAATTATATACACCATTATTTTTAGGTCGTTCTGGAGCCGAATACCATGAATTCGATCATCGAACTCGAAACGATTGGGACTATTTTTTTCAAAAAGTAACAATAAAAAAAAACACGAAAAAATAAATTTTATGTTTTTTTTTTGTGAAATAATGAGAATCGATCGATGAATGAATTTTTTAATGGGTATCGTTCGCATGTGTTGCCGATCGTGGATACGTTTTACACACACATATGCATTTGAGTTCTCATTATTTCACAAAAAAAACATTAAATTTATTCTTTCGTGTTTTTTTTATTGTTACTTTTTGAAAAAAAATAGTCCCAATCGTTTCGAGTTCGATGATCGAGTTAATGGTATTCGGTTCCAGAACGACCTAAAAATAATGGTGTATAATAAGGGATTGTAAATGCCCGGTTCTGGCAATAGGCTCGCCGCCTATTACATGGGAATAAACATAACTGGGGAAATGTGGGTGTACTATTGGGTACACCTCTGCCTAATCCTTCGGGGATTACAGGCGTGATGTTATATATGGTGAATATTGAGTTTATAAAACTGCCCTAGCGCAGTTGGAACTCAAACTTAAGATTTATGTAATTAAGTAATCGGTACCACTTATTGGGGTTTATTCATCAAATGCTGCTTGAAGTGTAATGGTATAACCATACATTTTTTACTGTAAACGTCAAAAATGTATGTATTAGTTTCACAACTTTAACCATGCTTTATGAATAATTACAGTACTTTCACAAGTTATTATGCCTTGTGACTGGGATCATTTCATCCTTTTGTTTTTTATCTTCAAAAGTGCCTGTAACGGTCTAATTGAAATAAAATACTTTGAGTTTGAATAAAACCCATGTAGCGTAGTCCCTGTTTATTGTATTACCATTTCCAAATCATTCCATACAACAATCCACCCATCCATTCATCCATTTTTTTTCCTATATTTTGTTTTGAATTTTTTTTTCCTTTTTTGTTTTTTCCAATAAATACCCAGTCAAGTCTTAGTATCGCTTATTAAAACCAATTTCTTGATCTTTCCAGCGCTAGACCATTCCCTCCCCATTATTCCCGAGGACCCCTTAGACTCCAAGTTCCTCGAGACCGGCATCGCACGCCTCAACGTGTTCGACGGCGACCAGTTCGACATCATGACGCGCGACGACGTCGACGTCAGCAAGATACACGTCGGCAAGAGACGGTCCAAGTACAGGGATCTGAACGATATGCTCGATGATAAGACTGAGGTTAAGCAGAGGGTGGATATTTATAGTAAATATAAGTGAGTATTTTTTTTGTGACATTTGTCTATCAGTGTAATAAAATGATTATAAATTTCTAGATTTCTGCATCATCGGAGTTATAAATAAAAATTAAATCATTTACTTTTAGAATTCAAGTTTGCGAATCGAGTCGACCGCGATACGTAGACTAGGACTGCTTTAAAAAAATCTGTTAATTAAACCAGGATACTCATATTTAAAACCAATTGTTTTAATTGTTTCAACTGAAAACAGAAAACTCACATGTTTAGGTTAAACATTTATAACGATATCGTCACTCTTCCTTTTGCAATTTCTCGCGTAAAATCGGTCATTGTTTGATTTTGAAGATATTAAAGTAATGTTTCAAAAGCTAGTTTCGTGTTAATTTACACAAACTATCTTTGAATGCGTTTATGGTAACGAAATGTTAAGTTATGTATTTTGACACTTTTTCTTGTCGTTCCAGTCTTGTATGCGATGAAGTAGACATGTACTCGGACGAGTACGACGACACATACGACTCTGACGGCGTCACACCCACAGCCGATGTGACGGAAGACGCGCGGCGACCGTTCGTCACGCCGCGAGCGCTCAGGACGCACGACAAGAGAGAGACTGAGGTGAGACACGCTTGTGTAGTAGAGACAGTGTGGTGTACTCGTACGAGTACGACTCTGACGGCGTCACACTTACAGCCGACGTGTCAGAAGCCGAAGTAGTAAAATAAAGAGTTAGATACAGTGTTAAATTATGTACTCGGTACAAATATGATGGGATAGCGAAAAATAATCGACTGGTCAACGGCTGCTGATGGTGTAGTAACATGAAATTATGAGTTAAAGATAATATATTCTTTCATTTTATATAAGCTTATTTTTTAATCAATCAATCAAAGCATTTATTTCAAGTAGGCCCGTTACAGGCACTTTTGAACTGTCGAAACAAAGACAACAATGAAATTTAGCTACAGTCCCAGTCACAAGGCATAAAAACTGTGAAAGTACTGTAGTTGCCCATTCCCTAACGTAGATCTCTATGGAGAAGAACGGGCAAGAAACTCCATGGACACTCTTTTAAATCAGAATATTTTTACAAAACCTTGGTTACATCATTCATGTTTAGATGGTACATTATGTGAGAGCGATGTAGCAAGATGTGCACGTTAAAAGTGTCCATAGTAAAAACAAGGAAAAGAACAATTCAAAAAATAAAATAATTAATTCAAATAAGCCGTGGCAACCAAGAGGTGACCAGTCACAACTGACAGCGCCCGTTCACGAACATGACGCATGTATCAGCACCATTCAACTCAACCATTTTGAAGGGAACTAACTGATCCGACACACGCGCCACCATCAGCGAGACATTTGAGTGAGCATGACATACACTTAACCGCCAGGGCAAATATTCAAGTCAAAAAAAAAAAAAAAAATGACGTAGGTTTCCAACGAAGGATAGCTTTCTATTACATAGTACTCACATAATATGGGCTATGCGGTTATATAATATCAAAAGAAATTGAATCTATACAATGCAAAGATAGTTGTACAATCTTAAGCAGCTCCAACAATACTATTTAATGCTATCCATTAATCAGTTTATGCGCCCCTGTCCATGTGGAGCAGGACCGGCATTGAGCCAAGCATTTTTATCAGAGATATAATCGTCCAACTTGTAATATGCTTGCTTACATAGTGTGCGTTTAATGCATGATTTAAATTTCGTCTCATTCAGTTCAAGAATACTTTGTGGAATTTTATTATAGCATCTTAAACAGTACCCCATGAAAGATGAGTCTACTTTAGCGAGTCTGAAGCCCGGCTGAACTAATTGGTCTCTAGTTCTCGTACTGTAATTGTGTCTGTCACCTCTTTTATTAAAAAGATGTAGATTTTTTCTAACGTACATTATGTTTTCGTAGATGTATTGACAATGTACCGTCATGATTTTGATTTCCTTAAACAGTTCCCTTAGAGAATCGCGCCTACGAAGATTATATATGGCTCTGATGGCTCTTTTTTGCAGAATAAATATAGACTCAATGTCTGCAGCCCGTCCCCATAACAGAATGCCATAAGACATTATACTATGAAAGTAACTAAAATAGACCAGTCTAGCGGTATCTACATCAGAAAATTGACGGATTTTTCTAACAGCATATGCTGCTGAACTTAGGCGCCCCGCAAGAGATTTCAAATGAGAACCCCATTGTAGCCTTGAATCAAGCGTAAGCCCCAGGAAAACGGTTTTATCTACGAATTCAAGTTTCTCTTTATTCAATACTATATCACACTCGTTACTTTTAACATTTGGTAAAGCAAATCTTATGCATTTCGTTTTTTTTTCATTTAATACTAAATTGTTTGCTGTGAACCAATTATGGACCTGAAGTAGGGCATTATTTACGTCATCTAGATTTTGGGCCCGTCTATTTATCTTAAAAATTAGAGAAGTGTCATCAGCAAATAACACCATATTTTGAGGTTGGTTTTTTAATAAATAGGGTAAATCGTTTATATATACTAGAAAGAGGAAAGGACCCAATATTGAGCCTTGCGGAACCCCCATTTTTACTTTTAAACCCTGTGAATTAACACCATTTATTTGAACATATTGTTGTCTATCACTTAAATAAGATTTTACCAAACTAAGTGCAAGTTTACCTAGTCCGTAATGCTCAAGTTTCAAAAGCAATGTGTCGTGATTTACGCAATCAAATGCTTTGCAGAGGTCACAAAATATTCCTATTGCGTCTTGGGATGCTTCCCACGCAGAAAATATGTGCTTTAATAAGGTTACACCGGCGTCAGTTGTACAACGTCCCTTAGTGAAACCAAACTGTTGGTCGTGTAAGATTCTGTTGGTGTTAAAATGATTGAGCATTTGATTAAGCATTACTTTTTCAAACACCTTGCCAAAAACTGGCAACACGGATACAGGTCTATAATTATTAGTATTAGCTAGCGTAACCCATTATGTCTGTAAATTTGACCATTACTGGACTTCTGTGTTCGACAGTCGGTAGCAAACAGCAAATCGTTTAATCACCACCATTGATCTTCCAGGAGGAATCAGAAGACGAACCCGAGCAGGAAGAAGCTCAGCCGAGCAACAGTCGAACTAAGATGGACTTCTGCGTCAACCCCGAGGAGATGCGCGCGAGACGGGAGGCCAGCTATCAGGCGCGGCGCGGCAGGGGGGGAGTGGTTAGACCTGCGCCGGTACCTAGGTCAGTGGAGATGTAGTTTGTTGGCTACGTTGGAGATGGCGTTATTTGTAGTCATTGTAAAAAACCGGCCAAGTGCTAGTCGAACTCGTGGATGACGGGTCCCGTACTATCGTAGCCCCCCTTTAATTAATAAATTATTTTTATTATTCGCTGTTATGCAACAGAAACACACATTTGTGAAAATTTCAACTGTCTACCTATTACGGATCATGAGATACAGCCCGCTGACAGACAGACAGACTGACAGCGGAGGCTTTGTAATAGCCTCCCGTTGGTTACCTTTCGGATGCGGAACTCTAGAAACATGTAGCGACCGAGGCGGCGGTTAAATGTCACCACACAGTTCTAAGTTCTGCACAGGGTCAGCATCACCTCAACTCGAGTCCTATTGTGTATCTTCATACTGCAACGCATACTTGTAACGGCTTGATAACGTAACTTGTTAGGGCGTCGCATTAGATCCAGATCAGCTAATACAATTGAGGTGAGGCAATGTCGATCTGGGGCGGTGCTTTAGGTTTATCAAGTGTCAAAGTTCACTTTGACATTAGTAGTTACTAGCTGTTGCCCGCAACATTGGTTCGCGTGAATTTATTAAAAAAAAATTTGAATTGTGATTTTGTTACCAATTTCAAGGGTTTTATTTTTTTTGCACGGAACCCTAATTCATATTCTAAAATAAAAGGCTAGTAGTAGCCTAAGTTACTCCTTATAACATCCGCTATCTGCCAGTAAAAGTCCCATCAAAATCGGTCTAGCCGTTTCGGAGATTACCCGGAACAAACAGATAGACTGACGAAAAAGTTTCGTATATTTTTTCATATGCATTCGGTAAAAAAGCTGTTATTTTAATATTAAAAATAAATTACAAATAAAATTGAAGTGTCTGCAATTCAATTTTATTTATTTGTATAGATAATAGTATTTTTTTTGCAAAAATCGCTAAAAAATGTGTGAGAAAGGTTCCATACGACCACGCCTCAGTTGGCGCCCCCACTGGAACTTTGGCCCCTGGAACTTTAATATTTTACTGTCACGATGAGAGCCTAAAAACAATAAAATAAATACCCAGTAACCGTTAAGTTCTGAGAGATGATTCCTACAAACCTTCCATTATTATTACAAATCGACTTTCTATATTTCCAGGAACATGGACGTAACAGGCAAGCCTAAAGGTCAAGGTCAAGAAAAAGACGTCCTACACAACAGAGATAAGAAGGAGAAGCACAAGTCTGCGCGAGCCAATCACAACCGTCGCTCCGGCGCGCAGTGGAAGCGGAGTCAGGGCATGATGCCTTCCTAGTACAACCTGTATACTTGGCTAGGGAACACTCTGTATAGTGAGGTGGGAGTTTGTGGATTATTTGGCAGTTTATCAAGTTTTAGTATCGTAGACTTTTGGGTAAAAAGGAAACAATTTGAAGGTATCGCATAGAGGTTATCGAATATCCCAGTGATTTTATGTTGTGTTCAAGAAGCTAAAGTTGTTTCTTAATTAGAATTAGATATCTGATGGTCTGCACTGCTTACGAGCGACCGATAAAATATTTTTCAATCAATCAATATCTTTATTGTGGATCATAGGTAGGTACATAATACAGGTCTTGAATAATTAAATTGTGATCAGCTATTTCCCGCCCATAGGGCATACAATAAATACATACAAATAATAATACATTTTTAAATCATACATTTTTGTTTTGTGAATCTATCAGACTCATGACTGATTTAAAGTTATTTTACGATTATAAGATAGCCCATAAATGCTAGATAAACGAAATATTCGTCTCTTCATTGCATAAAACAAAAACACCGTCATTTTGGGCTCCACCGCAGTCGGGTAAAGTAAAAAACAAGCATCATAAATTATTTTCGCTAAAATAAGTAAACGGCGAGATAGTCCACAAAAACTTTGATGTCATCAAAACCCCATGAGCATTGTGGTAACAATTATTATGTCATAGACACGGCTAGCTATGTTTTTAACTGTAGTGAAAATATAGGGAAGAAATATCAGAGAATTTGTCAAATTACCAAGTAACCAGTGTTTCCATGACCAAAAGGTAACGCAAAAATGTATGAAAACGGTAAAGAAACTAATATTTATAATTGCGTAAAATCGATAATCGGTTGTGTTTTACAGTCCGCCATTTTGAATGGTACTACAATAGTTCTTTTACAGCTATCATGCGTCTCTGTCCAAATCACAGTATCTCATACGCTCGAGTCAATCTTCAGGTTAAGCCGCGCTTGCCTAGGTTCGTCCGTGGATGGGCAACCATCCATTATATACTGAGTTTCCTCTGAAAGCCTTTGGTCCCGGCTGCCATTTGTAGATCTTTGACAGTCGTTACAGGTAGTCAAGAGGTACCGTATTACCCAGTATTAACTGGGTTGTGGAGGTCAGATAGGCAGTCGCTCCATGTAAAATACTGGTAGTCAGCTGAATCCGGTTAGACAGGAAGCCAACCCCAACATAGTTGGGGAAAAGGCTGGGCAGTTGATGCATCTTTGTACAAACAACAGTGAACTTTATAATCGTTAAGATAAGGTAGCAGTTGGGTTGCTGTCACTGGCATGTCTATCAGAATCATAGTGAACTTTGTTCTCGTTGCAATAAGGTTGTAATTGAGTTAATGCTGTCAAAGAACTGTGAAGGGACTGAAAGGATCAATTCCGAAAGCAACCACTGGAAACGGTATGAGACGGCAATGTCACCATCGTAGCGTGATACCGTCTTCATAGAGTAACATCGTAGATAAGGAATGCTTGTTAGCCTGTACCAACAAATTTTGTCGGGAAGTATTAGCGAGTTCACTGACGGCCACTTTTCACTCTTATGCCTTAAGTAATAAAAAAAAAGTGAACCACCGTCAGTGGATTCGGTAGCACTCATAGTTTTGGTACCATGACAGCCGTTTTGTTGTTGACTGTCTAAAAATCCGGTACAGATATAGAGAAAATATATTTATGCCACGTTTACTCTCAATACTGGATATAAAAATTGTGTCCTTGTCGATTGTTATTGATATTTAGTGATTTGTTTAATAGGAAGCGTCAGGTAGCCCGCGAAATTCAAATTTTCTTAGGTTTTCTGCAATTTGCAGGTCAGTGTATACGTAGACTGTATGATAAACAAAATATGATTCTGACTATTTGACTTGCAACAGTTATATTTATTTTAGTTATAGTTTACATAAAAGCACTAATTATACAATTGTTTAGAAATAACACTACTGCACATAAATGTACACTTTTGTAATAACTACTTTTTTGAAATAAATTATTCTTATTCTTATTATTTCATGAAAAAGTGATTCGATGGGATTAAATAAACTCGGGCTGTATTGATTATGTTAATGATTATAACTCTGTAAAGTCATATTTGTTATGGTCGCGAATGTTATTTTAATCAACATACAACACGATACTGACCTTCAAATTTCCAAAAAACGAATGAATATTTGAATTTTGTGGGCTACCTTAGCGCATCCTCCATAATTTTTGTTGTCTGTCTACGACTTACATAGGAACTAGTTGTGTCGTTGCGGTTTCGTAGCGATTGGGTGGCTTTGCTTCTGCAGTTTGCAGTTGCGGTCGACTCGAAATTCGGAATTGTATCTTTTTTAGAATCTTTATGTAGAGTCTAAAAAAGATAAAATTCTATATTCAATAGAGATACTAATACAGTGTTGCAAGGTTCTTTTGGCGTGGGAATGACAATGACAGAGGGCGCTATCTGCAAACATTTATTTATTTGTTTGTTTACGTGTAATACGGGGTGGAAAGGACATACGACGACGCATAAACGATTCAAAATTTAAATTTTTCATCGGCAATTACAAAAAAGAAATTGCTTTTCCATACATTTGACCGAGGTATTGCACTTTTCTACGAAACAGCAGATATATGTGAGGAGAAACATAAGTAGGCGGGGGGGGGGGGGGGGGTTCAGAATGATGTACTGAACCGTTTTGCGTCGGTGTCCCTTCCACTTTGTATAATAAGTTCGACCTTACCATAGTTCCTCACAACTACCTCAAACAGTTCGTCTCTGGTATTGTATTGAAAAAAACAAGATGGCCGATTCTTTCCACACGCCAAAATAACCTTGCAGAGCTATAATACCAAATTGCCTTATTATCCGTTTCTGAACGCTTTAGAAATGTCACTGCAATAGAATTATGAAATAACTATAGGAAATATACTATAAATTGTTATATTTATAAACTTATGTGTTCATAAGACGTATCCAATAGTTAGAATAAAAATAGTAACAAAACTGCAATAAACCGTAAAGCCTTATTAACATAGACATAAATACAAGCAGCACTACACTAGGTACACAGCGTGTATCAAATACTTAAAACTTTAGCAATGAAGCAGTGCCGTTATAAATCATTGCAAGATGCTAGAATCGTGGTGTATTCCTCATAGAAAAATCATGGTCAAAATTTAAATTAGTGAGAAATCCCTCCTAATATTGGTAAATCGTTAAGTTATTCGTACTTATTTATATCATAAATTATATGTAGTAATTATGTTTCGCATACAATGCTGGAAGAATCTTTTGACGGTCGAATGACGTTGCTAAGAGGCGCGGTGGCTATACATTCGTGAAATGTATTGGGAAGGTAACTGTGGAATTTATGCCACTGTCATAGCTAGTTCCAAACAGCGCCATTGGTTGAAAAACTGTATATATTAAAAGATTTTATTTAACTTACCTTTTTAGTTAGTTATTATGTATTGGTCAAATCTTGCAACTGAATTTCAAATCAGTCCCCCCATTGATTGAGCTGCAATTTTTGCTCCACCTTTGGCTCTGGTGACACATTTTTATGACAGAAATTACTTGATCCCGCAGCCAGGATCGACCTCCTCATGAGAGAACTCCTTAACAAAGCTTTGTATACGAGTTCAATGTTGATAGATAAACCTAATTTTATTATTTTCATTTTAATAAAAGATTGTTTAAAAAAAAAAGTTTAATTTAAAATATCTTGACTTGGTTCAGATTAAGACCTAGCTATGGACACGCCATCTACAATGAGCTTTGAGCGATCTTCTCCACTGAAAAAACAAAATGGCGGTATTCGGATTTTGGTTACTCGTCAAAAGATTCTTGTACAGCAATTTTCGCAATGGATTTTTTCGAAGTTGGTTTAGATACAAAAATTATATTGATATATCGTATCTATGAATACTGTATTAACGAAGACAACGTGATACAAACATGTGATTAGTTTAAACTAATGTGTAATATTGTGTATGATACTGTAACTTACTATAAATAGTGGTTTTGTTATTTATATTCAGAATGAAGTTGTATTTATTAATGCTTTGTTTTATTTCTAACCTTCATTTTGATCCATTCATAGAAACGTTTTACGGCACGGTTGGCGCAGTGGCTGAGCGACTGGCTGCTGCGCTGTGTCGTGGGTTCGATCCCCGCACGGAACAATATTTGTATGGCCTATACATAGTTGTTCCGGGTCTGGCTGATTGTGTAGGTGAGTTTAAATGTTTGTAAACGTACCCCCTAAATTCAAAGTACGGCAAAGTTTAAAAAACTATCGCTTAGATGGCGTTAATGAGTTCCTTGTTGAAATCTTTGTCGCGAGATGGCTTATACAAAACAACAGAGTAGTGCCCAACACTCGACGGTGCCTTAAACAAACAACCCCTTTCGCCCAAAAACTAATTGGGGTTCACAATCGTCTTACACCGAGTCTTGCAATTACAAAACCGCACCCGGCAAACCTGATTTTTCGCGACACCTAGCCACAGCAGATGGAGCCACTACTGCAGACGACAACTGCATACTTAGAATATGCTTACATCGCGCAAGCAAGGGAAAATCCGGTGTGAATGTAGAATGTGAAGATATAACCCGAACTATGTAGTACCTAGGTACACTAAACCACATATCAGTGGTAACACGCATTCCGAATATCGCACACTTTGCTACGACGACGACGACGTTACGGCTGTGACAATGTCAAATTGTTGCATCTAACTTGCAGTTCTCGTATCCATAACACCCTCGCCTACGGCTTGGGTGTGAATACCGCCTCGACTGCAACAAAAAATTTTCCACTCTTGTATCAAAATGTACTATAACAGCACATTCTTGCTACTTGCAATCTACGGCCTGCATGAACCGACTCACTGTTCAACTCGAATTAAGGCGACTCGTGTTATGGTTGAACTGCAACTATTTGTTCATTGCGGCTCAAAGCCAAATGTTAATGTTAGAATAGAGGTTACAAAATGTCTAGAAAATAAACTATGAGTCGTGAGAATAGTTTCGAGGGAGCGGACCGTCCTTGTTTCACGTATGAGTCATGATCATTAGTCTGGCAATACTGTCAAACAAAGCTCGAGACCCATCAGGAATTCTGAATCAGAAAATGTAACATCTTTAAGCACGTGAAGTCGAATTGATTTGTGAGCTGAGGACCCATTCTTAGTATTGAAATCGCGAGTTGATTTATGATCTCAACACCTATTCTTAGTATTAAAATGCTCACATTTCTAAGGAAGTAGATGGCAAATATTGACCTATGCGTTTCGGCAATCGTCATTTCTAAATGGTGGATATTTTACCTACACGCGGTTTTGGAAACATGTTTAGGTATCGTATATTATGTAAGTAGGTACTTGTCGGAGTGTTTGGTTCGCGGCTTCTTCTTATCAACCACGAATACGTTTCTTCTTATCAACAAAGCCTAGAGTGAATAGGGTTGTGGGAGATAGATAGATGGAAAGATAAAGTATACTTTACTAGCATTTGCCCGCAGCTTCACTCGCGTTAATTAAGAATTTGACAATCAATTCGCACTACTAAAGTTTATAATAATAAAATTCAATCATGATTCGAAATACACGTGGCGCTATCTATTATCATAAGAACGTTATTATTGTTTTCCTCGGGAACAGTTTTTTTTTCGGGATGAAAGGTAGGTACCTACCCTATGTCCGTTTGTGTACACCTGACAACGTAGGTAGGTATATGCAACATTTCAGGATGATCGGTTCAGTGGTTCAGGCGTGAAGAGGTAACAAAAAAAACTTACTTTCGCATTTATAATATTATTTAATATTAGGATTATACTCGTATGTGCAGTGTACAGATTGGCGTACAGTACACCATTGGTAATATAGAGTAGGTACACCAACCCAGCTCTTACCAAGTAGCGTAGCTATTTTTTAATAGTCAGGTCTTCTAGAAGTTGACCTATCAAGCAAGTAAGAAGCGTGACTATCTAGAATTATCGTTAAATATCGGGTGACATAGCGCAAAAACGCAAGCAAAACGTAAGGCAATAAGCATTAAAATCCCTCGACCCTCAATTACACCGTAGCAGGGTTGTGGAGGTCAGATACGAGTCGCTCCATGTAAAATACAGGTACTTATTCAGCTGCATCCGGTTAGACTGGAAGCCGAGCTGACCGTTTTTATAACAAATTACCTAAATCTATATGTATAAAATGATAAACTGACTGATTGTTGATAGATCAACGCACAGCCCAAACCGCTGGTCCTAGAGATATGAAACTTGGAGGGTGTGTTCTTTGTGAAGAGTAAGTATCCACTAAGAAAGGATTTTTGGGAATTCCACCCCTAAAGGGGTAAAATAGGGGTTGGAAGTTTATATGAAAGTCCTTCAGTTTTTTCATGACAGCCTGGTACTTTTTACAGAAAATTATGATTAAGATCCACAACAGAACTGTTAAAATACCACCTTGAATGCATGCTGGCCTGGTACTTTAGTACCCGGTAGGTGGGTGGTAGGTGGTAGGTAGGTGGGGTAGGTAGGTGGTAGGTAAGTGGTACGTAGGTGGTAGGTAGGCGGTAGGTAGGTGGTAGGTAGGTGGTACGTAGGTGGTAGGTAGGTGGTAGGTAGGTGGTAGGTAGGTGGTAGGTAGGTGGTAGGTAGGTGGTAGGTAGGTGGTAGGTGGGTGGTAGGTAGGTGGGTGGTAGGTGGGTGGTAGGTAGGTGGTAGGTGGTAGGTGGTAGGTGGTAGGTGGTAGGTGGTAGGTGGTAGGTGGTAGGTGGTAGGTGGTAGGTGGTAGGTGGTAGGTGGTAGGTGGTAGGTGGTAGGTGGTAGGTGGTAGGTGGTAGGTGGGTGGTAGTAGGTAGGAAAAGATGCATTGCAACGCATGCCGGGCACAGCTAGCTGAAAATTCATCCCGCGAGATCGGGAACTATGTGGGTAAAACCAAAAATCTGCCGGAAGTCACTATTCCACGCGAACGAAGTCGCGGGCAAAAGCTAGTCAGTTATAGAACTGACCGATGGAAAGTTCAAAAACTGCATTAAACGTGTCCTTATTAAAGAAGCATACCTATTACATAATCAAGAAATACGTTGATACGTCGTCGTTTGGCATGCGGCTTCCATGGTATCTCATAAACGGCACAAATATGTGGATGTCTTTAACCATTCTCAATCTCATTTTTTTTTTCTTTTCCTTTTAATCAGATTTTTTTTTTACAATAGTTCTCAAATCATTTAAACACCTTTTGTTTAGAATACTTAGTTGCAGCACTGATGACAATATTTTTGTCACATGTTTAATTTGGTCTTTTATAATATTTTCTTGCCTTTGTATAGATTCTTTTTAACGATTGTTTGTGAATGTGTGAAGTGTGAACAGTGTAGGCCTTGTACATTCCTAGAGGTGTGTTAACTTTTGTTAACCTCTTATCTTGTTTTCCGTTTTTTGTGTAGTAGGTAAGCAACGACTTATTGTCGGGTCCCCCCATACTTGAGTGCTAATGCTGTAATGATAATATTGTAAAATCAAATCATTTTAAAAGAGTAACCATGGAGTTTCTTGCCGGTTCTTCTCCATAGGAAACGACCAACCCGAACCGTGCACCTTTTTGTCGACGTTTTATAAGTGCCCATGTAGGCCTATGTGAAATAAAAATATTTTGATTTTGGTTTTTGACCCCAACATATTATGTAGTTGCGAAAAGGTTAACTCCAACATATGCAGGTTATGATCCAACGACCCACAATTTTATTCACAGTTAGCTCACATATACCTACATAATTATATGTTTAGTATGTTTTATGTCTACATTAAACCCTTGTCCAGTTAATGTCACCGATTCACTGCGTCGTTTATCTGCCGCTCAGACACAGAGGATGAATGTATGAGTGTTGAGAGTAACTAACATCAATGTACTTGCCGCCAACGAAGTCGCCAACTGGAGATCCGTAAGCATTCTAAGATTTGGAAATGTTATTTATGTTATAATGCATTTGCCACAGAGCAGATGGTAGATGGGATTAAGTGTTGGACTGGATACCAGTTGCAGAAAAAACGCCTAGTTCTAAATAATAGGCAGCGAGGCTTGTTTATTCATAACACCATACCAATACGTAAAGGCACTGCTCTTCAGCAGCCCAGCGCTAAGCAATGCATAATGCTAACATAACATCGTTTTGTTTGAAAATCTAGGCGGGTTCCTCCACTACGCACGAATGCGTATCTGGCAAATAAATGAACCGAGAATCTAAAGTGGCAAACCTAACCTACGTAGCAGTGAACAGATGACTTTATTTTAAAGAGAAGCATCAGAGGCACATTCAATTTGGTAGATAAAGGCTGATTTATAGTGAATTTTAAGAAACTGCAGTCAATTTAATATCGTGGAACGAATAAGAAACTTAATCAATACGTTAGAATTACATGAATGTGGTAGAAGTCCTTTTATTAAATCATGAATTTTTACACACACGTTTCATCAACACAAAAAAAGTCAATAGCCATTTTTCTTTTAACAATATTCTATACAGAACCTTTGAAATATAATTGCAAATAAAATTCATGAAAGGAGAGGCGATTATAAACTGTCGGCAGTGAATAGTGGAGGTTGAATCGCGCGCGTGTCCAGAATAGCAATATCTCATCTTTGTGATACGCTTGCGGCGCTCAGGCGGAGATGTGGTGACGAGCGGAGCGATTTTGTTTTAATTATTTTCTTTGCCTTTGCCATGGATTTTATTGTTTTGCCTTCAAATCAAATGTGGTTAGATGATAGTAACTTAGTTATCAGCAAGCTAACAAGTGTCGTCTTCAACTTGAGCAGTTTGAGAGATCCAGAATTCAGTTGGAAGCATTCGGTCGTCTGACCAACTTCCGCAGTTTGAGGGATTCAGTTGGAAGCAACTGTCGTCTGACCAACTTCAGCGGTCTAAGAATTCCTATACAGTTTGTCCTAGGCGCCTTTTTAAAGTCACCTCGGTCAGAACTCGTGTATCAAACTTTCAGGGCTGCCGGTGAATCATCAAGCTTGCCATGCCAAAGGTATTTAACTTTAAATTGCGGGTGACCAAAATCCTACACTTGATCGCAGCAATCAGTCCCTTAAGTTTCAAAAATCATACTTGCTACCGATCTATCCACCAAATAATTGCCATTATCCCACGACAACACAACAAAATAAGTACCTCACAATCGTCACTAAGCTGTCACCCTAACCACAAAGGCTCGCCGCGCTCATAAAAGCGTCGTAAGCATAGCCCTACCTCCGCCACGATGTCTTCATGCAGCCACATAAAATTCGATGTGCCGACGACCCTGGCGCGCAAGAGACATCGAGGTACCGTAGCCAATAATATGGTTCTTAGGTACCTGCTTTTATGTAGAACTATAGTATTTTGCATTGGTTTTGAAAGGGAAAAATAAGACAGCGTATTTTTTAGGGTTCCATAGTCAACAAGGAACCCTTATAGTTTCGCCATGTCCGTCTGTCTGTCTGTCCGCAGCTTAGCTCAAAGACTCTTAGTTTAAAAAGCTGTTACTTGGCATGAATATATACAGATTAGTTAGTAGATTAGTAAAATAAAATCTCGAAAAGTATTTCTTTTAGGGTATCTCCTGTGCACGTAAAGTGGAGATTTTTTTTTCTCGCGTACCCGATAATGTGTTTCGAATACTCGTAAGGGATTCGTTCGTGAATAAATAAGCTTTAAAATGCAAATTTTTGTTAGACTCAAGTGTGTGTCCCCCCCCCCCCCCCTTTACCAGCTAAACGGTTGTGTTTGGGTGCGTGAAAAAATTCACGGTGATAGTATATAAAACGAAGTTAAAAGGAAAACTAAAAGTAATTTTTACAAGTTTACGAATAATACTCGACCAACTTACCTATAAAATGGACTAGGTTAACATATTTTCCTAAGCATATTTTAAGGGAGCACAGGTTTTTCAACTGCAAATGGATGTTTGGTTTTTTATTAATCATCGTTCGGAGGCAAATCGGCCCGTAGGAAGTGTTCGCATATTTTGATGGGCAACAACGAAACCCAACATTGTGAGTGGCCCGACACGCACTGGGTCGGTTTTTTAATTTTTAGATCGAATCAGAAATGAAGAGATCTCAAGGAGAATATATAACCTTACCTATTAGATTATAGACAGCTGGCATGTTTGTTCCGCCACAGAAGGGCGGGAGTTCTGGATTTTTTTTTTAACCAAGTTAACCGATATGGCAGGGCACATTTCTCGCAGAACACGGATGACCGATTACGCCGAAAGGTCCTGGAGTGGCGACGTACATTAAAGTGCGTCGTAGGAAGGCATCCCACACGGTGGAAAGATAACCCTGGTGAAGACCGCGGGAATCCACTGGGTACAAGAAGCTAGACTCAAAACTATAGTAACGGTCTCAAATTTCTGATTTAATAAAATTTCGGCCTCAGAAGGTCACTCTGAACCAATCATCAGATGCAGTAATTGCAGAACACATCATATTGGCGATTTGTAAATAAAAATCTATTCAATTTACTATTCAAGTAACCGCAAAGGTGTAATGGAGGATCGAATAACCGTCAGTTAAAATTAACTTCGGACCTTCGCCTATACCGCTATTCATGTAAGCACGTTTAAAGCAAGTTGTGTTATAGTAATAATCATTATTATGGCTATTAATGTCCTCTTAGAACTTTACCGCTACAGCTAAAAGGCATGGTGGGATGATGCTGCAACACGCTGCTATTGATGAGTGCTGCTTGCACAGTTGGCAATGTAAGTATGTTCTTTTGATAGCATACTTTACAATATTGGTATTCAGCTGCATCCGGTTAGACTGACCCTAAGATAGTCGGGAAAAGGCTAGGCAGATGATGACTGTACAATGATAGAAGATAGAACACCTACTGTTATACCTTCTGTTTCTCAGTTTCGTCACAATAGATTTATATTGTGGTTTTGTAGTGGGTAGTGTGACAATACATTATACCTGTCTGCAGGTAACTAAGTAAGGTAAAATGTTCTACACATACTGGGAATAAATCATTTGTATGTAATAGTATTGGTATAGCTTTGCTCATTATGTGTGTTATAAAATAAATAAAGTACATGAATGTCACTATAATGACAAGGCTCGGGCTTCAACGTGGCGCGTTTTATTATATTACCTGTAATAGGGGGCATTAGGGCGGGGCGGAAGGATTTAATAAGTGAGCGGCGCGCGCACGGCAAAATTGCGATGTTCGATGCGTACGCGCACCGCTCCAGGCGGTGATAGCGGTGGGAAAGACTGTTTATCGATCGATATCGAGTTAAAAGTATAAAAAACAAATATAACGTTTTTGATAGGTAATCTACAGGATTTTTTACTGTCTTGTATAGATCAGAATGTTGGGCTACAAAAGGGATGAATGAAAGGCATACGCATGTGGCTGAGATGAGAATGCTAAGGGGGATGTGTGGTATTACGCGAATGGATAAAATAAGAAATGAGTACAAAAGAGTAAGTCTGAAAGTGGCGCCGGTTGTCGTAGCCTTGGCATGTCGTGAGGAAAGTTCTGAGTATGAATGTGGATGGGTAGGAGTAGAGGAAGACCACGATGAAGAAACGATGGAAGTACTGTGTAAAGGATGAAATGAATACACCTCACGCCACCAATTAAGGGTTAAATACCATACAGATATCGGCTTCTTATCGACAAGTGAGTTTCCCGGCAACACATCAGCATCCCATCCCTACTGGCGTCGTGTGTAATTTATTTCCCATTCAGTGTACTTGCCTCGATTATTATTATTGTTCCTCGAACCGCGCCGGCGCACAATATTTAACATTGTAGCAATATGTCGCTCCCCAGTCTCCGCAAAGTTATTGTTTCATACAAATTGCTGGTGGGGAAGTTTGTATATTTTGAGTTTCAATACTATTAGCAAGCATTGGGAAAAAGTGTCAAAAGCTGTGAAAAATTTCTTTAGTTTTTCGTTTAGCTTCTTTCTCATTTGTGTAATTCCCGGGGGATTTAGGCAGAGATGTATCCGATAGTACCCATACTTTTCGCCAGCAGATAGGTTTAAGTGTCATCATCTCATGTAATAGGGGGCTAGTCCATCGCCATCAACCGAGCACAACTTCAGGCTCCGGCCTTCCTTGGAATGGAATGACACTTTGCCTGACCCCGAAATTGAACCGAGTACCTCATGCTCAGCAGTTGTGCTGGCGACCACCAAACTGACGGAGCAGAACGTAAAACCCATATTGAATTTAATCGAAAAGGGAACACAGCAGCTCTGCTCGTAATGATATCCTATGAAGGGACGGAAATTCCAGGATTCAAATTTTTGTATGCTTAAAAACCGAAAAATTGACTCATCAAAAATACTTTTTCCTAGGTAACCGGAATCCGTCCAATCATTGCTCTTAATCTTGTGTGGCCGCAGTTCTATTTCACGGGATATTTAACTGAGAGGGACAGAGATATCTCCAAGTGCGGGTCAAAAAGGGATGGAGCATGAGTTATCTTCGCAGGGCAGGAAATGAGACATCAAAAGCCGTCGCCATTGACCGCGCCAATTAGATAGGCCTCAGTGATGGGCGGGATGTCGGAACACTTCTTGGAAATAAACAAAAGATTATTTTGATGATGTAATTGTTGGTGGAGCAGACATTTTTGAAGGATTGCGAAAATAACGGGGAATAAAGGCCCCAAAAATTTACTTTGGAATGTCAAGATGGCGAGAGCATCAGGAAATTTAGCTGTTTATAATGCCTGAAGGGTTAGGCAGAGGAATAACCATTATACACCCACATTTAGTCTAATGCAGTAGGGGCCTATTACCATCCGGACACAAGACTGCGGGATAACTAACACTTTACCCGACCAGGGAATCGAAGTCATGACCTCACGCTCAGCACTAGTGATTATGACCACTAGCCTAATGAGGCACAAGCCGTATTTACTTCGTGCAACTAACCTCATATTGCCAATTACCACATATCCCACACCAATTTCGCACTCAAAAACTTCGCAAGCCCTCTCAACCCAATTGAGCCACTGGTAATCCTATCCGGGTCATTATAACCCTAGGTCCTAATGTCAATTGTCGTCTGGCGCGCCGTCTGCTGCTCTATAATTATACAATCAAGAGTTATTGCGCTCGGCCCAATAGATACGGTCAAACAACGGTATTACTACATAGGAACTTACTGTTTTATTGTTGGCATAAATCAATTAAATATGACAGTTGTGAGAATTCTACTCAGGAAGGAGATAAGGGAATGTAACGTTGTATTGAACAAGGAAATACTACAATTCGTCGATAAGACGGTTTTCTTGGGGATTACGCTTGACTCGAAACTGCAATGGAGTCCTCACTTAACAGCACTTGCAGGGCGGCTAAGTTCAGCCGCTTACGCTGTCCGTAAAATACGGCAATTAACAGACGTGGATACCGCGAGACTGGTCTATTTTAGTTACTTCCACAGCATCATGTCTTACGGTATTCTGCTGTGGGGACGGGCTGCAGATATTGACTCAATATTTATTCTGCAAAAGAGGGCTGTAAGAGCCATCTATAACCTACGCAGACGCGAGTCTCTAAGAGAATTGTTTAAAAAAATTAACATCATGACGGTACCTTGTCAATATATTTATGAAAACATTATGTATGTTCGGAAAAATAGACATCTTTTTAGTAAAATAAGCGACAGGCATAATTTCAATACTAGAAATAAGGACAAATTAGATCAGCCACGTTTCAGATTGTCAAAAGTACGCACTTCTTTTATGGGGTACTGTGTAAAATTTTACAATAAAATACCACTTGACATTCTACAACTTAATGAGAAGAAATTTAAAACATGCATAAAACGCACACTATGTAAACGAGCATATTATACGTTGGAAGACTATCTCGTAGATAAAAATGCATGGCTCAATGCTGGTCCTGCTCCACAGCCACTTGGGCTCACGAACTAAGATTTTATTGTTTGGAAGAGATGCTCCCCCTTTAATTCTTTAATTATATATATATACATATTTTCTTTCTTGTTTCTCTTCTGGAAACTTAGGGGTTGAATTGTATATCTTATCTGTTTTATCTCCACATCGTGTGCAAACTAATTTATTACCATTTCAATTATTGTGGAAGCTGCTGAAGATTGTAAAAATATCCTTGCAATGTATAGATTCCATCTCCTAGAATTATATAATTGCATAACACACATGTGTGAGTACTATGTACTGTAAAGCTCCCATTTATATTGGGTTATCTTTCATTGACTTGAATGTGTCCTGGTGGCTGAGAGAATGTCATGCTCACTCAAATGTCTCGCTGATGGTGGCGGGTGTGTCGGGTCATTTAATTCCCTTCAATATGGTTGAGTTGAATGGCGCTGATCCATGCGTCATGTTCGTGAACGGGCGCTGTCAGTTGGGACTGGTCATTTCTTAGCTGCCACGGTTTATTTTAATTACTTTATTTTTAAATTGTTGGTTTTACCTTTTACTCTGGACGCTCTTAATGTGCACGTCTTTGTACATCGTTCTCACATATATGTATAATCTCAACATGAATGATGTAACCAGATTTTGTAACAATATTTTGATTTAAAAGAGTGTCCATGGAGTTTCTTGCCCGTTCTTCTCCATAGAGATCTACGTTAGGGAATGGGCAACTACAGTACTTTCACAGTTTTTATGCCTTGTGACTGGGACTGTAGCTACATTTCATTGTTGTCTTTGTTTCGACAATTCAAAAGTGCCTGTAATTGGCCTACTTGAAATAAATGCTTTGATTTGATTTGAATGCTGTGACGGGTGTTTTGTTGTCGGACTGATTAATGAATCATATATTTTCTTTAAATACTATTTATTTCCTATCCTTGGTTCGCAGCAGAAGCCGTCGGACTGCCAAGTCTCGAGTTCGAACCCAAGACACGCACCTCTGATTTTTCGGATCACTTGCTTCGGTGAAGGAAAACGTCGTAAGGAAACCAAACCAGTATTCCTAAGACATATTTCTCGATGGCATGTAAAGCCAAGTCAGAGGGCCATGGGCGGCAAATAATGATGGTCGTTTAACCGTACCTACGTATTAAGTCAGTTTAATATTGTTTTCTCAAATAAGGCTTAAAATTTGCTTTATGAACGTAAAATGTAACATAAGAAACCCTTCAAAACTATTTGGCCAGCCCGATTTCCTAGCGTTTTAGCTATGATGTTAACAACATACGGCTGAGAATCGACCCAAAAACACAATTCGGAAATAGCTTAGGTAATTTAATTCTTTATACGTCTTTTTCAGCTTTTAGCGACTCCACTATTCAACCACCCCTACAAGCAGCTGAGGTGTCCGAGTGGTTAAGGAGTTGGACTCGAAATCCAATGGGTTCTGCCCGCGCAGGTTCGAATCCTGTCCTCAGCGAACTAAAGTTTTGCTAATTCTATGAAATTTACGATTTTCCTGGAGTTTAACTTTCTTCTTGTGTCCTTAATTCAATTTAATTAAGGCTCAGGACGTTAAATTTTCGGTACATGTCTTTTCTAGGGGTTCTACACACCAGGGGTTGTTCAGATCGGCAAAACCGAATGCATATTTGTCAATCGGTAGTACCGATTCTAGCCTACCCGATTAAGTGTGTCTTGTCTCATGTTCATCATTCTTCCGTATCACATCTCGTTAGGTAGTTTTCTTTATTATCTTTAGGTTTACCATATCAAGTATCAATATTAAGACTTTCTGTTAATAGGAAGTGGTACCCATCTCTATTCACACATCTTCCTATCAGAAAGTTCCCAGTGATGTAGCGTTGACCCCGGCGGGGTATCGACCAGCTGTCTGGCACGTGGCATGGTCTAAAGCCCAGTCCGTAGCCCATAGCCCGCACTACACGTACAGTACTCCCGCGTCGGACGGCTATAGGCAATAATTTAGCATGATTATCCTAACTGTTGAAGCTAGGGATGGCAGGTTTTGGAAATGGAAATTGTATTGTATTGAGCTGTTGTTTATTTTCTGTGGAAAATTTTTTCTGCACGTTGATAGTGGGTGTCTTCATAGTTGGTCTGAATAACGGTGGGAATGTTTACTCATTTAGACTATTTTATGTCTATATCGTTCTCACATATTGTATGTATAATCTCAATATGAATGATGTAACCAAGATTTTGATTTAAAAGAGTGTCCTTGGAGTTTCCTGCCCATTCTTCTTCATAGAGATCTACGCTTAGGAATCGGCAAATACAGTACTTTCATAAGTTATTATGCCTTGTGACTGGGACTGTAGCTTCACTTTCTTTGTTTTTCTGACATTCAAAAGTGACTGTAATGGTCTAATTGAAATAAATGCCTTGAGTTTGAGTTTAGTGAAGTCAAGCAAATCATGCTAAGCACGATACTCAAGGACGCTGTAGCTAGACTATCTGATTGAATTCTTATGAAGAGCTCTACATACAACATTACTCACAAGTCTGCCACACTGTTGTTGGCTAAAAGCCAGAATCAACAGTGTTCACCAGAAAAGCACCGAAGCAATCAAGCTCGACAGGTCACGAAGAAATGGTAAAGCCATCTTCCAGATCCCGCAGGGCCGCAGAAAAATCAACTTGAAAAGATCAGCGGTGAAACAGAAAAGACCATGCTTTCCACTTGTGTTTTCAAACTCTGCAGCCCTAAGCTAGCTACTACACAGATCATCCTTATCCGCAACGGTCCGCACTTGACCGTCCGTACATTAGGGTAATTACCAACACGCGCGAACAATATCTCACCGGCTCACCGTTATGTCTGCTTAAAGTTGAGCTGTCTTATTTAATGTGGACGGTAGGAAGATTATGAATGGGGGTTGGGAGAGATAAGTCGCTGTACGGTCCTAGGTTAGGAGAATCTTTGTAATTTATAAACGAAGAGGAAGTGTCTCTGCCTGGTAGCTGGTACCTGGCACCTTGTTTGGTTGGTAACTTGGTACCAGTAATAGCTAGAGGTTGCTAACCGAATGATAATTAGGTACAAACCTGTTAACTAGTTAACTACAGGTATATCTAGTTTGTGAGATTTCGCCTGCAGGTGATTTTCGTCGACTGACTTTGAGTTATCAGCATATTATTACATGCTGAATCTAGGAAACATTTTTTCTCAGCAATGATTTGCTTTCGATATGTGCAAGTCTAATTAATTTCAGTTTATTATTTATTAATCTCCTAAGCTTAAATACTTAATTTTGTAGAACTAAATACTTAGTTCATAAGTTAACGGTTCTGCTAACTCTATACACGCAGATATGGACGACGTAATAGAGTCACACATAACTAATTAATGTTACCGTAATTGCATCGATAACATGGCTTTCAAATACCTTCCCTTCACAAGTACATACCTTTGAACTATCATTGCAGTTATATTTCCTGCTTCCCTGAAGCCTATGGCTAAGGAATCATACCTACTACTCGACTAGATGGCTCATTGTGAAGCAATTTCTTATTATAAAGACTTTGAAGAATGTGCAAGCATTAGACAGAGGGATCTAACTGAACAATAAAAGTGAAGACACCACAAAACCAGTCAATGTAGCCATACATGGTCCCGAGAAGTCCATGTGACGATGAAGATGAATAGAAACCGTAACCGCCAAAGTAACTTCCTACTTCACCAAGGCTCATCCTTTCACAAGAGCTTCATTATCCAAAACATTGATCATTCAGACAACCAAAACACAATTCACCCACTATCAGAGAGGAGCACTAATAGCAATTCCATATAAGACAATTTAGCTAACGTCTTCGACTACAACTTTAGCTATTTTATTACGAAACACGGATCGAATACGGTATATAATTACTCTGCTGCGGGCAATACCGCCGCAGTATTGCCAGCTCAATAAATTGCACTCGACATGGGGTCCCTGAGTACTGGTCGAAGAAACATTACGTTCCGTTTCATTATTTTATTATTTAGCTTTTTTTGTGCTTGGATAATGTTTGAATGCTTTGGTGGTCCGGAATTTGTATGGTTGGAAGATGAAGACAAAGTGGGATTGAAGCTTCTGCACAGGAATGCCCTATCGTAATATTGTTAAAGGATGTCTTGGCTTAGACAGGTATTTACTGGGTAAGAATACATTTTGAAATGGTTTCTTTCTAGTCTTCATAAGAGTAGGTACAAAAGCAATCATCAAGTCCTAGGTACTTTATATTTAATCCGTGGTGTTTCATAGCTCAGCAAAATTAAAGTGAAAGGATTTTTAAATCACACGAAGGGGATGACGGGGTCTTAGTTTTCTAACTTCAATAACATTTAATTTATTTACTTTGATCAACGATCTGAACAATCTTTTAGCAATCAAATCATTTCAATTTCGAGCAATTAGCAGCAGTGTAACTTTCTACACCATCCGCTAACTTTGCCTAATACACTGACCTTAGGTTAGGCATACCCCGCATACCTCCTGCTTCATCTTCTGATCTACAGCGAAAGCGACTAACTGAAGATAGAAACATGATTAGAAAAAATAGTTCCAAAAGTGTTCGGGAAATGCATAAGTAATCGAAACCGTAGCCGTCGTATGGTTGAAGTTAATAACGGATGGCTTGAAAAACTCCATGTCAGTATAGGAGAAAATTAAGGTGAAGCATAGTAAACTATCGGCAAAATGATTCTAACCATCGTCAGTAATATTATTGTGTCTGTAATGCTTGCGAGATACAACTAGTAGACACAGGGATGTACTCAGGTTAAGTCGTGTCAGTAATTGTTTTAGGTCACGAATTCACGAGAAGATGGTCACGACACGAGTCCATGGAACTTCCTCGAGGATCCCGTGAGTTCCATGGAACTAACTGGACTGGACTAATTAATCTTTGCGAGTCAACCAAAGTCAGCTGTCAATTATTAATATATCGTGAGTTTGGTATCTTTTCCTTCAGAGGAACCAGCATAGTTTTCATGTACTTATTTGTATTTAGTACGTTGGCAGGCTGGTTTGGTTGGTATGACAGTACCGTCAATATTTTATTATTAATATTTGACAGTATTCCGATCTGAAACCTAAAAGCAAAGACATTTCTTTTTAATCTCTTTGCCTAAAAGTTTCACTTATGAGAGCAGGCTTTTGTCCTTCAGCTGCTTGTAGTAAAAAATAAACTCTGTGCTGCCTCTAATAACACCGTGTAATGGAGAAGTTTTGCCAACAATATTTGAAGTATCTATGTCGTACCAGCGAAGCATCTATGGACTTTCTAGGTACATATAAACGTATAAAAATGAAACCAGTGCATCTTTGGGGAGTCCCATTCATTCAACAGTGCACTCCGACAAAATAAATTATATAAGTAATTGAATGTGCACAAAAGCAAGGGTATTATAATAAAAGGTACTTTCATACCCGCAGTACATAAATATCGCATCAAAGTAAATACCGCGGCGGACGTGTGGGACGAGGTTAGGGTTACCATTCGTCCGCAGTTGTCCGGACTTCGGTTGGAGGGGATTTTTCTAAAATTATAAAAGTGTCTTTCTGGACGGCCTCGTTGATCTAGTGGTCGCAATCGGGACTGCTGAATATGAGGTCCTGGGTTCGATTTCCAGAGCGGGTAAAGTGTTATTGGGTTTTTCCATCAGGCATTTCTCAGTAGCAGCCACGGAGTCTAGATTTGTGCACGGTTGATGGCAATAGTCTCGCTCCTATTAACTGTGACTTAAACATAACTGGCGAAATGTAGGTGTTGGTGTACTATTGGGTACGCGTCTGCGTCATCCCTACCTATCTTCGAGGATTACAGGTGTGATGTTATGTGTATAAAAGTTTTACCATCTGTCTAATCTCTGCCCAACTCTGCTGGGGCTTCCCGTTTAACCAGATGCAGTAGTACATGCAGCGACTGCGTATTACCTATCTGACCACCACAACCCAGATACTGGATAACGTGATGTCTCTTGGCAATACTGGTTGACACTTTCTGGCTTCAAATTCCTTTAACGACTGTCAAAGAACTACGAATAGCAGCCTATACAAACACCTTAACTTATTATCTGAGGCCATCCCACGGACAGACCTAAGCAAGCGTTGCGTTACTTTGAAAATCAATCGATGCGCTTATTACGCAGGTACTGGAAACAGGATTATTTGTAACTAAAGTCGCCCGCGTGATAAACACATTTCATGGCACTCGACAATAGTGAAATCGGATGATAAAATATCTTATGATGTCCGGACTTTTTGCACAAATGTCTGACTATTTATCAGGACCTTTCAAACGCCAATATGGTCCCCATATTCCCGTTCGATCGTCGGCCGGTCACCGGTCGGCTGCACTGCGCGGGAGTCGCGGCGAGCCGGACGCCGATAAATTGCCGCGCTATCGCTCTGACATTTATCGCAATTTAATTATATTATGCGCCGACGCAGAGCAGCCTGCAGTGCATGACGCGGATTTTCTTGCACTTTGTTTATGAAATACTTTTCGAATATTGTTTCGTTTATGAATTGATTATGGTTGGAAAATCATCATCATTATCATCAGCCTATCAGCACCAATCGCACGCCATTCAACTCGATTCTCAGCAACTCTCATGCAATTTCCTGGTGTCCCACCTTACGTTTGCCGATTCGCGGTCTCCACTCAAGAACACGTCTACCCCAACAGTCATCGGTCCTACGGCTAATATGACCGGCCCATTGCCACTTCAGCTTACTTATTCTGTTGGCTTTGTCGACAACTCTTCTGCTACATTATTTTTCAAATAGTTAATCTTGAATGAGAGCTCCCTAAGAGACTGGCGGCGTTGCCACGCTGTATGGCAACGCTAAGCCTCTGGGCAACGTGAAAGCCATCCCTTGAGTCAAGGGAAGTGTCAACTAAGCGTTTTGAAATTTCCTTGAAAAGGCTATGAGCACTTGGCCTCCACGGTCCTAGAGTTTCAACCCCAAACGGCTTGAAAATATAGTTTCCTATAAGGTTACTATATTAATTTTTATTTTAGTATGAATTCTATATTTTTTATGTAAGCACATCCAATTTTACTAAGCTTTAAACACGCGAAAGCTTGGCCTAGCTTCGCAAAACCAGCTGAAATTTGCTCTCTTAATTGTTATTGACTAGTTTTTTTAGATTTTTTTTTTCAGTTTTCCTGTGAATTTCTAACAACTTCCATCACATTGTTCAACGACCAAAGTAACAGAAAATGCGACTTCTTTTTCCAAATTAGTAGAATTAAATTACCTATGGCTTTCAAAACCTGACGCCGAAAAGTTGCCAGTCATCTTACAAAGAGGAGGCTTGTATCCAAGCAATGAGAATTCTATGCTGATTATGAATACTTAATTGTCATATTATTATGAACTGACTGCCTCGTTTAGTCTAGTAGTCGCAAGCGCAACTGCTAAGCATGAGATCCTGGGTTCGACTCTCAGGTCAGGTATTATTGGGTTTTTCAATCACGAATTTCTCAATAGTAGCCACAGAGTCTAGATTTGTGCCCGGTTGATGGCATTAGGCTCGCCCCCTATTACATGGGAGTTCATGGGACTAAAACATAACTGGCGAAATGTGGGTGTACTATTAGGTACACCTCTGCCTAACCCTTCAGGGATTACAGGCGTGATGTTTTGTTATGTCATATCATTATAAACTGACACCATTAAGATAATTCTCTTCTACAATATCTAAGTCCTAATTAAAACATCAGCCCACATTTTCACACGCCATATTTTCTTGAAAACCGACCACACATATTAAGATGTCCGTACCTAACTACATATTCTATTTACCGTCCGACATTAGCATTTCCCGTCGTGACACTAGATCTGTATCGCTCGTCGGCGCGCTTTTGACGCTAGGCCTCGCTGGGCACACCTGCACGTTTTGTACATGTCTATGTATTTAGCAGAGCTATCGGGAATTAAATGGTCGTGTGTAGTATTTGTGTTATTCAGGGTGGAATCACGTATTCAATGTAACATTCCAAACCAAACCCCCCACATAGAAAGTCATCGGTATTTTTTTTTTAATCTGCTGTTTCCTAAAAAAGTGCAATACCTAACCTACACGGTCAAAATGTATGAAACATCTGCCCACACTGCCCGCTCATCCGAGGCCTCAATTGCTTTTGCCAAGCTCCACGTTCTTGTACCACCCTCATCCTGTTTTTTAAATTTCTATGTGGTTCAGAATGGATGAACTAAATACATGGTAACCGTGGTGCGTCGCGTCGGTGTATTTTACCCTGTAAGTGTATCACTACTTACATAGTATAAAACAAAGTCGCTTCCTCTTTCCCTATATCCCTATGTATGCTTAAATCTTTAAAACTACGCATCGGATTTTGATGCGGTTTTTTTTAATAGATAGAGTGATTCAAGAGGAAGGTTGATATGTATAATACATGCACCCGTGCGAAGCTGGGGCGGGTCGCTAGTAAACCTATAAGTGTAAGTGTATAAGTGTATAAGCAACAACGAGGACAATTACATAGAAAGCAAATAATACACGACATCGCCCAAAAAACGTTCAATTTAATCAATGATATTTAAACTGTAATAAAAATGAAAATACATGTATTCAGTTTAATTGCCCTCCTTTGCAAAAAAACCATTGCAGTCATAATCTTAATTTAAATGTCTTGTTGATTCGCTTATGGATGGATAAATAAATAAGTAAGTAAGTCATACTCATAAATCTTGGGTTTTTTTAGCAGACAGGGTTATTGCATTTTTTCATTGCCCATTAGCTGATGCTTGAGTGCTCACATTATGGAGCTATTAGGGTGATTATTTGAACATGTGCATATCACGCGGCCCTCCCCAAATAACTACTTAGTTAGATATAAAGTTATGTTTTTTTTTATTTCACATAAAACATAGTTCCAGCACTATATACAGATGTACATAATATATTCCTATTGTTATAAACAACTAAGTTATATTCATAAACGTTCCTCAAATCTCATCACCATTCGTGTCCCAATTTCCAAATTTTTGCAGTTCATGCTCAAAAAGTTATAAAAATACCCTAAAGATCGTATTTTTAAGAAGTAATTTATATTGTACACAATATGTTTTACCAATTAGCAAAACTATACACATTAAAGAACACTTTTAGGTAATTTGTAACGACTTTGAAAATTGTCCCAACACTTTATACTCACTACCATTTGTTCACACAGTCGCAGGGTAAATTTTTTCTGCGTAGTGTATTGCTATCTGTAAGAGTAACTCGGCGGTTGCACTCCGTTTCGCGTCTCGACTCGTGCGGGTCCCATGTCAAAAAGTATTTTGGCGCCAATTCTAGCCTATCTTAATCGCCCAGAAATTGTGTTTGGCAAACAAAAATCTCCTTACCGTTCGAGTTTCCCCTGGTAAGTCTAATATGTTTATTTATCATTTTCATGCATTGTAATAGACGCCATAGGATACTCTTTGGTTTGATCAAGTTCTCAATTTTTTAAGTTCTACAAAGAACGTATAATGTGAAAAAGTGTACAAAAACCTAATTACCATTTATATAATTACCATTTTTCCCGTTCGTATTTTAGCGAACGGTAATGAGCAATTGAAAATGGTAATGAGTACCAGTATAAGCTGGCCTCTTATTATATTGAAACGCCTTACTTCGCTAGGCCAGCCCAAGGTAGAATTGTTACTACCAACGCGTGATCGATTGTTGATCGTTCGGTGTGAACTGGGACTTCCGCAACAAAATAAACCTACATACTGGCTACCCACCTACCACTATTTTCTTTCAGACTAAACATGCCTCGGCAAAAGCAGCAATCGAAGGAGAAAACATTGGCTAAAGCCAAAATCGCGCGCCCGAAGCGATACGCTAAAATCAAAGCTGACCCTATTTTATACGCCCTTCAAAAAGAAAAAGAACGAGTACGATACAAAAAACGAAGAGAACAGAAAAAAACTTTTGTCAGTAGTAGAAATGACGCCAAGGGCTAGAAGGCTACAGCGGAAGAAATGGAGAGAAAACTTAAGAAAACATTTTCAAAAAAAGAAATTCATAAAGGAAGAAATTAAACATGAATGAAAATACACCAAGTCCCAGTGACAGCGAAGATAATATTAATGAAAATAGACAATTCAAATTAAAAAAAATTGGTAAATGTGAAATGCAGTCGTTTTTTTCAGTCTTATAATTATTTTCCTATACGCATGATTTTTTTCGTTGCAGTACAGTGATTCTATTATATTCGAAAAAATCATGCGTATAGGAAAATAATTATAAGACTGAAGAAACGACTGCAGAGTCCTAATTCTAAAGTAACAGCACTAGGTACTTAGAGACAAAACCAAAGTAGAAGAAGCTAAGAAGAAAATTTTATTTGGAGAAGCAATGAGGAATACGTTACTGTCCGAGTGAGAGAGATAAAGAACACTAACCAAAGAACAAAACAGCTGTTCCCTACATTTTGACGAGTTAATCGATCATAAATGTAGGGAACAGCTGATTTTTTTTTCGCGATTTCAGGTTTGGTCCCACAGTAAAAGTTGTCCATAATGATGAGTACAATATAAGAGGTTGCATGGTGTTTTACAAATAACCCTGTATAGGTCTAAGTTCTATTTACACTGAGTTTTGAACTAGTGTTCTAGTTTATTTTATTTGAATTACTAGACAGATAATGTTATTGATTTTTAGGAAAACCGGTTGATTTTTGAGTATTTTTTTTTATTAAATCACTTCGCTTAATAGCTAAGTTTGATGTCATTTACTGTCACCTAAATAATTAATAAATATGTGATTAAAGTACATTATTCATTTTATTTCTAATTACCAATCACGAAGCATAATTACCATTTTTAAAATGCTACTTACCGTGTGTTTCATATCTCATCACCGTTCGACGAAAATTTTCAGCTTTAGATTCAGACCTATATAGCAGTTCAAATACTGTGCGTTTGATTTATTTCGTTAATCTGCACTATAAACTTTAGGTTAAATCCATAAAAGTTGTAATTGAAAGCAATATTTGACCTTAATTTACGAATCCTGAATATGTCTATCTTCAAATATTCACCCATTAAGCAAAAATACCTGTTGAAACAACACGCTAATAAAATTAAGTTAATTGCAAGACTAGAAAAAGGTAAGCTAGACATCGGAAATTAAAAAAATTGCACTCCGGGAGTGCCGGCAGAAGTGAAAACTTGAATATTAACGTTGTGCATTTTTGATATTTTGAAATGGTTAGGGAATAATTTTGCACGAATTGCTTTAATTATCAATATAAAAGTACTATCATTTATGTGGTAAAATACAATATTCATTTATTGCGCTATCGGACACAAACATGACAATTTATATTACATTAAAAATTTAACACTTCAGAACTCTTACTTACGTCTTACGTCTTACGTCTTACGCTTTTTCGATCAGGTCACGTGTCCTGACGCGAGTTTAAGATTTTATACCCATTACAGAAAAAGTGCTCAACGCCGCTAAAGAAGTTTTCACTTCAAAAAAAAGACTGCTGCTCCATACATTTTGACCGTGTAGGTATTGATATTTGTAGGAGACAGCAGATTTAAAAAAAAACCGACCATTTCTATAGTGGTTGCGGAATACGAGGAAACCGTTTGTGCGACGATGTCGCCTTCCACCCTGTATATAACTATAAAGTTTCATAAAAATACGTCAAGTAATAAACGTCTTATACTTTCGCGTTTATAAATCATCATTCTCCTGCGTTTTTAATACTGCCATGCTAAGCTAATAGGTGGTATCTTAAAAAAACATGTAAAGTTGATTTTAATGGCATCGGATAGCTTAAATAAATACGCATCTGAAGAAATAAGCCAAATAACATTACCTATCTATTTTAAAACATAAAGAATCATAATAAGCATAAATGTCAAGCATAATTTATATCAATCCGTAATGTTAACCAAACTATATTTACAAAACTTACTTACATTTTCTCGAAACTGGCTTTCCTTGAGATACCGCTTTTGCTTTTAGCACGGCAGAATAGTAGTAGGATGGAAGTGCGATTATGTTAATAAACCATCAACTAAAAACGTTTCAAGTGTAGTCATTCACCTACCTCATATAACAAAAAATAACATTAAGTGCCTACCTAATGATGAATGAAAAGATGAATAGAACCGATCCCCTATTTAATACAGTGTAGAAGATTTCCCATCCCACGTCATGTGAATGTCCCTTGTCACCGATCAACAAAAGATTTTACTTGAGGACACGTATCTTGCTCTGGGTACCAAGTGTACAGTCAAGAGCACTAAAATGTTACCGTAGCGACTTTTGATAGTGATTTTCTCCTATTGTCATCATCATAGTAGCCTTTTCAGCTTTCAGTCTGACCAGAATTGACCAGATGCAGCCGAATACTAGCTGCAGTTTCGAGTGTTTTAATTGTAATTTTATGCTGCTACGAACGTAGTGTTTTGAACGCCTATACTATTGTTAAATGGGTCTTATCTTAAGTGGCTAATACAATCAATCTTGCACCTACTGATGGCGCCATCAGTGGACTAAACTTTTAAGCTTATATTTTGGAAACGTGTGGCTTTAGAAGATTTTTGTTTCATACAAGACTTCTTGTTCGATATTATTGCTAAAGATAAATACAGGTTTTATGCGAGGCTGTTATTTTGAAAATAAAATAAAGCTAGAATATTCAAACCCCATTGCCATCGTTATTCCAGAAGAAAATCGCTTTTGAATTTTACTAAGCATATTGTTGTTCGTGACTGTACCAAGTATACCAACGGTAACTTAAGTATAGGAAGTGCATCAGGGCTGTCACAGGCGTATTTTTTGTTTCCATTCAACTCAGGGTTGTCACATCGATCGTCATGCGGGACTGAGTTCGTATTAAAGCTGGGCTATGGTTGTAAATGATTGTGTAGGGCTGATGCTGTGTGTTAATTAAAATAGTGTTTGTTTTGGGATCATAAATTTAAATTTAGATGTGCCCTCACCGTACAAATTAATAAGTGAGAAGACTGAGAGGTCACACATTCCGCGTGGGACGATAGACACAATTTTCAGCATGAGCGAGTAGGACTACGATTCAAATGTCATTGTGAATCTAACAGAAAAGAAAATAACAATTTTAAATCCTTATTAGGGTTCCGTACCCGAAGGGTAACTAACGGGACCCTATAACTAAGCCTCCGCTGTCCGTCCGTCCGTCTGCCTGTCTTTCAGCGGCTGTATCTCATGATCTGTAATAGGTAGATAGTTGAAATTTTCTCAGAATGTGTATTTCTGTTGCCCCTATAACAACAAATAATAAAAATAAATTAAAAATTTAAGGGTACTCCCCTACTACGATGGTACGGAATCCGTCTTGCGCGAGTCCGACTCGCACTTGGCCGGTTTTTTAGATCATTGTGGACATGTAGACACGTAATTTACAAATTCAATGTAACCTACACTACTTTGTCTTGAAAGAGAGTGCTATTGACAACGGCGGCGCGCGTAAACCGTATTGACTTCTCTCTTAAAATATATAAGGGCGTAAATAATGCCTATGTTACGGGTAATGCTAGAAGAAGAAGTAAGTTTACCCAGGTTAACTTAGTATTATTTAAGCTTTTTGGGTAAAGTTCAAAAGTAACTATTGTATGTACCTACAGCTAAAAGCCGAAGTACGGTTACACCTACAGGGTGTAAACGGACCCGCCACGAAGCCGCCAACCAAGCATCATGTACATGAAACTAAGTAACTTTACGGAAAGAATATAGCGGGGAACAACTTTTATTTTTGGGGTGTTGTACGGTATGTTTTACGGTAGGGCTCAATTTAACGCACGGTAAGTTTAACGGTAGGACTCAATGTAACGCACTGAAAACATTGTGCTGATGGATGGAGTGACAACCTTACATGAAAAATATGATTTAAAAAAAAAATTGTGAAAAAGTTGAAACTTTGACCCCAATATCTCCGTAACTAGAAGGTTCCCTGGTATGGTCTAGAACAAAAAAAATATCGTAATGACGGAGAGAACAAGTGCTTTTCGGCTTCGTTCAGGGTATTGTTACACCCTTTATGTAGTTCTAGCCGACTATATCTAGGCGGACGGTAGCAGTTGATTAAACTTAAGCGTTTCCATTTTATTGCTAGGGCACACCTACCAAATGGGGTTAGGTTAGGTTAGAACTGTGACCAAACGCACGCGAGCCAAACGAACGTAGCGAGCGGGGCCAGCGCGGCAGCTGCCACGAGCGCTACATCCAAATTGTTTTACCCAAAAAAGCTTGGGTAATACTAGGTTTACTTCTTCTTCTAGCATTACCCGTAACACATACCTATTAAGTTTCTCAACTTTCACATATATCTGATTGCTATAAACGAAATGAAAGCATGTGCAGCACACTTAAATAAGAAAACTAATATTACAATCTCATAAAAGAATTTACATTAAAATTAACAGTCAAAATTAATAACAAACTTTAATTAATATTCCGACAACATCAACATAAGCAAAGCAGTCATAAAATAACCACGTCCACACACATAATAATGTACGTGAAAATTTCATCGGAACAACGTTAAAACAACAGTTTAGTAAGGCAATGAGCAGTTAAAAGAATATTTAAGTCATTAAAAGTTAACGGGAAGTATTAAAAGTGTGCATAAAATGATTGGACTTGAGATAATTAAGTTGTAATTAAAATATGTATGTACAGTCAGATGTAGGCAACTTTTAAAAATGTAGTCTTTTACTACATAAAATTACAAGCAATAGATTAAAAAAAAAAATGAAGTTTGTAATTATGTACTGATATGCTGAACAGCCGCTCGGATCAATTATAAGCCGCTTACCTAGGTTGGTCTGTAGATGGCTGACCACCAGCAACATACCGAGTTTCCTCCGGATCCTGCTGTCATTTGTAGATCTTTGACAGTCGTTACAGGATGTACTATTATTATTACGTAGGTGTTTTCTCGAAGTTCAAATCGTTGTTTCACGGGATAAACAATTTTTAATTTAGCATCAGGTATTTTTGGTCGTAACTGTACGAAAGTTTAATTTATCGTTTGGGGCAGCCCTAGCAAACATGTCGTTCAAAGAGCGCCGCTTTGCGCATGGGCAGGTCGGGACACCGCAATGTCTTCATGTCTCGTTGCAAAGTTTAATTTAATTTATTATAGTTTAATTTCATTTTTTATGGACTACTAGCTGCTACCCGCTACTTCGTTCGCGTGGCTATTTAGGTGTGTATGTGTGAGACTGCCTCGTTGGTCGAGTGGTCGCAAGTGCGACTACTAAGCATGAGGTTCTGGGATCGATTGCCGGGTCGGGCAGTGTTAAAAAAATGTTTATTTAAATTATATAAAGTTCTAACGCACATGATTTGGAGATCACCTTTTAAGCAAGAAGATGGTTGTGTTAGGTGACTCCGCTCTTCCACTTAACATTAAACAATGTATGCAATTGAAAAAATACTATAAATAATAGTGTTATTGGGGTATTCCATCACGAATTTCTCAGTAGCAGCCACGGAATCTGGATTTGTGCCCGGTTGGTGGAATAGAATTGAATAGGCTCGCCCCCTGTCACATGGGACTTCAACATAACGAACGGCGAAATGTGGGTGTACGATAAGGTACACCTCTGCCTAACCCGTAGGGGATTTCAGGCGTGATGTTATGTTTTGTGTGAGAACTGACTGGCTGATCAAAATGCGATAATGTAGGTGATGACTTCAAAATGCGTCCTTTTGGGTACTGTAATTCTGGGCGCAGAGATCGGCAACAAAATTAAATGAGGCGACGATATGGCTTAAAACCGTTTATTTTGGCGTTATACAACCTTCTTTTCAAAGTAAACCATCAAACGCCTTGTTGGGCACTATTTATTCTAATACCGTTCTGTATACAACATTAAATGACTTATTATTTTCCGCAAGCACGTGAAATTTTTGGGCACTGAACAAACAACATATAATTGACCGTGTGAGAAGCATGGAGTGCACAATTGAATGCCTGTCACTTTTATGGTTTGGCCCTGGAATTGTTGATCGTCATTGTAATAGCCAATTTTAAGGGAAATTGTTACCTCTTAAATTGAAATGGTAAGTTATTTGCAATAATGGGTATGCGGGGACTTATTGTATAACGGGCTGGTGTCCGCAACTCCACGACCAATGCGCGTATTTTGCGTGCGGGTGGGAAATCTATTCGATCCACCTCAGCTCCCCGAGAAAAGCCAGCAGCGCCTTGATGTCGCTGACCGTCTCGCGGAGAGTACCTGGGTTAGGCCGCGGCCCCATGTCCACGGCGCGGCGCCGGCCGCCGTGTGAGTCGATCTCAGTCGATCGAATCAACTGCGAAATATCGACTGAAAGGGGCAATGGATGGCGCACCGTTCGCGGCACCGTGCTGCGGCACGACGTCGTGCCGTGTTACGGCGGCGGCGCCGCAACGTCACACGGCGGCCGGCGCCGCGCCGTGGACATGGGGCCGCGGCCTTACCGAAGTACTTTGCCCTGTATGATGCCTGTATGATGTATGGTGTTTGTTAAAAGAGCCGTGTCCAGTGATGGCGGCTGTAACAGTGCGCAGCTGTAGTTTGGTCAGCCGAAGCGCTTTTTTCGTGAAGCGGCCGTCGATGGTAGGAAGTGCATCCTTGGCCTGCCTACACTCACCATGGTTTAGCCACAGTTTGTGGTGTTGTTCACTGGTTCGTTTCCTTACCAGTGTGCGTAGGTACCCGAAGGGGAGTGGCAGTATGGGTTCAGGTCCCACTGCTGCCATGCTTGATCCCCTTCTAGCGAGTTCGTCCGCTGTATCGTTGCCTCGGGACTCGTTGTGTCCTTTTATCCATTGAATGGTTAATGTATTGAGATTACCAACCTGGTTCAGACGTTGATGACACTCGTGTATTAACCCAGAGTTGACTGTGTGGTTGTTTAATGCTAGTAGTACAGCCATGCTGTCTGAAAGTATGCGAATTGAGTGGTCCACAACTTCCCTGGCTAAAATGGCCGATGCCGCCAGGGCAATGCCCATACATTCTGCTTGAAATACCGTGTTATGGATCCCCAATGGTGCGGCTATGTGTATGTTGAGATCTTCCGAGAAGACTCCAGCTCCAGTGCCGGTACCTGTCTTAGATCCATCCGTGAAGATCCGTACTTCCGCGGGGCTTAGACCCTCACAGCGGTGATCCCCGTGGAGTTGGATTTTGTATTTTTTGTCGAATACGAATTACTTGGGTATCCGATCGTTAATAGCTTTCGCTAGGGGGAACTCGGTATAAAATCCTTCCAGTATCGCGGTGTGTTGTGTGTACTTCTTACCCCAAAGTTGAAGTGTTTCAAGACGTACTGCCGCCATCGTCGCTTCCTGCTGTATGAACAGATCGAGCGGTGGGAGCCCCAACATGGCCTCCAGAGCCGCGGTCGGGGTAGTCCGCATGCAGCCTGTAGTCGCCATGCAGGCAAGTCTCTGCATGCGTTGCAGTTTGATGGAGGCTGTAGCTAGTTTAGTGCGGGGCCACCAGACCACTGCCCGTAAGTAATCATGGGTCGGATCACCGTGCAGTATAACCAGAGTATTATTTTAGGGGATAGGCCCCACTTCTTACCTATCATCCTCCTGCATTGCCAAAAGGTTATGCAGGCCCTGTTTAGTTTGTTGTCTAAATGCCTGTGCGGGGACTTAAAACGCTCTCTCCATTAGCAGCTCAGCTGTGTGATACGAAGCCTGGTGCCGTTGCACAGTCTGGTTTCATCAAGGTTTCGCATCACCAAAACTGGTACGCCAAATTTAAGCTCCAGCTGATGGGACGGCACGCCCGATAACTCAAGTGAGTTGAGAAATTCAACGGAGTAGGCAGTACTATCATCATCAGCCATCACAATGATATGGATGTATATACTTTTTTTTTTGTTTTTTTTACTGACCCACTCGTTCTTTGGCGCTAGCACAGCGGTTGGATGGGAAAATTCTTCGGAAAATAGAATTTTCCCATCTCCTTCGGATTCCAGACGACCCTCTCTCATTTGCAGCAGCTTATTCGCAAAGACACCTGCTTCGTGGTCGTTTTACAGTTGGACGCGCATGATGCACGTAATATGGAGCTTTTCAATTCAGGAGGTTTTCACAGTGGCGACGCCATGAGACATGCGTTTCATCCGCCAGTGTGCCCCTTTTTTATTACAAAATGGCCCCTCTTATTAACTGGCAGTATCTGTCTAAAGTCGGCTTTTCAAATGACCCCTCCTCCCGCGCTGGGTGGAACGGAAGGGAGTCTCATCCATGTTCCTTCTTAGCGCTTTGTGTTCCAGAGCCACAGTATCTCTTTCGAACAGTCCCGCAGCTGCAGCAGGCATCGGCCCTTGCGGACCCCTTCCGGTTTGCTGACATCATTTTGAGGCGCGCGTGGAACACGAACGCGCTTTCGACACGGCCTGTCGTCATAAGACGGTTGGACGGCGAGCTAGTTAATTACTCACCGTTCACAGGGTCTAAAGTCGCTGCGAACATTTTGATGACGCCACCCATCACACCTGGTTGCCGCGGATGTCCTGCAAGCTGCGGTTCAACGCCTCTAATGCATGCTTGTGCGACATTGTGCACTCGTCCCAAACTACTTCCCCCGTTTTTGGTGATATTGCATGTTGGGGCGTATCTTCGCATGCAAGATTCAGCGGCAATTTGAAAATGGAATGTGCAGTCCGACCACCCATAAGCAAAGTTGCAGCAATGCCTGAGGAAGCCACAACCACAGTTATATGACGAATGAAGTGGCTGAGCGAATGGCTGCTGCGTTTTGAGTATGTTTTCATTTTTAAACTTTTTAGAGATTTTTTTTTGTACAGTGTAAATTGGTCAATTTTCATTCATTAAATTATGATTACCTGTCTTTTGAATGGTAAAAAAAAACGAAAAGTATTCATTAATCTATTTTGTAATGATTTGAAAAACTTTAAGCATAAAAATAAAACAAAATACCTAAAACTTACAAAAAGTGAAAACTGGTTGGGGATCGAACTCGCGAATCATGTTTATTATTTTTGAAAATCTAATAGCATTAAAAAAAATCACAAAAAGTGAATACTGGCTGCGATTCGAACTTGCGAAGCTCGGTTTACAGGGCGGTCGCTGAACCGCTAGGCCACTTGTACCTGTGACAAACCCTTTGAAATAGCCGTTCTATTCTAATGCATGCTATGACATTTGTCAGTTGTCAAACCGTCGCCAAGAATTGTCACACAGTAGCCAAATTAGATGGCGCTGTATGTCCGGAATAAATTTTATTTTTTATTTTATTTTTTGTAATAAAAACTATCCTATGTCCTTTCTCAAGTTCCAAACTATGTCTGTACCAAATTTCACACAAATCGGTTCAGTAGTTTAGGCGTGAAGCAAAGACAGACAGACAGACAGACAGAGTTACTTTCGCATTTATAATATTAGTTTGGATCAAACAGGGGCAGATCGAAGGAAATATAAATTGGGTGTGTGAAGAACTGCAGGATTCATTATTCGCGTTCCTTCGTTTTTGACAGGATGTGCAAGCACCAGCATAGCTAAGAGGCTGGGCTAGAACATCAAGTCCCTTTATACGGTTCACACTAGTTTCCACGACATGTTACTGTATTTTGAAATCACATGGCAGTTTCAGAATTTGACAATTAACTCGCATTGTACGTTGCTTGTTATAATATAATTCAATAGAATTCGAAAGACACGTAGCGGTTCCACTCTTTTTTCGGACACAGTTTGATACTGCTATCGTGGTTTCGTTTTTCTATTCTTTTTATTAAAGACTTCTAAGACCCGTTAAAACTTTTCCTTATTTAATTATGGTCTTCTGAGCCTCAGCAAATAAAATAAAGAATGATTAATTGTTACTGATTTTGGCTTCAGCCAATCCTGACTGCAACCAAAATCATCAACCATGAAATCAATAAATTAAGAGATTAATAAAAAAGTAACTGTTAGATAAAATTGATGACTATCTGGCAACTTTCTTTTCCGTGTGCTTAATCTTTACAGATGTTATCTTGCATTTTATCCCGAAGTGACAGCGGGTTGAGGAGTACCCCTGATTCGATTAAAGCTAAGTCATACTTGGTTGAAAGAAAACCGGTTACCTGGTGATGACCGATGTTGTACTATACTAATAAGTTATTGAGATATATGCGCGAAGTCTGCTCAAATGGCGTTCAGCCGGTCCTCAGCTTACACGTTTCAGTGATCAAGGTTTTGATATTTTCAGTTTTCAGGAAAGCTGTATCTGAACATTACATTATAATTTAATTTACTTTCTGCTTCGCAAGCGCGACTGCTGAACATGGTGTTGGGTTCCATACCCAGCTCAGGCAAAAGTGTAATTGGTTTTTTTCTGGATTTGTGCCCGGTTGATAGCAATAGGTTCGCCCCCTATTACATGGGACTTAAACATAACTGGCGAAATGTAGGTGTGCTATTAGCTTAACCTCTGCTTAACCCTTCGGGGATTAGAGGCGTGATCTTATGTTTACTTTGTTTCTTACCCGTCAAGCGATAGCCTACAAACTGCCTTTTCCTCGTAAGAGCTCCATTGTTTCAAAGATTACATTTATCGTCGATTCGAGTTTTTAAGCACCATCGGCGTTCATAAGACATTTGTCGGGTTAATCAGCACAACTTAAATTCTCAACCTAATAAAGCCCGAGTTTACTTATTAAAATATCTGGATTATAAAGCCCAACTTTTTGTGTGGCTGACACACATAGCTCTGTGCTTTCGGTTCCAATTTCAAAATATTCAACCCATCATTAAAGGTACTCAAAAATGTCATCTATCTACAAAAACGTAGCGTTTATCTATTTAGTCGGAAATCCCGGCGGAATGGCAATGTACGTGGCACAAAAAACTTGCGTCCTCCAACCAAATTACACCTATAATCAAGGCCTGTTTTAGCCTTACGTAACGATTACGACTCGGGAAAGAATTTGAACATACGCATATCATCCAAATTGAACTACTTTGTACTACTGTGATAATATTATCATTAACACTAGAAACGAGATATTTACCATGTTTCCTGTTTGTTTGTTTTGAGTTCCCGATATTTCGGCGCTGTTGCAAGCACCATGATCACGGATAAACTGAAGTTATTGCGGGTGGGTGTTTATGAGCAGACAAATCGGTCTACTCTCTTAAAACATGGTAAAAATCCCGTTTCTTGTGTTAATGATAATGTTAGTAACCATGACAGTTCAAAAACTTATACTTTGAAAATCTCTAATCCACGCACAGAATGGATGGAAAACGGCAGGTTCAGACGTCATATTTTGGTCCATGATTTGTGTAATTGACTAATTGTTGTATGGCTATGGCGTTGTCAGTGCGAGCATAAATAAATAAATGAATGACTTATGTACTTCTGAAACACCATCTAAGTGTTCAGAATTTAAAATGCTAGTTTAGTACCTATGAGTTTGTGGCCAGTTATCGACTGCCGATGCAAGATGCTTCAATCGATCGACAGTGGCAGTGCTACGTAACTGTAGTCTACGCAACACGCTACGCTACGCAATGCTACGCTTTGGAACATGATACGCTACGCTAAGTTACACGCTAAGTCTTTTGGCGGGGTACTCTACGGTTGAGTCGTTGGTTACATAACGATTTATATTTAATCAAAAGGCAATCAATACCTAAAGGATTTGAAAACGTAAAAGTTGCTATGGTGTCGCATCGTAAGCGTAACCGTCTCGTGATGTATAAAGAACCTCGTTGTCGGCAAACCGGAGACACGAAGCTAATTATTTTTTTAGTGACGCCAAACTTTAGCTTATTTTGATGACACATAATAACAATAAAAGGTATCTTGGCATCGCGTGGGATATTTTTGTATGGAATTACAAAGTTTTCATACAACTGGACCCTTCTGTTTTTGTATTGAACGATTTTCATGGCAATTATTGGGTTGTAAAAATGTCCGATGGACATAGCGTTAACTTATTAAACCTGTAGATGCAATTAAAATTACAATTGACATTAAAGTTAAAATTAGTTTGCGGAGAACCAACGCAAATATTTTCATGGAAAAGTTTTAAAGTGTTACCTATCTACAGATTAATCTTTATGGCTGGTCCGAAATGAAAATCGAATGACGATATCAGGGGAATCAAAAGATTGGGCAATAAAATTCACTTAATAATTACCGATAAAGTTTATTACAATATTTAAAAGGTTTGGTTTGGTACGGTATGACTTTTTTTTTCAAATTTCATCTAGTTAAATTTAAGTCCATTTAGTTAAAGTTCTGGGGTACTGACTGAATTGGCCATACACTATAAAAAGGAGTTAAAAAAATATATATTAATGTAATGAACCGAAGCTTTTATAAAACCAAACCGTTTAAAAAATAGTTGTACTAGATTAGTTAAAGTAACTGTGTAAACCTACAACAGTCTTTAATTTACAACATTTTCGCAACAATAAACTCAAAGTTACGTCACGTCCTCAACATTATAACTTTTTTATTCTGTCAAACAATCAAACACCACACAAGGATGCCAATGTAGAGATATTAAAAGGCAATATCTCGTTGGTCGTAATGGTCGCCGGTCGGGAGCGGGCCCACCTCTAATGACTCGTAATTACGACCGACGTAATGGACTCAGTAATGGCGGGCCGCCACAAAGCGTTGCCTCCATTTTGTATTTTTATTTCTTTTTTTTTTGAGATGATGTCTCGGGCGATGCGTTTCGATTCAGCCAGTTTTTGATTTTATAAAATGTGTGAAGCTTTTTTGTGGGTTATAATTTTTGATGTTGTGTTAGTATCTTAGTATTGTGTTCGAGTTTTGTTAGATGGGAAGCTTTGAACAGCTTTTGTTACTGGTAGGAGTTTTAACGACACGTTTGGATGTAGGTATAGCTAATATTTGTCGGGGGTATGATATCTGAAGCTACTAGCAATTCACATATCCATTCCTTAAAAAGCACATGCACAGAGACAGGGGCTGCAAAGTTCTTCTGACATTAACAGGAGAGCGCTGTTAGTAGCTAAATAAAAAAAATGTGAAATTGTCTGTGGATTTTTTTTTTAATTACAATATGGGCCTGCTCTTGACCTCGATCACACCTAGTGGAAAGCGATGGATGGGGTCTATGATGAAACGAGCGTGTCCAGAAGATGCCTGTTCACTCTTGCTTTGAAGGCAGATGGGTTATATGTGGGATCACAGATGCCGGCAGAGAGTTCCACACTTTGGATGTGCGCATAATAAACGTGGAGGAGAAGCGCCGAGTACGACTTATCGGGATATCAACCAAGTGTGGATGGTACGCCGCAGTACGTCTGCTAGTCCGGTGGTAAAAGGGTGATCGTGGGATCAGATCGTGGAGCTCCTGCGCACACTCTCCGAAGTACAGTCTGTAGAAGACCAACAAACATGCCACATTACGCCGATGAGCTAGGCTGTGAAGCGTAGCTCAAAGTCTCGTCGCCTATGAGCCTTTTAGCTCTGCGTTTCACCGAATCAAGTGCAGCGAGCTGGTATTTTGCTGCACCATCCCACAAGTGACTGTAATACTCCATACAGGAACGGACCTGTGCTTTATACAAACTTAAAAGCTGTCCAGACGTGAAGTATCGCAAGTTAGGTTTAAATGTAACCGAAATAGGTTTATCCGACTATAACCATGCATCAAAAGATGTACGACTGTAATGAAAATATCCATAATTTGATTCATCTAAAGGTGTGCAACTGTGCATCGACATAAAAATAATAATCAGATATTGCGAAATAAAAAAATAATTAGAAAGTTTTGATTACATGATACAACAAAAAGTGTAAATTAACTTTACACTTATCACGAAAGGAATAAGAATTTATTTCTATATTTTTTACAATCGCCTCCTAGTTCCGAGAAGTCGGCTGGAACGGCACGCACCCCGCCCCGGTGGGTAGGGGAGCCATGATCGTTATTATTTTTTTTAATTCAATATTATAACACTGAAAATAGAATATTTATCATGTTTACTATTTGTTTGGTGCTTGCAACAGCGTCGAAATATCGGGAACTCGAAACAATTAGTAGAGATGGTAAATATCCCGTTTTCAGTGTTAATGATAATGTTAGTGACCATATCAATTTAAAAAGTTACATAACAATATCATTTTTATTCTTCCAACTTTTGTTAAATAAATCCTCATTGTCAATTTTCTTCAGAGTTCTACAAGAAAGGAAGCGTCTGATGAGATGACGAGTAATAAGGAAGTATGAAAGATGAAGACATGCTGCGCCGACCCCAAATAAATTGGAATAAGGAGATGAGAATTCTGATGATGATGTAAATTTTCTTCAGAAAGCTCGGGTGCTCGCAACGGGGGTGTGTGTATGAAGTTATGAACATGGATGAACCATAAGGAGTTTGTAAGGAACGTGTAGCAGCTAGGTGACATCCTGTAACTGCTGCTCATCTCTATGGACAAAGTCGGCAGTTTGCATGTACCCCAATTAATCAGTTAACTCATAATAAATTCTTAGCAATTTAATGTAGAAAGTAAAGCTTACTAATTTAACCCTAGAAAGATAGTCTGCGTAAAAATGACGCATGGGTTTTCGAAATATCGCTCTCACTTTCAAAATAGCGCGAATCCATAGCTGTGCGTTTAGGACATCTCGTTCGTCGCTGGGAGCTTCCGTATGGCACACGTGTCAGTAAGGTAAGTGTAACCGATTTTGAAATATAACGACCGCGTGCGTCAAAATTACGCATGATTATCTTTTATGTGACTTTTATGATTTTGAGTTGTATAATTTGTTTCTATTTTTTTTATGTTATTATAACTGTATATCATTACTTATATTATTAGTTTCTTTTTATAGATATTGAAGCTACAATGGGAAGTAGAAACTTGGACGAAGACCATATCCTGGCCAGTCTCATGCAAAGTGACGACGAGCTTCCCTGTGAGGATACCGACAGTGAAGTAGGTGACCATGAGAGTGAAGATGACGTGCAGAGCGACACAGAAGAAGCTTATATTGATGAGTTAGAAGAGGAACAGCCGACGTCAAGTGAAAGTGTAAAAAAATAATAAAGTCGTCTTGTAAAAAGTGTAAAAAAATAATATGTCGTGAGCATCACATTGATATGTGCCAAAACTGTTTGTAACTGATTTTTATAGAATTCTATGTTCCTAATATGTATAAGATATCGTTATTGTTGATTTTGTGAAAAAAAAGCTGATTATTATAGTTAAAAATAATTTATAATAGAAAAATGAAGTGTTAAAAAATTGATTGAAGAAGATTGTAGTTTTTGTTTTTTTTTTTAATAAAAAAAATATTTATAAATATATTATCTGCAGTTTTAATTATTCTAATATATGTGTCTATATATATAACATACAATTTTATTGAAATAAATTAATAAACACCAACCTACAGCTAAATAAAACACATGCGTCAATTTTACGCATGAGTATCTTTTCCGTACTACACAATATGATTATCTTTCTAGGGTTAATAACTGCTCAAGCTTGTTCGCTGCGATTACCTAAAACACCTCATCGAAAAACCAAAATGCCTTTTACATACTTCCCTGCGCAGACATCTTGGAGCAACTATGACTCATGCTCAAAAGGTTCTACTGGGAGACTTAAAGCTTGGTCACCCGCAGCCCCGCCTCCCCGCACCTCATCAGTGATGATTTCGATGTTTTTTGTGAGTTATTTGATTACCGTGTGCGCCCGCGCCGGTCCCGAGCGCGGGTTACGATATTAGTCCAGAGGTTGAGTTGTTCACGCTTCAGAGATCGTGTAGAGCTCCTGTTTATTATATTATTCTAGTAAGGATAGTTTTTCATCAAGTGTGGTCTAGACAGGTATAAGATAAAATGTAGACCACTCTTGGAGTAAGTCTTGTTTTATTGTAGCTGAATGATTTGGTAACAGGTTCATTGAGGTGTTGAATGGTATTTAAAAGCTGAACATTAAATTAAAAGCTGCACCAACTTTCAAATACTCAATCTTTCTCGAAGCTAGTTGAAGGTTTCCAATAGCTAATCAATATTTTTAAAGAATTTGCTACTGGTCTGCCTATGTTCTTATCAGTTTGTTGATTCATTTTTATCTTAGGTACCACACCAGCTTTAGACGAAGAAACGTGATGATTTTTTAACCTTTATAGTCTTCAAAAAAAGAAAAAGTTATGAATTCGGTGAGCGTTTTTTTTTGTATTAAAATTACAAAGTCATACTAGGTACTTACCTACATCTATTACAAAGTTTCTCTTTATTTACTAGCCTAACAATAAAACCATTCTTTGTGTTTGAAACATCGATTAGGTTCTCAGCTATGCACAGCAAAAACGGCTTTCGAATCTCAAATTATTTAACCCGATATCGATATTAAACCCACCGAGAGATGTTTTTTTATCGATAACAAAAAATATGCCTACGTCACTCTGTCTTGACCACGAAATCTTAAGATTATGCTGCAGCTGGATAAGTGGTTCGAATCGAATTCGTTCGGAATTCGAAAATCATCATTCACAGCCTGAAAATACTTAAGTGAGATATTGCCGGTTTCTGAATTGAGTTTAAGACTTAGGGCCGGGCTCCACCGCAGCGGAGACGAGACGAGAGGAGAGGAGATGTGTTGTAAACAACCAATAGAATTTCGTTATTTACACTTCTCGTCTCCGCTTAGGTTTAGTGAAAACGGTTGAGCAGAGAGGAGAGGAGATGTCTCGCAATTGTTGAGGCCAGCGGAGACGAGACGAGACGTGAGCGGCGTGCGGTGAGCGCTGTTATGTGAGCGGCGGCGTGCCGCTTCGCACATCCCCGCTCGTCTCCGCTTTGGTGGAGTCTGGGCCTTATACCTATTTTGAATTATGAATTTCAATTGCTAAATTACATTGAAGGACACCTTAATTAACCTTAATTAGATTTTAGGTAGTTCTATAATCAATTACTCAAATCAATAACTAAAAATAACTGGTTTAGTTATATTTTCCTTTTTTATTTTGACCTAAGAAATAAAATATAGTCTATGTTTTTGATACTAAAATTAATTTATGGACATTATCAACCAATGTTAAATGTGGACTGATTTGATTATGCACCCTTAAAATAAATACTGCAATGTTTACTAATGGGCGGCTATCAAAGTAGTTTCAAATTCAATTATAAAACTGATATTCGAATCAGATTTCGATTTGATAAGCTTATCAATGTTTACAATCGGAATACTGCAGAAACGCATCTGTGTTATCTATTTAGATATTAACATTGATAACTAAAAACTAGGTTACGTTGAAATCAATTAAACTTAAAAGGATTTTGTTGTCAATCATAAATTGCATTAAAACTTATTGATATGGGTAAGTGGTAATGCCTGTTAGATAATAATAAACTCGAGTGAACCAACATGAAATTACTTAAGTTGTTTGTCAGTACTACATTCATACACACTTTCTATACAATCCAAACACTAAGGTATCACTGTCAGTAGGTAAAATACTTCGTTCAGAATGCTCTCACAAAATATTGTGTCATTTATATATTACAGGTTCTTTTTTTAAACCACTGAAAAAAATATTCGTTAGTTTAAAAAAAACGACGATATCTTTCTTATCCAGACCTCCTAATCTAAGAAATAAAACAAAAATAAAAAATAAACCCCGCGGCATTCATTAGACATCATATTGAAAGCTTACTCGGACGCTTTTAATACATTCGACATAGCATAGTTTTGTTTTAAAAATCGCCTAATTACTCGACTCCTTTTACGAGCACCTCTATTCAAGATGGCCGGTGTTTTGTGAGCCGCGAGGGTTCTCAAAGCTACTACTATATTTTTTCCGGAAAACATCCTGACGTTTGAAGATTTCGAACTTTTATTTCCTTTGAATTATGCAGTGTAATTTATTGAATTTGATAAATAATTAAATTTTCATTTTATAGAAAAACAAAACAAAAATTGCTAATGACTGTCTCATTTTCTCATTTGTGGAAATTCTAGACGTTTTTATTCCCCCCACGTTGAGCCAAAATTCCAAATCTGTCTTCAAAAAATCCGGCGGTTTGGCAACCCTAGTCGCGATGAAGGTATTTAATTAAGTCTATCAATGCGAGATGTATTGTGATGGACAATGGACGAAGATGATTATTATTAGTTGTTAATATTCTGTATATTACGTCTGAAGTACCTATTGTAGCATGTGTTACAAGTGTTACGTAATTGTGAATAGATGTGTGAATGTTTTTTTTTGGTTCCGATTCTCAGCTTTTTAGAAGTGTGTAGGTAGTTATTAATTTTCCTGTCGGCACCGTTTTTGTTCAGCTTTTATTATAAGAGGTCACAAGAACGTTCGAGTATCGTCTTACTCAATAAAATTATCTGGTAAATTGGTGATCTTAAGCCGTTAATAACATGACATTGGTGGACGCATGAATAAGGTTCCTCTTTGTCTGATGCAAATGCAATCCGTTATTTAGTTATGTAAATACGCCTTTTGGCATCAAAAACACAGCGATCACTTTTAAATTCACACCTTTACTATCTGATAGCTTTTTTTCCAAAATAACTAATTAAGACTGCGTCTAAACCACAATTTATGTAAAACATGATACATTAGAAAACCGGTGCTGTCGTTTTCTAGAACATTTTACTCCATAATTTAAAAGTTACGGCGATATGAACCCCGCGGCCTAACACTTTGAATTAATTAACTCGACATAAATCAAACTTCGATCTATTTTTATATTTTTTACTAAGTAATCACAGTAATTCAATTACGATTTAATCTTGTTTTTGTGACCTGGTATCATAAAAAAAAACTTCAGATGTTAGTTACATCATTTTAATTATTTTTGAAGCTATAGACTCAATAATTACCAGCCTAAAAAATACATTTCCGTCCGCCATTTTGAAGACTACACTAAAAATAAAGATTGAATCGTAAACATTTCAAATGTCCCACAGAGGGTAATAAAAACGAAATTTTAACATACACTTTATCACCTATAGGTACCAATTAAAACGAAACTACATTACTTTTGTATGGTCCCCTGATGTGGCCTTATCGTACTCAGTCGGCATTTTTAATTAACGTTAAATACTGACCCAGAAAAGGTTTGATTGCTCATTTAAAAGCGTTTATTGATGCTAAAAGTTTGCATCGTCGCATAATATTTTAACATGTCCGTGGCTAAACGTTTGGGAATCGAGATAAAATAATTGTGTGTAGATAGCTTTATATTTAAAGTATATTTAATGGTCTGTGCTCATTTGGACCTCCTTGAACTTTTGAATTTGGAACATGAGCTTTGTGCAAGGACGTACTTCTTGAATGTGCTTAATACGTTATTTGAAAATCGTGCTTTCATCGATCTGATAAAGATATTCGCTTCATTAGATAAGTTAAAGGCATAGTTATAAAGGTTTTGTGAAACCCACCTTCGAGATTGAAAAAAGATTAACCTACGTAACCAAGATTTTGACTTGCACTATCTAACGAACAAGGCAAAACTCATCAATCGTTTCTTTGAAATTAGAATTACATCACTTTAAAATAAATCTCTTTATTACCGCATCTGCCGTTAAACCAAAAAAGCTCAACACTCCAGCAACATAATAGTCGGTTGCCAGTGAATCGAACCCGCACCGCGAAGTTGTAACCGAATCGATTGGTCACACCTCACCGCGGACAGAAAGCAAATGCCTTGCGGCCATCGACAATAAAAAAAAAGAAGAAAAAGTTGGAAGAATAAAGCTATGTGGAGATAATTCATTGATTAAGCTGTGTGCTCACGTATGAATTTTATAAGAAAAAAATTAAGGATTTGTCAATAATTGCCTGTGCTTTAAGCGGACAACACGACAATCGTTGAATTTCTGGCAGTCCGTGCCGTACATGATAAATTGCATAAAACGGTTTGATCTAATTTTTTTTCTTGAGTCCAATAAGTTTTTTGTAAAATAAAACCAAAGGAAGCTTAAATATGGTTACATATAGATTTTTATTACACTAGTAACCTTATTTCACAGTCAATGTCAATTTGATTGACATAAATATATTATGTTGTTATAATTTGAATGTTTTGTTTTGTGCCAGACATTTCAAAACTTAAATCTCTTTGTGTAAAGCAAAGAGATTAAATACCTACTTTTTCGCCCGTGATCTTATTGTTACAAACGAATAGATTGTCTCAGTTTGAAAAAAAATTATCTCCTAGTGATTTTTAACCAATATACCTACTGTGTTTATTAAATGTCTGGGACAGATTTATACACATATTTACACTAAAATATAGATAAAAACAGTTTAGCAAAAAACTTCCTGAGACCTTTTCCACTTTTGTCCAAGACTGTTCAGTTGAGCAATTTGTACCTTTTTTTTGTTATATTTACTATTAAATGACATTGATTTTATATAATTATGTACAATTTTTGGCCATCTGCTTTGACAAATAGGTAGCTTGGAGACTTGGAGAAGACAGATATCATCACAATTATTTCATCCTGAATATAAAAAAAAACCCGCCAAGTGCGAGTCGGACTCGCGCACGAAGGGTTCCGTACCATTATCTATAAAAACGGCAAAAAAATCTGTTGTATGGGAGGCCCACTTAATTTTTTTTTTTTAATTTTTAGTATTTCTTGTTATAGCGGCAATAGTAATACATCATTTGTGAAAATTTCAGCTTTCTAGCTATCACGGTTTATGAGATACAGCCTGGAGACAGACAGACAGACAGACAGCGAAGTCTTAGTAATAGGGTCCCGTTTTACCCTTTGGGTATGGAACCCTAAAAACACGACATTGCAAACGATAGCCTGCTAGTCAATGTAAACCTTACACTTAAACCTACCAACCTAACCAACTCTAAACCTTACACTTTGTAGACATTCAATTATTATTAATCTGTCATGGCTTTCATTTTGTTCCGTTTTAGATTTTCGATCTTGATTAGATAGGGCTATCATAGTTAAATCTAGAACGTTAGCCAATAGGTACAGTCTAAATGGTATTTTGAAAGTTCGTTGTCGATTTTGAAATACTTGAACTCCTGTCTCTTGCTTGCATTGACAAATTAAATACCTACCTATTTACTGCAATGCTAGACATATTGTTTTGACAGAAAAACTAGGACAGTGACTACATGCAGTGACTGTCTGTTTAACCGCATAGATTTTATGTTAATCTAAAGAATGGATTTTATTTAATGCAATTTGAATTGATTCCGCAAGTTTTATGTGTCTTTATTCCATTAATATTGAACTTAGTTAAACGCAGAAATAATTGTGTTTAGACATGTCGCCATTGCACGCGCGAATCAGGGGCGGCTCAGTATTCTGGTGTTGGAAGTAAAATTAAAAGTTTATGAAGAGGCAACTTCTTGGGAACTATTTTGTTAACAGATACAATTTTTTTTAATGGTTGCCTACTTAAAGAGTTTTTAGAGCCAAACAAATTCCAAATCCAATTAAGGAATAATAAAAAACACAACCACTAATGTTATACAACAACTAAATAACATAACAAGATATAACACTAATAACTTATATAATAAAATCAAAAGTTTTTATTTAGAATCAAGTCTAAAGCAATTAAGTATGTTTTTTAATGAAAATAATTACTTATGTTCTCGTACTATGTACTAAAGAATGAAAGTGTTTCACATTTCGCCAGTTACGTTTAAGTCCCATGTAATAGGGGGTGGCCGGGAATGTGTGTATTTGAAGTTATTTTTTTTTCATTTGAGATTGACTTAATTAGACTACCATGTTTTGCTTATTCCTCATATTTCTTATCCGCTTAGATTTCCATTCTATTTCCAGTCTAAAATTGAGTAAATGGACAACTCTAAGAATGAGTTCTGTCTGTAATGTCCTATTTTACCTCCCTTCTTATGAAGCAAGAGGATAATAACGACGACTGGCAATATATTAATATTCTAATATCACAACCCTAATGACATAGCCGCACCAACACCTTCAAATGAAAAAAACCGAGAGCACAATGTCCGTATTCCATCCCACATAATCATAATTAACTCAAAAACTCCCAGACAATGGTAATTACCTCAAAAAGTCTATAGAAAAAGAGAATGATATCAACTTGCATATTAATAACCACTAGAGACTAGATTAGATAGAAAATTCGTTCAGAAGGCTCACTTGGTCATTATAAAGGGAAACATTAAAAAAACACTTGCAAGTGAAGTATTTATTTAGTACTAAGATACTTTTTTCTACGCAACACGATACGGTACGCAAGTTGTTGCATCAACTTGTATGCTACGCGCTACGCTACGGTACTTGCTACACCAAACGTGCTACGAGCTACGCTACGCAACTTGCTACACCAAAATAATGTGCTACGCGCTACGCCATGCAACTTTGCTTCTCTACGCCCGCCATTAGCTTGCAACGATTCATACATGCCACAAATAGGCAACGCAAAATGTCTACGTACCTAAAAATATTTCTAAAGCAGAATACTATGCTACAAAACATGTTGTGCTCTGTACTACAGCGTTACTAAATTCTGTGTTTTCACGAGCTTTTACTTAATTCCTTTCAAAATAAGGGTCCTAGAACAACGTAGGCCTTCTTTCTATCTTTTCTTGCTTCACTGAACATAGTACAATCACGCGAGTATTATAATAATAAAAAGTAATTTGTGTGGCGCATGCGCGGCGCCGCCCGGGGGGGCGTGCGGGGTGCGCGATGAGGTGCGGGGGGCGGGGCTCGGCGCTAATGCACACGGTTGTGCGCCTGATCATAGGGTGCGGTGCGTGCGCGCAACACTATCTCTCGGGATAAGGATGGGATGGGATTTACATAATACAATGGAACCGGTTTTTGGAAAAGGAAATGTAAGCTCTTTCCTTTCAGAAAAGATCAACACTTTAGCTATAACAGTGGAGGATTTTTAGCGTAAACTTTCAGGCACCTTCGTCTTTCGCATCTTTATTTTCATGAGACGGTGGTCCACATAACAAACTCAAGTCGACTGCCTCTTTGGTCGTTTGGAACAGAGTGGCGGGACTGGCGGGCTTGTATCAAAACTCATTGTTAACATTCTTTATAGCCCTACCTAACTTTCGTGGCCCTAACCCAGAGCCTCGGTGACCACATACAGTAACGAGCACAAATACGTAAACACTTAACAAGTTTTAAAAGTGTTTTTCTCATACCGTTCCGATTATTTTATGTTACATTACGAACATAGTATTCTGGAACTTATATTTTTATGAAAAAGATCCTATCTCCAAGTTATTATCGTTATGTCCCGCGAAAATTGCTTTTAAATTCAGGAAAGTGTATACATATTGGTACTCGTAACTGTACATAACCAAAGTTGCAATAGTCGGTACTCTTTGACTAAATTTTATTGTCTTACATGAATCCTTTTAAGTTAGGTTAGGTTAGGTTAAAAGCCTTCAAACAAAATAAAACCTAAGAGACCACCGAACACAAATCCACAATCTAAATAAACATTAAAAATATTTAAAACAGCATAAATTAATTAATTGCAAAGCATTAATCTTATCGAAGCCAAAGTGAATGAAAATTGGAATTTGTTACAAAAACGGACAAAATGTCAATAAGCATTAAAACTGATATCGCGAAGCTCGGATTTAAGTTTTACTGCTCCGTCGGCCGTAAAAAGCTCAGTCCGAGTGTTTGTAGTCCAAGAGCTAGCGTGCTCGAGTCAACAATCATTGAAAAATATTGTTTGAGCTATTTGACCATGACTGGTTTCTTAGATTTTGGGATATTAGCTTTGTTAGTTAATGCTTTGTTTGCAGTACGTGTTGGTATTTAATGAGTTTATTTTAAAAGGTTAAGTGACACCATTGTTTATTGAGAAAAAATACTGTTTGTCTGAGATCCATTTGTATTACCCAGTAACTGGAATTTGGAGGTCAGATAGGCAGTCGCTCTATGTTGCTGCATCCTGTTAGACTGGAAGCCAACCCCAACATAGTTGGGAAGGAGGCTAGTCAGATGACGTCTGAGACACATTTTAGTCTTTCCTTGAACCGTTTTAGTGTCTCCTAATGGCTTGCCAAAGAGTTCAACAAGTATTTCATATACTTACTCAGTCACATATCTTATTAACTATTTATCGTGACCGATATTTCCTAGGATATTATTAAAATAATTTGTATTCATATCACAACTTGACATTTGAGCTCGAGATCTAGCAAAAAACTCAGCAAAACCCAATATATTGCGCCGGCTATGCCATAACCATATCGTAACGTGGTAAAATAATTGGTCAATTATGTACTTCTCATTAAAATGTCTCGATTATGAAGTTTATAAGACTAATTATAAAGTAGCTGTATTAAAAATGTCATTACTACATATCAATATAAAAAGAATTGAGCACAAAATTGTCCTCCTTTTCATTCCATTTTTCTCTCTATATTTTTTTTGACGAAAAAAGAAAAATAATTTAAACATCACGGAATAATAAAGAACGAAATAAAACATTTAAATACATCTTTAACAGTTCAATTACCATGAGTGACACTAAAGTGTCAACTGCAGAAAAGACACCTTTTTTCTCCAACCATCAAAAGGACATTAAAATTCAACACTTTTCTCCCATATTTGGGCTTAAACGTTTCCGTTGCGCTTCCTTTGAACACCGACAGAATATTTGCTAAACTTTTACGAAGAAACAGTTCCAAAGACGTGCACGTTCAATACTTAAAAACAGCCCTTGTTAAGTTCAATTACTAAAATAAAAAGATAGTTTTAAATGTTTCATCGTTCTAATTATCCGGTTCTAATTACATCAATTAAGTATCGTGAGCTCATTGTCGCGTCTTAAGAGAGCGTAATTACTTTGATGCGTTTCTTAGGAAACAATTAAATGTATTAAAGTTTTTATGTTGGCATCGCTGCGTGTTGCCGGTTGCTGGTTCTGAGAGCATTTTTGTGGATTATGTGGGGGAAAATTGTAATTACGGATCGTGGATGCACCATGTAATTCTATGATTACTAAGTAGTGTTTTGAGTATACATGCTGTGGAAAGAAAAACTAGAATAATATTTTCGAAATACTTCATTTATTTTGCGTCTGTGCCTAAAGAAAGAAAGAATATCTGACGAGGCTTTTCTCTAGTCTAATGGAGACATCGGAATCATCATCATCATATCAGCCCGGAATCCGCCACTGCTGGATATAGGCCTCCCCTTTCTTCTGCCACACTTCCCGGTTCTGTGCGTCCTTATCCATGTGCTTTCCGCGACTTTGACAATATCGTCAACCCAACGAGCTTTAGGACGGCCCTGGTTTCTTTGGCCAAACCTCGGTCACCACTCGGAACACTAAAATTTAACATGGAGATTGCCTATCTGACCTCTACAACACAAAGACTGGTAAATACGGTACTCTTTGGTAGGACTGATTTTCAGAGCTTCGAACTGCTACTAACATAACAACCAGAGGACACAGGCCGCCTCTCTGTTTGAGGATGATGTTGCGTGTCTTCGATTGTTTGGTTCTAGGACATGTCGGTTTTATCAGTACGTTTAATTTCGCAGTTTTTTTTCAGAGAAGTTATAAAATAAATTACACAAAGTATAGTGCATACTTGGTTTCGGAAGCACAGTTTATCATCACATTGCTATTATCTATTTGTTGCCGAAAAATAGTTATTATAAAAACATTTAATGAAAATCAACGACAAAAATCTTACTTGTTCCCACCTTTATACTAGCTACTAGCTCCCGACCTACACGGCCGACACAAAGGGGCCGGATATAATCAAATTGATTCGTTAATTACTGGTTTTATCTGCGGTCGCCATTACCGACCGGCCCACGCCGCATATACCCGTACCTACTTAATTGATACGATTCGAGGGAATAGGGAACGCGCTCGGAATTACAACGAGTTCATGGAGAATGATTTGGACCGAGATTTTGTAGCAGATTTGTGGTTGATAAGGGATGGAGATGGGTTCATTTAGCTGCAAAAGTTCTGAGGAAAAGAAAAAATAAGGAAAATGTGGTGTTTTTATATCTTTTCCCGATTTTATACAGATATAAAAATTACTTAATTACATGTGCGTGTATTGTTAATTTTCCTACCATTATTATGTGGAATATGATGTGGCTCCAAATATGCTTTTGTTGTGTTTATCTTCATCATCTGCCTACCCGTTTCTCAATGTCAGTGGAGCAACTCCAGCAACCCATCAGTGACTGGGTACTGCGGTTGTTAGAATACCCCTTAACGACTGTTAGGTCTATGAATGACAGCCTGGACCTACGGAACGAACTCGGCAAGCAGTGCTTAACTTTGTTATTATTTAACTACAAGTCCCTTCTTGATCTGGTTGAAATCGCAGTGAAAAGAATGTTACCCTAGACATTTTCAATCTTGTTGATACAAGATCTATTTGAAAAACTTTCTCACAGTTTCTCGCTCACAAGCGGCCCTCCGCTAGACCCATCAAATATGATTCGAAACACCAAATTAGATTTAATTCAACATTATCTATCGAAATGAAACTATTTCCTATCGAACCTTTATAATTTACATGCGTTTAGAAAAGATATGGAAATAAGTTCTGACTAATTGATATAGATCAGACTAAAGATTTAAATTACTAGATTTGACCAAAGATATTTAAGATTTAAAAAAGAGGCTATCAGAATTTATGTCATGACGCCCTTTATAAAACGACATTATTGCGAAGTTTGACACGTTACATTATTGTACACACAAGCTATACATTACCAGTATAACATGGCCTCGCTTGTTCAGATTTCCCGTCAATGAGATATCCGCATAAACTGGTACCTATTGAATAGCTTGATTGGATGTCTTGCGTACCGAGAGAAGGTGGTTTGGTTCTTGCAAGCATATTACGATTTTGTTCCTGATGATCATTCAATCGTAAGTATATTTAAATGTCTTTAAAGTCGCCATACAATGACAAAGCATTTGACGTTTTTGTTTCATTGCCTTGATATTGGAATTGTATTGTCACTCACACTGGAAATCGTATCTATCCTTCCATGTTGGATGTGGAACCTCACTGTTCTCAGTGTGAACACTTTTCGCGCGAACAACGAACAGTGAGGGCACATCTAGCAATTTAAATCTGTGGATGCAACTGGACGTTGAAAGCTTTCAAGTAGGAATTGAATTAGATAATATGTAAATTATAATAAATTGATTGAAGTATTCGGGTTATTGAACGTTTTCATCAAAGGAATGAATAGAGTGAACTGAACTACAGTCAGGGTTTTATGGTATGGTCGGTGGTCGGTAGCTATCTGTGGAATGCTGTGACCATGGCAATATAACTTGCGGCGTTGTAAATAGATTGATTTTTGGACATTTTGGACTTTAACGACCTATTTCGTTGTAAAGTCAATTGCGAGCATATAAATGGTATTTTTCTACAAAATAACCACGATCTTTTGGGGTCTATTAAACAGAAATTGGTTTGGTTATATTAGAAAAACGGCTTATGACCTGACCGTGACGGCGTCTAGATGAAGTAAAATTTTATTAGTCTTACATTACATCAGTTTAGTATTACATTTTTATTTATTGAAATTTTTTGCACAAGTAAAAACTTAACGAAGGTAGACTTAATTAATGCCTTTGGAATTTTCTACCAGTCTACCTTAGGGTGATGCAGAGACAATGCACAGTAGGTGCAATAACAGAAAAAAAACTCATTTTGAACCTTTTCTCAAAATTCTCAACTCTTTCAAAGCCTTTCTAACGTCCAACACGTTCTCAATGACAGCTAGACCACATGGGCGTTGATATCTCCGTGATTAATGACATTTATCTCCAACCTTTTACCGACGTAACAAAAACGTTGTCCATTCATTAAGACCACTTTTATTATAATTTAAAACAAAACAAAAACTGTTGCAAGACGCTCTGAGCGCGGTTACATTCTCTTTCGTATGGTAGCGACCATTTTGTGAAGAGCTTTAGTACCACTACCATGTTACTAACCTTCTTGCTCTCTACCGATTTGTTAGTAGGAGGGTCGATGGATAGAGTATCAGTACTACATGGATCTGTTGGCGCTGACTGATGGTGCTTCTGGTAAACATCACTTCAAAAACAAACATAAACCAAACAGATTGAAGAACCCAATTTCCCATGTTGATCGAAGTCCAGGGAGCCTATATAGATGGTCAAAAAGTGACAATTCATAATTTTAACTGCGTATGCAACCATTTAACGAATTGTTACGTCATTCATATTACTATCCTAATATGATTCTGCTAATGCACCCTCTTTAGGACCCACGCTTATTGGAGTTTTGGACCACTCTGAAACGGTATTGCATTTTAAAAGTTTCGTTATCTTTTAAAAATGTGTAAAGATTTTCAGGTTCAAAGCGACTCAACAAACTAGTGACTCATTTAATATTTCTACACCGGCAACGGTAGTGTATGTGAAACTTTTTAATATTAAGATCTTAATGTATGTACCATAGATACCATAGACCAGAAATAAATAAATCTATCTATCTATCTAACAAAAGCAACCAGTTTGTGACATGTTAATTCAAGCTCTCACATTTCAATTTTGGATTTAAATTAGCCCGAAGATGATGAACTACTATTTAACGTACCTTACTTCATAGCAGTCTAGTGTTTAGTTACAAAGTGCTGGGTCTAAATAAAATGGCAGCAGGGTACACCGGGTCACAATTACGCGCAATTAAGCTATCGTTTAGCGATGTTTTTCTCGGATGCGCGGCCGCTGCAATTTGTCACGCACGATTCTGCTAGGGAAGCAAAAGTATAGAAGACCCACTCCTTGTAATATTGAGGTTCGCCTCTTCTACCGAATGGGAAATCCTATCGGCACACGGTTTTTACCTGATTAACTTAGGAAATGGTTACTTACCAGTGCCGGCGTTAGGGGGGGGGGGGGGCGCGATGGGGCGACAAATTCTGGGGGGCGCCAAGGTCTGGAGTTGGAGTCTATGGCCTCCCCTGGTGTAAACCCTCAAAACTGTGCTCTACGCTCTGTGCATATGCATAATTTTTATTGAGATTTTTTTTAGATGGATTTTTTACGTTGACGTTAAAGGAAAGATAGAAGAAATTCTTAATATACGTTCACAAGTGGGCGCCACAATATTCTTGCTCGGGGCGTAAGTGGCCTGCCTGCCAGGGCTGCGGGACTGTTCGAAAGAGATACCGCGGCCCTGGAACATAAAGGGCCAATGAAGGAACATGGGTGTTTTTTAGTCAGTAAGAGTCTGACACTCCCTTCCGCTCCACCCAGAGCGGGAGGAGTCATTTGATGATTTCTCAACCCCAAAAAAAAAAAAAAAAGGGCGTCAGTGGCCCTAACTCCGCCACTATTACTTACCCCTCCTTCCGCTTCAGTTGGACTTCTCCAGAAATAACAATGCAAATACTGTCCAAGTGTCCATGTTAGGAACTAGGCTACTCTGGCATTGAAGGCAGTGTTTCTACTCACACGACTGGAATATGATCGTCTTGCGACTTGCGACGGCACGGTCGGCGCAGTGGCTGATTGGCTGCTGCGCCGCGAGTCGCGGGTTCGATCTCCGCACGGATCAAATATTTGTATGACCTACAGGTTGTTCAGTTGTTATACGAGTCTCTTTGAGTACATGAGTTTAAATGTTTGTAAACGCACCCACGATACAGGAGAACCTAGCGCGGGGCAACATTTTTTTCAAAAAAATAAAAACAAATTCTACCTGAGCTGGCCTGCTGTGGAGACCTGTAGCGGTTCAATGAAGGTATGCGATTCCTACTGGATTCCTTATGTCCCACGGTTAAATTGGAACTTCTGCTTCTACATACTCTTTGGTGTGACTGTCTGCTCCCGCGCACCCAACGATGAAGACGAAAGGAGGAGAGAGGGTAGGGGAGGATTAATTGTGAGGAGCTTTAGACAGTTAACTGCCTTGAGAAGCCGCGCGGCATAGGAATGTCTATAAAATAAAATTACGCGGTACTGCGATGGATTGCAAATATCTCGAGTTAGGTACCAGCTATATCTACAAATTAGGTGTACGTGTGGCTATGTCGGTAAGCTTTATCCCTAAGCTTACATGCCTTCGTGTTATTAGTGTAGGAAAAACTGCAAGAGTTATGCTCGAGTTATTCTCATAAATAGTTGGAACGAAGGTCCTGAGAGCCATTGAGCAAAAGCCGACTGTATAAAGCACAACATCACGCCTGCAATCTGCGAAGGAGCTAAGAAAGAGCTTCCTCCGAGCCTCGGAAAGCACGTTAAGCCGTTGGTCCCGGCTGTCATTTGTAGATCTTTGACAGTCGTTACTAGTGGTCAGGGGCCCGAAAGTCTGACAACTAGTCTTACCAAGGGGTATCGTATTATCCAGTAGTGCCTAGTACCTACTAAATGGGGTGTGGAGGTCAGATCGGCTGTCGCTCCATGTAAAATACTGGTACTCAGCTGCATTCGGTTAGACTGGAAGCCGACCCCAACATAGTTGAGAAAAGGCAGGCAGATGATCGGCGGTCATCAGTTGCTGCTTTTATGTTTGCAAATCAACAAAAACAACACACAGTGGGGGAAAGTCTGTTGCTTGCAAATTAACTAGATTGTGGTTGATCAAGTGTGTCGATCATGAAAAATGTCAGTCTTAACAAAGAACCCCATTGATTTGCAAAACACCCCTCAAAGGTGGTCGGTATTAGGAAACCAATTAGTAACAATTGTTTTTCAATAATGTTACATTCTTTTAACCGACAATGTAATTAGTGAATGGAGTTTGCGAGAACCATTAGTGAACTAAACAAACAATAGAAGTAACAAGCTAAAATTGTTTTCTAATGAATGAATGAATTATTGAATGAGTAGAGTTCTTATGAAGTACTGCATAAAAGGTTATTGTTTAAATTGAATAGTTCGTTATTATTGATTGTTTGGAATTTTCGGAATAAATAACGAGTTAACAACAGTTTATTTGTGGATATGGTATAATGGGAGGAAATGGACCGCTTGGTTAATGTTTTTCTCATTCAATCGGTAGAGTTAAACCATGGTGTAGGACGTGCACTTGCCATCTTGCAGTAGTTAACAGTTTCGAACATTATAAAGCTAGTTGGTCGTCACACATCTTCATCATCATTTTACTACGCCTATCCATGTCTTCTTCTTCCATACTTCTCTATTACTCGTCATCTCATCAGACACCTCCTTCCTTGCACATAATCCATCCAGTTTTTCTTCACACGAGTTGTAATAATTCGGTGTTCTTTCAGGTATAATCAAAGGGCAATTGATACAATTGCGTCGATGAGGCTTTGACCACGCTACCCAATATAAAAGAAACATCCTAAAAATATCAGAAAACCGTAACAACACCACTCATACACAGCGTTAGATTTATGTTCATGTTCAGTTGTTCACTGACCGTATCCAGCCAGTTCTTTTGTAGATAAACTGCATTTTAATTACACCTTTATCGCCAATGTGACTCTATCTTCACGCCGCATCCGGTAGGGGGCAGCAGAAGAAACGATGACCGCTTTACAACAACCCACGTCTGATAAGCTATCTTGGCGTTAATGGCTAATTAATGAATAAACAATGAATATTATGGCGGAAATGGTAATGGGGGATAGGGTGAATATTATTACAATTAAATTATGGCTAATTATTCTATTATGGCGGCACGCTTAAGGCTACTCGCGTGGAAAGGCTGCTTTTTCCGAATATGTGCGTTTATCTAAGTATACAAATAAATAAAAGTGAAGTGTCCGTTTGTAATTTCAAAATAGCAGCTTTTAATGAATGCAAATGAATTTATGAAAGCATATATACGGTACTTTAACATTTTTAATTATATTTGTCTTTCTGTCCGGACCGATTTTGACGGGACTGTTACTACATGTTCAGCCATCAGCATGTTTTCGCAAACTTTGTATTTTTTTCGGAAGTTTGGTACGTTTTTTGGAATATAGTTTATTATTTTTCGTAGAATTATAATTTTAATAAGATAATGTTTGTTTACAACATTTTTTGCCGGTTTATTTTGTATTAATTTTTCTGCTATTCATTTTAACCAAGCTTAGTATTAGAGTCAACCACAGATCGTTGGAAGTTTATTTATTTTTTCGGAAGCTTTATTATTTCCCTAATTGAAATTAACTGTAATAAAATTTAGTTAACATACTTATCATTTTTACATCACAACAAAAGTGGTTGTAGTGGGATTCTCTGATGGCGCCGCTTCACAATGGCGCGGGTTGTCACGGCTGCCTGCGCCTGCGCCGCCCGACAGGAAGCGATAATAGCGCGCCAAAACAAATGTATGACTTGTTCCACTGGAGAAGGTGCTGTTATTGAGTTCTCTTTAAAGGGGAGAACAGAAAAATGTCTCCAAGACAGAATTAGGGGCTTTTTTAATGACAATTGCTAGCCGGCTAGGATATGAAACTCATATGGTGTATTGCCAGGTAGGAGCTCGTGGCTAACAACAGCCTTGTATGAAATTATCGCCACTATATAGAGTAGCACAACCAGCACATCAACCTACCCGAAACTGTAAAGTTTTCCCAATCAACCTTGAACCGAATGCTTAAGCGATAGAGTTGAAGATCTGTTAAAGAAATTTGACAGATTGTAGTAGCTTGATGTGCTGGCATCTGTACAAGACAACAAAAAGGCACCTCAATTATGATACCTAGGCTTGGCTAATAACTTTTTTGTAGAAAAAGAAAGGCCGTAGACAAAAGCATGTTTGCTATCTTTACTCTTTTTTTCGTAGACCCCTTCTAAAAACTGATTATACAATCAGTTCTAATTACTTTCAATAGAATCACAATCCGTTAATTGAACAATACGGGGAAACTTCCAGTTAAGTTTAACTAAACGTAACAAAGGTTCAAAACAATAGTTTATTACATTATTACGTTCAAAGGGTGCACAATAGTCAGTTGTACAAGTTACCAGCCCGCCTGGGAGTGGCCACCGGGCCGTTGTAAAATTAACCGGCCCAACGCCGACTTCAAAGGCGCCGCCGCCCTTTGTGCTCGCCGCTCCATTGTCTCACACATGTTGTTTTAATACTCTTAATTTCGTGTTGTCATGTTAAAAGTTTATTACACGCAACTTTTAAACCGTACTTCCGAATTTGAACCTTATTTCAATTCGAATAGATGAAGATTTTGATTAGATGTCAAAATTATCACTTTGATATTGTGATAGCTGTTTATCTCAAGCTGTTTTCAACCTTTTGCAGTTAACTTTGAGTTGGTTTTTCTCTGTAGTGTAGAGAGTATTTTTTGTCACTGTTTTTCAGTGTTTATAGCAGCTTTAATAGCGGAAGTGTTAAAAGGGTTCTCTTAGAGATATTGAAACCGGAGAGGGTGTCTTTTTGATGAGCTATGAAGCCATCTATTAATATGTGTGAGGTAGGCAGTTAGTGGGAACGTGTTATGTTCTGAACGGAAATATTATGTTTATTATTTAACTGTTCAGTTATATTTTTATTTATCCTGTAATTTGTGAGGACAATCTTGTTGTTTTAATCTTCTTCTATTATACCTAAATGCGAAAGTTTGGATGGATGGATGTTTGTGAGTCAATCACGACAAAACGGCTGAACGGATCTGGATGAAATATGGCACAGAGATAGATTCGAGTCTGGAATAGCACATAGGCTGCTTTTTACTCATTCTTGCACATCGAAATTTCCACTCGAACGAAGTCGCGGGCAACAGGTAGTAATCGTCATGGTTCAGCTTTTTAGGGCTCTGTACCCGGGCTAACCAACAGGATCTATTACTAAGCCTCCGCTGTCCGTCCGTCTGTCTGTCTGTCAGCGGACTGTATCTCATAGTCCGTAATAGGTAGACAGTTGAAATTTTCACAGAATGTGCATTTCTGTTGCCGCTATAACAACAAATAATAAATTAAAAATTACGATACGGAACCCTTCATGCGCGAGTCCGACTCGCACTTGGCCTTTTTAGGTTTTTCATGTTCCAATCCAGCGTTGCTGTCCTTCCACAGCGACGACGCCCTAAGCCGACGCTTGAACCCGCAGGAAGTGCCCTTAGCGTGTAGCCGCCTAAGCCCCTAGCTGGAGGCCTTACATTCAAGGCACCGGCAGGACAGTCCGGTTAGACAGACGGTTGACCTGCGAGATGCCACAAACACCTTTTTCATTTAAACTCTGAGCTAGGCATTGTTCAGAAACATAGACACCGACAGGTCCTGAACGCGGTTAGTTTTCGTATTCGCCCGAAACCTCATATTATAATGAAGATATCTACTTCGGCAACAAATAACTTGAAGACAACTCAATGATACCAGCTTAGTACTGTCCCACTGTCGGGCTAAGCCATATTCTAGTTCAGAGAAATCATGAGCATTGATCTCCTGCCACCACCCGCTCGCTTGAAGCACATTAGTGATTTTCAAGACAACCCACATTCTTTCAATAACTTCTGTACGAATCGCTATAAACAAATGTCTAACTTTAAACCATGTTTCGTAATTAATGCAAATAAATAAATGAAAATTGAAACAAGCAATTAAACGAAGCAGTAGTTAATTTATAATAGCTAAGATTACCATCAGCAAAGCATCGCCGATGTTATCAATGATTGCCGATACACAATCACAACGAGACGTTCTTTAAATCTTAATTGACTATTAGAGGACAAACAATTGAAATTACAACAAATGTCCTGCTGCGCGAGTGAAACATACTATTGAAACGTGGTCACGTCGATCTGGCAGGTACGGATCGGGTGGCGTTTGCGCGCATTTCGTCGCGACGGGTGTTTATAATGTGATTCTGGGCATAGAAAATAATATGATTTGATTCAACTCAACACGCATCGCGTTTTGTTGGGTCGCGTGGCGTTTCAATAGTGTGTTTCCACCTCTATACATAAAACTAGCTTTTGCCCGCGGCTTCGCTCGCGTTAAGAATTATTATTATTAATTAGGTTTAGTTTTTGCGGCTTTACTTTTGTTTAGCGTGTGTAAAAAATTAGGGCCTACAAAACTTCTTTGTACACAATATTCTTAACTAATCTGTCATTAGGCGCTAAAACTATCAAGCTATTAGGTGAACTTACTCGTGAGCAAGCAACATAAAACTGTCCATGAGAGAAGCAATGTTCTCTCAAGTCAATACCCGCAAATTTGAGAGTTTGCCCCTGAGACTTGTTTATTGTCATGGCAAAGCAGACTTTTAGGGGAAACTGTAATCGTTTAAATTCGAACGGGATATCATTAGGTATTAATGGGATTCGTGGTATAAATACAGTTTCCCCTTTCGCACACCCAGTAAATATAGTGGCTTCCACTATATTGCGATGTAACGCTTTCACTTGCAGTCTCGTACCGTTACAAAGTTTTGGTGGTTTTAAATTTCGCAACAACATAATTGGAGTGCCCACACGCAGAATAAGCTTATGATAAGGCAAACCTGGCGGTTTCAATGAATTTAAAAATTCTACAGGGTAATTAGTAGCGTCATCTGTATTAACCACTGTATCAATCGAAGTATAGACCTTTTCTTCGCCCTCAAACGACATGAGCAGGATATCGTTGATAGCTGCTGCTTGATCGTTCTTTGGAGTAAGTATGGCACGCTCACATAACCATTCAATAGGCTTGTCATGTAAATGAATAATGTCTGGATAAACTTTAGACAGCAATTCTTGAACCGTAGTAACAACTGTGCACAATTCTTCCGGGATGGTTATCATTCCATCAAACGATGGAAAATCACCATTACCGATTTTAAGAAGGAGATCTGAAAATCTACCAGCAGACTCATCCCCGCCCAAATGTGCTCTCATATTTTTAGAGAGCTTAAGAATATTAACCTGGGGCCACAAATTTGATTTCTTAATGCACGACCTTACTTCGTCAGCTCTGGTTCCTTTTGGCACCACTGGTAGAGTCTGCCGAAAGTCTCCGGCCAGCAAAACTGTTAAGCCACCCATTAATTTTTTATTACCCCTTATATCCCTTAGTGATCTGTTTAAGGCTTCAATACCACCTTTATGAGCCATCGTTATTTCGTCCCACACGATTATTTTTGTACTCTTTAAAACTTCAGCAAAATTACTTTGTTTGGAGATGTTGCAAATGGGAGTCTCGGCAGTGATTAAATTGAGTGGTAACTTAAAAGTAGCATGAGCAGTTCGACCACCTTCGAGTAATGTAGCAGCTATGCCGGACGACGCCACAGCCAGGGCAATGCCGTGAGTACTTCTTACTTTCGCCAAAAGTAAATTAATAAGGAAAGTTTTACCAGTTCCACCTGGAGCGTCTAAGAAGAATATTCGACCGTCATTTGCATCTACACTTGTGATAATTTTATTGTAAACTTCCTGTTGCTCGTCATTCAAGGATGCTTCATTTTTTCTCACTGCGTCTTCTAAGGCCACTGTATCGTAACTGGAGGTCTACTCTCTAAGCACGAAACCCGTAGTTTCGGCCGAAATTACGGGCGTTTCCTACTCCCTAGCACCGACGGACGGACGATTAGTTCGAGCCCGAACGAAGAATGAATGACAACTCGATTTGACAGTTGTCCCTACTCCCGATGTGTTTTTGCCCGTCCGAAAAGTTGAGTTTGGCACTTCTTAGGACGGATCGTTATGTCAGTTGATACGACATCAAAATAGTTATCGTGCTGTCGACGAAAGTTTAAGTTTTTTAGAAAATCAATACAATGGCTGCTTTTTTAATGCTTGAAGAAGCTCTACAAGAAGAGCGGAGGCGACGCCCATTCTACTCGCGCCAAAACTTCCGCTTGGCGCTTATTCCTGACATGGGGTTGCAAGGGCTCACACGGGAATTATCTGAAGATATGTCTTGCCTCTTTTGCCTCAACAAGCGACGAAATGGTGTTGATCCAAGAATTAAGGTAGGTAATAGTTTGATCCAAAATTTAAGGACTTAGGCTAACGATATACATTTTGAAGATTCTGAAAATTATTGAATTGTATTACTACTAATCGATCTTATCTATTGTTACTGTTGTTTTTGTATACTTTCAGATACTTGATGCTCTCAATTTTTATGCCCGGGGAATCCATCAAGGTGCAGTGGGCCTTAGCAGTGACAGGACATAATGGGTGTTGGGACAGGCGGAAGATTGTGATAAAGTAAAAAACAAATTTGCACAATAAAAGCATTTTTTTTAACAGAGTATTTTTTCATTTATTTGGCACCAATCGATTTGAAAAAAATATAAATACTTTCAACAATACATTATTACAATCAAAACATATGAGGAGTTCAGATAGAATTCGCAAATAAGGCCAAAAACCTGGGGGTGATAATGGACTCTTACTTATCGTAGACTTCCCAGGTAGCTGAAGTAAGTCGCAAAGTGCACTCCAGAACTACTTGCCTTTGAAGACCAAAACCTCCCTCGCGCAAACTCTCATCCAGCCCATCAAAGACTACGCCGATGCGTGTTATTTGGATGCCACCGAGAAGCTTTTAAATAAACTTGAGCGTTTATAAAATATCTTTATTCGTTTTGTTTTTAACCTCAAAAAGTATGACCGTTTCCAACTTTCGCAATATACTCAGATGGCTCCCAATCCGACTTCGCAGGAACTCTCGAGTATTGTGTCTGCTTTTTAACATCCTTCATAACCCTAAAACACCAGCCTATCTGCGGGAACGCTTTTCATACACCCGTTCCTCTGATGCACCTTGCAGGTCACATCTTAGGAACCTCCTTAAATCCCCTCCCCACGCTACTGACTTCTACTCCTACTCCTTTACTGTACACGCTTTGCGGTTGTGTTATTTATTCTCTTCCGCCTGATATGAGGGACTGCCAAACTGTTGCAGTTTTCAAAAGAAGAGTGAAAGAACTATATATTTCCAACTTGCCATAGTTGCATAAGTATTTATACATATATGATACGTAATATATTGGAGAGGAGCTCGTGGCTACATAATAACTGCTGCTCGGCCCGATCTTTAGGTTAAACTGTGCTTGCCTAGGTTGGTCCGTGGATGGGTGACCACACATTACATACCGAGTTTCCTCCTTACCTCGGAAAGCACGTTAAGCCGTTGGTCCCGGCTGTCATTTGTAGATCTTTGACAGTCGTTACAGGTAGTCAGTGGCCCGAAAGTCTGACAACCAGTCTTACGAAAGGGATTACCCAGAACTAACTGATTTCTGGAGATCAGATAGGCAGTCGCTCCCAGTAAAGTACTGGTATTCAGCTGCATCCGCTTAGACTGGAAGCCGACCCCAACATAGTTGGGAAAAGGCTAGGCAGATGATGATGATTCTTATACATATTGTATGTTATATTTAAACTTGTCATTTCCTTTATGTTTTTATGTATTCTATTTCCTCTTCTTCTTTTACACACTACGTCTACATCTCCTTTTTCTACTCTCCTTTCGCAGGTATGCTGGAAGAGATTTCTTTAGAAATAAGCATCACCTTTGTACCTATTTTTTCTGTTCCTTTCTTCTTCCTATACTTAAATAAACTGTTAAATAAAATAAAACACATACTTCCTTTTATTTATCTATAGTCGTTTTATATTAAACTAAGTTCGTAGTAATAAGTAACTTTCAATAGATCAATCACTTTTATTTTCAGGCATCGAAGATACACTACACAAAATACTCTTAGAAGTACAATAAACTAAAACATATTGAACACTTTTACGAAAAACTATTAACTGTGTTTGGTCGGCCATATAATTATTGCACTGAGTCGAGGTGTCATGTAGACTTCCGCGAATACACGAGACCCTGCAGCCAAAATTCCGTCATAAAAGTCTCGAGATGGTGTTGGACTGTTGGGACCCGCATCACAAAAGATAATCTTGTGGCGCGAACAACCTAACCTGTCCATTCTAAGGGTGAACTTGGTCTTGTTTCTTATATACTCCACGACCTCCTCTGGCGTCGTGATGTGATGTAGATGTGTATGTACAGCTGCGTCGATGGAATAGCGGGATGCAGCAACATGTTCGGACCTGTCAATTCGGAACCGCACTGATTGCGTTTAGGCTTCTTCTTTTCCACACGAATGCCTTCTTCATCAGCTTGTCCTCGGCTTGTTACTGGTGGCAACGAGCTTCGAACTCGCCTGGGCACCACGGTATTGTGGTTGCCGCTGGTGTTTTGCAACTCGTTCTCACTCATAAAATATTGAGGAGTGTGTCTATTTGCGCCCGTGAGTTGCTGCTAGAACGGTTGAGGCCATTTTACCATTTATTACGGAGTTCCCGCGTCGTATTAATAATGCGAATTACGTATATTGTAGCTCCTAATATTTGAATGTATATAATAAAATTGTAAATAAAAAACTGACATTTCATTTGAAACTTGCCGTCAAAAGAAAGAAAAGCAAAGGTAATAACAGGATAAAGCCACAAGTCGGGCAAAAATAGCAAAAATAGTTCAATTCTATAATAATAAAATGTATATTGTTAAAATGAGGTAATTTTTTTAAGAATAACTATAATATTTTTTGTTTAAAAACTTTAAAATCATAAAGTTAGTAAACCGGTAATCGACCAGTAAAATAGCGCAACTCTATCGCCATGCGTCATTCGTTCACGAATATTGTCTATGACTCCGTTCGAAAATCATGAATCCGTAATCAATAGGGAGTAGGGTTTGTCCGTAGTAACGGACTACGGTCGGACGAGCCCGTCCGTCCGTCCGTCCGTCGTTGACGGACTTAGAGAGTAGACCTCCAGGGTCTCCTTCACGTACTCTCTATTTTCAAAATGTATTGATGTTATTGGCTGAGGTAATCCATACTCTTTAAGAGGACGGCCGCCTAATGATAATATGGCATCCTCTAATACCGACAGGCATTTGTTAAATATCAGGTCCGATGAGTGCTCTACATCCACGTCACCTAGCCTTTCCAGTTGTTTTTTAATGTCTTCAGAAAGGTATTCTTTGTATTTTTCCCAAAGACATAAGGGGTCGGAAACCTGGCAGAACAACAAAATGATAGCAAAAAGCTCTCGAATCATTTGCGGTGTTTGACAAAGTGCAGCCTCTTCAAGAGCTGAATCCAAATGCCGATCATCTTCGAGTAGACCTAGAGCCTTGCACGCGGATTGGAAAGTGGGATATAAGTGACAATCTACAGTTTTCAACGCTTCAAATGAAATTGGGCCTCTGATCTCATGTAGGAGCATTCGAAGGTGGTAGCATTCTGTATTGTTTGGATGAACAGTATAAACCCTACCTAGAACGTGTTCTTTTTTGACCCCTGACCATCCTTCAACATTCACTCCTCTCTTCCTTCTCTGGAGGTCTACTCTCTAAGTCCGTCAACGACGGACGGACGGACGGACGGGCTCGTCCGACCGTAGTCCGTTACTACGGACAAACCCTACTCCCTATTGATTACGGATTCATGATTTTCGAACGGAGTCATAGACAATATTCGTGAACGAATGACGCATGGCGATAGAGTTGCGCTATTTTACTGGTCGATTACCGGTTTACTAACTTTATGATTTTAAAGTTTTTAAACAAAAAATATTATAGTTATTCTTAAAAAAATTACCTCATTTTAACAATATACATTTTATTATTATAGAATTGAACTATTTTTGCTATTTTTGCCCGACTTGTGGCTTTATCCTGTTATTACCTTTGCTTTTCTTTCTTTTGACGGCAAGTTTCAAATGAAATGTCAGTTTTTTATTTACAATTTTATTATATACATTCAAATATTAGGAGCTACAATATACGTAATTCGCATTATTAATACGACGCGGGAACTCCGTAATAAATGGTAAAATGGCCTCAACCGTTCTAGCAGCAACTCACGGGCGCAAATAGACACACTCCTCAATATTTTATGAGTGAGAACGAGTTGCAAAACACCAGCGGCAACCACAATACCGTGGTGCCCAGGCGAGTTCGAAGCTCGTTGCCACCAGTAACAAGCCGAGGACAAGCTGATGAAGAAGGCATTCGTGTGGAAAAGAAGAAGCCTAAACGCAATCAGTGCGGTTCCGAATTGACAGGTCCGAACATGTTGCTGCATCCCGCTATTCCATCGACGCAGCTGTACATACACATCTACATCACATCACGACGCCAGAGGAGGTCGTGGAGTATATAAGAAACAAGACCAAGTTCACCCTTAGAATGGACAGGTTAGGTTGTTCGCGCCACAAGATTATCTTTTGTGATGCGGGTCCCAACAGTCCAACACCATCTCGAGACTTTTATGACGGAATTTTGGCTGCAGGGTCTCGTGTATTCGCGGAAGTCTACATGACACCTCGACTCAGTGCAATAATTATATGGCCGACCAAACACAGTTAATAGTTTTTCGTAAAAGTGTTCAATATGTTTTAGTTTATTGTACTTCTAAGAGTATTTTGTGTAGTGTATCTTCGATGCCTGAAAATAAAAGTGATTGATCTATTGAAAGTTACTTATTACTACGAACTTAGTTTAATATAAAACGACTATAGATAAATAAAAGGAAGTATGTGTTTTATTTTATTTAACAGTTTATTTAAGTATAGGAAGAAGAAAGGAACAGAAAAAATAGGTACAAAGGTGATGCTTATTTCTAAAGAAATCTCTTCCAGCATACCTGCGAAAGGAGAGTAGAAAAAGGAGATGTAGACGTAGTGTGTAAAAGAAGAAGAGGAAATAGAATACATAAAAACATAAAGGAAATGACAAGTTTAAATATAACATACAATATGTATAAGAATCATCATCATCTGCCTAGCCTTTTCCCAACTATGTTGGGGTCGGCTTCCAGTCTAAGCGGATGCAGCTGAATACCAGTACTTTACTGGGAGCGACTGCCTATCTGATCTCCAGAAATCAGTTAGTTCTGGGTAATCCCTTTCGTAAGACTGGTTGTCAGACTTTCGGGCCACTGACTACCTGTAACGACTGTCAAAGATCTACAAATGACAGCCGGGACCAACGGCTTAACGTGCTTTCCGAGGTAAGGAGGAAACTCGGTATGTAATGTGTGGTCACCCATCCACGGACCAACCTAGGCAAGCACAGTTTAACCTAAAGATCGGGCCGAGCAGCAGTTATTATGTAGCCACGAGCTCCTCTCCAATATATTACGTATCATATATGTATAAATACTTATGCAACTATGGCAAGTTGGAAATATATAGTTCTTTCACTCTTCTTTTGAAAACTGCAACAGTTTGGCAGTCCCTCATATCAGGCGGAAGAGAATAAATAACACAACCGCAAAGCGTGTACAGTAAAGGAGTAGGAGTAGAAGTCAGTAGCGTGGGGAGGGGATTTAAGGAGGTTCCTAAGATGTGACCTGCAAGGTGCATCAGAGGAACGGGTGTATGAAAAGCGTTCCCGCAGATAGGCTGGTGTTTTAGGGTTATGAAGGATGTTAAAAAGCAGACACAATACTCGAGAGTTCCTGCGAAGTCGGATTGGGAGCCATCTGAGTATATTGCGAAAGTTGGAAACGGTCATACTTTTTGAGGTTAAAAACAAAACGAATAAAGATATTTTATAAACGCTCAAGTTTATTTAAAAGCTTCTCGGTGGCATCCAAATAACACGCATCGGCGTAGTCTTTGATGGGCTGGATGAGAGTTTGCGCGAGGGAGGTTTTGGTCTTCAAAGGCAAGTAGTTCTGGAGTGCACTTTGCGACTTACTTCAGCTACCTGGGAAGTCTACGATAAGTAAGAGTCCATTATCACCCCCAGGTTTTTGGCCTTATTTGCGAATTCTATCTGAACTCCTCATATGTTTTGATTGTAATAATGTATTGTTGAAAGTATTTATATTTTTTTCAAATCGATTGGTGCCAAATAAATGAAAAAATACTCTGTTAAAAAAAATGCTTTTATTGTGCAAATTTGTTTTTTACTTTATCACAATCTTCCGCCTGTCCCAACACCCATTATGTCCTGTCACTGCTAAGGCCCACTGCACCTTGATGGATTCCCCGGGCATAAAAATTGAGAGCATCAAGTATCTGAAAGTATACAAAAACAACAGTAACAATAGATAAGATCGATTAGTAGTAATACAATTCAATAATTTTCAGAATCTTCAAAATGTATATCGTTAGCCTAAGTCCTTAAATTTTGGATCAAACTATTACCTACCTTAATTCTTGGATCAACACCATTTCGTCGCTTGTTGAGGCAAAAGAGGCAAGACATATCTTCAGATAATTCCCGTGTGAGCCCTTGCAACCCCATGTCAGGAATAAGCGCCAAGCGGAAGTTTTGGCGCGAGTAGAATGGGCGTCGCCTCCGCTCTTCTTGTAGAGCTTCTTCAAGCATTAAAAAAGCAGCCATTGTATTGATTTTCTAAAAAACTTAAACTTTCGTCGACAGCACGATAACTATTTTGATGTCGTATCAACTGACATAACGATCCGTCCTAAGAAGTGCCAAACTCAACTTTTCGGACGGGCAAAAACACATCGGGAGTAGGGACAACTGTCAAATCGAGTTGTCATTCATTCTTCGTTCGGGCTCGAACTAATCGTCCGTCCGTCGGTGCTAGGGAGTAGGAAACGCCCGTAATTTCGGCCGAAACTACGGGTTTCGTGCTTAGAGAGTAGACCTCTAGGGACAACTGTCAAATCGAGTTGTCATTCATTCTTCGTTCGGGCTCGAACTAATCGTCCGTCCGTCGGTGCTAGGGAGTAGGAAACGCCCGTAATTTCGGCCGAAACTACGGGTTTCGTGCTTAGAGAGTAGACCTCCAGAAACGATCGCTTGTTCCAAACGTAATACGCAGGGACTTCCGAGTATAGCAATGTTTTTGCAAAGTCATCCACGTTACACAGATCGAAAAAGGAGAGGAGTGTAGTTGTAGGAGGACTACTCAATTTGTCGCACAAGTTCTGCTCATTAAAATAAATTCTCTGTCCATTTTCTAAATGTACAGCAAGGTGCACTACAGGAGGAAAACGCTCATGTATTGGGAATTCCAGGATTCGCCAAACTGCTTCAGCTGAACTTATATATCGACCACTTGCGTAGGTTGTAACTTCATCCTTCCCATCCTTCCCGTTCTCTAAAGTAAACGTAGCCTGATCTGACCCTTTATTAACATATTTGCAAACGTATTTGATTGACTTCACTGAATGGCAATACTCTACGTTCACGTGAGCGTTACATGTTCTTAATAGCACTGGATTATAAGGAACCACCCAACGATTATCTATTGTAACACCCTTAATATTGACAGAGAATCCACCGTCATCCAGAGAACGTCTCCTGTACTGCGGATAACCATCATCACCGGTTTGAGTTTCCTTAATAAGGCCCTTAGGATAACGTTTGCTGCACGAATTATCTTTCATGCATGGAGAATTTCGGTTTAAACTTCCACAGGGGCCATGTATCATATTACTTTTAACAATTTCGTAAAGCTCAGGATCACGATCGGGGTTAGGTATTTCAGCACAAATAATATTGTCAATTTGATCCGGAGTGATGCGATGTTGAAGCCATAAAAGTATATGAATATGCGGAAGACCTCGCTTTTGCCATTCCGTCGAATACATATAGCATCTCACTTCACCGAATATTTTCCCTTTTATCAACAAATCCATGACCTTTTTTACCTTTAATCGAAAGACACGCGAAATAATATCGTATCGATCATGAGATTTTTGTCCTGAAAGTAAGTGCTCATTTATGTCACTCCAGCGTGGGTTACATGTAAAAGTAATAAAAAGGTCGGGACGACCGTAATGTCTAACATAGGTCATGGCGTCTTGCGTTTTTTCGTGCATGTATCTTGGTCCACCAGTAAAAGATGATGGAAGTACTACCATTTGTCCCAGCTGATTTGCTTCAGTATCTTGCCGTCCAATTGCATCTTTTAAATGAATATAATTATCTGCGCGCAATTTGGCTTGATTGTTTTTTATGTAGTTTAGTCTTTCAGTTTCTATTTTTGCGTATTCATCTACCAAATATTGACTAAAAAGAGCGCGATATTTAACCAAAAAGTTATCTTCTCCTTCTCTGATCATTATCTATCTATATATATAAAATTCAAAGTCCTGACTGACTGACAGAGATATCAACGCACAGCCCAAACCGCTGGTCCTAGAGCAATGAAATTTGGAGTGTGTATTCTTTGTGAAGAGTAGGTATCCACTAAGAAAGGGTTTTTCGAAATTCTACCCCTAAGAGGGTAAAATGGGGTGTTGAGTTTTCTATGAAACTTTTTATTCTCGCGGTCGATGGACTTGAAAATTTGTGTACCTACTCTGCAGTTACAATTATGAGAAACGTGTATCAAAGTTTTTCCAAAATCATCCCTCAATATGAAATTCAAAGCCCTGACTGACTGACTGATATATCAACTTACAACCTAAGCTGTTGGTGTTAAAGGCATGAAATTTAAAGGGTGTATTCTTTGTGAAGAGTAGGTATCCACTAAGAAAGGGTTTTTCGAAATTCCACCCCTAAAGGGGAGAAATGGGGTGTTGAATTTTCGGTAAAACTTTTTATTCTCGGGTCGATTGACTTAAAAGTCTACATACTCTTCAGTTAAAACTATGAGAAATGTATATCACAGTTTTTCCAAAATCATCCCCCAATATAAAATTCAAAGTCTTGACTGACTGATATAACAACGCACAGCCCAAACCACTGGCCCTAGAGAAATGAAATTTGGAGGGTGTATTCTTTGTGACGATTAGATATCTAATAAGAAAAGGTTCTTCGAAATTCCACCCCTAAGAGGGTAAATTGGGGTGTTGAATTTTCTGTGAAACTTTTTACTCTCGGGGTCGATTGACTTGAAAGTTTGTGTACATACTCTGCAGTTAAAATTGTGAGAGATGTGTATCACAGTTTTTCCAAAATCATCCCCCAATATAAAATTCAAAGTCCTGGCTGACTGATATATCAACGCAGAGCCCAAACCGCTGGTCCTAGAGAAATGAAATTTGGAGGGCGTATTCTTTGTGAAGAGTAGGTATCCACTATGAAAAGGTTTTTCGAAATTCTACCCCTAAGAGGGTAAAAATGGGTGTTGAGTTTTCTATGAAACTTTTTATTCTCGAGGTCGATTGAATTGAAAATTTGTGTACATACTCTTCAGTTAAGAAGAGATTAATTATGAGAAACGTGTATCACAGTTTTTCCAAAATCATCCCCCAGTATGAAATTCAGTCCTGTTTTTTTTCGGTTTTTTCGTCATGGGTGTCATTTTCGTGGTTTTTGGGGCCGCCAATGACGAAAATGAGGTCAAAATATAAAAATTCAAGACGACGCCCATGAATATTTTAGGTTTTTTCATCATGGGTGTCATTTTCATGGCTTTTGGGGTCGCTGATAACGAAAATGTGGCCAAAATGTAAATCGATGATGGCGCCAGCAAAAAAAATCAGTTATTTCGTCATGAGTGTCATTTTCGTGGTTTTTGGGGTCGCTGATAACGAAAATTATGTCAAAATGAAATTCAGGATGGCGCCGATGAAAATTTTTGGTTTTTCTTCATGAATGTCATTTTCGTGGCTTTTGGGGTCGCTGATAATGAAAATGTGGTCAAAATGAAAATCCAAGATGGTGCGGACGAAAATATTTGGTTTTTTCGTCATGGATGTCATTTTCATGGTTTTCAGGGTCGCTGATATCGAAAATTAGGTCAAAATGGAAATTCTAAATGGCACCAACCATTTTTTTTAGATTTTTCATCAGGGTTATCATTTTCATAGTTTTTGAAGTCACTGATAACGAAAATGCGGTCCAAATAAACATAGGAAAAAAAAACAATTCTCATTTTTTTCTTCGGTTTCCCCTGACTCCTTTTTCACTCTTCGCCACTGGTACCTACCAGTGGCAAAGGGTCCACTTAGAAAGGGTTTTTCGAAATTCCACCCCTTTTTTTTTGTTTTTTTGGAGGGTGGGAAATCATCAAATGACCCCTCCCGCTCTGGGCGGAGCGGAAGGGAGTGTCAGACTCTTACTGACTAAAAACCACCCATGTTCCTTCTTTGGCCCTTTATGTTCCAGGGCCGCGGTATCTCTTTCGAACAGTCCCGCAGCCCTGGCAGGCATCGGCCCTTGCGGGCCCCTCCCGTTTGCTGACATCTCTTTGAGGCGCGCGTGGAACACGAACGCGCCGTCGACACGGCCTGTCGTCATACGACGGACGGACGGCGAGCTAGCCCATTACTCACCGTCCACAGGCCCGCGCCTACGGTGGCCGAGACCCATCACGGCGTGGCCCCGACGCCCGTTGCTTCTCCTCCCGCGGCGGCTGGGACGTGAGGCTCTCTCCCTCTCACGTTCCGCCGCCTCCTTCGCTAGCATGACTGCTTCGCAGGAGGAGGCGACGGCTTTCCATTCCCTCTCGCCCCGGACCATGGCTTGAACCAGGGCCGGACGCGAGAGGTCGTCGCCGCCAATCGCCGCTACGAGGACACGGCGGTGCTCCGCCCAAGCGGAGCAGACCTCCACGGTGTGCTCCACCGTGTCCTCCGGGCGATCCTCGCTATGATAGCACCGAAATTCCACCCCTAAGAGGACAAAATGGGGTGCTGAGTTTTCTGTGAAACTTTCTATTCTAGGTGTCGATAGACTTGAAAGTCTACATACTCTACTTACAGTTTTTCCAAAATCATCCCGCAATATAAAATCAAAGTCCTGACTGACTGACTGATATATCAACCACTGGTCTTAATGACATGAAATTTGAAGGATGTATTCTTTGTTTTATAATGGGGGTTGAATTTTCTGTGAAACTTAATATTCTCTGGGTCGGTTGACTCAAAACTTAATGTACACATCACTCTTCAATTAAAATTATGAGACACGTGTATCACAGTTTTTGATATAACACGATGTAGTTTAGAAATATTTTTATTTTCATTTTTTAATTTACGACCCAAAAGTGGCTCCCCTGTTTAAAATTAATTTATACATCCGTCTTTGAATCAATGACTTACATATATGTACCAAATTTCAACTCCATCGGTCCGGTAGTTTCAGAGTAAATTGGCTGTGACAGACGGACAGGCAGACAGACAGACACGCGAGTGATCCTATAAGGGTTCCGTTTTTCCCTTTGAGGTGCGGAACCCTAAATACTAATATTACATAATTATACTATTTATTAATGCGAAAGTTTGGATGAATGGATCTTTGTTACTCAATCACGCCAGAACGGCTGATCAGATCTGGATGAAACTTGGCACAGAGATAGATTATAGTCTGATACAAATAGATGTAGATTACTTATTATCCCAGAAGTAGGCAAGATCCCGTGGGCAATTCCCGAACTGCACGCGAGCGAAGCCGCGGGCAAAAGCTAGTTCTGTATGAATAAAAACTCACAGCAGAGACTGTTTTTTTCAAGGGCAACTTAGTTGTGGGATCGCATTGTGGTATGTTGATTGTATAGCCATCATCCCCCCAGCAAAACATCAACGGGTACTGTAGCGCGTCATAAGCTCGATGTATCTCACTGATACGCTGAAGTGAGTTATTTCGGCTTTCGAGGATGATGTCTCTTCGGTCAAAATGCTGATCTACCAATACAACAGCCACTTCATTTGCCGTTGGTGCATTAAATCTGCCTCTGTGTTCTCTTTGTGGTTTTTTATCTGCATGTATTACGACCTTGAATGACTCTGAAGGCGATATTTTATCAATGGCTGTTTTTAGATCTTTTATGTATGGGTTCACCTCATGTAACATAAGCTGCAATTGTTTGATTAAATTTGGTCTCAACTCAGGAAATTTAGAACATCGAATATTAGCTTCTCTATCATCTTCACCGACGAAATAAATTTGCAGAAACTGTGCATCCTGCCCGGGTTCCGGTAATATACTTCCAATTAAATGATAGACTTGTCCTTGAACTTTAAAAGTTGGTGAAAAACCGCCTTCTTTTATTTGTTTTCCACCAAAGGAAGTCATTTGAAAACAGGCATTATATTTTCGGATATTATCGATGAAGTGTACATGATTTGGGTGTAAATCATTAACCAGACTGTAAAGTGGTTCAGGCAGTTGTTTAAACGGCTCAAGTTGTACTTTACCGGCGCTACAACACATGCCAGGTGTCTCATCTTTCCACTTCAAGGCGTTACACCACTGACACTTGTACTTCATAGAACCTAAGACTACACTGCTATCAGTTCCATAAGCAATATCTGAGTCATACGCCAAACCCGAAAGCAACTTGCTTCTCCATACACGTTGAATTGTATTTTCTCTATACCGTGACTGAATCACTCTATGCACATCGGTATTCCTGGCCTGATATAGTGCAGCAGATTGCCTATGTTTTTCAGGGTGTGCAGCCTGGTAGGTGGCGACAGATTGCCTATGTTTTTCAGGGTGTGCAACCTGGTAGGTGGCGACAGATTGCCTATGTTTTTCAGGGTGTGCAGCCTGGTAGGTGGCGACAGATTGCCTATGTTTTTCAGGGTGTGCAGCCTGGTAGGTGGCGATAGCTTGCCTCTGTTTTTCAGGGTTATTTTTCTTATATTCAGACACAGCTTTACGGTGGGATTCAGGTAGAGTCTGTCCATATTTTTTTTGTGCCTTTTTTATCTGTTTTTTTCGTGTGTAATTAGTAAACCTAGCCCTACGTTTGTTTATCTTTTTTTCTATTAATGTCACAGACTCAGATTGGGACAATAAACTTCTTATTAAAATTTCATCATAATTTATTGAAGATACCATAGGTGAATGTTCACGCTCTAAAACAGGTACCTCCTGACAACCCTTATCAACTTTAAGTTGCGAAGGTGTATCAATTCCAAAATCATGTTCTTCTACAGCTACCTCCATACGACGCCAAGTAATTTTCTGTGCTGATATGGGAAGATAGGCATCAAAATGCCCACTGGACAAATCTTGGCTGAATCGTAATCGCCTTACCGGATAGTCGTTAGATCCAGATTCCGTATACATATATGAGACCGTTTCTATAAACTTCAAACTTAAATGGGAATATTAATCCTGCTGCTATTAACTCACAAAATCCGCCATATGTAGCATTTTTCATCATATCAGCAAAATATTCGTCAGGTGTTACGTAGTTATCACCATTCCTGTCGTGGGTCATAATTGAAAACTTGCTCCAGTCATTAACCACATATCTGACAATTTCTGAACGCACTTCCATCGCTCTATCTTGTGTCCCGTACATTAAATAAGAGAGAGCACGAAACAAACATGCACCGTCACCAACAATAGGGACGACAGTACATTCTTCAACTTCTCCATTAATGTTCAAATTTTCTTTAGCCATTTTAAAAAAGTCTAACCGACAAAACCTATACTTAAACCAAACGAAAACAAAACAAATGCCAAATACAAAGCAGAGTCTATAACCAAAACTACTAAACCGAAACAAAGCAAATTCAATCCAAAATATGCCAAGAAAAGAACAACCAAAATCGTCAAATATTATCCGCTAGAAATATTTAGGTATAGTATGTACTATTAGGTACGGCGGCCACTCATCATCGGGTATATATGTACTCAGTGAAAACACAACGATAGCGCGTTTTTAAATGCTTTAACGCCATCTATTGTCAACATTTAGAACTAAAAATTATTTTGTTCGTCTTAATTTATTTGTTCCATTAGGTACTGATAGGTTCAAACTAATTCATTTACATCCTCCATCATCCCTTATTTTATCCCCATGGGGGTTGAATTTATAAAAATCCTATTTAAGCGGACGTCTTCATCATAGCAGCTCCAATCTTTAATTTCAGTTCAATAAGAAGATTTATTAAAACTTTCATCCCCTATTTTATCCCGTTGGAGGTAGAATTGATCAAAATCCTTTCTTAGCGGATGCCTACGTCATAGTAGCTTTATGCATGCAAAGTCTCAGCCCGATCGCTTTAAAATTGACAAAGTTTCATACAAACTTTCATCCCCTATTTTATCCCCTTGGGGGTAGAATTGATCAAAATCCTTTCTTAGCGGATGCCTACGTCATAACGTCTACCTGCATGCCAAATTTCAGCTCGATCGGTTTGAAATTGACAAAGTTTCATACAAACTTTCATCCCATATTTTATCCCGTTGGGGGTAGAATTGATCAAAATCCTTTCTTAGCGGATGCCTACGTTGTAACATCTACCTGCATGCCAAATTTCAGCCCGATCGGTTTAAAATTGACAAAGTTTCATACAAACTTTCATCCCCTATTTTATCCCGTTGGGGGTAGAATTGATCAAAATCCTTTCTTAGCGGATGCCTACGTTGTAACATCTACCTGCATGCCAAATTTCAGCCCGATCCGTCCAGTGGTTTGGTCTGTGCGCTGATAGATCACTATGTCAGTCAGTCAGTCAGTCACCTTTGAGTTTTATATATTTAGAAGATAATCATACCCAGGATGAAAAGTAGCCCATAATGTCCTTTAATATTTTCTGGCTATCTTTCTCTAACGAACCCAAGACACGCACCTCTGATTTTTAGGATTCATGTTTTATTGTGGAGGGGCTCGTGGCAAAATAATAACTGCCGCTCAGATCGATCTTTAGGTTAAGCCGTGCTTGCCTAGGTTGGTCTGTGGATGGGTGACCACCCATTACATACCGAGTTTCCTCCGTGCCTCGGTAAACACGCTAAGCCGTTGGTCCCGGCTGTCATTTGTAGATCTTTGACAGTCGTTACAGGTAGTCAGTGCCCCAAAAAGTCTGACAACCAGTCTTACCAAGGGGTATAGTATTACCCAGTACTAACTGGTTTGTGGAGGTCAAATAGGCAGTCTCTCCATGTAAAATACTGGTATTCAGGTCCATCCGGTTAGACTGGAAGCGACCCCAACAAAGAAAAGGCTAGGCAGATGATGTTTTATTGTATAATTATCACTTGTTTCAGTGAAGAAACATCGTGAGGAAACCAGCGTGCTTGAGAGATATTTCTCGACGGCATATAAAGCCAAGTGAGAGCCCCATGGGCAGTATAAAAACTCTGACACCAGGTCAGGCACTAACCACACGATAAAGAAAGAAGATGGCGCAGTTCTGAGCTAAATTTAGGCAAAAAAACATAACAGACGACGTTACTTACGCATTTATAATATTATACATAGTGGATATTGATGATTCTGATGAATCCTGGAACCACTTACTTACTAATGAAGATCACGACATTCATTTATAATCATAGCCTGCTTTATATCAATGCAATAAAAAACGTTCTCTGATATTTTTATGTGGTGGCAGCAAGGTAGCAGTAGGTACATCTACCGTTACTAATTTTGGCAGTTACAGCCACCAGCCAACCACCTTTTTTTTTTTTTGAGGGTGGGAAATCATCAAATGACCCCTCCCGCAAGGGAGTGTCAGACTCTTACTGCCGCAAGCACCCAACTCGCAGCCAACCACCTAACACGTAGTTGCCATCATGGTTGCCACCCATAAGGTCCACTCATCATTCAATCGCCGCTTTGACATCCCCATTCTAATTGGTCTCCTTTTCTCACTGGCGTGGCGTTAGGGATGCTACACACACATACGGCTCGGCGGTACACGTCATTCGGTAAAAAATAAGGTACGTTCGGGAAAAAGTTTGTAACACCGAGGCGTCCCTGGCTCATCATGAACGATCAATTTTTCTACTTCAACGTACAATCCTCAAAAGCACGTGCTCTTGACTCGAAGTTGCGGAACCCAGCCCTTTAATAATAATACGAGACTAGTACTGTCCCACTGCTGGGCAACAGCCTCTTCTACTAGAAAGAAGCCACGAGCATTGATCAACACGCTTGCTCGAGACGGGTTGCCTTACGATTAGTCAAGAACTTACGATGTTCACCGATGTCATTCATACAATACAATAAATAGCTCGAATTGTGCCGAGCCGGTCCGAACATAATTCTGCGATAGTAGATGCCGATCGAGGCCTACCGATCGGCACGAGCCGAGTGACAGCCGAATAGTGCTTTGTTTTTCAACAAATACTGCCGAATCGAATATGCACAGCCGAAGTTTTGCGAAGCAGCCCTAATATTATGTTTCTACTAAACATTTATAAGTTGAAAACGTTTTAAAAGCCTTGACGAATGTCACACTTCAGCGACAATACAATTGTCTGTCCCAAACACCTTTGTTACAAAGATGTGGTATTTTACATAACTATTTCGAAAACTTTGTCAACACTGCATTTGATAGTCAACTTTGGGAATAGGATATCAGAGTTGAATGTTGATTGGGTTTAAGATGGAGTATGATATTGTGAAGTATGAAAGGACCATCTACTAAGATTTCATGTTATGGGTCGTACTAAAGTGTTAAGCGGTATAGCTGCAGATTATTGTAAGGGGCCGAGGTGATGTCAAACTTGTGATTGCGCCATCATAGCTAACTAGCTAGTTTGTAAGGACTGCAGCAGTGCAGCTTTGCCAGAGTTGTTGTACTAAGATAATAGCAGGCATTGTGGCTACTATGGAGTAATCTTCGGCCTCTAAGTAGCAAAGGTTTACGTTAAGATTAATAATATAATATAGAACTTCGTTATGTACACATAAGTATGCATTTCTGTTTTTCAGATGTAGAGCTCTGGGTATAATACGAAGGCCCCTGCTTGACGACTATGGAGAAGAGCATCAATGTTACCATCGATACTTATGTTAAAATTGCGACTGTAACTTTGTCTGGTGGTCGGTCTATGACCAGGCTCTGAACGGATTGGATGTTTGGAACACAAATGTAGATGACCTGGATTAGACATAGCATACTTTAGTCCTGGAAATATGAAATACATAGAATAACATCACGCCTCTAAACCCCGAAGGGTTAGGCAGAGGTGTACCCAATAGTACACCCACAGTCGCCAGTTACGTTTAAGTCCCATGTCACAAATTCAGACTCCGTGGCTGCGAGAAATTTCACAAAAAAATCCTGATGGAAAAACCCAATAACGTTTTGCCCGGGAATCGAGCCCAGAACCTCATGCTCAGCAGTCGCGCTTGTGATCACTACACCAACGAGGCATTATACCCGTGGTATAATTTCCGCCTTCAGTGCGGGCGGTGCCGTGGGCAATAGCTGATGGTTGATAAGTGACAGAGTCAAGAATTCATGATGTATCAAACAAGCTCCCGGGCGGAGCCTACACCGCCAGGCCATGCATTATGCAGTGTGACACTTCGTCACATTGTCACGGCGCCAGCACCAGCCAACATGCCACCACTCCCACTTCTAACACAGGGCTGCCACGAAACAGAACTGATTTATGATCTTAATTTGCTAATATTATAATTAACACTAGAAACGGGATATTTACCATGTCCACTGTGTTAATTATAATGTTAGTGACCATGACAGTTTAAAAACTTCATTTGCTAATATTATTAATGAAGAAATTTGTTACGTTTTTCGCAAAAGGTCAGTGTCAGGTTGTATGTTGATTAAAATATGATTAACGATCGTAACCAATATGGCTTTTCAGGATTATTGCAATCATTAAAGTCATCAATACAGCCCTCAAAATTGTTTCAACAATACAGCAATTTACTTCATGCTGCATTGTTGTATGCCTAATGAAAAAGAAGAGGTATAACTTGCCTTAGTTGTCCATTAAACCACAGTAATAAATTACAAATACCCAAGTGACTTTAAGAATAAAGCAAACTTCAAAATCAGGCTGTGTTCTGGGCGCTGCACTATAATGTTCTCCCTCATCTCACAAGCGCGAACCTTGAAGAGAATAGAACAGATTACCATAAAAGTGCGGGTGGCATAGCCCCCGCCCCCCTCAACAGAACCGCGGCGGCCATGACACCATTAGAATTACAAAACAAGGTATTGTGAACGGGAGCAGAGCAGGCGTACCGCACGGTTACAATACAGGTTTGAAACCTCGACGTCAACGTTGGTGATGACATGATTGGTCTGTGTGATACCTTTTAAGATTTGATCTGACCGATTTTGTTAGTCATTATGCGGGTTTAGGCGATTTGTGGTAAGTAGAGGAACCTTTGGACTCAGTACTAACTGGGTTGTGGAGGTCAGATAACCAGTCGCTCCATGTATAATACTGGTATTCAGCTTCATCTGGTTAGACTGGAAGCCGACCCTAAAATAGTTGGGAAAGGGCTAGGTAGATGATGACAGGAACTTTTGGAGCTACGCCAATGCGCCCCTATCAATACTAGCGACTTTAAACAGGAGTGCCAACATATCAACGCAGAATTGGCTTCAGCCGGTCAAGAAGTCTTTTCTCTACTTTCGGTACAGACAACGCGTCTCGATTGCATGGACATTGGACAGAAAAGTTTGTGGAACCGGCTTCAAAATAAACTTTATAGCTATACGGACTTGTGCATAAAGATTTTCGGAGACAGACATCAAAGACCATGTAGGTAGTCCATTAAAATGAAAAAAATTTAAACATCTCATATACATAAAAACAGTTAATGACAACACAAGCTGATGCTACAACAAACATAAAAATACATTAATGATCACATTAAAAAACGCAACAAGAACTTGTAATTAGTTTCACATTCATTGCTGCAAAAAGATGAAAACAGTTTGAATACAAGTCACAAACAACATCAGCAGACATTGTCTAGAGAAGTTGCTTTCAACAACCAAAAAGGGATATCTCAAAAAAATCGAAAATTCTGTCTTTGTTTTCATTTCTCTCCTTAGTATATGTGGCATTAGATGAACTTATCAAAATAACTGAATCTTTATTGGGAATATGAAAAAATACACTAAGAAAAATATGCATAGGTTTTTTTCATTTACGTACTGAAATTGAGGAATGGACTACCATTTTCACATGTTCTACTTTCTTTATCTGATCAATCAAACCCAGCAAATACCAATGTTGCGTTCTGAAACTATCATCCCGCACAGAGCAAGCGTGACATTACAGAAAAAACAAAATGTTTTCTCAAAGCACAAATGTTTTGGGTTACTGTTTTTTACTCACTGAGGCAAAGTAGTGATAAATAAAGCGCGGTCGACTCTTACGCAGCGGGGGGCGGAGTTAACACCTACTCGCGCTCCGGGGCGCTCAGCGAGAGGAGCAATAAAATGGAAAGAAACGCCGCGTGCGTGCGACAGCTTATCAAACTGATATCACTGACTGTTATACACTGTTTTGTTTAATTTTGGCAACTAAATATTTACAAAAAATAAAAACAATTTATATAAAATAAACTAACTTACTAAACCAAAAATAGGACGCTTAGACATCAAAGTTCCCTTCCTCATCACTATCATCCGGAAACATGCCCAGAAGGACTGGCAGCATTGCCACGTTGAATGGCAATGTTAATTCTTTGGCTAAAGAAGGAGCCTTGGTCACGCGAAGCGTCGACCAATCGGCGAGAGTTAGCAGTTTTTTTTTTGTGGTAAATATTTACTACTAATTATTTTGAAACAAGAACACAAATAAATGTTAATGTGCAAAACTGCAAAAAAAAAATTACTAGTATATTTGATGTCGGGTGATGAAAAAGCCACTCTAAAGCATTTCGTATTTCTACAACGATGATTGAGTTAGGTTATTCGGTAATTAAATACATTTTTGATTTCTCCATCATTGGTATATTTTTCTTACCCTAGCTTGGTTTTCTGATCCACTGACTGACTTTCTATGAAGAGTGCACATCAAGCTACTACAATCTGTCATATTTCTTAAATAGATTTTCAACTTTATCGCTAAAGCATTACGTTTAAGGTTGATTGGGAAATTTTGACAGTTTCGGGTAGCTCGATGTGCTGGCGGCTGTACCAAGCTATGAAATGAACGCGTGTATTTGTTTATTTGCCAAAATGTGAATCTTGAATTCAACTGACAAATGTCTCAAAGAAGATAAAAGCATGCAAAAAGCACTTTTTTAAGCTATTTGTATTACTTACTTGATGCAAAAACATTTGTAGATTGGACGGTTCAAAACCTTGGTACTCGAATGAAGTAACACGTTACATGCAAGCGCAACATAATTATGTATGTCCACAAATGTCGTGTAAGTAATAACAGAAAATAGCTGCATTTTGCACAATTATGGCGCCACCGCCAGGCCTACAACATTCAACGCAAATAACGCAATAGATGCCTTGTCTCAACAAACAATAATTGTCACCTCAAGTAATTGTGCAAAAACTTGGGAGAATGGAGACGATGACACATGTTAAACTGTGGGTTCTGTACAGTTTATATAACACTAGAAATTTTGATGAGTATGTGTGAGAAAAAAAGTAACCTATTCAAATAAGCCTATAAATTTCATACAGATTCGATCTGCCGTTCTGGCGTGATTGAGTAACAAACATCCATCCATCCAAATTTACAATAGAAGTAAGATCAAGTTTATTGAGACAATAGTCAAACCGATAAGGATCAATTTGCGGTTTTTCTGAGCCTGGAGGACTGACAGCCAGAGTTCTAAGAAGTCTTCTGTAATGGGTCCTAGTTTAAAGACTTTAAAGACAGAGAAGTGGCACCAGCTTCAAAGTGTGTCGTTTATCGTCATAAGTTTTCGGTGGCTCATTACAAAATCCAATAAGAACATTTCGACTTTCCCTTCATCATAATCGAATGTCTCTTTGTCGAGGCAGTTCCATTCTGATCGCCAGCTGCAGCAACTGTTGCACCACAGTGCCTGTAACTATCCGTCTGACGCTGTAACCTGATGCCGCAGGCCGACATGGTGCCTGCGAAACCGACACAAATTTTAGTTTGTTCAATAATAACGTAATAATTTACCTTTGTGCAATGATTGTCGTGGCTTTTATTTTCTCCTTTGGAGGGATAAAATTAATTCACCTACTTCTGAGGAGTGTGGCGCTGTGGAAGATGCCATACTAAGTATCTATTGACGGAATGTGTCAGATTTCAGTCTGCAAGAGAAGATTTACTTGTACGACGTTTGTATGTTTCATCATATTTTGTCGACAGGTGTACTCCGGAGTTAGGTGTACTCCGGAGATGCCTATAGTTAAATAAAGTTTGTGTTGTTACGTTTTACGTTATAAGGTCCGATGGGACTGGCATGTACCCATTTTGTTTACAACTTTTCTCTTCGTTAGGGAACCCTAAAGACAAGTGAACAATAGTAAAGTAAGACCACTTGTAACGGATAGTCGATGACGTAGTTTTTGCACTTCGTTATTGATGCAAAAACTATCCGCAAAAGGTTTACTTGTCAAACTACTCTTGTACCCCCCCGGGTCGGGCGGAGGCGAGCTTCCAGTGGAAAGTGGATGTACATCCACATTTCACTGTAAACTCGATATACATCCACAGTTCGCCGGTTATATGGAGGCGAGTCTATTGCAATCAATAGGGCATAAATCCAAACTCCGGGTTGCTTCTGAGAAATTCCTGATGGGAAAACCCTCACCCATTGCGCAACCAGGGCGTCGAACCCAGCACCTTATGCTCAGCAGTAATGTGCAACCACTAGACCAACGGGGCAGTAAAATATATATAATCTTATTCGTATGAAAATTTTTTGTTCTCTACAGTACTTGTAAGTCTAGTTTTTATTTTCAAACAAAAATAACCTAATTGCTATATTTTTTCTAGTGGCGCTGTCTTTGTAAGTGCAATGTAGGTAATTACTTTGTGTCCCCTGAGGCTAGAGCGTGGTCTTCAAGACCTGTGCCTGGAGGGGCCTGTCCAAAGTGAAAGTTCGACCGTTGAACGTCAAGACAAAAAATAGGAACTTGTTTTTAGACTCACAGTAGACCAGAAAAACGTGTTGCTAATACACATGAATGAAAACTGTTTCTTGGCGAAGGTAGATGACATCGGTGTCTCAGTGACCCAAGACCGCGAGATCTATCGAACTTTAGTTAAGCGTTAAACCTGTCACATAACTGTCAAACTACAGTTCAAAGATATGACGAAGGACTGGCGTTTTGAGGGACTGTTTCTTGTACATTTTATAACGTTCAAAAAGTTCTGGTTATCAGCCTGCCTTATTTGAATTTTGATTGATTGATTTCAGAAATGGAAATAACCATGCCTGTGTCAAAACACGTGGTCAGTAAGGTTTATAAATCTCGGTCTAAGAGATTGTTACCTAGTGTCTACTGGTCTTGTGTGTGCAATACCGCGTTGCACGCACATCTTTAACTACTTATTGCGAAAGACAACATAACTGGCACGGCTAGGATCTAAGATATCTAATAGCTCAGCAATTTCACTTAAACATTACACAAAATGTATTATACAGGGTGGGAGGAACATCGACGCAGAACGGGTATCAGGTATTCAGTACATCATTCTGAACCACATAAAAAAATTTCATCGGCAATTTAAAAAAAATACAGCTGTTCCATATATTTTGACCGTGAAGGTAGGTGTTGCACTTTTCTAGGAAATATCAGTTTTTTTTTTATATTGCCAATGAAATATTTCTATGCGTTTCTTTCATTTACGCGTCGGCCCCCCCTTACACCCTGATTGATGAATACAGAGTAGAAGGGGGCTATCGACGCACAACGATCATAATAATAATTATTATAAATTATAATGCAAAACTAACTTTGTCTGTCTACGTACGGCTGAATTTAGATTTCTACACTTCTCATCAAAAAAATCGAAACACCTCGCAGTTTATGATTTGATAAGGATTATCAGAAAAATGTGTATATTTAGGAATAAATGTAAAATGTCATTTAATAGTGAGTAGTATGAGGTTTTTAAATCCTAATGTTATTGTTCTAAATTCAAATTAAGTCTTCATAGGTTTCGTATTTTGTATAATGAGTAATTTTTACCCTGTATGGAATATGAAGGAAATGGGTAAAACAACACGCGTAAATGAAAAAAAAATGTAAGAAACGTTTATTTAATAACTTGTATTCCCTCCGCGAGCTCTTATTACTGCTTCCATACGGTTCTTCATCGATCGGATGAGAGTCACGATCACATGTTGTGGTATATTATCCCATTCCTCTTGGATTGCATTTTGCAGCTGGCTAAGTGTTTCTGGGGCTGGATCTCTTGCTCGAATTCGTCTCTTTAATTCATCCCATAGATGTTCAATGGGATTCATGTCCGGGCTTCTTGCTGGCCATACCATAATGGAGATACCGACTTCGGTAAGATAATCTCGTACGACGCCCGCGGTGTGAGCTCTAGCATTGTCGTGCATGAATATGAAGTCGTTGCCAATAAAATGTGCATAGGGCATCACATGAGGTTCAAGACACTGTTCGATGTACCGATGAGAGTTTAGTGCAGGCAGCCGTGGCCCAGACTTAAAGGCAAGTTCTGTCTTACCGTCGGCGCTGATTCCTCCCCAAACCGTCCACGAACCGCCACCATAGCTGACCTTTTCTTCAATGCAGCATTGTGCAAAGCGTTCTCCATCTCTTCTGTAGAACTTGTTCCTTCCGTCGTTACCATACAGCATAATTTTACACTCATCAGAAAACAGTACTTTGCTCCACTGAAGGTATGACCAAGTTAGGTGCTCGCGTGCAAAGTTAAGGCGCGCTCTTCGATGGTCTGCAGTTAATTTCGGCCCATTCGCTGGCTTATGCGGTGCCAATCCGCGTTCCTTCAACCTTCTTCTTATTGTAGAGTCACTTACAGCTACTCTTCGTACAACGCGAAGCTGCTGCTGCAGTTGAAAAGCGTTAAGGCGTCGATTTCGTAAAGAAGTTGTTACAATAAATCGATTATCTCGCTCAGAAGTGACCCGATTCCTGCCAGATCCTGAACGGCGCGCGAACGAACCAGTCTCCCGATAGCGTTTGTAGACTCTATGAACAGATGATAAGCTTAGATGCAATCTTGCAGCCACAACACGCTGACTAAGTCCAGAATCCAGCAATGCCACCACTTGGGCGGCTTCTGCGGGCGAAGTATCCATATGTTTTAGAAAAAAAAGTTTTTTCAGACGTCCCAAAGTCACAGTAAATGAAATAAGAAACAAAAAGTTTAAAGACAAGCGCTAATTTTTAGTTTTTAAACGAGAAACGTACTCCAACCCTAAATACACATTTGTCTCAAAACAGTGATTAATTTCATTTATAGGATAAACAAATGAAATTCTAATTTCGAATTTTGATTTTTTTCTTCTTACTGTAATGACCAAACTGCCAGCTACACAATAATGTTTTTTTTTTCATGGAATTAATTCTCTTTTGTAAAAAATTAGGACAAAAACAATAAAAACGAAAGTGTTTCGTTTTTTTTTGATGAGAAGTGTATTAATTCGGCCCACGGACAGACCTGGGTTAGGGGTGTAGAATACTTTTTACCACTGTAGTATGTCATCGTTGGAAATTATTCGACGTTCACATGGGCGAAACCGCAGGCAGAACCTTATACTCTATAGTAGATATAATTATTATAAAGTGAAGCACCCACCGTCTCAAATTTTCAGCTTGTGATGTGATGTACGGCATACAGCGGTCAGTTTTTCTGCGCGGGAGTCGGTCCAGCGTGCGTTCGTCATAGTTTTTACGTCAGCGCTTCGACGCCGGCATTCCGCTCAAATTATACCGACCGTGTGTGCTGACCATGAGTTTGGAGGTATTGACGACATTTATGGATTTACCAGTCTTACCGAGGGGAACCGTGAGAGGGCTGGCTAAATAATCACTCTGCCAGGTTAAGCAACACATACCGAGGAAGGTATGTGAACATTACAAACCAAGACCCCCTCCCTCCTTCGCGTCTCGGATAACATGATAAACCGCTGCTTCCAGTTGTCTTTTACAGATCAATGACAGTCGATACGTCTGACAACCAATTTTTTCAAGAGGTATTTGCACTTCCACAACTTATCCAGCAACTGCAGTGGCTCCATGTAAAATAAAAAAAATAAAAAGAGAAAAAGAGGTTTTAATCTGTCTTCTCATTAAAAAGCTTTCTATTCACATTCAGTACTGTAGTAGTAATTAATTTTGTAAAGTACCTACTTACATTCTGATAGATAATAATATAATCACTCGGCATTTTATATTGGCAGCTGTAATGTTCCAGCTGGCACTTACATTACAATATTTAAAATTAATTCGAATAAATCAGGTTCGTTAAGAAACTATGTAGTATGGTACTATCTCGGTTAAAAAGTCATGAAAATTCGTTTAATTTCAGGGTTTTCAAATGCAGGACCGCTCGTGGAGTATACAGCGATCAAGAGTGGTCTTTATGCATGCATCAATCTTTAAAAAGCAGTATCTATTATTTAAAATCTGTCTTACTACACCATAGGCACGACACTCACTCCAAAAGTCTCCACAATTCTGCTGTCATGGCCACCACACCCCGTTCCGTCCTCACTTTTTGTCGTCCATGGCAAATTCACTTAATTGTGTCTGCGACCCCATGACACTCCAGTCTCGCGGTAATTGCGGGCAGACCTCGCAAAGGCCTGTTTGGCCTCTCCCCGACGAACCAGGCCTTTCGGCTAATGGAGGCGAAATAGCCGCAGAATGTTTGACAATCGAACTTTTTATTGGTACGTGTTTAATTGTTAAATAATTATGGAGTGTTATTAGGAGTCTTGTGTATTTTTTTTGGGAGTAGCGATGTTGTGTTGTGAAAATTTTGTGAATTGGCTTTCGTTGTTGGTTATTTGGTCGAAGGAGGGCTACTTTATGCCCATACTATACCGTCCTTTTTTGGACACCCGCAATATTTTTTGTCGGTCAACAGATACTTAGTGTTACCAGCAGTAGATTTTACGTAATGATAAGATGCTTTCTCCTACTTTGCAGAGCCGCACAGAGTCAACAAAAATCATATCTCTACCACCTCTTCTTCTTTTTCGTGTGGTGTGCCGGATGTCAGAGTTTTTATGCCGCCCATGGCCTCTGACTTGGCGTTACATGCCGTCGAGAAATATCTCTCAGGCATGCTGGTTTGGTTTCCTCAAGGAAAACATCTGTTTTCCTTCATCGAAGCAAGTGATCATTTATTATACAATACGCACATGAATCCAAAAAATCAGACGTGCGTGTCTCGGGTTCGAACTCCAGACCTGTCTGACGGTCACACCACGCTATCACTGCTTAACCGGACTTGTGGAATTCTGTAAATATGTTTAGTCCTTGAAAATTCGGTTCCCAGGGGTTTTAAAAGTATTTTTTTACGTCATTCCCCCTTAAATACAACTAACAACCCCTAGCTACGGTTCCAGTCAGTTACTCTTAGTAAAGACAGCAATTGTCGGGAACGTAGTTATAGTAACGTAATAGTAAAAACAAACCATGGTATACGTCATACATAAACGGCTCAACGACTCGACGCAGGCGCAGCTGCTACATTTGTGTGAAAACTTGCAAAAAGATCGTTAACTTTCAATTATATCCGTTTTGCGTTAAATATGAATGTGTCATCATGACTTCTGTCGTTCATTGCTCTTAATGTATTGCAAAAACTATTCAATAAGATAATGTGTTGAGGTTTTGAAAACTACAACTATAGTGCAAACTCCGTTATTTAAGTAATTGATGACAAACAAAATAATGAATGTGGTCACTGTTATTATTTAAAATTTAGTTGCAGATGACTAAATTGGTACCCTGTAATCATCATCTGCATCTACCAAGAGGGAGATTCTAACCATCATACTGAATTTCTTCCGCTATGAGACTCATATCTATACTTTATTATATATATAACTAGCTGTGCCCGGCATGCGTTGCAATGCATGTTTTCCTACCTACTACTTTCACTACCCTACCTACCCTACCTACCCTATGTATTTAATAATATATAATATTATATTAATATTATAAAGCTGAAGAGTTTGTTTGTTTGTTTGTTTGCTTGAACGCGCTAATCTCAGGAACTGCTGGTTCGAATTGAAAAAATCTTTTTGTGTTGGATAGTCCATTTATCGAGGAAGGCTATATAACATTACGCTATGACCCTTAGGAGCCGCGCAGCGTGTGACACCGCGGGGAACAGCTAGTCCGAAATAAGACAACATGGTAGGATTAATGACACGATAGGGATACTCAACAGTGGACCGAACGAGGCTGATAATAATAATGATGATACAAGTTAACGAAATCTTTGACAGTCGTTACAGGTAGTCAGTGGCCCGAAAGTCTGACAACCAGTCTTACCAAGGGATATCGTATTACCCAGCACTAACTGGGCTGTGGAGGTCAGATACGCAGTCGCTCCATGTAAAATACTGGTATTCAGCTGCAACAGGTTAAACTGGGAGCTGACCCCAACATAGTTGGGAAAAGGCTAGGCAGATGATGATGACAAGTTAACGAAAGATAACTAATCAACACTTTTCTTTTTCTCATTAATTTAATTTCTCAGTAACCCTGTTGATGCGCAATAGGCTCGTCTCTATTACATAGGTACATGGAACTTAAACATAACTGGCGAAATGTGGATGTAGGTACTATTATGTCTACCTAACCCTCTAGGGAAATCAGGCGTGATGTTATATTATGTAGGAACATTGTACAAAAACATCAATCATTCACAGATACATCGTCAAGGACTTCCTGGCTAAAGAATATACCACTGACGTAATACGTACATTACGTACGCCATATAAGACTTACCCTATCAATAAGCAATCAATACACAGCACGTTTGCCATTGTCACCTACACTTCACACCTCCTTTTAAGTCATCAGAGTCGGCGATTGTACCCGTCATTGACTGTACAGTCCACTGCACGTTGGTGGAAATATTGCGACCTTGAGCTGGCCTGCCGTAGTATGGAGTTTTAATAGAAAAAGAGGAGGCTGGCTTCTTCTTCTATTCGTGTGAAATAATAACAAGCAAATAATTGACCAGTAAATTTCTATCAGTCTCCGTTTTCACAAGCGCTACGATTCGGAAAGCCGTATGTCAATCTCGCTTGCTTTCGGTATGCCAAAAAAGATAGACATTCGACTTGATTTGTGAATACGGGGGCTGAACAGCTCTGTCCTATAGCCTCGTTAAATTCTTGGTATTTGCAGGTGGTTGTGAAGGATGGGCAAGTAAGGAGATGAAGTTTGTCATGTGACCCCTCCATACGTGCATTAAGTTTCGGAAGGGTCAATACACATAGCATATTGAGCCTACAATGTTCCCACTGCTGGGACACGGCCTCCTTTCTATGAGAGGGTTTGAGCTATAACCCTGTAACATAAAGATTTCGTTCACCGTTTTGAGAACAGTGGTAATGAAATAAATTGAACGCGCCTGTCAAGGTTCGAACCCGCTGCATTACCACTGCGACACTCTAAGAAGAAGGGGAAATGGGAAAGGTCTATGATACCAAAGGCATGTAATGATACCCAATTTTTGACCAGAATATGTTGGTTTTGTTATCCTTATCACTGAAGTGCAGTCTTCTGTACCCCGTCGGCGTTAATCAAAGTGACATTAATATTCGTCCGGTATGTGTCTTCCTGTAGAACAATTGGGCGATATTTGCATTTGGCGTGAATCGCGGTACGCCTCGCCTGTGTTTGCGTGTGCGCACCGCCGCCATATCTGACGTTTTAATTACAATTCTGTGGTGTACGCGGGTGCTGTGCGGTGTTACTGGGAGCGATTTGGTGGTTTTGGAAATTGAATTTAAGGCGCATAGACTGAAAGGAAAGACTTTTAAACTTACCTTTATATGTGTACCTAAATAAATAAATAGATACAGTTAAAATAAAATCTAGGTTCCTTAAGCCAAATATTTTAAAGATCATCATTTAAAAATACAGCGTGCTTTGTTTTGACTTTTTTGTTTTTCCAACTTTTGTCTATGGACTTTACCGCCACCTTATAATTTAGTTATTACCTATACAACTTATTAACGAGGAATGCAAAACAGTATAATAGCTTCTTTTTAGTACAGCTATTGATATTATTTGTCTGGGAACTCTTATAGAGCTACTATAGAACTACAAGTATTTAGTAAAAAAAAATCTATGAATGTGCTTTAAAATTGAGTAATATTTAATGTTACCCATAGTTATACAAGGTTTTTTGGCGTTCTAATGATAATGGGGCGCTGTTCGTGAACATTAATTGTAAAAAACAACTAAGAGGTTATAAAAAAACTAAAAGAGCGGTGTTGGTTCCGATAGATACCCTGCGCCA